>CM024243.1:53903115-56322062 GCA_013421045.1 Propylea japonica
TGTTCTTGAGCGACGTGCACGGGTTTTATTCTTCACATCACTAACTTGATCCAACAGCTTGAATTTTTCCACCAGATTCTTTATTGCGGACCGACAAGTTGCTTCACGACGACCCAAAAATGTTCGAGTTTTACGAACCATTTTTATAGTGAATTTCAATACGTTCTTGAAGCGTGTATCGTCCCATTTTATTAATGGCTTAGTTTCTAGTTGTCAAATGTCAAAAATAACAACTTCAAAAGTGACATCTACCGAAATAGCGAGCTTTTCAAAAATAACACCTCTTATTGGAAAACCATTCACATCAATGAGTTTTGTCTCAACCAGTACCATAAGGAGATGGTTGCTTTCCTTAAATTCGATGGCATTGAAGTTACCCGTCACCAATGGGCAAAAAACCACCAAGACTGAGTTTCACCACATTGGCGCAACGCTTATTTTTCGGGCGAGCCACGATTCGGTTTACGAAGTGATAGCCGACAAGAAAGGGTTTGGAGAGTTCAGAATGACTAGAGCGACTCTACTTCGCCTGGAAAGTTGTGCCCTTTCTAGGCGCATCAATAATGTGTTGGGGGTATAATGTTTGGTCGATAACTCTCATATTATCGTTGAACAAACCATGATAACGCTCTACAACACGATGGGTTGAAGAGATTCTGCAAGAGACAATTTCTAGAGAATTAACTCGATAGAAAACTCAGCAGACATGAATCCATTTGAGCACGTATGGAATACTTAGGGAGAGCAATATCTACTCGCCAAAACCCACCTTTAACTTTTCAGGAATTGAGTTGAAAGCCCTTCAGGATGATTGCAGGAATATGCCGTATTGGGGAGCTGTGTAAGTTGAATAAAACGAAGTATCAATCATTTCAATCGGACATAAGAAGCCGAGAAATTTCGACTTATCTTTGATGGGAAATATCTGCGATTTTTCAAGTCTTTTTTCTTGAATGATTCGATTCATTGGAAAGAGGATATCACCTATAAAAGTATTTTCTATGCAGTTTCAAGAGTTGATTTGAGTTGAAAAAAAACGAATCAATTCAATCGGACATCAAGAAGACGATAAATTTCGATTTATCTTTAATGGAAAAAACATTGATCTTTTGCGGGAAAAGTTTCCGGACCGTGCTATCTTTCGAAGAGGTGATCACAATTGGCCACCGAGATCTTGTGATTTAACTCCATGCGACTTCTTCCTTTGGGGCCACCTGAAAAGAAGGTCTACTCCAATAGCCCAGCGTCGATTCAAGATCTCAAAGATGGAATTCGTGAGGCTATCGAGGACGTAGGGCAGCCACTTTGCGATTTGGTTATGAAGAATTTCATTAAAAGGATATGGTCTTGTAAGCGTGCTCGTGGTGGTCATTTGCCTGGTTTTATCTTCCACTATTAACGGCATAGCTTCTTCTCTATAATGAAATAAACATCCGATCATTTATATTGCAAAATTGCATTTTTCTTTGAATATCAAAATAACACCTCTTCTTGGAAAACCCTTTAGAATGAACGCTCAAAAACCATGTTGTGATCTTATTCCCTACACCAAATGGATTAAACATTTCGGCATAAATCTATATTGTACAATTATTGATCAAACATAACCAGGAAAAGCGCACCAACTCCGTAATCAGTTGTAAACATAACACCAGAATCTCGCGAACTACATATAAGGAAGCATCAGTGAAAAAATCCAAAAATGCAGAATTCAAGAGCGACTACTCATACGGATGACCTTGATGTGGAAATCTAGTAGAATCTGAACTTGCCCGACTGAAAAGACAGGTAACATAATTAATTAATGATGAATTACACACACGAAAATGCGAAGATCAAGGAATTCTTGTTTCAATCACAACTATTCTCATTGAATTTGGGAATTTCATGAATACCTAATAAAGGGTTTTTCAATAAGAGTTGTTATTTTGATATTCAAAGAAAAATGTCATTTTTCAATATACAGGGTGTCCCAAAACTCGACGTCAACCCGGAACCGGGTGAAAAGGCAAGTAATGCTGGTTGTCAGAAAAATATAAAAAACATCTAAGTTGCGTGATTTCAAAATAATGGGCATTTAAAAAAACACGCAAAATTCCACACCCTGTGACAGTCTTTTCGCACCTGTTGCCACAAATATCAACTTTTTCCAACTTTTTTCTTTACTGTGTAACCTTGAATAATGCTTGTCTAAACTGTAATCAAAATTTTGATACCAGCTGCTCTAGTTTTCATGAAAATAGGGCTTCTCTGATTTTTAATTTCATTCTTCTGAAATTAAGACTATTCTCAAATTGAATTTCTGTTTTCTGAATTAAATATTTCCATTCTGGAATAGGGTAAAAGCTATAGTGATTGACACCTTAAAGGCATGGATACTTTCAGTAGGTGAATTCGGTTCCTTATTTTACTGTAATACCATAGTTATAATTATGGAACTATAGTTGAATGTTGCTATTTTGGTATTACCTTCAAACTTTCAATAAATATCGATTGAATATTCGAAGAGACACCAACTTTGTCGAAATTATATATTTGATAGTCATTGACATAATTTCATCTCTTTTTTGCCACAATTTTGTTGATGATATCATCCTGCTCTCTCTCTCACTCATACATTTTCATTATATAATATGTCATTGAGACATTCATACTGAAAATAATATAAAATGAGAAGTTCTAGATAATTTATTCCATATAAACAAAGAAATAACAAAAAGTATTATCACATAAGTATAAACGGATGTAATAAACTATTGGTGCTATATAGGGTTTTTCATCTGTGTCCTCATATTTCAGAATGTTTTATTTCTATTTGAGTCCTCAGGTTATCATTCTGAAAACGGCATCATTCGATATTTGGCGTGAGATTTTGCAGTTGTGTCAATAAGTGTATGTGTTTACTTAAGGATAGCGACTGCACATAATTGAGTATATTTTCCGATTTGGTTCTGTTTCATATTCGTTAAAAGTTTTCTATTGGTTGGAAAATTCCAAGGAATATTTATTTGATGTAAATAGACCCATCCACGTTTAATATATTAAGGCTGAAGCTTATGTCAATCAGTGTGCGATGTAATATTATTGACATAAGGTTTGAACTTAATATTATATAAAGGGTTACTCACATCAATCAAATATTCCTTGGAACCTTCCAAACAATAGAAAACTTTAACGAATATGAAACATAAAAAAATCCGAAAGTATACGCAATTGTAAGCAGTCGCTATCCTCTAACATACCTATACACTTATTGACACTACGGCTAAATCTCACGTCAAATATCTAATGATGCCGTTTTCAGAATGATAACCTGAGGAAATTGAATCAAATAGAAATAAAACATACTGAAATAGGTAGAGACAGATGAAAAAACCGTAGATAACACCAATAGTTTATTACATCGGTATATATACTCCGTTCACGAAAGGTTGAGCCGTCGGTTGGCCATGGAAATTTGGCATATTTCACTGTGTATATTAAAATTTTAGGTTATGTTCTTTATTTTCTTGTCAGATTGATACGCAATGTTGTCAATATTGCATAGAGTTCTCTGATAACTCGCAACCTCGTCGGACGAGACCGGGTACATTCGGCAACGTTGACTTTATTTTACGTTTTGACAGTAAATACTGCCAACTTCAGATAAATAAAGAAACGCCTACTATGTGCTCAACCTTTCGTGAACGGACTATATGTGCAGTGTCAATCACTATCAGGGTGTCTACAACTGAACCTCTCACACTATACAGGGTGTTCCTAAATTGAACGTACAAACGAAAAGGGGAGATTCCGTAGGTGAGTTTAAGGAAAAAAAGTCCCATAAACATGGGGTCGCAAACGTTTCGTTTTCGAGATACAGAGTGTTGAAGTTTGAATTTTTTTCAAGTTTTTTCTCATAGTATCTACACTTCACAAGATATTCAACTGAAATTTGGCATAGATATTACATTTGAGAAATTTGAAAATTTCCATAAAAACTGACACTGAATTCATTCACCACAGATTACAAACTGGCCTTCCTATCATAGTTACGAGAATTTCGAGAGAATCGTTCAAAATTTTTTTTCTCGAAATCGTTGGTAGATACGACAAAACTACAAGAGACCGAAAAGTTTAGTATAAGAACAAAGCTTCTTTTTACATTTTTTCAAATTAACAGTTGCTCACCAAAAAAAGTTCTGCAGAAGAACAGGTGGCAGTGTTCCAGAAAAAATATCACCCTGTATATCTTCTATCGAAATTGTCAGGTCACGTGGTGAGAACTCTCAAATGTAATATCTATGCCGAATTTCAGTTGAATATCTTGTGAAGTGTAGATACTATGAGAAAAAAACTTGAAAAAAATTCAAACTTCTACACTCTAGTGTATCTCGAAAACAAAACGTTTGCGCCCCCATGTTTATGCGACTTTTTTTCTTAAACTCACTTAAGGATTCTCCCCTTTTCATTTGTACGTTCAATTTAGGAACACCCTGTATGTTTCTTTTTCTGAAATTTAGCTTTGATTTTCTGAATAACAACTATAAAAGGTGTAGAATTCTTCAAATTTTTTAATTCGTACATTCAGGATTACCAAATTCGCGATGAAATACGGTGAATCTTCTAATACTGAAGGAAGTTTCAACCAATTACTGTGCATATAGACTTGTGCTCGATCCAAAAGGGTTGAAAAAGTTTCATATGTTTTACAGTACAGAATTATGGAATGCGACAGAAAAGCTTTTTTCGAGGAAATGAACACAAAACTGACCAAACAGAGAGCCATCATACTGACACTACGAAACGAAAAGAATCAGTTGATGGCAGATCTCCAGGTAGCCACGAGTGCCGCCAAAAAAAGGTCATTAAGAGTAGTATCTGCAAAAATCAACAAAATGTACAACAACTATGAAACATATGTTGAAATAATAGAAAAAGAAAGGCACGATTTGAAGGAAATGAACAGCCAGATAAGAAAGGTAAAGTAGTGATATTTTATAATTATATTATATGCAATATGGCCCATAAAGTCAAAAAATAATTAGCTGCGTGGTCCATGAAAACAGAGAAAAAGTATTGATTAGCAATGAGCATTGTTTTGAATATACGGTGTGCCAAAAAAGTAACGTAACTCGTCAATAATTCTTGAAAGAAGAATTGTTATGGAAAATCCTCGCTCCCGTCGATTTTTCATTTAAAAAAATTATCCTATGCTTTTTGAGCGCTCGTTCTACATTTTGTGGAGATAGTGTGAACAGAACCAGAGGAAATTCAATTAGGTCATTGATAAAAAGAGACTTCATATTTCCATAAAAAGGTAACCGATTCGAATGAAATTTTTTTGTGAATGAGAATCGATATACTGAATGTACGTCCAAAATTTCGTGGCCATAGCGTCAACAGAACCATAGAAAATTCAACTGGAATATCGAAAAGACGAATCTTTATAATTCCATAACAGAATATCCGATTCGAGTGAATTTAATTTGAAAATGAAAACAAATAAACTGAATGTTCATACAAAATTCCAGTAGGATCACATTATCAGAATTATAATTTTTTTTAAATTTATATTTTTGACATAAGTATGTATTTCATTTTTTGAATAATTTAAGAATTTAATTCCGATTGTAACAAGATTGCACATTTATATATTTGGTATCAATCTCAAGTCCATATAAAATTTGAGGTAATAAGACCATTGTTCCACTAGAGAACGAGCGCTCAAAGCTCCTGCTCACGGCTTTTCTTTAATTTTTTTAATGTAAAAACAACAGGCTGAAATACGTATAAAGCGGTAACAATTCTTCCCATGAACTCTTGACCCCAAAAAAGGAGATTTCAGTTCTATGTAGTATTCCTGGTAATTTGTCTGCAGTGCGGTTTTGAAAAATTCATATTGGTGAGTTTATATGAGTCTTTGATTTTAATACAAATCAATGAATCAAATTCACATAATCTCGCCGAATTCCGATATATCTTGAGATCCAATTGAAAAAAAACTAATGAATTTCCTGAATTTATCGTATATCATTCCATAAAAGTGAATTAATGAGTTAATATGAAGTGTTTATTCATGATCTGACCTACAAAACTGATTAATTATTCTCCATACATAATGATTCCAACATTCCAATTCAAAAATGAAGAATACTATTTACCTATATCATTTTTAGAATCAGGTAGTTTCCACAAAATTTATTATTTACGATAAACAAGCAGAAAATTTCAAAATAAACTCATCGCCAAAATAATCGATCCACTAAAAAAATTGATGAAGTTTGTTTTAATTCATAAATATGTTATTTCAAATCCGATTCGATTGAATTTTTTTTCAATTGTAGGTATGGTCATCTTTGATCAGTCACCAGTTTTAACTTGGCAAAAGTCCTTTTATACAGGGTGAAACATAATCTGTTTCTTTACCCTAAATTTAGAATCACCCCTGGTGTGTTACAGTTGTTCCACCGTGTGATCTCTTATTTCGTCATCAAGACACATCTTCTCTTGACAATTTAATTTTTCATTCATAAAAATAGTTCAGCTTTTGTTAAATATACAGAGTTTTCAGTAAAACATTGAATTTCGCTAAGACTACAACAGTATCTCCACGAATTCAACCTAAAAGTCTAGCCTAATGGAATTAAACTGAAAACTAAGTCAAAAACATAACGCGTTTTCTGACTAGACGTGGATAACAGGAGCAATTTATTCGTCTCGGCATGTCCTCATTTAGGTTTTGAATCAATTAGAGCATCACTGAGCTGCTGAAAATTTTCAGGAGTTGGTACGCGAGATCAGGCCAGTTGAATACTTGGATATCAACCTCTGCTAAATGCTCCCTGTCAATCATAGCCACATGCGGTTGATGCGGTCGGTCATTAAAAAGCATTAGCAAGAAATCGTCCAATAAACGATGCATACGGAACAACATGTCGCGCTAAAACTTCTCTTGTTTTATGTTTTCACTAAGTTTTCAGTATATTTTTATAACGTTCGGATTCAAGGTGAAACCTGTAAAGGTACTTTCATAGCCAAACAAAATTGTGGAGTTTAATGTTGCTCTGAAAACCCTGTATCTTTAACAAACATTGAGCTATTGTTATAAATGAAGAATTGAATGTCAAGAAAAGTGTGTCTTGATGCTGAAATAAGTAATCACACGGTGAAATAGTTGAAACACACCAGGGGTTGGTTCTCAAGTTAGGGTAAAAGACAGATTTTGTTTCACCTTCTATAAAATAACGTTCGCCGAGTTTTTTTTTTAAATTCGAAATTGATGATTGATCGAGGATGAACATACCTACAATTGAAAAAGAAATTCAATCGAATCGTACTTGAAATAACATATTTATGAATTAGCTCAGAGGAAGAAGTAAATTTCCTCTTCTTCCTATGAATTAACAATCTTCATTGATTTTTTGAATGGATCGATTATTTTGCCGGTGAGTGTATGTAGTTGAAAAATCCCCATATCTTCGAAACCATCGATTTTAGAACCATGCGAATTAAGCTGCAAATGACATCTATAGTATATCCCCAACGATGGGGATATACTAGAATAACCAAACACCCTGTGTATTTTCATCACTTCTAAATGGAATTTCTTATTCTAACAACAAATTTTCAGCTGGAGAAAAAGATCGACCAGCTACGTGCCAATGAAATAACTGAAACACAATTCAGAACAAGATTGCAGTCTGGTAAAAGAACCATAGAGTTGCTAGAGAATAAACTGCAAACATCCATCAAGCGATTTTGTTCAGTTTTAAGCGAAAATAAGACTTTGAGGGAGGAGATTGATCACCTCCTGAAGGAGAGGTTAGTCCTAATTACATGTACGTCTTCTGTGAAGAATGAACGGTGATAGGCGAATATTTGCAGTATTAGTTTTATTCCAACGATATATAATATTGATGAAATTAACTAAAACTCAAATGCGGTCGCCGTTTTCACTTTTTTCAGAATGACAACTTTTTGACAATATATCTTTTTTATTTATCTTGGCAACCGGTAATTGATTGAAAATAAAAATAACTGAAACATTTTTTATATTTTGCCTGTAGTTTTC
The DNA here is from genome assembly GCA_013421045.1 of Propylea japonica. NCBI lineage: Eukaryota > Metazoa > Arthropoda > Insecta > Coleoptera > Coccinellidae > Propylea > Propylea japonica. The sequence goes on from CM024243.1 coordinate 53,911,169, forward strand.
TAAATTTTTTTAATAATAAATCCAACATATCAAATCATATTTTCTGTATACCGGCCATTATAAACTATACATAGATTATATCTTTTTCTTATTTCATTATACGTAAGTTACCTACTATAGCCAAAATATAAGGGTTCACTTGGACAAAGTAACTTATAATGATCTGAGGAAATTATATAATTTATGTATGGATCATAATGGCTGCTATAGAGTGTTTTCGGTCATGACTTAGCGATAATTTAAGGGCATCAAATATACCTAATATTATCGACAATAACACCCAAATTTGGAAGTTTATACTAGCACCTTTCATTGAAGTACAATAATATAAAAACATTTAACTTGAAAACGCCATAAAAAAATTTATAAAAAAGTTTAAGTAAAAATATGTACTCATTTTTTCAGTAAATCCGCAATAGTACAAGAACTAGCACATTGAAGTATAATTTTTTTTTCAATGATTTAATACGCAAGGATATAACTACAAAACAACACCTACATCATTTCTGTAAGTTACATAATTTGAGAGTCATTGCTGTTCGAACATGATCACTACGCGAGCTAAAGACACAAGACAGGTCGTCATGAAGGCCACTGCCTTTCTACAGAGCAGAGGCGGCCATTTTGAGCAATTTTTATGATTAATTTGTTTGTTTGATCATTAAAAATGATCGAAAGTAGAGTACTGAGGTTTTTTTTATTTTATCAATTTTCATAAAGGTCATGTTCGAACAGCAATCTCTTTAAATATGTAACTTACAGAAATACAGAAATTATGTTGGTATCGCTTTGTAGCTAATATCCTTGCGTGTTAGCTCATTGAGAAAAAATTATACTTCAATGTGCTAGTTCTTGTATTATTGCGAATTTACCGAGAAAATCAGTACATTTTTCTACAAAACTTTTCTTTAAGAATTTCTTAATAACATTTTTAAGTTATATGTTTTCATATTGTTCCACTTTAATGAAAGGCGGTAGTATCATTTTTCAAAAAACATTCATATTCAGAAGAAACATTCAGAATTGAATTCTCTTTCTAATGACACAATAAATAGATATATTCATGGAGAAAAAAAATTGATAGCGCCGCGATGTCCGGCGTCTTAATTCCTTTTTTCGACTTTTACGCACAACTGAAGTTAACATTGACTTGTGCCAAATACCGTCAACAGAATAAAAAAATATTCATCCCTTGTCGAGAAAAATAAGGTTACCAAGATAGGTAAATCACCCTGTACATAAAAAATTAAAATCATTTTCTTGACCGAATTTATAGCCTTTTGAATTAGTCTAAGAGCCCGTGAACCCCAGACCTTCGTTATTTTATAAAAGCTGAAAACTTGTCTACGCATGCTCCCAACACAGGTAAGAACGATGGACCATTATGAAGTTCGGGTTACCCTGGCTTTGGCAGGTAAAAGGTATTAAAGGGGTGTAAAATACTGATCTAGTTTCGTCATTTTATAAAGTGTGATTTTTTGATATTACCTTCAGAAAATCATTAAAATTCACGTCATTAATTGCCAGACACTTACTATAGTGGCAACCACTTGCCAGACACCCTTAATGTTCATTAAATTATATGTAATTCTACTTACGTTATAGTATAAAAACTGATTTTTATATATAATACTTGGGTAATAATTAGATAATGTTTTCTCATTAGACAGACATTTTTGATAGTGCCAACCCTTTGACAGACAAGCTTGTAGTTTAGCTGCAGGTGCGAGCGCGAGACAGTATATATGAGTGAGTGCGAGTAAGACGACATGATTATAATGACTTATGCAAATCAATTTTTTGTACAGATTTATATAACTTATAATTTAAGTGAATCTCAAAAACATCTGAAGAAAAGACATTCGAAGCCACAACTGAATAAAACTGTTAAAAATTTTAATTTATTCCATTAACAATTTAATTTAGTTGTAGCATTGAATGTCTCTAATTTTTCTGATAGTCTAAGAACCCGTGAACACCAAACCTTCGTTGTTTTATAAAGCTTAAAACTTGTCTACGCATGCTCCCAACACAGGTGAGAACGATGGACCATTATGAAGTTCGGGTTACCCTGGCTTTGGCAGGTAAACGGTACTAAAGGGGTGTAAAATCATTTAAGTAAATCTCAAAAACATCTGAAGAAAAGACATTCGATGCTACAACTGAATACAATTGTTAAAAATATTAATTTATTCTATTAACAATCTAATTTAGTTGTAGCATTGAATGTCTTTTCTGCAGATGTTTTTGAGATTCACTTAAATGATTAGTTATATAAATCTTTACCAGAAAATGTATTTGCATAAGTCATTATAATCATGCCGTCTCACTCGCACCACTCATATATACTGTCTCGCGCTCGCACCTGCAGCTAAACTACAAGCTTGTCTGGCAAAGGGTTGGTACTATCAAAAATGTCTGGCTAATGAGGAAACATTATCTATTTATTACCCAAGTATTATACAGGGTGACTGGTGACGTATGGGACAACGGCTAACTGGAGATAGAGGACCTCAAACTGAATGAGGATTGGGGGTTTAAATGTCCTATAAGGCTATTAGTTTCAGAGATACAGGTGTTTTTTGCAAAGTTGCTTGAACTATAAACTCCCATATCTTCGTCAATATGGCAAATTTTTCGCTGGTATTTGGCAAGCTTGTTAATATAATATTCTCCATCAGATAAACAAGAAAAAATTCCCAAAAATTGCAGGTCCGTATTCAAAAATTTCAATTTCTGTGTCAGGTGAGAAATATCACTCGGTATATGAAATAAAAAAAATTAAATTGGGAAATTGGAATCTGCAGAAAACACTGAGTAAAAATCTGTTTTCAGTTTTGATGGCACAAATTTTTTAAAGTTTTTATGATATGTTGAAAGTCGAATATTACAATTTTTTCATATTGAATTCAAGCAACACACTATTCCTGAAAGAAAAAAACACTGAATTTGAGATGCTCAAATAATCCTGACGCATTTTGAATATTCCTTCACATCTTGAAATACTTTTTCATTAAATTTTCTATCAATATTATAAGAAAAACTCAAAAAACAATAGAAACACAAAAAGATTAGGTAACAGTAGCACATATGGTTCATAAAAAAATCAAATAAACAAATGCTTGATATGCGAGAGCCATTTCCCTCACACACTTATTTGCTCTTTTGAACAATTGAAGTACGTTTCATATCCACAAGATGAAAAATTACTCTTGATAGAACAGTAGCACTAGATTTCAGCTCGAGAAAAGTTGGACTTTCTTCTCAGAACGCCTGAACAATAATCCATCTGATACTTATTCTTTCAACAAAATTTATTCTTTTATTAAATAATGCAATGATTCATGAGAAAACAACTAAGCAAATGCTCGAAATCAGAGCAATTTGCTTCAACGCATTTATTGGCTCTCTTGAACTCTAATGATTTCTTTCTCTTTTGAGATGAGGATTATTCTGAGACCAAATATTATATCCGTTCATTTTGCGCAATCCAAAACAAGTATCATCTACATATTCTTCATTCGTGAATATTGAAGGAATTTTTCAGTAGATAAACAAACGACACAATTCCCAATAATACACAATCAATGAATGTATGAATATAAACGTCATTTTTTGAAATAAGCCTACTCTGTGTAGTAGGATGTATTTCATTTATAATGAATAATAAACCTCTTATTCTAAAAAACCACTTGTTTCCCTAATATTCTGTTTGCATTGAAAAAAATTCATATGCTTCTCAAAAGAAGTTGAAGTTGCTATACCTAAGTACATATTAGAGGAAAGTAAGTCCTCAAAATTCATACATTATTTCATTGAAGAATAAATTTTGTTGAAAACATAAGTACCTACCAGATTGATTATTGTTCAGGGGTTCTGAGAAGAAAGTCAAACTTTTCTCGAGTGTTTCTGTTCTATCAAGAGTATAATTTTTCATCTTGTGGATATGAAAAGTACTTCAATTGTTCAAAAGAGTCATTGAGTGTGTGAGAGGAATGGCTCTAGCATATCGAGCATTTGTTTATTTGATTTTTTTATGAATCATATGTGCTACTGTTCCTCTCTTTGTATTTCTATTGTTTTTTTAATTTTTCTTATAATATTGATGAAAAAGGAGTTCAAGATGTGAAGGAATATTCAAAATGGGTCAGGATTATTTAAGCATCTCAAATTCAGTGTTTTTTCTATCAGGAATAGTATGTTTCTTGAATTCAATATGAATAAATTGTAATATTCGACTTTCAACATATCATAAAAACTATGAAAAATTTGTGCCATTCAAACTAAAAACAGATTTTTACTCAGTGTTTCTTGAAGATTCCAATTTTCCAATTAAATTTTTTTTATCTCATATACCGAGTGATATTTCTCACCTGACACGGAAATTGAAATTTTTGAATACGGACCTGCAATTTTTGGGAATTTTTCTTCTCGATCTGATGGAGAATATGTTTAGTAACAAGCTTGCCAAATATCAGCGAAAATGTTTGCCATATCGACGAAGATATGGGAGTTTATAGTTTTAGCACTTTTGCAAAAAACACCCTGTATCTCTGAAACTAATAGCCTTATAGGACATTTAAACCCCCATTCCTCATTCAGTTTGAGGTCCTCTATCTCCAGTTAGCCGTTGTCCCTTACGTCACCAGTCACCCTGTATATAAAAATCAGCTTTTATACTATAACGTAAGTAGAATTACATATAATTAAATGAACATTAAGGGTGTCTGGCAAGGGGTTGCCACTATAGTAAGTGTCTGGCAATTCATGACGTGATTTTTAATGATATTCTGAAGATAATATCAAAAAAGTACACTTTATAATTTGACGAAACTAGATCAGTATTTTCACCCCTTTAATACCGTTTACCTGCCAAAGCCAGGGTAACCCGAACTTCATAATGGTCCATCGTTCTTACCTGTGTTGGGAGCATGCGTAGACAAGTTTTCAGCTTTTATAAAATAACGAAGGTCTGGGGTTCACGGGCTCTTGCTCTAAATAGGTTACACTTCGAGTGCCGGACCCTGTAATTCTGAACCGGAAGTGGTCTCAAACGACTGAACTGATGAAGAATACAAGTTTGAAAGTGATTCTGTCTGTCCGGCTGATAACTCTTTAAATCTTGAATCCATTATTATTGCCTTTTAGATCAAGCTTTAACATAATTTGGCAGAGTCTCTTAGAAAAACTGTCTGATGGCAAGAAGTTCATGTTGGCCATTATTGAAGAAGCTACGATGGCCTATGATACTAGGGAAGAATGGTGTGCTAAACTGCACGCTCTGAAAATGAGAGCGAAAAACGATGAACTTTTTCATACCCAGGTGAGTCCAGTCTTAATTGCAGAAATAAAGATTATTCTGCACCTTATTTATTACTAAGCGCAGGCTTAATTCGTAGCTTTGCAATGAATACAACACAAATAATGAAGTTCACGGCAAAATGCAAGGAAGTGGTATCAAACGTGTACCTATGGATGGTCATTTCGTCCTTATTAGGACTCACCAGCACAGGATAGCTCTCAATGATACAGGGTATTTCTTGGAACTCGCTACTTCGTTCAGGGTTCATGCTACGGAAGAAGGTTGTTCGTATGGATATAGAGATGGCGTCTTCGGTATATTTATACCTGAAAGAATGATGCCATTTTGTTTTAAGTTCCAAGAAATACCTTGTATCATTCAGAGCTATCCTATGCTGATGAGTCCTGATAAGGTACTCTGTTTGATACCACTTCCTTACATTTTGCCTTGAACGAGGACGAGAGTAGCTCCGACGTATGAGTTTAATATTGGTTGATCTCAATCGATTAATATCATTCTTTTCATTGAATCTTCTTATTATTATTATTTGAATTGGGAGTCGCTATGGCTAGGTTAGGCTTCTGATAACTTCGACCATGTAGATCTTTTGTTCTCCTCCCTACTTATTCATGAAAATCCAAGAATGTCGCCAATGGCGTTAATAAAATCGATAACCTTCTTGGGAGTTTTGGCCGCTACCTCTTTGGTGTCAAGGTGCGGTTTGCCATATGGATTGTTTTTAGGCCATCCAGCTCTGGATGCTTACATACTACGTGTTCAGCTATTTCTGTTTCCGATCTACTAAACCTGCAAATCTCATCTGCTGACTTTCCCAAACGGTACAAATGATGTTTGTGCCGACAGTGCGCCGTCAGCAGTACCACAATCACCCGAAGCTTTTTGCAAGTTTATTTTGGGTTGAGCCACAATTTGTAGATTAGCGATGAGTTCTTAGGTATTAGAAATGTGACTGCGACTGTGCCACTCCACCCCCTGCATTTTACGAATTTTTGGACCTTCATCCTATAAATTGGACGGCATTATGCAGAAAGCTACGACCCACAATATTCTTGATTTTGAGTGGGATGTGTATAAGTGTTATCAAAGACCTGCTTTATACATATTACTAGCTGATCCGGCAACCGTTTCTTGCCTTATAAATTATAAATAACCTAGATACCGACTGCAGCGCCACCTGTCGGGCTGATTTGTGAATCTAAACCATTCTCGAATCTCCACGAACACACACAAAAAATTTCATCAAAATTGGTCCAGTCGTTTAGGAGGAGTTCAGTCACATACACACGCACACAAGAAATATATATATTAAGATGTAAAAAGCTACCAAGCCTCAAAAAATATTTGACTCGGTGAATTCATGAAAGGCTAACCCACATCTTCATTTTGATCAATCCAAATTGCATAAACCTTCCATCTCACTTGGTATTATTACCACAAAACAAATACATAATATCTGTAGAATATACCAAGCGCTTGGTGCGTCCAAGTGGGTTGGAAGCTTTCAGCTTCTTCTTGTATGAAATTCTTCAGAATACAAAATAACTTTACCAAATTTGTGTTTCGTATTAAATATTTTAATTAATATGTTGGGTGAAAATGTCATCAATCAAAAATTTCATTCAAAAAATCTTCTCGATGGAGACCTGCTTATGAAGAAATTTTTACCGATTCAGTACCGCTGAGTCAAAATTAGAGAATTTTCAGGAAATAATGCATATAATCCAGCAGAAGCTTAACTGTTTTGTCAGAATTTGCAGGGTGTTAACAAATCGAGAATGTTGGATATAATATCTAATCTTGAAATTTCCAAGTGGATCCAAACTAAAATGAAATGTTTTAGAAATGAATATGTAGTTGAAAATGCGTTTTTTATGTTTTTCGAAAATGAAGATATGGTTTGGGTAATATATTCATTGTAAAAATGCCCTATTTCACGAAGAACAGATACCTATAAAATCCTCAAAAATTATATATTTTTGTTCTTTCTGACATGTATGAATAATGAAACACATAAAATATGACAAAATCTATCGATTATTCAAAAAAGTTACCAAAAAACATCTGAGCAGCCCACAAGATATTTGAAAAATTAATGAAAAATTTGGAGCAAGATATCTAGGTTTGCCTTTATTGAGGGTGCATAACGCCGTCCAAATGTTCTATATGCCCATGATCAAAATAGAAAAAACTGTTATCTGACGACCTTATTTTCAGGATCTTCGAGAAATGCAGAGAATAATGGACCACGATGATAAATTGAAAGAGTTTTTGTCTGTCAAAGGTCAAAAGAGAATTATGAAGGACTTGGAGATCAAGGAGCAGTTAAAAATGGAGGAAGTCATGAAAAATGAGGAAAGACAAGTGGAAATATACGAAGTCACTCTGAAACGAATACAGGTAAAAAACGATAAAATTATGGGCCGATCTGTTTATAATACATATTAATGCAACGAGAGTATAATGATTACTATTATTCACAAGGTGAAGTTAAGCAGACGAGTACCCTGAATCTCCGAGTGAATAATAGCCATTATACGCGAGTAGAATACTATACTTTATCCACGACTACTGAATGATTTTCTTGGGGTTTATAAATTTTACGGCCGATATATTATGTCCCTTCTATTACTTGTGTGAAAAAAAGTCAAGTTGGCATATGATTAATTCTTTGATCCTCATTCATTTTATAATCTATTTTAGTAAAATTATATTCGAAGTAAATTCGGTCATCGATTGAAAAGGTATTCACACCCATATTTGTTAATTAGAGTACTCTAAAACACAGTAAAAATATCAGTTTTAACAGTACAATATTATAGCTAAACCCATGAAGCATCTGGCAGAAGTGAATAATGACTCATTATTCACAAGTGATTGATGGGTATGGCAAAGCAAATAGACGTATAATGGGTAGATTATAAAATAGTCGTGGTTAAAATTAGATTATAAGGAACAGAATATATACAGTGTGTTTGGTCATGACTAAGCGATACTTTAAGGGCATCAAATATACCTAATATTATCGACAAAAACGCCCACATTGGGAAGTTTACCCTCTTAGTTTTGGAGTAGCCGTTATTTTAAATTTACTTTTTTATTTTCCTTGACACTTCCAAATAATATCGATTTTTTTTGGACATAAAGGATTTGAAAGAAATGTTTTTTGAAAGATGATGCTACAACCTTTCATTAAATTAGAGCAATATGAAAACATTTAACTTAAAATTCTATAAAAAGATTCTTCGAAAAAATTTTAGTAAAAAAATGTACTGATTTTCTTAGTAAATCCGCAAAAGTACAAGAACTAGCACATTGAAGTATAATTTATTCTTCGATGGTTTAAGACGCAAGGATATTTACTACAAAACAATACCTACATCATTTCTGTAAGTTACATCATTTGAGAGTTATTGCTGTTCGAACATGACCACTGCGCTAGGGCCCCAAACTTTTTTTGTTGCAACAGGTAGTCAGTAGGGCCACTGCCTGTCTACAAAGCAGAGGCGGCCATTTGAGCAATTTTTATGATTGATTTGTTGTTTGATCATAAAAAATCAAGGAAACTACAGTACTGAGTTTTATTTTATCAATTTTCATAAAGGTCATAATCGAACAGCAATTACTTCCTAATTATGTAGCTTACAGAAATCGTGTGGGTATTGTTTTGTAGCTAATATTCTTGCGTGCTAGTTTACTGAAAAAAAAATTATACTACAACACAATGTGCTAGTTCTTGTACTATTGCGGATTTACTGTGAAAATCTGTACCTAAATTTTTTTACTAAAATTTTTTTTAAAGAATTTTTTTATGACAGTTAAATATTTTCATATTGTTCCACTTTGTAAAAGGTGGTAGTATCATCTTTCAAAAACATTTTTTTCACATCTGTAGAACCTTTATGTCCAAAGAAATCGATATCATTTGGAAGGGTCAAATAAAATGTACTATTTCGGATTTACTAAAAAAATCAGTACATTTTTTTACTGAAATTTATTTGAAGAATCTTTTATGGAATTTCCAAGTTAAATGTTTTCATATTGCTCTAATTTAATGAAAGGTTGTAGTATCATCTTCCAAAAAACATTTTTTTCAAATCTGTCGGACCTTTTTGTCCAAAAAAATCGATATTATTTGGAAGTGTCAAGGAAAATAAAAAAGTAATATTAAAATGGGGGTCACTTCAAAACTGAGGGGGTCAACTCCCCAATGTGGATGTTTTTGTGGATAAAATTAGGTAGTTTTGATGCCCTCCAATTATCGCTAAGTCATGACCAAACACACTGTATACGTATAAAGTTTATTTCACAGGATTTCTGTAAAGAAAAAGACATAGATCGTATAGCTGCAAAGTATCTGAAACAAGATGAAGAAAATTTTGCCTTGTTCAATTATGTCAATGAGTTACACCACGAACTGGAAAGCTTGAACAAGGAATTGGATGACCTCAAAGTGAAACTAGGTAAGAACTGTGTTTTTGAAATTCTCAACATTTGCTCAGAAAAATGTTGATTTCAGAGAATCAAAGAGCATCCACAGAAAACGATGCAAAAGACAAAAGAAGCAATATCAAAATGATTGACGAATCTTTAGAAATCATCAAAGTTGAGGTAGGAAGAAAATGAATAAATTTGTCAATTTCGGTTGGAGAACATATAAAAATTATCAGTACTAAAAGAGCTAGTACAAGAAATGTATAAACATTGATGACCATATACTACGAAACATATACACTGCCCAAAAAAATTAACGCACATATTGGAAATCTCTAATTCATTCTACAACTTAAAGTGTTCTCAATGATAATTATTTTTAACAGAATTATGCATGCATATGTTATACACTTTCAATGTTTTTCTTCGATACAGATGTTCTTTCCCAACAGGAAGAAAAAAGATGAGGTTAACAGATTTCCAATGTATTGGCCCCTTTCTGAAATCACTTGTTCTCGATTAATTCTAGTGATCAATAGTTTTTCTTTCGTTTGATTTTCTACACTCGATCGCTATATAACGCGAAACACTCAATTTGACCCAAGAGGAATATGCCCAAGCGGTAGTTTCGCGAGAAGAAGGATGGACATACACAAGAATCCCAGGAAGGTTTGGAGTTTCCCATACAAGTGTGTCCAGAATGTTGCAGCGATTCAGGGAGACAGGTATGAATGTCCGAAGACCAGGACAAGGTAGACCACGGGTAACAACTGCCATTCAAGAACGCTACTTGAGAGTGGCTTCGTTGAGAAAACGGTTTGCAACCGCTCGCCTCCTTCAAAATCAGCTTGAGCAAACTCATCGAGTACAAATTAGCACTCAGACAATAAGAAATCGCCTCAGAGAATATGATTTAAGGCCTTGTGTCTTGGCAAGAGGCCCAGCTCTTACCCCAGCCCATCGAAGGGCGCGTTGGATTTTGCGAGAGAGCATATCCATTGGGAAGAGGCTGATTGAGAAAGAGTTCTCTTCACAGATGAGTCTAGAGTCTGCCTCTACCATTGTGATCGATGTTCCCTTGTATACAGACGTCCACATGAAAGATATGCTCAGTGCAATTTCCTGAACACTACTGGTTTCGGGGGAGGTACGATTATGGTATGGGGTGGAATATCTTTGACTGCTCGCACAGACCTAGTGGTCGTTGATAATGAAGCTTTGAATGCTGATAGGTATATAAGAAACATTCTTGAATAGCATGTAGTGCCGTTTGCTCCATACATTGGTAAAAATTTCATTTTTATGGACGATAATGCCAGACCCCATCGTGCGCGCATCGTTCAGGAGTACCTTGAAGAGGTTGAAGTCTTTGAATGGAATAGCCAGCAAGTCCAGATCTCAATCCGATTGAGCAGGTTTGGGACAACCTCAATAGAAGGCTGGGGAGTTCAGAAAATCATCCAGCTACTCTTTATGACTCAGGAATCCAACTTAGAGAATTCTGGGAAGGATTAGATCAGAACATTTTAAGATCACTCATTTTGAGTATGAATCGTCGTTGCCGAGCTGTAATTAACAAGCAAGGGGTGGAAATACCAAGTATTGAATCACTTATCAGCATTCCAGTATTTTGAAAATTGTTTATTTCTCTTCTTTCACATAAGATTCGGTGAAATCCTGAATTTTTCTTCCATTTAATGTGTCTCGTTTCGTTCAAAACCTTCCGGAGAGAATATAAAAATAAATTATAAAGTCAATGTAGAGTTAACTTTCATTAAAATTGAGATTTTCAGAATGTGCGTAAATTTTTTTTTATTATTTTTAATTGTTTCATTCGTCACAGATAAGCATTTCTGAAATAATTCTCTTATGATCAGCAGTATCAGAAAAACTATTCTGAAATAACTCTTATGTAAACAACAGTTTCAGAAATACTTCGATTCATAACATAAGACGTAAAAATTTTTTATTTCCCTTAAGTTCTAATCGGAATTATTCGGCTTCTCGATATCCGTTTAGGGCCAATAATACGTCGTTTTATTCGTCACGAATAAGCCTACAAAATATTTTCAATATGGTTTCCATCTGATCAACAGTTTCAGATATAATTCGATTTAAAACATTGGACGTGATTTTTTTTTATTTTTCCTAAGTTCTTACCGAAATTGCTCGGTTTATCGATGTCCGCTTAGGACCAATAATACCTTGTTTTATTCGTCACAGATAAGCCTGAAAAAAACATTTTGAAATAATTCCCATATGACCAGCAGTTTAAGAGAAATAATTCGATTAATAACAATGGACGTGGAAAGTTTTTATTTTCTTTATGTTCTAATCGATATAACTCGGCTTATCGATGTCCGTTTAGGACCAATAATACCTCGTTTTATTTGTCGCAGTTGAGCCAACAAAACCTTCCTGAAATAATTTTCATATGACCAACAGTTGAAGAAATAATTCGAAAATTGATTTCTTTCTTCGTTCATAGAAAAAATTTAAATTTTTCGAGTTTGTTCTTTGAATGACTCGATTTATTTCTAAACAAATTGCACATATGGAAATATTTTCTATGCAGTTTCAAGAACTGATCTAAGCTGAATAACACGAGGTATCAATTGTTTCAATCAGACATCAAGAAACCGAGAAAATTTGATTTGTTCGGTGATGGAAAAAATTCAAATTTTTCAAGTCTGTTCTTTGAATGATTCGATTTATTTCTAAACCAATTGGACATATGGAAATATTTTTCATGCAGTTTCAAGAATTGATCTGAGCTGAACGAAACGAGGTACCAGCTGTTTTAATCAAGAAACCGAGTTTTGATTTGTTCGTTGATGGAAAAAATTCAAATTTTTAAATCTGTTCTTTGAATGACTCGATTTTTTTCTGAACAAATGGCACATATGAAAATATTCATTATACAGTTTCAAGAACTGGTCTTGGCTGAATAAAACGAGGTATCAATTGTTTTAATCGGACATCAAGAAGCCGAGCAAATTTGATTTGTTCGTTGATGGAAAAAATTCAAATTTTTCAAGTCTGTTCTTTCAATGACTCGATTTTCTTCTGAACCAATGGCAGATATGGAAATATTCATTATGCAGTTTCAAGAATTGATTTGAGCTGAATGAAACGAGGTATCAATTGTTTTAATCGGACATCAGAAAGCCGAGCAAATTTGATTTGTTCGTTGATGGAAAAAATTCAAATTTTTCAAGTCTGTTATTTGAATGACTCGATTTTTTTCTGAACCAATGGCAGATATGAAAATATTCATTATGCAGTTTCAAGAATTGATTTGAGCTGAATAAAACGAGGTATCAATTGTTTTAATCGGACATCAGGAAGCCGAGCAAATTTGATTTGTTCGTTGATGGAAAAAATTCAAATTTTTCAAGTCTGTTCTTTGAATGACTCGATTTTTTTTTGAACCAATGGCAGATATGAAAATATTCATTATGCAGTTTCAAGAATTGATCTTAGCTGAATAAAACGAGTTATCAATTGTCCTGATCGGACATCAAGAATCCGAGCAAATTTGATTTGTTCGTTGATGGAAAAAATTCAAATTTTTCAAGTCTGTTATTTGAATGACTCGATTTTTTTCTGAACCAATGGCAGATATGAAAATATTCATTATGCAGTTTCAAGAATTGATTTGAGCTGAATAAAACGAGGTATCAATTGTTTTAATCGGACATCAGGAAGCCGAGCAAATTTGATTTGTTCGTTGATGGAAAAAATTCAAATTTTTCAAGTCTGTTATTTGAATGACTCGATTTTTTTCTGAACCAATGGCAGATATGAAAATATTCATTATGCAGTTTCAAGAATTGATCTAAGCTGAATAAAACGAGGTATCAATTGTGTTAATCGGGCATCAAGAAGCCGAGCAAATTTTTCAAGTCTGTTCTTGGAATGACTCGATTTATTTCTGAACCAATTGCACATATGAAAATATTCATTATGCAGTTTCAAGAATTGATTTGAGCTGAATAAAACGAAGTATCAATTGTGTTAATCGGACATCAAGAAGCCGAGCAAATTTGATTTGTTCGTTGATGGCAAAAAATTCAAATTTTTCGAGTCTATTCTTTGAATGACTCGATTTATTTCTGAACCAATCGCACATTTGGAAATATTTTTCATGCAGTTCCAAGAATTGATCTTAGCTGAATGAAACAATGTACCAATTGTTCTAATCAGACATCAAGAAGCCTAGCAAATTCAATTTGTTCGTTGATGGAAAAAATTCAAAATTTTAAAGTCTATTCTTTGAATGATTGAATTTATTTCTGAACCAATTGGACATATGAAAATATTTTTAAGGAGTTTCAAGAATTGATCTAACCTGAATAAAACGAGGTAATAAATTGTTTCAATCAGACATCAAGAAGCCGAGCAAATTTGATTTGTTCGTTGATGGAAAAAATTCAAATTTTTCAAGTCTGTTCTTTGAATGACTCGATATATTTCTGAACCAATTGCACATATGAAAATATTCATTATGCAGTTTCAAAAACTGATTTGAGCTGAATAAAACGAGGTATCAATTGTTTTAATCGGACATCAGGAAGCCGAGCAAATTTGATTTGTTCGTTGATGGAAAAAATTCAAATTTTTCAAGTCTGTTATTTGAATGACTCGATTTTTTTCTGAACCAATGGCAGATATGAAAATATTCATTCTGCAGTTTCAAGAATTGATCTAAGCTGAATAAAACGAGGTATCAATTGTGTTAATCGGGCATCAAGAAGCCGAGCAAATTTTTCAAGTCTGTTCTTGGAATGACTCGATTTATTTCTGAACCAATTGCACATATGAAAATATTTTTAAGGAGTTTCAAGAATTGATCTAACCTGAATAAAACGAGGTATAAATTGTTTCAATCAGACATCAAGAAGCCGAGCAAATTTGATTTGTTCGTTGATGGAAAAAATTCAAATTTTTCAAGTCTGTTCTTTGAATGACTCGATATATTTCTGAACCAATTGCACATATGAAAATATTCATTATGCAGTTTCAAAAACTGATTTGAGCTGAATAAAACGAGGTATCAATTGTTTTAATCGGACATCAGGAAGCCGAGCAAATTTGATTTGTTCGTTGATGGAAAAAATTCAAATTTTTCAAGTCTGTTATTTGAATGACTCGATTTTTTTCTGAACCAATGGCAGATATGAAAATATTCATTATGCAGTTTCAAGAATTGATTTGAGCTGAATAAAACGAGGTATCAATTGTTTTAATCGGACATCAGGAAGCCGAGCAATTTGATTTGTTCGTTGATGGAAAAAATTCAAATTTTTCAAGTCTGTTCTTTGAATGACTCGATTTTTTTTTGAACCAATGGCAGATATGAAAAATTCATTATGCAGTTTCAAGAATTGATCTTAGCTGAATAAAACGAGTTATCAATTGTCCTGATCGGACATCAAGAATCCGAGCAAATTTGATTTGTTCGTTGATGGCAAAAAATTCATTCAATCGCACATTTGGAAATATTTTCCATGCAGTTCCAAGAATTGATATAAGCTGAATGAAACAATGTACCAATTCTTCTAATCAGACATCAAGAAGCCTAGCAAATTCAATTTGTTCGTTGATGGAAAAAATTCAAAATTTTAAAGTCTGTTTTTTGAATGACTCGATTTATTTCTGAACCAATAACACATATGAAAATATTCATTATGAAGTTTCAAGAATTGATCTAAGCTGAATAAAACGAGGTATCAATTGTGTTAATCGGACATCAAGAAGCCGAGCAAGTTTGATTTGTTCGTTGATGGAAAAAAATTCACATTTTTCAAGTATCTTCTTTGAATGATTCGATTTATTTCTAAACCAATTGGACATATGGAAATATTTTCCATGCAGTTTCAAGAATTAATCTGAGCTGAACGAAACGAGGTACCAGTTGTTTCAATCGCTAACACTTCCTACTTCTTTCAGGCTGAACAAGCAGAAATATATTCAACAGAGAATGAACGGAAGCTAAAGGTTATAATGGATGGAGTGTACGAAATTTTCAATATTTTGGATTGCAATCAAGTGCCAATCTTAAGACTTATAGGTAGGTAATTTTGGTATGTGCATATTATTCTGAATAAACACTCAAAAAATCATAAGCCGAGAATTACAAAAAATGGCATTACATACATGGGGTATTTTTGGATAGCCACAGGTCTGGGGAATTTGAAAATAATTTATTGACGTCAATGGCTGGACACCTTGTATATCAGTATAATAGGACATGTTGTAGAAGAGTTTTTTGATCATTTGCCTCTCCAAATTTACAATCAAATCTGGTATCAGCGAGATGGGACAGGTGCCCATTCAACTGCCCAGGTTTCCTCAGATTTGAGGAGAATTTTTGATAATCGATGATTTCGACGTATGGGCCCCTGAGATTGGCCAGAAAGATCACTAGATCTACAGGTTTGGAAATTCACATCTGAAACACACGATATACAATACATCAGGCGTAGAATTCTTCTGTCCAGTTGCACAGATGAAATGTCGAGACAATCCCGTGCTGTAACACACTGAATTCCGTTGTCTTATTGCAATATTCTAGTCTTGTCTCTCTCTTATCGTTGGGAGGAGCATAATTCATTCAGTATGGTAGGCAAGAGAGTAAATACTTGGATCGAGTATTACGGGCATCCTGACAAATTAAATAATTCTATACGTGTACTGCGGGTTCCCTACCATACTGCGAAAAGAGAAAGACAAGACTAGATTATTGCAATAAGACAACGGAATTCATTCAGTTACAGCACTTGATTATCTCGACTATTCATCTTTGCGACTGAAGTGAAGAATTCTCTGTCTGATGCATTGTATATCCTATGTTTTCGATGTGAATTTCCAAATCTGTATATTGAACGAACTAGAGTCATTTTCATTATACGGCAATTTGATCTAAAATTTCGAAAAATAATGAATAACTCAAAAACCGTTAAAGGTAGGTGTGAAAAAGTAAGAGTGAATAGATCTAATCTTTCATGGAGTATCATAAAAATATAGAAATACCGGATGTCCCATTTAAAAAAACAAAGTTGCAGCCAAATTGCCGTACATCCGGCAACACTGGAAATGTGAAATTATTTTAAAAATGTAGGTACCTTGCATGGCCAAATATCGATTCACAAAATTTGAAATCGTGACCATCAATAGTTTTCATAATAATCAAATAGGCCACTCACCTTGAAGAATTCACAAATCCAAAAGGTACATTTCAACAGGGGTTCCCGGAAAATGTGAGAAATCTCTCGGATTCAGATAAAACATAAAAAATTAAGATGACAAGTTCCCATTATTTTTTTCCTAGCGGCCCTTCCCACGAATATACGACCTTCTAAATGACGCCACTGGAAATCCATTTCAGTAGAATAAGTTCAAATAACTCGATATAATTTGATGAAAATTTGATATGATTAATAGTATTAAGGACCTCTTAAATCACCGAAATCAAATTTCAATCAGCTTGTTCAGTTTACCAGGGGCGGACTGGGTTGTACATTTCAAGGCTTACATTTTTAACAACCTGTATGATAAGGTGCTAAAAAAAACAAATTTGGATACCTAGAACATTAAGCTAAAGAAAAGGTTCTCTTGTTCAGTGTCGATAAAATGAACCGTTTAAAAAAAAATAATGAAGGAAGTAAGTAATTGAAATTATTGCACTGAAATGAATTTCCAGTGGCGTCATTTAGGAGGTCGTATCTTCGTAGGGAGGTCCGCTAGGAGAAAAATTTATGGGAACTTGTCATCTTATTTGTTTATGTTATATCTGAATCCGAGAGATTTTCACATTTTCCGGGACAACCTGTATATGTTTTATTTCATATGCATGATAAATAAGAGAAATTGTCAGTCGCTTTTTTTTGTAACCAGAAACAAAGAAGCGCAGCGCCTGCACTCAAATTAAGGATGTAAATTATTCTAGTATTTTTGATGAAATTCAATTTTTTTTCAATCCATCCTGTAACATCGTAGGTATACAGGAAGTCCAAAACTCGACGTCAACCCGGAACCGGGTGAAAAGGCAAGTAATGCTGGTTGTCAAAAAAATATAAAAAAAATCTAAGTTGCATGATTTTAAAATAATGGACATTTGAAAAAACACGCAAAATTCCACACCCTGTGACAGTCCTTTCGCTCCTGTTGCCGCAAATATCAACTTTTTCCAACTTTTTTTTTGCTGTGTAGCCTTGAATAATGCTTGTCTAAACTTTAATCAAAATTTGGATACCAGCTGCTCTAGGTTTCATAAAATAGGGCTTGCTTCTCAGAAAAAAAATTCAAAATAAACAATTGCCTAGTTTCAACTGACTGTATCGAAAAAAAAATGTACTACGCAAGTTTGGCATGTTTCGTCAAAAGTTGGCGCATTTAGTAAGGATTCCAAAATGGTATAAATATATAAGAAAAAGTGTATTCAAAGGCAATCGAAAATAAATTTGAACTACGGCAGCTACAATTTAACAAGTATTATACCATTTTGGAATCCTTACTAAATGCGCCAACTTTTGACAAAACATGCCAACTTGCGTCGTCCATTTTTTTTTTCAATACAGTCAGTTGAAACTAGGCAATTGTTTTTGTTTATTTTGAATATTTTTTCTGAGAAGCAAGCCCTATTTTTATGAAACCTAGAGCAGCTGGTATCAAAATTTTGATTACAGTTTAGACAAGCATTAAGGCGGAAACCCATTCTTAAAACGCGACGCGACGCAACGTGTCGACACCCGATATGCACCGTGCACATGGCGTCGCGTCGTATGTTGATAGTGTGATTCTGGTCTATAGAAAACAATGCATTTGATTCGACTCAACACGCATCGCGTTTCATCAGGTCGCGTCGCGTTTTAATAATGTGTTTCCGCCTTAATTCAAGGTTACACAGCAAAAAAAAAGTTGGAAAAAGTTGATATTTGCGGCAACAGGAGCGAAAAGGCTGTCACAGGGTGTTTTTTTTGTATTTTTCTGACAACCAGCATTACTTGCCTTTTCACCCGGTCCGGTTGACGTCGAGTTTTGGGACACCCTGTATGTAGAATATAGATGAGTAGGCTTCGAAAAGGTAGTGAGATGAGGTGTAAATGAACGAGCACGTGGGAGCCTTGAACTCACTCAAGCGATTTTATCGAATTCATTCATAAATCTACCAATCAAATTAGGCAATCAACTAGTTTACTAATGACAACTATTAATATTAATGAGATCATTGATTGCTGAATGAATACTAAATGAATAAACGAGGTGATTACAAGATTTTTAATTTTTTTTTTAATTATTCATTTCTTACATATTTCATTTTTTGGATAATTTCCAGAATATAATTCCGCATTCATATAAAGTGTTTTTAATCAGAGGTGTTATTTTGAAAAGCCCGCTACTTCGGTAGATGTCACGTTTGAAGCTGTCATTTTTTGACATTTGGCAAGTAGAAAGTACGCCATTAATAAAAATGGAACGAAACACGCTTCAAGAGCGCATTGCAGTTATTGAAATCACTATAAAAATGGTGAAAATTTGGCAGAACATTTTGGGTCGTCGTGAAGCACCTTGTCGGACCGCAAGAAATTGGTGGAAAAATTTGAGCACTTGGGACAAGTTAATGATGTGAAGAATGAAACCCATGCACGTCGCTCAAGAACAGCCGAGAATATTGCTGCTGTAGCCGAAAGTGTTGAAGAAAACCTAAGGTTTGCCCATTCCTCGCCTTTCTTTGTAATTAGGCATTCCACAAACGTCATTATACCGTATTTTGCATAAAGATTTGGGTCTTAAGGCTTACAAAGTTCAGTTAACACAAGAACTCAAGCCAGCCGATTATCAACAACGTCGTGTCTTTGCTGATTGGGTCGTTGAAATGCAAGAAAATTATCCGGAATTCCATCGAAAAATCATCTTGAGTGATGAGGCCCATTTCCACCTCGGTGGCTTCGTCAACAAGCAAAATTCTTGCATCTGGGGCTTGGAAAACTCAAGAGTTATTGTTGAAAAGCCTCTCTATTCTCAACGTGTGACTGTTGGGTGCGGTTTATGGTCCGGCGGAGTCATTGGACCTTACTTATTCGAAAATGAAGTTACGGTGAATGGATTGCGCTATCGAGAGATGATTTATGATTGTTTATGGCCGAAATTGAATAGTATTGATCTGGACAATGTTTACTTTCAACAAGACGGCGCTACGTGCCACACTAGCAACAAAACCATTGATTGGGAAATGTTTCCGGATCGTGTTATCTCTCGAAGAGGTGTTCACAATTGGCCACCCAGATCTTGTGATTTAACACCTTGTGACTTCTTCCTTTGGGGCCACGTGAAAGAGAAGATCTGCGCCAATAGCCCAGCGTCGATTCAAGGCCTCAAAGATGGAATTCGTGAGGTTATCGAGGACATACGGCAGATACTTTGCGATTTGGTTATGGAAAATTTCATTAAAAGGATATGGTCCTGTAAGCGTGGTCGTGGTGGTCATTTGGCTGATAATTTTCCACTATTAACGGCATAGCTTCTTCTTCATAATGAAATAAACATCCGATCATTTATACTGAAAAATGGCATATTTCTTTGAATATCAAAATAACATCACTTATTGAAAACCTTTACTTAGAATGAATCTGAAGTCCTCTACAAAATATTGAGGTTATAGCGCTCAAAAGTTCCTGCTCAGAGCTTTCCTTTAATTATTTTTCCCTATGATTTTTGTAGCTTTCAAGCTCGCGAGAGCTATGCTGCGGCAGATTGTGAATGCTCACTGCCTTCGATACTGCCGCAGAAGTATTTCGGAATTATTACCTACAACGCGAGCGACAGAAGCAGGGGCTGAGTGTAATTGAGGCTTAAGTGTGTCATGTCAATTCCTACACGCTATTAGTGCATTAACTGTACACGTAACACAACTGATTCTCCTAACTCGATCAGTTCGAAAACTTCTGAGGGACTTCAACAGAGCCGAAGACTAATCAGTTCAATCATAATCAATCAATAAGGGTCATTGTTGGATAATTTCGGTTGTGTTGAACTGACTCGTTATTTTGAGGGTCGACCAAAATAATAATAATCTTGCAATATTTCCCTCCATGGTTGTTCTTGTTGTCCATCGTGACCTACAAAATTCCTTATCGTTCTAGCAGTACCGAGAAGTACTGCCTTCTGCATTATTTTGTAAAGGTTTTCATCCAAATCTAGCTCCTTGAGGTTGGGCTTGAGGCTCTTAGGAATAATTCCTGTGGTTGATATGAGAATGGGAATGGTTCTGGTACTGGACATTCCCCACTGCCTTTTGATCTGAAGTTCTAGCTCTCGATATTTCGATATACATATTTTCAGCGCATTTTTGACGTAGATTGTTGTTATTCGGGATGGCTACGTCTATAAGTATTGCTCTCTTCTCTTTTTTCTTTACTAGGATTATGTTTGGTCTGTTATTAGCAACTGTTGATTTGTAAGTACTGTGCGATCACAGTATAGCCTGTAATGGTAGTTCTCCAGTATTACTTCAGGCAGATACTTACATATAATATGGAATTGTTTCGGACTGCAAAATCTTCAGTTGGATGGCGAGTTCCTAATGAAGTATTTTACAAACTGCATCATGTCGCAAGTCGATAATAATAAAGTTTATTTGGATAAATAAACAAGTTGTATTGTATAATGAATTATTTAATCATGTATTGATGTTTTCCAGGTGAAAACGCAACAATTAACTCCAACAATGTTATGATATACCTTAGCCTGATAGAAAGGAGAGTTTCAGAGCTTGTTACTCTAGCATTTGTTACCGATGATTCAGTGAGTAAATATTTTTTTCAATGTATGTAATTGAAATTCAAAAATGTCCATTTTTTCAGGTTTTCAACTCGAATGATAAAGGATTGTTATTGGAGCTTGAAAATATTTCATAATCAATCCATTGCAATAAAAAGAATATTACTTTTACTCAAATAGTATTAAGTAGGTACACAATAAAACACCTAAATGTTGAAAATTTTTTTCTAATACCCTGAATATTTTCTCTTCTCTATTTATTTAACTATCGAAACGTTGCTTATAGAACTGGAAGTGACTAGACTTTTCTAATTATTGGTTGAAAATGATGAAATATTGATACGTGCGATATGGAAGATTTATTATTTTAGGTGTGGTCTCATGGGCCCCACTCACTTCGTTCTTCTACGTCGTTTTACCCGACGGTTTAAAAACGGTCGGGTAAAACTGCCGCAAAAATGAAGTGTATGGGCTAAAAACGGCGCACTTACCCGACGTTACAAATTTCAGACGAGACCTGATTTTCATGACGTTTTTAACCGTCGGGTAAAAACGGCGCAGAAGAACGAAGTGAGTGGGGCCCTTAAAAGTAAGAAATGAACACGGAGATAAATAATATTGCGTAAATAGTAAATAGTAATGCATTTTAATCAATCAAGTTCTAGAATCTAGAGTGAGATGGAAAGTATTTCGTCTATCACTATAGCTTTTACCCAAACACTATAGCCAAAGATTATAGAGTATACTATATAATCTTTGACTAGAGCACTAGAAGGATAGGTTACCAGACAGGCTGACTATGTCCAACCATAGACTCGAAAATTACAGATGGTAATGTCAATTTCTCAGTTATTGTGCTCTATTGTTAGTTGCGTGCTTTTTTTGAAGAATAGTTAATAGAAAGTATTGATTTTTTATTCAAAACAATAAAGTTGGAGACTAGACAGGTAAGCATAAGCATTTATTCGATTACAGATTTCATTTCATTCGAATTGTTCTGTAATTTTCGAGTCTGTGGTTGGACCCAGCACGCAACGAACAATAGAGCACAATAACTGAGAAATTGACATTAACATCTGTAATTTTCGAGTCTATGGTTGGACCCAGTCAGCCTGTCTGGCATACCTATCTTTCTAGTGCTCTACTTTGACTATAGCTTCTACCCTTTCTGTCTATGGTCAGAATTTCAGTTTGGAGCGTTGCTATTTTTTACCATATATATTTGATATTTCATATTGACACTGTCATATGTCATGTCATTTCAGATTTTCCGCATTATCTGACAATTACCCATGTAACTTCTTCCGCGAATTCTTCGATAGCGCCCCTATTATTAGTGATTACCCATTTGTTTTTATCTAAATTCCGTAAAAATGAACAGCACAACTAGAATCGACAAAAATATTCATAAGAAGGAAAAAAGAAAAGATAGGGAAAAAATCTCTTACAACATAAACGCAATGAAGGATATGTCGAAGGCTTGGAGCTGAAATTTACACAGAAAAAGAAAGCAAGGTAGGAATTATTATTATTATTTGAATTCGGGTCGTTATGGCTAATGTCCGGGAGCAAGGTGCAAAGGACCCCGCACATTTTGTATGGGAATTGGCTTCCGGTAGATTTGGCTGAAAATTTGATATGATGTTTTACTAATCCTTCTGATCAAATGTCTCCACAGTCACAAAGCTGAAAAATGCATACTTCTAGGAGTTTTTAGCGATTTTTTGTATCCATTATGGCTTACGTATTACCGTTCACACAGAAATGTTTGAAAATATTTCGAATTACAGAAACTGCTTTCAATAATCACGAAATATTCTCAAACATTTCTGTGTGAACGGTAATACGTAAGCCATAATGGATACAAAAAATCGCTAAAAACTCCTAGAAGTATGCATTTTTCAGCTTCGTGACTGTTTAGACATTTGATCAGAAGGATTAGTAGAACATCATATCAAATTTTCAGCCAAATCTACCGGGAGCCAATTCCCATACAAAATGTGCGGGGTCCTTTGGTCAATCATTTCTTTTAGCTAGATAAGTGATGAGATGCATCAGAGAGTAGTAAGAAGCCTCGTGAACGCGGCGGACTCCAACAACATTTTCGTAATTTTTCCATAACTATAATAACCGGAATACTTTTGAGCAACAATAAACTGCCACCAAATCAGTTAAATAATTAAGTTTATGAACGCTCAATAGAAACGAAAATATGAACACGACGCATCGTAAACTAAAATGTAACGGAACGATGTTGCCAAACTGACAGAATTGTCTATGGGAGACTCAAGCTGTTGGTACCATAGTAATGAACCGTAGTTATCGCAATACGGAATAAGATATGGTACAAGTTCGCAACGCCGAATGTTGTTCGCGTTCATAAAGCCGGTCCCAGACAATGCGTGTATTTGACGAATGTTCGGCATTGGCGGTGCTTCGCGTAGTGTGTGGGAGCTCAACTTCGGGTATCATTCGGCATTGGCCTGCTATCCGAAGTCTTGTCGGTACGGACGGCACGAACCAAAGAAAGACGAAGTACATTCGCGCTCATTCGTGTTCGCTCCCAGACAATGTGTTTATCTACGCGTACTATTAGCCTATTCGTTTTGTGGTATTTCGTGCTCCTGAGTAACTCAAAAGCTCGAAATACGGCTTGCCATTGGCTGCGCACTAGCACTGGAACAGCTCAGGAGCACGAAACTCTTCAAAACGAATACTGTATATATGGCCTATTCTGTCTTCAATCAGAGTCGTGCGACGTGATTTCACGTTGTTTTTAGGTATTATTTGTTTTTTATCATTATTCCGAAATTGAATTCAATATTTAAGATGAAATGCCACTATTTAAATCTATGGGGGATGATTACCCTTCAGTCGGGTCCTGTAGCGGTCTTAGAAGAACAGAAGATTCGAAAATCATCACTTGGAACGCCAGACCTGGTTTAAAACACCCTCCTGGCCCAAGAGCAAGAATTAAGTATTTTGAAGGTATTTATTCGAATAGTTTTAAGTTTCAATTTTGTAAAAACGGCGAGGCAGGGTTTTTCTACTGAGGTTTTTCCCTGTGCTCTGGTATCATACGACAGAATAGTATGGTACCCGTTTTGCACCAACCTCAGCTAGGGATATTTTGTTTCATGTATTGTATTTTTTTAGCTCTCAATTCAAAAGATATATATATTTGTTAGCCATCATGGAATGGTCTAATAAATTAATAATGGAGTTCTTTGATCTCTACGAATCATATCCTAGAACAAATATTGAAATATGAAACTTTTCGAGAGTAATTCCGAATAATTTTTGATTTCTGACACAGCAATGAGATCAAGTTACAACTAGGTGTTGTGATTTTTATTGTAATTGTAAATGATTACTGTCTGATTTGTCTAGTTTCTGAACATATTTTCCTATAGCTCCACAGTTTTTAAAATAGATAAATATGAAATAACGGTACAGAGCATCTGCCACAGAACATAATGCTCTGTTCTACTTTATAGATTATTATGAGTTTTCAAAGATCACTATTTTGGGAAATATGCTCATCTTTAACGATACTTTCACCCTTTTCGTAGCTCTTCAGTAAAATCTCAATTAAATAATTAGGTGCAATGCACTGAATGCAAAGGAAACGAGGAATGCAATATCCCTTACTGGTCGTTCAATACGGCGATAGTTGTACCGAAAGATCCTAATTGATTAATTACACGAAAAAGAAACGAGAAAGCAATATCTCTCCCTGTCCATTCATAACTATACGATAGCTATATCGAAAAATTTTAATAAAATAATTAAGGTTTTAATGAATAAATGAAAACAGAAGAATAAAAGTGTTAGAATTTTTCAATCTATCGGTTGTCAGATCAGGAAACTCAACATAAAACATGAAAATATATAAAAAAACATAAAACTCTATGGATAAAATCACTTTGCTCCGTCGAAATAGACCAAGCGAAAAGATCGACGTCCGATCGCTCAGATTTCATGACGAACGCTCCAGATGTCTACGCCCCTCAATCCGGATGTAATAACGAACGGTTCAGATCGATCCGACACGTCTGATGTCGATGCCGAACGCCCCTACTACTGACTGCTCTCCGCTACTAACTGTATACTGAGGCCGTTTGGCGAACGTTTGTCAACAGAGAAACGAATGTCGAACATTTCGCTATTGCCGCAGTGTCTGGGAGGGTACCCGAAGGCGAACTACGAAGGCACATTCGCCGAATGCACGCATTGTCTGGGACCGGCTTAACAGATTCTACTTGGCTGCGTCAACGAATGCGTGAAGGCATCTCTAGGTTTACTTTTGACGTTGAGGTCATTCACGTCCATTTCATCGAATTCAAACCAAAAAAAATTGTTCATCATCTCCATGTAACGCTCACTGATAACAGGGATATACTCACCATATCAAATTCATTTGATCGATTTTAGGCTTCCGTACATGGATGCACCACCAATTTGTCCACACATTGAGTGCAGGATTGCAGAGCACAATCTGGATATAGCAGAACGTCGACTGGTCAACAAAAGGAGAGAGTGGCTGCTAAGAAGACAACAACTGCAATTGCAATGGAAGGAACTGGGCACCAGAGAAAATATGCTGAGAGATAATTTCATCATTTTCAGCAAAGTAAGTGAAGGATTACCTGGGAGATCTTTGTGAAGATTTCAAGGATAATTTCGATTCTTCTCGAAGCCTTCCTAAGATAGATATTTCGAAATTTACAGTTTCCTTCTATACTACATTTTACCAAAGTATGAAGTGAGTGAAACTTTCTTCTCCTTCTCCCTAGAAAATTCGTTAGTTGTCGTTTAGATTCGGACGCGACCGAAATGTGTAATAGGTTTATTGGACTAGTAAAGAGAGATAGATGCCTATTCTGCATGATTCACGATAGAGAGGTCGTAGCGATAGGAGGAGCTAAGAGATTTCCTTCACTCCATACTCTCCTGAAATTTACGGTAAAACAAGAGCCTGTGACTAGCAGATCTTGGTTATTTTATAGAGACTGTAATTTTCTATAACTGATATTATAGTACGGTGTTATTAACCTGAAAAAAGGCCTAACCTCAACATCCAAAGTGAAAGTTTTCCTCCAACACCAAATTGCTCTACATAGTCCCCTTATTGTATGGTAAAAAGTTACACCATTTTGAGCGTCGGGTTTGGGGGGGAGAGGGGGGTGAATTTGAAAAATCACTAGTTTTTTTAGTTTTTCGTAAATATTTCAAAAACTAAGCGGTTTATCCTAAACATTGTTATATATAAAAATGTTCTACGTTAAATTTTAAATAAGAATGATCGTTTTCATGATCACTCTAAATTGTACGGTTCAAGAGTTATTTACGGTGTAAATGTTAACTTTTTCGTAATGTTGATATTTTTTTAAAAAAATGCGCTTCGCAATAGAATGTTGCTATTTCAGTGGCCGGTGGTATGTTAGTGATAAGCCCTTGAAGGAACGACAACCTCACCACCTTATCAAGGGCTTTCTTTTTTTTTTTAGGGAAAAGAGGCTTCCACAGGCCTAGGCCATATAAACCTGTGGTACGGAGAAACCCACCCTGAACTTTCTACGAACATTGCAACATAAATTCACTTCTTAAGCATAAATATCTTTCGAATTTGGAATGTTCAATGTCTTTATTAACTTCACTCATCCTCCAGCACATTATCCTCCTCCTCTAGCTCGTCGTCTAAGATATTATTGTCCATGTTATCACATGCTTGGCCTGAGCAATTACTGCATATGCTAGTGCAGTTTAGACCACTCCTTCTGCATTCACAATTACGAACGCATTCATCTTTGCAAGTACACATTATAACGGACAGTAATTCCTGGGGGGCTGCAGGACGTGCTGTTGTAATTGGTGTCAGGTGGTCGCCAATCTTCTTCCAACCCCACTCAAGTGGATCCTTATCTTCATTCAGCCATTGTTGTACCTGGTGGTAGGTCCTAAATGAATGCTGTCTGGACGCTCCTGAAGTGGGGGGTAGTGCATCCAACTTCAGTAATGCATGTTAGCATGTATAGGCTGCTTTGCAATCGTTTTCAAGTAGGACTGGTAGCGGAGACAATCTAGATCTTCAGTGTTCTTGGCTCCAAACATCGCAAGTAGGAAGTAATTTCCTGCATCAGCCACTGCACTGGGGTCGGCTTTGGGGTTGTTGAAGACCAGAAGTTTTTCACGAAGAACGGTTTTGGCTTGAACTTTCCTATAAGGTGCAATTTTTTCCTTGTTATAGGCTGAATGAAGATAATGATCCACTCGAGTAGGGTTGGAAGAAGATTGGCGACCAACTGACACCAATTACAACAGCACGTCCTGCAGCCCCCTAGGAATTACTGTCCCTTATAATGTGTACTTGCAAAGATGAATGCGTTCGTAATTGTGAATGCAGAAGGAGTGGTCTAAACTGCACTAGCATATGCAGCAATTGCTCAGGCCAAGCATGTGACATGGACAATAATGACATCTTAGACGACGAGCTAGAGGAGGAGGATAATGTGCTGGAGGATGAGTGAAGTTAATAAAGACATTGAACATTCCAAATTCGAAAGATATTTATGCTTAAGAAGTGAATTTATGTTGCAATGTTCGTAGAAAGTTCAGGGTGGGTTTCTCCGTACCACAGGTTTATATGGCCTAGGCCAGTGGAAGCCTCTTTTCCCTTAAAAAAAAGAAAGCCCCTTGATAAGGTGGTGAGGTTGTCGTTCCTTCAAGGGCTTATCACTAACATACCACCGGCCACTGAAATAGCAACATTCTATTACGAAGCGCATTTTTTTTTAAAATATCAACATTACGAAAAAGTTAACATTTACACCGTCTGTAACTCTTGAACCCTACAATTTAGAGTGATTATGAAAAAGACCATTCTTATTTAAAATTTAACGTAGAACATTTTTGTATATAACAATGTTTGGGATAAACCGCTTAGTTTTCGAAATATTTACGAAAAACTAAAAAAACTAGTGATTTTTCAAATTCAACCCCCTCTCCCCCCCAAACCCGACGCTCAAAATGGTGTAACTTTTTACCATAGAATGAGGGGACTATGTAGAGCAATTTGGTGTTGGAGGAAAACTTTCACTTTGGATGTTGAGGTTTAGGTCTAATTACACCGTACTATTAAGACAGGTAACAACTTCGTAATAGTATAACACCCTGGTTTTGAGCACGTGTTCTACGTAAACGTGTGCTATATCATTCTGCCCAAATGTCTGTAATTTTCGAATTTTGAGCCGAAAATGGTCTCAAACGATAGGGTTAGACTCCCTGATGACGAAACCGTGATCAAATCCAATTCTGTCTGTGGAGCCGTCCGGCCGTTCGTTAGCACAATAACTTTCGAAGGGATTGTCCTAGAGACTTGAAATTCGGGTCCCAAATGGCTCGGTTAAGTTCGTTAACCAGTCAAATCGTACATGGTATTCCATTGAATATGGCCATTCAAAATTTTTGTTACTCAATATCTCAGAAAAAACGAAACCAATGGAAACGATATGCTACGACCAAATGCAAGATGCTCATAACAAGCCTCATGCAAAATTTTGTGGCCATAGTGTCAACAGAACCGTAGAAAATTCAATTGGGATATTGAAAAGAAGAATTTTCATATTTCCATAACAAGATATCCGATTCGAGTGAAATTTCTTTTGTGAATGTTATCTGATATACTGAATTTTCATAAAAGTTTTCTGGTCATAGTGTTAACGGAATCATAGAAAATTCAATTGGAATATTGAAAAGAAGAATCTTTATATTTCCACTAGCTTTTACCCGCGACTTCGTCCGCATAAGTTTTTTTGTTTTCTCCCGGCTGTAAGTCCCCCTGCAACAATGCCCCACTATCGTGTTCCAGTCCTCAACTTCACATCAAAATTTGTTCAAAAGCAACCTAAGCTACATAATGGATAGCTCCGAATGTTTCCTTAGTAAATATAAAAAGTAAATAATGTAAATCGGTTTAAAATACTACTAACTACCTACCTGCCAACCCCCGATGTTAGACAGTGTGACATCCACAACATCGTCTGCGTAGAAAGTACTAAATTATGGCGCCTACCGACCATCTAAGTTAGAAAAGTGATCAAATACTAACTTGAATTCTTAGTAACACTCAGTTAAAAAAAAACATCAAAATCATTTCAGTAGCTATGGCGTCATGCGCTTCTTGACATGATCACGCTAGATTTCCGCGGGAATGAGGTATTTTCCGTAAAAAGTAGCCGGTGTCCGTGCCTAGGATCCTATCTTTATATTAACCAAGTCTCATAAAAATCCGTTCAGATGTTAAGGCGTGAATGAGGTAAACTTTTAAAACAAACGATTAAAAATCACTAACTTAATTAGTTTTCTGCCTACTGCCTACGCCTCAAGTACGATAGCATGAATATTAATAGCCCATATCCTTTTCTAGGTTACTATCTATCACCTAACTAAATTCCATCAAAATCCGTTCAGCCGTTTAGGCATGATAGAGCAAAACTCCCAGCAGAAACCATAAAAAAATCACTAACTCAATTCAGTTTTCTGCCTACTTCCTACCCCCTAAGTACGATGACGTGATCATTTGGATCTTATATCCGTTTTTAGGTAACCATCTATTACCTTACTAAATTTCATCAAAATCTGTTCAGCCGTTTAGACGTGAAAGAGCAAAAGTCCCAACAAAAACGACTAAAAATCACTAACTCAATTTAATTTAGTTATCTGCCTACTGCCTACCCCCTAAGAACGATGGCGTGATTATTTATAGCCTATGACCATTTCTAGGTTATCATCTATCACCATATCAAATTTCATCAAAATCCGTTCAGCCGTTTAGGCGTGAAAGAGTAACAGACAGACAGACAGACAGACAGACAGTTACTTTCGCATTATAATATTAGTATGGATAAGATATCCGATTCCGCGTTAAATTAATTTAGCGAATGAAGATTGAAAATATATTTAATGTTCCGATTGTGCTGAGATTCTGCATTTTATATCATATTAAATTTTGAGGTAATAGTCTTATTATTGCCCCACAATTGAACAAGCACTCAAAAGATCCTACTCAGGACTTATCTTAATTTTTTCCTATTTTGTCTAATCCTGCATAAGCAGAGTAACATACGTACAATAGAGGAAATCTTCATCTCATTTCCAAGATATAGATTATTTTCTTCTTAAGGGACTTTTGACCATGGATGTAGTTGTTGATAGTTTTCTAATCTGTATTAGGGTCATCAATAGAAAAGCATTCAGGTCTCTTAAAATAACGTCTACGTTTCGCAGGGCCTTGGACTCTTAGTGTATTGATTTTAGAAGGCGAATCAAAACATGAAAATTAAAAAGTCAAAGATCATTTTGATTCTTTCTTAAGCCTTCCTAAGTAATAAACTTGTTATACCGTTTTGAACTTTCCACTATAATCAACTTCTTTTTTTCTATGAGAAGAAAGCTTCAATATCAATTGAAAGTTTATTTATATTTATTTATAATTTCTATTCAGTTTCTGAAGACCAACCTGGAGAAAAGAGAACGAGCCTTGAAAAAATATCAGACGGACACTGAATCTGTTCAGAAGCGAGAGGAAGAAATTAACGTGGTGCGAAAGAAAGTTGAACGTCGCAGATACGAGTTTAATCTGATGAGGAACGAAATACAGAAACACTCCATATATCAAGTTGGTAAAAAAATATTCATTTTAGAACTTGAATTCAGTCAAAGAGGTAGTATATTTCATAATCATTCCAAGTATTTCAAGACGAGTAGAGGAAGCAGTGGCGGCTTGTTCTATGAGGCAGGTGAGGCAGTGCCTCACCAAATAAATTACGGAAATCACAAATAATATCAAGCGAATTAATCCAATATTTTATTAATCAATTTCATCATCCCATTATGTTCTTCAGTCTCAATTTTTTGTACGATACCATTGAGTTTAAAAATATTTTTAAACTCAATGACGATACTGCACTCGTCTTTCATAATATCCGAGCTCAATCTCAAGCCGGGTACAGCTACAGACGTCTGTAACATTACACGTAACTGACGTTACAATGAATGCACAAAAATCGGACCGTAACGTTACATGTTACAGGCGTTAAGGTCCGATTTTTGTACATTCATCTCACTTCCTCTTCAAGGCGTAAACGGTGAAGTGAGGCTTGCCTCACGCGCTTCCTTGTCTAGCGCGTTATTCACATCGACGTGACGAGATCATGAACCTTCCCTTCGTTGTTTATCTATTGTGGCTTCTAAGGTGAATTTGAGGCTAGCCTCAGTAACAACTTCTGAACATTTGGAGCGTTTTATCTCAGAAACAATGCCTCGTAGGAAAAAAAGTATTGATACATTTTTTTGAAGATAATTTTAACATCTACATTTTCGTCTGAATTACTTTTCTGATGAAACTCACCGTTTTGCTGAAAATCGCGAAAAACTCATTTTTCGACCTTTGAACTTGAATAAATTTTTGTCCATCCACGGGAATGATTGGGAACTTTTACATATTATTTATTATTATGTTTTGAACAATTTTACCGATTTTCACCTTGTTGGGATTTTATGTAACTTCGCCCTAATTTTTTGGTCTGGATTGACCGGACTATCTACCCTTGATCCGTGATCGTTTCGTTTCATCGGCAAACTGCACATATTCGGGTTAATCGTGAAGCGGAAGATAGTGAAATTTCACTCTGGTTGGGTTTATTGGGTTTGTGCAGCACTCGTGATATTGCAGAGTTTTCAATAAAACAGAAACAGTTTTTGAGTCATTCCTATGAGTATGAAATATGTACAATTGAAGAAGTTATACAACCTATTTCAAATCTTGACTATCGGTGCGGTAGAAAAATCGAATCGGAGGTTTCAAAATGAGAGTACTACTGGCCTACTGGCAGTGTAACTCTAATCAAATTATTTTTTGGCAGTATTAATAACACATATTCCGATAGGGTTTAGTGAAAAACTGTTTGAAGCGAGTTGAAAAACTTATCTCAGGGCAATTACCAGTATTACCACCCAATAAAACGCTATAGAATCATTGGAGCATTAATACCGAAGGATTTTTCATAATGATAAGTATGCAGCTGACAAAAAAGAGTTTATAATATTAATATTTTTTTTGATGTGCCTCATCACTTTATTCTGTCACAAGCCGCAACTGAGGAAGATGGGGCACCTTCATACAGTTTTCTTATTTTGTCACATAGAATTTTTCTGTTATCGATATCTGTATCAATTCATCAAAAACTGATAGTCTCACTATCTGACAATATATCAGAAATATGTGATTATTATGAATACTCTCCTGCGACTTTCTGTGAGAGTTATTCTTCTTCTTCGTGCGGTGCCTTTCCGGCCGAACTGAGGCCTAGTGGCCCATTGTTCATCCGCATCGTTCTATAGAGACTATAGAGACTCAGCTCCTCAGACACGAAGACAGAAATGTCGCGAGTCTGCCAAGAGTGATCCATGTTACCATAGGAATAGTAGGTGTTAGATTTCCTAGGTGTGTTGACCTTAACTCAGTTAGGTAACTACAGTTGAACAAAATATGCTCAACCGTTTCATCAGTACTCCTGCACCACCGGCATAGGGAGCAGCTCGTCAATTCTATTCTCTTCAAATGTTTGTTAAACAGGTGACCAGTCAATGCACTAGTCACCAGACCGAGTTGTTTCCTCTCCAGCAACAGAAGCCTATTGACCTCAGGTCGCGAGGACGGTCTCTTAATGAGAATCCTCGACCACCTCAGGCCCACCCCCGCGCTCCATTCCGAGGAAAATTCCCTGTTCAGCCAGCTCCTGAAGAAGCTTCTGACAGATGTGCGACAGATTGGCAGCGCAGGCTCCGGACCAACAAATGCTAATCTGGCTCCCCGCCTAGCCAGTTCATCTGCCTTGATGTTCCCAGGTATATCCGCATGAGCCGGAAACCAGATTACTTTCACAAAGTTATCAGAGCCCAGCCCACGCAGATTTTTCCTACATTCTTCTACCAAAAGAGAGTCAACCCTAACATCAGATAAAGATTTCAGAGTTCCCTGACTGTCGCAACATATGTAAATGTTCTGGCCAGAGTATCCCCTGCGATTATTTTCTAGTGCGCAGGCAAGAACCGCAAATAGCTCAGCCTACACAATGGAACAGTCCTTCCCCAGAGGGATAGCCTGATTGAAGTGAGGACCCACGATTCCGGTACCAGACCCTGTTGTTGTGACAGAGCCATCCGTGAGCCACGTGGGACCTTCAGGACTAAGAAGCCTGTTTGATGAAGACCATAGGTCTCTGTCAGGAACAATTACCCTGTAGGGTTCGTCGTATGTGAGAGTTACAAAAAAAAATTGAAAATGTATGAATGTACCCCACATGCGGAGCACTTTCATACAGGCAAATTCCTATTCAAACACACGATTTTTGCTATCAAGATCTTTTGTTTTGCGTAATTTTTTCATACGTCTATGTAGTGTTTGTGCATTAGCACCATATTCGGCTGCTGATTTCCCTAAAGAGAGTTCGTTTTTCAAAACGATGACACATGAGAAATTTTTCGAGAATTTGTCAGTTGCTTCAATCGATGTAATAATAGTATATTATGAAACGAACGTTTAATGATAGCTATTATTCACGAGGTGAAGTTTAGGCTACGAGCCGTAGGCGAGTGGTACAAAATAACCGAGTGAATAACAGTCATTATACGCGAGTAGCATACACTACTTAGATCCAGGACTACTGAATAGAATACATGAAGATTTTAACATTTGGCGACCACGACAAGTGTAGAAAAAGTTTGACACATGAGAAATCCTTGTAATACTTATCATAGTATATTTTGTAATAAAAACTGCTTTAATTGATGTTATAATAGTATTTTTTCCCCTCGATTGTCAAGGTATACCCATATTTCTTAGTTGGAATACTGAAGAAATATCAATTTAAAGAATATCATATTGAAGCTGAATCTATTAACCATCTGACAGCAGTGAATAATAACTCATTATTCACTTGTGATTAATGGGTTTTATTATGGTCGAGCAAACAGACGTTAAACGGGTAGATTATTCAATAGTCGTGGATAAAAGTAAATTGGCCCTCGATTGACAAGGTATAGCTATATTTGTTAGTTTGAGTAATTTAGAATTCTGAGGAAATATCGATTTAAAGATAATAATAACTCATTATTTACTCGTGATTAATGGGTATTATTATGGCCTTTTGCTCGGCCATACTTATATACAGACTTCTAATGGGTGAATTATACAATAGTCTTGTATAAATAATAATTCATCTCAGCCAGAGACGAGATATATATGGTCCATTCACGAAAGGTTGAGCCGTCGGTTGGCCATAGAAATTTGGCATATTCCACTGTGTATATTACAATTTTAGGTTATGTTCTTTATTTTCTTGTCAAATTGATACGCAATGTTGTCAATATGGCATAGAGTTGTCTGACAATTCGCAAACTTGTCGGACGAGGCCGGGTATATTAGGCAACGTTGACTTTATTTTACGTTATGACAGCAAATACTGCCAACTTCAGATAAATGAAGAAACGCCTACTATGAGCTCAACCTTTCGTGAACGGACTATATTTCAGAGCATCGTAAAGCTTCTTATACAGGGTGCGGCATGGAGGATGGATGGTTTCAAAAATAATAAAAGCGTTAATTTTTACTCAAAAACACATTTATTGACGGAATCAGATTCTCAAGGATAATAGCATTTGAGACAGTCAAGTGTGGAAAATCACATCAGGCATGTGGTGGCCGAAATCGGTGATGCAGTGCTGGAGGCGCTCTTGGAAGTTCGCGTAGACTCTCTCCAACATCGCTCTCTCAACTTGGGCAACTTCCACGCGAATAGCCCTTTTCAATTCGTCCAGAGTTCGGGGCTTGGTTTCGTATACTCTAGCCTTGAGGTGTCCCCATAAGAAAAAATCGTATATGGATAAATCTGGGGACCGGGGAGGCCAATGAACATCGCCAAACCTGGAAATAAGGCGACCAGGGAAGAGAGGGCGAATAACGTCCATTGATGCTCTGGCTGTGTGGGCGGTCGCCCCATCCTGTTGGAACCACACACGTCGGATTGAAACACGTTGCCGTCGTAATTCGGGAATAGCTCTATTCCGATGAATGTGGAAATGGCGACGAAACTCACGCTGCACGACCGTGACTAACTCATTATTTTGGACGAAACTATGATAGGCGAAAACACGATGCTCCACCGTCCAAGGCTCCATGACGACAACTGGTAAATAAATGCTAGGAACACACGAGTCTAACGGCACCTTCCCCTTTTCTCTCGTCCTCAGCGGGGGAAAGTTATGCCCATCTGAAAAACGTCCGCCCTCCGTGCCGCACCTTGTACCACGCGGATAACGGGTCTATCCCACTACTCTGGAATCTACATGTTATGAAAGGGTTTTCAGGGAGGTACAATGTAAACAGGTTTTCTACCAGTTAAATAAAATGACTGAGAAGAAAAAGAGTTTTCTTTAAAGCGCGATCGCGCACTTTGTCACCATACAACACGGTCGTTGGACAATAATATATTATGCAACGAGCGTATAATGATATTCTCGAGGTGAAGTTCAGGATACCAATCGTAGGCGAGTAGCCCAAATCACCGAGTGAATAACAGCCATTATAAGCTAGCAGCATACTATACTTTATCAACGACTACTGAATATATGTCTTGATGATTTCAACATTTGGCGAACGCCACAGCATCCTTCTATTACAAGTATGGAAAAAGTCAAGTTGACTTGCATAACAACAGAATATAATGACTTTTCAGACTTTTTTGGACAAAGTAATAGATATCTCCAACGGAGAATTCAAAGACATAGAAGATATTCCTGATCGAATGGAACTTCTTCTTTTAGCCAAGGAAAGGTTGCATGCTCATCAGGCAGATCAGCTCAGTCGTTTGGAATGTTCCAAAAGAGTAATGGTAGGTATAAAGACATTATTATTATTTGAACCCCAGTATTTAATTTAGAAATTGCCTTTTAGTTTTTACGTCATTCAATTATGATGAATACCTACATCAAAAGATATGGCAGGTTGAAGATGAAATCGCACCAAAATGCGTCTCCGAGGTAGGCACTAGGCGGGAAGGAGAAGGTACCGAAGTGTGAGAGGGGGGGCATGCATATCTATATATAGACCAAGCAATAGAGCTATCGAAAGGTCGATTTCGTGACAAAAATACTACCTGAAATCTGACTGTGCAGTCATGCAATAGGTAGTTTCTACATGTTTTTCATGATAAATTCCACTCCTGATTCGTCTTTTTTGAGAAGCGAAAAATAGCCAAAAAAAATCCAAAATTTTGCTTTTTCGCTTATAAAACGTGAAGTATTGATCTGATCGAAAAGTTGTTAGGGAATTTTTTGTAGAGAATTCAAAAACAAAAAAAAACGAGAAGTGACACGTCTCAAGAGGATTATTAGTTTCCGGGAAAAGTCCAAAAAACTGGAAAAAAACATCAATTTTTCGAAAATTCATAACTTGGTCAATTTCTGAGATGAAGCGTAGTTGCTCTGAATTTAAGTAGTTATTAACATATACTTTATTGGTGCACAATTACAAAGCTGTCGGATAAATAGTTTTTGCACAATCGCAGTTTTCCGAATTCGACGTACTTTTTTCAAGAAGGTCGTGATACTCGGCTACTTGTCGGATTTGAATTTTACAAAACGCATTTTAAAGAAGAAATAAAATTCTTCAAATCGTTTATTCTCTCGATACCGACCGATAATGTTTAGTGGGTGAAAAACGGCGTCAAACAGGAGCAAAATGGCTCGAATGTATCAAACTAGTCGCGGAGTGGGAGTCGCCCGCTACGCGACGCGCGAAAGATACAAGGTATAGTCCATTCACGAAAGGTTGAGCCGTCGGTTGGCCATGGAAATTTGGCATATTTCACTGTGTATATTAAAATTTTAGGTTATGTTCTTTATTTTCTTGTCAGATTGATACGCAATGTTGTCAATATTGCATAGAGTTGTCTGACAACTCGCAAGCTCGTCGGACGAGGCCAGGTACATTCGGCAACGTTGACTTTATTTTACGTTATGACAGCAAATACTGCCAACTTCAGATAAATAAAGAAACGCCTACTATGTGCTCAACCTTTCGTGAACGGACTATACCGATTTGGAAATTCACATCGAGAACATACGATATACAAGGCATCAGACAGAGAATTCTTCCCTACAGTTGCACAGATGAATAGGCGAGATAATGAAGTGCGATAACTGAATGAATTCAACTATCTTACTGCGATAATCTAGTCTCGTCTCTCTCTTATCGCAGTATGGTAGGGAACCCGAACTACACGTATAGAATTTTTAATTTGTCAGGCTGCCCGTAATACTAGATTCAAGTATTTACTGTTGCCTACCATACTAAAGAATTACGCTC
Source organism: Propylea japonica (assembly GCA_013421045.1). Lineage (NCBI taxonomy): Eukaryota > Metazoa > Arthropoda > Insecta > Coleoptera > Coccinellidae > Propylea > Propylea japonica. The sequence continues at coordinate 53,949,136 of CM024243.1, forward strand.
CTCTAAACGATAAGAGAGAGACAAGAGTAGAATAAAGAAGTAAGACAACTGAACTCAGTGTGTTACAGCAAGTGAGTGTCTCGACTATTCATCTGGGCAACTGGACCGAAGAATTCTCTGTCTGATGCATTGTAATCGTATGTTTCAGATGTGAATTTCCAAACCTGTAAACAGTTTTCCCCTCGCGTAGCGGGCGACTCCCACTCCGCGACTAGTTTGATGCATTCGAGCCATTTTGCTCCTGTTTGACGCCGTTTTTCGCCCACTAAACATTATCGGTCGGTATCGAGAGAATAAACGATTTGAAGAATTTTATTTCTCCTTTAAAATGCGTTTTGTAAAATTCGAATCCGACAAGTAGCCGAGTATCACGACCTTCTTGAAAAAAGTACGTCGAATTCGGAAAACTGCGATTGTGCAAAAACTATTTATCCGACAGCTTTGTAATTGTGCACCAATAAAGTATAAATGTTATTATAATAACTACTTAAATTCAGAGAAACCACGCTTCATCTCAGAAATTGACCAAGTTATGAATTTTCGAAAAATTGATGTTTTTTCCAGTTTTTTGGACTTTTCTCGGAAACTAATTATCCGTTTGAGACGTGTCACCTCTCATATTTTGTTGTTTTTCAATTCTCTACAAAAAGTGCCTTAACAGCTTTTCGATCAGATCAATACTTCACGTTTTATAAGCGAAAAAGCAAAATTTTGGATTTTTTTGACTATTTTTCGCTTCTCAAAAAAAACCTAAGACGATTCAGGAGTGGAATTTATCATGAAAACATGTAGAAACTACATATTGCATGACTGCACAGTCAGATTTCAGCTAGTATTTTTGTCACGTAAAAAACCTCTATTGCTTGGCCTAATAAGAGATGGCCGCGTGGATCAGATTTCAGACATACAGTCAACAACAACAAATTTCTACCCAAGCAAAGCTGGGGCGGGTTTCTAGTCATTTATTATTTGACTGGTATCATTATGGCTAGGTAAGCTTTCCGGAAACTGCGACCATACAGGTATTTGTTCTCTACCTTACCCTAACGAGATCGTCAATGGCGTTAACAAAACCGACAACCTCTTTTGGAGCGTTGGCCGTAAAATCCTAGGTGCCCAAGACCGGTTTTCTCATAACAATTGTTCTTAGGCCAACCAGCTCTGAAAACTTGCATACCATGTGTTCAGCTGTTTCTGCTTTTGATCCACTAAGCCTGACAATCTCATCTGCTGACTCTCCCATAGGGTAATAATGATGTTTGTACTGACATTGCCCCGTTAGCAGTCCCACCATCCACCGAAGCTTAGAGCTCGTGAAAGCGCCATGAGATTTCTTATATAAATAAGTGAAATCATCACGAATTTGGGTCTGACTAAGACCAGGGCTGTTTCTTCAGAGGATTATTCTGTTATTCAACTCTCATTGCTGGACCGCCTCCTCTTATTGGTCGTTTCCAAGCGTACAGAAAGGCTCAAGCCCAGCAAGTATTAACTCTGATGCGCTTTTAGAGGGTTACCTCTACAGGAGCGGTGCTTGGATATACGGGCCAAGTACCAAGTGTGCACTGTCGCTAGGCTCCTGTATGATAGTCTTTTAAGCGGAAATCTTAGCTAGATGTCTAGATATAAATCTAGAAATAAACTATCAGACGTGCGATAAAGTTATACACTCAGATAGTCAAGCTGCTATTAAAGCACTGAGCTCCTACGTCATCCACTCAAAAATGATCTGGGAGTGCAAGAACATACTGAATGAGGTAGGTAAGAAATATAAGGTTTTTTTACTCTTGGTTTCCGGCCATTCGGGAATCAAAGGAAACGAAGAGGCCAATACACTCGCCTAAGAGGGCGCAAAAATGTCACTCATTGGCCAAGAACCCTTCTGTAGTATAGGTAAATGTACCTATAAGAAGGAGTTTCTGGAGAAGAAGAAAGCCGAGAGGGAAAAACTCTGGCGGAATCTCCCAGGGATGGATCATTCCACTTAGTTCCTTCGAAACATTGAGACAGCGGGATCCAAAAGATATCTGGATCTTGGTAAGAAGCAATTACACCTCATCGCTGGCTTTCTTACAGGACACTGTCGCCTCAAGAAGCACCTGTTGAGGATGGAATTATCGGACACTGACGAGTGTAAGTTCTGTGGGGAGGAGGAAAAAAACCCCATTCGCCTGGTCACGAAATCCTTTGGCATTGCGAGCCTAAAGAGATAATGCCTTGGGCGATAAGCTTGTAAGAGTGAGAAACTAGCCTTGTTGAAGCCTTCACAGATATTAGATTTCATTAGATCTCTGAAACTGGTTTCGCCCTATTGGGGCTCATCAGCAAAGAGAAAATTACACCGTAACAAAACCATCTCCTTACGAAGAACCGCCCTTCACTGCATGAACCTTGAATTATCGGAACGTTCATCTTACTGTCATTCGGACCATGGTAGACCACGGAACAATATGCCAGGTGGCAGTCGTCGGTTTTATCAACGCCATTGAATACCTCCTTGGATTTCCATGAATGAATATAGTAGAGAAAAAAAACCTACATGGGCGCAGTTCCCGGAAGGCTAACCTAGCCGTAATGATACCAGTCAAATAATAAATGACTAGAAACCCGCTTTGCTTGGGTAGAAATTTGTTGTGTTGACTGTATGTCTGAAATCTGATCCACTCGGCCACCTCTTATACAGGGTGAGTCTTTGACTTGTACATATATTTTAACCGTAGATTCCTGAGGTCAAAAGAAACACTTTTTTCCTCTACCATTTTTTCCGATTCGGCCTGGTTAAAAAGATACAGGCTGTTGAAAATCCATGAAAAGCATAAATTTTCAGTAATATCTCGCAAACGATTTCTTCAAATGAAATGATTTTTGGAACACAGTTTTTCCTGAATATGATTGATCTTTCCCGAATACAAAATTCCGAGTAATCCGATGTTGAAAGAAAAAAAAACTTAGAAATTCGAAAAATTGGGTACTTTGGCTGAATGCAATTCTGTCGAAAATATTCCCAAATTCAATTTTACCTACGTTGTCACGTTGACAAATTTCAAGAATAATTCGAAAATTTGTTATCTGGAATGATAAATGGTAAGAGAACTAGTGAATGTTAATGGAACTTAATTATATCGTTGGAATCGAAATGTTTTTCACAATCAAACTTTTGTTGGAATGAAATTTCGCAGTATGGCCCTCATTTATAAAAGCTTACGCTGTTCATGTTTCGGCAAACTGAAACAATTGAAATATCCTTAAGTTTTTTAGACGGATATTACTTCTACACGATAAAAATAAAACGTTCCTACCGCAACGCACCTACAGAAGACGAAAGTAGTTATCCCAAGGAAAATTCACTAACACCAATATCACAAACACTTTCACAGCACTCAAACAATCACAACAGTTAATTATAATTCACTTATTTTTCACATTTACGACCACAATCGACACCAAAAACATTAATTTACCACTATAGTCTATCCAAATCCGAGAGGCCAGCGTAAACAAACTAGAAACGCGATTTGGTCGCTCTTATTGGTCGAAAGTGGCGTTCCTGAAGCTTCGACCAATAAGAGCGACCAAATCGCGTTTCTAGTTTGTTTACGCTGGCCTCTCGGATTTGGATAGACTATAGATGTTTACTAGCGCTCACGCTTGCGCCTGTAACACAACTGTACATAGGGACTACTTTAGAAGGCTGTGCTTGTAATATGTCGGGACTCTACAGCGTTGCCGCTCTTGGCTATGACCGTGCCGTAGGTTTAGAAGGCCGTGTTAGTGGGCAGCTCGCACTTCTTATATTTATGTTCTGTGGTTTAGACTGTTCAAGTGAATTATGTCATTTATTCAAATTTTATGGTTGAGTTGTTGTTTTGATTTCGGAAATTCTTGCACGGAAGATTTCAAGAGATATTGGAAATGAATGCTATAGATGAAATAGGTGGTTTAAAAGTTAATCCGATATAATCAAAAATGAAGTATACATCAAGAAGAGATTATTCTCTTTCATTTTATCATCAGCATATTTTGGATGAATCAATAATTGCATTAGAAATACAACTGGTATGAAAAAAGTGAGTTTATATTTCTCCATTTAATACAGCAGCTTATTTGAAAATTTCGAATGGTATATCTACTCGTTTCTTTGATATAATAGCTTATTTCAAAGGTTTGAATGCTAGATCTCGTACTTGCAAAAATTCAGTGGTTAGTTTGCCAGTGGCGGCATAGCTCATCCTGAAAATAAAAAGGGCTATATCTTCTTACATATTTAGGCCGAATCGGAAAAATGGTAGAGGAAAAAAGTGTTTCTTTTGACCCCAGGAATATTCAGTTAAAATATATGTACAAGTCAAAGACTCACCCTGTATAGATATGCATGCCCCCCTCTCACACTTCGGTACCTTCTCCTACCCGCCTAGTGCCTACCTCGGAGACGCATTTTGGTGCGATTTCATCTTCAACCTGCCGTATCTTTTGATGTATTCATCATAATTGAATGACGTAAAAGGCAATTTCGTTGTAAATTAAATACTGGGGATGAACGACGTATTTAATTGGATAAGGATCAATAGCGTATTCATAAAAAATACTCCCAAATAATGCATAATTTTGAGAAACATTTGGATATCTTTAAAAGGTAATACCGAGTAAACCTTGAAAGATAGATATATGCTATCGCGGACTTTTTTGTAGAACTATTGAAGAGGTACATTTCCGTCATACATTGTTCCATGTACGTCTTACGGTTTTTGCAGCGCACCAGAAAATAGCTGGATCATGGCTGATTTTGGTACCTACTCATATTTATTATCATTGAAGTTATAGTAGGTTTCCTTAATTTTCTCGGGTCAAAAGTATAGCCTATGTTACTCAGGGATAGTGTAGCATTCTGAGGGTGAAAGAATTCTTGAAATCGGTCTAGTAGCTTATGATTTAACTCGTATCAAACACACAAACCCACAAACATACAAATCTTTCCTCTTCATATAGTTTGGACCTATTTTTCATACTGATGAGCCCCAATATAGCAAAACGCCCCCATGATATTATATCTCCTTGTAGGTTCTTTGAATATTACAAATGATTTGCCATATTTTATCGAAAGAAAATTGTCGAGTCTTTAGTCGAACACCCTTGATTTCCTCAGTAACCTTATGCAATTAATTTTCCAGTCTCAGTTCATGGAAACTAACATGCTGCAAATAATAGGGCTGAATAACACAATAGCTACTCTACAAACAGCACATGATGATGCAATCAGTCGTACCATGGAATTAGAATGTATCGTCATCGACCTGAAGACAACACTTATAAAATCGGCAGAAAATCTTTCAGCAAACCAAGAATCGATAAGGAATTTGTACAATCAGACATGCAAGATGCACGGCATACCGGAAAAACATAGAGTAAAGGACATGATAGATCAATTGATGGCTGTAAATCACTCAATGAAGGGTTATGCGACTATATTCGGACTCATGAGAAGAAAAAGTAGAAGAGAAAGTAAATTTATGAAGCAGTCGACGAGTTCTATAGTAAAATTTTAATGAATTTTGTGTTTTATTTTTGGATCTATAGATGGCCCGGTAAACCTTGTTCGCCATTCACCTACATTATTTATAGAAAATAAAGGGTTTTCCTAAAAGACGTGACATAGACAAACTAAAAAATTAGATGAGCCACTCGTATATTCCGCGACATCTGTCGGAGGAGGAGACTAATACACGAAAAAATTATTTTCAATTTGATAGTTAGATGTCGTTGCATTCATGGAAATCCTATCGAGAAAATAGTAAGTATGTAAAATCATTATTATCAAAAAACCTTTGAATTGTCAACTGACACAAGGAGTGGTTTGACACGTTCTTTTTGAAATATAATAAATTTCGATATGCCTGCAAGAGTGAAGACGTGCTGTGTTATTGGATGTGAAAATCGAGATGCAAGAAGGTAATTATAAAATTTATATGTATATTCTGTTACCTATAAGAATTAATTAAGATACTCGTAGTTTTCAAAAAAGTTTTTCATGAATTGAATAAGTTTAGTCGGTAAATACTCATATTTTGTATTATTGAATTCATTATTGTCAGTTTTTGAAAATGTTTTCAATGCAATTATTAGTTTATTGATTAGATATTTATGAAATAAATCTGTATTTTCAATTGGTGATACCTATTTCAGTTAATAAATTTTTATTCTATCCAGAATTTGATTATTGATCTTCATTTCTCGATTCCAAAAGAAAATCAGATGAAAGTTCGTTGCAGGTATTATTTTCATGAAAATAAATTTCCTCACTCATCGATAACTTGCACGAATCCATTTCTGATTTCCTTTTGGAAATTGAATTTCAAAAAACTTTTTGCCTCTTGTATATGGGTGTACCTACCTATTCAAAAAGGTGCACTACAGAATTCTTTTTGAGGTAACTTTACGATACAGATTCCTTTTTCAATTGAGCTTTTTTCACGAATTAGTAATGTTGTACAAAAACAGATGGCGTTGGAGCTTGTTCTACTAGTGTCTCATCTATTCTCCGTTTAGTTAGTCTATGATGCCCGCTTTTTCGGTAGATGTCACGTTTGAAGTTGTCTTTTTTTGACATTTGACAAGTAGAAACTATGCCATTAATGAAAATGGAACGATACACGCTTCAAGAACGCATTGAAATTATTAAAATTCACTATAAAAATGTTGAAAATTTGGCAGAGACGGTTCGTAAAACTCGAACATTTTTGGGTCGTCGTGAAGAACCTTGTCGGACCGCAATAAAGAAATGGTGGAAAATTCGAGCTGTTGGGACAAGTTAGTAGTGTGAAGAATAAAAACCATGCATGTCGCTCGAGAACAGCCGAAAATATCGCTGTTGAATATTGAATGAATGAGGGCTACCGCGTATGAATTTTCCGCTAGAGGCGCTAGTGTTGCGTGAGGTCCACGAGAATTTGAATTGTCAAATATTCAAACGTAATTGTGAATCTGTATTCTGTTTATTTTCAATCTTTACGAGGATGTGAGGAGTTTCACATACATATTCAGATTAATAACAGCAAATGAAATCACGGATCAATGAATATCACTGCTTTGAAGCGGTATACAGAAGATAGTTGCCCAATTAAGCGGGCTAAAAGGAGAGCAAATTCAAAGGCGAGTTGTTCAGAGTTTCAATACGCATTTCTTGCGGAAAGTATGCTTATTTATTGAGTTTAGAGTTATGGTTTTTCTTTACAGATCCAAATACTATGATAGGAATGATAATTCCAGTGGAAACGCATTATCATGATTTGAAATAAGTTTATTACAGAAGTAGATATCATTTCAAGAGAAATTGCTTTTTATCCTACTTACATGATACCTGTGATAGCTGAAAAGTGTTAAAACTTGGAGTAGAATAATAAAACCTCACATAATCCTTTCATTTATCATTATAAGTGAATATATAGAAAAAACAGTATGTGCGAAAAGGAAAACCTCAGAGATCAATGTATACTAACTAATCACTAATCATTCATTTAAAGTAGGGTAATTTATTTATTTACACAAGTTATTGATATATATTTTACAGTAAATGTTTTCCTCGAGTTAGTGAGTTGATTGATAACAAACATGAAATGTTGTAGTTGTAAAATCCAGAGTAAAACTGTACCAATTAGATTTTCAATTCGAAGTAGGTATGTTTCTATTACTCTCAAGTTCCGACAAAAAAGCAGTATCAGTTGAGCTCTCTTGACTACATATTGATTTTCCTCTACAGTTGAAACGATTCTTGCATTTTCAAATTTCTTTCTGCGTTCAAGAACTCTCTCTACTAGTATTTTATTCATATCTATCCTCACCTACCCAGAAAATTGGCTAGGTATTGATTTCAGTTTTAATTTCGGAATAGCTGAAAAATTTTCAACAGTAGATTACAAGTAATACAACTATGTATAACTAGATTTATTCAATTGTAAAAGTAAAGTGTCTGAAGCAACATAATGTAATAGATTATTAGGTACTCACGGTTTTCTGTATTAGGATCGTTAGGTCACGTATTATAACCAGGGTTGGAATGTTTTTCACGAAAATAAGAATGTTTTGAAGGGGTAACATCAGCTGCTTTAGGACAGTCCTATCGTTCCCTTTTTTTCTGAACAATACGGAACTGCACAACCCTGCGGCATGTTCGATATTGTACAGTATTCAAGGAATAGAATGTACACTTTTTTCACACGACTTATAACACTGAACACTTATAAATATGAATTTATTTAATAATAATAAATCAATGACAGTACAAGGAACTTGACAGGACCTCACGCAACAGAGGCGCCAACTAGCGAGGAAAAAACGGCAGCCCTCATTGTGCTATCGAGAGATGATTAATGATTTTTTATGGCCGAAACTGGATAGTATTGATCTGGACAACGTTTACTTTCAACAAGACGTCCCTATGTGCCACTCAAGCCACGAAACCATTGATCTTTGCCGGAAAAGTTTCCGGACGTGTTCTCTCGAAGAAGTGATCACAATTGGCCACCGAGATCTTGTGATTTAACACCGTGCGACTTCTTCCTTTGGGGCCACGTGAAAGGGAAGGTCTACGCTAATATACCAGCGTCGATTCAAGACCTCAAAGATGGAATTCGTGAGGTTATCGAGGACATACGGCAGCCACTTTGCGATTTGGTCATGGAAAATGTCATTAAAAGGATAGGGTCCTGTAAGCGTAGTCGTGGTGGTCATTGTGTCTGCTGTAATTTTCCACTGTTAATGGCATAGCTTCTTCTTTATAATGAAATAAACATCCGATCATTTTTATTGAAAAATAGCATTTTCTTTAAATATCAAAAAACACCTCTTATTGGAAAACCCTTTGCTTTTCTACTTTTCTGATTTGATGTTCTGCGTCTGTCGACTACGAATCTGCGGCCTTCTCTTGGTTCAGATCTTTTGTTGATTCCTTTCATCTCTTGCCAGTGGCGGCTCGTGGGTGAAAAAAGAGGTGAAGAGCTAAAACAAGCAGAAAAATCTAGAATAACATCTTTTTTATGTAAACTCACCTATTTTTTGTATATCAGGTCCAACCTTCGGTCCTTTAAACTAGCAAATTTGTCCGTAATGTCTTCATAAAATGGTTGTTTGTTTGTTAGTTGAATTAAAAGTTCTTTTTGAATGGAAATATTGGCCAAAGAGGAAAGCCTTTGTTGAGATACAGAATTTCTTAAATAACCAATTGTATTCCGAAAACCAAGATGATTGAAATTATATTATATGATTTGCCATTTTTCATTTCTTTTCTTGTAGAAATTTTCAAGTTAATAGTAGGCCGACTTTCATTTAAGATGTCCTTTTTGTCTTCGTCTTTCCAACGATGAAACGGAGTTTCTAAAACTGCACACAATGTCATAATGGGGTTCATTTTTAATATCGAAGCCGAAGCACTTAAAGTAAACAAGGTCAGACGTTCTCACTGGAGGCGACGCGCGAACAGTAAAACGTAACAGGTGCAGACTGCAGAGGGTTACTGGAGCTCTTCACTACAGCAAGAAAACGTAATAGAAAGCCCCGGTGACGTCACCCGTTACCATAGCAACGCAGTCTACTTGAGCGATCGAGGTGCAAGTTCCGTGACAAACCTCTTCACTCGATGCGGCAACCGACAAGATATTTATAATGAGTTCGTGATTCGATAATAATCTCGATAACAAACGTCTCCTGAGTTCTGACATGGAGCTAATGAAACGATTAAATTATTGTATAAATAGTGAATAATAATTATCATCCTCAATGAACATTTTAGGTGACCTGACCCTAGGAATTTTTAGGTGAACAGCCACTTCACTCCCTTCACCTGAAAAGCCGCCACTGTCTCTTGCCTCTTACGATTGTGCTGCCGCAATTTCGCCGTGTAAACACGCGCACGGCATATCTGCATTTTTCTGTTGGATTTGTTCGCTTGATTTGAGTAATTGTGAATCTTGAAAATTCAATAAGACAAAGAAATGAAACTGATCGACCGATTTTTTCTTTTTACGAAGACACATGAAAGTCCCGAATCTGCCGTGAAAAATTCAAGTTCCTAATACCTTTCGTAGGATAGTTAAAGTGACCAGAAATTTTTGGTCCACATCACACACTCACAGACGATATAATTTTTTATTTTCTTATGGTACAATCCTCTCCAAATTTTGTACAAGATTGCATTCCTAGGGGATGAGTTTGCTAAACATTTGAGCAATAAAATAAAGGGTTTTCCAATAAGAGGTGTTATTTTGAATAGCCCGCTACTTCGGTAGATGTCACGTTTGAATCTGTCATTTTTTCACATTTGACAAGTGAAAACTACGCCATGATAAAAATGGAACGATACACGCTTCAAGAACGCATTTAAATTATTAAAATGCACTATAAAAATGGTGAAATTTGGAAGAGACGGTTCGTAAAAATCGAACATTTTTGGGTCGTCGTGCAGCACCTTGTCGGACCGCAATAAAGAAATGGGTGGAAAAATTCGAGCTGTTGGAACAGGTTAGTGATGTGAAGAATAAAACACGTGCACATCGCTAAAGAATAGCTGAAAATATTGCTGCTGTAGCCGAAAGTGTTGAAGAGAAAACCAGGTTTGTCCATTCCTCGTCGTTCTTTGGAATAAGGTATTACACCCTAATTTGCATAAATATTTGGGTCTGAAGGCTTATGAAGTTCAGTTGACACAAGAACTCAAGCCGATCATCAACAACGTCGTGTCTATGCTGGTTGAGTCGTTGAAAAGCATGAAAATGATCCGGAATTCCATCGAAAATTCATCTTGAGTGATGAGGCCCATTTCCACCTCGGTGGCTTCGTCAACAAGCAAAATTGTCGCATCTGGCGCTCGGAAAACTCAACAGCTATTGTTGAAAAGCCTCTCTATCCTCAACGTGTGACTGTTTGGTGCGGTTTATGGTTCGGTAGAGTCATTGGACCTTACTTTTTCGAAAATGAGACTGGAGCAATAGTTACGGTGAATGGAATGCGTTATCGAGAGTTGATTAATGATTTTTTATGGTTGAAATTGGATAGTATTGATCTGGACAACGTTTACTTTCAACAAGACGGCGCTACGTGTCACACAAGCAACGAAACCATTGATCTTTTGTGGGAAAAGTTTTCGGACCGTGTTATCTCTCGAAGAGATGATCACAATTGACCAATGGCCACTGATATTTTGCGATATAACACCTTGCGACTTCTTCCTTTGGAACCACGTGAAAGACAAGGCCCAGCGTCGATTCAAGACCTTAAAGATGGAATTCGTGAGGCTATCGAGGACATAGGCAGCCACTTTGCGATTTGGTTATGGAAAATTTCATCAAAAGGATATGGGCCTGTGAGCGTGGTCATGGTGGTCATTTGCCTGATGTTGAATATCAAGATAACACCTCTTATTGGAAAACCCTTTATGTAATTTTCTCTCAAATGGTAATTCAAGATATGAAATTAATTACAGCTCTACAGTTTCAGAACGCAATAGATGAAAATTCGAAATTGTGGGGAAGAAAAAAATCCACCTTGAAAAAGTAAAAATAAATATTAATTCTAAAACAAAACTAACATTCTGTAACAATAAAAAAAACCTATGTTAACACTCAGAGTTGTTTTTCAGTGTGGTCTTTAGCAAGATAAATGTAATTGTCGAATGAAAACCTGAAAAGAATTGATCTACAGCATGTTAAAATTCTCAAACAATAAAACAAAAATACTTACCTCTCAATAGCCAAGTCATCTTCTGTTACTCCTTCTAGAAGATCTATATTATGCAAAAATTTAAGAGCATTCAGAGCTGCATATTCTTGTGATATTTCTCTGTTTGATCCCACACCTAAACAAATCTGTAATGCAATGAGAAATTAATAAATGAAAACATGAAATAAAATAATAAAATAACTAACATAAGTGGGATTCAATTTCAAATTCAATATAGAATAGAAGCCTGATTTTTGTCTAGGAATGGTTTGAAATTCTATGTTCAAATTGAGATCTTGTCCAAACTTGGATAGCTTCTCCTTCGGTGACCACTCATTACCACTCTTCTTTGATTTCTTGGATTTTCCCTTCTTGCTACTTTCCTCTTCAATTTCCTGAAAACATATTATGTAGCGTGTTTCAGATCATAGATATTTCAATATACCGATTTGGAAATTCACATCGAAAACATACGATATACAAGGCATCAGACAGAGAATTCTTCCCTCCAGTTGCACAGATGAATAGGCGAGATAATCAAGTGCGATAACTGAATGAATTCAACTGTCTTACTGCAATAATCTAGTCTTGTCTCTCTCTTATCGCAGTATGGTAGGGAACTCGCACTAAACGTATAGAATTTTTAATTTGTCAGGCTGCCCGTAATACTCGATTCAAGTATTTACTGTTGCCTACCATACTAAAGAACTACGCTCCTCTAAACGATAAGAGAGAGACAAGACTAGAATAACGAAGTAAGACAACTGAATTCAGTGTGTTACAGCAAGTGATTTGTCTCGACTATTCATCTGTGAAACTGGAGGGAAGAATTCTCTGTCTGATGCATTGTATATCGTATATTTCAGAATTTCAGATGTGAATTTCCAAACCTGTATAGGATGTTTCATAATATGCAGGGTGTTCCATCTCAGGAGAGCCACCCCGTATATTTCTTATTCCATAGTTGTTGTAAAAATTTCCCGTTTGGGAGACATCTTTTGGCCTATATTCGAGGCTTGAACGACCCCCCTAAAAGGGAGAGATTCAACCCCTCAAAATTGAACAGGGAAGAGGGATTTAGTATATATATTCTTTTGAATTGAGAGCTAACAAAATACAATACATGAAACAAAAAAGTCCCTAGCTGAGGTTGGTGCAAAACGGGGTACCATACTATTCTGTCGTATGATACCAGAGCACAGGGAAAAACCTCAGTAGAAAAAACCCTGCCTCGACGTTTTTACTAAATTGAAACTATTCGAATAAATACCTTCATATTCAGATACAAAATACGTAATTCTTGCTCTTGGGCCAGGAGGGTCTTTTAAACCAGGTCTGGCGTTCCAAGTGATACTTCATTTGAAAGTTCTTCTTCTTGAAATTTTGCATGAACATTCAGTATATCATTCTTTATTCATAAAATAAATTTCACTCAAATAAATCGGATACAGTAGGGACTCGATAATCCGGATCAATTAATGCAAGGGATGATCCGAATTAATGAGGAATCCGGAATACCGCGTCTTATAATTTAGTAAAGATGCAATTTAAAAAACGGTTGAAATAAATATAGGCTTTATAATCGAAACCATAAAACAAATATATTATTTGTAATAATTAGATAGTTTACGTTTTCTACTGTAAGGGAAAAAGAATGCTGAACAATAGCTTTCTCCTGTATATCTTTCAGAAGCTGAATATCAGTAATTGCCATGAGTTATGGAATAAACAGACTGCATCGAATTGATCTATGCTCTAAATGCATTTGCTAAAATTATCCCCGTCTTCGAGGATCTAAAAAATATGTGCTAAAAGGCCTTTACAGTTTTGTTAATTTAATATCATATGCTGTATCCATATGCTGTATCAAAGCTGTATGGTTTGAAGGTAGAAACATTCCATTCCATTTCACTAATTAATTATTCTTGTCTGACTTTTTTTGTCTTATACCATTGTGCACTATTATATACCAAAAGAACGCCCGATCGTCGTCATAGAAATTGAGTTACGACAAGTTAGAACCGTAAACCACGTATGTAACGATCGGAAATTCGGATTATTGAGTCTTGCAATCCGGATTATAAGGACATAATACAATCTTAACGGCAATCCGGACTAGTAAATATCCGGATTATCGTTCTCCGGATTATCTAGTCTCTACTGTATCTTGTTATGGAAATATGAAATTTCTTCTGTCCATTATTCCAATTGGGTTTCGTTTTGTCTGAGATATTGAGGAAAAAAATTTTTCAATGGCCATAATTTATGGAATATCCTGTACGATTTGGCTGGTTAACGAACTTAAGCGCGGCATTTGGGAACCGTGAAAATCTCAAGTCCTTTGGACAATCCTTTCGAAAGTTATCGTGTTTACGGTTGGACGGCCCCCTCAAACAAAATTGAATTTGACCGCGGATTCGTCATCAGGAAGTCGAACCCTATCCATAGACAAACTAAAAAATTAGATGAGCCACTCGTATATTCCGCGCCATCTGTCGGAGGAGGAGACTAATACACGAAAAAATTATTTTCAATTTGATAGTTAGATGTCGTTGCATTCATGGAAATCCTATCGAGAAAATAGTAAGTATGTAAAATAATTATTATCAAAAAACCTTTTAATTGTCAATTGACACAAGGAGTGGTTTGACACGTTCTTTTTGAAATATAATAAATTTCGATATACCTGCAAGTGTGAAGACGTGCTGTGTTATTGGATGTGAAAATCGAGATGCAAGAAGATAATTATAAAATTTATATGTATATTCTGTTACCTATAAGAATTAAGATACCCGTAGTTTTCAAAAAAGTTTTTAATGTATTGAATAAGTTTAGTCGGTAAATACTCATATTTTGTATTATTGAATTCATTATTGTTAGTTTTTGAAAATGTTTTCAATGCAATTATTAGTTTATTGATTAGATATTTATGAAATAAATCTGTATTTTCAATTGGTGATACCTAATTCAGTTAATAAATTTTTATTCTATCCAGAATTTGATTATTGATTCTCATTTCTCGATTCCAAAAGAAAATAAGATGAAAGTTCGTTGCAGGTATTATTTTCATGCAAATAAATTTCCTCACTCATCGATAACTTGCACGAATCCATTTGTGATTTCCTTTTGAAAATTGAATTTCAAAAAACTTTTTGCCTCTTGTATATGGGTGTACCTACCTATTCAAAAGGTGCACTACAGAATTCTTTTTGAGGCAACTTTACGATACAGATTTCTTTTTCATTGAGCTTTTTTCACGAATTAGTAATGTTCAACAAAAACAGATGGCGTTGAAGCTTGTTCTACTAGTGTCTCATCTATTCTCCGTTTAGTTAGTCTATGACCCCACCGTTCGATTTTCGGCTCAAAATTCGAAAATTACAGACATTGGGGCAAAACCATATAGCACTCGTTCAAGTAGAACAAGCGCTTAAAAAAACAGCAAGAAACTTAGCTTATTATGATAAGAAAATGATCTTGAAAGCTGTTTACAATACGATAAAAGGTTGCAGAGATATTTGCAAAAAACAATTTTATTTTTCAATTTCAATATCCTGTATTTATAACGATGCATTTTAGAGGGCAAGTTAATAGAATCTTTTGTTCATATTGTTGAACAAGCTATATATCCTGAAATTGGTCGCACTTATTCATAAACACCCTGTATCTTTTGAAAGACGTATAGTGGAAGTTCCCTATAACGAACCTCTGTAATACGAATTTCTCTATATAACGAATTTCTTACAAGACATTGGATTTTGAATACAAATTCCAAGTTAAAAATACCCTCTGAAACTAAGTAAATTCTCTCTATAACGAAATATTCGAAGAACATCACTCTTTGAATGAGTTTTGGTAAGAAGGTATAAGGTTGGGTTTTTTCTGAAATTTGTCCGGACGTACGTAATAAATCCCGACCTTAAACTAGATCATTACTAGTCCGGTCTATTTAGACCAAAAAATGAGAGTGAAGTTACATAAAGTCCCAACAAGCTGAATTTCAGTGAAATTGTTCAAAATATAATTATAAACAATGTCTAGAAGTTCCCCATCATTACCCTGTAAGTAAAAAATTTAATTCAAGGTCAAAGGTCAAAAAAATGAGTTTTTCGCGATTTTCAGCAAAACGGTAAGTTTTATCATGAAAGTACCTCAGACAAAAATTGTAGATCATAAAATGATCTATAAAAAATGTATTCATACTTTTTTTCTTACGAGCCACCGTTTCTGAGATATAACGATTCAAAAAGTTATAACTACGCGCTAAGTACACTACCTCATATAGTAGGAGAGCTGGCACGAATTTTAGGGTAGGTATTTGAGGCAAGCTGAAAACTTGTCAGATACCTCTCCTATTATATCCCAACTCGGGATTGCAGATCTGGCTGGTGAGTAGCGGGGCTAAATCAACCCCTACATTTTTAATGGCCTGGCAGGTAGAAAGCCCTACCGAAATGATCTGTCTTTTTGGTAATCTTATTTTTTAGTTATAAGTAACACTCCATTAAAATTTCAAGCTGCCTCAAAAACATTTTTTATAATTTTTTGCAAAATATTTTTGCACGCGTCTGGCAATGTTAAAACCCCGATTAAATTATTTGGCAGCTTGAAATTTTAATGGAGTGTTACTTATAACTAAAAAATAAGATTCCCAAAAAGACAGATCATTTCGGTAGGGCTTTCTACCTGCCAGGCCATTAAAAATGTAGGGGTTGATTTAGCCCCGCTACTCACCAGCCAGATCTGCAATCCCGAGTTGGGATATAATAGGAGAGGCATCTGACAAATTTTCAGCTTGCCTCAAATACCTACCCAAAAATTCGTGCCAGCTCTCGGACTAATAGGTGGCGTGAAAACGTGTGCATATTATGACGATAACGACTTTTATCACTTTTTGAATCGTTATATCTCAGAAACGGTGGCTCGTAAGAAAAAAAGTATCGATACATTATTTATAGATAATTTTATGATCTACAATATTTGTTTGAGGTACTTTTATGATAAGAATTGCCGTTTTGCTGAAAATCGCAAAAAACTCATTTTTTTGACCTTTGACCTTGAATTAAATTTTTTCCTCACAGGGGAATGATGGGGAACTTTTAGACATTGTTTATAATTATGTTTTGAACAACTTCACAGAAATTCAGCTTGTTGGGACTTTATGTAACTTCGAATGTCTAAATAGACCGGACTATACGGCGGGCAGAGAGATCCTTCTGAAACAGTTTTAAATGCACCCCTGTATCAAAGTTGTGCGAAAATGTCTAAAAGGAAGTGCTTAAGTTTGAATGATAAACTTTAATTTATCAGTGAAGTCGACCGCGACATTGCCGACTATAGAAACAAATTTTCTGTATAACGAAATTTCTTTATAATGAATCTTTTTTGCGGATTTAGCGCTTTCGTTATAGGGAAGTACCACTGTATATCATTAAGTCTGAATTAGTTACTCACTGTTGGGTCATCAGTTTTGAATAAATTTTGTATATTACTCATGATGCCTTCAGATTGGACCAGAACACTTTGATAATCTTTGTTCGTTCTCTTCTTCAACTTCGAATTAACAGATGTTGATTCATCATCATTCAAATTAACGGGTAAATCCAAATCAGGTATCTTTTGAATCATTTCCTCGGCACATTTTCTTTTCGCTTCTTTTTTTGATCTTCCTTTCGCTGTAACACTCTCTGGCCCCATGCTGCAGTACATTTCAAACACAGGTTTGTGAGAAGGTCCTGTCTTGTCTAGTTCTTTGAATTCAATCGGAAGTCTTCTAGCATTTGCGTACTCATATAAAAGACTTATGGGGGATTTGAGGTTGGCCTTCGCTTGGGCACATTCAACTTCCGATCCTTAAAAATTTGATTGAGTATAAGAAGATGAACATCAAATTATAACGTGCGTTCAAAAAAATTCGTGGTCAAGTAAGCTGTGGGCTTTTGTTTGGAATATTCATTTCATGACTGAAATTTCAAAGTTGAATAACTTTTGAACTATTAGACCCAATTATTTCATATTTGCAAGTTTTGTCACCCTTTACGATTGCCATCTTTCAATATTTCAGAAATTGAAAAAATCAGATCCGGACTAGCAAAATTTTGGACTTTTTCTATTTTCATGAATATTGGAAAACCCTGTACGTGAACATTATGTTCTTATTACATTTTCATAACCACAAAGAATTCATTATGAATAAAAATTCAAAATCTCTGCTTGGCACAGTCATACAGGGTGATCAAGAAGTGAGCAAAAAACAATACCTCATGAGTGAAATTTCAAAGTTCAATAACTCTTGAATTATTGGACCGAATTATTTCAAATTTGGGAGTTCTGTCACCCTTTATGATTGCCATTTCTCAATATTTTAGAAATTGAATGAATCAGATCCGGACTAGCAAAATTTTAGACCTTTTCTATTTTCATGAATATTTGAACACCTTGTAGGTGAAGACTATGTTTTTATTTCATTTTCGTAACAGCAAAAAATCAGTTGATGGGAAAATTCAAAATCTCTGCTTGGAACAGCCATATAGAGTGATCAAGAAATGAGCAATAAACATTACCTCATGAGTGCAATTTCAAACTTCATTAACTCTTAAATTATTCGACAGAATGATTTCAAATTTGAATGTTCGGAAAGAAACCTGAAGACATTTTTTATCACAAATTGAACGAAGAATTAAAAAATAATTGTTAGTTTAAAATATCTCAGTGGCTTACCACTTTTTCAGTCAGTTTTTAAGTAAAACTTCAACCCTGTATCTTGGCAACAATGCATTTCCGGAACTACAGTAGGTTGCCAAATTATTAGGGACACTACTAGTTTTCTGTAATTTTCAAGTTAATATTGATTTTATGGGCAAATAATTGATGTTAGGTATTGTAACTTCTTCTTTATTTATTGGAGGTTTTTACTTAAACAGAAAAACACATATTTCATAGTCACACGTAATTATTTTTCCATAAAATATGATGACGTATGATTAACTGAAAAAATTCAATATTTGGTAATGCCGCCTGTGGCTGCAATTAAGGCTTTCAGACGTCGGGGCATGCTCTCAATGCAAATTTTTGCATTGCGATGTGTATTAGGCTGTGATGCCACACATTAATAGGAGTTTCAAACAGTTGCCGCTTGGTGGTGATAACTTCTTTGGTAACCTCACGTTTCGTGAGTTCCCAAAGGTTTTCAATGGGCCAGGGCAAAACCTTCACATTCTTGGCGGTCAGAAATGCTGTCACACTCCTGGCTTGATGGCACGGTGCCAAGTCGTCCATAAACACGTATTCCTCATCATCAGGAAACAATTCTTCCACCTGTGGTAAGAGCCGACTTTCAAGCACTCGCCTGTTCTGGTCCTGCCTCATGGTCCCTTCGAAGATGTAGGGACGTCCCATACCCTTGGCTGGGATCACAGGCCACACCGTGATGCTAACAGGGTGCTCAACCCTCTCTACAAGACAGTCCGGGTGAAACTGCTCCCCTGGGCGTCGGCGGACCAATGAGCTCTTATCAACCAAAATTTGAAAAGTCGACTCATCAGAGAAGCATACCTCTAAAATAATATTATTACTCCAAAAACACTATTGAGGAATACCACAAATCAATTGAAATCATAATTACTCGACTCCAACTGTCCGCAACTGTCATATTTCGGTGTTGTCTGGCCCATTACAATCGAAAATCAATTTTGGTTGATAAGAGCTCATTCGTCCGCCGACGCTCAGGGGAGCAGTTTCACCCGGACTGCCTTGTAGAGAGGGTTAAACACCCTGTTAGCATCACGGTGTGGTCTGTGATCTCAGTCAAGAGTATGGGACGTCCCTACATCTTCGAAGGGACCATGAGGCAGGATCAGAACAGGCGAGTGCTTGAAAGTCGGCTCTTACCACAGGTGGAAGAATGGTTTCCTGATGATGAGGAATACGTATTTATGCACGACTTGGCACCGTGTCATAAAACCAGGAGTGTAACAGCATTTCTGGCCGCCAAGAATGTGGAGGTTTTGGCCTGGCCCATTGAAAACCTTTGGGAACTCACGAAACGTGAGGTTACCAAAGAAGATATCACCACCAAGCGGCAACTGATTGAAACGCCTATTGGGGTGTGGCATCACAGCCCCAATATACAGCACAATGCAAAAATTTGCATTGAGAGCATGCCCCGACGTCTGGAAGCCTTAATTGCAGCCACAGGCGGCATTACCAAATATTGGATTTCTTCAGTTAACCATTCGTCATCATATTTTATGGAAAAATAATTACGTGTGACTATGAAATATGTGTTTTTCTGTCTTAGTAAAAACCTCCAATAAATAAAGAAGAAGTTACAATATCTAACATCGCTTATTTGCTCATAGAATTAATATAAACTTGAAAATTACAGAAAACTAGTAGTGTCCCTAATAATTTGGCAACCTACTGTACATTAATGAATTATTTGGGGATATTTTTTTTCGATTTTCTAGGAAAATATTGATTTGCCGGTGCTCGAATTTGAACTGTTGCATCACAAGATTACAACTAAACAATATGGCAAATTTAAAAAAAATCGGTTGTTGGGTGGTAAACTATAGGTTTGTACCAACTCAATAATTGACCGTACAATGATCGTCAGGATGCTGCGCAATAGATAAAAATGTGTTCCAACTGAAAATGTATCGTTTGAGAACGGTTTCGTTTTTGTTCCATCCTGCTTCGGGACCGTGAGTGGAACGGTTTTGTGATCGTCATTTCGATCCCTGGTCTGGAGCAAGTACTGTTTGGACGGATCTTGTAAGGTCAAAGTTTAGACGTGCGCATAAGATCGATTACTAACAGTTTCGTGACCGTCAAATTACCGTACAAAAGTCAGCTGTTGGAACAAACCTTATATATCGTGCGTTCAAAAAAATTCGTGGTCAAGTAAGCTGTGGATTCTATTTTCCCCTCATAGACTCTTATGAAAAATAGAATCCACAGTTTACTTGACCACGAATTTTTTTGAACGCACGATATATAAGGTTTGTTCCAACAGCTGACTTTTGTACGGTAATTTGACGGTCACGAAACTGTTAGTAATCGATCTTATGCGCACGTCTAAACTTTGACCTTACAAGATCCGTCCAAACAGTACTTGCTCCAGACCAGGGATCGAAATGACGATCACAAAACCGTTCCACTCACGGTCCCGAAGCAGGATGGAACAAAAACGAAACCGTTCTCAAACGATACATTTTCAGTTGGAACACATTTTTATCTATTGCGCAGCATCCTGACGATCATTGTACGGTCAATTATTGAGTTGGTACAAACCTATAGTTTACCACCCAACAACCGATTTTTTTTAAATTTGCCATATTGTTCAGTTGTAATCTTGTGATGCAACAGTTCAAATTGGAGCACCGGCAAATCAATATTTTCCTAGAAAATCGAAAAAAAATATCCCCAAATAATTCATTAATGTACAGTAGGTTGCCAAATTATTAGGGACACTACTAGTTTTCTGTAATTTTCAAGTTTATATTAATTTTATGGGCAAATAATTGATGTTGATATTGTAACTTCTTCTTTATTTATTCGAGGGGTTTACTAAGACAGAAAAACACATATTTCATAGTCACACGTAATTATTTTTCCATAAAATATGATGACGAATGGTTAACTGAAGAAATCCAATATTTGGTAATGCCGCCTGTGGCTGCAATTAAGGCTTCCAGACGTCGGGGCATGCTCTCAATGCAAATTTTTGCATTGTGCTGTATATTGGGGCTGTGATGCCACACCCCAATAGGCGTTTCAATCAGTTGCCGCTTGGTGGTGATATCTTCTTTGGTAACCTCACGTTTCGTGAGTTCCCAAAGGTTTTCAATGGGCCAGGCCAAAACCTCCACATTCTTGGCGGCCAGAAATGCTGTTACACTCCTGGTTTTATGACACGGTGCCAAGTCGTGCATAAATACGTATTCCTCATCATCAGGAAACCATTCTTCCACCTGTGGTAAGAGCCGACTTTCAAGCACTCGCCTGTTCTGATCCTGCCTCATGGTCCCTTCGAAGATGTAGGGACGTCCCATACTCTTGACTGAGATCACAGACCACACCGTGATGCTAACAGGGTGTTTAACCCTCTCTACAAGGCAGTCCGGGTGAAACTGCTCCCCTGAGCGTCGGCGGACGAATGAGCTCTTATCAACCAAAATTGATTTTCGATTGTAATGGGCCAGACAACACCGAAATATGACAGTTGCGGACAGTTGGAGTCGAGTAATTATGATTTCAATTGATTTGTGGTATTCCTCAATAGTGTTTTTGGAGTAATAATATTATTTTAGAGGTATGCTTCTCTGATGAGTCGACTTTTCAAATTTTGGTTGATAAGAGCTCATTGGTCCGCCGACGCCCAGGGGAGCAGTTTCACCCGGACTGTCTTGTAGAGAGGGTTGAGCACCCTGTTAGCATCACGGTGTGGCCTGTGATCCCAGCCAAGGGTATGGGACGTCCCTACATCTTCGAAGGGACCATGAGGCAGGACCAGAACAGGCGAGTGCTTGAAAGTCGGCTCTTACCACAGGTGGAAGAATTGTTTCCTGATGATGAGGAATACGTGTTTATGGACGACTTGGCACCGTGCCATCAAGCCAGGAGTGTGACAGCATTTCTGACCGCCAAGAATGTGAAGGTTTTGCCCTGGCCCATTGAAAACCTTTGGGAACTCACGAAACGTGAGGTTACCAAAGAAGTTATCACCACCAAGCGGCAACTGTTTGAAACTCCTATTAATGTGTGGCATCACAGCCTAATACACATCGCAATGCAAAAATTTGCATTGAGAGCATGCCCCGACGTCTGAAAGCCTTAATTGCAGCCACAGGCGGCATTACCAAATATTGAATTTTTTCAGTTAATCATACGTCATCATATTTTATGGAAAAATAATTACGTGTGACTATGAAATATGTGTTTTTCTGTTTAAGTAAAAACCTCCAATAAATAAAGAAGAAGTTACAATACCTAACATCAATTATTTGCCCATAAAATCAATATTAACTTGAAAATTACAGAAAACTAGTAGTGTCCCTAATAATTTGGCAACCTACTGTAGTTCCGGAAATGCATTGTTGCCAAGATACAGGGTTGAAGTTTTACTTAAAAACTGACTGAAAAAGTGGTAAGCCACTGAGATATTTTAAACTAACAATTATTTTTTAATTCTTCGTTCAATTTGTGATAAAAAATGTCTTCAGGTTTCTTTCCGAACATTCAAATTTGAAATCATTCTGTCGAATAATTTAAGAGTTAATGAAGTTTGAAATTGCACTCATGAGGTAATGTTTATTGCTCATTTCTTGATCACTCTATATGGCTGTTCCAAGCAGAGATTTTGAATTTTCCCATCAACTGATTTTTTGCTGTTACGAAAATGAAATAAAAACATAGTCTTCACCTACAAGGTGTTCAAATATTCATGAAAATAGAAAAGGTCTAAAATTTTGCTAGTCCGGATCTGATTCATTCAATTTCTAAAATATTGAGAAATGGCAATCATAAAGGGTGACAGAACTCCCAAATTTGAAATAATTCGGTCCAATAATTCAAGAGTTATTGAACTTTGAAATTTCACTCATGAGGTATTGTTTTTTGCTCACTTCTTGATCACCCTGTATGACTGTGCCAAGCAGAGATTTTGAATTTTTATTCATAATGAATTCTTTGTGGTTATGAAAATGTAATAAGAACATAATGTTCACGTACAGGTTTTCCAATATTCATGAAAATAGAAAAAGTCCAAAATTTTGCTAGTCCGGATCTGATTTTTTCAATTTCTGAAATATTGAAAGATGGCAATCGTAAAGGGTGACAAAACTTGCAAATATGAAATAATTGGGTCTAATAGTTCAAAAGTTATTCAACTTTGAAATTTCAGTCATGAAATGAATATTCCAAACAAAAGCCCTCAAACGATTAAAACCTCTTGATGAAAGTCCTTCCTGATGTACTTGATTCATAGTATATTTTTGTCGCATTCTTCCCGGGACACCCTGTATAGTCCGTTCACGAAAGTTTGAGCCGTCGGGTTGTCCATGACAATTTGGCATATTTCACTGTGTATATTAAATTTTAGGTTATGTTGTTTATTTTTTTGTCAGATTTATACGCAATTTAGTCATAATAACATAGAGTTCTCTGATAACTTGGAAGCTCGTTGGACGAGGCCGAATACATTCGGCAACGTTGACTTTATTTTACAAATACAACAAATACTGCCAACTTTAGATAAATAAACAAACGCCTACTATGCGCTCAAACTTTCGTGAACGGACTATAGATATTCTTTTGAAATTTTCTCGGGAATGATCGATTTGACGGTACTCAAATTTGAATTGTGGCATCAAAACATCATAACAAAACTGGGTGTTAAACTAGATATTTACCAAAGAGAATTTTTCTCACCTTTTTCAGTACAAACGCTGGTTTTGTCTAGACCTTTTTGCTCTAAAAATTCAATAGCTTTTGTTGCAGCCTCATGTTTAGCAGCTTGGATAGTGTGTGCTTTACCATAGAAACTTTTACCATCTAAATCTACCTCTATATTGAAAGGACTTTTAGGAGGTGCATCTAAGTTAGCACTCTGTTTCCAAAACGATGAATTTGAGAACAGAGATTTATTTTTTATTTTGTTCAAATTTATTATTCGTTTCGACAACTAAAAGTAAGAAAACTTTATAAATGAAAGCAAATGAAATATAAATCAATTTCAAACAGATAACCGATAATAACTGCGATTATCATTGGTTCAGCCCTTGGTTATTCCCTTTTTGTTCTACAACGAATAACCGGCCCTCGGCTATCATCGCTTGAATGCGGTTTTTGGTTATTTGTCAATTATCAATATAAGTTATATATTAATATTTTTTTATGTTCTATGTAATAATAACAAAATTCGATTTGCAAATGTAATAGACTACAGGCCCGCGTTGAAAAACTTATGGGTCATTTGAACTACCAGGTGACCTATCTAGAACGATATGAGAGCATAAAATAATAAGATTCAGCACTATGCCGTCACTTGTAAGCTGTCCAACTAAGTGCAGGTGAGAATTCGAAAGTACAGGTGGGTACATTTTGGTCACATGTTTTTGTACGGCATTCATACCATCGAAAAATCCGTGAAAAATAATGAGAAAACGCGTAGCGCCGTAAAAAAAATGTGGAGCCACAAAGTCGAAATTTTTTTTTATTTTTTGACAATTACCTGTGTAAATTTGGTCATTTGATTTTGTACGGCATCTGTGTCATACTATTTTCACACTGCTTCTAATCCATTATTCCGCAACGCCGTACAAAAATCATGCGACAAGGGGAAAAATCTAGGGTCGCAATCCCCTCTCTTTCCGTAGTCCAGGGGGTAATTTGACACAACATGAAATAAATTTATTTTGAAAGTATTTTAAGCAAAAGTAATATTTTTTCATATGCCGTAAATTTTCGTTGGTCCAAAGAGGAATAAAAGAAAAAAATCATTTATTTGTACTAATTTTCATAGTCTTTTCGTGATTCTAGGTTCCTAGTTACAAACTATGTTGAATATGGGCTTGTATTCTACCCATTTATACCAAAATATAGACATATTGTCACTGATAATTCTAAAATACAACATATTTTTGAGAAGTACTCATGACACTGAAGTTTGCAGTACAAAATCATGCGACAAGGGGGTCTGCTAACTTCAGTGTCATGAGTACTTCTCAAAAATATGTTGTATTTTGGAATTATCAGTGACAACATGTCTATATTTTGGTATAAATGGATAGTATACAAACCCATATTCGACATAGTTTCTAACTAGGAACCTAGAATCGCGAAAAGACTATGAAAATTAGGACAAATAAATGGATTTTTTCTTTTTTTCCCCTTTGGACCAACGAAAATGTACGGCATATGAAAAAATATTATCTTTGCATAAAATACTTTCAAAATAAATTTATTTCATGTTGTGTCAAATCACCCCCTAGACTACGGAAAGAGAGGGGATTGCAAGCCTAGATTTTTTCCCCTTGTCGCACGATTTTTGTACGGCGTTGAGGAATAATGGAATAGAAGCAGTATGGAAATAGTATGACACGGATGCCGTACAAAATCAAATGACCAAATATACACTGGTAATTGTCGGGAAATAAAACAAAATTTCGACTTTATGGCTCCACATTTTTTTTACGGCGCTGCGCGTTTTCTTATTATTTTTCACGAATCTATCGATGGTTAGAATGCCGTACAAAAATATGTGACCAAAATGTACCCACTCTACCTCTACTTTCGAATTCTCACCAGCACTCAGTTGGACTGCTTACAATTGACGGCATGGTGCTGAATCTCATTATTTTATGCTCTCATATCGTTCTAGATAGGTCACCTGGTGGTTCAAATGACCCATAATTTTTTCAACACGGGCCTGTAGTCTATAAATTTTCAAGTTCAACTCCATGCATCCCAAAATATTAATGTTCGAAACGTGGATTCAATGTAACCATGAACCGAATGTTTCGCTTGACAAAAAAAAAGTTTTTTGTTATGACAGAAATGATTCGAAGAGAAAATATTGCAGAAAAATATACAGGAGGACACTATCCAATAGATTCAAATTTACATGTATTGATATTGCAGTGGTATTTGGCTACATCTCACACGTCACAGTATAGTTTGCTATTAATAAAACTTTTTTGGGAACTTAAACACAAATTCATAATTTTTTCTAGCAGTCAAGTGCTATTAATTCGAACACAAAGCTTTTCCGATTATCCAAGTAAAGGAAGAATGTTTTGCTATCCTCAAACAATATCAGCAATCTTTGAGAACTTCGGCAATTCTATTTTAAATAATATTAACAAGTCAGAAGCTTTTGGATGCGTTAATTTCCGATCCTAACTTGGAGATTTCAATAGATAAGTTTAATTCCTAAATGAATGAAACTAAGCTGATAATTGAAATTGTTGAAATAGTTTTCTCAATATAAATCGTAATGTGGCTAAGCTCAACTTCTGAAATTTGCCGCGTACAACCCTACTTTTCTAATAACCAGGAGTTTAACCCAGCTCTTGAGTCTGGTCATTTGCGGTTCAAATCAATGACGTCGAAGGGCTGATTCATGACGTCATTACTTAATCAAAACCCCTTGAATATAATTGGTTAATCAAAATGATAACCGATTATCCGTTTGAAATTGATTATAGTAATATTACCATCGGATCGACCATGTAATATTGTATTTGATATCCATGTTTGAAACCTATATTGTTGAGGACAACTGTGGGGGGAGAGTTTTCATCAATTTCGTTCTTGTCTTTAAGTTTGGTAGGTTTCTTATAGGTGGTATTGAGTATAGCTTGTTTAGCAGCCATTTCTTTAGCTTCCTTCTTGGATTTACCAACACCATAATATATCTCTTCACCAAGTATCAAAGAAATATTGAAAACTTTCTTATGTGTTGGACCCTACAAGACAATTCATTACATCAATCCAACAGTTTTCAGTACAACTCACATCTTCGCTTTCTATATTATAAGAAAAATCTATATTGTTGTAGTGAACTAATAAGTTTACTTCAGATCTGAAATTTCTCACAGCCTCTTTTGTGTTTGTACTACTCGTTTCACCTGGAAGGAATTATTCATAACGCATAAACTAATTTTATTATGATTTTACTGATAAGTCCTATGTAAACTTACTTTGTATTCCATTCGTCAATAAATATTTTGTCAAGAAATCTTCATTTGGTTCTTCGATACATTCGGATAATTTGAAATATTGCTCGAGATCTTGGCCGCTTCTTACTTCTGCAGAGTTTAAAAGGAAAAAATAGCAGATATATGGCAATAAGACTAAGATTCTTTCCATTTTTTAATCAAATATCTTATTGTTTATCACTATAATTCATGAAAATGAAAATTTCCCGAAGAAAAGTGAATTAGGTTTATGAAAAAGTTTGAGGTTAGGCGAGTTGCGAAAGCGAAACCACAGAGTGTTCTTTACTTCGGGGAAATTTGAGAAACCACTGAACTTATAATTCACTCATAATATGGTCTCATTGCCGTGCTAGGGGCGATTCAAGTACTTTCGGTTGTCTACCATACTGCTTGAATTAAGCCACTACCAACGATAAGAGAGAGAAAACACAAAACAACATTATTGCAATCGGTCATTCATTCAGAGAGCTATACGTAGCACGTAAATCTCGAATATACAACTATTCAACTGGACATAAAAATTCTCTGGCATGCATTGTATATCTTATATCGTATGCTTCCGAATTTTTGCGGATTTTTCTATTTGCCATCGGATTGAAGGACAGTTTCTGTGGGTAAGCTTTGTAATTTGGTATTTTTCAAGTTTTTCTTGCACTAGATGATACAATTGTCTAAGGAGGTTGTTCTTTGCTTCGAAAATACTGTATTTGTCGGAAAATTTGTGTTTAGGCAGGTCATTAGTTGGTTAGGCAACGTATTTTGTGTTGCCTGACGTGGCCATACATCAGGCGTCATGATTTTAATTTGGGGAACTGCGAAGTTTGGGATTTCCCCGTAGAAAATGCGTCAATGCGTAATGAGTAGATGAATTAATGTTGAGATGGATAAATGCAAAATGAGTTGGAGCGGTTGAAAACAAGGAATGAAGAAGTCAGTCTCATTTTAGAGGTGGCTTGAGCTTGATATACGGACTCCTCGGACAGTAAGTAGAATAGTTTCGTTTAAGTATTTTTGAGCGCTCGTTCTACTTAATCGAGTACTAGATATATCGTTCAGATTAAAATGGTTCCAAACGATATGGTTCGACTCCTTGATGACGATCCGGTGTCAAATTCAATTCTGTCCATGAGGCCGTCCGACCTGCCGTAAGCACGATAACTTTCGAAGGGATTGAAATTTTCAGGGTGAGTTCGGTTCCCAAATGTCCAGAATATAGTTCAGATCGTGCTGGGATTTTGAATTCATATACTTAGCATAAATCTCCAGCACTATAGTAAAAATTGAGGTTATAGCATTATTGCTCCACCAATGAACGAGCGCTCAAAAGCTCTTTTACCGTAATATCCTGTTTTGTAATGAAACGAATCATGTTATGATAATGTAAAGGGTTATTGTTTATTGGGTTGTCACAGTGATATTAACTACCGGCACAATCTGTCACTATATTCCGTTCACGAAAGTTTGAGCGCATAGTAGGCATTTGTCGATTTATCTGAAGTTGGCAGTATTTGCTGTCATAACGTAAAATAAAGTCAACGTTGCCGAATGTAGCCGGCCTCGTCCGACGAGCTTTCGAGTTATCAGAGAACTCTATGCAATATTGACAACATTGCGTATCAATCTGACAAAAAATAAACAACATAACCTAAAATTTTAATATACGCAGTAGAATATGCCAAATTCTCATGGCCAACCGACGGCTCAACCTTTCGTGAACGCACTATACTCAATATGTTCTTATTTTGTCTGACTCCCCAAATACCAATGTTCATAGTGTTTTTAAGAAAAATTTTGAACTTTTATTTCAGAAACTGGTGGTTTTGAAAACTTTCAATAGTGGTAATAGTTATCTTGTAATCAACTCGGTTATTAATCGAGCAAACTTATGGTCTCGAATCTCGAACTATTAACGCGTTCGCTCCGATCACGCGTAAAAATATCTTAACCATTAGTTGCTTAGTTAATAACCTAGTTGATTGAATAATTATTAATTATCTAAGTGATTATCTCAAGAAAGAGATAAATGTTAAGTTTTTCAGTAAAAACTCGATAAATCCACGATAATGCGTGTAATATCACAATATAGTCCGGTCTATTTAGACCAAAAAATGAGAGTGAAGTTACATAATGTCACAACAAGCTGAATTTCAGTGAAATTGTTCAAAATATAATTATAAACAATGTCTAGAAGTTCCCCTGTAAGGAAAAAATTCTATTCAAGGTCAAAGGTAAAAAAAATGAGTTTTTCGCGATTTTCAGCAAAACGGTAAGTTTTATCATAAAAGTACCTCAGACAAAAATTGTAGATCATAAAATTATCTATAAAAAATGTATCAATACGTTTACGAGCCACCCTTTCTGAGATATCGATTCAAAAATTTATAAAAGTCGTTATCGTCATAATATGCACACGTTTCAACGCCACCTATGGGGTAGTGTACTTAGCGCGTAGTTATAACTTTTTGAATCGTTATATCTCAGAAACGGTGGCTCGTAAGAAAAAAAGTATTGATACATTTTTTATAGATAATTTTATGATCTACAATTTTTGTCTGAGGTACTTTTATGATAAAACTTACCGTTTTGCTGAAAATCGCGAAACTCATTTTTTGACCTTGAATTAAATTTTTTCCTTACAATGGAATGATGGGGAACTTTTAGACATTGTTTAAAATTATGTTTTGAACAACTTCACAGAAATTCAGCTTGTTGGGACTTTATGTAACTTCGAATGTCTAAATAGACCGGACTAATATTGAATTGGAGGATTCGTTGAAGTTCTGGGGTTTAATCGGAAATATTTAATGATGAAATTCAAAAAAAAGAAAAACCAAGCGATTCGAATTATATTTTATTAATATATTCATTTATAGATTTCATACACAATATGTGTAAATCCTTTCAGAAGCACTGTAAAAATTTGGTAAGTTTTCAAGAGAAATATGTTAACATTCAATTTACCATTCCTACAATGCTTAATCAATTGAAATTCAATAAATAGTTTCGTAAACTCATTACTTGAGAGAAAGAGTTAAGAATGCCTTTTCAAAACATACAACACCCAAATTATCAATCTCTTTCAACTACAGAATAAAACTATTATTGCTGTTACAAATTACCAAAAAACAGCTATACAACTGTAAAAACATGTAATGTATGTTTTGTAAAAACAGATACGATAGTTTTAAAAGAGAAAGAAAAACAAGCAAGTGACACAAACTCGCCAAATGATAAAAATGCTCCTTAAAATTATAAAATTCTAACGACATTCTCCGAAAAATGAAAAACATCAACAGTATCTCAAATGAAAGAGTCAAATACAAAATATAAACAAATCATCTCGGCTAGAAAAAAATCGCATATATATGTATGTACATACATTCATATATATATTATAATATGGTATAAATTTTTGCATTTAATTCCAATTTTAAATTACATTCGAAAAATGTAAATATTCATCAGAAAATCTAAGTTTTAATTTAAGATTTTTCAATCTTCTCATCTCTGGGTCGTGCCCCCCCGAAAATGGTGGAGGATTGAGAAGTTTCTGCGATGGCATTGACTGGATCCTTTACGGTCCTTGGTTTTAGTTTTAGCTTTGGTCTGCCTGATGTATCTGCAATAATAACATACCAAAATCAATTTAAATTTTGGTTTTTACAAGTTTAGCGTGAGAACTAGCTTCAGCAGAAGCAATTGATCCAAACACCAGAGCATTCTAACCTCAGAGTAAAAAGTGAACCTAGAAAAGCCTTCAAGCATTTTTCGACGCAGCCAAGTAGAATCTGTTTATGCACGCGAACAATATTTCGGCGTTGCAAACTTGCGCCGTATCTTTATTCCGTATAAGAATAATTGTGTACGGCTCCCCTACTATCTTACAAACTGTTCCAGAGTTGCAGACAATTTTGTCAGTTTGGCAACATTGTTCTGTTACTGTTTAGTTATTCGGTGCGCCTTGTTTATATTTTCGTTTCAATTTGACTTTCATAAAATGAATTATATTGCTGATTTGGTGGCAGGTTATTGTTGCTTAAGAGTATACAGGCTTTGTATATAATAAAGAATCAGAGAGTCTCCTCTACAGGAGCTGGCGCTGGGATATACAGGCCAATACCAAGTGTGCACTGTCGCTAGGCTCCTGTATGAGCGTCTTTCAAGCGGAAATCTTAGCTATTGAAAGATGTCTAGATATAAATCTAGAAAGAAACTATCAGAACTGCGATATAGCCATGCACTCAGATAGTCAAGCTGCTATTAAAGCCCTGAGCTCCTACCTCAGCCACTCAAAGATGATCTGGGAGTGCCGGAACAAACTCAATGAGGTAGGCAAGAAAAATAAGGTCTTTTAATCTGGGTTCCCGGCCATTCGGGAATCAAAGGAAACAAGAGGCCAATACACTTGCCAAAGAGGGCGCATGAATGTCACTCATTGGCCCAGAACCCTTCTGTGTTATAGGTGTATGTACCTATAAGAAGGAGTTTCTGAAGAAGAAGTCGAGAGGGAAAAACTCTGGTGGAATCTCCCAGTGATGGATCATTCCACTAAGTTCCTGAGGAAACAATTACACCTCCTCACTGGCTTTCTTACAGGACACTGTCGCCTCAGGAAGCACCTGTTGAGGATGGGATTATCAGACACTGACGAGTGCAGGTTCTGCGAGGAGGAGGAAGAAATCCTTATTCGCCTAGTCACGGAATGCTTTGCCATTGCGAGCCTAAGGAAAGAATGACTTGGGCGATAAACTTGTAAGAGTGAGGATATAGCTTCGTTGAAGCCTTCACAAATATTAGATTTTATCAGATTTCTGGAACTGGAAGGCAAGCTGTGAGGGTATGGTCCAAACAGCTCTGTAAGGGGGCACAATAGACCTTGTGGTCATAGTGAACTGTAACCCCTTTTTAAACTAAACTAAAATAGCAGGCAGACGCAGAACATTAAACCAGAAAAGTATTTTGCAAAAATGATGTATATAAATGGCAAAACAACGTTAGAAGGGCCTGCTAGCTATTGAAATAATTTTTCTAGATATGGTAGGTGTTGAGATTTGTATGAAAAGAAAAAGATCATATTCTGTGGTCTTGACATCTTCCCCCTTTATAGAATAATTTTGTAGGGTTAGGTTTAGAATGTGAAAAATGTCATTTTTGTACCAGTTAATCTCAAGATAGAAAAAGGCTTAAAAACTGTAAAAATCCGAATCATCCATAAAAGAAAAACTATTGAAGTGTATGCAAAGAGGGTGTAAATTAATCTGCGTACGACGAAAATACGTTTATTTTCCACCTCAAATAAAACGATCCAACAGCAGGAAATGCCCATTCTATCAAAAACTGGTCAAAAACTACCACAAACCTAGAAAAAAATGTTATAATTACCTGGTGCCGCACTTGGAATCTCGTCATTAATATTACCGCGTCTACCACCGCCGCCGCCGCTATTGTAGTTTGAGTTGTTGCGGTTTGGGGGCCCGCCCATACCACCGCCGCCACCTCTTGGCACCCAATCGCGGCTGGGGGCGTTGCCGTCGTCGGAATTGAAGTTGCCATAGTTGCCGCGATGACCGCGATCTGAAATAAAACAACCATTTTATCAAAGATTATATAGTATAAAAATCGGAAACGACACGACTACAGTTTATGAGCGCCATCTCTGGGTCAAATGTGAACTAATGTCACTATAGAAGGGTTAAAATTCTGGTTCTATAATTATAAGTTTCGAAATCAATATACATGGGAAATGTCATTGATATAAAAAAGTGCCAATTCGTTTGCACAAATATTATTTCACTTCGAACGGCTTTTGCCGTTAGTGTCGTCTCGAAAAAAGATTAGTTTGTACCCTTCAGTAATGCAGATTACGAACGAGATAGTGAAACTGGATGATCAACTGGTGTTTTATGGATGTATGCAGGTAAAGCTATATCTTGGCTTGATCAACGTCAAACATCTGTTGCTATTTCCACGATACAGGCAGAAATAGTGGCTGATGTGAAAGCTGCACGGAAAATGAAATGGTTAAAGTGACTATTCAGGAAAAGTTTTCCGTCAATTCAAACAGTGATGGTGGACAACGAAGCTGCAATTGAACTGAGCCAGAAACTGGAAATCCACAGACGCACTAAGTTTATTCATATTCAATCCATGTATAAATCTTACAATAATACCCTAATATTTCTGTAATATCTTCTATAAATGCATAATAAAAATATTTCACATGAAATACTGAATTTTACTGAAAATTATGGATTTAAAATATAAAAATGAAACATCCTGAAGGGAATACGAATTTCGCATCGATTCTTATTACAGTTTTCTTTATATGATTTCTAATCCAGACCAAATTACAGATTTTATATAAAAATTGATCTCTGGATCAAATGTGAACTAAAAAATGTAGTCGTTTTTTAGTACTAGGAATGTAGGGCCGTTTCCCATCTTTCTATACTCTATAATCTATGCATTTTATGTTATGATGATATTTTAACTTTTCTACGTCAATTATAAATGTATCCTTAATTATTTGCTGAAGTTTGGATAATGGGCAAAGCAGCAAAACGGTTTTGATTAAACTCTTTTTTCTTAACTCGAGTTCTTGAGAATTTATTTTCCCTTCGTCAGGAGAACTAAAAATAAAGTAATGGAAACACATAACCATGTATGAAGATTGTAATCTTACGAAATTGAGAATTAATATCACTTGTTCATTCTTGAAAAACATCTCTAAGTTAGTATAGTCCGTTCACGAAAGTTTGAGCCGTCGGTTGGCCATGACAATTTGGCATATTCCACTTTATTTATTAAAATTTTAGGTTATGTTGTTTATTTTCTTGTCAGATTGATACGCAATGTTGTCAATTTTGTAGAGTTCTCTCATAACTCGGAAGTTCATCGGACTAGGCCGGGTACATTTGGCAACATTGACTTTTTTCATCGTTATGACAGCAAATACGCCAATCTCAGATTAATAAACTAACGCCTACTATGCGCTCAAACTTTCGTGAATGGACTATAAGGGGATATAGAGATAATGAAAAAACTAAACATAAATTTAATTAGAAATGTCGAATTGACATCATTCACAATTCTGATTTGGAAACTATCGAAATTTGGAACTCTTTGTTTTATTTAAAATACAGAATTGCTGTACATAAAAGTAATATCAGGAATTAAAAAGAAACATGTGCTCTAACTATACCTTATCTACAAGAGCTACATCAACCAAATTTTGTAGTTGTAATAATTGATTTCGAGAAAGATTCAAGGAGTTTTCTTGAAATGTTGCGAATATCACAAAATGGCAAGTGTATTAACTCAAAAAAAGATATAGGTGGTCTCATTTCTATTTTTTCTTATTTGATCCATTTAAATTCTATGAACCTGAACAGAATTAATAATTGAATATTCAAATTTCGATAGTGGTATGGTATATTATACAAGGAGCGTATAGTGATAGCTATTATTCAACTAGTGAATAACAGTCATTATACGCGAGTACCATACTATACTTTATCCACGACTTCTGAATATTTTCTTGGAGATTTTAACATTTGGTGACCGTAACAAGACCCTTCTATTACAAGTGTGGAAAAAGTCAAGTCGACACATGAGAAATTTTTGGAGAACTTGTCATTGTATATTTTGTGATAAAAATTGCTTTAATTGATGTAATAAAAGTAGATTTGGACCTCGATTGACAAGATATACCCATATTTTTGTTAGTTGGGGTACTATAGAATACTGAAGAAATATCAATTTAAAGAATTTAATATGAAATCCAAATTTATGAATCATCTGACAGCAGTGAATAATAACTCATTATTCACTTGTGATTAATGGGTATTATTATGGCAGAGAAAACAGACGTATAATGGGTGGATTATTCAATAGTCGTGGATAAAATATCTTGAACTTTTCATCAGAAATGATACAGAAAGCTCAAGCCGTATTAAGAGTATTAAAGGATAATTACCATTAAAATGTCCACCACCAGGACCACCTCTTCTGTTTCCTCTCTCAAAATCGTCATTGCTGCCGTAACGGTGGTCTCCACCAGACCTACCTCCTCTAAAACCACCACCACCTCTGCCTCTGTGCCGATCAAAACCTCCACCTCTCTCGTTGCGTTTACCTGAAAATA
Organism: Propylea japonica; assembly: GCA_013421045.1. NCBI lineage: Eukaryota > Metazoa > Arthropoda > Insecta > Coleoptera > Coccinellidae > Propylea > Propylea japonica. The sequence goes on from CM024243.1 coordinate 53,984,707, forward strand.
AAACATTTTGTCATGTTCAAGTAATCTTCTTCTTTCCATACATAAAATCGATTGCTGTTCGCTAGTCTCGCTAAAACTAGAGAACGGCTGAACGGATTTATCTTATCTTGAAATGTTCGTGTAGGTCTAGGAAAAGTTTAAAAGATGAAAAAAATTCATACTCGGCCACAGAAACCACAACGTTGGCCATAATAGAGTGCGCAACGATTAATGTCATTTGAATGATTTTGACGGTTTGAATAACTATGGACTTTCTATTTGACTGATTAACTGAAGAAATCACTTCACTTCGGCCGAATCGACCAATAGGAACGCTGCGTTACTGATTTTGCATCAGATTCCAATCTGATGCAAAATTTAGAAGATTTGTCTCTTATCGAAAGTTTTATTAATGGGGCGGCAGAAGTTTAACCTGAAACTATAAGGGAAAACATAGCACCGAGGTTCAAATTCTCCCCAGTTACGTCCGTAGATGTGGAGCGAAACCTTTTCCACATACAAAAATATTCAAAATGATCGAAGACAGAGTTTAACAATTGAACATTTGGAACGATATTTATTGTAAAACGTATACAAAAATATTGAATTAAATTTTAATACCATATTGTTCATAGTTATTGATATGTTGATTTTGAAAATTACTTCTCATTTTTTTGAGTTACCAAATTATTCAATATTGCATATTCTGCATTTTTTCGTGCATACTTCAAGCATTTTTCACGCATATAACAACGTTTTTATGTTGCATATAATCCGGTCTCTAATTATAACACTGTTAACCGTTATGCCCTTAAATATACAGGGGGGTTCATAAGAAATTGAATTGACCCTGATCAAAGATTTTCAAATTGCAACTCAACTTTTTCATTCTTTCATTCCGTTCACGAAAGTTTGAGCGCATAGTAGGCGTTTGTTTAATTATCTGAAGTTGGCAGTATTTGCTGTCATAACATAAAATAAAGTCAACGTTGCCAAATGTACTCGTCCTCGTCCGACGAGCTCGCAAGTTATCAGAGAACTCTATGCAATATTGACAACATTACGTATCAATCTGACAAGAAAATAAACAATATAACTTAAAATTTCAATATACACAGTGGAATATGCCAAATTACCATGGCCAAGCGATGGCTCAACCTTTCGTCAACGGACTAAATAAAATTTTTGAAAAGCACTGACGTGAATGAGCTTTTGCGCGTTTGTCGTATTGGGACCTTAAGGTCGCAGTGAACTGTAACCCCTCTTCAAACTATCAACGATCAAGTCACAAATGTAACGTATTTTCCGCCCAGACACGGATTACAGGTGCAATTCGTCTAGGCATGTTCTTGTTAAGGTTTTGAATTAGAGCCTGAGCTGCTGCAAATTTTCAGGAGTTGGTACGCGAGATCGGATTTTCCTCCTAAGAGCATCCAAACATGCCCTATTGGGTTCAAATCTGGGCTCAGAGCAGGCCAATCGAATTCTTTGATATTAACGTCTGCTGAATACTCCCTGCCAATCCTAGCCACATGCGGTTGGGCATTATTAAGCATTAGCACGAAATCGTCTCCAATAAACGGTGCGAAATTGTGGAGTAAATGTTGCTGTGAAAACCATGTATCTTCGAAAAAATTGAACTATTATTGCGAATGAAGACTTAAATTGTCAAATGAAGATGTGTCTTGATGATGAAATAAGAAATCACACGGTGGAACAACTGGATACACCAGGGGTGGGTCTAAAGTTAGGGTGAAAAACCAATTTTGTTTCGCCCTGTATAAAATGACGTACGCTGAGTTTTATTGAAATTCAAAACTGATGATTGGTTAAGGATGAACATACGAGTTCATCCTTACCTACAATTGAAAAAAAAATTGTCGAATCGGACTTGAAATAAGTTATTTATGGATTAGCAAACTTCATTGATTATGTTGCCGGTGAGTGTATATTCGATAGCCTGAGTATGAAGGAGTCGTATGCCATACCGATGCGGCGTCTCAAACTGCCCGCCATACTGAATTAAACGTGTAATTTTTTCATTGTCCTTTTGACTCACTAGCGAAACTTTTTCATCTAACTATTCATATACCCCTGTATACTTAAATAATCAAATATGCTATCACACATATACTTTATGGAGTTGATATTGATTATACTTTTCAATCTAATCTAAGGATCTCGTGGATTTCAATGCACAATCCACTCGAAAATATCATCCTGAAATCAGGACGATCACCATAAAATTTTGCATAGGTCATTTTATCTAACTTTAATTAAAGAACTCCTTGCCTGCAAATTATATTGTTCATTTTCGAGCGCTCGTTTTACTTAAACAAATGCTATATCGTTATGCCCAAATGTCTGTAATTTTCTAATTTTGAGCCGAAAATGATCTTAAACGATAGGTTTAGACTGCCTCATGACGAATTTGTGGACAAATTCAAGTCTAGGGGGCCGCCCCTGAGTACAATAACTTTAAAAGGAATTGTCCTAAAAACTTGAGATATTCAGGGTGAGTTTGGTTTCCAAATTCCGAGGTTGAATTCGTTAACCAGCCAAATCGTTCCATAAAATATGGCCATTGAAAATTTTATTTTATTAATACATATCTCAGACAAAACGAAACCAATCGAAATGGAAATTTGCGGCTACATGCAAGATGCTCATAAGAAGCCTCATGCACTATGTGGCCATAGTGTTAACAGAACCATAGAAAATTCAATTGGAATATTGAAAAGAAGAATCTTTATATTTCCACAATAAGATATCCGATTCGCGTGAAATTAATTTTGCGAATGATGATTGATATATTGAATGTTTATGCAAAATTTCAGGAATATCTCATCATTAGAAACACAGCATTTATTTTTTTATTGGGTTTTCACACTTTTCATTTTTAGAATATATAATTTTCAGAATATAAATCCGATTGTGCTGAGATTTTGCAATAATATACTACTACATACTATGAATTTCAAGTCATATACAAAATTTAGAGGTAATAGTATTATTGCCAATAAGCTCCTGCTCAGGTCTTTTGAGCGCTCATTCATTGGTGGAGCAATGAGACTTTTACCTCAGAATTTTATATGGGATTTGAGATTGATACCAAATATATAAATGCAAAATCTCAGCACAATTAGTCAAAAATTAAATATTTAAAAAATAAATAATTACAAAAATTAATTTCTATTTCTATGGTTCTGATGATACCATCCTCTTGAAATTTTTCATGAATATTCAGTATATCAGTTTTGATTCACAAAATAAATTTCACTTGAATCAGTTATCCTATCAATTGAATTCTCTATGATTCTGTTGACACTATGGCCACAAAATTTTGCATGAAGATTTAGTATAGTCGGTTCACGAAAGGTTGAGCACATAGTAGGCGTTTCTTTATTTATCTGAAGTTGGCAGTATTTACTGTCATAAAGAAAAATAAAGTCAACGTTGCCGAATGTACTCGGCCAGAGAACTCTATGCAATATTGACAACATTGCGTATTAATCTGACAAGAAAATAAACAACATAATTTTAATATACACAGTGGAATATGCCAAATTTCCATGGCCAACCGACAGCTCAAAGTTTCGTGAACAGAGTATAGATCAGTTTTGATTGACAAAAAAAAATTCACTTGAATCAGATAGCCTGTTATGGAAATACAGTCTCTCTAAAAGATTATTACAGCGCAGTTGGCGATGGATTGTTATAAAAATTTATATTCTGCTGTAAACTCTAATTTAAAAAAACGATACTGTGAGTTTAGGCTGGTAATTTCGAAATATATTGAATTCTGGTTCACAAAATTCTGCATGAGCTTGATGAGACTATCTTGCATATGGCCGCAACATTTCATTTAGATGGGTTTCGTTTTGTCTGAGATATTGAGAAACAAAAATTTTGAATGGCCATATTTTATGAAACACATTTGGGACCAAAATCATCCTGAAAATTTCAAGTCTCTAGGACAATCCATCGAAAGTTATTGTGCTAACAGACAGCCCCACGGACAGAATTGAATTTGACCAAGAATTCATCAAGAGGGAGTCCAAGCCTATCGTTTGACATCATTTTCGGCTCAAAATTCGAAAATTACAAACATTTGTGCAGAACGATATAGCACTCGTTTAAATAGAACGAGCGCTCAAAATTAGCACCACCAATTCTATGTACCGGGTTTTTCACTATAATTTGACCCCCCCTTTAACTTTGTTACTGAAGGAGATACAAAAAAATGTTTCGTATAAAAGTTTCACGAAATCAACTGAGGTTTTTTGATATGAGTCCAGAAACTGAAATATATACAGGGTGACCAACATATTGATGGCAACTTCATTTTTTCAAATGAAACACCCTGTATATTTTTCCATATTTGGTTAGCTCTTTTTTCCCTGATTTCCAATATGTAACATATGTTGGTCTATCTTTCTTATTCTGAGCACCACAGAGTTTCAAATTTCAATAACCATCTGGCATAGCGTTTTGGAAGCTCGTGAATATTTAAGTGGCCAATTTGATCTTTGGATTGGTAATGGCGCACCCATTTTATGGCCACCAAATAGTCCCGATTTAACACCGTTGGACACGTTTTTATAGCACTTCCTGAATCAATGAAAGCGGAGAAAAATATTATGGATATAAAATCAACCAATATTAAACCCATAATTCGGAACTAATCCCGTCAACGCACAAAGAATAATGATAATATTGTGTTATGATTAGAAACAAATTTTGAAGCTTTAATTTCTGACTTGAATCAGAGCCATAATAATGCTATCAAAAATAGTCTGAACAACTTGAGACAACTATATGAACTATGTGTTTTGAATGAAGGTGGTCATTTTGAGCAATTTCTTTAGTTGATGTTATTCTTGCCATAATACCATAGTTTATCATTTTTCATTGGTTAACTAATTTTTAAATATTCATTCTAAAATAATACTTTTAAGTAGATTGTTTGGACATAAAGAATTTCGTAGGTATTTAACATATTTTTTCAATCGGTGTCATCATTTCAAAACTTTGAAACTCTGAAAATTTAAAAGACACGTCCACATACGCATTCATATTCGAGATCAGGAGGAAATAGCCTATCAAAAAAAGGAAGAATATACAGGACAGGGTGTCCCATTTGAAAAAATATAGTTGCATTCAATGTTGTTCACCCTGTATATCTTCCCATTGACGTTATTATAACTTCAAAAATGAGCATTTTCAGTAAACGCACTCTGCCACTTGTAAAATGATTACAGATCTTGGCAGGTGGTTCTTAAAATTTGAAACTCTGTGGTTCTCAGAATAAAATAGATAGACCAACATATGTTACATATTTAAAATCAGGGGAAAAAGAGCTAGCCAAACATGCAAAAATATACAGGGTGTTCCATAAGAAAAAATGAAGTTGCCATCAATATATTGGCCACCCTGTATATATTTCAGTTTCTGGACTCGTATCAAAAAACCTCAGTTGATTTCGTGAAACTTTTATACGAAACATTTTTTTGTATCTTCTTCAGTAACAAAGTTAAAGGGGGGGTCAATTTATAGTGAAAAACCCGGTACTTTTAGCCACATAGGCGAAAATTACCTTCCATTAGAAGAATCACAACCCACATATTCTCATCTGCAGGGCGTGGGGGTTAGAAAAATGAAATTAATACCATAAATTGCTCTTCATATTGAAAATCGACAGGTGCCAGGATTATCCTCAATAATTCTTCTTACAAGAATTATTGACAAGATATCTTACCTTTTTAGCACACTGTATATAATGATTATACTGATTCAAGAAGATGTCTCTAGTCAAATGTGATATCAAAGACTAAGAGAAAGGAAAGCTACAAACAGAACTACAACAATTATTTGATTGTTCAATCAAAATTCATAAAGCCCACAATAAGAGTGTTTCTTGAAGCTGATATAACCATTACCACTTTTGAAAGTTTTCAAACCACCAGTTTCTGAAATAAAAGTTCAAAATTTTTCTTAGAAACACTATGAACATTGGTATTTGGAGAGTCAGACAAAATATGAACATATTGAGTAGCGACAGATTGTGCCTCTAGTTAATATCACTGTGACAGCCTAATAAACAGTAACCTTTTACATTATTACAACATGATTCATTTCAATACAAAACAGGATATTACGGTAAAAGTTCCGGTGGACACATACCTTGTCTTTCAATTTTCATCATTACCGGCAGTAATTTATAATCAACATTCTCAACTAAGAGCCAAAAAATTGCAGTCACATACACATAATATCAACCCCAAGCTTCAAAGCACTCACGCTTACCTTCAGCTACATCAATCTTTATTGTATTTCCCTCTACTTCAATATCTCCATTGAGAGCAACTGCTGCCTCTAATTCCTGCAATGTATCAAACTCCACATAACAAAAACCCTTGAATTTGTCGGTTTCTTTATCCATCACCAATCTTATGTTTTTAATAGTGAGATCAGGGAATATCTTATCGACGTCTCCTTGAATGAATCCATTGGGTAGGTTGCCAACATACGCCGTATAGGGTGGCTCAGTTGGAAAGGGTTTCCGAGGGCCCCTTCGGCCCCCAGAATGAAAATCTCTGAAAAAAACGTTGATTATTGACCAAAATAAGCATGTGCATCTTACTGCGGTTTTACCGCCTAGAGGGTAATTTCGCAAAAAACAGTAACTCAAGAAAAAATTACTGTGTTCAGCATAAAGATATGACTTTAATATATGTTTTACGATAATCAGAGTTTGATTTCAACCTAATTATTATGTAATATTCCAATATTTACCTGTTGTCGCGATCATCATAACCACTTCGACTCGCCATATTTATGGATAAACCGCATGCGCTCGCAAAATTTTGACAGTAGGAAATTCAATGCAGCCAACAACGCTGTCCTTTATTTATTCATCTTGAGGTTAATGAGAGAATTCTTCAGTGCGCTCCTCAGTTTACTTATGAACTAGGCCCTCGCAAAATACTTTTTTTTTAATGAAAAATTATAACTTGCAATGGACAAAAAAATGTTAATTTTGATAACAGCAAGTGAAATAAATGACGATGTGACATTTGATGACATGAAATATACCAGAGAATATTCCATACATTTGAATTTACAAATGAGAAATGAATAATATGCAATTTTAAGGTCATTATTAAAATATAAAAAAATGCATTACTGTAATCACCTCAAATCAAAGTATATAATTTCATTTGTCAGAGAACAATGAGTACAAAAGTAAATTACGGAAAAAAGCTAATTTGAATAAGTAGATAGAATTTCGATAATTTCAAATTTCTAGATGGAAAATATTATTTTTGTTCTTGTGTTCGTTCTGATTTCGAACTTTCTGTATAAAAACGATTTCACTGAAATGTTCAATTTTTCATTTTAATAACTCTTTCATTATAAATGATAAAGTTGGGTTTAAACTACGAATGAGGCAGGAGAATAAAAAGCTAGCGTAAATATTTAGAAAAATGTGAAGGGACATGACCAAAATTATCTACCCCTGATTAGTTTTTGTATATACATAATATAGTCCGTTCACGAAAGGTGTCGGTTGGCCATGGAAATTTGGCATATCCCACTGTGTATATTGAAATTTTAGGTTATGTTCTCTATTTTCTTGTCAGATTGATACGCAAGGTTGTCAATATTGCATAGAGTTCTCTTATAACTGGCAAGCTCGTCAGGCGAGACCGGGAACATTCGGCAACGTTGACTTTATTTTACGTTATCACAGCTGATACTGCCAACTTCAGATGAATAAACAAACGACTACTATGCGCTTATACTTTCGTGAACGGACTTTATATATCTTTTTCAACCTGGAAATTTCATTTCTATTTATTCCTTATTTCATTTCATTTGTATATAGCCCTATCTATTTCAAGCATATTTCTGAATATTCAACTGATTCTCTGATGTCGTCCAAACCAGCTGCATCGAAGGATGGTGTAATAATAATATTATTTAAAGCAACAATGATAATAACATTAACAACGATTATTTTCATGAGGAATAATATGATTTTAGTCATACTCATGCTAAATAAAAATTGATTTTGTTTCCTCTTTGCTTCATATTTCATCTGAGCAATATATTTTTCTTGTGTTTTTCGAGAATTTTTGAAAAACGGTTGTTCGTTATCAATATAAAGAAGAATACGATAATAAGTTCTGTGACGAAGAAAAGTAATTTGTAAAAAAGGGATCAATGCTCTATGATTCAATGAAAAAGTGGGAGTTTGACATAGAGGAAGTGGAAACAGTCTTAAGTAAGGTTAATTTTACTAAATTTAATTTACACGATTTAAATATATTAATAATAGCCAAAAAATGTTGAGAATTATTCTTGAGAGTGCAAATTTAATGAAGTTTAGTGTTGTAAGTTCGCATTAATCGCCAATGTAAGTAATTCGTTTCATTTCCTTTCAGAGGGGTTACTCATCTAAGATTCCCAAAAATGCTCTGGAAAATGTGATATCAGCTCAACATCAGAAAGAAAACGGTGCAGTTTACGATAAGAAACCTTTTAAACTAGCGCTTGTTAAGGGTATTAAACCAATATTTTGTAACTATTTTTTTCATATAACAGTACCTTTAAATTTTAGGCAAGAGTTATTTATGGTGTCTTTGTGGAAGAAGTCATAACCAACCGTTTTGTGACGGAACCCATAAAAACCAGCAACTTAAAATAACTCAAAAGTTAGTGAATTAATAATCTTTTATATCCTTAATATATTTATGATTTCTTAGAGAATATAATCGAACTCATTGATAATTTTTTGCAGGCCCATTAAATTTCAAGTGGAGGAATCAAAGGACTATTGGCTCTGCAACTGTAAACAGACTTCTAACAGACCATTCTGTGATGGTACACACAAAACAGATGATGTTATCAACGCAACATCTCTAGTTCGTCAATAGGAAGTAACTTGTTTCCTGAGTAGTGAAATCGTAAGTGTTGCGCGTAGTAGGGGACATTATCTAAACAAAAGAATATTACTCCAGCTATTTCTCTCAATACCTGCCTTTTAAAGACTGATTCGTTAGTGTCTACATAGATAAATACCAACATGACTACAATACTACAGAAGAATGGTATGAAAACATTACAGAACGGAAGTAATAGCATCCACCACAATTTAAACCATCAAGTACAAGACATAAAATATGAGATATGTGATGATACAAATATAAAGGAAGAAACACAAGATGTAGCAATACCAGAAGAAATACCTTCAGAAGGTCCCGAAATAGACATAATGATAAACAATGTTGTGTGTAGTTTTAGTGTACGGTGTCACCTGAACTTACGTGAGATTGCATTGAACGGGATGAACGTCGAATATCGCAGGGAAAATGGTATGTTAACCATGAAACTTCGAAGACCGTATACAACTGCCAGTATATGGTCATCGGGTAAAATAACATGTACAGGTGCAACCAGTGAAGACCAGGCTAAAATCGCTGCCAGAAGGTTTGCTAGGTGTCTTCAAAAATTAGGTTTCAACATAAGACTTACCAACTACAGAGTTGTCAACGTTCTTGGCACTTGCTCCATGCCTTTTGCAATTAAAATAACCCTGTTTTCTGCACACCATAAAGAGGCTGAGTATGAACCTGAGCTCCACCCTGGAGTTACCTACAAATTGAAACAACCCAAAGCTACTTTAAAAATTTTTTCAACTGGTAGCGTCACTGTCACTGCCCCTAGTGTAGCAGACGTGCAAGCCGCTATCGAATATATATTCCCCCTAGTTTACGAATTTAGAAAGGAAAGAACTGCAGAAGAACAGACAGCACTAGCTTTAAAAAAATTGAAACAACAGGAACTGGTTGGCAATAATATGTATGTCGATGATGATAATAGTGGTGATAACGTTTGGTAATGAATTCTGAACTGTATATTTAAGTGTTTATTTATTTATTTTTCAGTCATTTTGAGATATTAACCGTTTTAATAGTTCAAGTGTTGATCAGGACACTTGCAATGTTTTTTAATTGATATAATCTCTTATTCCTATATTGATTTTTTTGAATAAATGTTTATTTGTCGAAAACTTCTGGAATGACTCGAGATATCTGTAGAAAACTGAAGGAAATTATTTAACCATATAGTCTAAGAGCCCGTGAACCCCAGACCTTCGTTATTTTATAAAAGCTGAAAATTTGTCTACGCATGCTCCCAACACAGGTAAGAACGATGGACCATTATGAAATTTGGGTTACCCTGGCTTTGGCAGGTAAACGGTATTAAAGGGGTGTAAAATACTGATCTAATTTCGTCAAATTATAAAGTGTGATTTTTTGATATTACCTTCAGAATATCATTAAAAATCACGTCATTAATTGCCAGACACTTACTATAGTGGCAACCCCTTGCCAGACACCCTTAATGTTCATAAAATTATATGTAATTCTACTTACGTTATAGTATAAAAGCTGATTTTTATATATGATACTTGGGTAAAAATAAGATAATGTTTCCTCATTAGCCAGACATTTTTGATAGTGCCAGACAAGCTTGTAGTTTAGCTGCAGGTGCGAGGGCGAGACAGTATTTATGAGTGGGTGCGAGTGAGACAGCATGATTATAATGACTTATGCAAATACATTTTTTGGTACAGATTTATATAACTAATCATTTAAGTGAATCTCAAAAACATCTGAAGGAAAAACATTCGATGCTACAACTAAATTGTTAATAGAATAAATTGAAATTTTTAACAATTTTATTTAGTTGTAGCATCGGATGTCTTTTCTTCAGATGTTTTTGAGATTCACTTAAATGATTAGTTATATAATCCTGTACCAAAAAATTTATTTGCATAAGTCATTATAATCATGCCGTCTCACTCGCACCCACTCATAAATACTGTCTCGCGCTCGCACCTGCAGCTAAACTACAAGCTTGTCTGGCAAAGGGTTGGCACTATCAAAAATGTCTGGCTAATGAAGAAATATTATCTTAGTATTGCCCAAGTATCATATATAAAAATCAGCTTTTATACTATAACGTAAGTAGAATTACATATAATTTTATGAACATTAGGGGTGTCTGGCAAGGGGTTGCCACTTTAGTAAGTGTCTGGCAATTAATGACGTGATTTTTAATGATATTCTGAAGGTAATATCAAAAAATCACACTTTATAATTTGACGAAATTAGAACAGTATTTTACACCCCTTTAATACCTTTTACCTGCCAAAGCCAGGGTAACCCAAACTTCATAATGGTCCATCGTTCTTACCTATGTTGGGAGCATGCGTAGACAAGTTTTCAGCTTTTATAAAATAACGAAGGTCTGGCGTTCACGGGCTCTTGCTCTAATACAGGGTATTCTTAAATTAGTGTATTAACAGTCAACTGTAGATTCTTCTTGAAAAAATAACATTTTTGTCCTCTTATAATTTTTCCTTCGCGTCTTTGATTTAGTGATACAGAGTGTCAAAAATTGATATTTTTTTCAGTTTTTTGCTAATATCCCAGGAACCATTTGTATTACAGAATTGAGTTTTTGTATACACATTGTCACTAATAATAGCTACTTTTCTTGCTTGGTTTTATTAAAACTGCCAGTTGCGGAGATATTGAATTTGCAAAAGTTTTACCCTCCAACTTTTACACCACTGGACAAATTTGCATTTACACAGCAAATTCGGGTGCGCCAATGTGTTTTACATAAAAATGGTACTCCTGGTTCATTGCTCTAAAGCGAATCGTTTTCGAGAAAACTGGGATTTTATTTTATAATAAATTTTATGTAATTGGAAAAAGGACCCCGCACATTTAGTATGGGAATTGGCTCCCGGTGGATTTGGCTGAAAATTTGATATGATGTTCTACTAACCCTTCTGATCAAATGTCTCTACAGTCACGAAGCTGAAAAATGCATGCTTCTAGGAGTTTTAGCGATTTTTTGTATCCATTATGGCTTACGTATTACCGTTCACACAGAAATGTTTGAGAATATTTCGTGATTATTGAAAGCAGATTCTGTCAATTCGAAATATTTTCAAACATTTCTGTGTGAACGGTAATACGTAGGCCATAATGGATACAAAAAATCGCTAAAAACTCCTAGAAGTATACATTTTTCAGCTTCGTGACTGTAGAGACATTTGTTCAGAAGGATTAGTAGAACATCATATCAAATTTTCAGCTAAATCCACCGGGAGCCAATTCCCATAATGCGTAAGCCATAATGGATACAAAAAATCGCTAAAAACTCCTAGAAGTATGCATTTTTCAGCTTTGTGACTGTAGAGACATTTGATCAGAAGGATTAGTAGAACATCATATCAAATTTTCAGCCAAATCCACCGGGAGCCAATTCTCATACTAAATGTGCGGGGTCCTTTGTAGTGATGATTTACAAGTTTTTCGATTTTGCCAAAATTAATAACTTGGTTTTTAAGATGAAATTGCAAAGTTCTTTTACATTATTTTTAGCCACGATAGGCAACAAAATTGCAAGAATTGCTCGAAATTAATTATTTCAACACTAACTGTCAATTGTCATACTGATTTAATTAAATTTCTGGTCATTAAATGTTAGATTTCTCGACAACCGTTCACTATACACCAATGAACCATGAGTACCTTTTTTTATGTAAAACACATTGCACCCGAATTTGCTGTATAAATGAAACTTTGTCCAGTGGCGTGAAAGTTAGAGGGTGAAACCTTTGTGCAATTTAAATATCTCCACCACTGGTAGGTTTGATAAAACCAGGAAGAGTGCAAGTAGTTTAATAGCTACTTTCTTGACAATGTGTGTACAAAAACTCAATAATGTATTTCAAATGGTTCCTGAGATATTAGCGAAAAACTGAAAAAAATTTAAATTTTTAACACCCTATATCGCTAAAACAAAGACCTGGAGGAAAAAATGGTAGGGAAAAAAATTATATTTTATCTTGGGAAATCTCAGTTGACGGTTGATTCACTTATTTAAGAACATCCTGTATAAATGGTAATTGATATAACACAGATAAAACATTATTTTTATTAAGTTCTACTTGAACTCCTTCAAAGTCTTGTTTAATTTATCTTACATCTGTTTCAGCATTAAAAGATGATCAGTAAATTCAGGAAAACAAGAATCTAATATTTTATTCTAACCTAATTTCTTCATTTATAATTTTTGTAAATATTTCAAAATAGTATCATCTCAGTTTTCGTTACCTACCTTGAAATACTCCCCATTTCATCATCGTCTATTAATGTTGAATGAGCCCTTTATGAATTCAATTAAATATTAATTCTGCCTTGGATATAAGTAGAGGGACTATATCAATTTTTTTCATAATGAAAACGAAATGAAAAGTCTGATATTTGAAAAAGTTTATACCTTCATTAGCTTACGAGTTGACTTTAGGGAAACCAAAATATTGAAATAATCATATCTTGATTTTTTAGATCCATGTCTTATATTTTTTAGACATAGAATAATTTCAAACTGGCTAATAGGAAAAACTATGTGATTTGACATCCATTTTTCCCTACATCTGTTGTGGTTTTAAAGTGTTCTCTATAATCTTGATACAAATCAAACATTCAACACGCTAAATCTATTTCTTTATGTTCGAAGTTGAAAATTGTGTTTTGAAAAATTAGCTGTTTCGAGCAAATACTATTTTACCATCTTTTGTAGTAGTTAGGAAATTTGATGTCGATATTATTCGAATACTTCATTTAACGGTATTTTTTGTCGATCGATTGGTACCGCCTACAGTTCTGTGTTAAACCGAAGGATTCAAAATCTTCAGAAATGACGAATATGTTATATTTTTATCCTTTGTATTTCTGATACATTGTTTCTTATTTTCCAAAGATTGGGCTGCAAATTATAATTGTTTTTGATGCCCTATGACACATAAGTCTCTTATGTAGTTGTTATATGTAGATAATATACGTCACACTCAGCTAGAGTAAGAACTTTATGGATTAATTTTAAATTACATGTATGATGATGAGAAGCTTGGAATAAATATTCAGTTTTTGATGTATATTTGAGTTTGTTTTTCTCCTCCAAAAAATAATTTTGAAAGTATGTATTGTGTGTGTTAATCCATATTTTGTCTGAGATTGTGTTATGCAACATATGAAAGTTCTTTATGGACTTAAAACATTGACAAAATTGTCAAGTTTGATATAATAATCTTTCAGTCAACTTCAAAAATGTATTCAGTTAGAGCCTTAGGGGTCGTTTATACTGGCCCGTAACTTATGCCCTTAAATTATGAATGAAAAACTTCTATTTAAGGGAATAAGTTAAAGTTCGAGTATAAACCATAGCACGAAATTTCTATGTTTCAACTCTTAGGGTAAGGGAAAAGTTAAAGTTACGGGCCAGTATAAACGACCCCTAAGACTATATACAGTCTAAGGCTAGAGCTAAAAACCGAAATTCAAGAAAATAAATCAGGATGGAATTATGAGTTATTATTCACTGCTGTCAGATGCTTCATAGATTAAGCTTAAATATTGTTTTCCCTAAACCCATTTTTCTTTAGTATTTTAAAGTACCCGAACTAACAAATATGAGTATACTTTATTAGTTGAGGGCCAAATCTACATTTATTACATCAATTGAAGCAATTTAATTAAAATATATACAATAACAAGCTCTCCAAACATTTCTCATGTGTTAACTTGACTTTTTCCACATTTGAAATAGGGAGTTTTTCAGTGTAGATATTGGAGTATAGATGTCAGCACTGTAAAATTTCAAAAGGGCATCTGGTGCTATCCTGTCAACTCAGAATGGGTCTGTTTTTCCCCAAAAATATGCTACTCGTACAAACACTTTGGATGAACATAAATAGAATCATTTGATTTTTGTCATTGTGCATTGTTATTTTCATGCATTCTACTAGAATGAAAGAACTTTAAATTGCTCAATATTAGTAATGAATCAACAAAACAAATTAATTTAATTCATGTTGAAAACAATTTTTTACCAATAGGATTCTGAGAACGAATAACAAAATGTTTACCACAGATATAGGAGAGTCAATCAACAAGGTATATGTATTAGATAATAAACATTTTTTACAACAAATATGTATTAGCCTTAGTTTAAAGGTATGTACAATTCTCAATATAGTTACAACAAACATACTCCATATGGTTTCTCGGAGGAATTTAAATAAAGTTTCCTAAAGTGTTCTACTGAGCATTTTCAACTAAGTTTTTGCTTGAGAAGTATCTTCCCTCTTTCCTGTTGATTCTTTCGTTTTATCCTGGCTATTCAATTCTAAATCAAGTCGTTCTTTGGCTCTTACTATTTTAGACTGTAAATAAAACGAACCACAACCTGTGGTTTTATCGTTTACTTTGAATAAATGTTCGTATCGTTTCGTTATTTCTTCTTTGTCCAATTTCGATATATTTAATATTTGCTTAGCTTCATCTAGAGAGAGCCCCACTTTTTGATTAGCAATCCTTTCAGTTCTCGTTTTACCGTGTCCCATGCGTTTAGCCGCTTCTTGTGAAGCTTCGATTTCTTGTTTGATGGCTCTAGCAAATGCTCTACCTACCACCTGAGCTCCAGCAATTATGATTTGTGCTAAGTATTTCGCCATGTTCACATTGAATAAGGATGAAGGAGGAAGAATATTTGGGTTTGTGAGGAAAAAACTCAAAATTTTTGACGTTTTCTGACAGTTAGATAGAGAGGTTAATGAGGTTATTCAAATATTTCTATGATCTGTCATTTTTTTTGAACAATCATAGAAGGATACTTCTGTTCTTTTTTATCCTACTTGCAAAATATTTATCGGATTTATTTCTTAAAACGAACCTGCACCTCTTCTATTAATTATTCAAGCATTTCCAGATAAAAGGCCAACAACAGGAGAAGTAATCGAATGTTCGTGTTAAGCCACTAATCGGACGTATTTTCTTGGAACATGTTTCTTGAGCGAGTTCTTTCCATACACCAATACAAATAAAAGTTTAAAAGTTCTTTCAGAATGAAGCCTTAAGTTCAAATACCTGTAATTAAGATGTCTAAAATAATAATAATGTTTTAGACATCTTACCATAATAAAATCATAAAATGCAGGAATCAGAGATATATCTTTGCCTGGAATCACTACAGAGTCACTGAGAAGGCTGCGTAAATTTGACTCAGCAATTAAGCGCTATTTCTTATAGATGTCAATATGATGATTACTATTTCAAAATGGCAAGTCATAAAGCAATTGTGCAGGTTTTTGAAAATTATCAAAAAGCAAGAATCCTCTTCGTCCAGCAGATAGCAGATTTAGCTCTAAGGCCACAAAATGTCGACGTTTTGAATAGTGGAGATATACTGGGCAAGTTATTCATGTGAAATCTCAAATTACGCAGCAAAAATGTACACACACTTTCAAAAGTGCTGCACCCCATTAGGGGCTATCTTAAACTTTGAAGAAAAATGAAAGCCTCGGTTTCAACAAACAAAAATTAAATTTAAATGAAAAATTAAGACTTAATCAAAACAGAGCAGTATTTGAGCATCTACTGCTAAGCAATGCACTTAGGTACTTGTCTAGGTATTCCAATACGTAATTATATTATTGATTATTTTCTGCGAAAAATTCTTCGGTAACAGCCACAATAAGTTTTTGTGAAAAGCTATTGAAGAAATCAAGAAAAACAATTTTATTTGTGACAGTCGAATTAACATTATTTAGTTATATTCAAAGAGTACTTTTTTCTGTAGAATATCATTCTTTGGTGTCCGGTGGGTTTTTCTTTGTTTAGACTTCTTCGTCTCAACCTTTTGGTTTTACTATTAGAAGTATCCTTTTTGGTAGTAGATCCAACAAGAAGATTTCTGCAAGGCACAGCAATCTTTTTCAAAAGCTTCTTTGTTGAAAACTGGGATCTGTAAACGATTAACCCCATGAATCTTATTTAACCTATAAGTTTTGTGTAATCCGTACTTACCTCCACAAAAATTATAGTCATCTACACATAACGCAAGAAGCAAACTTTCGTATTTTCTGTGCCTGGTTCACCGATATCAAGTTTTAATTGAAAGGCTTTTCGTCGATCCATTTACACTTTACTTCCCGATTTTCCTTCTACCCAAACACGAAATTAATTCCCGGTATGAGAAAATAGATGGAAATGTATATTTTGATCTCTTTTTCCTAGAAATAACACAGAGGAACTGAACAATAGCATGTCAATATTAATGGTTACTCAGATAGTCACCAGAGGGGGTATCGTTTAGCTTGATTTGCCTATCTGACGGCATGAAAGCGCTTCTTGCCAGATAGCAATAATTCTATATCTGTCAAACTCAGACAACTCGTTGCTAGGCATATTACACAGTTTTTTAACTAACCGATACTTAAAACTAAAAACTACTGGCCCGCAGAAAGGCACATATTCTGGACCTTTCCAGGTGCTCAGCTCTGGCGCTGATCAGATGAGCCATTCACTGATCCATCATTCTCGTATTCCTTCAGAGCCATTCCCAAACGGAAATGGATGCACACCAACAGTGTTCATTCCTCGCTCATAGCTATTTCTATCACTAGTGTATTCTCTATTGAGTTATCGTTAAAGAGTCCTTCTCCATGCGGTGCGATCTTGTGCAGTTTCGTCCCAATTGTTTTTAATACACTACTGGAAAAAATTAAAGGAATTAAAGGTCAAAAAAAATTCCAAATTTTTCGGCAATTTTCAACATGCCGTAACTTTGAGAGGAATGGTCGTACAAGGAATTTAAAAAAAAAGGAAATTGTAGCTCCAAGTGTCTAGTTTTTGGATTAGAACTTCAAAAATTTTAAGTTGCAGTGGTTTTCGAGTAATGATAAAAAAATCAGCAACAAAAAATTCTCAAAATTTTACCACTTTTTTTTTCTTGTCTACGAGCGTGGAAATTTTATTTTTCCATAATCGTTATAATGATGGGATACTTTGTTAATTGAGCTTCAATTTATTTTTTCATTGACCTCAATACGTCCACTTCTCGCCGATATATCGGTCTTCAAATGGAAAAGGATCCTTTTGTCATTGATTATCGATTTCTCAGCAACCAATGATCGCACAGAAAATTGAAGGAGGGTTTCGAGACCTTTAATGAACTCCCATTAATGAACAACCATTGTTTATTCATAGAATTTTTTTTTTCTTTATGTGTCATCAATATAAAAATTTAACAAAAAAAGGGCTTTTGGTGGTTTCTTGGAAAATCTACCGCTGGATCGAAAATGTTGGGGAAACCAATAATGTTAAGTGTGACTTTCACAGTTCAATATGTTGATAAAAACCTTACGAAGAGCCAACTCAATCCAGCAAGCCGTTTTTTTGTTTGACTCGATTGAATTTTTGAAAAAACATAAGGATCACGTTTTTTGCTCTGAGAAGCTCATAATCTTCAAAAAAGGCAAAAAAGAATTTTCTCGAGCTTTTTCCACATTTTAATTGCAGATAGTACATAAATTTCAAAAAAAGAAAAATAAAATAAACTAACAAATAAAATTTGTATTAATTTAATAACGGGTATTGCCACCCCTGTTTTCAATAACGGCTCTCAAACAAATGGATCCTTTTCCATTTGAAGATCGATATATCGGCGAGAAGTGGACGTATTGAGGTCAATAAAAAAATAAATTAAAGCTGAATTAACAAAGTATCCCATCATTTTAACGATTATGCAAAAATAAAATTTCCACGCTCGTAGACAAGAAAAAAAAGTGGTAAAATTTTGAGAATTTTTTTGTCGCTGATTTTTATCATTACTCGAAAACCACTGAAACTTAAAATTCTTGAAGTTCTAATCCAAAAACTAGACACTTGGAGCTACAATTTCCTTTTTTTTTAAATTCCTTGTACGACCATTCCTTTCAAAGTTACGGCATGTTGAAAATTGCCAAAAAATTTGGAATTTTTTTTTGATCCTTTAATTTTTTCCAGTAGTGTATTTATTGCCTTTAAGTCCGAGTGTAGCACATCGTTGTAGCGCTTCAACTGGCCTAGCTCTTACACTTGGATCTTTGAAGCATCTCAGCGTTGGATATCTTATGAAACCATTTAACATGCATGATTTGTCGTAACTGTTTTTATTGGAGGCGATTCAGAGCCTTAACATGTCGTCTATACGGAACCTAAGTTTCACTGCTATAGGTTAATGATGGAATTACAATTGCTCTGTATATCGCAACTTTGGCGGAAATAGATAGGTCATGGTTATCGAATACCCTAGATCTGAGTCTCCAAAAGGATGAAGTAGCATTTTTGATGTGATGTTGGATCTCTTCGTTTATATTACCACGTCGGAATCTTTCAACCACCTTAGCAGCCTTGACCGTGACCTTTTGAGTATCCGAACCTGTTTCCAAATAGGAATTATTCTTACACCAGTCAGCTCTGTCTGCTTCTAATCCACAAGAGTCAATTAAATGTCTCTTGCCAATTGCTTTTTGGTGTTACGACACCAAGTCAGCAGAGGTCTATATACCCCAACGCCAGTGCCTCTTTCTCATTTTTATACATCGGTACCTAAACCATATGGATGGAATGGTAAACCATCGGTTTAGGCATGTAAGATGGCGGCGATTTGTTGACAAAGGAATGACGCTTGCGCAGTAAGTGCAATACGTCCTTTTGGTTGCCAGATTGTGCAAAAGCCATATCTTTGGAATCGAATGTTTACTTGTAACTAGGATTCACGAATTTCTTTTGAAAATAAATTATAAAATTAGTTTCAACAAATATTGTCTATTCAGATGATCTGCGCAATTATTACTGAAGTGAAGGTTTAAAAAGGAAATAAACACGACCAGTTGTATCCAAAAATTAATAAATTACGCTATTAATCAGAATTTTCCAATTTTCAGAGAGTTCGGAATTTTCTTTTTTTTTTACAACCTGATTACAAATAATTTTGAATTGAAATATGATCAAACCACATTTTGAAATATAATGTATAATTGCACTATATATTTATTATTAATAAATGTTAACTTTTCAATTAGAATTTTCAGGATATATTCTCTATATGGAAATAAATGAAACAATTTCATTTGATTTATTTCAGAGTTGCTTAGTTTGAAGTGCTAAGGGAGGAAAGAACTAAGAAACTAAGAAAACCTACACTCACGTAACTATTTAAAAGAATATATATAATAAAATAATTACATTTGTGCTCGACAAAAAGCTGAAGCAAGCTATTTCACTTGAATTAACTAAGTGAAAATTAATTTGTAAAGTGGAATCTCGATATAATAAATCGAAAGGAATTCAACCGATTCTTCAAATACATGAATAATTGTCGTGTTGTTGATAGAACAGACCACCGCCATCTTACATGCCTAAACCGATGGTTTACCGATGCATTTTTATCCATATCTGTTTGGACCAGATTTGCCCTTGCCTTTGCTCGAATGCTTCTTTACTTAGGTATTATCCTCAGTAATTTTGAATAATTGATACTTTTCAGATCTTCTGAAACCTTTACTCACAGACGCATGCATCCAAGTACAGCAGTGTGCTGCCATTGGATTGGGCAGAATATTGCACCAAAAAGAAGAAATGGCTACCAAAGCCTTAAGTCTCAATGTTCTTCCAATTTTACTAACGAACATCCAGAATAAAAATGTGGGTAAACAAAAGTTAAAGATTCGAACTTTTTATTGAAACCTCAATTTGCAGAAGTACCAGAAGAAAGCCATTCTGTTCGTCCTTAGGTCCATCTGTAAGCACGGTGAAGTTCTTTGCAGGAATGTGGTGAATTGCGGTGGTATGCCAGCTGTGCTCTTTTGTTTGGAAGACTTCGAACCCATAGTATGTACCTACTCATCGTACACATACTATAATCTATATCAGCAGAGTATGTATGAAGTGAAGGAAACCTTTGCCCCTCATATCGTACGACCTTTCTATCGTGAATGCTGCAGAGCAGGCATCTATCTCTCTTTACTTGCCCAATAAACGTCCGACACATTTCGTTTGAGTGCGAATATAAACGACAACTAACGCATCTTCTATGAAGAAGGTGGGGCTAAAGTTTCACTCACTTCAAACTTTGTTTGTTTGTTTGTTGATGAATTATTTGGGCTATTCCCATCATATTTATTTCTCCTGTTCAACGTTTCGGCCAGCATTCACCAGACGTTGGCGTCTTCAGGAAAACACTTTAGACTCTCAACTACCAAAAAGGAATCCAAAAGGATCTTTCGTTAATATTTAAAAATCTTTGTCAATTTGTTTCAAAGGGTTGCAGGAATCACAAAAGTGGCTTTCCTGTTCTTTCCAGTTCCAGAGTTTCGATAACTCCAGTATCTGAGAGGCTTCAAGAGTGCTTAGGCTAGATCCGCGTTTCTCCTATAATTCTGCTGACGAAGACATTCTTTCCGCATGATCGCAATAGCGGGGCATTCTGCAACTATAGTTAGTTATAGTTATAAAGCGATTTCGATTGATGTTGGTTCTTGGTTGGTTCATGAATTGGTCCGTCATTTGTTGACCAACCGCTTTCGATTGATATTGGTTTTTGTATGGTTCATGAATTGATGACGTAATAAATCAGCTGTTTCAGGGTTGGTTAACCGAAACTCGAACCGTGCTCTGCAGCACGGTTCGATCTCTGGTTCATAGTTCTATCTCTTTTTATTCTGCAATCTCCCGCCATCGGCCATAACTTATTTGTTACTGTTGTTATTGTTACTTCAAAAATGTTTGTTATTATTTGTTTAAGATTAAAAAAATAAATTAGAGTTTTGGAAATTGTTGAGTGTTCGTCTTCTATCTCTGAATTGAACTTGACAGCTCGCCGATCAACCAACCGTTTCGTTAAGGAAGAATTCGAATGGGCCGGAACCAACCGGAGGTCGGACGTCATCGTTGATGTACCGACCGGTCAACCATGAACCAACCGCAAAAGCCATTCGAAATCGCTTATAGTTTAAAAAGAGGTAACAGTTCACTGCGACCTCAAGGTCTACTGTGCCCCTTCACATAGCTGTTCTGATGACCACACCCTTCACAGCTCGACTTCCATTTCGAAAGATCTCATGAAATCCAATATCTGTGAAGGCTTCAACGAGGCTAGTTCCTCACTCTTACAAGTTTCTAGCCCAATGAATTCTCTCCTTAGGCTCGTAATACCAAAGCATTCCATGACTAGGTGAATGGGGGTTTCTTTCTCGTCCCCACAGAACCTACACTCGTCAGTGTCCGATAATTCTATCCTCAACAGGTGCTTTAAGGAGGTCTTAATAGGTCTAGGTCTTTATTATACCTAGATCTTATACCTAGATCTTGCTGTTTCAAAGTTCCGAAGGCTTTAAGTGGAATAATACATCCATCGGAGATTCCGCCAGAGTTTTTCCCTCCCGGCTTTCTCCTTCTCCAGAAACTCTGGACCAATGAGTGACATTCGTGCGCACTCTTTGACAAGTGTATTGGCCTCTTCGTTTCCTTTGATTCCCGAATGACATTATTTTTCTTGCCTACCTCATTGAGATTCTGCTAGTAAGTCAACAGAAGTTTCTCCCTCTCCCACACAGAATCTACCCTCGTCAGTTTCTTCCTTCTCCAAAAACTCTCTTTTATATGTGCACTTTTCTATACAGCAGAAGGTTTCAGGAGTCGTAGCTTTTTCTTTTATTTATTCAGGTAGGAATACAAACAGGTTTTTCAACCCATAAACAGTTTTCAAAAATTATACTTTTAGAACTAAAAAAAATCATACCATTGGCAAACAATAGTTTAATTTACAGAATTAATTCTAGTGCTAAAGATACATTTTTTATACCACAAAAACAGAACACAAGTAAAATTTCATTGAAGGACATTCTGCGACCACTTTTTTTGACAAGTTTTTGAATTCATTGAATGGATCAATGTCAGCGAACTCTAAGTTGAAAGTCGTCAAGACTTTTTAATTCTACAAATTCTACAAATTCTACAAATTGGGGAGTTTTGCGTGAGGTTCAAACTGCGGAAAGGAATAGCAAAAGTTTCCGTCGATCGCAGTCTCCTCTCGGGAACCCTTAAGGACAATAACTGCAAAATCGAAGGAACCGTTCAGAACTTCTTGCTGAGATCGAAAACTTATATGGTTTCTTCCTTCTTCAAAACCCTTTTCTTGCATTTGCCTTTAACACAGAAGGCTTCTGGATCAGTTAGTGAAGTTTGTGCTCACTTTCTGACTATTGTATTAGCTTCTTCGTTTCCTTCGATTTCTGAGTGACTAGGGGTCTATTGCACCAAAATACTTTGCAACTTTTTCACATTGAATTTTTCAATTATGAATGCGTTTCATGCAACGTAATTTTTGGAGCCCACTTCATTGAGTTTTCTCATAAACTAGCTTTGCGTCGATGACATAGGAGTTCAGTGCTTGAGTAGCAGCTTGACTATCAGAATGAATCATCATGTCCCACCCTTCAGAGTTTCTTTCTAGCTGTATAGCAATGCATCTTTCTATTATAAGTATACTCCGTTCACGAAAGGTTGAGCCGTCGGTTGGCCATGGAAATTTGGCATATTCCACTGTGTATATTAGAATTTCAGGTTATGTTCTTTATTTTCTTGTCAGTTTGATACGCAATGTTGTCAATATTGCATAGAGTTCTCTGATAACTCTCAAGCTCGTCGGACGAGGTCGGGTACATTCGGCAACGTTGACTTTATCTTTCTTTATGACAGTAAATACTGCCAACTTCAGATGAATGAAGAAACGCCTACTATATGCTCAACCTTTCGTGAACGGACTATATTTTTGTCTCCTAATCATTCTTACAAAAGTTTAATGCTGAATGTGCTGAAAGTTTTGAATGATTTCCAGCATATAATTCAGATTGTGTCGAGATTTTGCATTTATACAGGGTGTCCGGGGAATAACTGTACATACTCTTACCAGAGATAGAGCTGCACTAGCTGACTACTGATCGACTATAAAAAAATAATTTCTGGATTTCCCTAGAAAACTACAGGGTGTTTTTCCAACTTCATGGAAATACCTAGACCATCATAAAATCCAAACTTATTGACGGATATTATTGAAACTTGGGAGGTTATTGGCACATGCTAAGGCCGAGTCAGAAATACATCAATTATTCCATTATTCCAGGGCCGGACTCATTAATCTTCATTTAAAGTGTTCAGGGTAAAAAAACACTCTGTATTTCGGATTACGAATAATCGATTCACTTTTTAGAAAGGAGCTAAATTATGCTTCAATTTGTGGTACCGCTTAAAGTTGTCACATTAACAATTATTTTTTTATGAATTTTTGAATTCGGAAAAAGTTCGAAAAATTGAATTTATTTACCTGAACAAGACTTAGTCACCTTGTGGAGGTCGAAAATAAATAATAAATTTTCTTTATAAAGTCACTGAAGGTGAGGAAGACTATAATAATTTGTTGATATACTGGGTGGCCACCCTAGACGCGGATCTCATTGCGATGAAGTGAATGAAGGTATACTGCAAAAAAAATTTTTGGCGACATGTATAGGGTATACATAAGCATATTTCAAAATTATTCGTATGTATACCGGGTGTTCGACAACAAACATATAGACCAAAATGACACTTCTTCCAATGAACACCCGGTTTACATATGAATAATTTTGAAATATGCTTATGTATACCCTATACATGTCGCCAATAATTTTTTTTTGCAATATACCTTCATTCACTTCATCGCAATGAGATCCGCGTCTAGGGTGGCCACCCATTATATCAACGAATTATTATAGTCTTCCTCACCTTCAGTGACTTTATAAAGAAAATGTATTATTTATTTTCGACCTCCACAAGGTGACTAAGTCCTGTTCAGGTAAATAAATTCAATTTTTCGAACTTTTTCCGAATTCAAAAATTCATAAAAAAATAATTGTTAATGTGACCACTTTAAGCGGTACCACAAATTGAAGCATAATTTAGCTCCTTTCTAAAAAGTGAATCGATTATTCGTAATCCGAAATACAGAGTGTTTTTTTACCCTGAACACTTTAAATGAAGATTAATGAGTCCGGCCATGGAATAATGAAATAATTGATGTATTTCTGACTCGACCTTAGCATGTGCCAATAACCCCCCAAGTTTCAATAATATCCATCAATAAGTTTGGATTTTATGATGGTCTAAGTATTTCCATGAAGTTGGAAAAACACCCTGTAGTTTTCTAGGGAAATCCAGAAATTATTTTTTTATAGTCGATCAGTAGTCAGCTAGTGCAGCTCTATCTCTGGTAAGAGTATGTACAGTTATTCCCCGGACACCCTGTATATTTGGTATCAATCTCAAGTCCCATATAAAATTTTGAGGTAATAATCTATTGCTCCACCAAAGAACGAGCTCACACAAGCTCCTGCTCAGGGCTTTTCCGACATTCTTTATATGTGCACTTTCCTATAACACCGAAGGGTTTTGGGCAGCTAAGTGGCGTTTGTGCTCCCATTCTGACTAGAGTGTTCTTTACATTCCTTCGATTCCGGAGTGACGGCACTACCATATTAGGTTTAAGTTGATGACATAGGAGTTCAGTACTTTAACAGCCGATTGGCAGTGATCAGAATGGATCACTATGTCACAACCTGTATAGCTTGACTTTTTCAGGTTAAAGAAGCAGCAGCTTGGGTCATAGGTTACATAGCAAGGACCAGCAAGGATTTAGCTCAGATGTGCGTACAATCAGGAGCAGTTCCTCTTCTTGTTCTGTGCCTACAAGAGCCTGACTTGTCCTTGAAACAAATCGCTGCAAGCGCACTGGCCGATATAGCAAAGCACAGCTTGGAAATGGCTCAAACCATAGAAGACGCCGGCGCAATACCGCATTTAGCAAGAAATTTGAATAACACAGACGAAAAATTAAAGAGACAAGTACTGTATGCTTTGAGTAAGTGGGCTTTTTTTTTTATTAAAATAACATTCTATGTATTAGTGTGTTGGCTCCAAGAGTTTTGAGGCACTTAGCGGCGTGATGAGGTTCTCTTCAACAAGAGCCCTCTTCAAATCTCCATCAGATCTGATGGTCATTTGCGTCGTAGTGTCCTATTCGGTACTTTTTTAATTAGTGGTTGAAGTGAGGGATTTGTATGTCCTCCAGTTTTTTGTGATGGCTGTCACTTTTTTTTTAATTGCATTCTTTACGTATGGTATCTTTAGATCTTCGTGTAACGTTTGGTTTGTCACATACCAGGGAGCGTTTGCAATCATACGGGGAATCTTATACAGGGTGTTTCATTGGGAAACGGAAATACTTTACAGGTGCATAGGTGGCACCAAGGCGGTTCTGGAAATACCCCATTTATTGGGTCTAAGGCCACTCGCAGACCAAAACGACGCGACCTCGACGAGACAGCAATTTCCAATCGCCGAGAGGTCGCGCACCTTGTTTTGAATAGGAGCTCGCACACCGGGGAGACAGCTTACATGTATATTGTCGCGGTCGCGTCGCTGTCTCCCCGGTGTGCGAGCTCCTATTCAAAACAAGGTGCGCGACCTGAGTTCTATTCCGTATGTCCAGACGGGTTTTATAACGGTATAACCCGTTTAGTTCCTTGAATTAAAGGTTTATTCGTTTCCTCTTTTTTGTTCCTCAATATCTCAGACAAAACGAAATCAATCGAAATGAAATGTTGCGGCCACATCATGCAGTATGCCCATAATAAGACTCATGCAGAATTTTGTGGCCATAGTGTTAACAAAACCGAAGAAAATTCAATTGGAATATTGAAAAGAAGAATTTTTATATTTCCATGATAGGATATCATTCAAAATAATGTGGCCATAGTGTTAACAAAACCTTAAAAAAATCGAGTTTCGTGTTAATAGTCTTATTGCTCCACCAATGAACGAGAGCTCGAAAGCTTTTGCTCATGGCTTTCCTTAATTTTTTTCGTCAATAGAATTGTATCTGGTCTGTTATAAGCAATTGTTAAGTTTGTTAGTACTGTGCGGTACCAGTATACCTGTCCGTAATGATCGTTCTCCACTTCTACAGTATAACTTCCGGCTGGTACTACTTATAGTATGGAATTGTTTTGGCTTGCAGAATCTTCTGTTGAATGGCTAGCTCCTAACGAAGTATTTTACGAACTGCATCATACCCACTCTTCACTCTTGAATTCATTTCCAGCAGACATTATTCAGCGTGTTATATTGGATTGTTTCTGATGTCGGTGAGGCTGCTATCCTGTATGATACACATATTTCTGATAGTTTTTAGTCTCAGGAAACAATCTTCCAGAAGTCAGCCAGTAGTTTGACGCAGGAATGTCGACATTTTCCTGGATGACCTCGTTCAGGTGTCTTCCATGTATGGGCTTTTCTCTCTCTTCATCTTTAAATTTTATCACTATCCATCTGTGTGTTGTTTTCATGAGGGTGCTTGCTTAGCAGTAGCATCTGCTTCACTCAGTATCTTATAGAAGCATGTTATGTTTGACTTATTTACGAAGTATGTTGTCTGTTATTAGCAACTGTTAATTTTGAAAGTACTGTGCGATCCCAGTAGGTATAGCCTGTAATGGTGGTCCAGTATTAGTTCAGGCTGATACTTATAATATGGAATTGTTTCGGATTGCAGCATCTTCAGTTAGATGGCGAGTTCCTGATGATGTATTTTACAAACTGCATTATGTCGACTCTTATATTCATTTCCAGCAAACATTTAGCTGCCTCCTGTAATTATGTTGGATTGTTTCTGATGTTTGGCATCCGTAGCGGCATCTATCGTCGGTGAGGCTCCTATCCTTCATGGTATATTTCTGATAGTTTTTAGTTTCCACTACTTGATCTTGAATGGCAAGGAGGAAACCTTCTGCTTCAGGAAACAATCTTCCAGAAGTCAGCCAGTAGTTTGATGCAGGAATGTTGACATGGATGACCTCGCTTAAGTGTCTTCCACTAGGAGGTTTTTCTCTCTATCTTTGAATTTCATCACTATTAATCTGTGTGGTGTTTTCATGAAGGTGCTAGCTTAGCAGTGAATATGTTGAACCATCTGCTTCGCTCAGTATCTTGTGGATGTCCGATGTGTTTGACTAGTCGACGAAGTATTTTCTTAAGTTTTTATCTGTTCAGTCACCATTTTCTTTATCTCCACAAATCCTTGCCTGTCTTGGGTTCTAGTAATCGTTGTTTTTCCAAGGATCTCAATGTGGCCTGGCTGTCCGATGGTGCTGACGATATGCGCTCCATTTTATGTGGTCTTAAGCTGGTGGTTACACTGAGACATCTATACTAATATTATAAAGAGGAAGATTTGTATGTTTGTGGGTTTTGATACGAGTTAACTCATAAGCTACTAGACCGATTTCAATAATTCTTTCACCCTTAGAATGCTACACTATCCCTGAGTAACATAGGCTATACTTTTCACCCGAGAAAATTAAGGAAACCTACTATAACTTCAATGATAATAAATATGAGTACCAAAATCAGCTATTTCCAGGTGCGCTGCATAAACCGTAAGACGTATAGTCCGTTCACGAAAGGTTGAGCCGTCGGTTGGCCATGATAATTTGACATATTCCACTGTGTATATTAAAATTTTAGGTTATGATGTTTATTTTCTTGTCAGATTGATACGCAATGTTGTCAATATTGCATAGAGTTGTCTGATAACTCGCAAGTTCGTCGGACGAGGCCGGGTACATTCGGCAACATTGAATTTATTTTACGTTATGACAACAAATACTGTCAACTTCAGATAAATTAGAAAACGCCTACTATGTGCTCAACCTTTCGTGAACGGAGTATACATGGAAACAATGTATGACGAAAATGTACCTCTTCAATAGTTCTACAATGAAGTCCGCGATAGCATATACATACCTATCTTTCAAGGTTTACTCGGTATCACCTTTTATAGAGGTATCCGAATGTTTCTCAAAATTATGCATTATTTGGGAGTATTTTTTTATGAATACGCTATGGATCTTTATCCAATTAAATACGTCGTTCATACCAGTATTTAATATAGAACGAAATTGCCTTTTACATCATTCAATTATGATGAATACATCAAAAGATATGGCAGGTTGAAGATGAAATCGCACCAAAATGCGTCTCCGAGGTAGGCAATAGGCGGGTAGGAGAAGGTATCGCAGTGTGAGGGATGTATGAATGTAATTTGGATATCCCCATTGCCCGTATGTTTATGATCACAAATCAGATCAACAGATGGCGCTGTAGTCGTTATTTAGGTTATTCATCTACTCTGCAACTAAACGGCTGGATCGAATTGAATGAATTTTTGTGTACAGAACAACGTCTGTTGGGTCTGCTAGTCCGTTATAAAATTGACTATTCAGTATAATTCCAGGTTCTTGCGCAAAACACTCCACGGAAATGGCCGAAGTAATCGTCGAAGCAGAACTATTTCCCCTAGTTCTTATACATTTGGCACATTCTTGTTCTTTGGTGGCAAAAAACGCAGCTTGTCTGGTGAGAGACGTGGTTAAGCACACCTTAGAACTGGCGCAGTTGGTAGCAAACACAGGTGGGGTTGGAGCCCTATTGGAAGTCATACAGCACACCGATGGAGATTGCAGAATACCGAGCATAACAGCTCTCGGATATATGGCAGGTAAGCTAAATGGTAAATGGTATTGGTCAACTTATCAAACACCCTGTGTTTGATAAGTTGACCAGATCCATCGAAGGAGGTATACTAGACGTCATTCGCAGCGAAATGCGTCTACAGAAGCATGGTCTGAAAATCTATGGTTAAAAATATATGGCGATTTTTCAACTTTTTTTTGAATTTTTTTGTTTCGTTATTGAAATTATTTGATTTTGTGAAAACTAATCGACTCTGAATATTCAATAATTAATTAAGCTAAGGAGATGGTCCTCATTTACTGTGAAAAATTATTCACTATTCACTAAAAATTCTGATAACCGAAGATATACAAGGTCATAAATAGCTGCACTTTATTTCCTCATATAATCTTGATAAGAGAGAGACAACGCTACATGAATGCAATCGGACAAACGTATTGAGTCAGCTACAGCACGTGAATCTCTAGAATATACATCTGTTCAACTGGATGGAAAATTCTCTGTCTGCTGCATTGTATATCATACCTACAGGAGCTGGTGCTGGGATATACGAGCCAAGTACCAAGTGTGCACTGTCGCTAGGCTTCTGTATAAGCGTCTGTCAAGCGGAAATCTTAGCTATTGAAAGATGTCTAGATATAAATCTAGAAAGAAACTATCAGAAATGCGATATAGCCATACACTCAGATAGTCAAGCTGCTATTAAAGCACTGAGCTCCTACTTCATCGACTCAAAAATGATTTGGGAGTGCCGGAACAAACTCAATGAGGTATGCAAGAAATTTTTAATCTGGGTTCC
This sequence comes from Propylea japonica, assembly GCA_013421045.1. NCBI lineage: Eukaryota > Metazoa > Arthropoda > Insecta > Coleoptera > Coccinellidae > Propylea > Propylea japonica. The sequence continues at coordinate 54,015,025 of CM024243.1, forward strand.
AGGCCAATCGGGAATCAAAGGAATCGAAAAGGCCAATACACTTGCCAAAGAGGGCGCACGAATGTCGCTCATTGGCCCAGAACCCTTCTGTGGTATAGGTAAGTGTACCTATAAGAAAGAGTTTCTGGAGAAGGAGAAAGCCGAGATGGAAAAACTCTGGCGGAATCTCCCAGGAATGGATCATTCCACTAAGTTCTTTTGGAACTTTGAAACAGCAAAATCCAAAAGATATCTGCACCTTGGTAAGAAACAATTACACCTCCTCACTGGCTTTCTAACTGTTCACTGTCACCTCAGAAAGCACCTGTTGGGGATAGGATTATCGGACACTGACGAGTGTAGGTTCTGTGGGGAGGAGGAAGAAACCCCCATTCACCTAGTCACGCAATGCTTTGGTATTACGAGCCTAAGGAGAGAATTCCTTGGGCGAGAAACTTGTAAGAGTGAGGAACAAGCCTCGTCGAAGCCTTCACAGATACTGGATTTCATCAGATCTTTCGAAATGGAAGGCGAGCTGTAAAGGGTGTGGTCAGAACAGCTCTGTAAGGGGGCACAATTGACCTTGGGACCGCAGTGAACTGTAACCCCCCTTTAAATCAAACTAAACTTGTGTATATCTTATGTTTCCGTAACAGAAAAAAAATATTTTTCTCATTTTTCATTGCCGAAACCCCCTGTATCCAAAGCTCATTTGTACGATTCGCGCTCGAACTCCACATGAAAAATGACCAATCACTTGAGGGAATTCGCCGAATTTTTCTCATCATAGAAGCGAATATAACCTTCTAAATTTCTTATGATTTTCCTTACGGTTAGCGAGGAGTAAACACGTTAAAGATTAAAATGGCCAGTGGGCTCTTTTTAATCTTCATTCGTATAGTAGGTCTTGGAAGGAACACAGAATCCTAAACGGATTTATCGTTGTGCGCCTACGAAACATCTTTATTGAGTTTATTTTTCATCTAGATCTTAGTAGTAAGTCCCGTCCGCGTAATTTTGTATGAATGATTTCCAGCAGAATGGAGAGATCGGAAGGTGCATCAAATACACTTATGAACATGGTAATGAAAACATTATTCCAGGTATAAATACTTGTGCGTTTTTAATTTACTCTACATGTTTCGAGCAAATTCCGCTCATCTTCAGGAGTACAAATCACAAAGTGAAGCTGAAAGCAACAAAAAAATTCATGGAGAAAAACGCAGAAACGCTCTACAATGAAAGACAAAGCACAAAAACAAGCGAAAACAATCAAAACAATATAAGTGATAAGACAGGAGGAGAAATCAAATAATGAAAGTTCACAAAAATCGAAAATAATAAAAAATAACAATTAAAATTATGAAGGTTATTGACAAAATATAAAAGAGTTAAAAGTCAATAATATAAAACGGTTTTAGAAAAGAGGGGAGGGGAATTTTAAGTCAAAAATGAAAAAAATAGCGGGTGTAACAAACTGCATTAAATGAAGTTAATTGGGAAAGGTAGAATGTCATGAAAAAACTCACATAAAAATCTTCATAAACAATTCACTGAAAGTCATCTGAAGTCATGTTAATGATCTAAAATATAGTTCTCTTAAATTACTTCAAGAGGGTGGCTCTCAAACATAAAAATTTCAGAAAATGAGCAATGTCGTGGATCGATCGAAGAATCAGAGAATAAATAAATGAAGTTATATTAATAAACCACCACTGCCATCCAGTTAAAAGAACACAAACACAGTAACAGACGACAAAGTAAACTGCAACAAAACGAATCTATGAAAACAACATTGCCATCTGGCTGATAAAAGACAAACAAGAGTACACTTATGAACATTATACAGGTTTGGAAATTCACATCTGAAACATACGATATACAATGCATTAGAAGAGAATTCTTCCCTCCAGTTGCACAGATGAATAGTCGAGACAATCACTTGCTGTAACACACTGAATTCAGTTGTCTTACTTCATTATTCTAGTCTTGTCTCTCTCTTATCGTTTAGAGGAGTGTAATTCTTTAGTATGATAGGCAACAGTAAATACTTGAATCGAGTATTACGGGCAGCCTGACAAATTAAAAATTCTATACGTGTAGTGCGGGTTCCCTACCATACTGCGATAAGAGAGAGACAAGACTAGATTATTGCAGTAAGACAGTTGAATTCATTCAGTTATCGCACTTGATTATCTCGCCTATTCATCTGTGCAACTGGAGGGAAGAATTCTCTGTCTGATGCCTTGTATGTCGTATGTTTTCGATGTGAATTTCCAAATCGGTATAGGGTTGTCCACGGTCGATAGTACCTACCTCAGAGTAAGAAGTAAACGTAGAGATGTTCCTAGGCGTGAATATACAAGGTGATTTTTTTAAGTGTTTCATTAGACGTTTTCGAGGAAGGAATTGTAATACAGATTCAAGATTTTGGATTTTCGTTTTAGAGTACATGCACTTTAATTGTAAAATATTTTCAAGAGGAATCTACTTCCGGTTTCACCGGAAACGAATGTAACTTCGTTATTTCAAATGCAACACCCTGCATATTTATACATATTCGAATTCTTCGTTCAATTCTACACTGATTTGATGTATGATATGTGCAACCACTCAAGCGGTTCTTGAATTATAGCCTGATCATCAAATTTTTTGAAAAAAAGGTTGTCACAAATTAGTGTCCATATCTTCAAAATCCCTCATTACAAGAATTTCTTTTTGCGAAAGTGGAACAAAAGAAAGTACTGTTTCTTGTATAACTTATGAGGAAATATTATACAGGGTGTCTGAAAAAGGGCCCCAAAGTGAGCCTCAATAAAACTATGCATCTCACTTTTTTCAAATGGCAACCCTATAATTTTGTAATTCCAATCGATGGCTCGTCAAAAACCAGTTAGGGTGTCCCGAACATTTTATGCCTCTAAAATCAGTAGTTTTGTCGTTATTGAATAAAATTCGAATTTCAGGATTGAATCAAGGTTTCTTAGTCTAACGATAGATTTATTAGGATAGAAGTGTTCAAGAAGGCCATGGCTGTTGATTTATAATGCATTTTAGAGAACTGTCATTTATACTTTTTTGATTAATCGGGCACTATGCAAAATATGAATTACAGTAACAGTGATGTATTGAATATGTTCTTCATTTATGGTGAATGTAACAAAATATTAGAAAGGGCAGTCAGAACTTTTAACGAAATAAATCCACATTTACCACCTTTAACAAAAAAAGTCAGTAAATGTGAATTTTGTTCGTTGAATTTCTAATTACCTTTCCTAGGAATTTATTACATTTGCCGCAAATAAAAAACATACCCTTTTGATATATCATTCCAGTGAAATTATTATTGCATGTTTTGCTTAGTGCTTGATCTGTAAGAAAAAGTAAGAATGACAGTTCCTAACATAGCCTACTTCAAAAATGCAAGCTCTTAACTGTGCGAATCCTGTCTTCAATCGTGAAATTCGAATTTTATTGAATAACGGCAAAAATACTGATTTTAGAGGCATGAAATGTTCGGGACACCATAACTGGTTTTGACGAGCAATCGATTGGAATTACAAAATTATAGGAGAGGAAAAACATATCACAGGTAGGGATGAGAACTGAACAGATCCGCATTCGAATTTTTGTTAGTCTGTCTTAGTAATCTGATATCATTTTATATGTGTATATTATCGCCTGAAGAAAAATTGTTAATTTGATATTCAATTGACCTTATTTGAACTGGATTATTGAAGACCCAACACGTCGTATTTTTGGGTGAAATTTGTAAACAGAAAAAACTGGCAACTTAATTCAACCCTGAACTTTCCGCCATATTGGTCCCCGACTTAGCCCCACCCAGTGGTACTATTTTTCCTTTCTCAATTGTATTCGTAGCGTCTCATCTCCATCATATCTCGATGGGTGAAGTAAACAATAGATTAGAATCTCATTTCTACAATTTCTTGAAATATTACAAATTTTTTGTAATTTGCCATAGCTATTACTGGAATAGCTTTAAGCAACAATAAACTGCTACCAAATCAACGAAATAATTCAGTTTAGGAATGTCAAATCGAAATGAAAATGTAACACGACGCATCGAATAGCTAAACAGTAACACAACGTGCAGAACGGTGTTACCAAACTGACAGAGTTGTCTATAGAAGACTCTAGCTGTCAGTGCCATAGTAGGGGAGCCGTACAGCAATTATCCCAATACGGAATAAAGATACGGCACAAGTTCGCAACGCCTAAATGTTGTTCGCGTTCATAAAGAGATCCTAGTTGGCTGCGTCAACAAATGCGTTAAGGCATCTCTAGGTGCTAGAGTGCTTTATCGTTTTGCCCAAATGTCTGTAATTTTCGAATTTTGAGCCAAAAATGGTCTCAACTTATAGGGTTCTAAAAAGTATCTAACTAATATGGGGTTATATTTACTGATGAGGAATTCGTGGTCAAATTCAATTCTGTCCGTGGGGCCGTCCGGACGTTAGCACAATAACTTTCGAAGGGTTTATCCTAGAGACTTGAAATTTTCAGGGTGTGTTCGGTTCGTAAATGGCTCGGTTGAGTTCGTTAACCAGCCAAATCGTATAGGGTGTTCCATAAAATATTGCCATTCGAAATGAAATTTTGCAGCCATATGCAAGATGCTTATAATGAGCTTCATGCAGAATTAGGTGCCCATAAAGTGAAAAGAAATAGAAGATTGAATTGGAAAATTGAATAGAAGAAACTTTAGTTTTCCGTACAAAATTTCTCTTATAAATAAAGATTGAAACATTGAATGTTCATGCAGAATTTGGTGGCCATATTGGTAACAGAACCATTGAAAAGAAGAATCTTCATATTTCCATAAAAGGATATCCGATTCAAATGAAATTTTTCTTGTGAATGAAGACTGTTATACCTACTGAATTTTCATGCGAAATTTTGTGGCCATACTGTCAACAGAACCATAGAAAATTCAATTGGAATTTTGAAAAGAAGAATCTCTATGTTTCCATAACAGGATAACCGATTCTAGTGAAATTTATTTTGTGAATCAATACTGATATACTGAACATTCACACAAAATTACAAGAGAATCGCATGATCAAAACCATATAATTTGTTTTTGTAGTTATTTATTTCTATTATTATTTATTCGGGTTGAAACATCCTAAAGATATTGTCCGATTCCCAATTGCCAATGCCTTCTATTGTTGTAGTCTCCATCATTTAGTTATTTATTTCTTACATATTTCATTTCTTGAATAACTTCCAGAATATAATTCCGATTGTGCTGAGATTTCACATTTACATATTCGTCATTAAATCTCAAGTCCCATATAAAATTTTGAGGCAATAGTCTTATTGCTCTACCAAAGAACGAGAGCTCAAAAGCTCCTGCTCAGGCCTTTTCTTAAATTTTTACTCTGAGCTTTCAACCAATAGTCTTCAAATGCTGCTGTATCTAACAATTCGTTTTACACAATGTTCATGTTGCAACTGCTGCCACGTGACAAGACCACCTCGAAACATGGACCACCACGAAGTCTAGATAATTCAAAATTAATTACATTTGGATGATTTTTGCTAATAGTCCGGTCTATTTAGACATTCGAAGTTACATAAAGTCGCAACAAGCTGAATTTCTGTGAAGTTGTTCAAAACATAATTATAAACAATGTCTAAAAGTTCCTCATCATTCCCCTGTGAGGAAAAAATTTTATTCGAGGTCAAATGTCAAAAAAATGAGTTTTTCGCGATTTTCAGCAAAACGGTGAGTTTTATCATGAAAGTACCTCAGATAAAAATTGTAGATCATAAAATTATCTATAAAAAATGTATCAATACTTTTTTTCTTACGAGCCACCGTTTCTGAGATATAACGATTCAAAAAGTTATAAAAGTCGTTATCGTCATAATATGCACACGTTTTCACGCCACCTATGAGGTAGTGTACTTAGCGAGTAGTTATAACTTTTTGAATCGTTATATCTCAGAAAGGGTGGCTCGTAAGAAAAAAGTATTGATACATTTTTTATATATAATTTTATGATCTACAATTTTTGTCTGAGGTACTTTTATGATAAAACTTACCGTTTTGCTGAAAATCGCGAAAAACTCATTTTTTGACATTTGACCTCGAATAAAATTTTTTCCTCACAGGGGAATGATGAGGAACTTTTAGACATTGTTTATAATTATGTTTTGAACAACTTCACAGAAATTCAGCTTGTTGTTGTAACTTCACTCTGATTTTTTGGTCTAAATAGACCGGCTATAAGCTGTAAGTAGAATTCTAAAGTAACAGTTACATGGCCAGTGGTTCGCTTCACAGAAATTACTCGCAAAATCCAGAGAATATAATGATGCCCAAGACTGATCTTTGCGGAATCTTCATCTTATCTCTTTATAAAACCCTCTTATATCTGTACGAACCTTTCCAATTTCAACAAGAGCCAACTTGATTTCCAGCCCACTCAGAGCAACTGGCCAAATCGATCATATCCAGTCAGGGGGTCAGCGAGCTCACCAGAATTTTAAGCGAATGCCAAGAAGACGCCATCTTGGCGGTGACAGTTTGGACCTTGGACAACTGGGCAAGCACAGTCCCGAACACGCTCAAGAAGTAGCCAACGGCAACACTCTAACTCGTTTCCTTCAGCTTTACAACAGTAAAACCTCTTCGGAAGATTTGAAATTCAAGACGAAATCGGCGCTCAAGACTATTCTGCAAAGGTGCGTCATGCTGTCTGCTCTCGAACCCTTGTTGTACGAAGCACCTCAGGAGATATTGAAGTATGTTTTGGGACAGTACAGTAAGGTAAGATTTGAGATTCAGATTAGATTAGATTAGATAGTGGTCGATCGGCACGTTGATTACCCTTCTGCACTGCGACCAATAAGGTCTTTTGTGCGTTACCATACTAAAACTACGTTTTTCTCAGGAATCTAACCTCCTTAGCAAAGCTGGTTACTTCCTTAGGAGACTTCGCTCTTATGTCGGCTGGCGTTAATAACGCGCCACCTAGTAGAGTAAGTCTGGTTTGCGCCAGTGCAGTGCATTGGCATAGTATGTGCTCGGTTGTTTCAGTGGCCGATTCACATAACCTACAAATGTGGGAGTTTTCTTTACCGATCTTGTGTAGGTGATATCTCACGGGACAATGCCCTGTGAGAAGGCCGATTAGCAGCCCTAACTCGTTTTTGACAACGATAGAGCTTGTTGAGTCTTCTCTTTGGAAGGTTCGATTAGTCTCTTTGCTTGTCTTTGACCGGATGTGTTTATCCAGTAAGAGTGTTTCTCCCTTTTTTCCCAAACACCGACCCCTGCCCTAATCAGTGTAGGTGATACCCAACAGGAGGGCACGGGTCCGGTGAAGGGTGTGTTTGCTCCTCTTTTTGCAAGGGTATCAGCTCTCTCATTTCCCTCAATGTTCTGGTGGGCAGGTACACAAGCTAAAACTAGCTTGTTGTACTCCGCCAGTGTTTTGAGGGACTGTTTGCAGTTCCAAATGGTCCTTGATCTACAATCAACGGCCATAAGCTGCCTCAGTGCCATCTGACTATCAGAGGCAATGCAAATTCTGGCTCCCTTGTACTGTCTGGACAGACAGGCTTGGGCGCATCTTTCTATGGCCAGAATTTCAGTTTGGAGCGTTGTTATTGGCTTTTCCAAAGGCACCGATTCCCTGTATTTGGGACCGTATATGCCTATGCCTGCTCCTCGTTCCCTTAAAGGCCCCACTCACTAAGAGGGAAGCGCGAAGACTTGAATGCGCGTTGTACGGAGTACAGTTAAAACAGTGTGTGTATGGCGTAAATTTGGAATGCGCAATCATCTCCGTCGTGTGGCGTGTGCATTTTTCACCGTACGTGGAAGAATGACCAAAAACGACCGTGTATGGGCAACAAGTTTCTGCACGTTTCATATGTTTAGCAACACAGTGTCGGGTTCGATATTTATACCTTGGACATTTCTTCCTTAATAACAACACACGCCACTGCCATTAACATCAGATCTTTTTTCGACGTCATCTCACGCTTGTCGCACATCCAAACCAACACGCAAAAGTGTATGTGTGTGGGAAATATGAATGCACACGTTTGCGTTACAGCAAACGTGCAGATACTTAACTGCGCATTCTTCCTTCTTAGTGAGTGGGCCCCTTTAGGGACCCATCTGTGTACCAGATGAGATGGTTTTTACGAAGTCGAGACAAACCTCCCACACTTTCTTGGCGATCAATTATGATCACTTCGTAGTTGGCGTCAAGGTCATACTCGATTGGCATGGAATCCCTGGGTAGTAAAGGGAGTTCACCACCGAGTGATTTTAAAATATTTCCGTGTCCCTTGCCAGGCACTATTTGATCCATTCTTAGGGCACTCATGAGACCTTCTTTCTTAACATAAATGTGCAGCGGGGTGAGATCCAGTATTACCTCTACTGCAGCTGTAGGTGTTGTATACGCAGCTCCTGTAATGCCTAGACAAGCCAGTCTTTGAAGCTTATTCAGCCTCTGCTGGCTTGTCTTTTTTTTGAGATTCAGTTAAAAAAGTGTCTGTGCGCTGCAACCTGATGGTCTATTGTGTCCACAATGTCTTGAGCTGTCTTCGGTACTCGCTATTCAGTTGCAGAATCTCAATAAAGATCCTGGAGATGCAATATCTTCATCCTTGATAAATTTCTTTACCCAGGCGAATTTTGAGCCGAAAATGGTCTTAAACGATAGGGTTAGACTACCTAATAGTTTTCCGATAGTTTCTCAATACTTTCGAATAATATTTGTTGTTTTAGAGTAAAAAACTTAATATTACAAAAGCCCTAAAAGCAATGATTAAAAAAATTTCTTTTTGCTTGGCTGCTCCTGTATCCATTAATTAGATATACAGGTTTGGAAATTCACATCTGAAATAATATTCAAAGGAAAATGTAATTTTTCAATATAAATGATCAGATGTTTATTTCATTATAAAGAAGAAGCTATGCCGTTAATAGTGGAAAATAACATCAGGCAAATGACCACCACGACCACGCTTACAGGACCATATACATATGTACTTTTTAATGAAATTTTCTATAACCAAATCGCAAAGTGGCTGCCCTACGTCCTCGATAGCCTCACGAATTCCATTTTTGAGGTCGTGAATCGATGCTGGGCTGTTGGCGTAGACCTTCTCTTTCACATGGCCCCAAAGGAAGAAGTCGCAAGGTGTTAAATCACAAGATCTCGGTGGCCAATTGAAATCACCTCTTCGAGAGATGGAATTCTGGATCATTTTAGTGCATTTCAACTACCCAATCAGCAAAAACAAGACGTTGTTGATGATCGGCCGGCTGAACTTTATAAGCCTTAAGACCCAAATCTGTATACAAAATAATGGAATACCTAATTCCAAAGAACGACGAGGAATAGACAAACGGTTTCCTTCAACACTTTCGGCTACAGCAGCAATATTATCGGCTGTTCTTGAGCGACGTGCACGTGTTTTATTCTTCACATCACTAACTTGTCCGAACGAATTTTTCCACCAGTTTCTTTATTGCGGTGCTTCACGACGACCCAAAAGTTTTCGAGTTTTACGAACCGTCTCTGCCAATTTTTCACCATTTTTATAGCGAATTTTAATAATTTCAATACGTTCTTGAAGCGTGTATCGTTCCATTTTTATTAATGGCGTAGTTTCTATTTGTCAAATGTCAAAAAATGACAGCTTCAAACGTGACATCTACCTTAGTTGATAGTTTAAAGAGGGGTTACAGTTCACTGCGACCTTAAGGTCTATTGTGCTCCCTTACAGAGCTGTTCTGGCCAAAAAAAACCTTCACAGCTCGCCTTCCAGTTCCAGAGATCTAATGCAATCTAGTAACTGTGAAGACTTCAACGAGGCTAGTTCCTCACTCTTACAAGTTTCTCGTCCAAGGCATTCCTTCCTCAGGCTCGTAATGCCAAGGCATTCCGTGACTAGGTGAATGGGGGTTTCTTCCTCCTCCCCACAGAACCTACATTCGTCAGTGTCCGACAATCCCATCCTCAACAGGTGCTTCCTGAGGCGACAATGTCCTGTAAGAAAGCCAGTGAGGAGGTGCAATTGCTTCTTACCAAGATCCAGATATCTTTTGGATTCCGCTGTCTCGAAGTTCCGAAGGAACTCAGTGGAATGATCCATCCCTGGGAGATTCCGCCAGAGCTTTTCCCTCTCGGCTCCTTCTCCAGAAACTCCTTCTTATAGGTACATTTAGATATACCACAGAAGGGTTCTGGGCCAATGAGTGACATTTGTGCGCCCTCTTTGGCAAGTGTATTGGCCTCTTCGTTTCCTTCGATTCCGGAACCCAGATTAAAAAGACCTTATTTTTCTTGCCTACCTCGTTGAGTTTGCTCCGGCACTCCCAGATCATCTTAGAATCGATGACGTAGGAGCTCAGTGCTTTAATAGCAGCTTGACTATCTGAGTGTATGGCTATATCACACTTCTGATAGTTTCTTTCTAGATTTATATCTAGACATCTTTCAATAGCTAAGATTTCCGCTTGAAAGACGCTCATATAGGAGCCCAGCGACAGTGCACACTTGGTGCTTGGCCCGTATATCCCGGCGCCTGCTCCTGTAGAGGTTTTGGAACCATCTGTATACCATTTTACGGTATTTTCGTTGAGATTATAGTCGGTGTATTCCCGTTTCCAATCATCTCTTTTACTTAGCAATGTCATGAAGTTTTTCTCAGTGATTACTTTCTTGATCATTGCATCACTAGGGAGATTCGCAGATGAGATGTAGTTATTCAGAGAGAACCAGACTTCTTTATTCTCTCATTACCTGCACCTTCCTTAGATATTCTGAGAATATAGCCTCATGGGCTACCATATCAACCACTAGATGTAGAGGTGTGAGGTCCGTAATGACCTCAAGTGCCCTAGTTGGACACGTTCTCATAGCTCCAGTGATGCACACACAGGCAAGCCTCTGTACTTTATCGAGCCTTTTCCTCGTACTCACCTGACTTGCCTTGGCAAACCAGGCTACTGCCCCATATGTGATTATAGGTCTCACAATCATGACGTACATCCATCGCAGTATTTTTGGGTTACAACCCCAATTTTTGCCGCATAGACGTCTGCACGCCATTAGAGCCCTTTTAGCTCTGCCAGTAGCAGTATCAACATGCTTATTCCACAGAAGTTTACTATCCAGTGTTATTCCTAGGTATTTAACTTCTGACTTCCACTCCAAGATATTTCCGCGACATGTATGTACCTTAATAGCGGGCTATTTAAAATAACACCTCTTTACTGCCCAATTTCGAACTCTAATGTAGATGGGGAATTGGCAGAATATGTAGGTTTCCTTCCAAGTATATTCTGTATAGAACTCAGATACTAAGTGTGTTAACTTTCTAACAAACTTGTCGTATTCAAACTAACTCGTGACACATACGGAACGACACCTTACAATATACAAAACAGGGTTTTGTTTGGAAACACAAACTGAATTCATAGCAGTCGCACACGTTTAATCTTATCGTGAACTTCCCTTCTCTTGTATCGTTGCCTAAGGAGAAAATGTGTTGGGTGATGAGACTTCGTGACGTTGTCCCCAATTTCTGATAACATGGAAACACGTAATTCAATGTTATCGCAACTAAAAGTTATGTAACGAGCCTACAGTGGCGTAGCCCAGAACATCATCTCAGATGCGCCGTTATGGGTCGATTACATTGAGATACTTTACAAGCCGCTACTGAGCGAATTTAGAAGCGAGTGAATTAGCACAGAATACCATGTGTTCTGTGGAATTAGCTTGTGAGATTGTGATTATTATAGTCCGTTCACGAGAGGTTGAGCCGTCGGTTGGCCATTGAAATTTGGCATATTCCACTGTGTATATTAAAATTTTAGGCTATGTTGTTTATTGTCAGACTGATACGCAATGTTGTCAATAGAGTTCTCTGATAACTAGCAGGCTCGTTGGACGAGGCCGGGTACATTCGGCAACGTTGACTTTATTTTACGTTATGACAGCAAAAACTGCCAACAGATAAATAAACAAACGCCTACTTTGCGCTGAAACTTTCGTGAACGGACTATACACACAAAACTGTCTACTCGCTGAGTAGCCAAGAATTTAGCGATCCACTTAAGGTTTATGTTTGTATCGTTGTCAAGGATCTAAGATGGAGAGGTTTGCACTGAATCAAATGGGAAGACGAAGACGCTCACTTTGGAGGCGCGAAGCGAAGAGCCGAGACGCGGAGCACATTAGACGCGCACTTAAACAAAGCGAAGCGCTCGGAAGGAACGGGTAGTTTTCCGCTGGAGTGATTTGCATTGAATCAAATGGATAGATGCTCACCTAGGAGGCGCGAAGCGAAGAGCAGCGATGAGGCGAGTCGTTTAACGCGTGAATGATCCTTGGGGCAAGTGCGCGACAAAATTCTTGAGGCGGTCCGCAAGTAGGCGGCCAGAATCGGCTTCGTGACCTAAGTTCAGCGCGAATTCAAGATTAGATTTTTAAAAAGACAATTTAATTCGATTAAAAGAAACGATATGATACATATCATAGATTATAGAGTATAGAAAGATAGGAAACGGCCCTGCATTCGTAGTACTAAAAAACGACTACATTTTTTAGTTCACATTTGACCCAGAGATGGCACTGAAGATCAATTTTTATATAAAATCTGTAATTTTGATTAGAAATTATATAAAGAAAACTGTAATAAGAATTGATCAGAAATTCGTATTCCCTTCAGGATGTTTCATTTTTATATTTTAAATCCATAATTTTCAATAAAATTCAGTATTTCATGTGTAATATTTTTATTATGCATTTATAGAAGATATTACAGAAATATTAGGGTATTATTGTAAGATTATACATGAATTGAATATGAATATACTTAGTGCGTCTGGGAATTCCAGTTTCTGGCTCAGTTCAATTGCAGCTTCGTTGTCCACCATCACTGTTTGAATTGACGGAAAAATTTTCCTGAATAGTCACTTTAACTATTTCATTTTCCGTGCAGCTTCACTATCAGCTACTATTTCTGCCTCTATCGTGGAAATAGCAACAGATGTTTGACGTTAATCAAGCCAAGATATAGCTTTACCTGCATACATCCATAAAACACCAGTTGATCATCCAGTTCCACTATCTCGTTCGTAATCTGCATTACTGAAGGGAACAAACTCATCTTTTTTCCACTTTTTTCGAGACGACACTAACGGCAAAAGCCATTCGAAGTGAAATAATGTTTATGCAAACGAATTGATTGGCACTTTTTTATATCAATGACATTTCCCATGTATATTGATTTCGAAACTTATAATCATAGAACTAGAATTTTAACCCTTCTATAGTGACATTAGTTCACATTTGACCCAGAGATGGCGCTCATACACTGTAGTCGTGTCGTTTCCTATCTTTATACTATATAATCTTTGATACAGTTTAATGTCAAGACTGATTCTATACAATGCAAATAACGATATAACCTGTATATATCTATTCGTACGATGCACCGTAGTCATCTCCTGGAAGTGACGCGTCAGCAGTTCCTATGGGAAGATGCGAAGGTGCAACGCTAGACACAGTGGCGTAACTATACCATCTGGGGCCCGTGGCAATTTTTTTGATGGGGCCCTATCAGTAAAAATCGTCAGGTTGTACTCAGTAATTTTAATGAACTTATAGATTTTCAGCCTACCCAATTACACGCTGTATATTATGTTGTATTGGAGAGTTCACATTCATCCATAGAACATAATATCTCGAAGCATTCAACAACTATTCGCTAGCTTTTCCGAAAAACATCGTGAGGAAACCTGCATACATTTACAATGAAATAAAAATAACAATTCAATTTCAATAAGATATTTATTAAGAAAAATCTTTTCTTCGAGCTTTCTCTTCCGCAAAATTGTCTATAACATCTTCAACGTTTAAAGATCGGGCCATAGAATTTTCAATAGACAGAATAGCCACATTACATAACCTGTTTTGTCCCATAGATTTTCTTAAATAGGTTTTTATCAATTTTAGTTTTGAAACGGGTATTTTGATTGACGGTTTTTTGACGGTCACAAGTACGTGGAATTATTCGTCTTAGGTAACGTGTACATCTCTAAAAATGAATCAACATCTTTTTATTTAGGTTGGTTGAAATGCTTACCGATGAACTTAAAATTGTATTTTGGTCTTCTTTAGTTATCTCACTTTCGATTTTGAGCAGAACTTATAAAAATAAACTTTTCAACTAAAATAAAATACTTAGATACAGTGTAAAAAAATATTTTTGACCGGGGCCCCCCTCAAGTCGGGGGCCCGTGGCATTTTGCCACCCCTGCCACCCTGTAGTTACGCCATTGGCTAGACAATTCCGGATAGAATTGTAAATCGCGCTGTATTCCCAACTCGAGGAAAAATTTACGATTTTTATGAATTATATACTCGAATTTCGCCAATAATATACACAGTTATTTTTGTATTTAAGTGATGAGTTTGTTTTCATTGGCTCATGAGAGTGTTGATAAGAATTTTCTCGATTGAGTTCTGAAAAAACGAATTTTATATATATGAAATACAAACAACATTTTTGTATTAATTATTTTCGATAACGAAGCAGAAAATTTTAAAAAAGTTAAAAAATCGCCATATCTTCGTAACCATAGATTTTCGCAGTATGCTTCACAATATGCATATTGCTGCGAATGACGTTTAGTATATTTCCTCAGAAGGACCACATCGAATTACCGAACACCCTGTATACTCTAAGTTTCCCATACAGCATCGATTGATCGTCTCAAAATTAATGTTGTTGCCAGCCTTTTCAGGCTTCCAGATAATAAGAAAGCTCGACTGACGTTTATTTCTGCTTGAATGAAATAAAACTTCGAACGTAAACTACGTAAATTCTCAAGCACATCTGACTAACTTCCAAAGTAAGAAAAAGGATTCAGGATATCGGAAGGAAGCTTTAATGGGATTAATAGAGAAATGCTTTGATTAGGAATATCGGCATAAAACCACCTGATCCTGGACAGGTAAAGGAAATTCAATTAAATGCTCTCTCGGAATCTAAACAAGGTCAGTCTGTGGCAGGAATTATGCATACGGTAACGTAACTGAGATGTATCGGGTGTCCCGAATTCGTTGTCTAGTGAGGGGATCTCAGAAACCCTTGGAGCTAGAAGGAAATGAATGGCACATTTTCGGGCTCGATTTTTGAGAGATTTAATTTGGTGAAAACCGTAACCTTGTAAGTTCAACCGTTTTCGAGATATTAGCGAAAATTGGAAAATGGCGTGAAATGAAATGTTCTCATAACTTCTTCATTACTGGCGCTATGAACATGAAACGAAAACATTATACAGGCACTTTTTTTCGTAGAATTCTTTGATGTAATCAATTTTTTTTTATTGCGTTTTTTTTCGAAGTTATAATACAAACTTGTGTTTTTTAAATGTGAACCATAAGCATTTGAATAGCAGATTGAACCGTCTTTTTTCCCTTTTCAAAAATATATAACTTAATATATAAATTTCTTATTGAACTGTAAAAAACATCAAAAGTTTTATTTTCACACGAAAAATCAAATGGTTGTCTAAATATGATAATCTGTGAACATCAAATGATTAATAGATAAGAACAGATAACAAATTTTTCATAAATATTATGCGAAGTGAAGTCCATTTTGGTCAATGCAAAGCTACCACCTCACAATGTCAGAAAGAACCAAAATGGACTTCACTTCGCACAATATTTATGAAAAATTTGTTATCTGTTCTTATCTATTACTCATTTGATGTTCACAGATTATCATATTTAGGCAACCATTTGATTTTTTATTTGTGTGAAAATAAAACTTTTGATGTTTTTAACAGTTCAATAAGAAATTTATATATTAAGTTATATATTTTTGAAAAGGGAAAAAAAGACCTTGTACGATTTGGCAGATTATCGAACTTGAGCGAGCCATTTGGGACCCGAACTCATCCTGAAAATTTCAAGTCTTTAGGACAATCCCTTCGAAAGTTATTGTGCTAACGGACGGACGGACGGCCGGATTTCCCCACGGACAGAATTGAATTGACCACGAATTCGTCATCAGGGAGTCTAACTCTATCGCTTGACACCATTTTCGGCTCAAAATTCGAAAATCACAGACATTTGGGCAAATCGATTTAGCACTCGTTTGAGTAGAACGAGCGTTGCTGTTGTTAGTTTAAACGGAACCATAGAAAATTCAATTGGAATATTGAAAGAAGAATCTTTATATTTCCATGACAGAATATCCGATTCGAGTGAAATTTATTTTGAAAATGAAAACTACTGTGTTGAATGCTCAAGCAAAATTTCAAGAGAATCGCATCATCAGAACCAAAGAATTTAATTTTTGTAGTTATTTATTTTTTTTCATATTTCATTTTTTGAATTATTTTCTGCTGAGATTCTGCATTTGTTTATATATTTGGTATCAATCTCAAATCCCATATAAAATTTTGAGGTGATAGTCTTATTGCTCTACCAAAGAACGAGCGCTCAGAAGCTCCTGCTCAGGGCTTTTCTTAATTTTTTTTTATTGGGTGGGTCAAGAAATAAATATACATATAATCAAAAATGTTATATTCAAAATGCAAATGCAGGCTTCAGTTACAATATTTGCTGTGTGAAAACTGTTTTGTAGGTGCAATCCATATTCTATATATGTGTATACTTATATATAAATTCTGACAGGTATAAAATGTTTCAACATATAAAATTAGATTTACATTTATACAAGACAGAGGGCAGTTGTTTGAAAATTTGCACTTCGAATAAGGCCTATTTGTCGACCAGAAATGAGGTCGGAGAGAGTCTTGATATGTGAATTTTCGAACAACCCCTCGTTATTTGAAAATATTTTTCAATATTTTACAGGTTTTCGTTCTCAACGAAAAAGCAGACATTTTTTTAATGTTTTGGAAAGATCGTTATACTCTGAAATAAATCGAATGTTTTTCAATATTATTGCTATACCTTGCACTGCGAAACAGCACAGTTTTTATGGTTATATTTCATTATTATTTATTGGTACTTACTTGTAACTTGTCATAAATCTATTATATCCATTACTGTAGGTATTGCCAAACAATATTCATTAAAAAAATCATTCAATACTCAATGATATTCAAAAATTCTTATTCAGTGAATCGGAGAAAATTTGTATGATTTTAATACAAAAGGTTTATTCTTTGGATTATTCTGAATAAGTTTCTTTGTAAGTCAATAAGATAACACCCTTTCAGAATAACATTCAGTTCAGATACCTGATCCTTAAAAATGGTTAAAAGCATTTTTTTCATATATGTAATAACAATTTTCGCTTACATCCGGTTCTCGAATATTTGGCAACAATCCATAACAAACAATAAATTATTTCTCTATCGCATCCTGATATTGATTTTTATGGCGGAAAATTCAATTTAAATTCAATACCTGGTAAATACATAAGAAACTCGGGAATCGAAGGAAACGAAGAGGCCAATACACTCGCCAAAGAGGGCGCACAAATGTCACTCTTTGGCCCAGAACCCTTCTGTGGTATATCTAAATGTACCTATAAGAAGGAGTTTCTGGAGAAGGAGAAAGCCGAGAGGGAAAAGCTCTGCCGGAATCTGCCAGGGATGGATCATTCCACTGAGTTCCTTCGGAACTTCGAGACAGCGGGATCCAAAAGATATCTGGATCTTGGTAAGAAGCAATTGCACCTCCTCACTGGCTTTCTTACAGGACATTGTCGCCTTAGGAAGCACCTGTTGAGGATGGGATTGTCGGACACTGACGAGTGTAGGTTCTGTGGGGAGGAGGAAGAAACCCCCATTCACCTAGTCACGGAATGCCTTGGCATTACGAGCCTGAGGAGGAAATGCCTTGGACAAGAAACTTGTAAGAGTGAGGAACTAGCCTCGTCTTCACAGTTACTAGATTTCATTAGATCTCTGGAACTGGAAGGCGAGCTGTGAAGGTTTTTGGCCAGAACAGCTCTGTAAGGGGGCACAATAGACCTTAAGGTCGCAGTGGACTGTAACCCCTCTGTAAACTATCAACTATCAAATACATAAGAATATAAAAAGTTCACACGTAAATTGGTCTCTTTCTTCAGCCTATCAAAGTCGTTTATGAATTTCATCAATAACAGAATACAGGAATTGAATTGCCTTTCCAACAAGGTGCCGCCCGACCTCTTTTTCCCTAAATTTGACCTGTCGAAGCGTTTTTTCGTTATTTCATCCCAAAGCTCAAAACTTGGGGTGGAAGGTTATGGATGGCCCACCCTGTATAAAATAAATGAACGTCATTATCTTGGCCACTGTGTATTGACTGATAATTCATTTTTGAAAATAGTAAACACGTAGTGCTCAAGAAGGTGAAGGCTGTTCTCAATTAAGTAATGGAACTCACTTATTTACTTGAGGTCGATAAGAAACAAATAGGTCAATTAACATTAACGTAAACAATTATTTCGATGTTGTTTAGACCTACTCGAGTGATAATTTTGTTTTCGAAAATATTCGTAGTTATTACACCAAACTTATGTGTAAAAATTAATAGAAATCGGTAAAAATATTTTGAATCAAATTTCATGTTGAATTATTGATTATTACTTCGAGGTTTTGTCTTGATATTTGGATTTTTCTTTAAAATGAGGGAAGCCAAATATCTGCAGTTCCTAAAGAATATGTTGAATAAAATGAATTTTATGACTTATTCAGGAAACTGTGTTTCTGGGACAATAACATTGAATGGAAGATTACTACGAAATGGAATAAATGTTGAAGCAATCATATATTAAAATGCTAGATTTTGTTCTTTGGAAAAATAAGCTCACTGAAGTAAAAATTTTAAATCTGTTTTTGATAACTGGTCTGTTTATTGCTTGACCACACATAAATTAAATACCATTTGGAGCTGTAAACAATCCCTCAGAACAACAAACTAAAGGTGTTTCAAATTGCGCGTTTTTTAGGAATAAATAAAATGAAGATGGCTCACTGATTTGTCTGGGTATTTTGACATTTAAGAAGTGTGATGGTTGATATTTATAAAGATGGCTCCGTATAAGATTATTGAGACAGGTAAATTTCCTGAACGAATAATTTCCACAAACGATTATGTCAATTGGCCACCAATATCATGTGATTTGACACGGTTGAACTATTTTCTTTGGGGTTTGTGTGGAGAGCCAGGTTTATAAGAATAATCATTAGTGAGATGGAGCTTCAATTACCTTAGAATGTCATTGAAAATTTTAAGAAAAGAGTGGTCGTCTGAAGAACTGCAAAAGGCCAAAATAAAGGGTTTTCCATTAAGAGGTGTTATTTTGAATAGCCCGTTATTTCGGTAGATGTCACGTTTGAAGCTGTCATTTTTGGACATTTGACAAGTAGAAACTACGCCATTAATAAAATGGAACGATACACGCTTCAAGAACGCATTGAAATTATTAAAATTCACTATAAAAATGGTGAAAATCGCAATAAAGAAATTGGTGGAAAAATTCGAGCTGTTGGGACAAGTTAGTGATGTGAAGAATAAAACCCATGCACGTCGCTCAAGAACAGCAGAGGATATTGCTGCTGTAGCCGAAAGTGTTGAAGAAAACCCAGGTTTGTCCATTCCTTACCGTTCTGTGGAATTAGGCATTCAACAACCGTTTTTATGGCCGAAATTGGATAGTATTGATCTGGGGC
Organism: Propylea japonica; assembly: GCA_013421045.1. NCBI lineage: Eukaryota > Metazoa > Arthropoda > Insecta > Coleoptera > Coccinellidae > Propylea > Propylea japonica. Next base: position 54,034,715 of record CM024243.1, read on the forward strand.
CTATTGCACCAAACACTTTGCAACTTTTCACATTGCACTTTTCACTTTTCAAATGAATTTAGTAGCACGAAACGCATTCATAAATGAAAAATACATGGTGAAAAGTAAAGTGCATAGTGAAAATTACTCCGCAGACATTAAATATTGGGAGAAATGTTGTGCAACATAACTAATTTTCACTTTTGAAATTTGTCAGAATGCAAAGTGCGAAGTGAAAAGTTGCAAAGTATTTCGGTGCAATTCTTATTTTCAACAAGACGAGCTACGTGCGACACAAGCAACGAAACCACTGATCTTTTGCAGGAAAAGTTTCCGGGCCGTCTTATTTCTCGAAGAGGTGAACACAATTGGCCACCGAGATCTCATGATTGATTCTTCATTTGGGACCACGTAGCCCAGTCAAATTAGCATTTCACCTCGGAATGAAAGATAATAAGCTGAAAATTGGTATAAACCTTTGTTTTGTCATTCTAAATGTTGTCTCAAAAGTCACAAATGGTATCGTGCCGGCGTCTTAAGATATTGAAGGTCAAAGGTCATCAAAATCGGTTTTTTGCGAATATCTGCCTTCCTATTGCTTAAATGAGATTTGCAGTTATTATAAAAGTTGTAGACTATAAAATTGTCTACAACTTTTGTTTGAACTTTTTTTTCATACGACCAACCGTTTTTGGGGTAGAGCGCGAAGAGTGCGCAGCGTACAGTCATATGACCTAATGCAGGGTCAAGCGTGAGTTACGGTTAGCAGTTCGTTGTATAAAGTCAATTATTCACTTAACAATTATAATTATTAAACAATGCCCATTATTTATGTTCTATTCGTTAATTTTTTTTTCAATTTAATTTTTTTAAATAGCGCAGAATTCGTGTCACAGCCACTAAATGCGTGTAAAAATAAAATGTGTTTTTTAGTACGAGGATATTGGTTAAAACTTTTAGAAGAGTATATTTGTGTGTTGACATTGCCTTTGTCAACTTTTTTGAGGAAAATTTCCTGTTGATGGGATTGAGTACGTCCAATTAAAATAACGAACAAATCAATATCTTCTCCTATGATGACAGCAGTCTTTTGATGCTCTGTTAAGGCAATAGCTGTGTCAATGATGAGAACATCAGCATCATCTCTGACTTGTTTTGTTGTGATATTACCAGTTTCAAATTAGACCGATTTGATGAAAATTTTTCTTGACTGATTGGCACAATCATTGTTTCGTCAAATCAAACTTCATATGTTCTTCTTAGTTGTTCCTTTGCTTTAATATTTTTACTATAGTCGGAATATCCGTCAAATACAATAATTTAATCACTTATTTTAATTAAATATAAATAATTAATAATTAGTACATAAATAATGGGCATTGTTTAATAATTATAACTGTTAAGTGAATAATTGAACCCAATATCTTCGGGTTGGAGGAGATAAGATGGAGGTTCTGGAATTTGACGAACAAGAGACAATAAATGCTTGCAAAGAATACCCCTATTTGGGAACAATAATAGAGGACTCCGGACGAACTGAAAGAGAGATTGAACATCGGATCATGAAAGGAAGGCAAGTTATTGGTTGCTTAAATTCTGTTCTTTGGTCCAAGTGCGTATCCCGTGAGCGTAAACACCTCCTGTACAACATAATATTCCTGAGCATAACCCTCTACGGATGCGAAACATGGCAAATAAACAAAGCCCTGGAACGTCGACTATTGGCGCTGGAGATGGACTACTGGCGAAGATCTGCTGGGAAGTCAAGACTCGAACACATCACAAACGAGCAGATAAGGGAAATAATGAAGGTCGAGACGAACATAATTGAGGAAATACAGAGAAGACAACTAAAATGGTATGGCCATGTTGAACGAATGGAGAAGAACGATTACCTAGGAAAGTTATGAAATGGGTACCAACGGAAAGGAAAAGAAGAGGTAGACCGAAAACAACATGGATGGGGGGTATCGAGAGAGCCATGTCTGAGCGAAACTTACAGCCAGGTGACTGGAATGACCGAGGTGGTTGGCGACATGGAATCGGAAGGCGTAGGACGCTATAAAAAACCGATATTATATATATAAGTGAATAATTGACTTCATACAACGAACTGCTAACCGTAACTCAAGCTTGACCCTGCATTAGGTCACAACAAAACAAGTCAGAGATGATGCTGATGTTCTCATCATTGACACAGCTATTGCCTTAACAGAACATCAAAAGACTGCTGTCATCATAGGAGAAGATATTGATTTGTTCGTTATTTTAATTGGACGTACTCAATCCCATCAACAGGAAATTTTCCTCAAAAAAGTTGGCAAAGGCAATGTCAACACACAAATATACTCTTCTAAAAGTTTTAACCAATATCCTCGTACTAAAAAACACATTTTATTTTTACACGCATTTAGTGGCTGTGACACGAATTCTGCGCTATTTAAAAAATTAAATTGAAAAAAAATTAACGAATAGAACATAAATAATGGGCATTGTTTAATAATTATAATTGTTAAGTGAATAATTGACTTTATACAACGAACTGCTAACCGTAACTCACGCTTGACCCTGCATTAGGTCATATGACTGTACGCTGCGCACTCTTCGCGCTCTACCCCAAAAACGGTTGGTCGTATGAAAAAAAAGTTCAAACAAATGTTGTAAACAATTTTATAGTCTACAACTTTCATAATAACTGCAAATCTCATTTAAGCAATAGGAAGGCAGATATTCGCAAAAAACCGATTTTGATGACCTTTGACCTTCAATATCTTAAGACGCCGGCACGATAGCATTTGTGACTTTTGAGACAACATTTAGAATGACAGAACAAAGGTTCATACCAATTTTCAGCTTATTATCTTTCATTCCGAGGTTGGCCCCCTTTTTCGTCTAATTTGACTGGGCTAACGTGAAAGCGAACGTCTAGGCCAATAGCCCAGCGTCGATTCAAGACCTCAAAGATGGAATTCGTGAGGCTATCGAGGACATACGGCAGCCACTTTGCGATTTGGTTATGGAAAATTTCATTGAAAGGATATGGCCCTGTATGCGTGGTCATGGTGGTCATTTGCCTGATGTTATTTTCCACTATTAACAGCATTTATTATATTGAAAAATAGCATTTTTCTTTGAATATCAAAATTCAAATCTCTTATTGTAAAACTATACTGATGGACAAAATTCGCGCACCACCTAAAATTTCGTTAAATTTTAACAATTGATATCTTCCCAATCTTTAGTCGGATTTCAACGTTTTTTTCTTTCAATAGTAGCTCTGTTATTGTTAAATTCCCTCTATTGAACAGAAGTCCAAAAAATAAAATCTTCATGTTGTACAGGGCGTTTAAATAATGTCATGTTTTATAGTCAAATTTTAACGTCTTCTGTGGACAATGCCAGGTTGCTGAGGCAAATAAAAACAATAAAGCTTTGTAGCCTAGTATCTCTTGAGTATTTTGTTTTTTTAAAAACCAATTTATCTTGAAGTCGTCCAGAGATATTCAACTTTTTATCAACTCTTGTATTTTATGCATTAGCCATGAATATCTTCGCAACCATTTGTCCGATTTGAATGTTTTTTTTTAGTTGTAGCTCTTTTATTGGCGAATATCATACTACAATGAGATGTTCAAAAAAAGAAATGCATCATGCTGTACAGGGCGTTTAAATTTTTGGGTTTTTTTCATTACAGTTTAACGCCTTCTGTGGGCAATACCAGATATGTGAGGCTTCTAAAAACTATACAGTGATGCAGCCTGATGTTTCCTGAGTATTTTGCTTTTTCAAAAAGCAATTTCACTTGTAACCTTCCAGAGATATTCACATTTTTATAACATCTTGCATTTCATACAATATATTGACAATTAATATTTTCAGTCGAGTGATACTGGGGTTTACAGTTGTCATAATTTTTTCTAATTCATAAAATTCATTCGAAATTAATAATTGTGTTAATTTCTAAAGTTTTCTTTACTTTCCATAAGTCTACGGAGACAACGGCCAAAGAAAAATAAATAAGATTTAATTTTCAACACAAAAATAAACGAAAAGAAATTAAGAAAAACAGAAAAATGTATGATGTTACGAAAATGTGAATAGCTCTGGAAGGGTACAAGTGAAATTGCTTTTTAAAAATGCAAAATACTCAGGAAACATCAGGTTGCATCACTCTATAGTTTTTAGAAGCCTCATATATCTGGTATTGCCCACAGAAGGCGTTAAACTGTAATGAAAAAACCCGAAAAGTTAAACGACCTGTACAGCATGATGCATTTATTTTTTTTGAACATTTCATTGTAGTATGATATTCGCCAATAAAAGAGCTACAACTAAAAAAAAAATTCAAATCGGACAAATGGTTGCTAAGATATTCATGACTAATGCATAAAATACAAGAGTTGATAAAAAGTTGAATATCTCTGGACGACTTCAAGATAAATTGGTTAAAAAAAAAAACAAAATACTCAAGAGATACTAGGCTACAAAGCTTTATTGTTTTTATTTGCCTCAGCAACCTGGCATTGTCCACAGAAGACGTTAAAATTTGACTATAAAACATGACATTATTTAAACGCCCTGTACAACATGAAGATTTTATTTTTTGATTTCTGTTCAATAGAGGGAATTTTACAATAACAGAGCTACTATTGAAAGAAAAAAACGTTGAAATCCGACCAAAGATTGGGAAGATATCAATTGTTAAAATTTAACGAAATTTTAGGTGGTGCGCTAATTTTGTCCATCAGTATATAACTATGAAAATATATGAAATGATTGATCGATTTCGTATACGTTAAACCCCTCTTTTATTTCAAGGTCGACGGAAAAAATGCTTTAGTTACCATTTAAATAGATTACATGATTCTAATTATTTAAAGTCCACAGAATAAAACCAGATCTCATATTGAATCAATTGTTTTCCTTAGTCCTCTGCTCATTTTCCATTCATTCTCCCGAATTAGAAAACCCATTCAGACAATCAACAAAAACAACATTGTCCATTTGAACTTACATAAGGAAATTGAACCTATTTTCATTACCATTGTCACGGTTTCGAGGTCGAAGTGAAGAATAGAACAGTTATCAATTAGTTAAATCAACAGGCGGAATTGAAATCGAACTGCCAATTAGACCGATTGGTTTTAAAGATAGGTAAAGGATAGCTGAAAAGCGATCAATTAAATATTCCTTGGAACCTTCGAAACAATAGAAAACTTCTAACTAATATAAAATATAAAAAAATCGGAAAATATACGCAATTGTATGCAGTGGCTATCTTTAAGTAAACTCCAACATATACACTTATTGACACTACTGCAAAATCTCACGCCAAATATCTAATGATACCGTTTTCAGGATGATAACCTGAGAAATTGAACTTGACCCAAATAAATATTAAGCATTCTGAAAAAGGTAGAGACAGATGAAAACACCTTAAATAGCACCAATTTTCAAATTTCAAAATTTTCAAATCCAATAGTATATTGGATCGGTATACAGGGTGTAACTAAATAAGTGTAAAATATTTAAGTAAGTGATTCCTCATCAAATAAATGATAGGATCTTTGATATAAAGAAACTTCATTGGAGCATCTTAACAATACAGCCCCTCAAAGGTAGTACATAAAATTGTATAAAATTTTTTTCACAAGCACCAAAAAGTTATAATATTGAAATTAACCTGACGTTTCCTACTAGCAAAAAAAAATTGTCACTATCGCTAAAAGTGTCATACTAGATAGATTAGTTTCGCATTTATGACGATCTATCTCTGTAGTTGTTCGTAAAATAATTTTTTACTGCGAATTGGTTTATTTTGGGCAAAAAACTCAGGAGACATTTTTTGTTTAGAATGAAACAGGCTATCGGAAATCAATTTTTAAATGGTAAACAAATAATAAGACAAAAAGTTACATTGGAAATCTTTAGGGGTTGCGTTTCCCACCCTTACAACCATGGGGTAAACCAAATAATTAACTGGATAAGTGTCTTTTTGCTAGTAGGAAACGTCAGGTTAATTTCAATAATGTAACATTTTTTGTGCTTGTGATTAAAATTGTTATACAAATTTTATGTACTCCCTTTGCGGGGCTGCATCTTAACAAGGGATGCTCCAATGAAGTTTCTTTTAATGAAAGATCCTACCTTTTTTTCGATGAGGAATCACCTCCACAAATATTTTACACTTATTTAGGTACACCCTGTATATGCATAGCGTTAATCATTTATCAGGATGTCAACAACCTAACCTCTCACCCTAATTCTCGTAGTTTGAAAGAAAGAGTTTTTTTGTATAACTGAATAGATGCGTGGATAACATGGAATAATGAAATATAACCCTGAATTATTCGAGGAGCAGTTTTAATATCTACACTTCAATATGAAGCACTTGCAGAATAAACTGATTCGGTAAAAAATCAAACAAAATTTCTATGTGAACGGGCAATTCTTGATAATGGCTCATTAGTTGTTCTGGGTTAGGTCACTGACATGATTTCTCAACTAAGATGATATGTGTAGTAGTTAAAAAAAACCCTCAAGAAAAATGGCTACCTCAAGAAGATTCTCGATGTAGCCAGAGAACCGAGGGAAACAAGAACAGAGCCCCAACAAATAGACAATGATCCTACAGAAACAATAACTTCGGTCATGCCACATGTAAAGGGTATGTCTGAAAAGATTAGAAAGATTGGTAACAAATATAATGTGAGAACAGCATTCAAGACTATGAACACAATCAGGGGAAAACTCACGGAAGTGAAACCTTCCAACGAAAATCAAATTACCAAGAAATGTATTTATGAATTACCCTGTGAATGCGACAGATCCTACATTGGGGAAACTAAATGCCCCATCAAGATTAGAATCAAAGAACAACTTGGAGAAACCGAAAAATCCAAACTAGACTAACATGCTATGAACGAAGACCACAATATCAGATGGAACGAGGCTTCCATAATATCCAAGGAAGAAAGATGGTAAAGGAGGAAATTGAAGGAAGCAGCATTCATGACTATAACTGCGAACCAGATCAGTGCGTGTCCTCCATTGAAATAAAATGTGTTTGGAGACCAATAATACGTTCTGAATTGAGGAGGACGAACTCGAATTAGGGAAGTACCAATCTAATTCAACTACTATACCTAGTCCGTTCATGAACATTTGAGCGCATAGTAGGCGTTTGTTTATTTATTTGAAGTTGGCAGTATTCGCTGTCATAACGTGAAGTGAAGTCAACGTTGCCGAATGTCCCCGGCCTCGTCCGAAGATCTTGCGAGTTATCAGAGAACTTTATGCAATATTGAAAACATTGAGTATCAATCCGACAAGAACATAAACAACAAACCCAAAATTTTGATATACACAGTGGAACACGTCAAATTTCCATGGCCTACCGACGGCTCGAACTTTCGTGAACGGACTATACACATATAATCTTAGTTGAGAAATCATGTCAGTAACCTCTAACACAGAGATCTAAAATGTCAATATTCTGACAGCTAATGCTAATGTCAGAAGCTAGTCGCATTAATTTTTACTGAATTTTAAGTTCAATTTTGCGATTATCCTGAAGACGGCTGGCAAATGCTTGCCGAAACGTTGGATAGAACAATCCAAGATAATCGTTCAAATTTTCTTTGCATATTCACTTATTTTCCCTGGAATTTCCATAAACAAAATCAAAATTTTTATATGCAAATAAAATGGAGAAATCCGCGTTACCGCCATGTACTTCAAATGAAAATTTTTATCTGTTCATAAGATAAATAAGTATAACGAACTTTCCTCAGAATGAATGTCCTAGGTTTGGATGCGATAATTCTCGAAATAAACAACAAATAAATATATAACAGCTATAGGTATATAAAAATATTCAATAAACTAAACAAGTACAGACTTTCACGTAGTCCAACATGTGTACAAAATTCAAATTATGCAAAAATGATGATTGCTAAATGCCACTTGAAACCAATTTGGCCTCTTAAATGTATTATTTGGTTTTCGCCAACAAAGAAATTATAAAAATATTTTCAACGTTCGTCAGACCAATCGATCCTCTTTAATTTATTTTTAATAACTCTCTAATTGATGAATTAGGCAAGCACGCGGAGCTCGAATTATTTTAACTCTGATATTTTCGCACTAATTCCTCAATTTATATTTGAAATGCGTACAAATGCAGACGAAATTGATATTTAATAGTCGTGGTGTATACAGAATAAGCTTGTGGTACACATAGGGAATTCATTTGTCTTGTTCTAATTTGGATTAGATGTTATTCCTACAAAATTTCATTGCTAATATTTTTAGTAGTTGCTTATTTTTTGACTTCATTAGGTACTTCATCTGGATGAAAATGTGTTTGTGAAAATCGAAATCGACCCCCCTTCCAGGATACAGCCTTTGGAAGGCGATCACGATTCATAAAACTATACATAATATGAAGCACTAAGTAGATGTTACTCACACAATTTTTTTAGATCTCATAATTTTATTATTAGGGGTTGAAAATAACAACCCCTTTAGATTTTCGTTCAAAAATTGTTTTCGTGGGATAGATTTTTGAAAAATAAAATTCTCTTATGGTTTCCCATTCAATTCTGGAGAAAAAAGTCCCCTGCAAAATTTCGATACAGACGATACTTTTCTCGGAAAAAATAAAAACTTACAAGCATTTATGTTCATTGTTCATCCCATTTCATCGTATAAGTGTTCCATAGAATGATATTTTATTTCTATGACTGGAGATAAAGATGTTCTATAAATATTTCTGAAGGTTTAATTACTAATTTTCGTAATATTTTGATTTCGCAAATAGAAATTAGTAAATATACATAATTAATGAGCATAATTGCCAGAAACAATTTTGAGCATAAACAATATCTTAGAATATTAATTCTATGGAACATACGATGAAATTAATGAACAGTGATCATAACTGCTTGTTAGTTTTTATTTTTTCCGAGAAAAGTATAGACTGTATCGAAATTTTGCAAGAAACTTCTTTTCTCCAGAATTGAATGCAAAACCATAAGAGAGTTTAATTTTTCGAAAATCTATATCCCACGAAAAAAATTTTTAAACGAATATCATAAGGGGTTGTTATTTTCAACCCTTAATAATAAAGTTATGGGATCAGAAAAAATTGTGTGATTAATATTTACTCAATGAATCATATTATGTATAGATTTATGACTCAGTGTTCCCAGAAGCCGTAAAAAATCATATACTGTCAACTCGTCATCGCCATCCAAAGGCTGTATTTTGGAAGGGAGGTCGATTTCGAAAAAAATTTATATGAACTACCCCTGCTCTTTTTCAGCGAGGAATCATCTCCCTAAGCCTCTCGCATTTTTTTACAGACACCCTGTATAGTTGCGGAAAAAGTAAAAATTGCCTGGGTCTTTTATATCAATTTTTTTTAGGCACCACTGCTTAGTAACGGTACCCGAAAGATAGCGCCTGATGAAAAGCAGTTTTAAATTTTTTTTAAAAACCAAAAAAACTAACAAGCATGAAATCAATCAGATAATTATGCGAGCGAAAAGGCTTTCAAAAATTTTTCTGATGTTCCCTATATTATTGCGAGGGGCAGAAAAAGTCATCCTTAAACCTTGTTTCGCAAGAATCTTTTTTTCCTGTTCATGGTTCACAAAAAAAACGAACCATTTTTCACAAATGGGGTATCTTGTAGTCTAACTTGAATTCTTGGTTTTCGAGCCACAGCAAACAAAAATAGGTGAATGTAACAAAATAAACAATTTTGAACTTTTCAACTATTTAATATCAAAGTAAATAGGCACACGTCGAAAGATCTGCAAGAAACTACAAGAAACTTTATTTGTGAAGAATGGGTCCACCTATCCAAAATTAATTTTTTCTAGTGAAATATGTATGAATATGAAGAAAAGTTTTTGGCGCAACAAGGTTTAGGGGTGGCCAGTTCTTGTTGGTTTTTTGGTTTTGGAGAATGAATGAAAAATAAGTAATGAATAGTAATAATAGAATAATAAGTAATAATAGATAATTTATAACCAAATTATTCTATGCGGAAGGAGAAGAATATAAAGGCATAAATCATATTTTTTCCGAAAATCCTAGAATCCTGACAACGAAATCCAAATCGAAACAAAGCAATTATTTTTTTTTATGTTTTCATACGTTGGGGGCATTCACACAACTACAGTGGAACTTTCCTATAACGAACGTCTGTATAACGAATTTTGTACAAGACATTGCACCTTGAATCCAAATTTCATGTTAAAAACACCCTCTAAAACGAATTAAATTTTCTCCATAACGAAATATTCAAATAACATCACTCTTTCAATGGGTATCGATAAGAAGGTATAAGGGTGGGTTTTTTCCGAAATTTTTCCGGGCGTACGTAATAAATCCCGACCTTAAACTAAATCAGTAGGGCGGGCAGAGAGATCCTTCTGAAACAGTTTTAATTACACCCCTGCCTGTTTGGTTTCAATCTTACCATTACGCTAGTGTGGAAAGTTGTGCGAAAATGTCTGAAAGCAAGTGCTTAAGTTTGAATGATAAACCTAAATTTATCAGTAGATTTCTGTATAACGAAAATTCTTTATAACGATTTTTTTGCGGATTTAGCGCTTTCGTTATAGGGAAGTTCCACTGTAATATAAGTTATATTATTTGAATAAGAACTTTTTCACTTTTCACAAGCTTATTACGCTAAATTGCTTTCAATTTCGAATATCCTAAACGGTATTCACTTTCAAAAACTGAATCGATTGGTCTATCAACAATCAAACAACAATTAAAAAACCAACATTTCGATATAAACATCCAAATCTAACCTACTTAAAAATTTTCCTAATCGTTTTAAACACCAAAATGATATTTGTATATAAACTATGTAATATTCTCTAAAATATCAATAAATAATAAAAACAAAGCAACAACGACTCAACAACAACTACTGGTCAAACTTTCTGGCGTTCCAAGTTTCACTCAAATGATTCAACAGCAAAATTGCAGAAACAAAGGGAAATTATTCGGCTATTTATTTGAAAATGATTTTAAATCGGAATGATATCTCATTGGCTTTTCTCATAACAGAAAAATAGTTCTTAAGGTCATAATTGCTGGTACCAATCGTTTAGTAGGTTCTAGAAAAACTTAGCAAGAAATAGTCCATGGGCCAGCGCCTGTTTTTCATAATGGTTACTATCAATCTGAATATTTGTGAGTAGCTTCATTTTGACGAGACGCCCAACTTTTTCCTCTACGAAAATTTTCGATAGTGAGAGCTAATACAGTATGGAGGCGTCAAAAGTGTTAAATTGGTGAATATTCAAGTTTTATTACTAACAGCTACATTTATAAATTAAATCTTGAAACAATAATTGTCCTACAAAAATTATGATTCTATCGAAGTGTCCCCCACTCCCAACATATATCAACAACTAGGTCTAAAAAAATTATTACTAACCGGCTGATTTTTTCACTGTTGCCTATCAAATATTTCCTTTATGAACTGGTCACATTGTCCTACAAATTGTCAATTGTTAGTAATCATTTTCAATTGTGGGTTCTGTGGTACAATTTCTGAGGTAGGACCGAAAAAATGTACCACTCAATTTGTAGGACAATGTGATCAGTTCATAAAAAAAATATTTGCTAGCAACAGTGGAAAATTCAGCCGGTTAGTGATAATTTTTTTTGACCTGGTTGATGATATATATTGGTAGTGGGACCACGTTGATAGAATCATCATTTTCGTAGGAAAATTATTGTCTTCAATTTGTTAAAAAATTGTTTCAAGATTTAGTTTATAAAGTAGCTGTTAGTAATAAAATTTTAACATTCACCAATTTAACACTTTGGACGCCTCTATACTGTTATTAGCCCTCACTATCGAAAATTTTCGTAGAGGAAAAAGTTGGGCGTCTCATCAAAATGAAGCTACTCACAAATATTCAGATTGTTGGTAAACGTTATGAAAAACAGGCGCCATGGACTATAATGTTTCAGAATTGAGAAAAAATTCCCATTTTCCTACCTAGATTGTACCGAAGATCATGTTAGAAAATTGAAGACGAAGACGAGAAAACGAACACAAAACAACCCTGGAACACCTTTTAACCTGAGCAGCATGTTTCACCCTGTATACACCATCACTGTCCACTTCCCTTACTCCTATTCACCATACTGTTTTATAACGTTATAGTTCAACTTCTTGAAATTAATCAAGTGCGAAGATGCTCCTCCTGTGCCTCTGCAAAATCTCAGAGTAAACGGCAGCATTTTTCACCCTGTATACACCATCACTGTCCACTTCTCCTACTCCTACTTACCCTCCTGTTTTTATAACTTTTTGGTATGGTATGTATGACTTCTTGGACTTCAACAGCCTCAGGAAAGAACCCAGTGCGAAGACGCTCCCCGCCTGTGCCTCTGCAAAATCTCAGAGTAAAGGGTAGCATGTTTCACCCTGTATACATCATCACTGTCAACTATCCTCTACTCCGATTCAAAATCTTGTTTTGAAACGTTAAAGATGGACTTCTTGGACTTCAGCACCATTAGGAAGGAACCCAATGCGAAAATCTGCACAATCTCAGGGTAAAAGACAGCATGTTTCACACTGTATACACCATCACTGTCCACTATCCTCTACTCCTATTCACCATGCATTTTTTATAACGTTAAAGTTTGACTTCTTGGACTTCAGCATTCTCAGGAGGGACCCCAGTGCGAAAATCTTCACAATCTCAGAGTAAAAGGCAGCATGTTTCACCCTGTATACACCATCACTGTCCACTATCCTCTACTCCGATTCCCCATCTTGTTTTATAACGTTATAGTTCGACTTCTTGGATTTCAACATCCTCAGGAAGGAACCAAGTGCGAATATGCTCCTCCTGTGCCTCTGCAAAATCTCGGAGTAAAGGGTCTCCCTCAGGACTTTCCTGTCCAGATCCTTCGACTTGGTCACCTGCGTCGGAGGCGCGTTACTGTCCATCGCGTCAACCACCACGTGCGTTCAGTCTTGAGTATCTCAAAAACACCGGTATTATCACAGTTTGAATGCGGGCCACTCAAAGCTTTAAGACACCAACAGTTTGTTAACCATTTCACCAACACTCGCTAATTAACCGACGATATTCGACACCGATCGTAGTTGGCATTGGAAATTCGTTAAGAGTAACAAGGCGACTAGATCCTTTCGGTTCATCGCTCTGACTGGAGCCACAAGCTGTTTTTACTGCGACTCTCGTGACGCGCTCAGTCGATTGTTGTTGTTGTTTTGAACAGTTCCGAACCGTCTTCCGGCGTTTCAGCCAGGTTTCTCAACACCTCCATGTGTCCGTCGAGGTCCCGATACAGGGCGTCTATGTACGACCGAGACGGAGGCGCGTCTACTTGTCTATGAGCGTCTCGGTCCTCCCTGACCCTTATCAGCTTATCAAGAAGCCTGCGAAAGTCTGGAATTTCTACGGTTTCGTGGATTTGCCGCAACAATCCGCTCCGAACGCCTGAAGATCCACAGTTGGTCACGTTTAGGCGCAGCACTTTCTTCGGGGCCACTTTCCGGACGGCCGGCTTCTGGTATTCTGAGGAGGAGACGGTGGTTGAGTCCTCCAGGTCTTCCTCGGCGAAGAGCCTGACGTTCCTTGAGCCCCACCTGGCCAGTTCGGAGATCGGCGGTTTGATGGGACGCAGCGTGGAGCCCCTAACGCACAACCGATCTAAGTCCGCTTGATCGAAATTCGTTTCATGCACTTTTCTCATTATTTCGACGGCGTTTTCGGCATGTTAGGGTTTTGTACGCGGGTGAGAACGTGGCCCCTGATACACAACCGATCTAAGTCCGGTAGATCGAAATCCGTTTCGTGCACTTTTTTCGTTATTTAGACGGCGTTTTCGGCATGTTGGGGTTTCGTGCGTGGGTGAGAACGTGGCCGCGACTGAGAGCGCGCTTGTTACCTAACCGGGTTTCCGGGAATCAATACAATCATCTGTTCGGGAAGAAGAACGTGCGGAGTGGAAATCGACGGACGTTTTAGACCGCCACGGAGGGAGAGTCGCCGCTTGCGTCGGACTTGCGATCGATTTTTGTGGAGGTAAAGGGCGGTAGGGACGATTGGATTTGTATACGGTTTGAAAACAAATAAACGGTACGCGGGGAAACAGGATAATAACTTTTCATTAGTTCATTAGAGTCATTTTAATATGTTACACTTTTGTAAGGGCTGGTTCTAGAATCTAGATAACTATTACCAATAACTTCATCGAAAGCCAAATGGAGAATTTTCTAATTAATCAAAGAAGCAAAAGTTCGTATAAATATGGGTCGAAAACGGCTTCGTTACCGAAAAACGGGGTGACAACACATAAATATTGAAAAATACAGGTTCACGTAACAATTTTTTTAACTATATGGATTGACATCTCCAAATTAACGCTACTGACTTGGAATTTTTTATAATTTATCATTTTTGAACGATCGTTCTACTTAAACGAGTGCTATATCTTTTTGCCCAAATCTCTGCAATTTTCGAATTTTGAGCCGAAAATGGTCTCAATCGATAGGGGGTCAATTCTCGATATCACTCGTTCGACGAACGTATACGTTCGTGATATTTTGAGCGTAGATTTTCAGACATTGCATTAATTAGGTACATCCGTTATTTTCAAGCATATCATCAACTACTCGTTCTGACGAAAGTGTACTTTATTTACGAATATAATTAATGCTCTTTTCTAAAAATCTACGCTCAACGAGTGATCCTGAGAATTGACACCAGGGTTAGATTACCTAATGACCAATTCGTGGTTAAATTCAATTCTGTTCGTGGGGCCGTCCGTCCGTTAGCACTATAACATTCGCAGGGATTGTCCTGGAGACTTGAAATTCTCAGGGTGAGTTCGGTTTCCAAATCAAAAAATAAAAAAGGGCCGTTGAAAATTTTTTGTTCCTCAATATCTTAGACAAAGCGAAACTAATCGAGATGAAATGAATATGTATTGAAAAGAAGAAACTTATATTTCCATAACAAGATATCCGAATCGAGTGAAAATTATTTTGTGGATGAACGATGATAAACTGAACGATCATGAAAAATTTCGAAAAGATCACATCATCTGAACCATAGAAAGTTCAATTGGAATATTGAAAAAAAGAATTTCCATGTTTCCATAACTAGATATCCGATCCGAGTGGAATTCATTTTGTGTATGTTAATTGATATTCTCAATGTTCATGCAAAATTTGAAGAGTTTCGCATCATCAGAACCATAGATTTAAATTTTTTCAATTGTCAAGTTTTTACATATTTCAGTTTTTGAATAATTTCCAGACTATTAAAATTCCGATCGTGCTGAGATATTGCATTTATATGGTTAGTATTAATCTCAAGTCCTATACAAAATTAGGTAATAGCTATATTGCTCCACCAATGAAAGGCGCTCAAAAGCACCTGCTCAGGCAGGTCATCTTTGAACTAATGATGTTGAAGCTCAGGGCCTTAAAAGCAACTTGACTGCTCCGCTTTCAGATTCGGTTTTGGAATCCTTTCTTTTCTTTAATCGCTGATTTCTTTGGTAATTACGTATTCAAGGATTTTCGCCGATGTGATGTATTCCATAGGCACATTTATGCAGCCTGATTTTAGCCACAAGCTAAAAAAAACACTGAAAAATCTCTACCACCCCACCTTCTGCATACAAACAATCCTTTTTGATACCCACGTACTGGACTACTCTCATAAAGGGTTTTGCAATAAGAGGTGTTATTTTGAATAGCCCGCTATTTCGGTAGATGTCACGTTTGAAGCTGTCATTTTTTGACATTTGACAAGCAGGAACTACGCCATTAATAAAAATGGAACGATACACGCTTCAAGAACGCATTGAAATTATTAAAATCCACTATAAAAATGGCTAAAATTTGGCAGAGGCGGTTCGTAAAACTCGCACATTTTTGGATAGTGGTGAAGCACCTTGTCGGACCGCAACAAAGAAATTGGTGGAAAAATTCTAGCCCTCCGATCATCAACAATTATGTCTTTACTGATTGGGTCGTTGAAATGCATGAAAATGATCCAGAATTCCATCGAAAAATCATCTTGAGTAAAGAGGCCCATTTCCACCTCAGTGGCTTAGTCACTAAGCAAAATTGTCGCATCTGGGGCTCGGAAAACCCAAGAGTTATTGTTGAAAAACCACTCTATTCTCAACGTGTGACTGTTTGGAGCAGTTTATGGTCCGGCGGAGTCATTGGACTTTTTCGAGAAAGAGGCTGGAGTAAAAGTAACGGTGAATGGAGTGAGCTATCGAAAGATGATTAATGATTTTTTATTGCCGAAATTGGATAGTATTGATCTGGACAACGTTTTCTTTCAACAAGACGGCGCTACGTGCCACACAAGCAACGAAACCATTAATCTTTTGCGGGAAAAATTTCAGGATCGTGTTATCTCTCGAAGAAGTGATCACAATTGGCCACCGAGATCTTGTGATTTAACACCTTGGGACTTCTTCCTTTGAGGCCACGTGAAAGAGAAGGTATACGTCAATAGCCCTGCGTCGATTCAAGACCTCAAAGATAGAATTCGTGAGGCTATCGAGGACATAGAGCAGCCACTCTGCCATTTGGTTATGGAAAATTTCATTAAAAGGATGTGGTCCTGTAAGCGTGGTCGTGGTGGTCATTTGTCAGATGTTATTTTCCACTATTAACGGCATTGCTTCTTCTTTATAATGAAATAAACATCCGATCATTTATATAGAAAAAAGGAATTTTTCCTTGAATTTCAAAATAACACCTCTTATTAGAAACCCCTTTTGGACAGGAAGAAGTTAACTTGTTTTCTTCTTCCTCTGAAGGACTACTAGTCCATGTGGACCCTAAAACCGATCGATCATACCCGACCACGCTCAACCGCCAAGCCGACCAATCTCATCTGTTGAGTGTTGACACCTTCGTCGAAGAGGTGGGTTTTCCGTCAATATTTACACATATCACGCGATTGTTTATCTCGGATCCAAAGCGACGACGTATCGAAGAAGTCAATTACGCACCAAGAAACGATTCCGGCAATTTGGAAAGGATCCAATTGCTATACGGAAAGATCGAACGCGACATTTCCGTTGTTTACCTTCGTTCGACTTCTTTTCGATTCCATCGGATAACCTTTAGAGTGATTCCGATTTGGGACACCACTGACATCGGATTGGATACATTACACTCATTACAGGGCCTGACACTCGAAGTTTAATTTATCGAAAAGGAAAATGATTTTCATTTATTTTTATACAGGGTGTCCTGAAAACAATGGATAAGCCTGCAACTATAGATAGACACTGTCGTGATCTAACTTATTCTAAATTTTGACCTTAATGAAAATTCGACGGTTTCCGAGATATTCATGGTTTTCTTATTTTTAGAAATTTTCCAATTGCGATTAGTTTTTCTAGTGCCCTTTCTACAAATGGAGAGGTATTTTGATATGGTTTTTTTTAATTTCACATGAAATAGTTCAGCTGTCGGAAACAAAGACTTAAATTCATCAAACTAAGTAGTGTAAAAAGTTAGAAACTCGTGAATTAAAAGAAAAATTGAAAACTAAATGAAATTACCTTCAAGTTTGATGAGCTACAGTTTAAAAAAAATGTAGGACGCCCCTGATAGACATCATCCTAAAAACTTGCTCAGTTATTGCAGATTCCAAAAATGTATCATAAGCCTAGGCATTCTGTAGTTTTTCATTCTCGTAACTACTTGATTACCTAATAGTCGAAAAATTTCGAAAAACTGTTTTTGTTGTAATCGTTATTCTGAGCTCATGTGTTATACTCAGGAAGCCATTTTTGTTGGAATCTAGCAGAAAATTACGAAAATAATTTTTATTTTGAAAAAATCAGTAGCGTATCGTTTCTCTGGTTGAATAGAAACATGGCATTATTTGCATTCAACACCCTGTATCTCGAAAACCTTACCGGACCTAATTGTATTTGACTATCTTTCCTATTTTCTTACATTCTGTACAGTGTTAATAGAAAAGTATCAACTTAAAAATACCCTGTGTTGCTACAATAGACACAGAGGTATGTGGAATATTAATTACAAATAAAATAAAACGAATTATTACCAAATTACTATTCGATGGAAAAAATGAAACGAATTAGTACCAATTATTATTCATTGAAAATGAATAAAGATTTCGAAATCAAACAATGAGTTTAGTCATGCATAGCTTAAATTTATTCATAAAAAATGAAACTCTGCTTGCATAGAACAATAATAACAGAGCTCATTACGCAGTAAGAGTGAAAAATCACCTGAATGCAAAATATCCTCAGAGGTGGATAGGCCGGCTTAGCCCTATTTCATGGACCCCGAGATCACCGGACTTAAACCCCCTGGATTTTTTTTTATTGGGGGTGCCTAAAAGATCTAGTCTACTCCAAGCCAATATCTTCGATTGAGGAGTTACGCCAGTTACGGGCTCGTATCCAAAATGCAGCGGCTCAAATTAATACGTCGCATAAAAAGTGTGTTCATTAAAAGGTGTCGAGCGTGTATTAGGGCGCAAGGACGTCAATTTGAACATTTATTATGAATAAATGTTCGATATGAATAATGAACTTATTGTTTCATTTTGCATTCTTCATTCATTTCCAATGAATAGTAATTTGGTAATAGTATTGAAGTTCTTTGAAAGATTCATAATGTTGCTATTGAACAATAACCATAAGGTTAAACAAATCAGAATAGCTGGGTATAATCATACATTTACATTAACACATGAGCTCAGAATAACGATTACAACAAAAACAGTTTTTCGAAATTTTTCGACTATTTGGTAATCAAGTAGTTACGAGAATGAAAAACTACAGAATGCCTAGGCTTATGATACCTTTTTGGAATCTGCAATAACTGAGCAAGTTTTTAAGATGATGTCTACCAGGGGCGTCCCACAATTTTTTTACACTGTAGCTCATCAAACTTGAAAGAAATTTCATTTAGTTTTAAATTTTTCTTTGTAATTCACGAGTTTCTAACTTTTTACACTAGTTTGATGAATTTAAGTCTATGTTTCCGATAGCTGAACTATCTCATGTGAAATTAAAAAAAACCATATCGATATACCTCTCCATTTGTAGAAATGGCACTAGAAAAACTAATCGCACTTGGAAATTTTCTAAAAATACGAAAACCATGAATATCTCCGAAACCGTGGAATTTTCATTAAGGTCAAAATTTGGAATAAGTTAGACCACGACAGTGTCTATCTATAGTTGCAGGCTTATCCATTGTTTTCGGGACACCCTGTATACAGAATGTGCATTAAGCCGACCATAGATATCGTTATTTTTCATCCGTTTTCCTCGCCTCGGTTCGAACCGCCGAGTCATATCGCGAAACTGTTTTTTTGCTTTCGTACGCGAATAAGCACGTCATGAACATGAAACATCTATTAGCATTGACGCAGAAAGACATAACCGCCGATTCTCGACGAAATCCCCACACACAGTCGGTATGGCACGAAAACCGATGATTGTCGTTTTTGGCGCTTTTGCCGAGACGGTTCTAATCGCAGCGGCACTCATGGACGACGGCTTTCTTCAGCGTCTTGAGACCGGTATATTTTTTAATTCGGACCCTGCTTTCCAAAATGGCTCGAAGAAAATAATCCATTAGATTCACGTCTGGCCAATTCTAGTGCTACTGTGTGATCGGAATCAAGTTCGAAACGTTGTTTTTCAATCATTCTTGGTTAATTCGAGCTTTGTGAGCCGGTTCAGAGTCTTGTTGGAAAGCTATGGTCTGCGACCGAAATGTCCAATTGCAATACGGAAAGATCGAACGCGACAATTCCGTTGTTTACCTTCATCCGACTTCTTTTCGATTCCATCGGATAACCTTTGGAGTGATTCCGAATGGGGAATCAGATTGTATAGATTACAGAGTCTGGCACTCGGAGTGTAACCTATTCGAAAGGCTTCAAAGTCGGTTAAGAAAATGATTTTCATTTATTTTTATGTACAGAACATGTGTGAAAGGTTTTCCAATAAGAGGTTTTATTTTAATATTCAAAGAAAAATGCCATTTCTCAATATAAATAATCGGATGTTTATTTCATTATAAAGAAGAAGTTATGCCGTTAATAGTGGAAAATAACATCAGGCAAATGATCACCACAACCACGCTTACAGGACCACATCCTTTTAATGAAATTTTTCATAACCAAATCGCAAAGTGGCTGCCCTATGTCCTCGATAGCCTCACAAATTCCATCTTTGTGGTCTTGAATAAACGCTGAGCTATTGGCCTAGATCTTCTCTTTCACGTGGCCCCAAAGGAAGAAGTCGCAAGGTCTTAAATCACAAGATCTCGGTGACCAATTGTGATCACTCGAGAGATAACACGGTCCGAAAACTGTTCCCGGAAAAGAACGGCTTCGTTGCTTGTGTGGCACGTAGCGCCGTCTTGTTGAAATTAAACGTTATCCAGATCAATAATATCCATTCACAGTAACTGTTGCTCCAGCCTCATTTTCGAAAAAGTAAGGTCCAATGACTCCGCCGGACCATAAACCGCACCAAACAGTCATACGTTGAGGATAGAGAGCCTTTTCAACAATAACTCTTGGGTTTTCCAAGCCCCAGATGCGATAATTTTGCTTGTTGACGAAGTCACCGAGTTGAAAATGGGCCTCGTCAATCAAGATGATTTTTTGATGGAATTTCGATGGAATTCATGGATTTCAACGACCCAATTGTTGATGATTGGCCGGCTTGAGTTCTTATGTTAACTGAACTTTATAAGCCTTAAGACCCAAATCTTTATGCAAAATACAGTGTAATGACTTTGTGGAATGCCTAATTCCAAAGAACGACGAGGAATGGACAAACCTGGGTTTTCTTCAACCTTTTCGACTACAGCAGCAATATTTTCGGCTGTTCTTGAGCGACGTGCACGTGTTTTATTCTTCACATCACTAACTTGTCACAACATCTCGAATTTTTCCACCAATTTTTTAATTTCGGTGCGACAAGGTGCTTCACGACGACCCAAAAATGTTCTAGTTTTACGAACCGTCTCGGCCAAATTTTCGTCATTTTTATAGTGAATTTCAATAATTTCAATGCGTTCTTGAAGCGTGTATCGTTTCATTTTTATTAATGGCGGTTTCTACTTGTCAAATACGTCATGGAAATGAAACAGGTCTTAGCAGAGACGGCTGCAGTTACGGTGCTGTGTAAAAAGAAAAAAAAGAAACGAGACTTAACTACGCCAATGGAAAATTTCAGGATGAAATCATCAAACGCCAAAGTCATAGTTATTTAATCAACTAGTTTATTATTCGCTAGATTGATAAACGAGTTGATTACAAGATTTTTCCGCCGACCTCAAAATAACAGATGGGTTCAACATAAATACGGAATCGAACCAATTTAATGTTTAATTTATGTTATAAGCACAATAACTTTCGAAGGGATTGTCCTAGAGACTTGAAATTTTCAGGGTTAATTTTGTTCTTAAATACCTCGGTTGAGTTCGTTAATCAGCCAAATCATACCATAACATACAACATTTTTGTTCCTCAATATCTCAGACAAAACGAAACCCATAGAAATGAAATGTTGCGGCCATAAGTAAGATGGTCATAATAGGCTTTATGCAAAATTTTGTGACTATAGTGTAAACAGAACCATCGAAAAATCAATTAGAATATTGAAAAGAAGAAACTTCATATTTCCATAAAAAAAATATCAGATTCGGATGAAATTTATTTTATAAAATGAAGATTGATACACTGAATGTTCATGCAGAATTTTGTGGCCACAGTGTTAAGAGAACCACAGAAAATTCAATTGGAATATTGAAAAAAAAACCTATATTTCCATAACAGGATAACCGATTTAAGCCGGGTTTCACAAAACTCCAATCAGCTTGATTATTGAAATGTCATCATTTCTGTGCATTTTTCAGTTCATTTTTGACATAAACCATCGACTTAATTGAAAATCAACGATTTGATTGCCAATCAAGCTTTTGTGAAACCCACGGTCAAATTATTTTGTGAATTAAAACTGATATACTGAAGGTCCATGCAAAATTTTGAGAGGATTGTATCATAAGAACCATAGAAATTAATTTTGGTAATTATTTATTTTTTATATATTTCATTTTTTGAATAATTTCCAGATTATAATAATTCTTATTACTTTTCTTAAATTTTTTCTCATTTTTCCTATTTTGTATCCTCCTGGACAAAGACATAAAAAGACGAACAAGAGATTTCCTATCGAATTGTATGTTAAAATAGAGGAAAATACTCATCCAATTTCCAGAACATGAGAAACCTACGAGGTCGTCAAGATTTTGACGATGTGTGTGTACTAAAATAATTCAGACTATTCAAATAGACTGAAACAATGAATAATTATGAGTTTTCTAGTTTTCTAATAATGAATTTACGCGTATCAGCTGAACAAAATTTATAACTTCAACAAGCAGAATCGTAAATCATTCAATAATAATAATACTATTTGAATTTAATTCACCACCTGCAATATTTGTTTTCCTGTGCTCATAAGATAGGAATTTAACGCTAGTTATAAATATTAGTCAGATTTATGGAGACCATGAACTGGCAGAACTTTAATATCACAATTTCGAACGCATTAAACATAATTTGTGTTTGAATCTTTGACCTGATTCTGAATTAATGAGAGATATCACGATATCTACATCAAGGGAATATTATGTATTCGGAAGGAAATCGAACGTAGAAGCAATCAATGAATTTGCTGGATAATTCCTTAATGTTATACTCAATTTCAGAACTGGCAATTTTTACCTCTCATTTTTCACGATTAATGGCGATTTTGCCAAATTTATACATAATTTCTCAATTTCGAATAGAATTTTTTTGAGAAATCCTTGACGTGAAGTCAAAAGATTTTGCACTCCTGTTCATATTGAAATAAAATTTAAGAAAAGCCTTGAACAGGAGCTTTTGAGCGCTCGTTCATTGGTGGAGCAATAAGACCTTAGACTACAGATTACCTCAAAATTTAATATAAGACTTGAGATTGTTACCTCATATATAAATGCAGAATCTCAGCACAATCGGAATTATATTCTGGAAATTATTCAGAAAAAGAAATCTGTGAAAAATATAAATTGAAAAAAAAATGGTTTCTATGGTTCTGATCCTCTTGAAATTTTGCATGAGCATTCAGTATATCAGTTTCCATTCACAAAACGAGTTTCACTTGAATCGTATATATTCTGTTATGGAAATATAAAGATTCTTCTTTCAATACTCCAATTGAATTATGTGTGGTTTTGTTAACACTATAGCCACAAAATTTGGTATGAAAATTCAGTATATCAGTTTACATTCACAAAAGAAATTTCACTCGAATCAGATATCCTGTTATGGAAATATAAAGATTCTTATTTTCAATATTTCAATTGAATTCTCTATATTTCTGTTCACACTAAGTTCTGAATGTGGCTTGTTATGAGCATCTTGCATTTGACCGTAACATTTCATTCCGATTGGTTTCGTATTTTCTGAGATATTGAGGAAAAAAACTTTGAATGACCACATTTCATTGAACGATTTGACTGATTAACGAACTTAACTGAGCCATTTGGGACCTGAACTTATCCTGAAAATTTCAAGTCTCTAGGACAATCCCTTCGAAAGTTGTGCTAACGAACGGAACGGCCGGACGGCCCCACGGACAGAAATGAATTTGACCACGAATTCGTCATCAGGGAGTAAAACCCTATCGTTTGAGACCATTTTCGGCTCAAAATTGGAAAATTACAGACAAATTTTGGGAAACACGATATAGCACTCGTTTGAGTAGAACGAGCGCTCGAAAAACGGTTCGGTTAAAATCCTTTTATAATAGTTGTAAAGGCTTATAATCGAAAACTAAACAACTGAAGATTTTTGATTTCCTTAGTTTTAAGAGAGAGATCAAGGGGCTCATGTTGAAAAATGCTTTCATAGTGTAATATTTTTTTCTGCTTTTTTTGTAGTTCTTGATTGTCATAAACATGATACTGTTTTTTCCGTAAGCAATTTGCTTGTTGTGTTCATTTGTTTCAATTAATTCAGGTGTTTTCAATCATATTTTGACTGTACCTATACATGTAAATGTCAATATACATTAAAGATAGAGAATCAGATGAATTATTCGCATGAATTCCGCCTTCAGTTGATAAAAAACCTTACCATAGGAAATCAATGTATTTCGTAATGATCAAACGATTTTTTTAAAGAAGATTGATGAATATTTTTCAGGTCTTGCCCCATGATCCGAAAGCTAGAAGATTATTCGTTACTACTGGTGCTCTGAAAAGGATACAAGAGATTGAGGCTAAGCCTGGAAGTACTTTGCTAGAGTACATAACAGTTATCAATGCATCATTCCCTGATGAAATAGTCAGATACTATTCTCCTGGGTATCCGGAAACCCTGTTGGACAAAGTGGAGCAGTATTCACCCCAGGTATGTAATAAAGTTTTTCATTGGGCGCAACAGTTTTACTCTAGTGCTGCACTAACACTACACTGGTTTTTATTGAATAGAAGAAGTAAATTTTGCAGTTTACAAAATGGTCTACTCAAGGGTCTGTCTTGTCTCCTTTACTGTTTAATATTTATACATCTGACATCCCCTTCACAACGTTCCGAAAATTTATTAATGCAGATTATATAGCTTCGACTACACAAAGTTCATCTCTTTCACAGCCAGTAAATGTACTGAGTCATGATCTTGAAATTTTAAATGGATATTTCAAAAAATGGGGGCTTCAACCAAACCCAAATAAAACTGAGGTTTCAACTTTTCACCTCAACAACAGAGAGGCACATTTACAACTGAATATTCAATTTAAAATAAACAATGAAAACGGAGAATAATATTTATTGATTTAAAATCAACTAATATCGAATCCATACTTCGGAACTAATCCCGTCAACGCACAAAGAACATGCATGGTGGTAATATCAAACAGAGCATCCATTGATAGTTATTTCGCCCTTTTTGGGGCTCTTCAGTATGGAGGAGCGCCGTCTGAAAGGCATTCTAGGTTACCTTATTTGAAGAAATGTCGCCTAGATCTCTGAACGAAGTGCGAGATGTTTATCCGTTTTTCATACAAACTGGTGGTCCAACTATGTGGATTTAACCTTCAGTGGATGAAGTGGAAACGCTAGATTAATCGTCATAAACCAAACGTGGTGATAATAATAGTAAGGTTTTCGAAGAAACTTACGGTGCATCAAAATACTGAAAATACCATATAGACCAGGGCCGAAACCTTCAAAAATGGTGAAAAATGAAAAAAAACCGCAGTAGGATGAAACCCATTAGAAAAGGAGGGGAATATGATCAAAATGAAAGGAAAAATAAATTACGGTCGATCTGAGTTCGGGAAGTGGGAGGGGTGAGTTTTTAAGGGTGAAAAATGGTTTTCCTTGATTTCCGGCAAAACTACAAGTCCTATGGAAAAAAATTAAATGGCAAAGTTGTAGGTAATAAAAAGATCTACAACTTTTGTATCGACAATTTTTTCACATAACCTCAAAATTTAGGTGACAAATTCAAAAAACCAAGTTTTTGGTTTTTTATTTATATCTTTTTAAAAAAAAATTTTTTTTTCACGAAATTTCGTGAAAACTTACCTTATTATGTCCCAAATACACTGTAATTTATTTGATTTAAAATATTCATGTTTTCGTCTTATTTTTACTTAATATCAAAAAAGCACCCCAATTTTCAATCGAAAATTCTGACGTCAAAATATCAGCTTTTTTCAAAAAGTTTAAAGGATTTTCCTTCATTGAAATATCTACTTTCTGATGGTGTGAAAAAATATACATTACTATAAGGAGTGTTCTCAGAATCAACGATTTATGAAACCCACCATTAGAGTAACTCAGTCCCCACTTCTCTATGAAATAACTTACAATGGGTTAAAAACTAACCAAAAGTCACTCAGGTATATGAATTATCTCAAAACAGCAATAAATAGTCATCTAAAAATATTATTTAAACAAGATTCTACAGCTTTTTCAAAATATTGTAGATGTCTTATTAAATATTAACTTTATTAACTTATTTTTTTGTTAATTATAGAAGTATATTTCAATTTGTAATTTTTTCGTTCATGAATGAAACAGGAAATCTTACGTTTTTTGAGTAATTAAAGAGTAAATTTTAATAAAAACCTCAAAATTGTACATAATGATTAAAAAAAAATTTCGAATTTGGGTTTTTTCAATTTTTTGCATTTTCTGAGAACATTTCTAGTAATGTATATTTTTTTACACCATCAGAAAGTAGATATTTCAATGAAGAAATCATTATGTACAATTTTGAGGTATTTATTAAAATTTACTCTTTAATTACTCAAAAAACGTAAGATTTCCTGTTTCATTCAAAAACGAAAAAATTACAAATTGAAATATACTTCTATAATTAACAAAAAAATAAGTTAATAAAGTTAATATTTAATAAGACATCTACAATATTTTGAAAAAGCTGTAGAATCTTGTTTAAATAATATTTTTAGATGACTATTTATTGCTGTTTTGAGATAATTCATTACCTGAGTGACTTTTGGTTAGTTTTTAACCCATTGTAAGTTATTTCATAGAGAAGTGGGGACTGAGTTACTCTAATGGTGCGTTTCATAAATCGTTGATTCTGAGAACATTCCTTATAGTAATGTATATTTTTTTCACACCATCAGAAAGTAGATATTTCAATGAAGAAAAAGCCTTTAAACTTTTTGAAAAAAGCTGATATTTTGACGTCAGAATTTTCGATTGAAAATTGGGGTGCTTTTTTGATATTAAGTAAAAATAAGACGAAAACATGAATATTTTAAATCGAATAAATTACAGTGTATTTGGGACATAATAAGGTAAGTTTTCACGAAATTTCGTGAAAAAAAATTTTTTTTTTTAAAAAGATATAAATAAGAAACCAAAAACTTGGTTTTTTGAATTTTTCACCCAAATTTTGAGGTTATGTGAAAAAATTGTCGATACAAAAGTTGTAGATCTTTTCATTACCTACAACTTTGCCATTTAATTTTTTTCCATAGGACTTGTAGTTTTGCCGGAAATCAAGGAAAACCATTTTTCACCCTTAAAAACTCACCCCTCCCACTTCCCGAACTCAGATCGACCGTAATTTATTTTTCCTTTCATTTTGATCATATTCCCCTCCTTTTTCAATGGGTTTCATCCTACTGCAATTTTTTTTTGTTTCAAAAATTATCGACCCTGGTCTAATATGAATGCATGGATTCTCTACTATGAGACTGCTGAGTTTGGTTCCGTTCCCATAAAAATAATCGAGATATTGAATTTTCAAACTGGCAATACAGGAATTTGTGTATAACTTGGCAACAGTGTTATACTGCAAGTTTGGTATTGAATCGAAACATAAATGAAAATATAGGTATAGTCCGTTCACGAAAGGTTGAGCCGTCGGTTGGCCATGGAAATTTGGCATATTCCACTGTGTATATTAAAATTTAGGTTATGTTCTTGTCAGATTGATACGCAATGTTGTCAATATTGCATAGAGTTGTCTGATAACTCGCAATCTCGTCGAAAGAGGCCGGTTACATTCGGCAACGTTGACTTTATTTTACGTTATGACAGCAAATACTGCCAACTTCAGATAAATAAAAAAACGCCTACTATGTGCTCAACCTTTCGTGAACGGACTATAGTTCCATTTGAAATAAGAAGGTAGATATGTATTTGAGATAGACGTGGCAACACTGTCGACTTGAAAATATTTTATGCAAAGAGTTCCTTCGCCCTTGAGACTCTACCTTAAATTTCAGAACGAAATATTCACCAGTTCTCCTAAAACGTCTAATAGGCCAACTTGAAAGGAAAGCCCTGTATATTGAATGGGCATTTCCAGGAATTTCATGGTTCATCGTACCAATGGAACACAAAATATGCACTTAGTACGTACCAATCCTCCCAATAGAAAACGTTATAAAATACCAAAGTGCTTTAAAAAGAATCTCAAAGTATTCAAGTCAATGTATTTAAGGCTCCTTCTTTGTTGGTCTCGAACTATTATTGCGTGAGCTCCGCTCACACGTTTAACTTTAGTCACTCTCTTTAATGACCCGGTTGATTAAATAACTATTTTTTTCAATAATATGGAAAGGTACTCACTATTTTCCTTTCCAGATGGCAACAGTATTCAAGGAAACTCGTAGAAGAGACAGCGACATACAAACTGAAGTTTCTGTTATTCTCGATGATACAGCCTCTTCCATGAGCCAAGATATCATTGAAAACATTTGAAAATTCATCACATTTTTATACAAGTACGCAGATTATTGAATTGAATTTTATGAAGCAATATTTTTATTATACATCGAAATAAAGTAATTTTTAACTTTATAACGATTACTAATGAAATAAGTGACACTTATTTCAAAATTGAACTAACTTTTATAAATCTTCCAATTTATATTTTAAAATTGTCTTTATACAATATGTACATTCTTTATTTATTCATGATATCTAATCTTTATTCAGGTTCTGAATAAATCAAAATATTATTTGTCCCGAACAATTGAATATATAATTTTTTACATATCATGGGTTACCTCTCTTATGCACCATCCTTCCTACAAAAAAAATTAATTGAACTATGTGATAAAATTTCGAAAATAAGTAATTTTATCAACAGTAAAAACACAAGAGGTTTTTTTTATCGGATAAATTTCTCTTTGCAACAAAACAGTTTTGCCAATCACTAATTTTACGAGAAAAACTGACATGATAAAATCGCGACACCGAAGGTGGAGCGATTTTATCTGATGAGTTGAAGAGAAATTTACCTGATAAAAGAAAAGCTCGTGTTTTTTGCCAAGATATATTAACGACAGAATATATGGATGAACAACAACAATAATTATCTTTACTAATACAATAAAATTCGATTATTTGAAAGTACAATTATTAAATACACAACTGTTATAAATGAAAAAATTAAAAAATCTGACAGACTAATTGACATATAGAGGAAGAGAAGTTTTTATCCGATAAAAAAGGATGCACCTTTTTTATCGATGTCAAAGTGACAATAACATTTCCAGGTCTATGATATTTAATATTGAAGTTAATTTATCAACAGTAAAAACACAAGAGCTTTTTTTTATCGGATAAATTTCTCTTTGCAACGAAACAGTTTTACTAATCACAAATTTTACGAGAAAAACTGACATGATAAAATCGCGACACCGAACGTGGAGCGATTTTATCTGATGTCAGTTTTTCGAGCAAATTTAGTGATTGGCAAAACTTTGAGTTGAAGAGAAATTTATCTGATAAAAGAAAAGCTCGAGTGTTTTTTGGCAAGATAAATTAACGACAGAATATATGGATGAACAACAACAATAATTAAAACGATTCATCTTTTGGGTTCTTATATCAACAAAGTTAAATAATTACCACACCGATTCAAAATGAAAGCACTATATGTTCAAAATTCAAAAATCTGACAGACTAATTGACATATTGAGGAAGAGAAGTTTTTATCCGATAAAAAAGGATGCACCTTTTTTATCGATGTCAAAGTGACAATAATATTTCCAGGTCTATGATATTTAATATTGAAGTTAATTTATCAACAAAAAATCCTCCTTAAATGAAATTAGTATATTTTGAAAGTTTATATTAACCTTTCAGTCTTCAAATATTTTATATCATTCCAGTAGATATTTTTCCTATCTAATTGTTTGAACAAAACTCTCAGCTCAGGACATGGCTCAGGTAAATATGCTATAAATGTTGCAACTTGATATTTTCTATTCGAAATATCGAGTTCCGTCATATCATCTATCTTCAAATTCGGTAAATGATCTGAAAGAATAAATTAATTAACGAAAAATAAAACAAATATTCATATGATACTCACCATATATAGATACATAATTATCTAATATGCCCTTATAGAATGATACATTCTGAGACGCAGGAATTGTTCTTATTCTGTTGATAATTATTACCAATAATTCTGCACTTATACTTTCCTCTAACAGAAGTTTAGGTAAATTTTCAAGCCAACAAGAGTAATTTTCGTTCCTGAAAAATCCTGAATATAGAAAAAATCAGAGAGGAAACTACAGCAGTGGCGGCTGCTCCATAAGCGCACATGTGGTCGTATACCCCCCAACTAATATCTTAAGGGGCCCACTCACTAGGAAGGAAGAATGCGCAGTTAAGTATCTGCACGTTGACTGTGAAGTAAACGTGAGTATAACGTGTACTTTCATATTTCCCACACACAGACATTTTTTCTTGTTGAGTGAGGATTTGTTACAAGCGTGAGATGACGTCGAAAAAAGATCTGATGTTATTAAAGAAAAAATGTCCAATGTATAAATAGCGAACCCGACACTGTATTGCTAAAAATATGAAACGTGCATAGAATTGTTGCCCATACACGTTCTTTCTTGGTCATTCTTCCACGTATGATGATAAATGCACACGCTAAAAATAAAAACCATCCTGATTCCGACCAAGGGAATTGCGCATTCCGAATTTGGAACGGTGGGACCCCATAAACACAATATTTTCACTGTACCCCGTACCATGCGCATTGCAGCCTTCGCGCTTCCTTCTTAGTGAGTGGGCCTTTAATCTAAAGGAATTTACTTTTGTGTTTAACTTGAACGTAATTTTTTCTATTTGGGATTTCAATTTTACATTTCAGTTCCGATGTATTTCAGACTTCAGACGGCGGGCGAACTTGACAACGACTTTGAACGACAATATACTCCTAGACGCTAGAAGGCACGTACAGTGCTTTCTTGAACTTATCCTTTATTGGAGCAACAGCTATCCCTGCCATCCACACTTCGCGTAACAGTCCATTGTATTAAGCTGACATAGGCAAAGATAAAGGAGAGAAAGATAGGAAACGAGAGACTACGATTATGTTAGCGCCATCTTTGTGTCAGGAATAAGTACTAAAATTCAGGAGAATGGGCAAAATCGAAGACTGTAGAGGCCATTTTGAGCAAAACAAGGACATTTGAAAACATTGCCATGATTACACGTGGGTAACCTATTCGTGGCTTCATTTTAGTTGCGTTTCGTATTGTGTTTGTGTTTATCTATTTTGTGTGTGCATCTTTTGAAATTCAAAATGGTTTACGGAGCATATTGTATGGTGATGAACTGCAAAAATAATAAAAAGGCCAATCCTGAACTTGCATTTTTTACATTGCCAAAGAAAATGGAAATGTAGGTATTGAAACTCGTATCATGTATCTCTGTTTCTCATTGCTTTTTAATTTCAGTGCTCTCAAATGGATATAGTTTTCTGGGCGAAGAGATATTGATCTCAGCAGCTGTTATAGAATGTGCGGTGAGCATTTTTCTACAGATCAAATAAAACAAATGGAGAAGCACTATCCTGTTGAAATTTCTATTGTTTTTCAATTCCATCTTCAAATTGTGGTTTATTTTTAATTGTTTCGATAATTCGGTAACTGATATGTAAGAAAATTATTGATTTGTATTCTATTTCATTAATACATTTTTTGTGAGTAATGATTTCTAATAGAACTATAGCAATACAATATCGCATTTCATTAATATCGATTCATTTAAAACAATGTTGAGATGAAAAATAACATCCTGATCACGAAGCAAAGCACTAGCTTTGTTTTATCGATTAGGATGTTTTTTCTGGGCTCAACGTCTAAATTTAATGTATTATAACAGTTTTCTGTACTGAAAAATGTATCCTTTTCAGCGCCACCTATGTGTCAGAATTAATCAACTAACCGAAAAACATAGTCGGATTTTTTAGTACTAGAGTTTTAGGGGCGTTTCCTATCTTTCTCTCCTTTATCTTTGGACATAGGTACACATCCAGTATGTGTATTCGTCGCGTCGTACGTCGTGGGTGAGCTTCTATCTACCGTGTTTATTGTTTCGTGCAATTATGGCCGAGAATTTGGAGAATCCGAATGGCATTATCATGCAATATGTGAAAACAGTTCGTTTTTCTCCGCTGATATTAGAAGAAAAACAAAAATTTGAAGTGCCGGTCGTCCGAAACCGAATTTGTCGATCATTTAACGAAATGTAAGACACGCGATTATAGAAGAACCTTAATATAGACATGAAATTAGTAACAGTCTTCATTGTTTTCCTTGCTTGTTATTTGATGGTGATGATCAAACAGAATGGACCAGATCGAGTGTACAGAGTATCAATTTAAAAGAAAAAATTAAAAAACAACAACGTTTCAAGAAACACCTCTCTGCCAAATAAAGTTTTATATTATAAGGCGAATGAAAGTAACAAACTGCTCTAATATGGGAGTTTTAAAGGTCAGTTTTCAAATTTATTTTCTCCTCCGAATTTCCTCCGTACACCTAGACCACCAAGTACTTGCTCACATGTGCTTTCCCAAAATAAAAAACCACACGCCGCGCCGCCACTGAACTACAGCGAAACTTACCGTAACAGATCTTCATAACTTATGGAAGCTAATATCCTGGTCAACTCTAATTTTGCAGATTCTTCTAAATTACCATGGTTGTATAAAGTAACAGTAGCACTCAAGACATCTCCAACTGGGAATTTATTTCTGCACCAAAGTCGGGCTTTCTCATCCAATAAATGTCTCAATATGTGGAATAAAATTGTGAAATCCATTTTTTTATTCTTGGAATAATCCCTTGTTAAATATCCTAGAATAGTGAAATTATACAGAGTGTTTCTGATAACCCGAGATACACAGGGTAATAAATAGTTGCACTTTTTCTTCTCTATAAAATCTTGATTCAAGAATTCAAAATTACTTGAAAAAATTTGAGAAAAGCTTTTGAGCGCTCGTTCATTGGTGGAGCAATAAGACTATTACCTCGAAATTTTATATAGGACTTGAGATTTAATAACAAATATGTAAATGCAGAATCTCAATACAATCGGAATTATATTTTGGAATTATTCAGAAAATGAAATACATTATGTAAAAAATAAATCATTGAAAAAAATAATTAATAATAATAATAATAATTAATTAATTATTTCTATGATGCGATCCTTTTGAAATTTAGAACTAACATTCAGTATATCAGTCTTGATTCACAAAATAAATTTCACTCGAATCTGATATCCTGTTGTGGAAATATAAAGATTCTTCTTTTCAATTTCTTCCAATTGAATTTTCTATGGTTCTGTTAACACTATGGCCACAAAATTCTGCATGAAAATTCAGTATATCAATTGTAATTCACAAAATAAATTCCACTCGAATCGGACATCTTCTTATGGCAATATGAAGTTTCTTCTTTTCAATATTCCAATTGAATTTTCCATGGTTCTGTGTACATTATGGCGACGAAATTTTGCATGGGGCTTGTTATAAGCATCTTGCATATGACCGCAACATTTCATTTCGGTTGTTTTCGTTTTGTCTGAGCTATTGAGGAACAAAAAATTTTGAATCGCCATATTTTCAATACTATGGCCACATAGAATGAGGCATGTTATCAGCATCTTGGACGATTTGGCTGGTTAAAGAATTCAACCGAGGCATTTGGGAACCGAACTCACTCTTAAAATCTCAAGTCTCTAGTTCAATCCCTTCGAAAATTATAGTGCTAACGGGCGACCTGAAGGACGGACGGCCCCACGGACAGAATTAAGTTTGAGCACGGATTCTTCGAACCCTATCGTTTGACACCATTTTCGGCTAAAAATTCGAAAATTACAGACGAATACACATTTAAGTAGAACGAGCGCTCAAAAGTATTAATTAAGTATAAATTATTTGTACACCAAGTTTTTAAAGCCGGGAATAGACGAAGCGCACCCACTCGCGAGTCAAACCTCGCCACCTACTCGCGCACCAAAACTCATCCTCGCGCCAGTGTTTACACGACACGCTGGATTCGCCTGGAAGGGCGAGCCAGGATGAGAAGGCGAGGTAGTAATCAGCCTCGTATAGAGTCTGAGACTCGACCAGACTCGACTAGCTCCAGAAGCTTGTTCAAACGACACAGCGAGGCTTCTTTGATGCGCGACTGAAAACCGACCGGCAATGGCTCAACCCGAGGACGAGGGGTCTCACGGCGAGGAGCATGTTTACACTATGCGAGGGAGCGGAAGCGAGGCTGGTGCGCGAGTAGGTGCGCTTCGTCTAAACCCGGCTTAACGAAAAACTTTCCTGTTTCGTGAGCTTCTCAAAATAAGTATATACGCCAATAATTCCATCATGCAATAAAAAACTATGGCCGAAAAACTTCTTTTTCACGCCAGAATTTTTTCAAATTTTTTGTGATGATCATTGAAATTGAAAATTATCAAGAGAAAAGCTATTACTCTGGCCAAAATATAACCTAATAAATGGATAAAAAAGCAAACATACATACCTATAATGGTGTTTGAGACATTCTTGATCTCCTCTTTTTTTGCCTTAGAAGGATTTCCAGAGAATAAAATCAGATAATTATAACATATAAGAATATTATTACTCGTACATTTGATATCTGTGACAATGAACTTGGATAACAAAGTACTACACTTATCAAACCGTTTTGGTTTATTGATAAGACTGTATGGTAAATGTTGAACCAGATTTCTTATTAATTTTTCATGGTCCAGAGTTTTTATTTTTACCTACAAACGAATTAATTTTATTGGTAAATTAGTTTAAATAACCCTTTATTAAAAATAGTGTATTATGCAACGAGCATTTAATGATAGCTATTATTTATGCGGTGAAGATTAGAAGCTCGTGGCTCAAATCACCGAGTGAATAACAGCCATTATACGCGAGTAGCATACTATACTTCATCCACGACTACTGACTATATTTCTTGGAGATTTTAACATTTGGCGACCGTGACAAAACGCTTCTATTACAAATGTATAAAAGTCAAGTTGACACATGAGAAATTTTTGGAGAACTGATCATTGTATATTTTGTAATAAAAATTGCTTTAATTAATGTAATAAAAGTAGATTTGGTCTTCCATTGACCCATATTTGTTAGTTAGATACTTTAGAATACTAAAGAAATAACAATTTGAAGAATCTAATATTGAAGCTAAATCTATGAATCATCTGATAGTAGTGAATAATAACTCATTATTCACTAGTGATAAATGCTTACTATTATGTCCGGGCAAACAGACGTATAATGGGTGGATTATACAATAGTGGTGGATAAAATATAGTTGTACTAAACACCAATACTCACCATTGTCTTTGTAATTCGAAGATAGGAACTTAATATATGATAGGTCTGCACTACGCAATTAAACAGCATTGCAATCTCATCCGGAAGGTATGTTACATCTGCAAATTATAAATTTTTTTACATTGAAATCTTATCAAAAGACAAATTGATATTTCTTTAAAAGGTTATAGATTATTGAGATAAATCAAATTACAGTGGAACTTCCCTATAACGAACGTCTAGGTATATAACGAATTTCGTACAAGACATTGCACCTTGAATCCAAATTCCATGTTAAAAAGACCCTCTGAAACGAAGTAAATTCTCTCTATAACGAAATATTCCAAGAACATCACTCTTTGAATGGGTATTGGTAAGATGGCATAAGGGTGGGTTTTTTCCCGAAATTTTCCCGGACGTACGTAATAAATTCCGACCTTGAACTAAATCGTTACGGCGGACAGAGAGATCCTACTGAAACAGTTTTAAATACACCCCTGGCTGGTTGGTTTCAATCTAACCATTACGCTAGTGTGAAAGTTGTGCGAAAGGTCGAAAAAGAAGTGCTTATTTTTGAATGATAAACTTAAATTTATCAGTGAAGTCGACCGCGACATTGCCGACTACAGAAACAAGTTTTCTGTATAACGAAATTTCTTTATAACGAATTGTTTTTGCGGATTTAGCGCTTTTGTTATAGGTAAGTTCCACTGTATAGTTCTTCATATTACAACATTGTCTTGATAGTTATCAGAAAACCAAAAACGTTCAAAATGAGCCTTCTGTACGATTATCAAGCATCATTATCCCTCTGAGCTTTTATTGAAATTAATAGAATATTTCAAACAAAAAATTATTCCTCTTATTCTAGGTTAAATATGCCATATCTTGTAGATCGAAAAAGTGCTATAATATTTCAGTTTTCATGACATATGAATGGAAATGAATGAATGCATACACTAAAATTTATTCAAGTCGACCTAGCCATTTTGTTGCAGTATTGATGAATGACCTAGAAACAAACTACAGCGCCGTCGATCCACTCAAAAAAACCATGAAGTTTGTTAATTCATAAAAATGTTAATTCAAGTCCGATTAGACTGATTTTTTTTTCAGTTGTTGTTATGTTCATTCTTCTTCTTCTTCTCTGTGCGGTGCCTTACCGGCCGAACTGAGGCCTAGTGGCCCATTGTTCACCCGCATCGTTCTATAGAGACTCAGCTCCTCAGACACGAAGACAGAAATGTCGCGAGCCTGCCAGGAGTGGTCCCTCTCACCATAGGAATAGAAGGTGTTGGATTTCCTAGGTGTGTTGACCTTAACTCAGTAAGGTTTCCACAGTTGAACAAAATATGCTCAACCGTTTCATCAGTACTCCTGCACCACGGCATAGGGAGCAGCTCGTCAATCCCATTCTCTTGAAATGCTTGTTAAACAGGTGACCAGTCAATGCACCAGTCACCAGACCGAGTTGTTTCCTCTCCAGCAGCAGAAGTCTATTGACCTCAGATCGCGAGGACGGTCTCTCAATGAGAATCCTCGACACCTCAGGCCCACCCCTGCGCTCCATTCCGAGGAAAATTCCCTGTTCAGCCAGTTCCTGAAAAACTTCTGACAGATGTGCGACAGATTGGCAGCGAAGGCTCCGGACCAACAAATGCTAATCCGGCTCCCCGCCTAGCCAGTTCATCTGCCTTGACGTTACCAGGTATATCCGCATGAGCCGGACAACCAGATTACTTTCAAAAAGTTATCAGAGCCCAGCCCACGCAGAGCTTTCCTGCATTCTTCTAGTAAAAGAGAATCAACTCTAACATCAGATAGAGATTTCAGAGTTTCCTGGCTGTCGCAACATATATAAGTGTGCTGGCCAGAGTATCCCCTGCGAATGTTTTCCAGTGCGCATGCAAGAACCGCAAATAGCTCAGCCTGCACAATGGAACAGTCCTTCCCCAGAGGGATAGCCTGATTGAAATGAGGACCCACGATTCCGGACCCAGACCCTGTTGCTGTGACAGAGCCATCAGTGAACCAGGTGGGACCTTCTGGACTAAGAAGCCTGTTTGATGAAGACCATAGGTCTCTGTCGGGAACAATTACCCTATAGGGTTCGTCGAAGTAGAACCTAGTGCCCGCACGGTCACCTCTCTGGAGAAGGGGAGCGTGAGCATCCTTAACCATTTTGAGGGCCCTCGCGTACCCAGTGAAGAGTCCTCCATCGCGCCATTGTCCCCGTTCCCAGATTCCTAGAGCTGTCTTCATAGCCACCTCCTTCACAACTAGGTGCAAAGGAGGGAGACCCAGCAGACATTCTTCGCTGCTGTAGGGGTAGACCTCAGAGCGCCTGTAATACTTAAACAAGCTTTCCTCTGGCATTTAGTCATAATGTTCTGGTTGACGGCCCTCTCCATAGAAGGCCACCACACCACAGAGGCATAGGTCAGGATAGGCCTCACCACGGCAGTATACAACCAGTGCATAACGTGCGGTTTGAAGCCCCATCCATTACCCAGCACC
The DNA here is from genome assembly GCA_013421045.1 of Propylea japonica. Taxonomy (NCBI): domain Eukaryota; kingdom Metazoa; phylum Arthropoda; class Insecta; order Coleoptera; family Coccinellidae; genus Propylea; species Propylea japonica. The sequence goes on from CM024243.1 coordinate 54,072,472, forward strand.
CTCCGAGTAGACCAGAATAAACATTGGCTTTATTCGTTTGAGTCTCAACGTGTTTGTTCCACAAAAGTTTGCGGTCCAATATCACCCCGAGATAACGAACTTGTTCGGATAGAGTGAGCCCAACTCCAAACAGACTGGGAAGTCGTAAGTTGCTAGGCACCCTCTTTCTAGTAAAGAGAACCATCTCTGTCTTACTAGGATTTACTGAGAGCTCGTTTTTCAAGCACCATCGTTCGACCCGTCGCAGAGCATTCTGCATCAGATCCCCAATGACATGATCACCTACCCCTTATTAATTATTAATATAACAAGGTCGTCCGCATAGGCCACCACAACGAACCCAGCCTTCCTCAACTCCACCAGGAGCTCATCCAGGACGAGATTCCACAGTAGCGGAGACAGAACACCGCCCTGCGGACATCCCCTTCCTGGTGAGCCCCCTATGGTCGAGCCGCCTAGCCGAGCCACGATGCTACGTGAACCAAGCAGAGACCCCGTCCACCGACAAAGAGTAGGCGGAACACCATGTCTGGCCAACGCAGATTGCATCACACCAAACGCAGTGTTATTGAAGGCACCTTCTATATCAAGAAATACAGCTAGGGTGTACTCCTTGTTATGTATTCCGTCCTCAATACAGTTAACCACTGAGTGAAGAGCAGAATCTACTGATTTGCATGTTCATCCTTAATCAATCGACAGTTTTGAACTGAAAACTCGGTGTACGTCATTTTAGACAGCGTGAAACAAAATCTGTTTTTTACCCCAACTTCAGAACCACTCCTGGTGTGTTCCAGTTGTTCCATCGTATGATTTCTTACTCTATCATCAAGACACATCTTCTCTTGACAATTTAATTCTTCATTTACAACAATAGCTCAATACTTGTTGAAGATACATGATACAGGCTTTGCAGAGCAACATTAAACTCCACAATTTCGCTATGGCTATGAAAGTACTTTCACAGATTTAACCTTAAATCCGAACGTTATGAAAATAAACTGAAAACTGAGTGAAAACATAAAACAAGAGAAGTTTCACTGCGACATGTAGTTCCGTATGCACCGTTTATTGGATACGTGCTAATGCTTTATAATGCCCGACCGCATCAACCGCATGTGGCTAGGATTGCCAGGCAGTATTAAGCAGAGGTTGATATCCAAGAATTCAATTGTCCTGCTCTAAGCCCAGATTTGAACCCAATTGGGCATGTTTGGATGCTCTTGGGAGGAAAATTCGATCTCACGTACCAACTCTTGAAAATTTGCAACAGCTCAGTGATGCTCCAATTGATTCAAAAATCAAAACCTTAATGAAGACATTCCGAGACGAATCGCTTATGTTATCCGCTTCTGGAGGGAAAACAAATTATGTTTTTGACTTAGTTTTCAGTATATTTTCATTAGATCAGAATTTTAGGTTGATTTTGTTGAAGTGTTGTAGCTTTAGCAAAATATGTTTTACTGAAAACCCCGTATCTTTAACAAAAATTGAACTATTGTTAAAATGAAGGATTGAATTGTCAAGAGGAGATGTGTCTTGATGATGAAATAAGAAATCACAAGTTGGAAGGAACCAGTGGTGGTTCTGAGTTTTCTTGAAATTCAAAACTGGTGATTGATGGAGGATAAACATAGTTACAACTGAAAAAATAATCCAATTTAATCAGACTTGAAATAACATATTTATGAATTAACAAATATCATCGATTTTTTGAGTGCATCGATTATGTTGCCTGCGAGTTTATATTAGTGATCTTTGCGTTGAAAAATATTGGTTGACTGAACAGTTTTCTGTATCACTGAAATGGCAGATAATAGATATATCCAGAATAGGAGAGTTATGAGTACCAACATTTAATAATGCAATATTATCAAACAGCTTTGCTCCACAAGATACGGAAAATGAACATACTGCAACAGAATTACAGAAATAACTGTTATAAATTTCAGAATGTTACAATTATATAATGCTCAATACAATACAACAAATTTAATCAACTTCTACTTACCATCTGTTGATGACCCAACTGGGCGTCCCTCTAACCATATCTCATACAATATTGAAAACACATTTTGAAACTGCAAGTGAATGTTTGATGTCTCTTTATTAGCATCATATTCACCCTCTTCGTCCAAGTCCAGCATTTCTTCGCGCCAGTTATTTTCTATACATACATACAGTGGAAACCGATCATAAAGGTCCTTCAACTTCTGCATCCCTCTAAAAATAACATTATTGGTAAATATTTGAATTTCTGGGTCACTCAGATATCGACCAGAATTTGGTGTCATTGTATTCATTGAGCTTTCCTGAACAACTTTAGTTGAACCAATGGTAGGCGGTCTGTCTTAGTTTAGAAAATATGGGCCCCCAAAGTACCGAAAATTATCTATCTTCATTAATTTCTTCACTACAAAAAATTTAAGAAAAGCCCTGAGCAGAAGCTTTTGAGCGCTCGTTCTCTGGTGGAGCAATAAGACTATTACCTCAGAATTTTATATGGATTTGAGAATGATACCAAATATATAAATGCAGAATAACAGCAAAATCGGAATTATATCCTGGAATTTTTCAAAAATTTTATAAAAAATGAATAATTACATAAACTAATTTCTATGGTTCTGATTGAAATTTGCATGAATATTCAGAATATCAATTTACGTTCACAAAAGAAATTCCACTTGAATCGGATGTCCTGTTATGGAAATATAAAGATTCTTCTTTTCAATACTCCAATTGAATTTTATATGGTTCTGTTAACACTATGGCCACGAAATTTTGGATGAACTTGAACATTCAGTATATCGATTTCCATTCACAAAATTAATTTCATTCGAATCAAATCAAATAGATAGAATCAAATATTTGATATTTCTTATCTATAAATTGTCTAAAATCATGAACCCTAAAGCCTTAAGAACGATATATTATGCTCTATTCAACAGCGTCGTCGGTTATGCAATAATAGCATGGGGAGGAGCATACTCCAATGTTTTAAATTTACTGAAAAATATTCAAAGAAGATTACTGAAGATAATTAATAAGAACACACCTGTAAGTATTAATAACCCACTGAATATAGATCAGATATATGCTGTGGAAGCATTGTACTACCACTATGAAAGTCTCAAAAACAAGTTTATGACATCTGATCTAACATGTGTAACAAGAAACAAAAGTATACAGACACCAAAAGAGAAAAAACCGTTAGTGAAAGAGTAGTTATATTTATTTATTTATTTATTTATTTTACAACTATAAATCAACACATTGGTTGTTAACATAGTCTACTTTTAACAAGTTTTTTGAAATTATTATAATTACATACATTTAAATATTTCTTTATGTCATTTGGTAAGCTATTAAATGTGGAGAGACTAGAATACAAAGGTCCAGATCGTCCAATTTCTGTTCTTGTTTTTTGATAGAAGGCATCCTTGTTTCTTGTGTGTATTCGTGATGTTATGTACCCTTTGTAATAAGCATTGACTCTTAGTTGATCATTTTCGAGTTTATAGACTAAGTTGCACTGTTGCAGTTTTATTAATTTATCGATTCTCATGTATGGGTATGTCTTGTATATTTCATCAGAAGGGTAATCGTATGGAAGATCATGAAGACACTTTATCGCTTTGTTTTGAAGTCTCTGCAGTCTATTCAAATTGAATTTGGTAGTTCTGGACCATATAACCGACAAATAGGACAGCACAGATTGGAAGTACGCAAAGTAAATTTGTTTTGCTGATTTTTGGCTCAGGTAAGATTTCAGATGTCTCAAAGCGCCTACCAGTGGGTTGAGCTTGTCTATTATAGATTCACATGGAGATCCCAGGATAGTGTTTCCGTTATATTCAAACCAAGATATTTGTTGTTGACTACTTGTTTGACATTTTTTCCATTGACACCAGTTGGAGTGGGGTACTTGCAGATGTTTTTCTTTTTTTGAAGTGAATATACACTGTTTTGTCTTCATTCATTACCAGTTTGTTAGAGGTCAACCAATCACTGAATTTGTGTAAGTCCAAATTGATAGTTTTTTGAAGGTTTTTTAACTCTTTATCGCTATAGATGAGGATTGTGTCGTCTGCAAACATGAAGCACCTACCCGAAGACCGATCCTAGAGATATTTTCTACATAATAAGATACAGCAAAGGTCCAAGTACTGTGCCCTGTGGTACTCCAGATTTAATTTTCTGTCGTTTGCTCTTGGTGCCATTCAACACCACATACTGATATCTATTGCTGAGGAAAGACTTGAAAAGGTTATAAGATGTTCCTCTTATACCAAGTTGTTTCATTTTTTTCAATAATATGTTAATATTAATCAGATCAAAAGCCTTCCTCAGGTCGACGAATATACCCCACAAACATTTTCTCTTGCCTCAATCCTTTCCAGTATATACTCCAGTACATCAATAGCTGCTCCTCCGTTGAACTCTTTGCTTGAAACCCATATGAGACTTGGAGATGTTAAGAAAATTTACTAATCTGTTTTTCATAATGGTTTCAAGAATTTTCGCAAATACAGAAGTATTAGAAATTGGCCTGTAATTATCTGGTTGTTGTTTATCCCCCTTTTTATATATAGGTGTTACCCTAGCGATCTTGCACAGCTTAGCAGTTTGTTCTTGATGTCATAGAAATTGGAGTTTATGATGTCCCTGTATAGTTTCCCATTCCTGCTATTGGCCGTGACATCAATGTTCATGTCACCCACCATAATTATTCTACCAGAACACTCCAGAACATCTCCCAAAAACTGAAGAAGCTCGAGGGTATATTTTTTGGGGCTCGATACACGCCATAAACAGTTGTGTTTAAGCTATTGAATTTAATACATACCATGTTTATCTGATCATCAAATGATGGTGTCTCGATTACTGTGTACTCTAAATCATTTCTTGCATATATCGCACAACCACCACCCCGGGATGGTCTACAGTCATGTATTCCATGGTATCCTTGTATATTGTAGAGGTGTTTTTCCTTGTCTTTCAGCCATGTTTCCGTCAATATGATTATATGTGGATTTTTGAACTTGACAGTATAATATGTTAGTTATCTATTTTAAATTGTGTTTTAATAGATCTTATATTGCAGTACATTATATTGAGATTTTGTTCTTGCTTATGAGTGCCTTTGGGGCCACCTAGTTTTTGTTTTCAATTGGTTCAAAGTTTCTGTTGATTTTACTTCAATGGTTTTTCCGGTGTCCGACTTCTTCAGAAGGATTTTACCCTCTGAGATCCAAGCATATTTATAGTTGTTTTCTCTTTTTAAAATCCCTCACGTTTTTGAATAAGAGTTGGTATTCGGGTGTGTTAATCGTGATTGAAGAAGATAGGTATTTTTTCGATATAACCCAGTTGGTTAGAATTAATTTCAACATTTCTTTTAGCTTTCATGAATTTTTCTTTTGTGTTTTTTTCCTTGAAAATAACCTTTAACTGCCTTTTATCTGTTTTTCCTAGTTCCTCACAAGTTATATCTTCAGTTTTCAGTTCAACATTCAATTTCTTTCCGATCTCTAAAACCATCTTCACATTTTCATCTTCAGCTTTTTTCAATGATGGTAAGCCGCTAATGATCAAGTTTTTGCTGAGTTTTATTTGTTCATTCTTGTTTCTTTCTGATTTCAGAATATCGATATCCTTTCTTATATTATTCTGTTCATCTCTCAAGACTTGACTTCTTTTTTCAGTATCTTGTTCTCTTTTTCTTGAGCTTCCAGTTTAATCTTGAGATTGCGTTTGCATTATAAGAAATTCCAGCTTTTCCATTACATCAGTGAGAGTGAACTTCTCCTTTGAAGAACCCACAGACCTGCGTTTCTTGACAGGCACAGATTTTTCTACCTCTTCATCTGTAATAACTTCATCCACTTCTTCCTCTGAGGTGGTACATTCCTCAACTTCCTCGCAATCGTCACAAATCCAAATTTTTTTACCGGATCAGTGGTGGAACCACAAGCGCTCGACAGCGTATCGATCCCGACATCGAAGTCGGGTACGTCACTGTCGAGTCGAAGAGAATTCGGTACCAACAATACTCGAGAAGGATATCTCGACAACGCTCGGCTAAGTTCGTTATCTCGACAAGGAAATATCGTCTGTCCAAAAACGTTGACTGATATCTGTCACTTTTTGAGGTTTTGTTGATTGTTTACAGCAATTAGTGCTTCTGGGAATTTCGAATATCAAAGTTTTTAAAAGAGGGAAATTGTCATGGCCATAAAATTTCATTGCCGTTAAGGCCCAAATTTGTATAATCGTTGAAAAATCCTTAAAGTATTGGTTGAGCCGGTTGAGGAATTATGTGTTTCAGTCTTTTTATATACAAAACTACAATAAAAATCATTTTTCCGAAAACTTTTATTCGATTTTCATAACATCTCAATATCTCACCAATAAAAAGAATTTGTATTTAGAAGCGTAGCCATTGAATATACCTTTCCTAGTCCTTATCCCTTTGTACCTGCAGAGATCCCATTTGGGAGGTGTTTTTATTACAGGTGTTAGGCAAATGAACCTGTTGTTACTTAGCCATGTTGTTTGTCGGTGCAAAACGATCCTGGAAAAACCCAAGCACGGTTTGGTATACGGATACGCATAAAGTTTCTTCCGCTGTAGGGTAATTCTGGGTATTCGCAAAATTGGGTTTTTCCATTTGGAAACTACCCCCAGACAAAGCTCAGGTGGGGCGCGCATTTTAGTCTTTAAGTAGAAAGTAATGCAAATATAGTCGGAGTTTGAAGGGTGAAAATTCCTGATAAGTATAAGAACATTTGGTGTATTACATTGCTCCTCCATTTTTTTTTATTTTGAAAATGAAGAGCAATAAAATTTAAGATTTAAACTTAGTTCAAACCAAAATTATTCAACTGATCGGAATCTACCGATTTTTGACGACGAAATCTACCGATCACATAAAAGTTGGAGTGGCAGCACTGGCAGCAGTTCAATGAAAAAACTTTATACAACTTACACGAGTGTTTGTCGGCAAACTGATTGTACCCGACAGTGGGACGTGTCGATAAAATCGACAAAAGAGACCTTGTTGATCGCACGTGGTACCGATTTTACCCGACTCGTCTTGAAGAAGGGTCGTCGGAAGGAGGGGTAAAGGGATTACTGTCGAGTCGAGCGCTTGTGGTTCCACTGCTGATCAGTTTGCTCATGTCACTTGACACTTCTACGCAGCTCTGATGGAACCATTTTTTACAATCTCCCCCGCATTGGAATTTATAACCTTTACTTCCCAGTTTTTCCTGCACTTTCCGCAATTCATTTTGATGTAGAAACGTTTCGAAATACGCACCTGGACCAGTAAACAAACGATGCGTTCCTGAATATGCAAGAACAGATGTTTATGCTGATAATATGTTCGTATTATAATTAATTTAACACAATCGAAGAATTGATTCACTTATTTTGATGTTAATTCGCTTTTTTCCTGGTTCTCCTAACGTAATATTGTTGGTTGCGCCACAAGTAGCTTTTTTGTTTACGTTTTCGGCAATTATTTCGCACTAAGTTATGAAAATTTTGAAGATTAGCGAGACGCGATTAACAACACGTCCATATGCTCTTATCTCACTTTACATTTACATATAAAGCAATAAAACTATTTAATAGTCTGCCAATTAACCTAAAGAAGATCCAAGGAAAAAATGTGAAAAAACTACTGAAAGAATGGATTGTTGTTAACGTGCAATGAATAAAAGATATATAAAAAAAATAAAAATTTAATATACCCGTAATGTCCCGTAATTAGACCGACAAACTTCTAGTGGACATTATAGATCATATTTTAGACAGATTCGACCCAAATCATATAATGCAAAATTGCTTCGTTAAGGAGCTAGTGCCCTTTGAAGATGACGTCCTGTCCACACTTTTTGCCACATATTCGCAAAACGGAGTCACATAAAGGGCTGAAAATTTACACATTGGCTAATATCATAAATACGCATCGATTAGATTGAGTGCATTTCTTTCATGTCAAGCACAATCGTAACATTTGGGGGGGGGGCGAAGGGTATTTTTAGTTGAAACTTTTTTAACTTTCATTATTTCGCGAGATTTACATCATATTAAAAAACTCTGATGTTTTTTCTTGAAAAAGATGCTCTTGTATAATAACGCCCAGATGCACCATTTCTGAGAAAAAATTTTTTTTATCATTTAATTACCTAACTCTAAAGACTTAGTGAAAAGAGAGAATTTTCAAATTTCGGAAATGGTGCATCTGGGCGTTATTATACAAAGCATCTTTTTTCAAGAAAAAACATCAGAGTTTATGAATATGATGTAAATCTCGCAAAATAATAAAAGTTAAAAAAGTTTCAACTAAAAATACCCTTCGCCCCCCCCCAAATGTTACGATTGTGCTTGACATGAAAGAAATGCACTCAATCTAATCGATGCGTATTTATGATATTAGCCATCTTCAAAGGGCACTAGGTCCTTAACGAAGCAATTTTGCATTATATATTTGGGAAGAATCTGTCTAAAATACCATCTATAATGTTCACTAGAAGTTTGTCGGTCTAATTACGGGACACCCCTGTATATATATATATAATAAAATTATCAACTTTGGAGATATTGTAGATAACATCACTGGGAAAATATAAATTTTACTATGTTACTATGTTGTGTACTTAAAATATATAAAAAACATAACTGAAAAAAATTTAATTTAGATATAAGTTAGATATATAGTCCGTTCACGAAGGTTGAGCACATAGTAGGCGTTTCTTTATTTATCTGAGTTGGCAGTATTTCCTGTCATAACGTAAAATAGAGTCAACGTTGTCGAATGTACCCGGCCTCGTTCGACAAGCTTGCGAGTTATCAGACAACTCTATGCAATATTGACAACATTGCGTATCAATCTGACTCTTGTCAGATGTTCTTACATAACCTAAATTTCAATATACACAGTGGAATATGCCAAATTTCCATGGCCAACCGACGACTCAACCTTTCGTGAACGGACTATAGGTAATTATGTAACCAGCCCCACCAACAGATAACTATGTTTATCTCAGTGAGATTTTGCACCGATTTGATGTAATTTGTACTGGTTAAAATAAATAAATAAATAAATATGTACTTATGGAAATATGAAGTTTCTTCTTTTCAATATTCCAATTGAATTTAATATGGTTCTGTTCACACTATGGCCACAAAATTTTGCATGAGGCTTGTTATGAGCATCTTGTATTCGGACCTAACATTTCATTTCAATTGATTTAGTTTTTTCTGAGATATTGAGGAACAAAAATTTTGAATGGAACACCCTGTACGATTTGGCTGGTTAACAAACTTAAACGAGCCATTTGGGACCCGAACTCATCCTGAAAATTTCAAGTCTCTAGGACAATCCCTTCGAAAGTTATTGTGCTAACAGACGGCCCCACAGACAGAATTGAATTTGACCACTTATTCGTCATCAGGAAGTCTAACCTTATCGTTTGACAATCGGCACAATATTCGAAAATTACAGACATTTGGGCAAAACGATATAGCACTCGTTTAAGTAAAACGAGCGCTCAAAAGTGACATGAAGAAGAAACATTTCTGGAACCTTGGGGGCCCATATTTTCTAAATTTAGACAGACCGCCACCTGTTGTTTTCACTAATGTTGTTCAAGAAGCCTTTGAATAGAAACTAAAAACTGGTAGGTAACCAAAATTCCACATTTTTTATCACCAGAATTAATAATAACACTTCTTACTCACTCATCTTTTGTTATCCTCCTTTTGAGTATGACATCGAGAAACAGATGTAACCTGCTTAAGACTGCAATTCTCCATTGGGAACTGGTGAATTTGCTCTCAAGATTCACAGTTACTGTTCTTCTCAACTCTGCATCATGTTTCAAAGCCGATATCAGCATTAAAAAATCGGGCAGAATAAGATGAAAATGTTTTGCCATGTGATTCGGAAGATACTCAAGTAAGACATCGAAAAACAGAACGGAATCTTCGATTATTCTTCTGTTGATACTGGTCATGGCACAGCGAAGGTGATTAAGTAAAAATTTGAATAAGAAATCACTGGTATTGTTCTCCTTGATCTACAAAAAAACAATGACATAGAATGAGTATTTGAATAACTCAATAACTCAAATTGTGCATACTTCACTGAGCATAAGTTTGAGTAGTTTTAAACCAGCCTTTCTGGCATTAGGCATTTCCTCTTGAATGAAATAACAGACAACTTTGAAGTAATAGCTTATATTAATTTTCGAGTTTCTTATTAGATATTCCATATCTTGACAAGCTCTGATTTTCATGTTCTCATTACGATGCTCCATTCTCTTTGCCACTTCCTGGAAATGAAAAGAAATGTTGACGAGTAAAAGTACAAAAAAGAGGTCATGTATAGTATTCAATTTAAATCTGCGATACTAACCTTTACATCCAGGTCTTTCCGTCCATCCTCAGTTGACTTAGCTTGCAACTGTGGAGTTATAACAATGGGTTTCACTTTAAATTCAGTATTTGTTACATTTTGTCTTTTTAGCAATTCCTTTGCTGCATTTTTCAATTGAGTTTTAGCTTTTTGTGCTTTTAGTCTTTTCTTGTGCTTATGATTTTTACCCATTTTGTGTTAATTCAATGAAAATATATCTAAAATAAATGCTGCTTCAATTCAAACTTCAAATTCAAATTGAGAGGTTATTAAATATTTTCTTACCATAGAATTTTGAAATTTTTGTTACAGAATATAATAATCAAAATTTTAAATATAATGGCCTCTCATATAAGTATTGTACTTTTATGTAATGTTTGAGCATTGTTTCTCCTTAAACAATGGTTTGAGAATTAACATTTTATAAACAATATTATTCAACGCTGGTTCTTGCACACTTGTTCCTGTGGAAAAAAATTTGCTAGAGATTGTCCAAATATCTGATATTTTCGAAAGACGATTACGGTAAAATGAAGTTTAACCTGAAAATATTCACACTCGAAGATCGATTTTTCAATATCAGCCAGTTTTCCGTACATCTCATTAGTAGCATTGTTTAAAGATGGTAAAAAGATTCATGAACTTATAATGGTGGATGCGCTGTTAAACATGAAACTTATTAGTATCGCATCCACCACATTTTCTCGTCCTCAATGGGAACACGAAAAACGTCCTACTATTTTTTCTCAAAATTCTCAATGAATGTTCAATATGGCTATTTTTGTGTCCGATCATATTCCACACTTTACAATAAATAGACATCAATCCACAGATTTGCAGAATAAAGTACCATAAATTCGGGATCTTAATCATCAGTTGATTTTATGTCTTATGAGATAAAGTTCCTATGGACAATGGGTCTCTGACGCGTTATTTCTGAGTTACGCGGTGTAGAAATTTGAAGAATGAAGTGGTTTTTCGAAAATATTGTCGTCACGATTTTTCTTTGCGTTTTTCTCCTTAAACAATGCTTTTGATATCAAGCTTGGGGCCTATCTAGGTGTTTTATTGATCTGAGTGTCCCGTAGGTAGAACGCAAAATAGTTCAAACCAACCACAACTGTCAAACTGTGAGAACTTAACCAAACATCACTTGAACTGTCATAACAAATCGAATCTCGAATCGGGAAGTGAAAATCAATCAAAGATATTTTGTAAAATATCTTTGAAATCAATGGATAAAGTAAAAAAAAACTAAAATGAAAATGACAAAAATAATGAAATTCTTCAATTTCAGGACATGGTTCCCGGAGAAACTGTTAACTTTTCATTCTAATAAAATTCTAAGCAATGTTTACTTGAGGAGATACAAAAAATGTATCGGTATTTTGCTGCATTAAGAATATTACTAGTTTTTTTACCTTTTATGGGCTATATACACCCAGATGAATTCTTTCAAAGCGTAGAAGTCATAGCTGGTAAGCCAAAAATCGAATATTTGAATTTTGGTGACCAGCAGATAGCGACCATATTCTGTTGTCATTGTATTCATTGAGTCTTCTTAAACAACATTAGTGAAACCAACAGGTGACGGTCTGTCTTAGTTCAGAAAATATGGGCCTCCAAATTTCCAAAAATGTTCCATCTTCACGTCACTCTTTCTGCTATAAAAACACAAATTCACTGCTCCAATTTAGTCTATAAATCACCTTTGAACATTCAAATAACTATTCGATTAGTTTAATTTCAGGTATATTCAATAATTAATGCAAAAACAACGAAATTCTAGATGTACCACATATCCACAAATTCTAAATAAAGCCTGCTGTTTTTAATGGCACCTCTAGAATTTCAATGTTTCTGCATTAATGATTGAATATTCCTTAAATTAAACTAATCGATTAGTTATTTCAATGTTCGAAGGTGATTTATAGACTAAAATGGAGCAGTAATTCTGTATTTTTATAGCGAAAAAAGTGACGTGAAGATGGAACATTTCTGGAATTTTGGGGGCCCATATTTTCTAAACTAAGACAGACTGCCACCTGTTGGTTTCACTAACGTTGTTCAAGAAAACTTATTGAATACAATGATACCAAAATCTGGTCGATATCTGCTGGTCACTGAAATTCAAATAAAGGGTTTTCCAATAAGAGGTGTTATTTTGATATTCAAATAAAAATGCCATTTTTCAATATAAATGAACAGATGTTTATTTCATTATAAAGAAGAAGCTATGCCGTTAATAGTGGAAAATAACATCAGGCAAATGACCACCACTACCACGCTTACAGGACCATATCCTTTCAATTAAATTTTCCATAACCAAATCGCAAAGCAGCTGGCCTATGTCCTCGATAGCCTCATGAATTCCATCTTTGAGGTCTTGAATCGACGCTGGGCTATTGGCGTAGACCTTCTCTTTCACGTGGCCTAAAAGGAAGAAATTGCAAGGTGTTAAATCACAAGATCTCGGTCGCCAGTTGTGATCACCTATTCAAGAGATAACACGGTCCGGAAACTTTTCCCGCAAAAGATCAATTGTTTCGTTGCTTGTGTGGCACGTAGCGCCGTCTTGTTGAAAGTCAACGTTGTCCAGATCAATACAATCCAATTTCTGCCAATAATTCCAAAGAACGACGAGGAATGGACAAACCTGGGTTTTCTCCAACATTTTCGGCTACAGCAGCAATATTCTCGGCTGTTGTTGATTGACGTGCACGGGTATTCTTCACATCACTAACTTCCAAGAGCTCGAAATTTTTAACCAATTTCTATATTGCAGTACGACAAGGTGCTTCACGACGACCCAAAAATGTTCGAGTTTTACGAACCGTCTCTGCCAAATTTTCTCCATTTTTATAATGAATTTTAATAATTTCAATGCGTACTTGAAGGGTGTATTGTTTCATTTTCATTAAAAAAAAATTGCAGCTTCAAACGTGACATCTACCGAAGTAGCAGGCTATTCGAAATAACACCTCTTATTGGAAAAACCAAACAAAAAAATCTACAACAGGAATTACTAGAATCCTAATTTCAGGTAAATTCTTGAATGTGGAGCATAAGCTGACATGGGAGTTCAACATTACCTCACCAATACGAAGCATAGCTATCCCTTACTTCACTCTAGGCATGTCCTACAAAATCCTACTTGGGGTGGACTATATTTTCAAATCATTCATAGGAACCACGACTTTAACTCCGTATTTTGTGATATTAGTCCCAAGATTATTCATGTGTCTATCCTCCTTCCTTGTCGATTTCTCTCTGTACAAGATTTGCCGCAACAACAATGAAAAATGCAAATCTAGACTGATCATACTATCAACTTCCTACGTTATTTTTACTTATGGCACGCGGACTTTCTCTAATGCTTATGAAATGTGCTTATTCTCATTACTTCTATATTACGTATCTGAAAGCTTAACTTTTTCTAATCAGATCTTGCGAAAAAAAGAATATGTACAGTATCGATATTCGAAAACTAAAAGTATTCCAGAGAAAGCTAAGTTCCACAAGTTGAATCTGTATCTAAAAACTGATTCTTTACGAAATTGTTTTCAGATTAGTTCTATTGTTGTAATCGGTTTTTTCAATCGTCCCACATTTCTCATTTACTCTACAATGCCTATTTTTTTCTGGCTTTATAGGGGAATTGGAAGTCGCGTTATTAGTAATATTCATTTTCATTTTAGAATCTTAGCTCTAGTAGCTTGCGCCCTTCCAACTCTGTTGTTCGTCGTTATTGTTGATTCCTTTTATTACGGTTATATTACATGGGGTGAGATTGGCATGTTAGACGTGTCGATCAACAGTTTTGTCTTTACCCCATGGAATTTTGTTAAGTACAATATGAACGCGCAGAATTTGAGCAAACATGGTTTACACCCCAGGTATCTACATTTGCTGGTCAATATGCCGTTACTTTTTAATGTTTTGGCCATCGTACATCTGTATAATCTTGGATTTTATTTTCACAGGTGAGATATTAAGAATTGTGTTCAGATGTATGGAGTTATTTTGAATGAAATCTTTTAGGTCCTTCGGGATCGAGATACACTGCGCAAAAAAAATAACGCACATTCTGAAAGTCTCAATTTTAATGAAATTTAACTCTACATTGACTTCATAACTTATTTTTTATGTTCTCTCAGGAAGGTTTTGAACGAAACAAGACACATTAAATGGTAGAAAAATTCGGGATTTCACCGAATCTTATGTGAAAGAAGAGAAATAAACAATTTTCAAAATACTGGGATGCTGATAAGTGATTTAATACTTGGTATTTCACCCCTTGCGTTAATTGCAGCTCGGCAACGACGGTTCATACTCAAAATGAGTGATCTTAAAATGTTCTGATCTAATCCTTCCCAGATTCCTAAGTAGCTGGTTGATTTTCTGAACTTCTCAGCTTTCTATTGAGGTTGTCCCAAACCTGCAAAATCGCATTGAGATCTGGACTTCTGCTGGCCATTCCATTCGAGAGACTTCAACTTCTTCAATGTACTCCTGAACGATGCGCGCACGATGGGTCTGGCATTACCGTCCATAAAGATGAATTTTTCACCAATGTATGGGGCAAATGGCACTACATGCTCTTCAAGAATGGTCCTTATATACCTATCAGCATTCATAGCTCCATTATCAACGACCACTAGGTCTGTGCGAGCAGTCAAATGGCGTTTTCGGAAATCTACTCGTTCACTAACTCGGGTTACAAATTGACGGATAAACAGTTCAATTGCTGTCAATTTGTAGCCCGGGTTAGTGATCGAGTAAGTTTCCGAAAACGCCAAAAGATATTCCACCCCATACCATAATCGACCCTCTCCCTGAATCGCTGCAACATTCTGGACACACTTGTATGGGAAACTCCAAACCTTTATGCAATTCTTGTGTATGTCCACCCTTTTCTCGCAAAACTACCGCTTGGGCACATTCCTCTTGGGTTAAATTGCGTGTTTCGCGTTGCATAGCGGTCGAGTATAGAAAATCAAACGAAAGAAAAACTTATGATCACTATAATTGATCGAGAACAACTGATTTCAGAATGGAGCCAATACATTCAAAATCTGATAATCTCATCTTTTTTTTATTCTTGCCGGGAAAAACTTGTATTGAAGAAAAACGTTGAAAGTGGATAGCATATGCATGCATAATTCTGATGAAAATAATTTTCATTTGGAACACCTTCAGTTGTAGAATAAATTTGGGATTTCCATAAAGTGCGTTAATTTTTTTGCGCAGGGTATTTTTCATTGGCATGATGATTTTGTGTGCTCCCACTTGTACTTGAGCGCTCGTTCTACTTAAACTAGTGCTATATCGTTTGATCCAAATGTCAGTAATTTTCGAATTTTTAGTCGAAAATGGTCTTTGGCTTTGACTCCCTGATGACGAATCTGAGGTAAAATTCAATTATGTCCGTAGGGCCGTCCGTCTGTTAGCGAGATAACTGGTAAAATATCTATTTTACCGCCCAGTTACCGATTTTAAAAATGCTGTTTAGCATATTCTTTCCTTATGATATTGTGATGCCACAGTTTCTATTTGAGCATCGGCAAATGAATATTTCCCGAAGAAATCGAAAAAGACTTTCTATAAATCGTTCATTATTCAAGTGCCACTTCTCTTAATTAGACCCAGATCATTTCTTCATTTAAAAATGAGTGTTTTTGGGTAATTCCCACTCTTCTAAATACTTGGCACTGTTCCTATCTTAGCTAACCTAACCTAACTGAAGCTAAGGTTAGGTTAGGTTAGCTAAGATTGAAACAGTGCCAGTATTTATAAGAGTTGTTGCTACTTGCTGTTCCCATCTTAGCTAACTCAAGCCAACTATCAGCTTAGGTTAGGTAAGGTAGTAGCTAGATAGGAACAGTGCCAAGTATTTATAAGAGTGGGAATCCCCAAAACACTTATCTTTCACTGAAAAAACAAAGTCTGGCTCGTATTAAGACAAGTGAACAATTTATAGAATTTCTTTTCCGATTTTCTCGGGAAATATTGATTTGCCGGTGCTCAAATTGAAACTGTGGCGTCATAACGAAACAATATGGTAAATATGTATTTTAAAAATCGGTAACTGGGCGGTAAACGATAGCCTTCGAAGGGATTGTCCTAGAGACTTGAGGTTTTCAGGGTGAGTTCGGTTCCCAAATGCCGCGGTTTGGTTCGTTAACCAGCCAAATAGTACAGGTGTTCCATACAAAATTGCCATTCAAAAATTTTGTTCCTCAATATCTCAGACAAAGCGATACTAATCTAAATGATCTTTTGCGGCCACATACAAGATGCTTATTATAAGCCTCATGCAAAATTTTGTGGCCACAGTGTTAACAGGACCATAAAAAAATCAATTGGAATATTGAAAATAAGAATCTTCATATTTTCATAACAAGATAGTCGATTCGAGCGAAATTTATTTTGTGAATGAAATAGATATACTGAATATTCATGCAAAATTTCAAGAGGATCGCATCATCCGAACCATAGATTTTTTTTAATTATTCATTTTACATACATATTTCATTTTTTGAAAAATTTCCAGAATATAATTCTGATCGTGATGAGATTTTGCATTTATATACTTAGAAGTTGGCAGTAAGTATTTGCTGTCATAAGGTAAAATAAATTCAACGTTGCCTAATGTACCCGGCCTCGTCCGACGAGCTTGCGAGTTATCAGAGAACTCTATGCAATATTGACAACATTGCGTATCAATCTGACAAGAAAATGAACACCATAACCTAAAATTTTAATATACACAGTGGAATATGCCAAAATGTCATGGCCAGCCGACGGCTCAACCTTTCGTGAACGGAGTATACGTCCGGAAAAATTTTGGGAAAAACCCACCCTATACCTTCTTACCAATACCCATTCAGAGAGTGATGTTCTTTGAATATTTCGTTATAGAGAGAATTTACTTCGTTTAGAGGGTGTTTTTTACATGGAATTGGATTCAAGGTGCAATGTCTTGTACGAAATTCGTTATACAGAGAAATTTGTTATAGGGAAGTTCCACTGTATTTCATTTTTTGAATAATTTCCAGAATATAATTCTGATCGTGCTAAAATTTTGCATTCATATCCTTAGTATGAATCTCAAGTCCTATACAAAATGTTGAATAACCTCATTGCTCCACCAATGAGCGAGCGCTCAAAAGCACGTCCTCGAGGCCTTTTTAAATTTTTTAATCTTTCAGGCTCACCCAAAGCAAATACAGTCATCTTCCTTCAATAAGGAGCATCAAAGGCTTGATGACAGTTTCAACAATACTACCTATATCTCTCCTTTCTCTCTTTCCTCATCAAGAACCAAGATTCTTGATTCCTCTAATTCTTCCTTTGGTCTACCTCCACGGCTCGAAAATTCTTCCTGAGAAAGAAAGCGATATCATAAAAGCAGATCCTACCTCCTTCAAATCATCGAGCGTAAAAAAGACGTCTAGGTACATCTATGCTGCCTGGCTCACTACCAACTTCATCCTTATGTTATTCTATGGTTACCTACACCAAGGAGGCGTGGTTTCGGCTATGTCACACCTCTCCAGCGTTGTCAGGAGATATGACAACTCGGTAAATGTACATTTGTTTTCTAGTCACAACTACATGTTACCAGAATTTTTGCTGCTACAACGTAAGGCAACATTTAAGACTGAGGAGTTTGTCAGTGACGTTGAGGCTTATAATAAAAGAGTCCACATATATGATGAAGGTTCTAATGAACTGGAGTTTGTAACTAGAAAGATTAAAGTAGTTTTCAACGCCCAGAAAATGTCCAAGAGAAAATTCAAAATGTACCTACTATTGCCTAACAGTCTCAAGTATGATATGCATAAATTGATCAAAGATACACATTTAGGTTTGACAAAAATGAGGTCTTTTTACCCGCATGTCAGCATTGAGGCTTTAGCTGGTATTGGAGATTATTACTTAGATATTATCAGTATTTTGAATTATGAAATGTTGAGCGATTTTGATGGTGCAACCATGCATTTGTTTAGGTTGGTAGAATTCTTTGGGTTAGGTTTGTATGAAATTTCTGAGAAATATGTGGTTAATAGTGATAAAATGATTTCGCTTGAGAAGAGGTAATAGAAATGAAGGGATATAGGTACACTCAGAGTAAGAAGTAAACATAGAGATGCATCTACGCGTGAATAGCACTGCATTGTAATCAACCAAGCTCTAGAATGAGATGAAAAGCGCTCTACTGCTGATCTGGAGTGAAGTGAATGAAAGGTTAGATTTTAATTTCTACAATTTCTGAATATAATACAATATTTTCCGAATTTTGCCATAGTGAAGGGTTTTCCAATAAGAGGTGTTATTTTGATGTTCAAAGAAAAATGCCATTTTTCTCTATATAAATGATCGGATGTTTATTTCTTTAAAAGAAGAAGCTATGCCATTAATAGTAGAAAATAACATCAGGCAAATGACCACCACGACCACGCTTACAGGACCATATACTTTTAATGAAATTTTCCAAAACCAAATCGCAAAGTGGCCGCCCTATGTCTTCGATAGCTTCACAAATCCATCTTTGAGGTCTTGAATCCACGCTGGGCTATTGGCGTAGACCTTCTCGTTCACGTGGTCCCAAAGGAAGAAGTCGCAAGGTGTCAAATTATAAAATCTCGGTGGCCAATTGTGATCACCTCTTCGAGAGATAATACGGTTCGAAAATTTTTCCCGCAAAAGATCAATTGTTTCGTTGCTTGTAGCGCCATCTTGTTGAAATTAAACGTTATCCAGATCAATACTATCCAATTTCGGCCATAAAAAATCATTAATCATCTCTCGATAGCGCAATCCATCAACCGTAATTATTGCTCCAGCCTCATTTTCGAAAAAGTAAAGTCCAATGACTCCGCCGGACCATAACCGCACCAAACAGTCACACGTTGAGGATAGAGATGCTCTTCAACAATAACTCTTGGGGTTTCCGATCCCCAGACGTGACAATTTTGCTTGTTGACGAAGCCACCGAAGTGGAAATGAGGCTCATTAGTCAATTTTTTTTCATTTTTCGTTGAAATTCCGGGTCATTTTCATGCATTTCAACGACCCAATCAGCAAAGACAAGACGTTGTTGATGATCAGCCGGCTTGAGTTCTTGTTTTAACTGAACTTTATAAGCCTCAAGACCCAAATCTTTATGCAAAATACTGTGTAATAACGTTTGTGGAATGCCTACTTTCTGCTACATCAGCAATATTCTCGGCTGTTTTTGAGCGACTAACTTGTCACAACAGCTTGAATTTTTCCACCAATTCCTTTATTGCGGTCCGACAAGGCGCTTCGCACGACGACCAAAAAATGTTCGAGTTTTACGAACCATCTCTGCCAAATTTTCACCATTTTTATAGTGAATTTCAATAATTTCAATGCGTTCTTGAAGCTTGTATCGTTCCATTTTTATTAATGGCGTAGTTTCTACTTGTCAAATGTCAATAAATGACAGCTTCAAACGTGGCATCTATCGAAATAGCGGGCTATTCAAAATAAAACCTCTTATTGGAAAACCCTTTACAACATTTTCCTAATTTTGCCATAGTATAATTACCGGAATACCCTTAAGCAACGATGAACAGTAAAATAATTCAGTTTATGAAAGTCTAATTGAAAATAAAATGTAAACACGATCGCCTAAATGAACAGAAAAAGAGCGATGTTGCCAAACTGACAGAATTGTCTATAGCAGACTCTAGCGGTTAATACCATAGTAGAGCAGCTAAGACCAATTAACCCAATACGGAATAAAGATACGGCACAAGTTCGAAACGCCGGAGTTTTGTTCGCGTGCATAAACAGATTATACTTGGCTGCGTCAACAAATGCGTGAAAGCATCTCTAGGTTTACTTTCTTTACTCTACAGTAAAAACACAAACATTGAAGTTCTTAAACTGCAACATTCCAACTTTTCAGGAGACTGAAGAAGTTTAAATACTCAACTCAACTATATATTTTAATTATTTTCATTTCAAATTTCTTATTATACTCATTGCGATTTGTACTTGCACCCAAGCTTATCAGTTATAGGTATTGAATTGAAAAATGTGAATCTCAAAATACTTAAAAAAAGAATATGAAAGTGGTGATTTTTGTGATCATATATCGTGCGTTCAAAAAAATTCGTGGTCAAGTAAGCTATGGATTCTATTTTGCCTAAGAGTCTATGGGGGGAAAAATTGAATCCACAGCTTACTTGACCACGAATGTTTTTAAACACACGCTATCAGAATTACTCAATCTCAAAATACTTAAAAAAAAAAATATGAAAGTGGTGATTTTGTGATCATATATCAGAATTACTGATTTTAGAAGGAAAATTTTTGAATCTCAAATAAAGATCTGATACTCCAAATATATATATGTATAAAATTTTTTATTTATTGGAAATTTTAATTATTTTCAATACCCATTGATATTGATGTATTTACACTCAATAAAAAATATGCAAGTGTATTGGTCTTATTTTATTATACTCAAATATATCATTTTGTACACATTCAGTACTCCTACTGGTCAATGGAATCTTTGCCCAAAAAAATACAGATTGTACTATCCTCATATAAAAGTATTATTCCCCAGAGTAAGAAGTAAACATAGAGATGCCCCTTAGAGTGAATCTTTGAATATAGAAGAGGTTTATTATTCGAAGAAGTTGATTGGATCTTACGACGGTGGTAAGACCCTGTTATACATATGCCTCTTTAGTTTGGTGGACTAAAACAAAAAAAAAGAAAAGACAAGACAGCAGAGCCTGAATTAGCTTCAAAGACTGGCTTGTCTAGGCATTACAGGAGCTGCGTAATAAACTCCTACAGCTGCAGTAGAGGTAATACTGGATCTCACCCCCGCTGCACATTTATGTTAAGAAAGAAGGTCTCATGAGTGCCCTAAGAATGGATCAAATAGTGCCTGGCAAGGGACACGGAAATATTTTAAAATCATTCGGTGGTGAACTCCCTTTACTACCGAGGGATTCCATGCCAATCGAGTATGACCTTGACGCCAACTACGAAGTGATCATAGGTGATCGCCAAGAAAGTGTGGGAGGTTTGTCTTCGACTTCGTAAAAAACCATCTCATCTGGTACACAGATGGGTCCCTAAGGGAACGAGGAGCAGGCATAGGCCTATACGGTCCCAAATACAGGGAATCGGTGCCTTTGGGAAAGCAATAACAACGCTCCAAACTGAAATTCTGGCCATAGAAAGATGCGCCCAAGTCTGTCTGTCCAGACAGTACAAGGAAGCCAGAATTTGTATGCCTCTGATAGTCAGATGGCACTGAGGCAGCTTATGGCCGTTGATTGTAGTTCAAGGACCATTTGGAACTGCAAACAGTCCCTCAAAACACTGGCGGAGTACAACAAGCTAGTTTTAGCTTGGGTACCTGCCCACCAGAACATTGAGGGAAATGAGAGAGCTGATGCCCTTGCAAAAAGAGGAGCAAACACACCTTCACCGGACCCTTGTCCTCCTGTTGGGTATCACCTACACTGATTAGGGCAGAGGTCGGTGTTTGGGAAAAAAAGGGAGAAACACTCTTACTGGATAAACACATCCGGTCAAAGACAAGCAAAGAGACTAATCGAACCTTCCAAAGAGAAGGCTCAACAAGCTCTATCGTTGTCAAAAAACGAGTTAAGGCTGCTAATCGGCCTTCTCACAGGCATTGTCCCGTGAGATATCACCACACAAGATCGGTTAAAGAAAACTCCGATTTGTAGGTTATGTGAATTGGCCACTGAAACAACCGAGCACATACTATGCAATGCACTGCGCTGGCGCAAACCAGACTTAAGGCTCCCACAGACCAACGCGGCAAAATCGCACCGCTCCGTGTCCGGAATTTGTTGCGAATATCCGCTGCGGGATCCGCAGTACCCCTCAAACCGATCCGATTGAAATCGCATCATTTGACAATCTCTACCATAGTTAGGTACTTGTGAAAATAGTGAAAAAAATATGTACACATCATCAGATGAAGAAGAAGCACTAATGTTGCTTGCAGTAGAAGAAGATACTTTACGGTAGAAAGCATCTATTTGTATATTACAGTGCAACCTTAATATAACGAACCTCAATATAACGACTTTCTCGATTTAACGAATTTTTCATAATCCCCTTGAATCGTCCATAAGAGTCAATGTAAAACTTACCTCTACATTACGAAAACTTTTCACGAACAACCTCTTTATAACGAATTTTCAACTACCAAAAAGAGTGTGAATACCTCTACTTAACGAATTTCGTCAACTCAAAAACCTCTATATAACGTTTTCACCAATAACCCTTAATCCAGGTATGTGATTCAGCCCGCGACAGGTTTCGACGCGTATTACGTAAAATACGAAGTTAGTTGATGGAAAGTAAGCCCCATTTCGCACCAAACCAGTCCAGTCCAGTCGAGTCAAGTCACTTCAGGATTGGAACTATTAACTTCGTTTAAAATCGTTTAAAAACAAATGGAATGTGAAATCTAGTTTCATACTAGGCCCTAGATTTCACATTCCATTTGTTTTAAACGATTTTTAACGAAGTTAATAGTTCCAATCCTGAAGTGACTTGACTCGACTGGACTGGACTGGCTTGGTGCGAAATGGGGCTAATCAGTGCTGCTCCTCACTTTTTGCAATGGCGCTCAGAAACGTAAAAGGCGTTCCTTATCTGTCGCAGAGAAGAGAGCGAAGCATCATTAATTATTTTGACAAAAATCCTTCTACAAAAAAATTAGACATAGCTAATAAGTTCGGGATTCCCGCATGTTCATTGGCTACAAATTTAAAATTAAAGATAAGTTTTCCGTAGAAATTGGTTTGCCTTCAACCATCAGAAAAATTGAAACCGTGGGAAACAAACTACAATTTATGACAATTGTTGATTTTTCACCTCTTTTATTTTGTTCTGCGGATTTTTGAAAAGAAAAAAAAAAGAATATGTTACCTACTCACTTTATTGTTTTGAAAAAGAAAATATAAAATGAATGAGTAATTTGATAAAAATGAGTTTTCATTTATGAGCAAAATTAGTTCGCTATAACAAGATGAGTATGTAATGTCGAGGTGAATAAAACCTCGGTATAACAAATTTTGGACCAACCTCACCTCAATATAACAAACCTCCGTTTTACGAATTACTTGATATAACGAATATTTACTGGTTCCCTTGCGATTTGTTATATCGAGGTTCCACTGTATTATTATTACGTTCTTATCTCACCTTAGGAAACCGAGAAAATGGGTTCACAAAATCAATCAAGAAAGATTGGAATATGGAGAATTTCATACATTGATGCCAATGTTGCGAGAGGACGAGAAGAGATTCTATGTATATTTTAGAATGTCAATAGAGTGTTTTGATGAAATTTTTCGTTTGGAAATATGTATCAGATAAATAAAACGAAGAATCAAAGAGTCATGAATTATTATACTTACCATCTTCCCCAATTTCTTCTCCTGTTTCATTCCAAACCTTATCTTTCTTGTAAATATTTTTGTAATCTTCATGAGAAAGATCATATAATATACGGTGCTTCCGAACTAATTCCATAAGTTTTTCCATCTCGTTGCCCACTTCGTTGCGAATTCAATGCAGATACAGTAAAAACGCAGCTGAATGCGAACTGAGTTTCCGCACGGAGAAAAACGCAGACAAATCGCAATGTACGCGATTAAAATCGTGCCGGTCTGAACTCGTCCACCTAACGACGTAGGAACAATAAGTTGCGGATCGGAGACGGTACGAATTCCGCAAGTGGTGCGGTTTTGCCGCATTGGTCTGAGGGGGCTTTACTCTACTAGGTGGCGCGTTATTAACGCCAGCCGACATAAGAGCAAAGTCTCCTAAGGAAGTAACCAGCTGTGCTAAGGAGGTTAGATTCCTGGGAAAAACGTAGTTTTAGTATGGTAACGCACAAAAGACCTTATTGGTCGCAGCAGTGCAGAAGGGTAATCAACGTGCCGATCGACCACCATATCTAATCTAATACCCATTGATATTGATGTATTTACACTCAATAAAAAATATGCAAGTGTATTGTTCTTATTTTATTATACTCGAATATTTCTAATTGTACAAATTCAGTACTCCTAGTGGTCAATGGAATCTTTGCCCAAAAAAATACACATTGTGCTATCCTCAAATAAGAGTATTATTCCCTCCCTCAGAGTAAGAAGTAAACATAGAGATGCCCCTTCGAGTGCATCTTTGAATAATGAAGTGGTTCACTGGCGCAGCCAGGGGGGGGGCTTTGGGGCTGCAGCCCCCCCCAAAGATTCTAAAAGTTTCAATTTTATCTGAGTTCTTTTTTTTTGCAACTTTCGTATTTGTTGTATCATCAAGAATTGTTCAGTTCAGCCCCCCCCCCAAAACAAAATCCTGGCTGCGCCACTGAAGTGGTTTTATATTCAAAGGAGGGAATAGTACTGCATTGTAATTAACCAAGCTCTAGAGTAGGACAGAAAGCATTTGACTGCCAAAAGGGTTGAAGTAAACAATAGGTTAGATATCCATTTCTACAATTTCTGCATATAAAAGAACATTTTCGTAATTTTGCCATAGATATAATTACCGCGATACCCTTAAACAACAACTTCCACCCAATCAGAAAAATAATTTAGTTTATGAACGTCAATACGAAATGAAAATGTAAATTCGACGCATCGCATAACTAAACATAAAAAGAGTGATGTTGCCAAACTGACAGAATTATCTATAGCAGACCCTAGCTGTTAGTAGCATACTAGGAGAGGCGTAGACCAATCATCCCAATATGGAATAAAGATACGCCACAAGTTCGCAAAATAACGAACGTTGTTTGCGTTCATAGACAGATTTTACTTGGCTGTCTCAACAAATACTCGAAGGCATCTCAAGGTTTACTTTTTGCTCTGAGACTAATCCTAACACCATTTATTCGAACAACAAGAAATCTATTTTGAGTCATTTTTCAATCACTGAATTCTTTATAAATAGATCCACTTTCGTGTCTAGAAAAGTTCTGACAATCGGAATAATCTGTTTTCTAGATTTCTCGATATTTTTCTGCTTAAGTACAACCATATTTTGTATCTGACACGGTGATTCCTCGAAATTAAAATCTTTATGACTTTTAACATAATTCACAAGCATATTCCTCAATTCTGTGTTGTCTTTTACAAGATAAATACCTATATCTCTTTCTATATCAGGTTTTGCCTCGATTCCAACTAAAATAATGAAAGGTGCCCCATTTTTGGAGCCCATCTGTTTCAAACTCTGATCCACTTCCGGTAACTTTGAGAAGGTCTCTACCAACATTGGAAGCCCTGGAATAGGAATGTTGTCCACAAATTTCAAGTCCCGAATTAAGAGTTGAGCTGGTGTTAAGTTGGAGATGTCAGCATGAAGATTCACAATTTTTTGAAATAGGTCTGATCTTGATTCTTTAAAACCAAAATTTTCTTCAAGTTTTTTTGCTGTTTCTATATCCAAAGGAGTCGCTTTCTTATTCTCTGGTAGAACTGCTAATGTATCGAAGACAATTGTACCTGTTTTGATAAGAAATCATCAACTCGATTCTTGCTCAGTTAATCTTTTATAAGAAATTTTCGATAATTAATTTTTGAGCGCTCGTTCTACTAAAACGAGTCGAATATCGTTCTGCTCAAATGTCTGTAATTTTCGAATTTTGTGCCGAAAATGGGGTTCGATAGGGATCGATTCCCTGATGACGAATTCATGGTCAAATTCAATTCTGTCAGTAGGGGCGTCCGTAAACACAATTAGCCTATTCGTTTTGAAGTATTTCGTGCTCCTGAGTAACTCAAAAGCTCGAAATACGGCTTGCCATTGGCTGCGCACAAGCGCTGGAACAGCTCAGGAGCTCGAAACTCTTCAAAACGAATACCATAATTAGGGGCGTTCGGCATCGACATCGGACGTGTCGGATCGATCTGAACCGTTCGTTTATTACATCCGGATTGAGGGGAATACACATCTGTACCGTTCGTCATAAAAATCTGAGCAATCGGACGTCGATCTTTGCTCGGTCTATTTCGACGGAGCAAAGCGATTTTATCCATAGAGTTTTATGTTTTTTATATTTTTTTTGTTTTATGTTGAGTTTCCTGATCCGACAACGGATAGATTGAAAAATTCTAACAGTTTTATTCTTCTGTTTTCATTTATTCATTAAAAACTCAATTAATTCATTAAAATTTTTCAATATAGCTATCGTAGTTATAAATGGGCAGGAGGAGATATTGCTTTCCCGTTTCTTTTTTGTGTAATTAATCAATTAATTGATCAGGATCTTTCGGTATAACTATCGCCAACAACGACCAGAAGGGGATATTGCATTACTCGTTTCTTTTGCATTCAGTGCCTTTGCACCTAATTATTTAATTGAGATTTTATGGAAGAGCTACGAAAAGGCTGAAAGTATCGTTAAAAGATGAGCATATTTCCCAAAATAGTGATCTTTGAAATCTCATAATCTATAAGAGTAGAACAGAGCAGTATGTTCTGTGGCAGATGCTCTGTACCGTTCGTTTATTCCCAGATATTTCAGATTTATCTGTACGATCTGTGGTCACGTGACAAAAAAATCCGTCCGCTCGCGGAGGTCAATGCCGAACGTCCCTAATAACTTTCGAAGGGATTGGCCTAGAGATTTTCAGGGTGAATTCGGTTCCCAAATGCCGCAGTTAAGTTCTTTAACCAGACAAATCGTACAGGGTGTTCCAAAAAATATGGCCATTCAAAATTCTCATAAAAAGCCACATGCAAAATTTTGTGGCTGTAGTGTAAGTAGAACCATAAAAAACTAAATTGGAACATTGGGAAGAAAAATCTTTATAGAGTGGAATTTCCCTATAACGAAAGCGCTAAATAAGCAAAAAAATTCGTAATAAAGAAAATTTGTTTCTACAGTCAGCAATGTCGCGGTCGACTTGACTAATTAATATCATTCAAACTTAAGCACTTGCTTTGATTTTAGACATTTTCGCACAACTTTTCACATTAGCGTAATGGTTAGATTGAAACCAAACATCCAGGGGTGTATTTAAAACTGTTTCAGAAGGATCTCTCTGCCCGCCGTAATGATTTAGTTTAAGGTCGGGATTTATCATATTACGTACATCCGGAAAAATTTCGGGAAAACCCCACCCTTACACCTTCTTACCAATACCCATTCAAAGAGTGATGTTCTTTGAATATTTCGTTATAGAGAGAATTTACTTCGTTTTAGAGGGTGTTTTTAACAAGATATTTAGATTCAAGGTGCAATTTCTTGAACGGAATTTGTTATACAGGGTGTAACTAAATAAGTGTAAAATATTTAATGAGGTGATTCCTCATCGAAAAAAAGATAGGATCTTTCATATAAAGAAACTTTATTGGAGCATCCCTTGTTAAGATACAGCCCCTCAAAGGGAGTACATAAAATTTGTATAACAATTTTTTTCACAAGCACCAAAAAAGTTTCAATATTGAAATTAACCTGACGTTTCCTACTAGCAAAAAGACACTTATCCAGTTATTTATTTGGTTTACCCCATGGTTGTAAGGGTGGGAAACGCAACCCCTAAAGTTTATTTCCAATGTAACTTTTTGTCTTATTATTTGTTTACCATTTAAAAATTTATTTCCGATAGCCTGTTTCATTCTAAACAAAAAATGTCTCTTGAGTTTTTTGCCCAAAATAAACCAGTTCGCAGTAAAAAATTATTTTACGAACAACTACAGAGATAGATCGTCATAAACTGACAGCGTTATATCAATTTAATTGTCACTATCGCTAAAAGTGTCCTACTAGATAGATTAGTTTCGCATTTATGACGATCTATCTCTGTAGTTGTTCGTAAAATAATTTTTACTGCGAACTGGTTCATTTTGGGCAAAAAACTCAAGAGACATTTTTTGTTTAGAATGAAACAGGCTATCGGAAATAAATTTTTAAATGGTAAACAAATAATAAGACAAAAAGTTACATTGGAAATAAACTTTAGGGGTTGCGTTTCCCACCCTTACAACCATTGGGTAAACCAAAAAAATAACTGGATAAGTGTCTTTTTGCTAGTAGGAAACGTCAGGTTAATTTCAATATTGTAACTTTTTTGCTGCTTGTGAAAAAAATTTTTATACACATTTTATGTACTCCCTTTGAGGGGCTGTATCTTAACAAGGGATGCTCCAATGAAGTTTCTTTATATGAAAGATACTATCTTTTTTTCGATGAGGAATCACCTCCTTAAATATTTTACACTTATTTAGTTACACCCTGTATAGAGAAATTCGTTATAGACTTTCGTTATAGGGAAGTTCCACTGTATTTCCATAAGAAGATATCAGATTAGTGCTGATTCACAATGGACGTAACCATAACGAACACGTAAACGTACTTTGTCCGTAAACGTAGTGGTGTTCAGAATGGACTTTGGGCGCAGTAGCAAATTATAGACTAAAAAGATTTCATAGCTTAAACAAATTGTTACTTTGCGTTTCAAATTATACTCACCCAACTGAAATACAATATAAATGACCAAACTTGTCGCTGGCCCCAAACTATTATTATTATTGTCTTGTCTTATTACGTCATTTTGACGTATTGGGCTCACAACTCACAGAATGTGAACAAATTTCTAAGATCAACGTTAGAATTACGGACTACCATAAGCTCAACGTAACGTAAAAATTACAGAGCTTATTGTGAACAGTTCCATATGATTTGCATTGGTTCAACTTTGCGTTTTTCGTTTACGTTGCGGGAGTTTTATGGTTACGTCCATTGTGAATCCAGCATTAGAGTGAAATTTATTTTGTGAATGAAGATTGATACACTGAATGTTCATGCAGAATTTCAAGAGGATCGCATTATCAGAACCATAGAATTTAATTTTTTTACATATTAAATTTTTTTGAATCATTTCCAGAATATTATCCTGAGATTATTAAGCTGAGATTTTGCATTCAAATACTTAGCATGAATCTCAAGTCCAATACAAAATTTTGAGGTAATAGCATTATTGCTCCACCATAAACGAGCGCTCAAAAGCCCTGCTCAGGGTTTTTCTCAAAATGTTTATAACCATTTTATTTTGATCATATTATTATAGAAAAACTAACTTACAATATAATAGATATGCTAGTTCCTTGAATAAAATTCCTTCTTCTTTCAGGATTTCATCTGCTATTAGCGTAGCACAAGATCCTACAGGTTCAATTCTCAACTTAATACTTGAAGACCATTTTGAATTTTTATCCACAGGTCTGTGATCAAATATTTCATGAACAGTATCTTTCAATAATTCATCCTTTTTATTCAAAACATGGTGGTCTACCAGATACGTTTTGACAGAATTTTTTCTTTCTTTAAGTATTTCTTCTAAATGGATCACAGATCTACAATACACCTCATTAAATATGGCTATTAAATTTTGTTTACCGCAACCTGTATATGATCTTATTGAGGTCTATATTGATATCCTTCAATAAAAAACAGTGTTCTGTCCTAATAAGGAATTCATCAGCAGATACATTTACTACAGGAAAAACTGCAGTGTCTGCTGAATTCTTTATGTTGAGCTTCTTCGATAGGTAGTAACCATATGCAATTGAACATATAGTTGAATCTAGATCACATGATTCGTTTCCCAATACAATATGAATATTTTTGAAGTCTCTCCATCGATTCTGCGAAGGATGTAAGTTGTTATATTGCATAAATATTGCTTAATTTACAAATACTCACGAGAGAATTGAAAGCTCCTTCCAAAAAGTTTTTCAATACACTCATTTTTCTATTATATCAAAGTTATATTATAAATTATCTTTCATTAATTATAGTAATAATCACACTCAGAAATCAGAAGAAAAAATTCTAGTTGTTTTGGAAAATGTTAAGGTTATGTTGTCTCTGAAGTACAATACACTTTTGATCTACCCACCATCGTCCTACCTAAACGTGAATCGTAGATCAAATGAACGATGAGTGGTGGGTAGATCAAAGTATAGATAAGAGTGTTTTTCTATGGATAACCTAAAATATTCCAAGGGATTTTACGTCAGTAGAAAAATAGCTAGAATATTTTGAAAATCTTATCGTAAGATGTTGAGAAACGTTGGGTTGTTGACTAGGATTTACACAGTTCAAAATGAACTGAATATTTTACCCAAAAGATTCGCAGGTCATTCAAAATGGGCTAATATTCGACATATAAAAGGCCTTAAGGATGCAGAGAGAGCAAGCTACTTTTTGAAACTCAACAGGCAAATGAGAGTAGCTATTCAAGGTTTCCACAATTTATATTCTTTTAACTGTTTGAACTGACACCTTATTTTAGAAGGAGGCTCTGCTGATCCAACAGCCAACATAAAGTTATCACACGTAATAGATCAAGCAAAAAGGGCCAGCATGCCTGCAGCATCGATTCAGAGTGTCTTGAAAGGTGCACAAACTGATAAGAAGCAGCACAAAAAACATATATTAGAAATAAAGTAACTAGTTTTCTTGTTATGTTTTAAGAATATAATTTTTTATATTTGTTGTAGGGGCCCTGGAAGCTGTTTTATTTTATGCGAGATTTTTACCGATCATCTTCATTTATCTAAACAAGGTATAGCTACAATTTTGAGAAAAAATGGGTTAGTATCGATTTGTATGATAAAAATGTTCAAAGTTTAATGACTCATTCTCCTCAGTGGAAAATATGTGGATAACATACTTGGATTATTCTCAGAAAAAGGAATAATAGATGTTGAAGTTCTTTCTGCTGGAGACATGAGTAAAGTACTGGAAAAGGCTACTGATGATGCAATTGAAGTTGGAGCTGAAGAAGTCACAGATGTTGAAGAAAATGTTTTACAATTTGTCTGTGGCAGCACTAGCTTGAAAGCTGTTACTGTAGCTTTGGAAGAAAGAGGATATAACGTGTTGAGTTCTACTCTTGAATATATACCTTTAAAATACCAATCATTAAGTGAACAAGATATGAACAGCTATATTAAACTGCATGAAAAGTTGGAAAACTTACCAGAAGTAGTGAAAATAACTAATAATATAGAGAATGAATAACACATTAATTTAGCTAATTATTAGTTTATTCAATTGTACAAAATGTTTTGTATCCTTAAAGTTTTTACCAATTGCTAAGATTTAAATTAAAACCCGTATGATACTTGTAGACAGTGGAAAATTTTCATTGTAAACTACAGATTAAAAATATCTCTTATTCAACAAAAATGAATAATCCAAAAAGGTAAATAACATTTCGATAAGTGAAATATCTTATTCTGTTATACACTCACTGGCAAAATAATCAATCCACTCAATAAATCAATGAAGTTCGTAATTCATAAATGTTTTATTTTGATTTGAGTGATTTTTTTTTCAATTAAAGGTATACTCCGTTCACATATTATTGAGCGCAAAGTAGGCGTTTGTTTATTTATCTGATATTGGCATTATTTGCTGTCATAACGATGAACAAAGTCAACATTGCCAAATGTATCCGGCCTCGTCCGACGAGCTTCCGAGAACTCTATGTTATATTGACAACATTGCGTATCAATCTGACAAGAAAATAAACATCATAACCTTAAATTTTAATATACACAGTGGAATATGCCAATTTGTCATAGCCAACCGACATCTCGAAGTTTTCAACCTTCAACCCTAACGTAATGAAAATAAACTGAAAACTAAGTGAAAAACGTGAAACACTTGATAAGAACTCACCCTTCTTGGCACGGATAACTGCAATTCGTCTTGGCATACCTTCAATAAGGTCTTTAATTAAAGGAAGAAATTGACCTGCTCTAAGGCCAGATTTAAACTCGGTTGAGCATGTTTGGGATGTTCTTAGGTGGAAAATTCGATTTCGTAACTCCTGAAAATTTGCAGCAGCTCTGTGACACATTAATTGAAGAAATAATTCAATCGACCGGGCCTTCATTAAAAACCTTATTGAAGGCACGCCAAGACGAATTGCTACTGTTATCCGTGCATGGGGAAAATATTTCTTATTAATGTGTTTATGTTTTTTACTTAGTTTTCAGTTTTTTTCATTATCTTCGGATTAAGGTTGAATTTGTGAAAGTACTATTATTGCCATGGTGAAATAAATGTTTTACTGCCAACCCTGTATCTTCAACAGTAATTAAACTATTGTAATAGATGAAAAGTTAACTTATCAAGAGAAGATGCCTTTTGATGATAAAATAAGAAATCACGTGTTGGAACAACTAGAACACGCCACAGGTGTTTGTAAAAGTTGAGGTAAAAAAACAGATTTCGATTCACTCTATACAGGGTGGTCCAGATCGTAACCAAGAAATTTTAACCACGTATCAAAAATAAGCCCTAGTTTGTCATATAAACATATGTCGAGAAATGTTTCCTCTTCGAGATACGGGGTGTTAAAATTATAGAAAAAAAAAATGTTTTTTATCAATAACTGTCACACTGGTTGAAATATTTTTATGAAATTTGAGACATACGTTTTGAACGTCAGGGAGCACTTCTTGCATAATATCATTTCTTTTCTATTCTACCAGTGGCGTCCACCCACACTGCATCGAGACTGAATATTTTCAGATAAAAAAATGATACGCCACTGGTTTTTCCGACAATAAAAATTACTATTCAAATTTTTATTTAATTTGGAGCAAATTCGGTCTCTTGACTTTTTGCTGTACGAGGCACCGTTTTCGGTTATAAAAAATAGAACGTATTCTCATGCATTAAAAAATCGCCAAAATTCGATAAGGTAGGTAAATAATAATAATAAGACTATTTATGTGAACGAAACGTGTGACTAATTTTGGCGATTTCTTCATGTATGAGAATGTGTTTTATTTTTTTGATCGGAAACGGTGCCTCGTACAGCAAAAAGTCTAGAAACCGAATATGCTCCAAATTAAATTAAAATTTAAATAATAATTTTTATTGTCGGAAAACCAGTGGCGTACCAACTTTCTATCTGAAAATATTCAGTCTCGCTACAGTACGGACGCTACTGGTATAATAGAAAAGAAATGATATTATGCAAAAAGTGCTCCTTGATGCTCAAAATCTATGTATAAAATTTCATGAAATTATTTCAAGCAGTATAAAAGTTATTAATAAAAAACATGTTTTTTTTTCTATAATTTTAACATCCTGTATCTCAGAGAGGAAACATTTGTCGACATATGTTTATATGACAAACTAGGACTTATTTTTGATGTAGAATAGGTGGTTAAAATTTTTTGGTTACGATCTGGACCACCCTGTATCAAATGATGTACGCCAAGTTTTCTTCAAATTCAACTGGTAATTGTTATTAGATTAACATACCTACAATTGAAAAAAATTCGATCAAATCGGATTCGGAAAATAACATTTATAAATCGACAAACTTCACCGATTTATTGAGTGTATCAATTTTTTTGCCGGTGAGTGTATTCACCAACTACATGAGTAAACATTTATAATGTCGAGCCTGAAGATAAAAATTCAAATAGGGGGTTTCCTACCTCTTTCTAGGAATACCCAATCCTTTAACTGACTAACAACCATGCCACCGAGTATAATTTGTGTGGGGTGATAAACCAGCAACGGCAAACTTATCTGACTTAGATGGGAATAACCCTGAAACATAATTCTCAAAATCGGAATGCCTAAAGTTAGGGATTTATGAGTTGAACAAAAAACTATTGATACAACATCAGCCCTTCGAAAACTACCACTAAAATATTGCGATGTGAAAAAACTTATCAGCATAAAAGAAATTTGAAGGAACACAACTGACAGAACGGTAATCAATACATCTAAAGCACTAAGACCTGCTTCAGATACCAAGAACGTATCACAGAAAGTAGTATAGATCACGAAGAGTAATGCAGTCTGACTGATAGTGTTCAGTGGAAATTTGTGCTCTTTAAAGTTAGTAAAGTTTCTTATTGTTTGTCCTAAGATCAGTGGAATTAACACAGTCGTCGTCAGCTGGATTACTGTACCAATAAGTGGTACTACAGTAGTTGAACCAAGGTTAAATAAAAGTAGAAGTGGGGTTATTACGATTCCTAAGAAACTCCCAACAACAGAGTTGAATATGGATGCAGTCTCATTGCCTTTGGCTGTCTTTGTTAGTATGACTGCACTGGATACAGGAGGTGGCATACACGACACCGTTATCAATCTAAAACAGAATTTAGGACATTCAAATTACAATCAGAAAAATGCTTAACTTACCCCCTGAGGATCCAGCCGTTGACAGCGAGCAAATTCAAAAATTTCACAAATACTTGTGTTGCCAAAGGAATGAAAATAAAGGTGAAAATTTGAATGAATAAGTGTAACTTATATTGTTGGAATGTATGAAATATACTGCCAGTCTTCAATGTTAGGCCGCTTATTAGAAAAATTAGCGAAACTGCACCATACTTGACTGAATACTGAGTATGAAGGGGTCCTAAAGACACAAAATTAGTGGGAAACAACCAAAACATGTAAAGATCTCACCTTCTTTAGAGCCCAATTTCGGATATAAACCGGCTAAAATAATGCATGTTAAAATAGCGACAAGGAGCCAGTTTCGTTTTATGTATTCTTTAGGAGTCACCCTGTGTCTTGTCTTCGAATACATATTTCTAATTCCATTTGTTTTGAAATTTAAATATCGATTGTTTTGAAGTTTTGAACAGTATAGTCCATTCACGAAAGGTTGAGCCGTCGGTTGGCCATGGAAATTTGGCATATTCCACTGTGTATATTAAAATTTAGGTTATGTTCTTGTCAGATTGATACGCAATGTTGTCAATATTACATAGAGTTGTCTGATAACACGCAATCTCGTCGAACGAGGCCGGTTACATTCGGCAACGTTGACTTTATTTTACGTTATGACAGCAAATACTGCCAACTTCAGATAAATAAAAAAACGCCTACTATGTGCTCAACCTTTCGTGAACGGACTATAGTTCCTAGAAAATATATTTCTATGGTTTTTACCACAGAACACGTAAGGTCATGACATATGACATTTAGGGTCGTAGTGCAAATAATTTGTAGATCACAGCGAACCCTAGAACAAATCTGACAGATGTTTTTTGAATTTTCTGTGTTCTCAACGGTTTCTTCTGTTTCAAATAAAATCAAAATGGAAATGGAGGCAAATCTACTCTAGAAAGTGTATTTAAATAAGTTTATATTCGCGCTATATTTTGTGTATATTAGTGTATTTCATGTTTGAATTTTAACCAAGGAAAAATGGAGTCTACAGAAGAAACTATAAATGCCAGAGTAGCCCGCCTGAATTTAGAAATTGTAGGAAAAAAATTGAAGACTGATGCTAATAGTATATTAACTCGAGAAGGTCTATTAGATTCCCTCCAAGCTTTATACGACGAATGTTCAATAGAAAATGTACGAAAATCCGACAAGAACATCGACTTTTTCGTGCAGATATACAGGAAAACGATGGAAAGCCTTAAAACTACACGAATTAACTTGACAGATTTTGAAATTAAGAATTGCATTGGAAGGGGCCACTTTGGAGACGTCCACGTCGTTGTGGAAAAACATACTAAAAGCATTTACGCAATGAAGAGCATACGTAAAAGCGACAGTTTAGATCAGAACAAAACTTCTTTTATAGAAGAACGTAATATCATGGCCTTTGCTGAAAGTCCCTGGCTGACTTCTCTACAATATGCTTTCCAAGATAAGACACATTTATTTTTTATTATGGAGTACCATCCTGGAGGTGACTTATTGGGACTTCTGTTGAAGCAAGGAGGAACTATTCCTGAAAGCGCTGCAACTTTTTACTTAGCTGAAATTGTAAGTATGAACCTGGCTGTTCAATATACAGATTTGGAAATTCACATGGAAAACATACAATATACAATGCATCAGACAGAGAATTCTTCACTCCAGTTGCACAGAAGAATAGTCGAGATAATCAAGTGCTGTAACTGAATGAATTCCGTTGTCTTATTGCAATAATATAGTCTTGTCTCTCTCTTATCGCTGTATGGTAGGGAACCTGCAGTACACGTATAGAATTATTAAATTTGTCAGGCTGCCCAAAATACTCGATTCAAGTATTTACTGTTGCCTACCATATCAAATGAATTATGCTCCTCCCAACGATAAGAGAGAGACAAGACTAGAATATTGCAATAAGATAACAGAATTCAGTGTGTTACAGCTCGTCATTGTCTTGAATATTCATCTGTGCAACTGGACGGAAGAATTCTCTGTCTGATGCATTGTATAATATCGTATGTTTCAGATGTGAATTTCCAAACCTGTTTACTGAGCCTACCAATAGGTGAAGCCGCAAACGAAACACCCAATTTATTTTTGACATTTGTCATCCTTAAAAGACTTATTACCAAAGTTTAAGCCAGCTAAAAGGGAACTATGTTGTATAATAAATAGTAATTTGGACAAAAATAGTTTGTTTTCTTTGTTAGGCTCACCATTTCGGTGGTCCAAGGTGAGTGGCCTATTAGATCAAATTGGCATGTTACGAAAATGACTCTAGTTCGCTCAATATTTGGGATTTAAGTCAGAATTTTAGCAAGTCATTAGATATCGATTTGATCTATGTCACCGATTTTGAATTATAGTTGTTATTCATACAAGATGGCCAAAAAAAAACATTGTAATAATAAGAATCCTATATTTGTCATTATGTTATTTTTTTCCTAGCTATTAGGACTGAAAGATCTTCATAAAATGGGCTACGTCCATCGTGACATCAAACCCGACAAC
This sequence comes from Propylea japonica, assembly GCA_013421045.1. NCBI lineage: Eukaryota > Metazoa > Arthropoda > Insecta > Coleoptera > Coccinellidae > Propylea > Propylea japonica. The sequence goes on from CM024243.1 coordinate 54,109,665, forward strand.
ATCTTACTAGATCGTTGCGGTCACGTTAAACTGGCTGATTTTGGAAGTGCAGCAAAGCTAGATTCTTCTGGGTTTGTGACAGAGGGACCACCTGTTGGAACCCCTGATTATGTAGCTCCTGAAATATTAGAAGCTATGGAGTCTAAGAATGGAAGATATGGGGTAAGTAAAAGTCTGAAGAAGTGGGTAAATATTTGACTTGCGGGGTATCGACCAGATTTTAGTGTTATTTTACTCAATGAGGCTTCCTGAACAACATTAGTGAAACCAACAGGCGGCTGTCTGTCTTAGTTTATAGGCCAAGCAATAGAGGTTTTTTACGTGACAAAAATACTACCTGAAATCTGACAGTGCAGTCATGCAATAGGTAGTTTCTACATGTTTTTCATGATAAATTCCACTCCTGAATCGTCTTAGGTTTTTTTGAGAAGCGAAAAATAGCCAAAAAAATCCAAAATTTTGCTTTTTCGCTTATAAAACGTGAAGTATTGATCTGATCGAAAAGCTGTACAGGCACTTTTTGTAGAGAATTCAAAAACAAAAAAAATGAGTGGTGACACGTCTCCAGCGGATATTTAGTTTCCGAGAAAAGTCCAAAAAACTGAAAAAAAACATCAATTTTTCGAAAATTCATAACTTGGTCAATTTCTGAGGAAGCGTAGTTGCTCTGAATTTAAGTAGTTATTAACATATACTTTATTGGTGCACAATTACAAAGCTGTCGGATAAATAGTTTTTGCACAATCGCAGTTTTCCGAATCAAACTAGTCGTGGAGTGGGAGTCGCCCGTTACGCGAGGGGAAAACTGTATACCTTGTATCTTTCGCGCGTCGCGTACCGGGCGACTCCCACTCCGCGACTAGTTTGATGCATTCGAGCCTTTGTGCTCCTGTTTGACGCAGTTTTTCACCCACTAAACATTATCGGTCGGTTTCGAAAGATTAAACGATTTGAAGAATTTTATTTCTTCTTTAAAATGCTTTTTGTAAAATTCAAATCCGACAAGTAGCCGAGTATCACGACCTTCTTGAAAAATTTACGTCGAATTCGGAAAACTGCGATTGTGCAAAAACTATTTATCCGACAGCTTTGTAATTGTGCACCAATAAAGTATATGTTAATAACTACTTAAATTCAGAGCAACTACGCTTCATCTCAGAAATTGACCAAGTTATGAATTTTCGAAAAATTGATCTTTTTTTCCAGTTTTTTGGACTTTTCTTGGAAACTAATTATCCGCTTGAGACGTGTCACCTCTCATTTTTTGCCTTTGAATTCTCTACAAAAAGTACCTTAACAGCTTTTCGATCAGATCAATACTTCACGTTTTATAAGCGAAAAAGCAAAATTTTGGATTTTTTCGGCTATTTTTCGCTTCTCAAAAAAAACCTAAGACGATTCAGGAGTGGAATTTATCATGAAGAACATGTAGAAACTACCTATTGCATGACTGCACAGTCAGTTTTAAGGTAGTATTTTTGTCACGAAATCGACCTTTCGATAGATCTTTTGCTTGGTCTATTAGAAAATATGGACCTCCAAGTTCCAGAAATGTTTCATCCTCACGTCACTTTTTTCACTTTAAATACAGAGAATTACTGCTCCAATTTAGTCTATAAATTTCCTTCAAAAATTCACATAATGATTCGACTAGTTTTATTTCAGGTCTATTCAATAGTTAATGTAGAAACATCGAAATTCTAGAGGTATCACATTTTCACAAATTCTAAGGAAAGCACGCCGTTTTTCATGGTAAGTTTGGCACCACTGCTCCTTCCTACGGCGAGTGACATATCAAATGATGTCGGGAATTATGGGAAGACATCGTATCAGATTCGCGCGAAAGAATCTGCGGCAGTGCCAAATCTACCATTAAAAACGGCGGGCTTTCCTTCGAATTTGTGGATATGTGGTATCTCTAGAATTTAGAGTTTTCTCATACATTTTTTAATATTCTTAAAATATACCTAATCAAATCATTATTTTAATGTTCAAAGGTTATTTATGGACTAAAATGAACCAGTATTTCTGTATTTTTATAGAGAAAAAAGCTACGTCAAGATGGAACATTTCTGGAACTTTGGGGGCCATATTTTCTGAACTAAGACAGACCGCCACCTGTTGGTTTCACTAATGTTCTTCAGGCAGACTCGATGCATACAATGACAACAAAATCTGGTCGTTATATGCTGGACACAGAAATTCACATATTAACTGTGTTTTACAATGTTTTTGAGCTCTCGTTCTACTTAAATAAGTGCCATATCATTCTGTCCAAATGTCTGTAATTTTCTAATTTTGGACCGAAAACGGTTTCAAACAATAAGGTTAGACGATAGGCATGACGAATTCTTGGTCAAATCCAATTCTGTCAGTGGGGCCGTCCGTCTGTTAGCACGATTACCTTTGAAGGGATTGTCCTGGAGACTTGAGATTCGGTTGGGTTCGGTTCCCAAATGCCGCGGTTTAATTAACCAGCCAAATTGTACAGGGTGTTACATAAAATATGGCCATTCAAAATTTTTGTTTCTCAATATCTCCGACAAAACGAAAGCAATCGAAATGAAATTGTGCGGCCACATGCAATATGTTCATAATAAGCCTCATGCAAATTTTGTGGCCATAGTGTTAACAGAACCAAAGAAAATTTAATTGGAATATTGAAAATAAGAATCTGTATATTTCTATAACTAGCTTTTACCCGCGACTTCGTCCGCATAAGTTTTTTTGTTTTCTCCCGGCTGACAGTCCCCCTGCAACAATGTCCCACTATCGTGTTCCAGTCCTCAACTTCACATCAAAATTTGTTCAAAAGCAACCTAAGCTACATAAGGGATAGCTCCGAATGTTTCTTTAGTAAATATAAAAAGTAAATAATGTAAATCGGTTTAAAATACTACTAACTACCTACCTGCCAACCCCCGATGTTAGACAGTGTGACATCCGCAACATCGTCTGCGTAGGAAGTACTAAATTATGGCGCCTAGCGACCCTCTAAGTTAGAAAAGTGATCGAATACTAACTTTAAGTCTTAGTAATACTCAGTTAAAAAAAAAACATCATAATCATTTCAGTAGCTATGGCGTCATGCGCTTCTTGACACGATCACGCTAGATTTCCGCGGGAATGAGGTATTTTTCCGCCGTAAAAAGTAGCCTGTGTCCGTGCCTAGGAGCCTATCTTTATATTAACCAAGTCTTATAAAAATCCGTTCAGACGTTAAGGCGTGAATGAGGTAAACTTTTAAATCAAACGATTAAAAATCACGTACTTAATTTGTTTTCTGCCTACTGCCTACGCCTTAACTAAGATAGCATGAATATTAATAGCCCATATCCTTTTCTAGGTTACTATCTAGCACCTAACTAAATTTCATCAAAATCCGTTCAGCCGTTTAGGCGTGAAAGAGTAACAAACAGACAGACAGACATAGTTACTTTCGCATTTATAATATTAGTATAGATAAGATATTCGATTCAAGTGAAATTTATTTTGTGAATGAAGATTGATATACTGAATGTTCATGCAAAATTTCAAGAGGATCGCATCATCTGAACCATAGAATTATTATTTTTTTAATTATTGATTTTTCACATATTTCATTTTTTGAATAATTTCCAGAATATAATTCCGATCGTGCTAAGATTTTGCATTCATATACTTAACATGAATCTCAAGTCCTATACAAAATTTTACGGTAATAACATTATTGCTCCACCAATGAACGAGCGCTCAAAAGCACCTGCTCAGGGATTTTCTTAAATTTTATTTATCATTGAACTTTGTAGGTATCATGTGATTTTTGGTCTTTGGGAGTCCTTGCATATGAGTTGACAATCGGAAGTTCCCCTTTTAGCAGCCAAAACACTTCGACAATCTACATGAAAATTATACAACATAAGAGTAATTTGAAATTTCCTCCAGATATTCTTCTTTCAGAGGCATATGTGTCCCTTATCAAGGGTTTAGTGACAAGTCAGAAAGACAGGTGAGTGATGTGGTTTGAATTTTTTCTACAATCTTATAATTTTGTTTCGTAACAGTCATTTCAACACCTCACACTTTTTGTGTGTTTGTTTCTCATGTTTTTTCACACTTGCTATTGTTTTTTCACTATTTTTCTTAGTTTACAATGTCTTTTTTCGTATTTTTACTCATGTTGTGTTCCACAAAACGAAGCTTCTTACATGGTCCGGCACTGGAAGTGTAACCAGTTTCAAGCCATCGTTGCACCTGCCACAGTAACATTACCCATTTAGAAATTTGCTAAGTGATAGTAATAAGTATTGTTTACATGCTTACTAAAGCATTTTGCTGAAAGTTATAAAACTTTTCCACTTAAGCAATTTGTAAACTCCCTAAACGATAGAGGTAAGGGATAGATAGATTGCACCCGCTCACGAGCGCGAGTGAACCAAGAATGGTTGAAAAACAACGTTCGAACTTCCTTTCGACCAAACAGTGGCTCTCGAATTGACCAGAGGTGAATCCAATTGATTTTTCTCACTAAGCCATAACATATAGCAGTCTCGAGACGCTGAAGAAAACCATTTTCCGTGAGTGGGCTAAAATACCGGCAAGTTACGTTCGGCAACTTGCGATTCGGGTTTTGGCCGTCTCAAGACAATAGTCACAGTGAAAGTAGGTCATAGCGCTGTATAACGAATTTCTCTGTATAAAGAATTTCGTCCAAGACATTGCAGCTTGAATCCTCTTTGAATGGGTATTGGTAGAAAGGTATAAGGGTGTTTTTTTTTCCATAATTAAGCCGTACGTAGGTAATAAATCCCGACCATAAACTGAACCATTACGGCGGGCGGGTAGATCCTTCTGAAACGTTGGATTCAACTCGAAATGTTGATAATAACAATAAAAAATGCAATTGCTTGTTCGAGACTTGACACTATAAAAAAACTTCTGTATAACGAAATTTTTTGCGGATTTAGCAATTTCGTTATAGGGAAGTTCCACTGTAATTCTGAAAATTTTATTACAGTGGGACTTCCATATAACGAAAGCGCTAAATCCGCAAAAAATTTCGCTATACAGAAAATTGGTTTCTATAGTCGGCAATGTCGCGGTCGATTTCACTGATAAATTTAAGTTTATCAATCAAACTTGAGCACTTGCTTTTAGACAAAAACTTTTCTCACTAGCGTAATGGTTAGATTAAAACCTACCTGCCAGGGTTGTATTTAAAACTGTTTCAGAAGGATTTCTCTGCCTGCTGAAATGATTTAGTTTAAGGTCGGGATTTATTACGTACGTCCGAAAAAAATTTGAAAGAAACCCAACTTTATACCTTCTTAACAATAACCATTCAAAGAGTTCTTTGAATATTTCGTTATAGAGAGAATTTACTTCGTTTTGGAGGGTGTTTTTAACATGAAATTTGTATTCAAGGTACAATGTCTTGTACGAAATTCGTTATACAGAGAAATTCGTTATACAGACGTTCATTATAGGGAAGTTTCACTGTCACATGTTCAAGTGCATAAAAATAAACTAAAATCATTTCCCTAACCGAATTTATGGCTTCTTGAATAGGCTACACTTCCTTTACTACCGAGGGATTCCATGCCAATCGAGTATGACCTTGACGCCAACTACGAAGTGATCATAGGTGATCGCCAAGAATGTGTGGGAGGTTTGTCTCGACTTCGTAAAAACCATCTCATCTGGTACACAGATGGGTCCGAGGGAACGAGGAGCAGGCATAGGCATATACGGTCCCAAATACAGGGAATCGGCGCCTTTGGGAAAGCCAATAACAACGCTCCAAACTGAAATTCTGGCCATAAAAAGATGCGCCCAAGTCTGTCTGTCCAGACAGTACAAGGGAGCCAGAATTTGCATTGCCTCTGATAGTCAGATGGCACTGAGGCAGCTTATGGCCGTTGATTGTAGATCAAGGACCATTTGGAACTGCAAACAGTCCCTCAAAACACTGGCGGAGTACAACAAGCTAGTTTTAGCTTGGGTACCTGCCCACCAGAACATTGAGGGAAATGAGAGAGCTGATGTCCTTGCAAAAAGAGGAGCAAACACACCCTTCACTGGACCCGTGCCCTCCTGTTGGGTATCATCTAAACTGATTAGGGCAGAGGTCGGTGTTTGGGAAAAAAGGAAGAAACACTCTTTCTGGATAAACACATCCGGTCAAAGACAAGCAAAGAGACTAATAGAACCTTCCAAAGAGAAGGCTCAACAAGCTCTATCGTTGTCAAAAAACGAGTTAAGGCTGCTAATTGGCCTTCTCACAGGGCATTGTCCCGTGAGATATCACCTACACAAGATCGGTAAAGAAAACTCCGACATTTGTAGGTTATGTGAATCGGCCACTGAAAAAACCGAGCACATACTATGCCAATGCACTGCGCTGGCGCAAACCAGACTTACTCTATTACCAACTGGTGTCTATACTGTGGCGTTATTAGCGCCAGCCGACATAAGAGCGAAGTCTCCTAAGGAAGTAACCAGCTTTGCTAAGGAGGTTAGATTCCTGGGAAAAACGTAGTTTTAGTATGGTAACGCACAAAAGACCTTATTGGTCGCAGTGCAGAAGGGTAATCAACGTGCCGATCGACCACTATCTAATCTAATAGGCTACACTTTGAATGCCGGACGAAGCTTCGTGTCTCTGTCTATTCTCAATAATTTCACCTTTCAGATTATCAATGGATCAAATTTTCAAGCACGCTCTCTTTAAAAAGACACTTTTCGACTCTCTCAGAGATCAAGTGCCCCCATATGTGCCTAGGATAAGTGCCATCGATGACACCAGCAACTTCAACGACGTACCACCACGAAAGAAGATACCGTCAATCGAAAACTTCAAGAAAAGGACCCATTTCTCCGGTAGAAACCTGCCTTTCGTAGGCTTTACGTTCACCCCAAATCTGGACACATTCGAGACCAGTTTCGATCTGCGTAAGGTCAAAGACGAGATGGTGGAAGGCATGAAGATAGAGGTTGAGAAATTGAGGAAAAAATTGGCGAAAAACGAGACCAACGATATGGAAAGGGAAAGTTTGGAGAAAAAGTTGGACGAGAAGACGAGAAAGTTGGAGAGCGTGGAGTTGTTGAGAAACCAGCTGGAGAAAGACGTAGCCAATAATTTGGCGGAATGTGCTGTGAGTATGGACTGTCTTTATAGGCCAAGCAATAGAGATATTTCCTTGACAAAAATACTACCTGGAAGCAACCTGTGCCATTCCGAGCAAGACAGTCCGTAGTTTATTCCCACGATGTTTTCAACACGAAAATGCCATTTTTTTATTTGTTATTAACAAAAAACAACAAAAATACGCGTTCTTTTTAGTTTTTTCGTTGCAAAATGGAAACTATTGATGCAGTGATAACGTTGCAATGGGATAAATTGTAGAGAATTACATTGTGAAGAGAATGGTGGGTCAAACGATCCAATCGAATAATTGAAACTGGAGAAAAGCGGAAAAAACCAGAAAATTGCGTGTTTTTTGTTTTAACTCATAACTTTGCCATTTTGCAATATTAAGAACTGAAACTTCACACGATAGCTATTGACGTGCAATTCATGTGTGCCAAAATTACATTCGGTCGGATAAATAGTTTTCACATAATTCCCATTTGAATTTTTTTTGGACATATTTTCGCGGAGAGCTGGATGCGTTTGAGGTCGTCCGATTGAAATTAAAAAAATTGATTTGGAAAGAAGACGTGATCATTAACAAAACGTCTATTCTGATTTTTCAATAAAACGCGTTTAAGTGTGTTAAAAACTAGTGAGAACATGAGGGAAACCGACCGACCAAGCAAGACTAGTGGTGAGGGAATGAGCGAATCAAGGGGAAACGCCGCGGAAGCCAACGGTCGCCGAGTATAAGAATTGTTGCGCGGAGAGCGCACCAAATTTTGTACACATAAACGTTTCCCCTCGATTCGCTTATTTCCTCTCCACTCGACCGCTCTCGCTCGGTCGGCCGTTTTCCCTCATGTTCTCACTAGTTTTTAACACACTCAAACGCGTTTTATTGAAAAATCAGAATAGACGTTTTGTTACTGATCACGTCTTCTTTCCAAATCAATTTTTTAAATTTCAATCGGACGACCTCAAACGCATCCAGCTCTCCGCGAAAATATGTCAAAAAAAATTCAAATTGGAATTATGTGAAAACTATTTATCCTATTTATTTTATGAATTGCACGTCAATAGCTACTATCGTGTGAAGTTTCAGTTCTTAATATTGCAAAATGGCAGAGTTATGAGTTAATGAGAGTTAAAAGAAAAAACACGCAATTTTCCGGTTTTTTCCGCTTTTCTCCAGTTTCAATTATTCGATCGGATCGTTTGATCCACCATTCTCTTCACAATGTAATTCTCTACAATTCATCCCATTGCAACGTTATCACTGCATCAATAGTTTCCATTTTGCAACGAAAAAACTAAAAAGAACGCGTATTTTTGTTGTTTTTTGTTAATAACTAATAAAAAAATGGCATTTTCGTGTTGAAAACATGGTGGGAATAAACTACGGACTGTCCTGCACGGAATGGCACAGGTGGCGCCCAGGTAGTATTTTTGTCAAAAAACTAATCACTTTTAGCTCTGTTGCTTGGCGGATTATGTTGGGTAAAAATTTCTTGTATTACCTTGCAATATACAAGGTGTTTCGAAATAATATGCCCAAAATTCTATGACATGAAGTTCCTATGAACTATGGGATAAGAAATACACTGCGCAAAAAATTTAACGCACATTCTGAAAATCTCAATTTTAATGAAAGTTAACTCTACATTGACTTTATAACTTATTTTTTATGTTCTCTCGGGAAGATTTTCAACGAAACAAGACACATTAAATAAAAGAAAAATTCAGGATTTCACCGAATCTTATGTGAAAGAAGAGAAATAAACAATTTTCAAAATACTGGAATGCTGATAGCTGATTTAATACTTGGTATTTCCACCCCTTGCGTTAATTAGAGCTTGGCAACGACAGTTCATACTCAAAATGAGTGATCTTAAAATGTTCTGATCTAATCCTTCCCAGATTTCTCTGAGTTGGATTCCTAAGTCATTAAGAGTAGCTGGATGATTTTCTGAACTTCTCAGCTTTCTATTGAGGTTGTCCCAAACCTGCTCAATCGGATTGAGATCTGGACTTCTTGCTGGCTGACCATTCCATTAACTTCAACCTCTTCAAGGTACTCCTGAACGATGCGCGCACGATGGTGTCTGGCATTATCGTCCATAAAAATGAAATTTTCACCAATGTATGGGGCAAATGGCACTACATGCTCTTCAAGAATGTTCCCTATATACCTATCAGCATTCATAGCTCCATTATCAACGACCACTAGGTCTGTGCGAGCAGTCGAAAGATATTCCACCCCATACCATAATCCATCCTCCCCCGAAACCAGTAGTATTCAGGAAATTGCACTGAGCATAGTCGATCACAATGGTAGAGGCAGAATCTAGACTCATCTGTGAAGAGAACTCTTTCCCAATCAGCCTCTTTGCAATGGATATGCCCTCTCGCAAAATCCGAACGCACCCTTCGATGGGCTGGGGTAAGAGCTAGGCCTCTTGCCGCGACACGAGGCCTTAAATCATATTCTATGAGGCGATTTCTTATTGTCTGAGTGCTAATTTGCACCCCATGAGTTTGCTCAAGCTGATTTTGAAGGAGGCGAGCGGTTGCAAACCGTTGTCTCAACAAAGAAACTCTCAAGTAACGTTTTTGAACGGCAGTTGTTACCCGTGATCTACCCTGTCCTGGTCTTCGGACATTCATATCTTTCTCCCTGAATCGCTGTAACATTCTGGACACACTTGTATGGGAAACTCTAAATCTTTCTGCAATTTTTGTGTATGTCCACCCTTCTTCTCGCAAAACTACCGCTTGGGCACATTCCTCTTGGGTCAAATTGCGTGTTTCGCGTTGCATAGCGATCGAGTGTAGAAAATCAAACGAAAGAAAAACTTTTGATCACTAGAATTGATCGAGAAAAACTGATTTCAGAGTGGAGCCAATACATTCAAAATCTGATAATCTCATCTTTTTTTATTCCTGCTGGGAAAAAAGATCTGTATTGAAGAAAATCGTTGAAAGTGGAAAACATGTGCATACATAATTCTGATAAAAATAATTATCATAAGGGAACACCTTCAGTTGTAGAATAAATTCCAGATTTCTATAATGTGCGTTAATTTTTTGCACAGTGTATATGATGAAATGCCACCCCTGTATTTTGATGAACGAATCAATTCTTGATAATCTTGCAAAATGTGTGAACAACTTTTCAACTGAAATTGCAGGCCCTTAGAAGAACGCTGGAACTAGAGAGAAAAGATAGGGTAGAACTGGAAAAGAAAGCAATGGATCTCATAAAATCTGCTAAACTCAAATGGGAAACTGAAGAAAAGCGCAAAATAAACACCCTGGATCTCATCATTGAGGAACAAAAAGAAAAAATCTCACAGCTATGTCAGACCAATAAAACCCTTGAAGAACGGGTATGTAAATAACATTAATAGACAGTACGCGTCAAAACTATGGAACAAATTCATTTTCTCAGAAGAAAAATATTTGGCAACACAATCCTGAAACTGGTTAATTTTTGTTTTACTTTTACAAAATGAATTTTTGAAGGATTTTTGTCGCACCCTGTGCCAACCTCATCAACCCTCTAAATTTTTGGAAAAGGGGAATTGGGTCCTATGGTACTTTTTGCCAAGGTCTTTTTATCTTCTTTACAGGCGTGCAGAAATTTTCAAGAATTTTTTTTTTAAATTAGTTAGTTCAGAAAGGTTTTCAGTACATGCACTTTAGTCATGGCTCATTTACTTTGAGAAGATGGTATCTGATGAAATTTGTCACCAAATGAAAGTTGACCATTACATTTTTGTTCATGCACAACTTAAACCTATTTCACCCTTATTAGAACGTGTGAAACACTGCGCTTCAGTTAATAATAAATCAGATAATATCGATATCTTTGGACACAAAGGTCCTACAGATTTAAAAAAAATGTTTTTTGAAAGATGATACTACCGCCATCTATTAAAGTGGAACAATATAAAAACATATAACTTAAAAATGTCATAAAAAAATTTTAGTAAAAAAATGTACTGATTTTCTTAGTAAATTCACAATAGTACAAGAACTAGCACATTGAAGTATAATTTTTTCTCAATGAGCTAACACTCAAGGATATTAGCTACAAAATGATACCAACATAATTTCTGTAAGTTACATATTTAGAAAGTAATTGCTGTTGGAACTTGACGATTATGAAAATTGATAAAATAAAAAAACCTCAGTACTGTACTTTCGATAATTTATAATGATCAAACAAACAAATTAATCATAAAAATTGCTCAAAATAGCCGCCTCTGCTCTGTAGACAGGCAGTGGCCTTCATGACGACCTGTCTTGTGTATTTTGCTCGCGTAGTGATCATGTTCGAGCAGCAATAACTCTCAAATTATGTAACTTACAGAAATGATGTACTTGTTGTTTTGTAGCTAATATCCTTGCGTGTTAAATCATTGAAAAAAATTATATATCAATGTGCTAGTTCTTGTACTATTTTTTTATGGCGTTTTCAAGTTAAATATTTTTATATAGTTATACTTCAATGAAAGGTGGTAGTATCATCTTTCAAAAAACATTTTTTCACATCTCTAGGACTTTTGTGTCCAAAGAAATCGATATTATTTGGAAGGGTCAACGAAAATAAAAAAGTAAATTTCAAATAGGGGCTACTCCAAAACTAAGGAGGTAAACTTCCAAATTTGGGTGTTTTTGTCGATAATATTAGGTATATTTGATGACCTTGAATTATCGCTAAGTCATGACTGAACACACTGTATAAAAATCATATGCTTATAACTTCTATACCGCTAACATGAATCCACTTCTCTATTACAAATTGAAACAGTGATCACGTGGTACACTGGCCTTATGAATTCTCTGCGCAGGCGCCAAAACATAACCTCGAATAGTTTAAATTATGACTTGTCAAATGAAGATAACTGAAAATCATAACCTCAATTTTTCACGTCTTGTCAAATTTCGAGTTTGCACATGCGCAGATGATTGAAGGGGCCATCGGAAATGGTAACTAGATTGCTTCAACTTTTATTTCACGTTAGCAGTATAGAGTTTTATAGGTATATGATAAAAATCTTCAAAAATGGCGACGTTTCGTCTTTCCACAGCTTCAACATGCTCAAAAGATGGAAGAGCAGCACAGGGCGTCCATGGAGACATCGGAGAAGTTGAGCAGGAAGAGTGTCATAGGTTTACAGTCGAGGCTTGAGACTGTGACTTCGGAAACGCAGAATAAAATCTCTGAACTGCAGGGACGACTCAATGAACAGTTCTACCAGAAGAATGCATTGGAAAGACAGATCTCAGAGTTGAAGGACAGAGAGAGCAATCTAACATCTAAAGTTAAGAGTTACGAGGAGAATCAGAAAGCATTAAATGAGCAGATAAGCTTAGCGGAGAATCTCATCAGAGAATTGAGTGATAAGGTAGAAGAATTGATATTCACTACAAGGTCCGGCACTCGAAGTGTAACTGTAACCTATTCAGAAGGCCATAAATTCGGTTAGAAAAATGATTTCCGTTTATTTTTATGTACAGGACATATGAAAATGATCAAAATTTTAGAATCAATTCACTTTGGCTCGATATGACCACCTTTCACTGTGACTATTGTCTTGAGACGGTGAAAAAACGAATCGCAAGTTGCCCGAATGTAACTAGCCGGTATTTTAGCCCACTCACGGACATCGTCTTTCTTCAGCGTCACGAGGCTAGTATATTTTTTAGTTCGGACCTTGCCTTTCAAAACGACTCGGAGAGAATAATCCATTGGATTCATGTCTGGTCAATACAAGAGTCACTGTGGTTGAAATGAAGTTCAAAACGTTGTTTTTCAACTGAACTTGGTTTACTTGCGCTTTGTGAGCTGGTGCAGAGTCTTGTTGAAACGTCTATGGTCTGCGACCGAAATGATTGTCTGCCCACGGCTTCAAAGCAGCCTCAAAAACGCTTCTATGATAATAAAGGGTTCTCCAATAAGAGGTGTTATTTTGATATTCAAAGAAAAATGCCATTTTTCAATATCAATGATCGGATGTTTATTTCATTATGAAGAAGAAGCTAAGCAAAAGATCAATGGTTTCGTTGCTTGTGTGGCTATGTAACGCTGTCTTGTTAAAAGTAAACATTGTCCAGATCAATACCATCCAATTTCGGCCATAAAAATGTTTGTGGAATGCCTAGAACGACGAGGAATGGATAAAGCTGGGTTTTCTTCAACACTTTCGGCTATAGCAGCAATGTTCTCGGCTGTTCTTGAGCGACGTGCACGGGTTTTATTCTTCACATCACAAACTTGTCCCAACAGCTCGAATTTTTCCACCAATTTCTATATTGCGGTCCGACAAGGTGCTTCATGAGGACCCAAAAATGTTCGAGTTTTACGAACAGTCTCTGCCAAATTTTCGCCATTTTTATAGTGAATTTTAATAATTTCAATGCGTTCTTGAAGTGTGAATCGTTCCATTTTTATTAATGGCGTAGTTTCTGCCTTTCAAAATTGTCAAAAAATGACGTGACATCTACCGAAATAGCGGGCTATTCAAAATAACATCTTTTATTGGACAACCCTTCACTTATAGCTATCACTTAGCAAATTTCTAAATAGCTTATGCTACTGTGGCAGATGCGCAATGACTTGAAACTGGTTACACTTTGAGAGTACGTCCCTGTACAATTTTGTTCACTGCAAAATCTTCAATTGGTTTAAAATTTATTTTCCAGGTAACAACTTATGAAAAGCAACAAGATATATTGGAGGGTTATACCTTAGAAAATAGAAGTTTAAACGAGAAGCTCAATAACGACAAGAAACTTATTAAAGACTTGGAAAACAATAGAATTTTCTTGGAATTAGAAAACAGAAAATTGGAAAGTTTGAAACCGCAAATTGAGGAAATGAACAGTAAGATTAGACTGTTAGAGACTGAACTGAAGAAAATTTCAGAATTGGAAGTTCAATTACAAAAGGAGAAAGAAAAGACCAAAGTTTTGAACAAACAAATCCAGGTAAGGACTATGATCTTTATATACAGGGTGTTTTGTACTTCGAAGGGGATATACTAAACGTCATTTGCAACAAAATGTGTCTAGTGAAGCATGAAAATATTTGGTAACAAAGACATGATTCACGAAAGGTTGAGCCGTCGGTTGGCCATGGAAATTTGGCATATTCCACTGTGTATATTAAAATTTTAGGTTATATTGTTTATTTTCTTGATACGCAATGTTGTCAATATTGCAAATAGTTCTCTGATAACTCGCAAGCTCGTCGGACGAGGCCGGGTACATTCGGCAACAATGACTCTATTTTACGTTGACAGCCAATACTGCCAACTTCAGATAAATAAACAAACGCCTACTATGCGCTCAAACTTTTGTTAACGTACTATAGAGTCAAGTCGTTTTCACAAAATTGATTATTTTCGATTATGGAGCAGATAATTTCAAAAAAACTTGAAAAATCGCCATATCTTCGTAATTATAGATTTTCGAACCATGCTTCACTAGACACATTTTGCCTTCAAATCACGTCGGATTACCACACACTCTGGATCATTGATATTCAAATTTTTTTTTAAATATTTCAATTATAATTTTTGTAATTTATTTTCTTGATGTAGGAAGCTGAGAGCAATCTCTCAGAGGCACAAGAACTGAAGGAAATAAGGACAAAATACTGGAAAATAGAGAAAGAAGTGAACAATCTAAAAATTGATAAAAGAATATTAGAAAGAGAATTGAAAGAATCCATGACCGAAAAGAAGGAACTTACTAAAAATCTAGAGGACTTAAAAGAACAAATCGAGAAGAGCAAAAAAGCTTATGAGTCAGCCATGTTAGAGATGAACTCTATAAACGATACCATATCAATGGAACTTATGAAGATGAAAGAGAGTCACAAGAGCCTTCAGGTGGAGCTCCAAGCGCAAAAGAAAGTCAACGATGAAACAAAAGACATCGTGGCGGAACTGAAGGCAATAAGTAATTCGAAAGATGAAAAATTGAGACAGTTGAGTTCAGAATTGGAGAAAGCTTTGAAAAACTCTCAAAAAGCCAATTCGGAGAAAGAAAAACTGACTAAGAGCGTAGTGGAAGTCGACAAACGGAAAGAAGAACTAGAGAAGCAAGTCGAAAGTTTGAAAGAAGAGTTGGAAACCGTCAATGCTGTAAGTAAAGTTACTCAGTTGAAACACGATATTTGATTCAAGTGTAATTTATTTTGTGTATGAAGATTTATATACTGAATTTTAATGCAAAATACAAGAGGATCGCATCATCAAAAACTCTGATTTTATTTTTTTTTTCAATTGTCAAGTTTTTACATATTTCAGTTTGTGAATAAATTCCAGAATATTATTCCGATCGCGCTGAGATTTTGCTTATACATATACAGGGTGTCCGGGGAATAACTGTACCGGGTTTTTCACTATAATTTGACCCCCCCTTTAACTTTGTTACTAAAGGAGGTGCAAAAAAATGTTTCGTATAAAAGTTTCACCAAATCAACTGAGGTTTTTTGATACGACTCCACAAACTGAAATATATACAGAGTGGCCAACATATTGATGGCAACTTCATTCTTTCTAATGGAACACCCTGTATATTTTTCCACATTTGGTTAGCTCTTTTTCTCCTGATTTCGAATATGTAACATATGTTGGTCTATCTTACTTATTCTGAGCACCACAGAGTTTCAAATTTCAATAACCATCTGGCATAGCGTTTTGGAAATTTGATTTACTTTAGCAATAATGACAATCAATGAAAGCGGAGAACATTAATTAATATTAATGATATAAAATCAACCAATATTAAACCCAGAATTCGGAACTAATCCTGTCAACGCACAAAGAATAATGATAATATTGTAATGATTAGGAACAAAATTTTGAAGCTTCAATTTCTGACTTGAATCAGAGCCATAATAATGCTATCAAAAATAGTCTAAACAACTTGAGACAACTATATGAACTATGTGTATTGAATGAAGGTGGTCATTTTGAGCAATTTCTTTAGTTGATGTTATTCTTACCATACTACCATAGTTTATCATTTTTCATTGGTTAAGTAATTGTTAAGTATTCATTCTAAAATAATACTTTTAAGTAGATTGTTTTCATATGAATAATTTCGTAGGTATTTCACATATTTTTTTATTCGGTGTCATCATTTCAAAACTTTGAAACTCTGAAAATTGAAGAGACACATCCACATACGCATTTATATTCGAGATCAGGCTGAAATAGCATATCAAAGAAAAGGAAGAATATACAGGACAGGGTGTCCCATCTGAAAAAATATAGTTACATTCAATGTTCTTCACCCTGTATATCTTTCCATTGACGTTATTATAACTCCAAAAATGAGCATTTTCAGTAAACGCACTGTGCCATTTGTAAAATGATTACAGATCTTGGCAGGTGGTTCTTAAAATTTGAAACTCTGTGGTTCTCAGAATGAAAGAGATAGACCAACATATGTCACATACTCCAAATCAGGGGAAAAAGAGCTTGCCAAACATGGAAAAATATACAGGGTGTTTCATTTGAAAAAACGAAGTTGCCATCAATATGTTGGCCACCCTGTATATATTTAAGTTTCTGGACTCATATCAGAAAACCCCTGTTTATTTCGTGAAACTTTTATACGAATCATTTTTTTGTATCTTCTTTAGTAACAAAGTTAAATGGGGGGTCAAATTATAGTGAAAAACCCGGTACATACTCTTACCAGAGGTAGAGTTGCACTAGCTGACTACTGATTGGCTATAAAAAAATAATTTCTGGGTTTCCCTAGAAAACTACAGGGTGTTTTTCCAACTTCATGGAAATACTTAGACCATCATAAAATCCAAACTTATTGACGGATATTATTGAAACGTGGGGGGTTATTGGCACATGCTAAGGTCTAATCAGAAATACATCAATTATTTCATTATTCCAGGGCCGGACTCATTAATCTTCATTTAAAGTGTTCAGGGTAAAAAAAACACTTTGTATTTCGAATTACGAATAATTGATTCACTTTCTAGATAGAAGCTTAGTTATGCATTAATTTGTGGTATCGCTTAAAGTTGTCACAAGTCGAAAATAAATAAAAAATTTTCTTCAAAAAGTCACTGAAGATGAGGAAGACTATAATAATTTGTTGATATACTGGGTGGCCACCCTAAACGTGGATCTCATTGCGATGAAGTGAATAACGGTATATTGCGAAAAAAAATTAATGGTGACATGTATAGGGTATACATAAGCATATTTCAAAATTATTCGTATGTATACCGGATGTTCGACAACAAAGATATAGATCAAAGTGACACATCTTCCAATGAACACCCGGTATACATACGAATAATTTTGAAATATGTTTATGTATACCCTATACATGTTGATAATAATTTTTTTCGCAATATACCTTCATTCACTTCATCGCAATGAGATCCGCGTCTAGGGTGGCCACTCAGTATATCAACAAATTATTATAGTCTTCCTCACCTTCAGTGACTTTTTAAAGAACATTTATTTTTTATTTTCGACCTCCACAAGGTGTCTAAGTCCTGTTCAGGTAAATAAATTCAATTTTTCGAACTTTTTCCAAATTCAAAAATCCATAAAAAAATAATTGTTCATGAACTTTAAGCGATACCACAAAATAAAGCATAATTTAGCTCCTTTCTCAAAAGTGATTCAATTATTCGTAATTCGAAATACAAAGTGTTTTTTTTACCCTGAACACTTTAAATGAAGATTGATGAGTCCGGCCCTGGAATAATGAAATAATTGATATATTTCTGATTCGACCCTAGCATGTGCCCATAACCCCCCAAGTTTCAATAATATCCGTCAATAAGTTTGGATATTATGATGGTCTAAGTATTTCCACGAAGTTGGAAAAACACCCTGTAGTTTTCTAGGGAAATCCAGAAATTAATTTTTTATAGTCAATCAGTAGACAGCTAGTGCAACTCTATCTCTGGTAAGAGTATGTACAGTTATTCGCCGGACACCCTGTATATCAATCTCAAGTCCTACACAAAATTTGAATAAGCACTTAAAAGCACCTGTTCAGTGCTTTCTTTAATTTTTTTTATCCATCATTGAATGTTCCTGAATTAAAATACATCAAATCTTTATGTGAATATTCAAAGAGGATCTATAATCTCAAAAGAAGCTTCAATTCGGAGTTTTTGTAGTGGAAAAAGTGACTTGAAGATGGAACATTTTTTGAAATTTGGGGCCCATAATCTTCTAAATTTAGACAGTTCGCCATGGTGTCATTAATATTGTTTAGGGGGCCAATATGAATACAATAACACCAAAACAAGATCAACATCTGCTGGACCCAAAAACTCAAATATTTACCAACAGCTCCTATGAATTTTTTATAATTGATTAATATTTTCCAGGGTGTAGAAAGGATGAAATACGCAATGAATTTCCTAGATAGCACTCAAGAAAACTATCTTGCAAAAATAAGAACTTTTGAAGAAAAAGAGAAGATGTTTAAGGAAAGCACTTCCAAACTGGTCGAAGACTTGGAAGTGGCCAAGAAGGAAACCCAAGACGCAAAAAAACTTGCAAACGAAGAAAAATCCTTCAAGCTCCTCGCCGAAAACAAATTGCAGAGACTCAAAGACGAGATGGAAACAGTAAGAGCAGAAAAAGAATCATATAAACGTCAAGCCGAAGAATACAGGCAGTACGTTAATAAACTGTCCGAAGAACTGACAGAAGCCGAGGAAAAAATGGCTGAATATAAGATCAAGAACAGGTCCTTGGAGAGGGAGAACCAGGAGTACGATTTGCAGATTAAACAGCTGAAAGAGGAGCTGTCCGATTATTTGACTCAACTGCACAAATGCAGAGAAAGCAAACAAAAGAGCAAATATAGAGTCAATGAATTGGAGGTAAGTGATCTTACTAATTTGATAATTATTGACGGACTATCTGGCAGGTCTAACGTTGTTTTGCCATTAATCTACATTATTTGTTGAATATAAAGGGTTTTTCAATAAGAGGTGTTATTTCGAATAGCCCGCTATTTCGGTAGATGTCTTGTTCGAAGCTGTAATTTTTTGACAAATAGAAACTACGCCATTAATAAAAATGGAATGAAACACGCTTCAAGAACGCAATGAAATTATTAAATTCACTATGAAAATGGTGAAAATTCGGCAGAGACGGTTTTTAAAACCCGAACATTTTTTGGGTCGTCGTGAAGCACCTTGTCGGACCGCACCAAAGAAATTGGTGGGAAAATTCGTGCTGCGGAAACGTTCGGTGGCACATGCGCTACCAACCCAACACGCTCTGGATCGGACGCCATGTTTTGGAGCGTATTTCATTTGTGCTAGGTAGCGGTAGCGCATACGCAGGTATGATAATGAGCGATGGATACAAGATATACTTCGTAATTCTTCATAAAAACAGACAGATCCATCAACATTTGGAGTGAAGAAAACAAAAAGCATCTGTTAAGACTTAAAAACCGGTTTGTTTACATCTGTCCAAAAGGTTTTTCAGGCAATCAGCCATAACCTATCTCGGCTTGCCAGCGAACGCACAACACGTTCTCAACGATACCGCTACCGATAGGTAGTGTTAGCGCTTTGCGCTCTTGCCCGCTGAATGCGACCATTGTTAGATCAGATTAGATTAGAAGAGGGGCGACAGATCAAAACCGACCTTGCGAGCACCTTGACCTTAAGATCTATTGTGCATCCCCGCGCTGTTTACCAGTCCGGCAGCAAAGTCTTAATGAACTTCACCACCTTTCTGGGGGCCACATCCATTACTTGTTCAGGCTTTAGGAACCTGGAGCCAAGATGCCGTAACCGTTTCTGGTGAACAACTTCACACTCACATAGCAGGTGTCTAGATGTCTCCGTGGCTTCTTGACAGAAGCGACATGTACTATCGGGCGCCTTTCCCATGTTTTTTAAGTGATACCTCACGGGACAGTGCCCAGTGACAGCGCCCGTCAGTTTCCTCAGTTCCAATTTGCTGAGTGAGAGGACTTTCTTGGTCCAGTTCGTCGAGTGAGAGAGAAGTGACTTAGCTTGCTTTTGACCATTGGTCGTACGCCAGGACATAAGCTTCCTCTTTTGTTCCCAGTCCTCAATAGCCATTGCCTGATGACTGGCTGGGAAGCCGGAAAACGGTTCTGGTCCAGTGAAGGGGGTTGTCCCTCCTTCCCTGGCCAGTTGGTCTGCCGCTTCATTGCCGTGAATCCCGGAGTGACCAGGCACCCAGATGAGATTGACCTGGTTCTTTTCTCCGAGTAGGTTAAGTGACGTTTTGCATTCCCAGACCAACTTTGACTTCACTTGTGGAGAGTCAAGCGCTAGCAGGGCTGCTTTGCTGTCAGATGCTATATAAATGCGACCCTTGTTGAAAAGCCTCTCTATCCTCAACGTGTGACTGTTTGGTGCGGTTTATGGTCCGGCGGAGTCATTGGACCTTACTTTTTCGAAAATGAGGCTGGAGCAACAGTTACGGTGAATGGATTTGCGCTATCGAGAGATGATTTATGTTTTTTTATGGCCGAAATTGGATAGTATTTATCTGGACAACGTTTACTTTCAACAAGACGGCGCTACGTGCCACACAAGCAACGAAACCACTGACCTTAGGGGGAAAAGTTTCCGTGTCTCTCGCAGAGTTGATCACAATTGGTCACAGATCTTGTGATTTAACACATTGCGACTTCTTCCTTTGGGACCACGTGAAACTGAAGGTCCACGCCAATAGCCCAGCGTCGCGTCGATTCGACACTTCAAAGATGGAATTTGGAGGGTATCGAGGACATAGGGCAGCCACTATGCGATTTGGTTATGGAAAATCTAATTAAAACGATTAGGTCCTGTGAGCGTGGTCGTGGTAGTCATTTGCCTAATGTTATTTTCCACTATTTTTTCATAATAAAATAAACATCTGATCATTTATAGTGAAAAATGGCACATTTCTTTGAATATTAAAATAACACCTCTTATTGGAAAACCCTTTGTAGGGTCTTGTCCAAATGTTAAAGTTTTCAAGAAATATATTCAGTAGTCGTGGATAAAATATAGTATAATAGCTGTTATTCGCACGGTAATTTAGGCCTCTCGCCTCCGACTCGTATCCTTAACTTCACCTCGTGAATAATTGTTTATCCTTATTCGCTCGTTGCATAATACACTATTTTTCGATATTCCAATGACAGGATCTTCACAGAATTTTGCACAAGTTTGCGCGTCACCATTCTCTTTCTTGATAGCAAATTCCGAATTGATGACTGGAGTTTATTGTTGCTTAAGAGTATTCCGGTAATTAAAGCTATGGTAAAATTACGAAAATATTGTATTATATTCAGAAATTGTAGAAATGAAAATCTAACTTATTGGTCACTTCACCCTATAGTCCAGTCAATTTGTGCTCAAAAGATGTGACGTGCTCCCGTCTCTACCAAACTGCGTTGCCATCGTTTACCTTCGGAAGTAGAGATCTCGGGCGCCACCTCTAGTTTAAAGTGTTGAGGACACTAGGGTACCCATAGGCGGTGTCCTATGGGGTCCGGGAGCTACTAGCCAGAGAAGGTTATGTCCAGGGGTCAGTTGTTTGTACCTAACTAAATATTCCCTAACTCTGAAAAATACTCAAATATTCCTTAGGAAAAGAAAACACACAATTATAATAACATCTTTATTCGGTAAACGGTAAATAACGGCAGTCATCAAAATAAACCATAATATCGTAAATACAATGTGAGGAAAACAGGTGAGCGGGCGGTGAGAAGGTTGAAGCGGGATGTAACATGCAGCATTATATCGGCGGTGAGAGCTCTCAGAAAAATAAGCAATGCAATATTTACAAGCGGTATTAAAAAGCGGTAATGATGGTCGAATGAAAGTGCAAGCGGAAAATTAATCAAGCAGTGGTAAATAACGGTACGGAAGCGAAGGTTCTAACATGAGCAAGTTCCTAACAAACAAATTCCCAAAAAAATGGCATCCTTATTTACTGGCATACCTCGGTTCACAACTACAGGCTATATTAACCATACCAGGGTTTACGGACAGGCGGTGAAAGGAAGTTAGTGCGGTCCCAGGGAAAGTATATGCGCCGTTTCAAGCTAGCATACACCCACCCTAATGCTCTGAACCACGAGGCTCATGCACGCCTTTTGAAGCTAGGGCATGCACCTCGATATTCCGGAGCGGCACACGGTGGGGGAGGATAAAGGGAGGCATTTACAAGACTGCATATGGGCCGTTTCAAGCTAACATACGCGTTCTTGCACATCAGAACTCCGGGATGTCATGCAGGCCGTTTCAAGCTACTACACAACCTCCGGGGGTTCAAATGATGCCAAAAGGGCACAACAAGACAGTGTATGGGCCGTTTCAAGCTAACATACACCCTCTTGCCGATTCGGAATTGCAGGGCATCATGCAGGCCGTTTCAAGCTACTACACAACCCCCTGAAATTCGAACGGTGTCGGAAGGGCACAACAAGACAGCGTATGTGCCGTTTCAAGCTAACATACACCCTCTTGTCGACTCGAGAGTTTCAGAACTTCATGCAGGCCTTTTGAAGCTACTACACAACGTCCAGGAACTCGAGTAACACTAGAGAGGATAATACAAGACAATATATGCGCCGTTTCAAGCTAGCATACACCATCTCGCAATCTCAGAATTCTCACAAGTCATGCAGGCCGTTTGAAGCTACTACACAACCTCTGCGAATTCGAGCGGCGGAAGGACGGGAAAATACAACAGGAGAAATACATTATAAATATCAAAGCCAGCAAATAAGAATTAAAACAATCATACCTAAACTGAACTTGCCCCTGCAGAACCCTCTGTTGGCACTTACTTCTGGACGGTCTGGTCGGCTAGTACTTCTGGAGTAGTTGTCATGAAATTGATTTTAATTCGACTCCTTTATTCAGCGGAAAATCCCGCATTTTAAACCTTTTGGACACGTGTGGCCGGTAACAGTTGACTCCGCCCCACGTGTGCGGTATCGAGAAATCGCGATCTAATTTGCCGTACATCTTCAGCGCGGAGATAAAAATTCCCGATTTCCGTCAATTTCAATTGAACGAAACCAAATAATGATAGAAATTATTTTGCTTCGTTACAAAGAACCACTAGCAGGAAAGTTCTGGGGTAGTTTTGATTTTTTCGATTGTTTATGTTTTTTGGGGTGCTGAATCCGAATCTGAGGTTTGCTAACAAAATTTCGTGAGGGAACATTGAAAAAAATACAAAAAAAGAGAAAAAACCATTGTTAGATCAGATTAGATTAGAAGAGGGGCGACAGATCAAAACCGACCTTGCGAGCACCTTGACCTTAAGATCTATTGTGCATCCCCGCGCTGTTTACCAGTCCGGCAGCAAAGTCTTAATGAACTTCACCACCTTTCTGGGGGCCACATCCATTACTTGTTCAGGCTTTAGGAACCTGGAGCCAAGATGCCGTAACCGTTTCTGGTGAACAACTTCACACTCACATAGCAGGTGTCTAGATGTCTCCGTGGCTTCTTGACAGAAGCGACATGTACTATCGGGCGCCTTTCCCATGTTTTTTAAGTGATACCTCACGGGACAGTGCCCAGTGACAGCGCCCGTCAGTTTCCTCAGTTCCAATTTGCTGAGTGAGAGGACTTTCTTGGTCCAGTTCGTCGAGTGAGAGAGAAGTGACTTAGCTTGCTTTTGACCATTGGTCGTACGCCAGGACATAAGCTTCCTCTTTTGTTCCCAGTCCTCAATAGCCATTGCCTGATGACTGGCTGGGAAGCCGGAAAACGGTTCTGGTCCAGTGAAGGGGGTTGTCCCTCCTTCCCTGGCCAGTTGGTCTGCCGCTTCATTGCCGTGAATCCCGGAGTGACCAGGCACCCAGATGAGATTGACCTGGTTCTTTTCTCCGAGTAGGTTAAGTGACGTTTTGCATTCCCAGACCAACTTTGACTTCACTTGTGGAGAGTCAAGCGCTAGCAGGGCTGCTTTGCTGTCAGATGCTATATAAATGCGACCCTTGTTGAAAAGCCTCTCTATCCTCAACGTGTGACTGTTTGGTGCGGTTTATGGTCCGGCGGAGTCATTGGACCTTACTTTTTCGAAAATGAGGCTGGAGCAACAGTTACGGTGAATGGATTTGCGCTATCGAGAGATGATTTATGTTTTTTTATGGCCGAAATTGGATAGTATTTATCTGGACAACGTTTACTTTCAACAAGACGGCGCTACGTGCCACACAAGCAACGAAACCACTGACCTTAGGGGAAAAGTTTCCGTGTCTCTCGCAGAGTTGATCACAATTGGTCACAGATCTTGTGATTTAACACATTGCGACTTCTTCCTTTGGGACCACGTGAAACTGAAGGTCCACGCCAATAGCCCAGCGTCGCGTCGATTCGACACTTCAAAGATGGAATTTGGAGGGTATCGAGGACATAGGGCAGCCACTATGCGATTTGGTTATGGAAAATCTAATTAAAACGATTAGGTCCTGTGAGCGTGGTCGTGGTAGTCATTTGCCTAATGTTATTTTCCACTATTTTTTCATAATAAAATAAACATCTGATCATTTATAGTGAAAAATGGCACATTTCTTTGAATATTAAAATAACACCTCTTATTGGAAAACCCTTTGGTAGGGTCTTGTCCAAATGTTAAAGTTTTCAAGAAATATATTCAGTAGTCGTGGATAAAATATAGTATAATAGCTGTTATTCGCACGGTAATTTAGGCCTCTCGCCTCCGACTCGTATCCTTAACTTCACCTCGTGAATAATTGTTTATCCTTATTCGCTCGTTGCATAATACACTATTTTTCGATATTCCAATGACAGGATCTTCACAGAATTTTGCACAAGTTTGCGCGTCACCATTCTCTTTCTTGATAGCAAATTCCGAATTGATGACTGGTTACGAAATAATTGAGAAAATACTACAAACTTTTCAATCTCGATGACTCCGAAACTACTGGACCGATTTGGACCCTTAAAAAACCTAACCATAATCGGAACCCGAACCTACCCTCAAAACTTTGTAACGTGGTTATCTCGGTGAAACTTACAACGAGAGCGAGCTATTCTTTTTTCTTACAAGGGAGAATAGCAAACCTACCAGGGCAGCTGCTAGTCAGAGACGGAGTTCTTCGTTATCTATGATATTAGCGTTAACAGAGAAAATCAGAAATAGAGTAATTTACACAATTTATTCAAATAGCGAAAATAGTTATACAAAAATACAGTGATATAAGACGCTATATGAAATGAATACAAAATATAAGATTGGTCAGTTTTGTCTGACCGCGAGCACTTTCATAAGAAACAAATATTTTCCCGGTACGAGTCAGCCAGAATAGAAGGTGGGTTAAAGTTAAACGGTGAATTCAAATATATGATAATATCAGGAAAACAGGGATAAAAGGGGTCAGTATAAGAGTGCACAACGGTTATCTTTGTCCGATATTCTTTCAGTCCCAGAATTCACCACGTGTCTACCACTTTGCTTGTTTCACGTCTAAACAGGCTGGGTTTGGCCAGGTGAAATTAGAGGGTTGAACAGGATATGTCGAACGTGTCGAACAGCATCGGTTCGTTTATGCCCTCCGGTCTGACCATGAGTTTACACGCCATGAAGGACAGACTAACTACGGGCACTAAGGAGCGGGACAGAGCAGGATTGTTATTCGGTTGAACGTACTATAGCATTGGTTTGCATCAGCCTTCCGGTCTGACCATGAGTTTACACACCATGAAGGACAGACTAACTACAGGCACCGGTTGTACGGACAAACGTACTATAGCAGTGGTTCGCTTGAGCCCTTCGGTCTGACCATGAGTTTACACGCCATGAAAGACAGACTAACTACGGGCATCTGGGCAAACTAGGAAAGGTATGTTACGGAACCTGACGGAACAGCTATTTTAGGTAGACTCAACGAGGATTAAAAATAGGACTGTAGTAAATCGGCTCGGTACTTACAATTCGATTGCACTAGCACTCACAGCAAGGTAATAAAACTTAGAAAATTTGATAGCTACAGCACGGTCGCTTAGAAAAATTTCGAAAACTTTGAAAAGCGTACGACTAGAGCAGAACTAATTCGGAACTCATTACCGACGGAGGGAAACCCCGCCTTTAATAATCTTCCGGAGGGGGGTGGAAAAGGTAGGCGCAAAAACGTTAAAAATTTCAGGAGAGTACCTCGGTAAAAACATCTTCAAAACTGGCTTATCGTACGTATATGCAAAAAACGGCGTTATCTGCGATCGGCGTTGTTCTTGCGGACGGTTCTACTATGTTTTCTGTATGAAAAACAAAATCAATCGCAGAATGTTCGGTTTTTCCGATTGTTGTGAATTAATTCTGAAACGGAATGAAAATTCACGAATTTAAAATGATAACTCTTATAAATTATTTTAAAATGAAGATCAATTTCCCGGTTACGAAATTGAACTTCATTACAACTTTTAAGTCCTGAATTAATAGGTTCGAGAGTTATTCTGTTCAACTTTGACCTTGGCCCCAAAATTCGAAAATTACAGACATTTGGCAGAACGATAGAACGCTGTTCTCTCAAAAAAGGATAATGAATATATACCAAACTAAGAATAGGAACAATTGACTTATAACTAATAAAAAATAAAATAAAACGAAATAAGCAATGTTGAACAGACATTGTAAACTTTCATTAATCAATTGAAAAATTTCAAACATCAAACTAAAGAGTCGATAGTGTGATTAAATGTGTATATGTTATCTTATAACTTTAGGGACAAATAGAGTATTTGAAAAAACAGCTTGGAGAGATGGACGTCAAGTTGCTGGAAAGAAATGCCACCTTGAATGCAAGTGAAACAAAGAGTAAGGAAACAATAAAACAACAGCAGAAATTGATCGATCTTCTCCATGTCAGGGTGAGTTTTGCATACAAAATGTAGTTCAAGTGAAGTAGTTTCTCAGTATTTATGTAAGAAACGAAATAATTGATCAAAATTTCGAAGAATTAGCCATCTATCGGTTATTTCGAACC
This sequence comes from Propylea japonica, assembly GCA_013421045.1. NCBI lineage: Eukaryota > Metazoa > Arthropoda > Insecta > Coleoptera > Coccinellidae > Propylea > Propylea japonica. The sequence continues at coordinate 54,136,798 of CM024243.1, forward strand.
TGCCAATTATGCTTATGTCATTTAATTCTATTACAATTCAGTCATATATTATCCGTTCAGGAAAGGATGAGCCGTTGGTTGGCCATATTCTACTGTGTACATTAAAATTTTAGGTTATGTTGTTTATTTTCTTGTCAGATTGATACGCAATGTTGTCAATATTGCATAGAGTTGTCTGATAACTCGTAAGATCGTCGGACGAAGCCGGGTACATTTAGCAACGTTGACTTTATTTTACGTTGTGACAGCAAATACTGCCAACTTCAGATAAATAAACCAACGCCTACTATGCGCTCAAACTTTCTCGAACGGACTATACCTATAAAATTCTATACTGCTAAAGTGAAATAAAAGTTGAAGCAATCTAGTGACCATTTACGATGGCCCCTTGAATCATCTGCGCATGTGCAAACTCAAAATTTGACAAGACTTGGAAAAACGAGGTTATGATTTTCAGTTATTTTCATTTGACAAGTCATAATTTGAACTATTCGAGGTTATGTTTTGGCGCCTGCGCAGTGAACCGGGCCATTGCACCACGTGATCGCTGCTTCAATAGCTTGGTCTGAATATTCTGCTCTGCGTCCACTTCTTGCGCTCAACTAATCTTTTATTATGCTCTCTTCTTCAAGTGAGAGCAAGAAGTGCACGCCGAGCACTCAGAGCAAAATATTCAGACTTAGCAAATTGGTCATAGAGAAGTGGATTATGTTAGCGGTATAGAAGTTTATAAATATATGGATTCAGTACTATCTCCGCTGAAAATGAATCGATTGAAGCTTTAGCAATTATGGGATTCACATATACTTATAAACTTCTATACCGCTAACACGGATCCATTTCTCTATTACAAATTGAAGTAGCGATCACTTGGTACAATGGGCAAATGAATTCACTGCGCAGGCACCTAAACATATACTCGACTAGTTCAGATTTTGACTTGTCAAATGAAAATAACTAAAAATCATAACCTCAATTTTTCACGTCTTGTCAAATTTCGAGTTTACACATGCGCAGAAGATTGAAGGGGCCATCGGAAATGGCAACTAGATTGCTTCAACTTTTATTTCACGTTAGCAGTATAGAGTTTTATAGGTATATGAGGATTCATTGCCAATTCATGTCTAGAAGGTAGACAAGTGGTAGAAAATTGCACGAACATTTCGTACAAAGTTTGGTCTCAAGGAAGGACCAGAAAGTCCTGATTTACGCAGGTTTATTGCTTGAGTTCGTGGAATTGGTTTCATTGTTGCATCATTGGTCGCATTTAGCCGACGGAGTTCAAAGTACTACTGCTACCAGTGATACCTTTTGGTAGCTGCAGCTGTCTGTAAACGCGTGGAACAACTTTAAAGTCAAGATGTGATAGGGAAGTCATCTTTGAGTAAAAAACTTACCTAGAGATGCCTTCACGCATTTATCGACGCAGCCATATAGAATCTGTTTATGAACGCGAACAACATTCGGCGTTGCGAACTTGTGCACAAATCTGCCAGTTTGGCAACACCGTATGTTATTGTTTAGTTACTGTATGCGTCGTGTTTTCATTTCTATATGACGTTTATTGGGAGTTTATTGTTGCTTAAGAGTATTCCGGTAATTAAAGCTATGGTAAAATTACGAAAATATTGTATTATATTCAGAAATTGTAGAAATGAAAATCTAACTTATGGTCACTTCACCCTATAGTCCAGTCAATTTGTGCTCAAAAGATGTGACGTGCTCCCGTCTCTACCAAACTGCGTTGCCATCGTTTACCTTCGGAAGTAGAGATCTCGGGCGCCACCTCTAGTTTAAAGTGTTGAGGACACTAGGGTACCCATAGGCGGTGTCCTATGGGGTCCGGGAGCTACTAGCCAGAGAAGGTTATGTCCAGGGGTCAGTTGTTTGTACCTAACTAAATATTCCCTAACTCTGAAAAATACTCAAATATTCCTTAGGAAAAGAAAACACACAATTATAATAACATCTTTATTCGGTAAACGGTAAATAACGGCAGTCATCAAAATAAACCATAATATCGTAAATACAATGTGAGGAAAACAGGTGAGCGGGCGGTGAGAAGGTTGAAGCGGGATGTAACATGCAGCATTATATCGGCGGTGAGAGCTCTCAGAAAAATAAGCAATGCAATATTTACAAGCGGTATTAAAAAGCGGTAATGATGGTCGAATGAAAGTGCAAGCGGAAAATTAATCAAGCAGTGGTAAATAACGGTACGGAAGCGAAGGTTCTAACATGAGCAAGTTCCTAACAAACAAATTCCCAAAAAAATGGCATCCTTATTTACTGGCATACCTCGGTTCACAACTACAGGCTATATTAACCATACCAGGGTTTACGGACAGGCGGTGAAAGGAAGTTAGTGCGGTCCCAGGGAAAGTATATGCGCCGTTTCAAGCTAGCATACACCCACCCTAATGCTCTGAACCACGAGGCTCATGCACGCCTTTTGAAGCTAGGGCATGCACCTCGATATTCCGGAGCGGCACACGGTGGGGGAGGATAAAGGGAGGCATTTACAAGACTGCATATGGGCCGTTTCAAGCTAACATACGCGTTCTTGCACATCAGAACTCCGGGATGTCATGCAGGCGTCGTTCAAGCTACTACACAACCTCCGGGGGTTCAAATGATGCCAAAAGGGCACAACAAGACAGTGTATGGGCCGTTTCAAGCTAACATACACCCTCTTGCCGATTCGGAATTGCAGGGCATCATGCAGGCCGTTTCAAGCTACTACACAACCCCCTGAAATTCGAACGGTGTCGGAAGGGCACAACAAGACAGCGTATGTGCCGTTTCAAGCTAACATACACCCTCTTGTCGACTCGAGAGTTTCAGAACTTCATGCAGGCCTTTTGAAGCTACTACACAACGTCCAGGAACTCGAGTAACACTAGAGAGGATAATACAAGACAATATATGCGCCGTTTCAAGCTAGCATACACCATCTCGCAATCTCAGAATTCTCACAAGTCATGCAGGCCGTTTGAAGCTACTACACAACCTCTGCGAATTCGAGCGGCGGAAGGACGGGAAAATACAACAGGAGAAATACATTATAAATATCAAAGCCAGCAAATAAGAATTAAAACAATCATACCTAAACTGAACTTGCCCCTGCAGAACCCTCTGTTGGCACTTACTTCTGGACGGTCTGGTCGGCTAGTACTTCTGGAGTAGTTGTCATGAAATTGATTTTAATTCGACTCCTTTATTCAGCGGAAAATCCCGCATTTTAAACCTTTTGGACACGTGTGGCCGGTAACAGTTGACTCCGCCCCACGTGTGCGGTATCGAGAAATCGCGATCTAATTTGCCGTACATCTTCAGCGCGGAGATAAAAATCCCGATTTCCGTCAATTTCAATTGAACGAAACCAAATAATGATAGAAATTATTTTGCTTCGTTACAAAGAACCACTAGCAGGAAAGTTCTGGGGTAGTTTTGATTTTTTCGATTGTTTATGTTTTTTGGGGTGCTGAATCCGAATCTGAGGTTTGCTAACAAAATTTCGTGAGGGAACATTGAAAAAAATACAAAAAAAGAGAAAAAATCTCATTCTTTGGCAGTTTTCTGCTTATAACTCGGAAACTATCAATTTTTCGTGAAAAACCTCTCAATACAAAATAAAAGTACATAAAATTTCCTACAAATTGTACTACCACAGCTTGTTCTGCGACCACCTGTTCTGGCTCAAATTATAGTTTTAAATGAGGTATTTTCTATGACTCAATAAATGAAAAACACTTAAATTCTATGGTTCCGATGATGCGATTCTCTTGAAATTTTGCATGAACATTCAGCATATCAGTCTCGATTAAAAAAAAAAAAATCACTTGAATCAGATATCTTGTTATGGAAATATAAAGATTCTTCTATTCAATATTCCAATGAATTTTCTATGGTTCTGCTCACACTATGGTCACACAATTTTGCATGAAGCTTATTATGACCATCTTGCATATTGCCGCAACATTTCATTTCGACTGGTTTAATTTTGTCTGAGATATTGAGAAACAAATATTTTGAATGGCCGTATTTTGTTTCATAGAGTAAGGCCATTCTGAATTTTTGTTCCTCAATATCTCAGACAAAACGAAACCAATCGAAATGAAATGTTGCGGCCAAATGCAAGATGCTCATAATAAGCCTTATGCAAAATTGTGTGACCATAGTGTAAACAGAACCATAGAAAATTCAATTGGAACATTGAAAGAAGAATCTTTATATTTCCATAACAAAATGTCCGATTCGATTAAATTTTTTTGTGAATCACGACTGATATACTGAATGTTCATGCACAATTTCAAGAGGATCGCATAATCGGAACCATAGAATTAATTTTTTTTCATTTATTGAGTCATAGAAAATACCCCATCTTCAACTATTATTTGAACCATAACGGGTTGTCGCAAAACAAGCTGTGGTAGTACAATTTGTTGGAAATTTTATGTACTTTCATTTTGTATGGAAGGGTATTTCAGGAAAAGTTGATAGTGTCAGAGTTATATGCAAAAAACTGACCAAGAATGAGATTTTCATTCTTTTTTTGTATTTTTTCTATGTTCCGTCTAGAAATTTCGTTAGCAAACCTCAAATTCGGATTCAGCACCCCAAAAAACATAAAAAATGAAAGAAATCTAAACTACCCCAAAACTTTCCTGCTAAAAGCACAATTCGACTGGATTACTAGTTCGGCAGTGAAATGCTTTTCATCTCTATGTTCACTCTTACTCTGAGCCTTGTGGTATATCCCAGCAAAAGTTCCGGTTTTTATTTGATTTACACTTGTAAAATGCGAATTTTTTTACTTACTTTTCAACGAACCGATGTCCATTTCAACTAAAAAGTTGATATATCTTCTTCAGATAGAGGAGCAACCGAAGAAAAGAAACTTCTTCTTATTCGGCGGTTCCAAGAAGGAGAACACTCCCCCAATTTCCTTACCGTTGAACTATAAGGACCTGGAGCAGGAGCTGCAGAAGGAGAAGGCCACGAACAAGGCCCTCCAAGAGGAGATTTTCAGGCTGAAGGCCGAGGGAGCGCAGAAGGTCAACGAAGACTGCGCCAAGCAGATAGCTAAAGTCAGCAGAAACATGTCAGACATCGTTTCTCCGAAGAGCAAGATGGCTATGCAGAAGCTGGTACAGTCGCCTTCCACCCAGGTCAAGGACAAGCAGAGGCAGGGTTCGGGGCAGAGGATGCATCACAGGATTCCTCACAGGTAGGTTTTTTCGGGATTGAGTGTCAATAATTGATCTCAGAGTGAAAAGTGAAACGTATTTGTTGATGCAGCCAAGTTCAGGGTCTTTATAAATGATTGTAACAGCGCAGTTGGCTTTGGATTACTTTGCCGCTACACATTACCAATCTCTAACCAATCAGAGCATAGCATGATCACAGAATTCTGTGGTTTGCATAGGAAGCGGCACAATAAGAATAATCCAAAGCCAACTGCGCTGTTACAATCATTTATAAAGACCCTGTAGAATCTGTAAATGAACGCAAACAACATTGTTTTGTATCTTTATTTCGTATTGGGATAATTGGTGAGGCTCCCCTACTATGCTGCTAACCAACTAACCCCTAGCGTCTGTTCCAGACATTTCTGCAAGTTTGGCAACATCGTCTGTTATGGTTATAATAATAATAATAATAATAATAATCTTTATTCCTGACTCTTAATCAACAAATGTTGGTGTCAGAGCCTTTATAAATTGTTACAAAAATAAACTTTAAATTCTAATATATATAACACATAATTTTTATGATATCCTAGTTATTTTTTACATACATTTTAAGGTTTTTAACAAATCTGTAATAGTCATTATTTTCCACTATGTTCCCTGGTATTCTATTATATGCTGCAGTACTCCTATATACTGGCGAATCTTGGTTGTTCTGGCAAATCTATTTCTCAGGGCCTCTTGCTTCTTATCTGATAACTATGACATTCTTTTACTTGTTTAAGTCCTATTAAAGTTTTCAGTCTTCTGTTTTTCACTTTGTAAATAAGTTTTACCTGTTCAAAGATCTTCAATTGTTCTATATTCATAATTGTTGAGTCCTTATATAGCTGTTCAGTTGGTGTTCGGTAATTCAGCATGTATATCGTTTTAACTGCTTTGTTCTGTGTCCTCTGCAGTCTATTCTTTATATAATCTGGTGCATTACCCCAGCATGGCAGAAGATATCTAAGTTGCGGTTCTATAAAGCTGTTATAAAATAATTTTTGTCCTTCGCAATTTAGTAGGTGAGCACTTCTTCTGATTGCTCCTACCATGGGTGAAATTCTAGCTATTACGCCTTCTATATGGTTGTTCCATGTCATATCCTTTGTTATCTTCAGTCCCAGGTAATTGTATTCACTAACTTCTTTCAATTTTTTGTTATTTAAATATATCTCTAAATCTATCTTTTTTTGTTCTTCTGTTTTATGATCATATAAACAGTTTTTTCTACATTCACACTTAATTTATTATTGCACAGCCATTCAAAATATAAATCTAGATCACAGTTTATTATCGTTTCCAACTCTTCAACATCACTGCCTGACATGACTAGTACGGTATCGTCCGCATACATGAAATATTTTGATTTTATTGGTACATACTTCAGATTATGGACATATATTAAATATTCCAAGGGTCCCAATACTGATCCCTGTGCTATTCCAACCTTCATTTTTGCGTTTCACTCACAGTATTGCCAATCCTGGTAAAGTGTTTTCGTCCTTTAGAATATGTTTTCAGTAGTCTGTAGCATACTCCTCTGAATCCCATCTTCCAAATTTTGTCCAGCAGTATTTCAATATCAACCGTATCGAAGGCTTTTTTCAGATCGATATAAACCACGACAACATAGTTATTTTTGTCTAGTTCACTTGTTATATAGTCTAATAGATCTACTGTAGCTCCCAATGTATTACTGTGTTCTTGAAATCCATATTGTTGTGAGTCGAACCCATAGTGTTTTTTTATGAAGTTTACTAGTCTAGTTTTTATTATTTTTTCGACTATTTTAGAAAAATGATTGAGCATTGATATAGGCCTGTAATTATTGACATCATCACTTTGTCCTTTCTTATGGATGGGGGTTATTTTTGCTGTTTTGAGTTCTTCTGGAAATATTCCACTCGTCAATATAGAGTTTATAAATTGGACTATTTTCTCTCCTATGCACTCAAACAACGTGATAATATCTTGTTTAGAAAGGTTATCTTCACCTGGTGCACTGTTATTATTTAAGGAGTTAACAGCTTCTCGAACTTCCTTTAGATCGGTTGGCATTAGGTATATGGTTTTCTCTGTTTCTTCCTCCTTGAATTTCTTTTTATTTTTCTTTATTTTTTCAGCCAAATTCACCCCCACACTCCCAAAATGTCTGTTAAATTCTTGGGCAATTTTGTATTTATCCTCAACCACGTTGCCGTCAATGTCTACTATTTTATTGACAGTTTTAACCCTTTTGTTTTCCCTTCCGCAAAGTTCATTTAGGATTTTCCATGTTTTCTTTGAATTTCCCTTAGCTTCCTCAAGTTTTTTATTGACATAATTTTTTTTCAGGTTCCTCTTTAGTTTTTCAGCTTCCTTTTTCAGCTTTTCAAACTCGTCCTTAGTGTATTCGTTTTGTACTTTTTTCCATCTTTCATACATTTTATTTCTTTTTTTAAGTTTCTCCATGTACTCACTTGTGATCCACTCGTTTTTTTCTCTATATTTCATTGTATATGTTGTTGAACTTTCAATTTTTGTCTGCTTTATTATTTCTGTTAGTTCACTGAAGTTACTAACTGTCTCATTCAGAAGTTTTTCTTGTACACTTTGTTTCCATTTTTGTTCATCTAACTTGATTCTAGTGATTTTTTTGGTCTTCATCTTTTCGAGATTATTTGTTATACTGATGTTCATGATTTTATGATCTGATATCATGTGGTTCTTTAAATTAATCTTGCAGGATGATATTTTGTTGGTTATCACATGATCTAGTATTGTGGCAGTTAAGTTACTCTATTAGTCGTGTTTACATTTTTATTTCGATTTGACGTTCAGAAACTGAATTATTTTACTGATTTGGTGACAGATTATTGTTGCTTAAGAGTATTTCGGTGATTATAGCTATGGCTTAGTTACGAAAATGTTGTATTATATTCAGCTATTGTAGAAATGAAAATCTAACCTATTCGCCCCAGTTCGGCAGTAAAGTATTTTCCATCTCACTCTAGAGTTTGGATGATTACAATGCAGTACTTTTCATATCTCTATGTTTACCTTTTACACAGTGGCGGCTCCTCAGGGGAGGCGGAGGAGGCCGGGCCTCCCCTAATTTCACTGCATTTAATTCAATTCTAAATTCAAGTTCAAATGAAAAATAATCACGTTTCTATATCTGTATTATTTCCATCATTCTATCTACTATCCAAATCTCAAATTAATAAACATTTATTTATTATTCAGCGATCTAAAACATTCATACATTATCCGCAACACAAAATACGTAGTATACGTATTTTTGTTTGCCTGCTACGTATATAGCAGGCACCTCTTAGCGGAGGAGGCTCGCCTCCACGAGTCGAGATTCGTTAGCCTGTAACATTTCAAACTTCTTCAAGTGAACGGTGCGGGAACCACTCAAAATTCAAGCTGTATATCACGTGACCGGAGGCCCGACTCCGCAGCCTTCTTTTCGCTTCTAGGCGAACGAGCTTAGCCGAAACGAAAGTTAACGTCCGATCGGCCGAATCAACCCCGATCATCGTGGATGGAAATCAGCTGTTGTTTTGATTTCCTCCCTTTTTATTAACGAAGTATTAATCCTTTTACAGTGGGTTCTATAAAGCTTGATCGGGCAATCCAATCGTTGATTTTGAATTAAGTCGATGGTTTACCTCAAAAATGAACTGAAAATTGCACAGAAATAATGACATTAGAGATGTGTAACTCAGTGAATTCTTGTGCGCCAACACAGTGACTCAAGCGCAGCTCCCTGTGTCAACTCATTGAGTTAACTCAAAATTGCGCCATGGCGCAGTAATAACCCGCGGGCATTCGGCGCTCGGCACTCGGCAGTCAGGCAGTGTCGCCGCACGGCGCACAAAATATTACTCATTCAACTCATTGTAGAACTGGGCCCGGGGCCGGGGTACTGGACTGGGTAGTTCCTGGAGCTCGTTTGCAATTGCATATTACAGGCCAAGAAATTTGGGTTTATTTCTTTTTTATGGTCTTTTATGGTACCGACTATCATAAATGGCAGATTTTAGCATACTATACAATTTTGGAACCTACAACGAGGTTGCCCCATAAAAATGAGTTACAATGTTATCTGTTATTCAGAGACCATATCTCAAACGCCCAATTAGGCTATTTATTCTGTTTACCGGTACTCTTTTTTTTATTGAACACAAACTATTGGAAGTTCTGAAGAAAAATCCAGCTTTAGACGTTTATGATAATTTGCAAGTGTGATGAGTCCGGCATAGGTAAAATGGGAAAATCCCAATATCCCAAAACCATTCTTGAACCATTTGGACACTTCAATTTTCTACGAATTTAAAAATGAACTAGAAGTGGGGGTGTTATTAGTGCACCCCCAATCTCCTAAGGATGAGTCGAGGCAGCAATTGAATTTCAGTTCTTAACCATTCTATATTTTTATTTGTTTCTATAAGAACGTTAGTCGTGTGTGTTGTGACGGTTACTTAAATAAAGCTTTTGTGCTGTTTTTCGTTGATCGCCCTCTCAGTGGAGCTATTTTGTTGAAGTGAAGTGTTTGGCGAGCAAATTGAATTCAAAGACTGAATTTAATTCGTGAACTTTTTAATTTTTTTAAAATCTTTCATCCATTGTGAACACAGTTTGGTGAGAATGTCGTCGAAACAGAAGAGTCAGATTTGGTTACATTTTTCAGAGATAGATGCAGAAAAAAAAGTAAAATGTTTACTTTGCGGAAATAAATTATCTGTGGCAAATAAATCCACATGCAGTCTTAATCGACATATGAGAACGAAACATCCTACCCAGCAAATAGTGAGACAAGAACACCCTACATTCGATTCGACGCAGCCATCTACATCATCAATGGTACCTGTGAGCAGTGTTGTAGGTGACGGTGGTCTAGTTCCGTCTATATCTAAAAAAAGTGTGCCAACATTTCAAAGGATAGACAGCTACTTTTTCAATAAAAATATAAATACAAAAAAACAAAAAGAAATAGACAGGCAATTAGTCACCATGATTACTAAGGAATACCACCCCTTCAGTGTAGTAGAAGATAAGGAATTCATAAAATTAATCAACTTGCTGAATCCCGCCTACAAGCTTCCGACGAGAAAAACCGTTTCCAATTCTTTAATACCGGCAATCTATAATGAAACAGTGGAAAAGGTTCGAACACGCCTAAATCGTGCTTTCGCAGTGTGCCTCACAACTGACGGGTGGACATCCAGATCACAAGAAAGTTTTTATGCTGTGACTGCCCATTATATTGTAGAAGATAATGAAGGGATGAGATTAGACAGCGATTTATTGGGGTGTGTTTCATTCACTGAAAGGCATACTGCTTCAAATATTGCAGACAAATTAAAAACAATGATGGCTGAGTGGAAAATAGAGAATAAGGTTGTAGTTGTCGTGACTGATAATGCAGCAAATATGAAGGCGGCAGTGCGTTTAGCAGAATGGCGTCATTGGGCTTGTTTTGCTCATTCCCTAAACCTGATTGCACAATCAGGAATTAAAGAGATCCAAGAAGTAGTAGCTAAAATTAAAGCCATTGTCGGCTATTTCAGAAAGAGCTCTTATGCAACCGCCCAATTATTGGCAACTTCGGAAAATATGAATTTGCCAGCCATCAAACTGAAGAACGATTGTCCGACCAGGTGGAATTCTACCTACGAAATGATTAAAAGAGTTCTGACTTTGAAAACAGCAATAGCTTCAACCATCGCTGTTTTGAAATCATCCCTAATCGTTCGAAATGATGATCTAGAAGAAGTCGATGTACTAACTCAGGATGAATGGTTAATTGCAGAACAGGCTGTTCAAGTGCTAGAAGTTTTTGATGTCCTTACCACAGTAGTCAGTGCGGAAAAAACAGTGACCATTTCATCGGTGATGATTTTCATAAAAACACTAAGTTCACGTTTACTTAAATTTGAATGTGAAAAAAGTGATTTGAAGCCACAAATTATTAATATGGTGACAAGATTAAGGAGAGAATTGAATTCTCGTTTTCTTAATGAGAGAAATCATATAGAAGAAAATGACCTGATAGGATTCAGTACTCTACTTGATCCCAGGTATAAGAAATTTGGCTTCATAGACGAGTCCAAGTACAAAAAAATGTTGGAAAAATTGTACAACGAAGTCTCCCGCATGAGACCGCCGGATCTTTATGAAAACTCATCACCGATTGAGGTTACAGTTTCCAATCAAGAAACTGTTTTACCTTCAGACAGTCAAAATAAATGTGATGATATTGTTTTCGGAGATTTCGACAATGCAGTACAGAAGTATCTAAAACCTACAAACGCTAGAGCATCTGCTATTGTCGAAGTCGACAAATACCTTGAGGAACCTTTACTTCCAAGGAAGGATGCCAATGGAATATCGACCGATCCATTATTATGGTGGTTCCAAAGAAAACACCTATATCCTAGCTTGGTGCAGTTGGTGAAAACAAGACTGACAATAATTGCCACGTCAGTTCCATGTGAAAGGATATTTTCCGAGCTGGACAAACGGTAACTGACAGGAGAGCTTGCTTAAAACCAAAGAAAATCTCTGAAGTGGTATTTTTGAATTATAATATGAAAAATGATTCATAACAATACTAAATTTCTGTTTCCCCAAACCACTTATTCGTTCATCAATTTTTGTTTTTCATATCTACATATTATTTGTCTCTAAGACGTGATGTGAATAATTATAGAACCAATTGTAAATTACATATACATATATATTTTATAGTTTATTCATAAATTTTTTAATTGTTGTTGTTTTAATCACATTCTTCATTGTTTTCCTATACAAATCAAAATTCTTGCTATTCACCTTTCAATTAACTCTGAAGAGTTAATTCACAATATTACCATTCATTAGTCATTATTTTATATTCAAAACATCATATTCAATTTTCAAATTCGGAGGATGCAGTTATTATATTTATAAATGATTCTAATAATCATTTCGAAAATTTCCTTTATTTCATCAATTAAAAAGAAACCATAAAAACTGAGATATAAAACTAAAAAACTGTTACAAGCGATCTGATTCAACTATTTATAACACACCAAACGGTTGAGTGAAGTGGCTCATTCTTTTGAATCAATGAGTTGAACAGTGCGCTATTCAATCCAATGATACAATATCATTAATCCGTTAATATAATGAAAAAGTTGAAAGTGCTGAAAGCAATGGACAATTACCATTTTCGTTGATATTAAATGATCCAGTTCAACTCGAACTCTTTTAGTGTATTCACCGAGTTATGATACCGTGTTCGTTGGGCAAACACTGATACCTTGCTTAGCGCTGAGCCGCCGGGCGCCGAGCGCTTCATTGAGTTGAGTTGCGCCATGAGTCGATGAATTCGGACAATGTGAGTTGACACACTCAACACAGTCAAGTGAGTTGGCGCAATTGCGCGGCGTAACACTGTGTTACACATCTCTAAATGACATTTCATTTATCACCGTGATAGGAGTTTTATGAAACCCGGCTTTGGCGTGTGGTTTGTAGTTTTGTGACATTTTCGGAAAAGTATGTAGGGGTAAGATTCCAATACTTCAGCAAGAAAGATAGAAACGGAAAGAAGAAGTGAGAATAATAATACAAGTAGTGAACGCAAGATCCTGTAGATTTTTTTTTGAATAATTAATTCAGTAAAATGCCTTACGATGATAAAATTTTCATAACTCAAGTAATTAACCTAGACCTTGACCAGCAATGTTAATTTAATTATTAATTCTGTTCATAATCATTCGTTTTACGTAGAATGGTATAATACATACCAGTGGCTGACAGGACGCCCAGTTCTAAATAAATTATTTGTTGGTTGCGTGGTCTCGGGCCTCCTCTGATTGAAATCTCACGAGCCGCCACTGCTTTTACAATGTGCAATTGATAATAATAATACTAATATGCATTTATTTTCCAAATTACAATTGATTGACGATAAAATAAAAAAAAAGCACTTACGTGAAGTCAGAACCTTTTGCAAACTTTGGTAAATATTTGAATTTTGGGTTCCCGCAGATATCGACCATATTTTAGAGTATTTGTGTTCATTGAAGCTTTCTGAACAACTTTAGTTGAACCAATAGGTGGCGGTCTTAGTCTAGAAAATATGGACCCCCATAGTTTCAGAAAAGTAACAACTTCACCTGACTTTTTGAGCACTTGTTCTACTTATATACGAGTGCTATATCGTTTTGCCCAAATGTCTGTAATTTTCGAATTTCGAGCCGAAAATGGTCTCAAACGATAGGGTTCTATCGTTTCGTTCTTCGACTCCTTGATGACGAATCCGTGGTCAAATTGAATTCTGTCCCTGAGGGCGGCCAGCCGTCAACTTTCGAAGGGATTGTCCTAGAGACTTGAGATTTTCAGGGTGAGTTCGGTTCCAAAATGCCGAGGTTAGGTTCGTAAACCAGCCAAATCGTACAGGATAATTCCTAAAATATGGCCCTTCAAAATCTTTGTTCTTCTATATTGAAATAAAATTTAACAGAACCATCAAAAATTCAATTGGAATATCGAAAAGAAGAATCTTTATATTTCCACTAGCAAACCAGGCGAACTCCGTTTCGCCACCACATGGCTTCGTTTCATTTAAAATTTCGTTTGGTGATTAAAAGATGAAGAAAAAAAAGAAGAAAAGATGAAGAAAAAAATTTTTTTTTTCATATTTGGAAAGGAAAACTTTTATTTCATTTCACAACAGTAATTAATTCATTTCGATTACAAAAATGAAATGTTATACATACAGTTTAGTATCATTTCCTGGCGTATTTTTTCCTAAAATACGAATAATCCCCGAATTTTGTTCTCATTACGTTATTTGTCAGTGAAAAGAGAAATTCGGTTAAGTAGAAGCCTCAAATATCACTGCGACCTGAAATGATGCTTTTGATCGCTGAAATGTTAGGAATTCGTTGAATGAACGTTGAAGTTGATGATTTCATATGGACTTACCTATTCAAATAACGTTTTCCACTCGAAACGAACTAATGTGTACATGAGACGTACCTATCTCAAAAATATTTTGTTCTTCCTGGTTATTCCAGAATTCCTGGAACAAATATCTTCATTAATAAAGTTATAGAACTACTCAAAAACGATATTCGTACCTTGTTTGATTCGGATCTGTTCGTTTTCCTTCTCAAAATTGCAAATTTCCTAGAGCTTTTTTGACCTCTAAACTGAATTGACAATTGTCAAGTACTTTCTTATAATTTCATAGTTTCTGGAACAAATATTTTTAGTAATAAACGTTATAAAACGATTAAAAAACGATATTCATACCTTGTTTCATTTGGATCTGGCCTTTTTCTTCTGAAATGAGGAATTTTTTGGAAGCACTTCCACTTGACTTGACAGTTGTCATTGAATTCGATGTCATAAATAATGAAATTTTCAGAAATGTCAGAAATTTACCAATTTCTTTCGTTCTTCTCGATATCTTGAAATTTTTCCTGAATTTTCTTTGCTACAAACCTCGCGGAGCCCGAGACCTTTCCAACGAATGCAAAACCGTTGAAATCGGTTCGTGCGTTCTGGAGTTATAGCGTCAGGGAGGAAAACCCGACTTATTTTTATATAGTAGATAACAGGATGTCGGATTGAAGTGAAATTATTATTTTGCGAATGAAGATTGATGTACTGGATACTCATTCAAAATTTCAAGACGATCGCATCATCTGTAGCATAGGATTTATTTTTATTTATAGATTTTTTACATATTTAATGTATTGAATGATTTTCAGAATATAATTCTGATCGTCCTGAAGTTTTGCATTCAAATACTTCTCATGAATCTCAAGTTCTACACAACATTTTGAGGTAATAGCATTATTGCTTCACCAATGAAACGAGCTCTCAAAAGCTATACAGGGTGTTCCTAAATTGAACGTACAAACGAAAATGGGAGATTTCTTAAGTCAGTTTAAGAACAAAAAGTCCCATAAACATGGGGTCGCAAACGTTTCCTTTTCGAGATACAGAGTGATGAAGTTTCAAAATTTTTTTTCTCGAAATCGTTGGTAGATACGACAAAACTACTAGAGACCGAAAAGTTTAGTATAAGAGCAAAGCTTCTTTTTACATTTTTTCAAATTAACAATTGCTTACCAAAAACAAGTTCTGCAGAAGAACAGGTGGCAGTGTTCCAGAAAAAAATATCACCCTGTAGATCTTCCATCGAAATTGCCATATTGAATATCTTGTGAAGTGTAGATACTATGAGAAAAAAACTTGAAAAAAATTCAAACTTCAACACTCTGTATCTCGAAAACGAAACGTTTGCGACCACTTGTTTATGGGGCTTTTTTTCTTAAACTCGCTTAAGGAATCTCCCCTTTTCGTTTGTACGTTCAATTTAGGAACACCCTGTATACTTATATTTTTTTGAATTGAGAGCTTACAAAATACAATATATGAGTAAACATAGGGATGCCCCTACGCCTGAATAATACTGCATTGTAATCAACCAAGCTCTAGAGTGAGACGGAAAATATTTTACTGCAGCACTAGTATGAAGTAAACAATAGATTAGTATTTCATTTCTGAATATATTACAACATTTTCGTAATTTTGCCATATCTATAATTACCTGAATACTCTTAAGCAACAATCAAATCAGGAAAATAATTTAGTTTATGAAAATCAAATAGAAAGGACAATTCAAAAAAGGACGCATCAAATAACTAAAGAGCAACTGAACGATGTTGCCAAACTGACAGAATTGTATAGCAGACTTCAGCTGTGAGTACCATAGTAGACCAATTATTCCAATACGGAATAAACATACGGAACAAGTTTGCAACGCCGAATGTTGTTCGCGTTCATAAACAGATTCTACTTGTCTGCGTCAACAAATGCGTGAAGGCATCTCTAGGTTCACTTTTTACTCTGAGTTCATAACTATATTTTTCAGATTTTCATCACGGCTGTGCCACAAATTGGTCAAGTGCGCTTTCTGTCAGAGGAACATAACTTTAGGAAGTCACTGGTCGTACTGCAAAGAATGCAACATCATAGTTCATCCGCATTGTTCCTCTTCTGTGGCGAACACCTGTGGTTTACCTTCAGAGTTCGTCCATCATTACAAGACACAGTTGGACGCTCCAGTGGTTTCTGGTCAAGAAGAAAAAGCGTCAGCGGATATCGGTGGTTATCTTAAAGTACCAGGGTGAGTAGGATTGTTATGGAGGGGGTAATGACAGTACAATAATTTTTAAAAATCGAAGCAATTACAGGGTCCAGCACTCGAAGTGTAACCTATTCAAACGCCCATAAATTCGGTTAGGAATAGTTATTTTCCTAACAAGTGCGGAAAGTGATATTTTCCCGCACGAAACTGCCGTTACCCAAACGACGCGAAGCGGAGTTTGGGTCAGCAGTTGAGTGCGGGAAAAACACTTCCGCACGAATTAGGAACAATATTTTTTCTACAAGCGCTTATACGAGATCGATTTCAACACACATCAAATGTGAATTGATCATTCTAAATACACATGAATGACAAGTCTCTGACAAGTCGTTCCCATTGTACTCTCATCGTTTCCATAGTAACGTCGTCGGTGGCATAGAGATATATCATTATTCAGTTTATTCTTTAGAAAAAGCGTGCGAGAAAAACCCTTGCTAATCCTTTACCACACGCATTTGCGTGCGGTAATGGAATAGCAGGGGTTTTTCTCACACTGTTTGGCAATGTGACTCTTTACGAATTGAAATACGTACGGGAAAGAGAATGAAAGTGCACGCTTGTAGAAAATAGTTATTTTCCTAACAAGTGCGGAAAGTGATATTTTCCGCACGAAACTGCCGTTACCCAAACGACGCGAAGCGGAGTTTGGGTAAGCAGTTGAGTGCGGGAAAAACACTTCCGCACGAGTTAGGAACAATATTTTTTCTACAAGCTCTTATACGAGATCGATTTCAACACACAGATCAAATGTGAATTGATCATTCTAAATACACATGAATGACAAAAGTCTCTGACAAGTCGTTCCCATTGTACTTTCATCGTTTCCATAGTAACGTCGTCGGTGGCATAGAGATATATCATTATTCAGTTTATTCTTTAGAAAAAGCGTGCGAGAAAAACCCTTGCTAATCCTTTACCACACGCATTTGCGTGCGGTAATTGCTCACCCGCAATTCAGCTATCCAAAACCATATTTATGGCCGGTGCTGGTTCCTGGCCAGCCGATGTTTCAGATTCTCATATGAACAGTTTTTTCAGATGAACTCTATCGTTCTGGGAGTTCACAAATTGCTTAAGTGGAAAAATTTCTCGTCAGAAAACACGATGTTCGGAAATTCACCGCTTTCGGCCAAACAGAGCAAATCCTTCGCGCTCTCAAGTCTAATAACTTTTTGTTGTGCTTTAACTTTTAGCAATATGCTTTTGTAATGAGTCGATTACATTGAGATACTTCACAAGCTGCTACTGAGCGAATTCAGTAGCTGATTGTGAATTCGCTCAGTGCAATCGTGTTCACAAGCTAACAATCTGATTGTAAAAAAGCTGCGACTAAAGTTGAAAGCTGGGCTACTTTACACGCTAAATCGCTGGCGTTTTGGCTTGTTGGCATGTGAACAAGCCGTGTGTAATCACAATTGCTACTAAACAATCTGTGAGTTCTCATCTACTCGGTGGTTCCTTTTTCTTAAATTTGAAAACGTATATGACATTTATCTTACATTTATCGATACAAACATAAACCTCACGTGGATCGCTAGATTGTTGGATACTCAGCGAGTAAACAGATGTGTGTAAACATCACAATCTCACAAGCTAATTCACTCGCTTCTAAATTCGCTCAGTAGCAGCTTGTAAAGTATCTCCATGTAATCGACCCATAAGCTTATGAACAATACTCAAAACTATAATTCAGCAAATTTCTAAATAATTAATAGGGGCGTTCGGCATCGATATCGGACGTGTCGGATCGATCTGAACCGTTCGTTTATTACATACGGATTGAGGGGTGTACACATCTGGAGCGTTAGTCATAAAAATCTGAGCAATCGGACGTCGATCTTATCGCTCGGCCTATTTCGACGGAGCAAAGCGATTTTATCCATAGAGTTTTATGGTTTTTATATATTTTTTTGTTTTATGTTGAGTTTCCTGATCCGACAACCGATAGATTTAGAAATTCTAACACTTTTATTCTTCTGTTTTCATTTATTCATTAAAAACTTAATTAATTCATTAAAATTTTTCGATATAGCTATCGTAGTCATGAATGAGTAGGAGGAGATATTCCTTTCTCGTTTCTTTTTCGTGTAATTAATTAATTAATTAGGATCTTTCGGTACAACTATCGCCGTATTGATCGACCAGAAGGGGGATATTGCATTCCTCGTTTCCTTTGCATTCAGTGCCTTTGCACCTCATTATTTAATTGAGATTTTACTGAAGAGCTACGAAAAGGATGAAAATATTTCCCAAAATAGTGATCTTTGAAATCTCATATCTTAATATATATATTTCTTGTGTGCGTGTGTATGTGACTGAACTCCTCCTAAACGACTGGACCAATTTTGATGAAATTTTTGTGTGTGTTCGTGGAGATTCGAGAATGGTTTAGATTCACAAATCAGCCCGACAGGTGGCGCTGCAGTCGGTATCTAGGTTATTTATAATTTATAAGGCAAGAAACGGTTGCCGGATCAGCTAGTATTCTATAAAAGTAGAACAGAGTAGTATGTTATGTTGTGTGGCAGATGCTCTGTACCGTTCATTTATTCCCAGATATTACAGATGAATCTGTACGATCTGCGGTCACGTGACTAAAAAAATACGTCTGCTCGCGGATGTCAATGGTGAACGGGCTTAATGTCATTGTGGCAGGTGCGTCGATGGCTTGAAACTGGTTACATTTCGAGTGCCGGATCCTGTAATAGTCTTGAACTATTTAAATATCTTCATCAATAATTTAGTTGAGGCGCTTTCGGGTACTTACTCGGGTTAACTCCATCCCTAACCTTCGCGTTCGTGTACCTAACCCGAACATCCAACCCGTGTTCGGAAGGTACGGTGCTTTTAACTCAATCATTGACTCAGGTTGATCTATCGTAACCCTACACGAGAGCAGGACCGTCGAGTCACCGCATGCGCAGTGCAGTTCAATTTTGTATTTGAAAAAGGCGGCAATAAGTCTTCTACTCATTCATTATTAATTTTATATATTCTATTCCTAAAAATTATGGAAAGAGAAGAGAATACACTGGCTCAGTGTAATACGCGTGGTTCCATGAGCCGAGAAAATACGTACAACGTCTTCATAACTTTGTATGCAAATCCTTCTGCGTTAAAGCAAAAGCCTTCTTTATTTCTACAACATAGGAACTCATAATAATAATAATAAGATAATATTGAACATGCGAGGGCCCAAGAGAAACTATAAGAAAGATTCTACAGAATCCAATAAATCCAAGCAAAGCTAGAGACAATAAGTAAATAAACTGGAACTGAAAAAATGAATTCTCTACTTATTTAACATAGGTACTCGAAATTAACATTAAACATGAAAGGGCACACCAGAAATTATAATACATATTTTACAAAAGCCAATAGATGTAACCAAAGCTAGAGACAATCAGAAAATAAACTGGGACTGAAAAAATAAATCCATAAAATATTTGGTTGTGTTATTAATACGACTGTCACTTCAAATCCTAAACGATATTTCGGAAACTTAGAACCCGTGATCCAAGTAGATCTGCCACGTGACCCAATGGATCGAGTTAGTAACCATGAGTTACGCGAAAACTCCTTTTAATTCTCTAAAGCCAAGTTAATAAACACATTATATTATCGACATTAATCCTCTCACAGAAAAAACAACTCTTGGGAGAAACGGTACTGCGTGCTGAAGGAGGACAGACTCGAGATATACCCCGAGGAGCCCAAGGACGAGTCTGTCAAGATATTGGAGTCTGTCGAGTTGAAACCAGAGAACGCCTGCGGTAAGATAGATTTGGAACCTCTGCCCTCGGAACTTGACATCGCTGTGGCCAAGAGTGACGTGCCCTTCTTGATGAGGGTTGAGATAGCCACAAACTGCTGGCCTCCCAGATATCTGACGTTCCTGATGTCTTCACATCAGGAGAAGGAGAAATGGTACCTTGGTGAGTTACAATATTTGATGAGGGAAAAATTAACCTGAATTTCATTTCCGTTCGAGTTTTTCACTATAGGTACTTTTTCTACGACTTTTATAACAAATTTTCAGGGAAAATAATCGGTTCTGTCGAAGAAATATTGAATTGTCACTTATGTTTATATTCTATTAATTGTCGGTATGGTTAGGGCCTCAGAGTAAAAGGTAAACCTAGATATGCCTTCACGCATTTGTTGATGCAGCCAAGTAGAACCTGTTTATGAACTCGAACAACATTCGGCGTTGAGAACTTGTGCCGTATATTTATTCCGTAATGGGATAATTGGTCTATGGCTCTAATACTCTATTACGAAAGGCTTGCGCCCGTTAAAGACAATTTTGTCAGTTTGGCAACATCGTCTGTTAATGTTTAGTTACTCGATGAGTCCTTTTTACATTTTCGTTTCGATTTGACGTTCATGAACTGAATTATTTTACTGATTTGATGGTACTTTATTGTAGCTTAAGGGTATTTCGGTGATTATAGCTATGGCAAAATAACGAAAATGTTGTATTATTTTCAGAATTTATGGAAATGAAAATCACCCCAGTGCGGCAGTGAAATGCTTTCCATCTCACTCTAGAGCTTGGCTTATTTCAATGCAGTACTATTCACGCGTAGGGGCATATATTTCTATGTTTACTTCTTACTCTGAGGTTTTAGTTTAAAAAAAGAGGGGTTACAGTTCACTGCGACCTTAAGGTCTGTTGTGCCCTACTCTGAGGTTACGGCAACGTCGTGACGAATATTGCGAGAAAGCCTTGCGTTTTTCATACATTGTGCAATGGTTGATCATCAACACCTTTTACAATTGTAATTCAGAGAACGTAAAATGTAATTCAGAAAAGCAAATCGAATATCAGAAGATGGAAATTATAATTCAGAATAGTGAGCTGATAATCAGAATAGGGAATTCGATTTGAATTTCAGAATAGTAATATGTAATTCATAAATAAGAAATTGTAATTCAGAATAAGGAAATTTTAATTCAGAACTGATTGAATATATGTATTTCAAAATCAATAAATATGTATGAAAAGGTATATCTGTGTTTACCTTATATTATGTCATAGATTTATAATACTAACTAGATAGCGAACATGTCAAAAATTTTGAGGCAAACGGCGGCCATTTGCAGTTTGGAGTGAAATTGACTAATTTGAGAGTTGTCAATTTTTCAACGAACTGAAATATTAGAATTAGCGAGGTTATACCGTTTTTGAGGAATCTATTGTGTATAATCATCATAATGGTACATTATTTTAATAACTAATCACACGAATCGAAAAAATTATTATTTGATATAGACCGAAATGTCAGTGTTCACAGAACACTAATATACAAGGTTCGTTTTTCATCATTTCTTTCAAAGGAACGTCTATGTTTCAATAAAAATTCGAGCACATATGGCATAAAACATCAGAATATTTGTGGTTCACTCCAAACTGCAAATGGCGGCGATTTGCCTCACTTTTTTCTACGTGACAGTTAGGAAGTTCGACGTCCAGTTAGTATTATAGGTCCATGTATTATGTATGTTATTCAAATTGACACATAATTTCATTCAAAATGGGTGGAGCAAAATAATAATAATAGTTTTAGTGGACATCGTCGTTTCTAGAATTACGTAGATACTTCATGGATATGTCCCCTGCTTACTATTGAAGTGATACATTTTCTGAAATTGAATTGATAACTTCTGAAATACGACTTTCCTTTTCTGAAATTCAAGTTGCCTTTGCTAATTACAACTTCGTTTTTCTGAATTTCAACTTCCTAATCTGAATTTCAATTTCTGTCTTTTGAAATTAAATTAACTATTCACAAATTCAATTTCTACTTTCTGAATTGCATATTCCTATTCTCTAATACATGTTCCCATTTCTGAAATTTAACTTTGATTCTCTGAATTACAACTGTAAAAGGTGTAGTGTATAATGAAAGGGAGTATGAAGGTATTTTGTGACAGCCGTTGTGCAATCGTCCTCAATATATCAATATGTAATTATAACTACATATCTCTATTTGCTTTTGATACATAAAACTACTCAATAAAATCAAGTGAAATTAACGAAATGTAATACAAACAACGAACTTATCATCTTTACAGGTTTCCAAAAAGTCTTCATGGCGGGCAACGAAAAGCTCTACACCAAGACCATCATCTCGA
Organism: Propylea japonica; assembly: GCA_013421045.1. NCBI lineage: Eukaryota > Metazoa > Arthropoda > Insecta > Coleoptera > Coccinellidae > Propylea > Propylea japonica. The sequence continues at coordinate 54,159,373 of CM024243.1, forward strand.
TATGGGACGACAAGGTGGTGGTCAACTGCGTGATGGACCTAACAGAAGGCATCAAGCTTCTGGGCACTCAGAGCGGCCTCCAGGCTTTCTACAACAACACCCTTATCCAGATCAGGGGCTTCAAAGAGGTTCACTACATCGCCAAGCTGGAGGAGACAGGATCCCTAGCGATGATAGTCAACCCCAACAACGTGGTGGCGGTATTTATTCTATTTAATTATTCTTGACATCTAAAAGTCGATCCACACATTTCAGTGACGTGACGGCAACGTTGCTGTCAGTGCTGCACTGCCTTCAGTAAGGCGTTCGGCAATTACATCGGACTGGTCGGATCGATCTGAACCGTTCGTTTATTACATCCGGATTGAGGGGAGTACACATCTGGACCGTTCGGCAAATAAATCTGAGCAATCGGATGACGATCTTTTCGCTCGGTGTATTTCGACGGATCAAAGCGATTTCATCCATAGAGTTTACGTCTTTTTATGTTTTTTATATATTTTTTTGTGTTTTATGTTGAGATTTCTGATCCGACAACCGAAAGATTGAAAAATTCTAATACTTATCAACACTTTTATTCTTCTGTTTTTATTTATCCATAAATAACCTAATTAATTCATTGAGATTTTCCAATAAAGCTTTCGTAGTTGTGAATGAGCAGAAGGAGATATGGCTTCCTCGATTCTTTTGCATGTAATCAATTAATTAATGAGGATCTTTCGATCAAACTATCGCCGTAGTGAACGACCAGAAGGGAATATTGCATTTCTCGTTTCCTTTGCATTCAGTGACTTTGCACATGATTATTTAAGATTTTTCGGTAGAGCTACAAAAAGGGTGAAAGTAGTGAGTAAGAAGCATATACTTATATTATAGTTTTATAGGTACATATATGGTAAAAAATTAAAGGATGAGCATATTTCCCGAAATAGTGATCTTTGAAATCTAACAATCTATGCAAGAACAGCAGAGCAGTATGTTCTGTGGCAGATGCTCTGTACCGTCCGTACAGATAAATCTGTACGATCTGTGGTCACGTGACTAAAAAATCCGTCTGCTTGCGGAGGTCATTGCCGAACGGGCTTACTGTAATCCGTTATGAATTTTTACCACACAGCACCCTGTGCCATCCCAATCAACCCTCTAAATTTTTTGAATAGTGAAAGTGGGTCATATGGTACTTTTTTAGCAAGGTCTTTGTATCTTCATACAGGCGTGCAGAAATTTTCAAGAATTTGTTTTTAAATCAGTTAGTTCAAAGAGGTTTTCAGTGTGTGCACTTTATCATGGCTCATTTACTTTAATACTTTGGTACCTGATGAAATTTGTCAACGAATGAAAGTGGACCATTACAGTTTTGTTCGTGCACAACTTTCAACCCCCTCACTTGAAAAATTAGAATGTGTGAAACACTGCACTGCATGCACTGTATGTTTAACATACATGTTATTAATAACTTAAGATCATAACTGAAGCGCAGTGTTTCACACATTCTAATTTTTCACATGAGGGGGTTGAAAGCTGTGCATGAACAAAACTGAAATGGTCGACTTTCATTCGGTGACAACTTTCATCAGGTATCTAATTTGTATGTATCAATTTTTCAAAGTGTTTGCTTCGTTTTTTACAAGAAGGCTGTCATATTGTTTTTTCAGAAGATTTTTTTGAGGTTTGAATCTTTCTGTCTCTTGACTAAATATGAGTAAAAACTCTTATTTATTTTTTAAGGTATGCGACCTGAGTCACGTGATCAACGTGGTGCAGTGCACTGCAGGCTACGCACTGCCCACGGTCAAGTTCGACCTGGTGCGCGTGAACAACCTGGAAGGCTTTCACTTCCTGGAGGCCAGCAGGAAGAAAAAACACAAGATGTTTTGCGTGGCCAATCCGAAGGTGCTGGCCATCATTGGTTATGTGGAGAATGAAAGAGAGTTTGTGCCACTGAGACTTTTAGACACGGCGGAGCCAACGAATACTGTGCTGTTCACCGATCATAGCATCATAGGTGAGTATAATATAATAAAAACATACAAAATGAGTACTCAAGGCAAGTGAAAATATACAACTCAGCACATATTATGAAAATGCGATGTATTGGCCAAACCAGACTTACTATACTGGGTGGCGCGACCTTGACACCAGCTGACAGAAGAGCGAAGACTCTTAGGAAAATGCACAACTTTGAGAAGGGGCTTGCATTTCTGGGCAAAATGTATCTCTAGAATGGTAACGCACAAAATATAGAGGGTTTTCCAATAAGAGCTGTTATTTTGATATTCAAAGAAAAATGCCATTTTTCAATTTGAATAATCGGATGTTTATTTCATTATAAAGAAGAAGCTATGCCGTTGATAGTGGAAAATAACATCAGGCAAATGACCACCATGATCACGCTTACAGGACCATATCCTTTTAATGAAATTTTCCATAACCAAATCGCAAAGTGAGTGGCTGCCCTATGTCCTCGATAGCATCACGAATTCCATCTTTTAGGTCTTGAATCGACGCTATTGGCGTAGACCTTTATTTTCACGTGGCCCCAAAGGAAGAAGTCGCAAGGTGTTAAATAACAAGACCTTGGTGGCCAATTGTGATCACCTCTTGGAGAGATAACACGGTCCGGAAAGATCAATGGTTCCGTTGCTTGTGTGGCACGTAGCGCCGTCTTGTTGAAACGTTTTCCAGATGAATACTATCCAATTAATCATCTCTCGATAGCGCAATCCATTCACCGTAACTGTTGCTTCAGCCTCATTTTCGAAAGAGTAAGGTCCAATGACTTCGCCGGTCCATAAACCGCACCAGTCACACGTTGAGGATAGAGAGACTTTTCAACAATAACTCTTGGGTTTTCCGAGCCCCAGATGCGACAATTTTGCTTGTTGACGAAGCCACCGAGGTGGAAAATGGGCCTCATCACTCAAGATGATTTTTCGATGGAATTCCGGATCATTTTCAAGCATTACAACGACCCAATCAGCGAAGACACGACGTTGTTGATGATCAGCCGGCTTGAGTTCTTGTGTTAACTGAACTTTATTAGCCTTAAGACCCAAATCTTTATGCAAAATACGGTGTAATGACGTTTTGTGGAATGCCTCATTCCAAAAAACGACGAGGAATGGACAAACCTAGGTTTTCTTCAACATTTTCGGCTACAGCAGCAATATTCTCGACTATTCTTGAGTTACGTGCACGGGTGTTATTCTTTACATCACTAACTTGTCCCAACAGCTCGAATTTTTCCACCAATTCCTTCATTGCGGTCCGACAAGGTGCTTCACGACGACCCAAAAAAATTCCATTTTTGTTAATGGCGTAGTTTCTACTTGTCAAATGTCAAAAAATGACAGCTTCAAACGTGACATCGACCGAAATAGCGGGTTACTCAAAATAACACCTCTTATTGGAAAACCCTTCATCATTGGTGGTAGATAGTGCAGAAAGGTAGTTATGGGGACAATCGGTCACAATCTAATCTAACCCCAAATAGGAAAACTTTTGATGAATAATAATTTGCCTCACGAAAAGTTTGTGAATTATATTTTGAAATTTTTAATTCTTTTTTTCATCAAAATAACTAATCTAATATGACTAATCCTTTGCAGTGGGTGCCGACAAATTCTTCGAGATAGACATCAACACCTTCAACGCAGAAGAATTCCTGGACACAGCCAACCCGAAGATGAACAGGTCCTTAAATGTTACGAACTTGAATCTTACCCGATATCCATAGTGGAAGTGTCCGAGAACCCCAAGGAGTACCTTGTGGCGTTCAACGAATTCTTCATATTCGTAGACGAGTACGGAAGCCCATCTCGAAGGAGGGAATGGACAACCACCCATCTACCCCTGGCCATAACCTACATCAAACCCTTCCTTTACATCATTGGGTTTACAGCGGTCGAGATCCATGAGATCAAGAACACAACGTGCGACGAAGAGGAAGACACAGTGAAAAGTTTCACGAGACTGGGTTTGGACAAATTCCAATTTGTTGGTACGACTAAAACAGGAGTCTACTTATGGCACGACAGATGTATAAAGTTGCTGGAGGGCAGGAGGTTCCAGCCGGTTGATTCTTCGGTTGAAGAAACTGCTTCTACAGATTGTTCGGACAGGTTTAGTTTTAGTAGTTCGATAGTGAGGACTTTGGAGGATATGCAGACGAGTGATGAAGAGTCTGAGAAGAATAAAGGAAGGGTGGTGACTTTTGCACAGACTAGTTTATAAGGTTGTTTTGGATTTGTACAATTTTGTTCATGTTTCGAAAATTTAAGTTCTTCACTGTCTTGCCTCTAAAAAAATGTTTGTTGTAAAATATTATTATGTTTCTTCTTGTTTGTAATTGTACTTATGTGAATGTGATAATTTTTTTAGAATAAAACAAGAATGTACTTCGATATATTGTTTTAGATTATTTTTGAAACCTAACCTAACCTAACCTACATTAAACATTTCCTTAACATCATTGGATTCCCACTTGTGGAGGTCCACGAAATCAAGAAAACAACATGCGATGAAGAGGAAGACACAGTGAAGAGTTTCACAAGACTGGGGTTGGACAAATTCCAATTTGTTGGTACGACTAAAACAGGAGTCTATTTATGGCACGACAGATGTATAGGGTTGCTGGAAGGCAGGAGGTTTAAGCCAGTTGATTCTTCGGTGGAAGAAACTGCTTCTTCAGATTGTTCGGACAGGTTTAGTTTTAGTAGTTCGATAGTGAGGACTTTGGAGGATATGCAGACGAGTGATGAGGAGTCTGAGAAGAATAAAGGAAGGGTGGTGACTTTTGCACAGACTAGTTTATAAGGTTTATTCAGTTTTGGATTTGTATAATTTTGTTCCTGTTTCGAAAATTTTAAGTCCTTCACTGTCTTGCCCCTAAAAAAATGTTTGTTGTAAAATATTATTATGTTTCTTCTTGTTTGTAATTGTACTTATGTGAATGTGATAATTTTTTTAGAATAAAACAAGAATATACTTCGATATATTGTTTCAGGGTATTTTTAAAACCTAACCTACATCAAACCTTTCCTTTACATCATTGGGTTCACAGCAGTGGAGATCCACGAGATCAAAAAGACAACATGCGATGAAGAGGAAGACACAGTGAAAAGTTTCACGAGACTGGGGTTGGACAAATTCCAATTTGTTGGTACGACTAAAACAGGAGTCTATTTATGGCACGACAGATGTATAAAGTTGCTGGAGGGCAGGAGGTTCCAGCCGGTTGATTCTTCGGTGGAAGAAACTGCTTCTACAGATTGTTCGGACAGGTTTAGTTTTAGTAGTTCGATAGTGAGGACTTTGGAGGATATGCAGACGAGTGATGAAGAGTCTGAGAAGAATAAAGGAAGGGTGGTGACTTTTGCACAGACTAGTTTATAAGGTTTATTCTGTTTCGGATTTGTATAATTTTGTTCCTGTTTCAAAAATTTTAAGTCCTTCACTGTCTTGCCTCTAAAAAAATGTTTGTTGTAAAATATTTTTATGTTTCTTCTTGTTTGTAATTGTACTTATGTGAATGTGATAATTTTTTTAGAATAAAACAAGAATGTACTTCGATATATTATTTCAGAATATTTTTAAAACCTAACCTAACCTAACCTACATCAAACCTTTCCTTTACATCATTGGTTTCCCACCTGTGGAGATCCACGAAATCAAGAAGACAACATGCGGTGGAGAGGAAGACACAGTGAAGAGTTTCACAAGACTGGGCACGACTAAAACAGTAGTCTATTTATGGTACGATAGAAGTTATTAAGTTGTGGATTCCTTTTGGCCAAATGTCTGTAATTTACGACATTTGAGCCGAAAATGGTCTCAAACGACTCCCTGATGAAGAATTCGTCTGTGGGGCCGTCCGTAAGCACGATAACTTTCAAAAGGATTGTCCTAAAGACTTGAGATTTTCAGGGTGAGTTCGGTTCCTAAATGCCGCGGTTAAGTTCATTAACCAGCCAAATCGGTCAGGGTGTTTCATAAAATATGGCCATTAAAAATTTTTTCCGCCGACCTCGAAATAAAAGGTGATTTTAATGTGTACGAAATTGAGCATTAATGACCCATTTTAATGCTCAATTTTTTAAGTCATTTTAATGTGCAATCCCCATGGCAACCGTACACAAAGTATTCAGAAGCACTACAAGAAATGTCAAAACTCTACTGGAACATAGAAACATAAATATTCCATTTGTCAAATGAATGTCTTGTGCAAAATGAGAATGTATTTCAATGGAGAATTTATACATTATTCATGTTGAGATCGTCGGAAAAATCTTGTAATCAACTCGGTTATTAATCAAGCGACTAATGGTCTCGAACTATTAACGCGTTCGCTTCGCTCACGCTTTAAAATATCTCGACCATTAGTCACTGTCTTTAATTTTAGTTGATTAAATAACTATTGTTCCTCAATATCTCAGACAAAACGAATCAGATAGAAATTCTTAGCCTACTATAGAACCAAACAAAATTTCAATGTCAAAATATTTTATTGCACTACATATTCTCCTCCTGGAAACATTTATTAGAGCGAACCTGTAACGTATCAAGACCTTTAAAAAATATTTCTTCTTGTTCTGCGAACCAGAACTCCACAGCTTTTATAACCTCCTCGTTGGAGGAAAATTTTCGACTCTGTAAATTTTTTTCCGAAGTGAAAACTGGTGCGAAGGGCGTTCTAGTAATTCTAACCCTTAATCACGAATTTTTTGCATGGCAACATGAGATTTGTGTGCTGGGGCGTTGTTCTGCAAAAACAAAACACCTTTGGATAGCTTTCCGCGTCTTTTCTCTTCAATTTTTTCCCGTAGAGTGGTCAGTAATATCGAATAGTAATCTTCAGTTATTGTTCTACCCTTATCCAAAAAATCAATCATGATTACTCCATGGCAATCCCAAAAAACTGAAGCAAGAACTTTTCCAGCAGATTTTTGGACACGAAACTTCTTAGGTCTTGGAGAACCAGAGTGTCGCCATTCCATCGATTGTTGCTTTGTTTCTGGATCGTAGAAATGTACCCAAGTCTCATCCATAGTAACAATTCGGTTTAAGAAGTCTACATCGTTTTCAAATCGAGCACAGATCGAACGCGATGCTTCTACCCTTGCACGCTTTTGGTCAACATTCAAACATTTGGGGATCCATTTTGCAGAAATTTTTCTCATATCCAAATTGACGTGAACTGCAACATGAACTGCATAGATATTTTTAGGAACTGACACAGAAACTGGCCTTTCCTATCGATCATCAACTTTGATGGAAACTCTTTTACCTCTTTTGAAGCTTGCAGTCCAATTTTCCACGGTTGCATATGAAGGACATTGATCACCAACGTTATTAAGCTTTTCTTCGTAAAGATTCACGAAGATTTGCTTACCTCTTAACCCTCTTATATACAGGTACTTGATGATGGCTCGATACTCCAATTTCATCTTTTCTTTAATTTATTCTTCATAATTTACTCCAAATAATGTGGTATTCCAAGTTTAGATTTACAGACATCGCATAAAAATATTCCTTTTGATCCCATAGCACGAACTTTATACAATAATTGATGTATTATGTGATTTTTGTGTGAGGAAATATTTGTAGCTAGAAGACCATTAGGCTGGGCAGGTAAAGTTCATTAGCTGTAGAGAAGGCAATTTACCTTAGAGAACGATACACTGAAATCAAACACTGGCCCTCCAGGTTGGGGGTTGCGGCATCGGTCTGACTCCTCGATACTCATAAAAATGTTGAAATGTTAGGAAACCCAATAGGAACCTCGGAAATAGGACTGGACACAACGATGAACGACTTAAGCGAACTAGAAAACTGCAACAATATAAGGCACTAGCAAATGGGTATCGGCCAACGTACGTCTTAGGATGTTTAAAACCGAATAAATAATAAATTGCGTAACTCTGGTTTACTTTTTTGACGTCAAACTTCTAATAAGTTATTGTTCGTTGCTATGGAACCGCAATATTTTGTTTAAGCATGAAACTGGTCTAGGCTAACTAGATATCAATAGATACTCGCAACCGAAGAATTCATAACATCATAAGGACAAATTACAACATTGATTTTAATCAAAAAATATTTGGAAATTCCCGGTCGACCACCTCAAATCACAACATCATTACCAAATACCGTCAATTTATGCAGAGAATCGATACCATCCACACCAAACCGCGAGTTGACTGACCAGAATATAGTATTCTACCAAAAATAGACACAATTTTGTAATTTCTCATTCTGGTCATCAAACTCGAACAGACCATGCTAGCGATTCGCGATTTAAATCACCAGAAGACATTAGGAATTGTGTCATATTTACAAGGTCCGGCACTCCGGCACTCGAAGTGTTACCCATTTAAAAGGCCATAATTTCGGTTAGGGAAATGGTTTTCATTTATTTCTGTGTACGCAACATGTGAAAATAATTAGATTTTCCGAATCAATACACTTTGACTCGATAGGACCACCTTTTACTGTGACTATATTGCCATTTTAGCCCACTCATGGACAATGGCTTTCTTCAGCCACTCGAGGCTAGTATATTTTTTAGTTCGGACCTTGGCTTTCCGACATGGCCCAAGGAGAATCTATTGGATTCACGTCTGGTTAATTCTAGAGCCACTGTGTGGTTGAAATGAAGTTCGAAACGTTGTTTTTAAACCTTTTCGGTTCACTCGCGCTTTGTGAGCCGGTGCAGAGTCTTGTTGGAGCGCCTATGGTTTGTTTACCCACGGCTTCAAAGCAGCCTCAAGAATATTTTCCTGAAATATGTCGCATTATCTTTGACACCAGGCCCTATGGAAACGATTGATGGGAAGCGCCCATCCGCGGTTACAGCGGTCCATACCGTTATTTGTGCCAGGTGCTGGTTCCTGGTAGCCAACCGATGATTCAGATTATACAATGAACGGTTTATCAGGCGAACTCTATCGTTTTGGGAGTTTAAAAATCGCTCAAGTGGAAAACATTTTCCGTCAGAAAACACGATATTCGGAAATTCACCGCTTTAGGCCAAACAGAGCAAATCCTTCGCTTTCGAGTCTTATAATTTGTTTGCGTTAACTTTTAGCAAAATGCTTTCGTACGCTTTTTAACAATATTATAACTGTAACTTAGCAAATTCTAAATAGCTGATGATGTCACTGTGACAGCCCACTAAACATGAAACCTTCCAGAAACATTTCAATTCTACCCTATTGTGGGCTTTTAGAAACGTCACTTGAAACGTAGCTTAGACGTTTTTTTCAGGTTTCAGTAAACATGAAACCTTCCTGAAACATTTCAATTAAACCCTATTGTGGACTTTTGGAAACGTTACTTGAAACGTAACCCAGAAGTTTTTTTCAGGTTTCAGAAAACATTAAATACTTCGAGAAACATTTCAATTTTATCCTATTGTGGACTTTTGGAAACGTTACTTGAAACGTAACCTAGACGTTTTTTTCAGGTTTCAGTAAACATGAAACCTTCCTGAAACATTTCAATTAAACCCTATTGTGGACTTTTGGAAACGTTACTTGAAACGTAACCCAAAAGTTTCTTTCAGGTTTCAGAAAACATGAAACACTTCGAGAAACATTTCAATTTTACCTTATTGTGAACTTTTGGAAACGTTATTTGAAACGTAGCCTAGACGTTTTTTTCAGGTTTCAGTAAACATGAAACCTTCCTGAAACATTTCAATTAACCCTATTGTGGACTTTTGGAAACGTTACTTGAAACGTAACCCAGAAGTTTTTTTTTCAGATTTCAGAAAACATTAAACACTTTGAAAAACATTTCAATTTTATCCTATTGTGGACTTTTGGAAACGTTACTTGAAACGTAACCCAAAAGTTTCTTTCAGGTTTCAGAAAACATGAAACACTTCGAGAAACATTTCAATTTTACCTTATTGTGAACTTTTGGAAACGTTATTTGAAACGTAGCCTAAACGTTTTTTTCAGGTTTCAGTAAACACGAAACCTTTCTGAAACATTTCAATTAAACCCTATTGTGGACTTTTGGAAACGTTACTTGAAACGTAACCCAGAAGTTTTTTTTCAGATTTCAGAAAACATTAAACACTTCGAGAAACATTTCAATTCTACCCTATTGTGGGCTTTTGGAAACGTTACTTGAAACGTAACCTAGACGTTTTTTTCAGGTTTCAGTAAACATGAAACCTTCCTGAAACATTTCAATTAAACCCTATTGTGGACTTTTGGAAACGTTACTTGAAACGTAACCCAAAAGTTTCTTTCAGGTTTCAGAAAACATGAAACATTTCGAGAAACATTTCAATTTTATCCTATTGTGGACTTTTGGAAACGTTACTTGAAACGTAACCCAGAAGTTTTTTTTCAGATTTCAGAAAACATTAAACACTTCGAAAAACATTTCAATTCTACCCTATTGTGGGCTTTTGGAAACGTTACTTGAAACGTAGCCTAGACGTTTTTTTCAGGTTCCAGTAAACCTGAAACCTTCCAGAAACATTACAATTCTACCCTATTGTGGTCTTTTGGAAACGTTACTTGAAACGTAACCCAGAAGTTTTTTCAGGTTGCAGTTAACTTTGAACTTTCAAGAAATATTTCAATTTCACCTCATTGCGGACTTTTGGAAACATTGCTTGAAACTTTACCCAGAAGTTTTTTCAGGTTCCAGTAAACTTGAAACCTTCAGGAAATATTTCAATTTTACCCTATTGTGGACTTTTGAAACGTAACGAAGACGTTTTTTCAGATTTCATTAGGGCGATATTTATCCACCAGAGGACGTCTAGCATTACGCAATGCGCAATCCTGCTGCGCCTCGCGCCTGCGCCGAATCGAAGAACAGAGCTACCGCCATTGTTAACCTGAGCTGTTGTCCTGTTGTTTGAAATCGTGTTATAGAAGCGTTTCCTTTGTTAGATTTCGGTGATTTCGTAGTAGTTGTGGTTTTTATCAGTTTGTTATATTTGAGAAAGTTTAGTGTTCGCAATCATGAAGGTAAGTTAGAACAATAAATCTTTGAAATCGAAGAGACACTTAAGAAGAATTATTCGGCAGTCTATCAAACAACATGACCGTGAACGTGTGACGCCAAAAATATCGAGTAAATCTCCGGTTATTGAAGACTCTTGTGAAGTTATTTCACAAACAATTGGAACTCATCTTGATATCCCTCACCCTTCAACCCCTATAATGACACTTGAATCAAAGAACCAGCATGTGAATTCACATATTGATCTATTTGAGAAGCCTAATATAATAGGCTTTTCAGAAAGATCAACTACTGCTCTTCCCCTGAATGAGGAATATATTCATTTTTTATTAACTTAAATGATCAATTCCAGAGGCATTACGAAAGAGATTTGGTATATCATACAGTGACAAAGATTTCCAAAATACGATATCGCAATGGTTGAAGCAAGCGTCTCTGAGACACTCAAGAGAACAAAAAAAATTCGAAGATGAGCAGAAGACGTCTGAAATTAGAGAGGATAGAATATATATTATAATTTTTTTTTTTTGTATAATGTATCAAAATGTTAATATGATGTTATATAATATATATAGATATAAATTATGAAAATGTTATGTCCCCAGTAAACAATTTTATGTTTATAAAACGTTTGGAAAATGTAGCATTGAAACATGAAATGTTTCGGAGTAAAGCTACGAGCTGTATATGATGCATCTATGAGATCCTTAATGTCCGCCTATTTCTACGTTTCATAGACATAACTAGGAAATATCCAATCAACATTTCTGGAACATATTTAGGAGATATTCACGAAACGTTTCTTCGTTGTTTCTGGAATATTATACCAAGATTACCTATCAAACGCACCTGAAACATTTTTTTTTGAACATTGCTGAAATGTATGTTGAATGTTTCGAAAATATCACATATGTGTTTCAAAGTAGAGCTACGAGCTGTATATGAAACATTTATAAGATCCTTAATGTCCCCCTATTTTTACGTTTCATAAACATACGAAAGAACTATCAATTTAACATTTTTGAAACATATTGAGGAGATGCCCGTGAAACGTTTCTTCATTATTTCTGAGATATAATAACAATATTACTCATCAAACGCTGCTTAAACATTTGCTAGGGAACATATTTTTTAAACATTCCTGAAACATTAACTGTGTACTGTCTTCGTAACATTTCAATTAGATGTATCTGCTATATTTTAGCAGTTCATTAAAAACAATTTTTAGGGAAAATATTATGCATTAAAAAATAGTCAGGCTTACAACTGAACGATTTTATTGATCAAAGGTAAATCGATACAGTGATTTTTTAACCGGTTCCTAAGTCTAAGTTTTCTTCATGAATCCAACATTTTGGAAAAAAGGCCAGCTAATATGGTTCCGATTTTATTTCAAAATCTTCATCAGGGCTCTAAAACTGAATAACAAGGACTACAATAACATGTTCGAAACTAACACACTAAAAGATTGAAACCTATATTTTTCTTCAAATATCACATTAAAAGATGAAATTCCTATTTTTTCAAGATATTATACAGGGACTTTATAAATGATTATAACAGCGCAGTTGGCTTTGGATTGCAGAATACCAATCTCTAACCAATCAGAAGCATAGCATGATCACAGAATTCTGTGGTTTGCCTAATCCAAAGCCAACTGCGCTGTTACAATCATTTATAGAGACCCTGTATATATAAGCATTGTATAAAGAACAATTATATAGATGAGGAAATCGGTTCGAATTTTATTTTCCCCTTCATAGAATTTTTTCTACTCACATTTTCTCTTTCTATGGTTCTGGTGTCATTAGCTTTGTCGTCAATAATTAAAATGTTTGGAAACGATAACAAACTGTACTACTTTCATGTAACAGAACCATACGAAGAAAAAATGTGAGTAGAAAATTTTATGAAGGGGGAAGGAAAAAAAACTTCGAACCGACTTCTTCACTTCTGTATATTTTGGAAAAAATTACGTTTTTATCTCTCAGTGTATTGGTTTCGAAGATGTTATTGTAGTCCTTGTTATTCAATTGCAGCCTGATGAAGATTTTGTTGGTTCTATGAAGAAAACGTAGAGTTAAAAACATGTTAAAAAATCACTGAATCGTTCATAGATCCCATGCACATTAATAGATAAATAAATACATTATGCAAAATACAAATAACAAATTAATACATAAAAATAACAATTCTGTGCTGTGACTCTTATTTCTTCATTTTTATTTTCCATTTTCTTTTTGTTCTTTCCGCCTTATGTACCTTAAGTTGGCCTGCCGCAACCAATTGCTGACTATGGATTCAAAGTCCTTGTCTGTTATGCCATAAGTTCTTGCTGAATCTGTAAAATATGTTCTATAGTAAAACCACCCAATTTTCACAAATCTGAGAACCCTGAAGGAGAAAAATTCAGCAATTTATAACTTAAATGCAAATTACCTTTTAATAAGTTCAACCACTTCATATTCCCTATGGGAAAATTTCCTTTTCTCCCAAGGAGGCTACATTTTTTGGCAAGCTTATCTGATACAAGTTTCTTCAAACCTCTTATAATATTTTCTTTTCCTGTTGCCCCTCCTGATAATTTGAAAATAGAATACTGAAAATGAAAGAAATTAAAAATTGTATGACCTGAAGAATCTTAAATTACCAATTGTTCCTGCATCAAGCTATTTTCCGAAATTTTTTTATCGAACTTGAGAAGTTCACCAAATTTTTTGAACTGGTCATTAGGCAACCAATCAAAATTTGAAATTCTAGGTATTTCCCCAGATATATTTTGAGTGGGAAGATTATTCAAGAGCCTCTCAAGCATTATCCTTGTTTCAGTGACTTGTTTCAGTATATTATTTAAAATATCTGGAAAATGAAATTGTCAATCTTAAAATTTTCATTGTGATTTGAGAATCAGTCCCTCACCTGTGTTTTTTGTGATATCAATCATTGAATTTTCAGCCATGAAATCTGCAATAATTATATTTAAAATAAACATCAATTCAGTATTGTATATTTTCATCTTCACATAAATATATGTATACCTGATAAAGAGACAGTATCACATTTTGAATTTCGACTACCAGCTGATGCTTGTCCTTCCAGTACTTCAATGATCTGATGTACCTCATCATTCTTTTCCATTTCCGTTACAGCAGGAACTGTAGGTGGTGGCATTAGTTCTGCGGACGTGAAGGACACTGAAATATTGCATTTTTCAATTGAGTTACAAAAATTATGAACTAGACATATACCAGTATCTGCGAGTGACTCCTGTTCTCCCAAATCAAAGTACGGAGGATTAGGTATGCAGCTTCCTTCATCATTGGAAGAATATGCATAATCTTCTTCTTTATATTTTCGCCTTTTCCTGACAGGTTCCTTATTATTATCACTGTCAGTGGTTTCATTTTTTTCTTTTTTCTTTTCGAAGGCTATTGCCTCCTTATAGGTTACTGAAAAACAGAAACATGTAATAGTTTTTGATAATACAAGTGAAAATAGGAATTTTTGTTTTCTTCCACGAGTTCAATTTAAAATAATGGAAGGATTTAATTATACATAATAATCTCTAGGTCAATTTTCATTGAAATCAACGAAATATTTCTATCAATACCGTTCAGTTGTTTTTGCATTAAAAAATATTGGTTGGCAGAAAAGTGTTTTATAGATAGCACACGATTTGTAATTGGACATTCCTGATTAATAATACATAATAACGAAATATGAAAACGGTGCGAATCATAAATATTATAGCACAATTTTGCTCTACAAGTTATGGCATGATTCACCACAGAAATAGTGAAATACATTGTTCATAAAAAAAATTAATTATCAGAATGATATGAAAATTTCAATCCATATAAATATTATTTGAGTTCCTCACCTGCTGAAGTCATCATATCAATAACTTGAAATAGTTTCCAACTTTCATCTGGCGATGAAGCTCTTTTGATGTGTTTTCTAATATTATCTTTTGGCCACCAGGTTGCCGTGCACTCATTAGTGTATTGCAGCCAATTTTTGGGAACTGTGGAAATTATTCCCTCTTCTTCTCCCACAAACTCAACAACTGTCCACTGAGGTATAAATTGAACATAATTAATATATCAGATTTTATTTATGTATAATTAAATTCATAACTGAACAGTAACAAATTCATTTCAATTGCTGAAAAATTAACTATTTGTTGAGGAATCATAATAGTAATATAAATAATATAAGTAAAATAAAATGATGAAGAGAATGAATAAAGATTTAAACATACACATATAGATATAAATAACATATATATAATTATTCTCAATTTGATATTTCATTATGAATTAATGGAACCACAATTAAATTCTCATCTTTGTGAAATTTCAAACACTTTTGCCTAACATCAAGTAATGAAATTCTTTTTTTTTTCATTGTCGTAGTTTCTATAATCCCTATTTTAAACGTATCCCAAGAATTACATGGGGTTACATATAAAGGCAATATTTTCGAAAAGCACTGCCCGTAAAGAAATATTTGTTGGTTGTCTTGAAGAATGTCTTCGATAATCAAAACATTACTGTCTTTCAACAAAACACAGTTATCCCTTTCAGTTACAGTTAATGTCATTTTTCAAGCACAATCCTTTTAAAATAGGTAACACCGTTAACCCCACCTATGTTAGATTGCAGTTTGGGAAATGTGAAATTAACATTTTCTTCAAGCAAGTCCCTCTCGTTAAGCCTATTTAGTGCTTGCTGAAGTGGATTTCTGGAAAATTTCACCAATTTTTTCAGCTGGTAGAGATAATTCTCGAATTTGAATGCACTGAAATTGTCAAGGCTTCCATGAATCCTGCAGTCTCCACATAAATGCAATAAATTATGGACATTATGTGATATGTGTTCCGCCCCATACAGGTCTTTATAATATTCAACAAAATATAAAAGTAATGAAGAAGCTACTTCCAATTTTTCTTCATTCAAATATTCAGAACATAATAATCTTATTGATACATGTAAGGACATAAAATGTTTATATTGAGAGGATGAAATTATTTCATCTAAGACAATAGGCCCAGTATATAATAAAAGAAGTCTGAATTCTGTAGCTTTGTATCGATCGACCTCTGTTAAGAATCTCGGAGATCTAGCAAATTCTATGGGAATACATTTCTTCAGTTTATCAATCAGTGCTTCTGATTTTGATAAATTTTTTTGAAGAATCCTGACCTTTTTGTTTCCTTTGATCCAAAATTGCAATAATCTTTTCATCACTCCCAAACATACAAGATGCATGTAATCAAGAGGTACTTGGTTCACTAAATCAATATCAAGTTCTTCGAAAGGGCTAATCCCCTGATGGTATTCTTCGTCAACTTTATTTCTAAAACTGAAATCAGTTCGGGGTTGAGAATGTAACTCTGGGAAATACACACGTCCATCATAGTCACCCTCTTGAGTACATTTTGTGCAGCTGAAGTATCCACTATGTCCTTTGACACACAAAACATATGATTTTGCTGGTGCATCACATATTATCCTGTTTAAGACAGGACGAAAGACAACATCATCAATTAGGAGTCCTTCATTCCCAAGAAATTTCATTTCTTCAATAAATGGTTTCAAATACTCATTCACATTCGAAGGTTTTTTAAAACCATGATATAAACCGACTATGAAAGGTTTACTTATGTAGAATTTATTCGACTCAACAGAAACCAGAATGGGCCAAAACTGACTAGTTGAGGCCTTCGTTAATGGTAAACCATCAATATTTATATCAAGTTTTAATGTTGTGTCACAAAATTCGTTTTTATATTTGTGGACTAATTTCTTCAAATTATTCTGTAACCCCAAATGACAATAAGATTCGTCAGTATCAATAATTTTAATCTCATGAGTTTTGGGCGTTTTCACTAATGATCTCACATCCTTCGGAAAATTGTAGTCTTCTGATCTTAATATACCAAGAAGTTCATTAATGGCACTCTGAGACAAGACATTTCTATTTTTCACGATCCATTTCCGGATTTCATCGACAAAAGATCTTTTTTCAATCGATTCAAATTCACATATTGCCCTATCACTGATGTTTTGATACTCATTACTGATATGGTGAGGAGAAATATTTTCAACCCTTTTAAAATTCTCTGCAGAAATTGAACTAGCACTTTCAATCGATAAAAAAGAGTTCTCTGATATTTCGGTATTGATTTCAGCAGAGGAAATAGCGTTTATCGCAAGCGATTCACCCAAGCTCGTTATTTTCGCATCCTCATGTCGTGTAGTGGAATTCTCATTAACAGATCGGAGCTGCTTTAAGTTTTCACTAACCAATCTCCTCATATGTCGTTTGGATAAACAAATTTTATTTTTTCTTCTCATCATTTTATTAAACTTTCACTTTAAGATATTTCTATTCTCTACTGGACTCGCAACGCAACTAAAACGTGGTAACTTAATCGGCGTTAACTTAAACGTAACGAAGTGAAAAGCTTGGAATTGAATAAGGCATGATTCGATCATTTAGCGTATATGATAAAAAAACTCACCTTTGCTTCTTCAATCATCTTATCCACGGCACTTAGAAACTAGTATTAATAATTAATTCGGATCAGATAACGCCCTTTTCACAATATCCACAACGGTAAGTGTATGGAGTTATTGGAGTTGCGTTCGTCTTGCGCCTGCGTCACTAGCACTGCGCATGCGCATTGTTTCGAATTGACTGTATATGAAATATTTCAGAAACATAGATGAATGTTACGGAATGATATCAAAAGGCGAATTTTGGCAAACTGTGGTTACATCTAACTAGGTATCTTACTATGGTTACTTGATTTGACAGAAAATACGTGTATTAACTGTCTACTATGTAACTATGGTTAGCTGTTGTTACATCGCAACATCGCCAAAATTAGCGTAAAGAAGTTTCATATTATATGTAATGTTTCAGAAACATGGAATAATGTTTCAGAAATGAATTCATATAAAATATTTCAGATCCGTCACATTTGAAACAATCCTTATATCAATATCACTGAAATATCACAGATGAAATGTTTTAAACAAGTTCCATATGAAATATATTTCATGTTGGTTACATTTGAAACATTATTTATATTCATATTACTGAAATGTCACAAATGAATTGTTCCAAAAGAGTTTCAAATGAAATATTTCAGAACTGTCACATTTAAAACAGTCTTTATATCAATATCACTGAAATATTACAGATATAATGTTTCAAACAAGTCTCATATGAAATATTTCATCTTCGTTACTTTTGAAACAACATTATAATCCACATAACTGAAATGTCACAGATAAAATGTTTCAAACAAGTTTCAGATGAAATATTTCAGAACCGTCCAATTTGAAACAATATTTTCATCAATATCACTGAAATATCACAAAAAAAATGTTTCAAGCAAGTTGCATATAAAATATTTCATGTTCGTTACATTTCAAACAATATTATATCTACATAACTGAAATGTCACAGATAAAATGTTTCAAACGAGTTTCAAATGAAATATTTCAGAACCGTCCAATTTGAAACAATCTTTTTATCAATATCACATAAATATGACAGATAAAATGTTTCATACAAGTTCCATATGAAATATTTCATGATCGTTACATTTGAAACAATATTATGTCTACATGTCTGAAATGCCACAGATAAAATGTTTCAAACAAGTTGCATATAAAATATTTCATGTTCGTTACATTTCAAACAATATTATATCTACATAACTGAAATGTCTCAGATAAAATGTTTCAAACGAGTTTCAAATGAAATATTTCAGAACCGTCCCTTTTGAAACAATATTTTTATCAATATCACAGAAATATGACAGATGAAATGTTTCAAACAAGTTCCATATGAAATATTTCATGTTCGTTACATTTGAAACAATATTATGTCTACATATCTGAAATGTCACAGATAAAATGTTTCAATCGAGTTTCAAGTGAAATATTTCAGAACCGTTCCATTTGAAACAAGTTCCATATGATATATTTCATGTTCGTTACATTTGAAACATTATTGTATCCACATTACTGAAATGTCACAGATAAAATGTTTCAAACAAGTTTCAAATGAAATATTTCATATGCGTCCCATTTCATCGCAATGTTCTATCAACGTTCCTGAGAAGTCACAAGTTAATGTTTCAATAAGTTTCATATAGATTCCATTTGAAATATTTCATATATGTTCCGTGTTTACTGGGTCAAAGAGTATGTTTTGTTTTTGAAATGCATGTCACAAATAAATTATTTTCTATTGGAAATTATACTGTAATTAATTTATGAATATGAGAATTAATAGCCTATTCCTAAAATAATATATCTATGAAATTTTGAGAGATTCGCAGAGTGCTCTTCAGTAAATAGATAATAAGTATATCTTTTAAATAGACTTCCAATTTATAAAGAGTTTTTCCACTTTTAGCTTGAAATCGTTTAATCTTCATATTTATGAAAAAGTGGAAAAACTTTTTGCTAAATTGGAAGTCTAATTGAAACGTGTCCAAAACAGCTTTGTTGGAACGTGTCCAAGACCGTTTTGTTGAAACGTATCCAAGACAGTTTTGTTGAAACGTGTCCTAGACAGTTTTGTTGAAACGTGTCCTAGACAGTTTTGTTGAAATGTGTCCAAGACAGTTTTGTTGAAACGTGTCCAAGACAGTCTTGTTGGAACGTGTCCTAGACAGTTTTGTTGAAATGTGTCCAAGACAGTCTTGTAGAAACGTGTCCAAAACTGTTGAAACGTGTCCAGAATGGTTTTCTTGAAACGTTATTAGACGATACTTTTGAAACGTTTCATTGAAACCTCTCTGAGGTAGGACATTTCTATTCTCTGAAACGTTTCTAGAACTTCCAGGAGCTTCAAGTAGAACGTTTCAGGTGTCCTTAAAACATTCCTGAAACGTTTCTGATACTGAAATATGTTTAGTGGGAGACGCATCTGTCAGGGGTGAGTTTGTATCGCCCTTATGAATACTGGCCTTACAGGTGACCTCAACTCTCACTCACCCTCAAGGGCGAACTATGATTACGACCCTAAGCCACTGGATTCTTATAAAAAAAGTCTCTATAATGTTTTTGTTTCAAGTTTATAGCACAAACAGGAACGTAGATAATGATCAAAGTTCAAAATGCCCAGATGTCAATTTTGGCTTATAACTTGAAAACAAAGGAAGATAGAGTAATACGGTTGACGGCATAATGAGGGATCACTAATTCTGGCCATTCTGTACAGGGTGATTCACTTATCTCGGTAACTGTTGTAACTCATGTAGTATTTTACTCCCATTTGATTTTGTACCCATTTTAAAAACGTCACTTTTATATTTAGCGAGTAGGCATGTAGTTTTAAAAATTTGATTCGACAGATTGTAATATTAAAAAGTCATTCCTAGTTTTGGTACGATTTTGCAACTTCTAGTACTGTGCTTGCTGTATATTTCATTGCTGCAGTAAATTGAGTTTACAAACCGTTTACACTTATTTCGAACCACCCAGGCGCTAGACCCTACCGGTGTGTGGGATTTCAGCGGGGATACAACAGTAACATCATTTTTCTCGAAAAGTGATGAATATTTTTTTATTCTGTAATCTATTGTGTAATTCGAAAGATAATTTAATCCTGAATGTTTCTTTTGAATAAAATTGTTTTCTATTTCTTATCGTCGGTGACCTTTATGTAAATTCTATTCCATTTATTTTTTCTGTATTGTGACAGTATGCCTTGATTTAAAGACATAGATATGGTTGTGTTTCTAAAAATCAAAGAGACTTTGTAGCAAACTATTGAGGTTCATTTGGACAAAGTAACTTATTATGAACTAAGGAAAAGATATAATTTATGTATGGATCATAATGGCCGTTATATAGAACATATGATTTGACATAATGCATCTATTATTAAAAAATTTTCATTGTTATAAAATATAATATTTGATGAATATAATGATTGAGGAACAGTTTGCTACAAATTCTTTTCGATTTTAAGAAACACAATCATATCTATGTCTCAAGGCATACTGTCACCATTGCTGTATTGCTGTCACAATACAGAAAAAAAATGGAATAGGATTAACATATAACACAGGCTGTAGGTCATTAGCGGTAAGAAATAGCAAAAATTATATTCAAAAGAAACATTCAGGATTACATTATCTTTCGAATGAAACAATAAAAAAGGTTTGCTCCTGGCGTCTTAATTCTTTCGGCCGACTCTTACGCACATCTCAATGGAACATTGACTTGTACCAAATGCAGTCAACAGAATAAAAAAATATTAACCCCTGTACATGGATTGTTCTCGGTATCATTGAAAGTTCAATACCTATACCTTTAAATCTTGAAAGATTTCCCAATAATACGTCATATATTCGAAGAATTCATAATAGATTAGGAGAAATTACAACATTGATTTTAATCAGAAAAACTTTGGAAATTCCCGGTCGACCACCTCAAATCAAAACATCATTACCAAACATCGTCAATTTATGCAGAGAACTGATACCATCCACATCCAATCTCGGGTTGACTGACCAGTAAATCGTATTCGACCAAAAATAGACTCAATTTATACTAACTGACAGAGAAACTGCAACACCCAGAAGACCAAAAGGAGCTGTACAATTTTAATTTTTTTTTGGTAAAAGATAGATAGTATAGCAAGGAGTAAATGGTTGAAATTTGAAGAAAAAGAATGAGAGGTTAACAATTCTTTCGATAAAATTGTTAATGATGTGTTGACCACCGCGATTATCTATTACACTCCTTAACACGTATTTGCATTGGTGCAATAAGATAGTCTAATACCACTTCTGAGATTCTTGATATTCAAAGAAAAATGCCATGTTTCAATATAAATGATCGGATGTTCATTTCATTGCTAAGAAGAAGCCATCCCGTTAATAGTGGAGAATAACATCAGGCAAATGACCACCACGACCACGCTTACAGGACCATATCCTTCTTATGAAATTTCCCATAACCAATCGCAAAGTGGCTGCCCTATGTTCTCGATTGCCTCACAAATTCCATCTTCGAGGTCTTGAATCGACGCTGGGTTATTGGCATAGACCTTCTCTTTCACGTGGCCCCGAAGGAAGAAGTCGCAAGGTGATAAATCACAAGATCTCGGTGACCAATTGCGATCACCTCTTCGAGAGATAACACGGTCCGGAAACTTTTCCCGCAAAAGATCAATGGTTTCTTTGCGTGTGTGGCACATAGCGCCGTCTTGTTGAAAGTAAACGCAAAATACGGTGTGATGCCTAATTCCGAAGAACGATGAGGAATGGAAAAACCTGGGTTTTCTTCAACAGTTTCGGCTACAGCAGCAATATTCTCGGCTGTTTTTGAGCGACGTGCACGAGTTTCATTCTTCACATCACTAACTTGTCCCAACAGCTCGAATTTCTCCACCAATTTCTTTACTGCGGTCCGACAAGGTGCTTCACGACGACCCAAAAATGTTCGAGTTTTACGAACCGTCTCGGCCAAACTTTCACCATTTTTATAGTGAATTTTAAGAATTTTAGTGCGTTCTTGAAGCGTGTATCGTTTCATTTTTATTAATGGCGTACTTTCTACTTGTTAAATGTCAAAAAATGACAGCTTCAAAAGTGACATCTACCGAAATAGCGCTCTAATCAAAATAACACCTCTTATTGGAAAACCCTTTACCTGTAGTTCATGTAGCAGAGCCGCCAAAGTCCGAGGGGGCTGGGGTAAATTTCCAAACCTTCTACCCATGATGCTCTAACCATGCTCTAAGTGCGAAAGATCAGGGGATCTAGGCAGCCATGGAAAAAGATTCACATGGGTCGCTTCAAGAAAGTTTAAACTAACTCTGGCAAAATGAGGTCGAGCATTATCTTGTTAAAATGTTGGATTCTCGATCCGGTTAAGGTAAGGAAGAATATATGACTCCACTATTCTTAAAGGTAACGCAGCGCTGTCATTTTACCCCGAATAAAGAATGTGTCCTACTTGCATGTGCAGTAGCACCCCAGAAAATAACGCTTACTGTCTGATGTACATGATAAATATAAAATTAAGGTTCACGTTTTTTCTTCCCGACGTACTCTAACCCTTCTTCTGCCATCATGAGCACCCAAGGAGAATCCAAATTCATCAGAAATATGCCATTCCGCATTCCAAAGTTGACGTTCTCTGCACCACTGTAATCGTTGCCGGCGATGCTCAACCGTCAGAAGTAACACAAGATGGGGTCGATAATGCTGCAATCCAAAAGAGCTTATCCGGGGGTAAACCGTTTAGACCTCAGAGGAAGAAGTAACGTGTTTAGGTACTTCTTCCTTTGAGGTTGCTCTAGGCATTTTGACAACAACTATATATTTACTTTGGATCTTCTCGTACAGCTGGTTTGTTGTTGAATTTATAAAATTCACAAAAAACGACTACAATTTCAAGTAACAAAAAATGTTTAAAGGTAAAAATCTTCGATTTTTTTAGCGCCCGTTCTACGAGTGCTAACAACGTTTTGTCCAAATGTCTTTAATTTTCGATTTTTCAGTCGAAAATGGTCTCAAACGATGGGTTTCGACTCCTGATGACGAATTCGTGGTCAATTCAATTCTGTGCGGCCCTCCGGCCGTAAGCACGATAACTTTCCGAGGGATTGTCCTAGAGTCTTAAGATTTTCAGGGTGAGTTCGGTTCCCAAATGCCGCGGGTAAGTTCGTACACCAGCCAAATATGGCCTGTAAAAATTTTTGTTCCTCAATATCTCAGACAAAACGAATCCAATCGAAATGAAATTTTTTGTGCTAGATGTTCATAATAAGACTCATGCTTAATCTTGTGACCAAAGTGTTAACAGAATCATAAAAATTTCAATTGAAATATCTACAAGAAAAATCTTTATATTTCCATAACAAGATATCCGATTCGAGTGAAATTTATTTTGTAAAATGAAGATTGATATTCTGAATATTCATTCAAAATTTCAAGAGGGTCGCATCATCAGATCTAAAGAATTTGATGATTTTTCAATTATTGATTTTCACGTTATTCATTTTTTGTATAATTTGTAGAATATAATTCCGGTCGTGGTGAGATTTTGCTTTCATATATTTAGGATAAATCTCACGTCCTATACAAAATTTTGATGTAATAGCCTCATTGATGTACCAATGAACGAGCGCTCAAAAACACCTTTTTCTCAATTTTTGAGCGCTTGTTCTACTTAACCGAGTGCTATATCGTTTTGCCCAAATGTCTGTTATTTGTGAATTTTGAGCCGAAAATGGTCTCAAACGATAGGATTCAATTTCCTGATGAAGAATCCGTGGTCAAATTCAATTCTGTCAATGGGGTCGTCCGTCTGTCTGTTAGCACAATAACTTTCGAAGGGATTGTCCTAGAGACTTGAAAATTTCAGGATGAGTTCGGGTCACAAATGGCTCGGTTAAATTCTTTAATCAGCCAAATCGTACAGGGTGTTCCATAAAATATGGCTATTCAAAATTTTTGTTCCTCAATATCTCAGACAAAATGAAACCCATCAAAATGAAATGGTGCGGCCAAAAGCAAGATTGTTATAGTAAGGTTAATGCAAAATTTTGTGGCCATAGTGTTAACAGAACCCTAGAAAATTCAATCATAATTCATAACAGGATATCCGATTCAAGTGAAATTCATTTTGTGAATCAAAACTGATTTACTGAATGTTCATTCAAAATTTCAAGAAGACCGCATTATCTGAACCATAAAAATTAATTTTTGTAATTATTTATTTTTTATATATAATTAATTTTTTTGAATAATTTCCAGAATAAAATTTCGATTGTGCTGAGATTCTGCATTTACATATTAGGTATCAATCTCACATCCCATATAAAATTCTGAGGTATCTAATAGTCTTATTGCTCCACCAAATAATGAGCGCTCAAAAGCTCCTGATCGGGGCTTTTCTCAAACTTTTTATGCAATAAATCAACTTTTATTCAGAAGATTGAATCTTAATAAGCATAAACTGAAAATATTAGATATAAATTATCATTTATCATTTATTCCTTGTACACTATCGATGTTTTACCAAAAAAAATTAAACTTTATCAGCTCCTTCTGGGTCTTGCATGGGTGTTGCAGTTTCTTTGTCAGTTAGTATATCAATTTCCCATTCTGGTCATCAAACTCGAACTGACCATTCGCGATTTAAATCACCAGAAGACATTCGGAATTGGGTCGACCGGTCCTTCATTGCAACCCAGCTTAAGTTCAAAGTCCCACTTTCACTACGAAATGTTTACGCGATTTTACGTACTTACATAACGAACAAATTCACAGTCAAGGACCTGAGATGTTTCTCTGACTCGCCTCTCCATTCAAAACAGATAAAAAGATGCATTCATATCCACCTCATTGTTGTTTATCGCCTAATCTCTGATACGCTAATTAAAAATCCATCTTCAAAGACCGATATCCAAGTTTTGATAGTCGAAATTCATCATCGAAAACTCATATCACTGTTTTGAGTGTCGAAAATTCATTATTTCGAAGTTTAGTGTTTTTTTGTGAAAAAAGTGCACTTTTATTTGAAAAAATGGAGTTGTACGATTTTTGTTACTACGCCGCTTTTGCTGTTGCTCCTATCGTTATTTTGGGATTGTTCAGTAAAGATAAGAATTTTCACTCTAAAGAAGGTAAGAAAAAAAATCTCGAAAATATTGACAGTTGTGAATGAAAAAAAAACTGAAATGGTTGACTTTCATTCGGTGACAAATTTCACCATGTACCATCGTCTAAAAGTAAATGAGCCATGACATTACATCGCACAGAAAACCATTTTGAACTAATCAATTTTTCTAATACGAATTTTTTTTTATTTCTACACGTTTGTAAAGACGATACGAAGATCTTGCCAAAAAAGTATCACATGACCCACTTTCCCTATTAAAAAAATTTAGAGGGTTGATGGGGATGGCACAGGGTGCATCAAAAATCTTACAAAAATGCATAAAAATGAATTTGTTCCACAATTTTAACGCACACTGTATAATATTTTTCTTTATACAATAAATTCATATTATCTTTAAATCAAAAACACCTCAGCAAGCGCTTGACTAAACATGGTGGACGTTTCTCAGGTCCTGTAAAATAACCTATCGCAATATTTTTTCTAATGAGTCGAAATATATTTCCAAAAACCCATATCGTAGTCAAAATATCATTATTAACGTTCATTTCACAGTTTTGTCTTGTATTTGGCAACAAAATCTTGAAACAAGTCAATTTTTGTCTCACTTTCACTAAATTTTTATGCATTTCTAAAGGATTTAAAGTATTTTTTTGTACCCAGCGCCATCCCCATCAATCCTGTAAATGTTTTGAATAGGGAAAGTGGGTCATGAATTTCTATTCAAAACATTGACAGGGTTAATGGGGATGCCACAGGGTGCAACAAAAATTCTTCGAAAATGCATAAAAATTTGGTAAGAGTGAAACAAAATTAACCTGTTTCAGGATTTTGTTGCCAAATATTTTTCTACTGAGAAAATGGATTTGTTCCATAATTTTAAAGCGCACTGTATAATATCTTTCCTTCTTTCCTTATACAATAATTTCATTCTATAAGTAGATATATTAACTCCAAATCAAAAATACGGCCGTAAGCTCTTGACGAAACATGGCAGACTTTTGACAGGACCTGAAGAACAACCTATCTCAATATTTTTTTAAAGAGTCGAAATCCATTTTCGGAAACCCATATCGCAGTTTTGAGAGTCGAAATTCCATTATTAGCGTTCATTTCACAGTTTTGTCTTGTCGGTTTTTTTGAAAAAAGTGCACTTTTTTGGAAAAATTAAGTTGTACTATTTTTGTTACTATGCCGCAGTGGCTCCTATTGTTTTATTACAAAAATCCACAAAATCAGGACGAAGATAGTTGACATTTCTTGAAACTGAAATTTCCTTGTAGAACTACCTACACTACAGTCTTACTGTATAATATCATTGTATGAAGAGAGATTCTTCTTTCATACTAAGCAGATATATTTATCTTCAAATCAAAAACAACAACCTTTCTCAATATTTTTTCTAAAGAAAAGTCGAGATCCGTATTCGAATACCCATATCGCTGTTTTGAATGTCGATAACAAACAGTTGTTAATTGAAATTTCAATTAAATTTGAATACATATTCCGAAAAAATGTCATAAATTATGAATGAATTTGACTTCTTCAAAAAAGTTTGAAAATATCGAGCAGTATTTTTTGCGCGCTTGTTTCTAGGAGAACAGCGGTGTGGTCATTTCACCCAAATGTCTGTAATTTTAACCGTTAATGGAATCAGATCAATGTCAAACTTAATATGAAGTAGGTCAGCGACGAGCATATTCGTCAGAATCGAAACATCAAAAGATTTTGAAATTACTAAAATTTTGGCTAGAGTATTGCTATTCTAGAATTAAACACACATAACTTTCGGAAGGAAAGAGTTTGAAAGTTCAAATTTTCAGGATAGGTGTGGGACCTGAATATCTCATTTGAGTTCTTGAAAGGCCAGATCGCCAGTTCAGTAGTTTCGAAGTTATTGTCACTGGAATATGTTCCTTATCTTAATAATTGCCTATCTTCTCGAAATGAAAATTTATGAGGTGCTCATGTCTGCTAAATTTTATGAAACTTGAATAATTTTACGATTTTATTATTATTAATATGATAATTTCTATGGCGATGATATTATGAGCATTGTTAACAATGTTATAAGTTAATTTCTTTAAATAGATTTCTGTTGTAATCATCGTATACGAGTCAAAAGTCTTTTCACTTATTTTCGTATCGAAAGCACTATAATATTTTTTCAAAATTCTGAAGACGAAGAGTGTGTTGATCTGGTAATACAAAATTCAAATAGTATCACCACAGAATTTTAAAATTATTATTTTTAATGCTCTCAGAAAAAATATTGAATCGCAAATCAAAATATCACCCCCATTGGTTTTCCAAGCCATCAATGCACAGTTGGCCAATTTTCGAAACTTTTTCCAGATCGTGCTGAGATTTTACAAATACAAAATTTTGTGCTAACACCCTCATTGCTTCACCAATGAAAGAGAGCTCAAAAGGAGCTGCTCAGGCCTTTCCTAAATATTTTTGAATTGGATATTTCCGACCTCGTTCTCTCCGCACCCCTCTACTTCATTTTTTTGTTGCAGTACTCTTCAATTACGAATTGTAAATTATTTCCTATTATTTCGCTGAATAGGTAATCAAATTACCATCAATTTGATGTATAACCATATATATATACAGGATGTCTACTTTCAAAGTGGCCAAACTTTAAGGGCCTATTATACGAGTGATTTGCAACAAAAAATATCATATAACACATGGCTGAAATGTTGGTGGTTATTCTTCAATTTAACATTTCTTGATTTCACGAAAAATTTCGAGTTTTTTCCATGGAATGATCATTATTCAGTTCAGACTCATCAAATTTGACCACATATTCGGAAATGGCAGTTTATTTGCTACAAGATAAGAGATTCTGTGTGCAGAAAAAAACTTTAACTACGGGCATGGTATAAGGAGATAAATATCAAGATAAATAGTAAGACAATAGTAGTCCCATTTTTCTTGTTTCTTTCGATGATATATTAATTATAAGGTATGAGCTCGTTTCCTTTTCAGTAAAAAATACCTCATTTAGTCTACTTTCGAATGACATATCAACTTTTGTGGTAGCTGCTCATTATCCTCCATAATATCATGGCTAACATGATAACAATGAAAAAGTCTAAAAATTCCGAATCTAAATTTGCTCTACTTTGGAGATCTTCGTGATCGAATTTCAATGTAATTTGAGCAGCTAGCACAAAAGTTGATATGTCATTCGAAAGTACACTAAATGAGGTACTTTTTACTGAAAAGAAATCGTGTGCATAATTATTAATATTTCATCGAAAAAACCATTGGTAAAATAGGACTTATTCTGTTAACTTCAGAATATTGATATTCATCTCCCTACCACGCTCGCAGTAAGATCATTTTTTCACACAGACTCTCTCATTTAGTAGCAAATTTATTGCCCTTTCCGAATGTATGGTCAAATTTGATGAGACTACAAGGAGAACTGAATAATGATCATTTTAGAAGTTTGGCCACTTTAAAAGTGGACATCCTGTATATAGATATTCCCATTTGAAAAATGAAGTGCAAGGCGCGTGGCGTAGGGGTGAAAAAAAGCATGGGATAAATTGCTTTTGAAATTAAAAATCCGTGAGTGCGAGTATTTCCCCTAATACCTCTCCGTATTATTGACGACAGGCGTTACTTTTGGGTTTCATTAATCAATACCTCTAGTACCATTGATAGAATAGTTGAAATGAGAAATTCTTGTAAAATTCGTAGGAGTCCTGTATCTCATCAAACGTCTTATTGGAAAAATATCCATCCAAAAAGCACAGAAAAAAGTCAAAGTTCCTACAACCAAAGACGAAATGGAAAAATATGAGAATCCAAAATCCATTATAACAAGCAAAACTGTAAGTAAAAATAATATATAATTATCGTAATTTTTTCATCCAAATCTGGAATTTTAGGAGGCCGAGTCCATTTCTTTCAGTGCCGTAGACCAAGAGGGCAATCAATTGAGTGTTAAATTAACATTAAGGGTTGATCATATAGTAGAAGCCACGCTGTGCCTCAGACTTGGCACAAACGTTTACATTTTGCCTGACAAAAACGGAATTTCCAGAAAACATGTTCCAAAATATCAATGGAAATGTCAAGGCTTACATGTGGAAATCCTAGAGCCCTTCAAGAGATGTAGACTATCATTTAACGGTTTTCTCAAAAATGTTTCTCCAAATCTGCATGGAACAACAGAAAACTTCAATATACGTTTGATGTAAGTACATGAATGAAGTTATTTTCAACAATTGAGACAGAAAAAGCATCTCGTCGCCTGTAACTATTCGAATAATATACAGGGTTGAGCGAAAGTCCTTAATGAAATAACTATCTTTTATCCACGATTATTGTATAATAAACCCATTATACGTATGTTTTCTCGGCCATAATAATACCCATTAATCACTAGTGAATAATGAGTTATTATTCACTGGTGTCAGAGGCATCGTAGATTTTGCTTCAATATTATATTCTTCAAATTGATATTTCTTCAGTATTATCAAGTACTACAACTAACAAATATCTAATGGTCTCCAACTATTAAATATCTTGACCATTAGTCGCTGTCTTTAATAACCTAGTTTATTAAATAACTATTTAATCAGTTACTTGAAGAAGAGCTGGAGTACATGAATTGATTTTGAATTAAACATATTTTTTTAAGCTATAAAATGAAATATTTCTCTTCAAACCCTTAGGTGAAACCCTTTCTAATTTTTTTCAAAAGCAAACATATGGCCCTTGTGGGTTCGTTGACAGATGGAATCTTACCATACTGTTTTTTTATTTTACTTGTGTGATTATTAAAAAATAAGGCAAACGTCTTTGAAAACCAATATGGTTATTCAATCAAATATGTTATTAAGGACAGTGACTAGAAGATTTTTCAGTTGACCTCATTATAAATTGACAATAAATTTTTGATTGAAGTACATTCTCAATTTGCACAAAACATACATTTGACTTAATAAAAATTCCAGTAGAGTTTTGATATTACTCGTATTGCTACCGAATGCTTTGTGTTCGGTTGCCCAAGACAACGGCACGTTAAAATAGCATACATCAAATATTAAGATGGGTCATTAATTTTCAATTTCGTTCACATTGAACTCACCTGTCATTTTCAGGTCGACGGATAATAGTATATTATATTATAAGGATTAAAAGTGCATCTTTTTTTTACGAGCAATATTTGCAGTTGCGAGGCGCAGCCGAGCGAATGCAGAATTGCGAGTTAAAATAGGCACTTTTAATCCGAATAATATATACTATTTTTTCTCCAACCAAGTCAAAATTACAATAAAATTGGTTTTAGTGAAAAATCGTTCATAATTTGGTTATGAATTTGAACACAAAATCATGACAGTGATTGTCAAGTAGACTTCAAATGCATTTACTTTTAAACCAAGGATTAAAAGTAGCGTTTTTAATCCTAGGATTAAAAGTGTTGCTAAGTAACGAGTGAATTTTTGTACGGTAAGGAAATTTATGACTTTTGCACCTGAAAATAGTACAAAAATGTCAACATTTTTTGATGGTTGGAGAAAAAGGATATTTTTCTCCATGTCAACATTTTTTGATGGTTGGGGAAAAAGGATATTTTTCTCCAACCATCAAAAAATGTTGACTTTTCTGTACTATTTTCAGGTGCAAATGTCATAAATTCTCTTACCGTACAAAATTTGCTCGTTGCTTAGCAACACTTTTAATCCTAGGATTAAAAACGCTACTTTTAATCCTTGGATTAAAAGTAAATGCATTTGAAGTCTACTTGACAATCACTGTCATGATTCTGTGTTCGAATTCATAACCAAATTATGAATTCTGAATACTCTGTGAACGGTTGCCTTTAGGATTGCACATTAAAATAGACGAAATTTAGCATTAAAATGGGTCATTAATGATCAATTTCCTACAAATCAAAATCACCTTTCATTTTGAGATCGACGATAAATAATTATTCTATTAGTGGGGAAAATTTGGTTTTCACAGAATTCTGTAATTGAATATGATTTATTGCGGAAAAAACATAAAGTTTGATTTTTTTTGAATTTCCAGATGGAATTGCTGTTCAAAACCAAACTTTGCACTGGTAGATGACAACTCATCACTTCTTGCAAAAAGCTTGGCAAAGACTAAATGGAGAGACGGAAATTGGTTGAATCTTTTGTGAGTGCAACATAATTTTTCACATTTAGTTTAACGTTAACGTATACCATAGTTATCCAGATCTTTCTTTCATTTCAACAATTTTTTAGTCCGGTCTATTTAGACCAAAAAATGAGAGTGAAGTTACATAAAGTCCCAACAAGCTGAATTTCTGTGAAGTTGTTCAAAACATAATTATAAACAATGTCTAAAAGTTCCTCATCATTCCCCTGTGAGAAAAAAATTTTATTCGAGGTCAAATGTCAAAAAAATGAGTTTTTCGCGATTTTCAGCAAAACGGTAAGTTTTATCATAAAAGTACCTCAGACAAAAATTGTAGATCATAAAATTATCTATAAAAAATGTATCAATACTTTTTTTCTTACGAGCCACCGTTTCTGAGATATAACGATTCAAAAAGTTATAAAAGTCGTTATCGTCATAATATGCACACGTTTCCACGCCACCTATGAGGTAGTGTACTTAGCGCGTAGTTATAACTTTTTGAATCGTTATATCTCAGAAACGGTGGCTCGTAAGAAAAAAAGTAATGATACATTTTTTATAGATAATTTTATGATCTACAATTTTTGTCTGGAGACTTTTATGATGAAACTTACCGTTTTGCTGAAAATCGCGAAAAACTCATTTTTTTGACAATTGACCTCGAATAAAATTTTTTCCTCACAGGGGAATGATGAGGAACTTTTAGACATTGTTTATAATTATGTTTTGAACAACTTCACAGAAATTCAGCTTGTTGGGACTTTATGTAACTTCGATGGTCTGAATAGACCGGACTATTTGGCCCGAAAGAACGAAAAAAATAATTAAATTATGCTGATAAATACAGCGTGCCAAAAAAGTAATGCAACTCGTCAATAATTCTTGTACGAAAAAGAAAATCATCTCATTCATCCTTTTTGAGCGCTCTTCTACTTGAACGAGTGCTATAAATATAGTTTTGTCAAAATGTCTGTAATCTTCGGATTTTGAGCCGAAAATGGTCTCAAACAATTAGGTCCTACTTCCTGATGACGAATCCGTGGTCAAATTCAATTCTCTTCTTGAGACACGATAACTTTCGGAGGGATTGTCCTAGAGACTTGAAATTTTCAGGATGAGTTCGGGTCCCCAATGCCTCGGTTAAGTTCGGTAACCAGCCAAATCGTATGGAGTGATCCATAAAATATAGCCTCTCAAAATTTTTGTTCCTCAATATTTCAGACAAAATGAAGCCAATCGAAATGATTATCAAGATGCCCATAATGAGCCTTATGCAAAATTTTGTGGCCATAGTGTTTGAAGAACTGTAGAAAGTTCAATTAGAATATTGAAAAGAAGAATCTCTATATTTCAATAACAGAATAACCGATTCGAATGAAATTTACTTTGTGAATCCATACTGATATACTGAATGT
This sequence comes from Propylea japonica, assembly GCA_013421045.1. Classification (NCBI taxonomy): domain Eukaryota; kingdom Metazoa; phylum Arthropoda; class Insecta; order Coleoptera; family Coccinellidae; genus Propylea; species Propylea japonica. Next base: position 54,192,590 of record CM024243.1, read on the forward strand.
TCATGCGAACAGAACAGAGCGTGTGAACAGAATCATAGAAAATTTAATATAATAGGATTATTGAAAAAAGAAACTCAATATTTCCATAAAAAGATTTCCGATTCTAGTGAATTTTTTTCGTGAATGGAGATCGATATTCAGAATCATAGAAAATTTAATCGGAATAATGAAAAGAAAAATCATTATATTTTCATAATAGGATATCCGATTTGGGTGATTTTTTTCTGTAAATGAAGATTGATATATACTGAATCTTCATGCAGAATTTTGTGGGCAAAGTATGAACAGAACCATAGAAAATTTAATTGAAATAATGAAAGAAGAATCTTCATATTTCCATAACGAAATATCCGATTCGAGTAAAATTTGATTTGGGGATGAACACTACAATACGGGATGTTCATGCAAAATTTCAAGAGGATCGCATCATCAGAACAATAGAATTGTTGTTTTTTCTATTATTGACTTTTTACATATTTCGTTTTTTGAATAATTTCCAGAATATAATACCGGTCGTGGTGAGATTCTGCATTCATAAACTTAGCATGAATCTCAACTTTGTGATAAGAGCATTATGGCCCCACCAATGAACGAGCGCTCAAAAGCACGTGCTGAAAGATTTTCAAATAACCTTAAGCTCGATAGATAATCAAATTACCTTCCATTTGATGTATCACAATCCATATACAGTGAAACTTCAAACTTCCCTGTAACGAAAGCGCTAAAACAGAAAAAAATTTCGTTAAACAGAAAATTTGTTTCTATAGTCGGCAATGTCGCGGTCGACTTCACTGATAAATTTAAGTTTATCATTCAAACTTAAGCACTTCCTTTCAGACATTTTCGCACCACTTTTCACACCAGCGTTATGGTTAGATTGAAACCAAACAGCCAGTGTATTTAAAACTGTTTCAGAAGGATCTCTCTGCCCGTCGTAATGATTTAGTTTATGGTCGGGATACGTAAGTCCGGAAAATTTTCGGAAAAAAAAACCCCTTACACCTTCTTACCAATACCCATTCAAAGAGCGATGTTCTTTCAATATTTCATTATGGACAGAATTAACTTCGTTTTAGAGGGTGTTTTAACATGGAATTTGGATTCAAGGTACAATGTCTTGGACGAAATTCGTATACAGAGAAATTCCTAATACAGACGTTCGTTATAGGGAGGTTCCACTGTATTTATATTTGAAAAATTAAGTAGATGGGTGCGGGGCACACAGGGTGAGAAATATCAAATTCAAAAAAGCATATAGTCCGTTCACGAAAGGTTGAGCCATCGGTTGGCCATGATAATTTGACATATTCCACTGTGTATATTAAAATTTTAGGTTATGATGTTTATTTTCTTGTCAGATTGATACGCAATGTTGTCAATATTGCATAGAGTTGTCTGATAACTCGCAAGCTCGTCGGACGAAGCCGGGTACATTCGGCAACATTGAATTTATTTTACGTTATGGCCGTAAATACTACCAACTTCAGATAAATAAAAAAACGCCTACTATGTGCTCAACCTTTCGTGAACGGAGTATAGAATAAATTGCTTTTAAAATTAAAAATCTACAAGTGCGAGGATTTTCCTCAACGATTCTTCGCACAAGAATTAATGACTCGTTACGTTACTTTTTTGGCTTGCTGTAATTAAATTCTTTTTTCAGAGGTGACGAAAAATGTTCCGTACAATTCGGAGCCTTCAAAGGCACAGTAAGCGGAACAAATTTGAAGGAAACCAGACTGAATATGACTTGCGTTAAGAAAGTAACGAAAGGTACTGCCGATACAGAAGATTTGACCAAATGTTTGACAATATTTGCAGCAACTGAAAACGGCCATTTATTGCATTTAGGAGTGAAATCTTTAAAATATGGCTGTCAAAAGTAAGTTGCATTCCCATACACTTGTGTGTGACATAATTAAATTGACGTCCTTACAGTCTCAAATTTGGTCATGTTCTCACTCATTCTGGATCAGTTCACCCCGTTGAAAAATGCGATTTGGATCTTGTAAAGGCCGACAGAAGTATTTCAGAAAAACTGACAATAAACGTTGAAGGTAAAAAATGTGGTAATTGTTAAGATTGCGGAGCACACATATAACACGTATAATTTTGAGGAATGAAACATGCTTCTCACTACTTATTGATTCTAGATTACGAACCAGTTGTCGAAAACTAATTTTCCCTGTTCTTTCAGAAAGAAATTCTGTTGCACACAATTGATTCGCAATCCAAATTTTTGTACATATGATTAAAGGGTTTTTCCAATGAGAGGTGTCATTCAGAATATCCCGCTATTTCAGTAGATGTCACGTTTGAAGCTCTCATTTTTTGACATTTGACAAATAGAAACTACGCCATTAATAAAAATGGAACGATACACGCTTCAAGAACGCATTGAAATGATTAAAATTCACTATAAAAATGGTGAAAATTTGGCAGAGATGGTTCGTAAAACTCGAACATATTTGGGTCGTCGTGAAGCACGTTGTCGGACCGCAATAAAGAAATTGGTGGAAAAATTCGAACTGTTGGGATAAGTTAGTGATGTGAAGAATAAAACCCGTGCACGTCGCTCAAGAACAGCTGAGAATATTGCTGCTGTAGACGAAAGTGTTCAATAAAATCCAGTTTAGTCCATTCCTCGTCGTCCTTTGGAATAAGGCATTCCACAAACGTCAATACACCTTATTTTGCATAAAGATTTGGGTCTTAAGGCTATAAAGTTCAGTTAACACAAGAACTCAAGCCAGCCGATCATCAACAACGTCGTGTCTTTGCTGATTGGGTCGTTAAAGTGCATGAAAATGATCCGGAATTCCATCGAAAAATCATCTTGAGTGAAGAGGGCCCATTTCCACCTCGGTGGTTTCGTCAACAAGAAAAATTTATGTGCCTGGGCTCGAAAAACCCAAGAGTTATTTTGAAAAAAACCTCTCCTCAACGTGTGACTGTTTGGTGCAGTTTATGGTCCGGCGGAGTCATTGAACCTTACTTTTTCGAAAATGGGACTGGAGCAGATGGAGAGATGATTAATGATTTTTTATGGACGAAATTAGATAGTATTGATCTAGACAACGTTTACTTTCAACTAGACGGCGCTACGAGCGACACAAGCAACGAAATTATTGATCTTTTGCGGAAAAAGTTTCCGGACCGTGTTATCTCTCGAAGAGGTGATCACAATTGGCCACCGAGATCTTGTGATTTAACACCTTGCGACTTCTTCCTTTGGGACCACGTGAAAGAGAAGGTCTACGTCAATAGCCTAGCGTCGACTCAAGACCTCAAAGATGGAATTCGTGAGGCTATGGAGGACATAGGGCAGCTACTTTGCGTGGTCATGGTGGTCATTTGCTTGATGTTATTTTCCACTATTAACAGCAAAGCTTCTTCTTTATGATGAAATAAACATCCGATCGTTTATATTGAAAACATGATAGTTTCTTTGAATATCAAAATAACACCTCTCATTGGAAAACTCTTTTCAACATTTCACAGCTCAAAACTCACAAATTGTCCAAAATATAAGAATTTTCCGGTTCCCGCTTGTTCAATTGCGTTTGTCCCACCATTTCTGTTGCCTGGCATATTTTTGCTGCGTTCATTCATCGTATAGTTCTGAAATATTGGAATAGTATGTGTGTATTCAAATAGGTAACTATGAACTGAGTAGTGCATTTCCAACACACGCATCATGATATGTTATTATAGGTAGTGTAGTTTATTCAAAAGACCATAAAATCGGTTAGGAAAACGAATTTAATTCACTTTTATGAACAGAACATGTGAAAATAATCAAAATTACAGAATCAATTCGCTTTGGCTCGATATGACCATCTTTTACTGTGATTATTGCCTTTGAGACGCTAAAAAAACAAATCGTCGCCCGAACCTAAGTTGCCGGTATTTTAGCCCACTTACGGACAACGGCTGGTATATTTTTTAGTTCGGACTTTGCTTTCCAATAATATGGCTCAGAGAGAATAATCCATTGGATTCACGTCTGGTCAATTCGAGAGCCAAGGTGTGTGTCGTAATGAAGTTCGAAACGTTGCTATTCAACCAGTCTTGGATCACTCGCGCTTTGTGAGCCTGTGTAAAGTCTTGTTGGAACGCCTACGGTCTTCGACCGACATGTTTGTCTGCCCACAGCTTTAAAGCAGCCTCAAGAAAACTTTCCTGATAATATGTCGCATTAAGTTCGACGCCAGGATCAATGAAAACGATTGGAAAGCACCCAAACGCGGTAACAGCCGTCCAAACCATGATTTGTGGCGGGTGCTGGTTCCTGGTAGCCAACCGATGATTCAAATTCTCATATGAAGGGTTTTTATGTTTAAAAATGGCTCTAGTGGAAATTTTTTTTGGCAGAAAACACGATGTTCGAAAATTCACCGCTTTCAGACAAACAAAGCAAATCCTTCGCTCTCTCTAGTCTCATAGTTTTTTTTGCTTTAACTTTCAGCAGAATACTTTTGTATGCTTGTCTAAAATACTTATAACTATCACTTAGCAAAGGGTATAGCCGGGTTTCAATGGTAAATCTGCCCCCGCGGCCTTTTCGATTCATATTGAGGGGATCGATTAGGCATTGAATGAAAATAATTCAGCCAACTTTTCACCTTTTTAGCTCTAGCCATTTTTGAGATTTCTGTGAAAAACACTTTTTTCGATTTTATTTTTTTTCTCTTGTGATATCCAAAATTTTCGAATGGTGATTTTTTCTGTCGATTCTTCGCTATTGAAGGAATAGACGTATAATTTTTTTATGAATTTCAGCTGCAAAATCTATTTTTAAGAAAAAAATGAAGTTTTTGTCATTTGTTGTTCGGTGTTCTTATAAGTGTCCACCGCCATTTTTTGACATAAAATGTCTTCTTTGGCCCTTTATACCCTGGAATTTTTCACATTTTTAAAATTGGTGGAACATTTTGAAAAAAAATTAAAACTGTTTGAATTTTAGGATTCAACAGATATCCATCAAATTTTGGTACCGTTGTATTCATATTGGCTTCCTGAACAATATTAGTGAAAAAAACAATTGGCGATCTGTTTTAGTTTGGGAGATATGGGCCCCCAAAGTCCGAAAAATATTTCACCTGAAAGTCACTTTTCTCTCTACAGAAACACTGAATTACCGCTTTATTGAGTTTAAAGCCTCTCTGAACATAATAACATGAAGATTTGATTCATTTTATTTCAGATATATCCAATAATTGTTGCAAAAACATCGAAAAATTCTACGGAAAGCCCGCCGTTCCTTATAGTAAGTTTGGCACTACCGCGTCTTTCAGCAAGTGCCATTAGGAAATGATAGCGGGATTTACCGGTATGCATCGTGTCATATTCGCGCGAAATAATTCGCGGTAGTGCCAAACTTACCATAAGGAACGGCGGGCTTTCCGTAGAATTTTTTCGATGTTTTTGCAACAATTATTGGATATATCTGAAATAAAATGAATCAAATCTTCATGTTAAAATGTTCAGAGAGGCTACTCAATAAAGCGGTAATTCCCCCACTGGGTCAACACCTTGTCGTGGTGTGGGGGCTTGTAGTAGCTGCATTGATACTCGGAATCTCTGCGGCTGGAACTCCGGTTCCTGGCAGGGCCAACACCCATGTCGATGAGATTCCGGAGGAGTGGCGAAACTAAGATTGACCAACCCAAGCCAAGGTGTGAGATATCGTGCCGAGGGCTGAATGGCACCTGGGTGAAGTGTGTCGCGAACGATTCCCTGGGGAAACCGGGTCGCATCCCCTTGTAAAAGACCTTCCCCCAGTATCCAAGCTCTGCTGGGGGCGACCACTTTTTCTTAGGTTACTCGTGGGATTCACATGGAAAAAGTTCAACAAAATGAAGCAAAGGGTGCCAAACACCCTGACACCAAAGGCTCCTCTTCTGGAGGGGCTCGAGGTAAAATCCCGGAGAGGACTCCGAGTGAGGGCCCTTCAGGCAATGAAGGGACTTCACAATCGGGGCCCTCTTCGAGGCCCGCTGTCAAAAGGCGGAACCGCACAAGTGCGCAGAAAAGGAAGGCGAGGAGAGAGCTCGCGCGGACTCAACCCGTCAAGCGGCGGGAGAGTCGGCAGTCGGGAACTCCCCCCTTCCACGGGCTGGTGGCTCTAAAAGGGACGCCCCCGAATCGGTCACTCCACCCTCGTGTGAGAGGCCTGCGAAGAAGGCTAACCACCTTCCGGATAGGCCCTCTTACAATGAGGTGGCGAGTTCGCCTTGAAGGTGGCCCTCGTTCACGAGGATTGGCCAGACAGGGCGCTCTCCAAGGAGGACCTCAGCGCTGTGGAGCTAGCGGTGGCTGCTGGGATGGACAAGATCCTACCTGGCATGCCCTACCCGCGGTTCCAGGGTGTTGAGCTCAACCACCAAGGTGCAATTGTCACCTCCTGTGTGGACAGATTCAGTGTGGACTGGCTGTGTACTAGCCTGTCCACGCTGAAACTTCCGAAAGGACTCCGCCTCAAAATGATTGAGGTGAAGGACCTGGAAAGACTAACGAGAGTCAGTCTGATGGTGAAGGGTGCTCAAAGCTCATCGCCAACGGGACTGATTCTCAGACGAATAGAGATGTCGACTCCGGCTCTTAAGACTAGGGGCTGGAGAGTCTACAACCGGAGTGATGGGCCCGATATGGTGCAAATCATTCTGGGGGTGGACAAGGCATCTCTACAAGTCTTGGACAGTTGTAAATTCCAAGTTGGCATTGGAATGAGGATGGGTACCTTCAGGCTCATCCAAGGTCCAAGCCGTAACACGAGTGCCACGACCTCCTCGAATACGAGGGCTGCTCCAAGTGAGGGGACCCGTGAGGAGGTGGAGGGCACTCGGACCATGGAGGAGGAACCCTCCAACCCGACGATGGAGTCGGGCAGTCCGATGGATGTGGACTCTGTTGGCGCTCCTGTCGGGCTCGTGCCGGGGGGACCTGTTCAGGGCTCTGCACAATCGGACACACCCGTTGGTCCTGCGGGATCTGCTGATCCTCCGGGATCTGCTGATCCTCCAGGATCTGCGGGTACTACGGAACAGTTGGCCGACTGAGGATTCATCTCTTCTCATGGCGGCCAACACATTTGTAACACAAATAAACTTGCACCATTGCATTGCGGCAACCGATATTCTTCGGTTGCAGCTGGCGAAGGTGCAGACATTCATTAACCTGATTCAGGAGCCCTGGATTAGAGGTGGCGAGGTGAGGGGTCTCTCCTTCAGTGGAAGTAGGCTCTTCTGTTCGCCCAAGGACACAAATCCGAGGGCGTGCATACTCGCTTCTTCTGACTTGGGGGCTCAATTATTAACAAATTTCTGTTTCAGGGATCTAGTAGCGGCCCGGTTTACTGATTTCAGGGGACCGCTGGAAAACTTGGTGGTATGCTCGGCATACCTTCCATACGACTCTCCGGATCCACCACCATCGAAGGAGATGGTGGAGCTGGTGACATTCTGTGAGCAGAAAGGCTGGCCCCTGCTCATTGGATGTGATGCGAATGCGCATCACATTCTGTGGGGCAGCACTGATGTGAACCCCAGGGGTGAGGCTCTAGCTGATTTTCTGTTTTCAACCAGTTTACACCTTCTCAATAAAGGTGACGAGCCTACCTTTATTACGTCAAGTAGAAGGGAGGTTCTTGACGTCACTATGTGCAGCAGCTCCATCGCTGATTGCATAATGGATTGGCGTGTAGCCACGGACGTGATCTCACTGTCTGATCACCGGCACATCTGCTTCACCATTAGTGGAAGCAGCCCGACAAGGGATCCGGTAACTTTCAGGAACCCCAGAAAAACAGACTGGTCCAGATATCTGGCATTCCTCTCTGAAAACCTGGGACAGGTGCATCCCAAACCTAGGACTTCGAGAGAATTGGACACTGCAGCTGAAAAGCTTCAGGAGGCCATAATCTCAGCCTATCATAGCAGTTGCAGTCCCCAGGTTCGTAGACCGAAGGGTCAAACGAAATGGTGGACTCCTGAAATTAATGATGCCAGACGCACCAGCAGGCATCTCTTTAACAAGGCAATGAGATCCGGCCTTGCAAGTGACTGGGACGACTATAAGTCGGCCCTGAGAGTGTACAAAGGACTAATAAGAAAGTCTAAGCGAGAATCTTGGAGGCGCTTCTGTAGTGATATTGAGGGTGCGCCTGAAGCTAACAGGCTCAGGCGGGTCCTCTCTGCCGGGGGCCCTCCGAGGATTGACTACTTAAATCTTCCTAGTGGGCAAAAGACGGGCTCAGAGGAAGAAAGCTTAAGACATCTCTTAGAGACGCATTTTCCTGGCTTCTCTGAGAATGTAGACACACAGGGTGTATGCCATCGACGGGCCTCATACGAGGACTGGAAGCTGGCTGCACGTGTAGTCACACATTCTCGACTCCGTTGGGCGATCAACGGTTTCGAGTCTTATAAAGCAGCTGGTGAGGATGGCATTGTTCCGGCTCTGCTATCCAAGGGGCTGGAAGTGCTGGCCTCCCCACTGCTTCACGTTCTCCGTGCGAGTCTGGCTCTAGGTCACATTCCATTGTCCTGGAGAAAGGTGAAGGTAATTTTTATACCCAAGCCTGGAAAACCATCGCATACAAAAGCGAATGACTTTCGACCAATTAGCCTCTCCTCGTTCTTAGTCAAGACACTGGAGAGGTTGGTGGAAAGATACATCAGGGACGATGCTTTAGTGGCTATACCACTGCACCCCTCCCAGCATGCGTATCAGCTGGGAAAATCAGTAGATTCTGCTCTTCACTCAGTGGTTAACTGTATTGAGGACGGAATACATAACAAGGAGTACACCCTAGCTGTATTTCTTGATATAGAAGGTGCCTTCAATAACACTGCGTTTGGTGTGATGCAATCTGCGTTGGCCAGACATGGTGTTCCGCCTACTCTTTGTCGGTGGACGGGGTCTCTGCTTGGTTCACGTAGCATCGTGGCTCGGCTGGGCGGCTCGACCATAGGGGGCTCGCCAGGAAGGGGATGTCCGCAGGGCGGTGTTCTGTCTCCGATACTGTGGAATCTCGTCCTGGATGAGCTCCTGGTGGAGTTAAGGAAGGCTGGGTTCGTTGTGGTGGCCTATGCGGACGACCTTGTTATACTGATCAGGGGTAAGGTGATCAGTGTCATTGGGGATCTGATTAGCATTTGTTGGTCCGGAGCCTTCGCTGCCAATCTGTCGCACATCTGTCAGAAGTTTCTTCAGGAACTGGCTGAACAGGGAATTTTCCTCGGAATGGAGCGCAGGGGTGGGCCTGAGGTGGTCGAGGATTCTCATTGAAAGACCGTCCTCGCGATCTGAGGTCAATAGGCTTCTGCTGCTGGAGAGGAAACAACTCAGTCTGGTGACTGGTGCATTGACTGGTCACCTGTTTAACAAGCATTTGAAGAGAATGGGATTGACGAGCTGCTCCCTATGCCGGTGGTGCAGGAGTACTGATGAAACGGTTGAGCATATTTTGTTCAACTGTGAAAACCTTACTGAGTTAAGGTCAACACACCTAGGAAATCCAACACCTTCTATTCCTATGGTGAGAGGAACCACTCCTGGCAGGCTCGCGACATTTCTGTCTTCGTGTCTGAGGAGCTGAGTCTCTGTAGAATGATGCGGGTGAACAATGGGCCACTAGGCCTCAGTTCGGCCGGTAAGGCACCGCACAGAGAGAAGAAGAAGAAGCGGTAATTCAGTGTTTCTGTAGAGAGAAAAGTGACTTTCAGGTGAAATATTTTTCGGACTTTGGGGGCCCATATCTCCCAAACTAAAACAGATCGCCAATTGTTTTTTTCACTAATATTGTTCAGGAAGCCAATATGAATACAACGGTACCAAAATTTGATGGATATCTGTTGAATCCTAAAATTCAAACAGTTTTAATTTTTTTTCAAAATGTTCCACCAATTTTAAAAATGTGAAAAAATTCCAGGGTATAAAGGCCAAAGAAGACATTTTATGTCAAAAAATGGCGGTGGACACTTATAAGAACACCGAACAACAAATGACAAAAACTTCATTTTTTTCTTAAAAATAGATTTTGCAGCTGAAATTCATAAAAAAATTATACGTCTATTCCTTCAATAGCGAAGAATCGACAGAAAAAATCACCATTCGAAAATTTCGGATATCACAAGAGAAAAAAAATAAAATCGAAAAAAGTGTTTTTCACAGAAATCTCAAAAATGGCTAGAGATAAAAAGCTGAAAAATTGGCTGAATTATTTTCATTCAATGCCTAATCGATCCCCTCAATATGAATCGAAAAGGCCGCGGGGGCAGATTTACCATTGAAACCCGGCTATACCCTTTCTAAATACACTGCGCAAAAAAATTAACACACATTCTGAAAATCTCAATTTTAATGAAAATTCATTGTATACTGACTTCATAACTTATTTTTTATGTTCTCTCGGGAAGGTTTTGAACGAAACAAGACACATTAAATGGAAGAAAAATTCTGGATTTCACCGAATCTTATGTGAAAGAAGAGAAATAAACAATTTTCAAAATACTGGAATGCTGATAAGTGATTTAATACTTGGTATTTCCACCCCTTCCGTTAATTACAGCTCGGCAACGACGGTTCATACTCAAAACGTGTTCTGATCTAATCCTTCCCAGATTTCCTTGAGTGGATTCCTAAGTCATTAAGAGTAGCTGGATGATTTTCTGAACTTATCAGCCTTCTATTGAGGTTGTCACAAACCTGCTCAATCGGATTGAGATTGGTACTTCTTGCTGGCGATTCTATTCGAGACTTCAACCTCTTCAAGGTACTCCTGAACGATGCGCACACGATGGGGTCTGGCATTATCGTCCATAAAAATGAAAATTTCACAAATATATGCGGCAAATGGCACTACATGTTCCTTATATACCTATCAGCATTCATAGCTCCATTATCAACGACCACTAGGTCTGTGCGAGCAGTCAAAGATATTCCACCCCATACCATAATCAATCCTCCCCCGAACCAGAGTATTCAGGAAATCGCACTGAGCATATCTTTCATGTAGACGTCTGCATACAAGAGAACGTCGATCACAATGGTAGAGGCAGAATCTAGACTCATCTGTGAAGAGAACTCTTTCCCAATCAGCCTCTTCCCAATGGATATGCTCTCTCGCAAAATCCAAACGGAGATTTCCTATTGTCTGAGTGCTAATTTGCACCCCATGAGTTTGCTCAAGCTGATTTTGAAGAAGGCGAGCGGTTGCGAACCGTTGTCTCAACGAAGAAACTCTCAAGTAACGTTCTTGAATGGCAGTTGTTACCCGTGGTCTACCCTGTCATGGTCTTCGTACATATGCATGCATTATTCTGATAAAAAATTATCATTAAGAACACTTTCAGTTGTAGAATAAATTTGAGATTTCCATAATGTGCGTTAATTTTTTTGCGCAGTGTTGATCCAAAATTATACGTATTATACAGGTGCCCTTATCTTAACAATGACCAAAAATATACTCGTAGTAGGTAAAGAATATTCGCACATGAAATAAAATGTTTCAGCTCAATCGAAGAACTTCAAAGTGGTCCTTTCCATCAATAATAACAGCAACGTTGAGTTCCTCAACGACAATTTTCAGGGTTACAAACACAGAAATATTTCAGCCGAATGTTCGATAAATAATTTTAGAGGTTTTGCACTCGTGGACCAGTGGACAAGCCATCAAGGTAAGTTCGAGTTCAATCCAACTTATTCATTTAGAGATAACGTTTTAGGAGATGGAGTGAGGAGACCTAACCCTATTTTAAGAGAGATCAAAGTGGATAATTTGCCAGATATAGTTGTAACCCCAATAGGATCTGAGGAATCTAAAATTGTCCAACTTACCGGAGGGAAGGGAAATTCGCTGTCTTTGATGAAGTGTCTGCAGAATGAACATGTAAGTTTTAAATGAATTCATATTTTTGCGTGCTTGTTCCTAGTTGAACAGCGTGCTATCGTTTCGCCCAGATTTTTCCAAAGAGGTGTTATTTTGATATTCAAAGAAAAATGCCATTTTTCAATATAAATGATCGAATTTTATTTCATTATAGAGAAGAAGCTATGCCGTTAATATTTTATTGCAGTCGACAAGGTGCTTCACGACGACCCAAAAATGTTCGAGTTTTACGAACCGTCTCTGCCAAATTTTCACCATTTTTATAGTGAATTTTAATAATTTCAATGCGTTCTTGAAGCTTATATCCTTCCATTTTATTACTGGCGTAGTTATACTTGTCAAATGTCAAAAAAACCTTTTATTTGAATAAGCGAGTAAAAGCTTTTGACTTAACTTGAGGATTTCCTCAATTTTTTTCAGATTTCTGTACCGGATGGTTTCATCGTAACTACTCAAGCTTTTAGGAAGCAGATAGAAAATAACTTCCACTTGAGAAAAGCAGTTTCACTGCTCGAGGATATAGCACTAGGAAAAGAAAAGGGGGACCTAAAGAACGCTTGTGAAGCGTAAGTATATGAACCGAAATTTAATAACTCGCGAAAATCTGGTGTTTTGAAAGTGATTGCACATGATGTTAGAGTTAGACTGTTTTGTGAAAATACAAGTCGAATATTACACTTAATTCATATTCACTTGAAGAAACATACTATTCCAAATAAAAAAAACACTGAATTCGAGATGCTTAAATAATCCTGACGCATTTTGAATATTCCTTCACATCTTGAAATCCTTTTTCATTAATTAATATTATAACAAAAATTTAAAATACCATAAAACACAAAAAGTGGAACAGTAACACATAGGATTCACAGAAAAATCAAATTAAAAATGCTGGAAATGAGAGCCATTCACACAATTATTGATTCTCTTGAACAATTGAAGTACTTTTCATATCCACAAAATGAAAAATTATACTCTTGATAGAAGAGAAACACTGGATTCCAGTCTGACTTGAATTTATCACTAGCAGAACTCCTGTTTATGTAGAACAACAATCCATTTGGTACTTATGTTTTTAACAAAATTTGAAGAGTATAATAACTGAAGCATGTCAAGAAATCAAAACAAATATTGCTGTAATTAAAAAAGCAGAACTTCATTTGTTCAAGAGAGCCTTTAAATGTGTTGAGGCGAATGGCTCTCATTTCGAGCATTTGCTTAGTTGATTTTTTTTGATTAATCATATGTGATACTGTTCCTCTTTTTGTGTTTATATTGTATTTTAAATTTTTCTTATAATGATAGATTAATTAATAAAAAAGGATTTCAAGATGTGAAGGAATATTTGAAGTACGCTTCAGGATTAATCAAGCATCTCGAATTTAGTGTTTTTTTCTATCAGAAACAGTATGTTTCTTCAATTGGATATGAATAAATTGTAATATTCAACGTATCATATACAGATGTGGAAGAAACGGATGGAAACAGGGGAGTTTCAGTGTTAAATTCAAGAAGGCTCGGGCTCCAGTGGAACAGTGGAAGAATCGAAACCTCAGAGCGATGCGATATTGAATAAGCGGCTGGTCTGTTGGAATGGCAATCCGAAAGCTCTGATAAGGGTAAGATCGGAGCATTGGTTACAGCAAACGCTGGTTTTTCGGTGGTCAATCGCAAGACGCGTGTGCTTGTGTCGTTGCCGACCGTAGCGTTTGCTGTAACCAATGCTCCGATCTTACCCTTATCAGAGCTTTCGGATTGCATTCCAACAGACCAGCCGCTTATTCAATATCGCAATGCAGAATTGAAGTGAGGAGAACATCTGAAACTGAAAAAAAGGTATCGAAAACCATTTTCACTATACGCCGCAAATAGAGAATTAAGCAAGCTTACCTATTACAGCAATTTTCATCGAATAACAACATATGGAATTCTGTTATGGGGATACGGTCCTGGACTGCAATAGGTATTGCTGAAATAAAAACTATGATACTAAGCAGCCTCAAGAAAACTTTCCTGATAAAATGTCGCCATAATTTTGACGCCAGGCTCAAACTATTTTTTGTGGCGAGTGCTGATTCCTGGTAACCAACCGATGATTAAGATTCTCATATGAACGGTTTGCTACGTGAACTTATCGTTCTGGAGTTTACAAATTATTTAAGTGCGGAAACATTTTTTCGTCAGAAAACACGATGTTTGAAAATTCACATAACTAAGCAAATCCTTCGCTCTATTATAACTTTTTGAGTGAATTTTGAGCGAAATGCTTATACACGAATTATTGTACAGACTTTCAGAGCAGATGCAGGACATTTTGGTGTGTCTGATAGGCTTGTTCGTAAGAGTATTTATTGTAGATTTTGAGAAAATCTTGCTTTTTGAAAATTTGATGTACAGGTATATTTAAAAGATGCGGAATAAAGAATATAGTTTTCTCATTCCGGGTCTGCGCTATCAGCAAGTCATTATGTGCTAATCTTAGACAAGTTATAAGGTGCGAATATTTGCCACTGGCCCATACTCATTTCCTGAAATTTTCATGAAGATCCATGCAGGCATTCAAGAGTTATGCCAATTGAAAATTTCTATACAAATTCATAAAACATCCTGTATCTCTCAAACGAATATTGTTAGGACATATTTCTAACACTGATTCAGACTCACGAAAATGTGCTGCATGGCCTGAAAGCCTGTATAATCATTCATAAAACACCCCGTAAACTGTGTGACGGAGACTATCTAGAAAAACTGTGAAAATGTCTCTCTAACTTAATAATGAAATTTTTTAGCAAAATTCCGGTATAAATTTGAACCATCCTAGTACTCTCATCATTTTCTAATTATCTTTTTTTCATTACTAGTACTGTTGAACTATCCGGGACCATTCAATAACTCCCTCTGTTGCCCAAAAAATAAGTGACGAATTGATGAAATTTAGGAGGTCACTGACGACAAGGTTATTCCATATCTAAGATGGGCTGTGAGGTCATCAGGTGATGAAAATTGTTTTTCTTTCGTTTTGTAGTGTTTTCATTTTGAATTTCCAGCTGTTGATGAAGATTCTGAGGAAAGTTCGGCTGCAGGACAAAATGAGACGTTCTTGGGTTCACAAACGGACAAAGACGTTCTGGCGAAGATTTGTAAATGTGGGGGTCACTCTTCACGTATCAGAGTGTCATGTATAGAAGGTAAGGTTTGAAACATTATAGTAGCTTGAGTGTTTACCGGGTGTTTCAGAATAAGGTACCATAAATTCGAAATTTTAATCCTTCGCGTCGGGAGACAAAAAACTGAGAGCTAAAATCTAATATTTTTTCCGTGTATAATACACTAATTTTTTCTGCGACAGGAAAAACGAACATTTAATAGTGAAATAAATATAACTCTTCACGAAATTACTTTTTTCCCCCGAAAAAAAGTGAGTACTTTTTTCCCGGATACATAGGCACTCATTTTTTTGACAGGGAAAAAAGTAATTTCGTAAAAAAATATACTTTGTGAACTGTCAAGAGATATAAAATGTCAAATTTTTTTCCCGTCACAGGAAAAAAAAAGGAATTTGTTGAGTATGGTTATGGTACCTGAAACGCCCTGTATATTATGAAAATTTACATTGAAATATCATGAAAAATGTTGAACGTATTATGCTTTATTTGCTTCTTTTCCTTGAATTTAACCCAAAAATTTAATTTTGAAGCCTCTGACTTCAAACCAATGTTTTTTTTTATTTTTCTGAAGAAGTATTTAGTTCCATTAACTTATCGTGTTTAGTTTACGGTTGGCTGTAGGCAGGTCATGAACAAGATAACTTCCGGAAGAAACAATTTCAAAATTGGCATTTTAAAGAAAGAATACATTATATCTTTTCTTATAGGCAACATGGTATTCCAGTCAACACAGTTATGGCAGTCGTTGTTCAAAAAATGATACCCTCAGAATGCTCTGGGGTATTGTTCACATCTCACCCTTCAACTTCGGATTATTCAAAAATGGTGATCACGTCTAACTTTGGTCTAGGAGAGGTAAGTAAATAAAATTATTCATATAGCACGATTCAAATCAGAGGCTAAAAATAAAGGAACGCATACAGATTGATATTCTTGATAAAACGTGAAAGATATATTTTGCCGATGAAAATCCGTTTCAAATCACTAGTCCACCCAACCTACAGTCCAGATCTGGCCTCAAGTGATTTAGACTTAGGAGGTAGGAAATTTTCCGATGACAATTTAAGCTCATTCAGTACCAAAATATGATTAAGTCATCAGAAAATCTAATTCATACATCTAATAGGTAACTGTATACAATCTAGGGTTAATTATTTCGAAAAGAAAAAATAGATTTATACACGACTATCATATAATCCACCCATTATACGTCTGTTTCTCGGTTATGATAATACCCATTAATCACAAGTAAATAATGAGTTATTATTCACTGTTATCAGATGCTTCATAGATTTAGCTTTAAAATTATATTCTTTAAATTGATATTTCTTCAGTATAAGTAAGTACTCCAACTAAGACATATGGGTATACCTTGTCAATCAAATACCAAATCTACTTTAATTACATCAAATAAAGCAATTTTCATTACAAAATATGCAATGACAAGTTCTATAAAATGTCTCATGTGTCAACTTGACTTTTTGAACACTTGTGATAGAAGTGTGTTGTCATGGTAGCCAAATGCTAAAATCTTCAAGAAATATATTCAGTAGTCGTCGATAAAGTATAGTATGCTACTCGCGTATAATGGCTGTTATTCACTCGGTGATATGGGCCACTCGTCACTTCACCTCGTGAATAATAGCTGTCATTATACGCTTGTTGCATAATATAGCATTATTGCTTCATTTCAATTTAAACATTTTCATTTCACGGGAGCTTATACCTCCCCTAGTAAACGGTTGTCCAATAAGAGGTATTATTTCGATATTCAAAGAAACTTTTCCTGCAAAAGATGATCGGCCGGCTTGAGTTCATGTGTTAACTGAATCTTTCAGCAAAATAGGGTGTAATGACGTTTGTGGAATGCCTAATTCCATAGAACGGACTAGGAATGGATAAACCTGGGTTTTCTTCAACACTTTCGGCTACAGCAGCAATATTCTCGGCTGTTGTTGAGCGCCGTGCACGAGTTTTATTCTTCACATCACTAACTTGTCCCAACAGCTCGAATTTTTCCACCAATTTCTGTATTGCGGTCCGACAAGGTGCTTCACGACGACCCAAAAATGTACTAGCCAAATTTTCACCATTTTTATAGTGAATTTTAATAATTTCAATAAGTTCTTGAAGCGCGTATCGTTTCATTTTTATTAATGGTGTAGTTTCTACTTGTCAAATGTCAAAAAATGACAGCTTCAAAGGTAACATCCATAGACTAACTAAACGTTTGTCTATGGTAACGTCTACCGAAATAGCGTGCTATTCAAAATAAGACCTCTTATTGGAAAACCCTTTATATCCTTCAATTTTTCGTCTCGAGTGTCGAATCAACCTGTATGGGGATAGAATGTAGCAATTTTTTGAAATAAACGTCTTTTTCTTATTTCAGACAGTTGTTTCCGGAGAATCAGAACCCGATACCATAATTTTAAAGAAAACTTACGCAGGCGGATTATCTCTTGACTCCATCGTTTTAGGATCCAAACAACACTCCCTGATTATGGGCCGTTATGGAATACACAAACATACAAGCGATGAAAAATCAGAAAAACGAAGTTTATCAAATGCCAAGCTTTGACCCTGGGCAGAGTTGGTTTGGTCCTTGAAGAAGCTTTTGGAAGCCCAAGGGATGTTGAATGGGCAATCTTCAAGGTAAAAAAATTAAAAAATATAATAATAATATCTCATAGTGATTCCCGAAACAAATGGATTGATTTTATTTGGGGGACATCTTTCGACGTATATTTGAGTCTTGAACGATCAATTCCCTAAGGGGCCCCACTTTTTAACCGACGGTTAAAAACGGTCGGGTGAAACTGTCGCAAAAACGAAGTGTATGGGCTAAAACCGGCGCACTTACCCGTCGTTGCAAATTTCAGACGAGGCCTGATTTTCGTCCGTTAACGTTCCAACGTTTCGGGTAAACACGAGGTGTGTGGGGTCAACAGTTAAGTCGGTCGCGCATATTTCAGAGACAGTGGCGATAAACATAACTTTTTCAATTGTTTACTGCTGAGTCTTAACTGTTTGAAAACAATGTCGGATCTTCGGCAAGTGGAACCGGGACTTTTTGTTGGAATTTATTGAAGTGTACAGGTCATTTCCGTGTTCATGGAAAGTAAAATCAGCGGAATACTTTTCTTTTACAGCAACAGCCGCCGCCACTGCTAACAGACACTTACGCTCCATCGTGATAAACTGCCGCGAAAGAAAACTGAAGTGTGTGGACTTTACCGACAACGTTCTTCCTTTCAACGTTTTTAACCGTCGGTTAAAAACGGCGGAGAAGAACGAAGTGAGTGGGGCCCTTAAGAGGGGGCGCTTCAACTCCCAAAATTGAAGAGGGAAGATGGGTTAGGTGATACTTCATTTGAAAGATCTTGGAACCCTCTTTGCTACGGTGTATGAAAAACGTAATTTTGATGAACTGTTTTCGCCAAAATCAATTTTTAGCTCCATTGTCATCTCGTCATCTTGAATTGAAATTTTTTTCGAGTTATAAGAAAAATTTTCCCAAACAAAGAATGAAAAAATCAAAAATTTCACTGTGTTACCTTCATTTTGAAATTTGAAAATACAGAGTGGTGTCTAGGGATTCAATGGCATATATAATTTTTGTTGATCCGGGCCTGGATTTCTCGAGTGACAGATCGTTAGGTCGTTTGTGTAGAAATACACTACTGGAAAAAATTGAAGGATCAAAAAAAAAATTCCAAATTTTTTGGCAATTTTCAACATGCCGTAACTTTGAGAGGAATGGTCGTACAAGAAATTTAAAAAAAGGAAATTGTAGCTCTAAGTGTCTAGTTTTTGGATTAAGACTTCAAAAATTTTAAGTTTCAGTGGTTTTCGAGTAATGATAAAAAAATCGGCAACAAAAAATTCTCAAAATTTTACCACTTTTTTTTTCTTGTCTACGAGCGTGGAAATTTTATTTTTGCATAATCGTTATGATGATGGGATACTTTGTTAATTCAGCTTTAATTTATATTTTTATTGACTTCAATACATCCACTTCTCGCCGAGATATCGGTCTTCAAATGGAAAAGGACCCATTTGTCTTTGATTATCGATTTCTCAGCAACCAATGATCGCACCAAAAATTGAAGGAGGGTTTCAAGACCTTAAATGAACTCCCATTAATGAACAACCATTGCATATTCATAGAAATTTTTTTTCTTCATGTCGCATCAATATAAAAATTTAACAAAAAAAGGGCTTTTAGGGGTTTCTTGGAAAATCTATCGCTTGATCGAAAATGTTGAGGAAACCAATAATGTCAAGTGTGACTTTCACAGTTCAATATGTTGCTAAAAACCTACGAAGAGCCAACTCAATCTAGCGAGCCGTTTTTTTGTTTGACTCGATTGAATTTTTGAAAAAAAATAAGGATCACGTTTTTTGCTCTGAGAAGCTCATAATCTTTAAAAAAGTCAAAAAAGAATTTTCTCGAGCTTTTTCCACATTTTAATTGCAGATAGTACATAAATTTCAAAAAAAGAAAAATAAAATAAACTAATAAATAAAATTTTTATTAATTTAATAACGGGTATTGCCACCCCTGTTTTCCATTTGAAGACCGATATCTCGGCGAGAAGTGGACGTATTGAGGTCAATAAAAAAATAAATTAAAGCTGAATTAACAAAGCATCCCATGATTATAACGATTATGCAAAAATAAAATTTCCACGCTCGTAGACAAGAAAAAAAAGTGGTAAAATTTTGAGAATTTTTTGTTGCCGATTTTTTTATCATTACTCGAAAACCACTGAAACTTTAAAATTTTGAAGTTCTCATCTAAAAACTAGACGCTTGGAGCTACAATTTCCATTTTTTAAATTCCTTGTACGACCATTCCTCTCAAAGTTACGGCATGTTGAAAATTGCCGAAAAATTTGGAATTTTTTTTTGATCCTTTAATTTTTTCCAGTAGTGTAGTATAATGTTCTTACCAAAATATAAAAATATTCTGCATGGTTCGTAAGTTATGCCCACTCAAAGAAATCAGCCAAATTGATAAAACAGCCTGTATCTTTGTAATGAAACTTGTTAGACCCATAAAATATTGTATATTTGGAACCTCCTAGAGGTGCTATAGTCGAAGCCACTTTTTTCCGTTTCCCAATGAAAAACCCCGTATATTCTTTTCTTCTATATTATGTAAGTTTGTAACTTATTGTTGTGTTTTGACATGTTTTAGTGTTTCATTCTTATTATAACTCATCATAAATATAAATTTAATCAACTAGGTTATTAAAGACAGCGACTAATGGTCAAGATATTTTAACGCGTTCGCTACGCTCACGCGTTAATAGTTCGAGACCATTAGTCGCCAGATTAATAACCAAGTTGATTACAAGATTTTTCCGACGATCTCAACATGAATTGAGAATAAATTCTTGATTTAAACACATTCTGATTTTGCACATGACATACATTGACATATTGGAATTTCTATGTTTCTACGTTCCAGTAGAGTCTTGACATTTCTCGTAGTGCTTCTGAATACTTTGTGTACGGTTGCCATGAGGACTGCACATTGAAATAGCAAAAAATTGAGCATTAAAATGGGCCATTAATGTTCAATTTAGTACACATTAAAATCACATTTTATTTCGAGGTCGGCTGAAAAGTAAATTCAATTATTATTATAATTTATTCCTAAATGCTTTCAGGACCATCTCTACATCCTCCAATCTAGACCAGTGACAACTTTGAACCAGATGACAGACGATGAACTTCTGCACGAATTCGACTGTCCTCACATTTCTAACGATATGTTTTACACGAGGGCCAATATAGGCGAAGTTTCACCTTTTGCAGTAACAGCTTTAACGTACAGTTCTATCATGAATTACGTAGAAAAAGGAACTCAAATCACTTCATTTGGAAAATGGGACCCCTTCGTTTCCAGGACGATCGTCTTCAGCCACCATTTTGCCTTTATCGAGCTATTGGCTGTGAGTATTCGCAATTATTATTATACAGGGTGTCCCTGAAAATGTGGGAAATCTTTCGGATTCAGATAGAACCAAAAAAATGACAAATGACAAGTTCCCATAATTTTTTTTCCTAGCGGCCCTTCCTACGAAGAAACGACCTCCTAAATGACGCCACTGGAAATCCATTTTAGTGGAATAAGTGTCAAACTACTCGATATAATTTCATGAAAATTTGATATGATTTATAGTATTAAGGATCTCTCAAATCACCGTGCTCAAATTTCAACTAGCTGTATGCTAAGGTGCTAAAAAAACAAATTTGGATACCTTGAACATTAAGCTAAAGAAAAGGTACACTTGTTCAGTGTCGATAAAATGAACCGTTTTAGAAAAAAAATAATGAAAGAAGTAAGTAAGTGAAATTTATTCCACTAAAATGAATTTCCAGTGCCGTTATTTGGGCCGTTGAAAAAAATTTTTGAGAGCTTGTCATCTTATTTTTTTATGTTATATCTGAATACGAGAGATTTTCCACATTTTCCGGGACACCCTGTTTATCATAATATTTCGAGTTATAAGCCAAAATATTTCAACTTTGGTTATTAACTCCGTTCCTGTTTGTGCTACAAACTTGAAACAACAACAGAATAAAAACACAGTGGCTTAATCTAATTTCATCTTACGGGTTTCTTTTCTGATTTATAACATAAACTATCGTTTTTTCTTATGGAAACAATAATTAATTTCTTCTTAAGAATACTCGCCGTTTTTTTCTCGTTCTCAGTGCAGGCGCTTGGGTGGGCAAGGGTTAGCCTATATGACTTTGAGATTGGTATTAAATTTACAGTGTGTCCAGGGAATAACTGTACATACTATTACCAAAGATAGAGTTGCACTAGCTGACTACTGATTGACTATAAAAAATTAATTTATGGATTTCCCTAGAAAACTACAGGGTGTTTTTCCAACTTCATGGAAATACTTAGACCATCATAAAATCCAAACTTATTGACGGATATTATTGAAACTTGGGGGATTATTGGCACATGCTAAGGTCGAGTCAGAAATAAATCAATGTTTTCATTATTCCAGGGCCGGACTCATTAATCTTCATTTAAAGTGTTCAGGGTAAAAAAAACACTTTGAATTTCGAATTATGCATAATTGATTCACTTTCAAGAACGAAGCTAAATTATGCTTCAGTTTGTGGTATCGCATAAAGTTGTCACATCAACAATTACTTTTTTATGAATTTTTGAATTTGGAAAAAGTTCGAAAAATTTGAATTTATTTACCTGAACAGGACTTAGTCACGTTGTGGAGGTCGAAAATAAATAATTAATTTTCTTTAAAAAGTCACTGAAGGTGAGGAAGACTATAATAATTTGTTGATATACTGGGTGGCCACCCTAGACGCGGATCTCATTGCGATGAAGTGAATGAAGGTATATTACGAAAAAAAAATTATTGGCGACATGTATAAGATATACATAAGCATATTCCAAAATAATTCTTATGTATACCGGGTGTTCATTGGAAGAAGTGTCATTTTGGTCTATATCTTTGTTGTCGAACACCCGGTATACCTATGAATAATTTTGAAGTATGCTTGTATTGTGTTGTATGGATACCTTATACATCTCGCCAATCATTTTTTTTTCGCAATATACCTTCATTCACTTCATCGCAATGAGATCCGCGTCTAGGGTGGCCAACCACTATATAAACAAATTATTAGAGTCTTTCTCACCTTCAGTGACTTTTCAAAGAAAATTAGTTATTTATTTTCGACCTCCACAAGGTGACTAAGTCCTGTTCAGGTAAATAAATTCAATTTTTCGAACTTTTTCCCAATCCAAAAATTCATAAAAAAATAATTGTTGATGTGACAACTTTATGCGATACCACAAACTGAAGCATAATTTAGCTTCTTTCTAGAAAGTGAATCAATTATGCGTAATTCGAAATACAAAGTGTTTTTTTTACCCTGAACTCTTTAAATGAAGATTAATGAGTCCGGCCCTGAAATGTTGAAATAATTGATGTGTTTCTGACTCGACCTTAGCATGTGCCAATAACCTCCCAAGTTTCAATAATATCCGTCAATAAGTTTGGATTTTATGATGGTCTAAGTATTTCCATGAAGTTGGAAAAACACCCTGTAGTTTTCTAGGGAAATCCAGAAATTAATTTTTTTATAGTCAATCAGTAGTCAGCTAGTGCAACTTTATCTCCGGTAAGAGTATTTACAGTTATTCCCCGGACACCCTGTATGAATGCAAAATCTCCATCACGATCAAAACTGTTTTCTGGAAATTTGAAAATGAAATGTGTAAAAAACAATGATTAAAAAAAATTGAATTCTATTATTCAGATGATGCGATCCTCTCTAAATTTCGCATGATCATTCAATATTTCAATTTCCATTCACAAAATAAATTTCACTCAAATCGGATTTTTGTTGAGGAAACACAGTGGTCACAAAATTTTTCTTTCTGTACATTTATGGAATAATTGGTGATTATTTGGTTGGATCTTCCTTCCTACCCAGTAGATTAAATAATGGAGAGTCATAACTCCGCTTTTCGGAGAAAATTCACCAATTTTATTGAAAGATGTCCCCATTATGAAAAGAAACGCGATGTGGTTTATGCACGATATTTTTTTAAATAAAGGCTGTGTATAGACGATTTTGGAAGTTATCAAATAAGATGATAAATATTTGTATCGTTCCAAACTTCTATATGAAATTGAAAATATCGGTCAAGGAACCAAAAATAAAAGAATACTATTCCTTCAGCGAAGTTACGTCTCCTTTATTGGGCCTTCTTCAGGTGAAAAATATAGAAAATGCATAAACAGCAGCATAATATACAACCAAAAATAAAGTGAAACAAAAACAAAAGTAAAATGAAAGTACAATGGCATGAACAATGACCAAGAAGAAGTAAAATGCATATACAAGGTGTCCCAAAACTCGACGTCAACCCGGAACCGGGTGAAAAGGCAAGTAATGCTGGTTGTCAAAAAAATATAAAAGAAATCTAAGTTGCATGATTTTAAAATAATGGGCATTTAAAAAAACACGCAAAATTCCACACCATGTGACAGTCTTTTCGCTCCTGTTGCCACAAATATCAACTTTTTCCATCTTTTTTTTTGCTGTGTAACCTTGAATAATGCTTGTCTAAACTGTAATCAAAATTTGGATACCAGCTTTCATGAAAATAGGACTTGCTTCTCAGAAAAAAAATTCAAAATAAACAATTGCCTAGTTTCAACTGACTGTATTGAAAAAAAATGTACTACGCAAGTTTGGCATGTTTTGTCAAAAGTTGGCGCATTTAGTAAGGATTCCAAAATGGTCTAATACTTGTTAAACTGTAGATGCCGTAGTTCAAATTTATTTTCGATTGCATTTGAATACACTTTTCCTTAAACTGCTTCCCAGTAAAAAAGTCCAATGGATTCAAGTCCGGTGAACGGGCCGGCCACCAGATTGGACCAGAACGCCCGATCCATCTTCCGGGAAAAAATGTTACCAGAAAAAAAAATTTCCAGAGAAATTTCTCAGGAAAAATTTTTTCTGGAAAAATTATTTTCTCTGGAAATTTTTTTTCCCGGAAGATGGATCGGACGTTCTGGTCTAATCTGGTGCCCGGCTTGTTCACCGGACTTGAGTCCATTGGACTTTTTTACTGGGAAGCAGTTCAAGAAAAAGTGTATTCAATGGCAATCGAAAATAAATTTGAACTACGGCAGCTACAATTTAACAAGTATAATACCATTTTGGAATCCTTACTAAATGCGCCAACTTTTGACAAAACATGCCAAACTAGCGTAGTACAATTTTTTTTCAATACAGTCAGTTGAAACTTGGCAATTGTTTATTTTGAATTTTTTTTCTGAGAAGCAAGCCCCATTTTATGAAACCCAGAGCATCTGGTATCCAAATTTTGATTACAGTTTAGACAAGCATTATTCAAGGTTACACAGCAAAAAAAAAGGTGGAAAAAGTTGATATTTGTGGCAACAGGAGCGAAAAGACTGTCACAGGGTGTGGAATTTAAAATGAAGTTCAATTTTATAACTGAGTTACTGAGTAATTGATCTTCATTTTAAAATAATTTATTCGAGTTTTCATTTTAAATTCGTGAATTTTTATTCCGTTCAGAATTAATTCAAAACAATCGAAAAAACCGAACATTTAGCGATTGATTTTGTTTTTCTACAGAAAACATCGTAGAACCGTCCGCAAGAACAACGCTGATCGCCGATAACGCCGTTTTTTGCATATACGTACGATAAGCCAGTTTTAAGATGTTTTTACCGAGGTACTCTCCTGCAAATTTTAACGTTTCTGCGCCTACCTTTTCCACCCCCCTCCGGAAGATTATAAAAGGCGGGGTTTCCCTACATCGGTAATTAGTTCTGAATTATTCGCTGATCGAAACGTCTTCTAAATTTTCTTTGAGCTTCCGAATTTTCTGAATTCTTTTACATTTTTGCTTCGAAGTGAGTGCTAGTGCAATTGAATTGTAAGTACCGAGCCGATTTATTGCAGTCCTATTTTTATTCCTCGTTGAGTCTACCTAAATAGCTGTTCCGTCAGATTCCTTAATACCGTTGTGCACTCTTATACTGACCCCTTTTATCCCTGTTTTCCTGATATTATCATATATTTGAATTGACCGTTTAAATTTAACTTACTTTCTATTCTGGCTGACTCGTACCGGGAAAATATTTGTTTCTTATGAAAGTGTTCGCAGTCAGACAAAACTGACCAATCTTTTATTTTGTATTTATTTCATATAGCGTCTTATTTCACTG
Source organism: Propylea japonica (assembly GCA_013421045.1). Taxonomy (NCBI): domain Eukaryota; kingdom Metazoa; phylum Arthropoda; class Insecta; order Coleoptera; family Coccinellidae; genus Propylea; species Propylea japonica. The sequence continues at coordinate 54,218,425 of CM024243.1, forward strand.
TATTTTTGTATAACTGTTTTCGCTATCTGAATAAATTGTGTAAATAACTCTATTTCTGATTTTCTCTGTTATCGCTAATATCTTAGATAACGAAGAACTCTGTCTCTGACTAGCAGCTGCCCTGGTAGGTTTGCTATTCTCCCTTATTAGAAAAAAGAATAGCTGGCGCTCGAGGTAAGTTTCACCGAGAAAACCACGTTACAAATTTTACGTGTTTTTTTTAATGCCCATTATTTTAGAATCATGCAACTTAGATTTTTTTTTATATTTTTCTGACAACCAGCATTACTTGCCTTTTCACCCGGTTCCGGGTTGACGTCGAGTAATGGGACACCCTGTATATGATTCAACTCAATAATGTGAACAAACAAAATAAAATCATGAAAAATACATTTTTAAAATGGCAATTACCAACCTATCATCGGAATAAGAGAAAAATTAAAAAATTAATATTTTCTATGTAGAAAATCGTCAATGAAATAATTCTCCCCTACACCTGTTTTTTTTCATTGACGATTTTTTTTATATATTTTTTTATTCCAATGGTAAGTTGGTGATTGACAATTTTAAAAATGTATTTTTCATGATTGTATTTTGTTTGTTCACATTATCAAGTTGATTTATATACAGGGTGTTTCCTAAACATGCGGCAAAAATTCAGGGGATTGTTCCTTGGACTATTCTAAGAGTATTTTGTCCTTTGATGATTTTTGAAATACCTCTTTGTTTCGAAGATACAGGGGAAACAAAATTTTAGATAATAACATTTTATTATGAAAAATTACATGAAAATTTAACTTAACCTACAAAAACTGTTGAAAATGACCACCTCTAGCCAAAAAAAAGAATTCAAATGAAAACCGTGTTTAATCTGTATTCCTTCACCATCTGAACTTATCAATTTCAAGTCAAAAAAACTGTCCGTTTTTAGTAATCGGAATGTTGTTAAACAAATTTAAAAATAAATTGTACCTACTTAGTAAACACAGTGCGGTACGCATTTCTATTTAAACTATTATTATTTTAAAAATATGAAAAATGTTGTTCGCCCTGTATCTTCGAAACAAAGAGGTTTTTCAAAAAGCATCAAAGGACAAAACATGCTTAAAATAGTCCAAGGAACAACTCCCTGAATTTTTGCCGCATGTTTAGCAAACACCCTGTATATCCATCTCTGATTTTTCTTGAGACCTGTTATTTCATTTTAGTTATTATTTTATTTCTTCTTGGTAATTTTTCATATCATGTTTTTTTTTGTTTTTGTTTTACTTTATTTTGTTTGTATATTATGCTGCTGTTTATGCCTTTTCTCTATTTTCAACCTGAAGAAGGCCCAATAAAGAACCGATACTATCAATTCCATATGTAATCAAATAATTTCATAATTTAGATGAAATAGCATTTTATATTTTATCTCAGAAAGTATTCGTTAGTTGAGTTTTACACATAGCCCACAAAAAAGAAAACAAAAATCTTGTAGGGTGTCGAAAATATTTCTGAAAAACCAACATTTTTTTCAATTACAACAACTCAGAAACAATGCGTCATAGGTCCATAGTCATGTTTATGTCATAAATTCATCTAAGGATGACATGGACATCTTATTCTGAAAAACCCTGTATAGATACAAGAACATGTTTCTAATAATGTTATGTTTTAATTTAGTGTTTTTATGCCAGACCCTCGAAAGAAATCAAGACCTCCAACTTCATGGTAGACCTTGCTATCTTCGGCCGCCCAGTGTTAACTGAGGAACTGAGAAATTGATCTTCATTTTAAAATAATTTATCCGAGTTTTCATTTTGAATTCGTGAATTTTTATTCCGTTCAGAATTAATTCACAACAATCGGAAAAAAAAACCGAACATTCTGCGATTGATCTTCATTTTAAAATAATTTATCCGAGTTTTCATTTTAAATTCGTGAATTTTTATTCCGTTCAGAATTAATTCACAACAATCGAAAAAACCCAACATTCTGCGATTGATTTTGTTTTTCATACAGAAAACATAATAGAACCGTCCGCAAGAACAACGCCGATCGCCGATAACGCCGTTTTTTGCATATACGTACGATAAGCCAGTTTGAAGATGTTTTTACCGAGGTACTCTCCTTAAATTTTCAACGTTTCTGCGCCTACCTTTTCCACCCCCTCCGGAAGATTATAAAAGGCGGGGTTTCCCTCCATCGTTAATTAGTTCCGAATTATTTTCTGATCTAAACGTTTCTAGATTTTTCTGAGCTTCCGAATTTTCTCATTTTTTTACTTTTTCTTAAAGTGAGTGCTAGTGCAATTGAATTGTAAGTACCGAGCCGATTTATTGCAGTCCTATTTTTAATCCTCGTTGAGTCTACCTAAATAGCTGTTCCGTCAGATTCCGTAATAATACTTTTTTTAAGATTTTTCTGATCAAGTTATGATAGAAAATGCTGAAAATTTGCTTTAGGAGAAAAGTTTTGGATAAAAAAAGAAAAAGGTATGGCAATAAATCACACTTCATGTGGATAAAAAAAATTATTTATAAAAATTACAATAAAAAAATAAACAACTCAGAAACAATGCGTCAGAGGCCCATATTCATGTTTATGTCATAAATTCATCTAAGGATGACATGGACATCTTATTCTGGAAAACCCTGTATAGATACAAGAACATGTTTCTAATAATGTTATGTTTCAATTTAGTGTTTTTATGCCAGACCCTCGAAAGAAATCAAGACCTCCAACTTCATGGTAGACCTTGCTATCTTCGGCCGCCCAGTGTTAACTGAGGAACTGAGAAATTGATCTTCATTTTAAAATAATTTATCCGAGTTTTCATTTTGAATTCGTGAATTTTTATTCCGTTCAGAATTAATTCACAACAATCGGAAAAAAACCGAACATTCTGCGATTGATCTTCATTTTAAAATAATTTATCCGAGTTTTCATTTTAAATTCGTGAATTTTTATTCCGTTCAGAATTAATTCAAAACAATCGAAAAAAACCCAACATTCTGCGATTGATTTTGTTTTTCATACAGAAAACATAATAGAACAACGCCGATCGCAGATAACGCCGTTTTTTTGCATATTCGTACGATAAGCCAGTTTGAAGATGTTTTTACCGAGGTACTCTCCTTAAATTTTCAACGTTTCTGCGCCTACCTTTTCCACCCCCTCCGGAAGATTATAAAAGGCGGGGTTTCCCTCCATCGTTAATTAGTTCCGAATTATTTTCTGCTCTAAACGTTTCTAGATTTTTCTGAGCTTCCGAATTTTTTCATTTTTTTACTTTTTCTTAAAGTGAGTGCTAGTGCAATTGAATTGTAAGTACCAAGCCGATTTATTGCAGTCCTATTTTTAATCCTCGTTGAGTCTACCTAAATAGCTGTTCCGTCAGATTCCGTAATAATACTTTTTTTAAGATTTTTCTGATCAAGTTATGATAGAAAATGCTGAAAATTTGCTTTAGGAGAAAAGTTTTGGATAAAAAAAGAAAAAGGTATGGCAATAAATCACACTTCATGTGGATAAAAAAAATTATTTATAAAAATTACAATAAAAAAAATAAACAACTCAGAAACAATGCGTCAGAGGCCCATATTCATGTTTATGTCATAAATTCATCTAAGGATGACATGGACATTCTGAAAAACCCTGTATAGATACAAGAACATGTTTCTAATAATGTTATGTTTCAATTTAGTGTTTTTATGCCAGACCCTCGAAAGAAATCAAGACCTCCAACTTCATGGTAGACCTTGCTATCTTCGGCCGCCCAGTGTTAACTGAGGAGGTGAACGACAAAGCCATTCTGCGATATGGCGTGCAAGAACAATCCCTATTAGATAAAATTTGTGGAAGGATCAAATACTACCGGTTGAAAATGAACTCAGGTGAGTTGTCGAAATTGATTCCTCACATAATAATGTCTTTCATATCAAGTTTCGAAATACCAGATGCGTCCAGAATTCGCCACTTCAGAGAATGGCCCATCTTTGTAATGATGTAAATGACCATTTTAATCTATTTTCTGTTAATTCGAGTGCATTTAAGAAATCCTTGAGAAATCACTTCTCATTATAACGTTTCGATATTTTTTTTGTATGTTTAAAAACTTTTTATAATATCTATTATTATCAAATATTTTTATTATATTATTATCATAACATTCATTTTTAAATTGGGTTCAAAGGAATTGTTTTTCTTCAGTTGATTCTTATATGATCTAATATACCTAGAATTATGTATTTGTGAATGCAGTAGTGGACTTTATAGTCTGTTGTATTCCTTGTCTGTAATAAATAAATAATAATAAATAAATAAATAATCCTTGGTTATCTTCTTTTTATTATTCAGGTGAGCTGATGGTCGACAGTCACCTGAAACAAGAACAACAGTTCGACATTGGACTGACAAAAAAAGACACCCTGTTTGATATTTACCAAAAAATAGACAGGGTGTTAGAACAAGTCGTCAAATTGAGCCTGAACCACAATTTTATCACAGGATTGTCCATTGCATATCAACACGACGTTATGAGGCTGCTGAACCAAGGCCAAGGCGGTGAGAATAATCTTTTATTTAATTTATTCATTTATTATATAAGTTAATCGAGTATAGGATATACCTATAATCTCGAATTTAATACATTATACAGGGTGGCCGGACGATTGACGTCAATAAAAAAAAAAACAGGTTCCTCATGTCATGGGGTATTCGAATCACACCCATGTATGTTATCCGATTTTTCACGGTTTCCGAGTTATGATTTTTTTATGAAATCTGAGAATTTTCAACTTGAACATCTTCAAAAATTTTTTTTAAAGAAAAGTAAAAGGCTCTTCTGATATTTTTTTGTTGTGAATAGATCGCCATGAATTGTACTTTCATACATAAAATAACCAGCATCGTAAATTTGATAAAAATTATGGAAATGTTGGTCTCAAGTGAGAAAGTTACGTATTTTGGATCATGATCTAAATTTTCAAATTTGAATTAAAAATGTAAACAGGTTTCTTCATGGCTTCTAAGTAGGCTCAAAAACTGCGCTCAACACTCAGCTTTCAGAGTCATTAATAAAAAATGGTAGTAAACAGTGTACTTTTGCTAGAATTAGCCTTCAAAGTCATTGAGGTGGAAAAAATCAAAGAACTAGACGTTTACTCAAAAATTATTTCTTGCCATTTTAAGATTTTCCTGATCAAGTTATAATATAAAATGCTGAAAATTGATGAAAATTAGCATTCGAAGAAACGTTTTAGATAAGAAAAAGAAAAAGGTATAGCAATAAATCACACATCATGTAGAAAAAGAAATTTATTTATAAAATTCACAATAGGTTTTCAAAAAGGCCACCTCCAGCCTCAATACACATTCTACACCTTCACAAAATTTGTTTATTCAATTATTTTTATTTATTGTAATTTTTATAAATAATTTTTTTTATCTACATGATGTGTGATTTATTGCCATACCTTTTTCTTTTTCTTATCCAAAACTTTTCTCCTAAAGCAAATTTCAGCATTTTTTATCATAACTTGATCAGAAAAATCTTAAAATGGCAAAAAATAATTTTTGAGTAAACGTCTAGTTCTTTGATTTTTTCCACCTCACTGACTTTGAAGGCTAATTCTAGCAAAAGTAGACTGTTGAGTACCATTTTTTATTAATGATTCTGAAAGCTGAGTGGTGTTGAGCGCAGTTTTTGAGCCTACTTAGAAACCATGAAGTAACCTGTTTACATTTTCAATTCAAATTTGAAAATTTAGATCATGATCCAAAATACGTAGCTTTCTCACTTGAGACCAACATTTCCATAATTTTTATCAAATTTACGATGCTGGTTATTTTATGTATAAAAATACAATTCATGGCGATCTATTTACAACAAAAAAATATCAGAAAAGTCTTTTACTTTTCTTTAAAAAAAATTTTGAAGATGTTCAAGTTGAAAATTCCCAGATTTCATAAAAAAAATCATAACTCGGAAACCGTGAAAAATCGGATAACATACATGGGGGTGATTCGAATACCCCATGACATGAGGAACCAGTTTTTTTTTTATTGACGTCAATCGTCCGGCCACCCTGTATACGGGGACTTTAATAAATGATTGTAACATCGTAGGTTACCATGAATTTTTTTATATTATCTTTTCTGACAAATCCTCTACGAATTTATAATTTCAGTTACATTATTCAATTTGCAAAAATCTCTCGAGACAAAAAAAACTCGATATTTTCCATTTTTCCAAAATACTTTTGTTGCCTGTTAATAAGAAATTAAATTATTCTTTTTATGTTCAAGAAAAAAGTTTTGTCTTCATTTGTTTTTCCGATTCAAATTCGTATTTTGACTCTCCTGTAAAATTCACTTATTTCAGATACAGTTAGGCCATCGTTATATTTCTTTCGTTGGTTTAACGGAAATATAGATTTGAACCTATTAACCTATGTAGAAAAACACCAGTTCGAAATTCAGTTTGTTATTTACCGTTTTTCCGACACATGCTGCTCGTGTTTTTCTGAAGTTGTAAGTTTGATAAGGAAATTATCGGCGAATTTTTCTCCGATCATGACCGAATTTTCTCGAGGCCACAAATGAAATTTTAGGAAACTATCAAATCGAAGAGCACCCTGGTTTTATTCCGCTGCCGAATTTTCTGGAATTTTTTCTCAAGTCGTGGAAAGGAATATTAATATATTAGTTCAATATTTTCGCTAGTTTCAGTTCGCTGATTTTGATAATATAGTTTTTACGTTGTGGTTTAAACCGAACTTCTAACCTGAAAGTTATATTTCGATTTTTTCTAGAATTTAATCGTAAAAATTAATTTTATTATTATTTTAATTAAATTCAGTGTGATGTGAAAAGCTATAAAGGTAGGATCCTTTGGGCTTTTAATTTACTTTTCTGTCAACCTGAAAGTGAAAGTTGAGTTTAACATGTATGAAATTGAACATTAATGGCCCTTTTTAATGTTCAATTTATGCTATTTTAATATGCAATTGATGGGCAAACTAACCAAAAGTATTCAGAAGCAATACTAGTATGGTCGAACATAAAATTTTATAAAGTGAACTGTATGTCTTGTGCAAAATAAGAATGTATTTCAATCATAAATTTATTCTCAATTCATAATTAGGTCGGCGAAACAATTTTGTAATCAACTCGTTCATTAATCTGGCGACTAGTGGTCTGGAAGTTTTGGGTATTCATCAGAATCTTTTGTTGAGATTTTGTTTCTGATTACCACTCCTGATATTTTTCTTAGATTACACTTTCATATTTTTCCCTCTTAACAATTCCCAGTGAGAGAAAAAATATATTGAAAAATTTCAACATTTTTCGTAGATTATAGGTACCATTAATAGTTATTTAATCAACTAGGTTATTAAAGACAGCGACTAATGGTCGAGATATTTTAAAGCGTGAGCGAAGCGAACGCGTTAATAGTTCGAGACCATTAGTCGCTTGATTAATAACCGAGTTGATTACAAGATTTTTCCGACGATCTCAACATGAATAATGTATAAATTCTTGATTGAAATACATTCTCATTTTGCACAAGACATACATTTGACAAATGGAATTTTTATGTTTCTATGTTCCAGTAGAGTTTTGACATTTCTTGTAGTGCTTCTGAATACTTACAATGTTGCCATGGGGATTGCACATTAAAATGACTGAAAATTGAGCATTAAAATGGGTCATTAATGCTCAATTTCGTACACATTAAAATCACCTTTTATTTCGGGGTCGGCAGAAAAAATAATAATTATAAATTGTGACATATAAACTGTTATTTTGACACCTTATTTGATTCAATTATAATACTGTTTTATTCTGTTTCGAGGTGTCTTTTGCGTTGACGGTTTGTTCATTGTATGTATCGAATATTTTGGGAAATAAAAAATATTTCATCATGAATCGCCAAATGGCGCATAAGCACAATTTATAGCTTTTATTTTTGAAGTTTGAGTTTACATAAAATGTAATGTACTATTTTTTGCAGGTATAGAAGCCGATAGCTTTGGTGATTTAGCGTTGATCCTGTCTAGTTGCACTGAAGTCATTTCTGCTGACGTTCCAGCAAGGTTAGAACGAATGGCCGCCATATTACGAGAACGTAGTCCTGTGGAACAATTTATTGCGGTCCTACCGGAGGAGGGGGTAAAATGGTTACAAGACAATTGTCCTGAAGTGTACGAATTATTCGTGCAGTTTCTGGACATTCATGGACACCGGCTGTTGGGAGAGGTGAGTATACAGGGTGTCCCGTAATTAGACCGACAAACTTCTAGTGGACAATATAGATCGTATTTTAGACAGATTCGACCCAAATCATATAATGCAAAATTGTTTCGTTATGGAGCTAGTGCCCTTTGAAGATGACGTCCTGTCCACACTTTTGCCACATATTCGCAAAACGGAGTCGCATAAAGTACTGAAAGTTTACACATTGGCTAATATCAAAAATACGCATCGATTAGATTGAGTACATTTCTTTCATGTCAAGCACAATCGTATCATTTGGGGGGGGGGGCGAAGGGTATTTTTAGTTGAAACTTTTAACTTTCATTATTTCGCGATATTAACATCATATTCATGAACTTTGATGTTTTTTCTTGGAAGAAGATGCTCTTGTATAATAACGCCCAGATGCACCATTTCTGAAAGAAAATGATTTGAAATTTTCTCTCTTTTCACTAAGTAGGTACTCAATGTTAGTTAAATGATAAAAATAATTTTTTTCTCAGAAATGCTGCATCTGGGAGTTGTTATGTTTTGACATTTTGGTAATTGACTTTGTAGGTGCCGGGAATTGCGAGGGTCGCTTTCTGTAACAAGTATTTGTTGTTTTCAAGAATTCATAGTAATATGAATAATTTTAACTAGATTTTAGGAGATAAGTTGGTTTAAGTGCAAAATGAAAGATTATTTTTGCAACAAAAAATAACTCTGAAACATTACGCCCTTGCTCTAAAATATGATCTATAATGTCCACTAGAAGTTTGTCGGTCTAATTACCGGACAACCTGTATGTATAGACTTCCACAGGGTAACATTTTCAAAACTTGCCAGGCCATTTATGTCTTGACAAGGACGTTTTCAGAGAAACTAAATTTTTATTCGGACGTGGACATATTTTGAGCAGAATTGTAAGCCGAAATCTCTTCAAACCTATAGCTTCTTAATATCAAATTTCATATGTATCGGAATATTAACTTACGGTTGTATAGGAAATGGAAAAAATTCATTACACATTTTATTTTGGTTTCTTTTCCTGAGATATAGAATTTCCGTATCAAATACTCGATTTCCAGAAAAACTTTTTTCGTAAAATTTCTATTTTCTTTTAAATCGGAAGTAAATGTTTTGCAAAAATATACAGGGTTTCCCAAAAATAAAACGCGAAAGTGACACTGGAGATAGATTGGCATTAGGTCTATCAGACAGCATCAACATGACCTCAGTAAAAGTCCGCGGGTTTTCGAGATATCACCACTTTTGCAAACAAAAAATGAAAGAGAAAGTGAGATAAAAGAGGAAGAAGAGCAAAAATAATGGTTGTTTGAAACGGTAGCGAGGAAAGAATATCAAGCAGCATGTAATTTGGCAACAGGTGATATTTGTACATTTTTCCTAATTTTTAATTATTTCGGCTTAAACACATCTCTCGGGACAAAATTATAATTTCTAAGGTTTTGACTTGAGAAAATTGGTAGTGTTGTATCATTGTGAAAAGTGCAGGAAATGGACCAGTTTTTACGATTATTTGTCAATTCAGTCTGATATAATTTTTTTTCACAGCAGTAGGAGTCAAACTTAAGTTAACGTTTTAACTTCGGCATAAATTACAACAAGTTAGACATTTTTTAAAGGATTTTGTTTTATTTCTCGGTGAAGTTATTACTTCATTGTTTAAAGCAACTATTCAGGATAGCCTAGGTAAAAAAAACATGAGTTTGAAGTAATTTCTAGCAATGCTAGGCGATAAAAGACCGAAAACTGGAGATTTAAAAATTACACAAAAGTGGTGATATCTCCAAAAACCAGCGGACTTTTACTGAGGTTATGTTGATGCTATCTGAAAGACCTAATGCCAATCTATCTCCAGTGTCACTTTCGCGTGGTATTTTTGGGACATCCTGTATAAACTGAATGGATAATATCGAAAAGAATCGTGATACCATTGAATATATTTGAACACAAAAATAAATCTGATAAAATCAATTTTCAAGAAACTTCTACCTACTTACTATACGGGCTCTCGAATCGAAACCCTTAACTTCCAAAGGTTCAATCGCGGATTTCTTAATTTGGTTGAGCCTGCAATTTTCACAAGTAAAGAGCTCACGATGGGATATCTTTGAGACCTCTATAAGAGGTCGCAATGTGAATATCTCACTCTTGTCCCGCTGCGACCTCTATAAGAAGTCGCAATGCGAATATCTTATTTTGGTAATATTTTTGACATCTATGGGATGTCGCAATAGGAGTTCGCATAGATGTCCGATTGCAACCTCTCGGTGACCTCGTCGGGCAGTCGCAATAGACCAGGGTCGATAATTTTTGAAACAAAAAAAATTGCAGTAGAATGAAACCCATTGAAAAAGGAGGGGAATATGATCAAAATGAAAGAAAAAATAAATTACGGTCGATCCGAGTCCGGGAAGTGGGAGGGGGTGTGTTTTTAAGGGTGAAAAATGGTTTTCCTTGATTTCCGGCAAAACTACAAGTCCTATGGAAAAAAATTAAATGGCAAAGTTGTAGGTAATCAAAAGATCTACAACTTTTGTATCGACAATTTTTTCACATAACCTCAAAATTCAGGTGAAAAATTCAAAAAAACCAAGTTTTTGGTTTTTTATTTATATCTTTTTCAAAAAAAACTTCTTTTTCGCGAAATTTTGTGAAAACTTACCTTATTATGTCCCAAATACACTGTAATTCATTTGATTTAAAATATATATGTTTTCGTCTTATTTTTACTAAATATCAAAAAAGCACCCCAATTTTCAATCGAAAATTCTGACGTCAAAATGTCAGCTTTCTTCAAAAAGTTTAAAGGCTTTTTCTTCATTGAAATATCTACTTTCTGATGGTGTGAAAAAAATATACATTACTATAAGGGGTGTTCTCAGAATCAACGATTTATGAAACCCACCATTAGAGTAACTCAGTCCCCACTTCTCTATGAAATAACTTACAATATTATTTAAACAAGATTCTACACCTTTTTCAAAATATTGTAGATGTCTTTTTAAATATTAACTTTATTAACTTATTTTTTGTTAATTATAGAAGTATATTTCAATTTGTAATTTTTTCGTTTTTGAATGAAACAGGAAATCTTACGTTTTTGGAGTAATTAAGGAGTAAATTTTAATAAATACCTCAAAATTGTACATAATGATTTCTTCATTGAAATATCTACTTTCTGATGGTGTAAAAAAATATACATTACTAGAAATGTTCTCAGAAAATGCAAAAAATTGAAAAAACCCAAATTCGAAAATTTTTTTTAATCATTATGTACAATTTTGAGGTTTTTATTAAAATAATTTACTCTTTAATTACTCAAAAAACGTAAGATTTCCTGTTTCATTCATAAACGAAAAAATTACAAATTGAAATATACTTCTATAATTAACAAAAAATAAGTTAATAATGTTAATATTTAATAAGACATCTACAATATTTTGAAAAAGCTGTAGAATCTTGTTTAAATAATATTTTTAGATGACTATTTATTGCTGTTTTGAGATAATTCATATACCTGAGTGACTTTTGGTTAGTTTTTAACCCATTGTTAGTTATTTCATAGAGAAGTGGGGACTGAGTTACTCTAATGGTGGGTTTTATAAATCGTTGATTCTGAGAACACTCCTTATAGTAATGTATATTTTTTTCACACCATCAGAAAGCAGATATTTCAATGAAGGAAAATCCTTTAAACTTTTTGAAAAAAGCTGATATTTTGACGTCAGATTTTTCGATTGAAAATTGGGGTGCTTTTTTGATATTAAGTAAAAATAAGACGAAAACATGAATATTTTAAATCAAATAAATTACAGTGTATTTGGGACATAATAAGGTAAGTTTTCACGAAATTTCGTAAAAAAAAAATTTTTTTTCGAAAAAGATATAAATAAAAAACCAAAAACTTGGTTTTTTGAATTTTTCACCTAAATTTTGAGGTTATGTGAAAAAATTGTTGATACAAAAGTTGTAGATCTTTTCATTACCTACAACTTTGCCATTTAATTTTTGTCCATAGGACTTGTAGTTTTGCCGGAAATCAAGGAAAACCATTTTTCACCCTTAAAAACTCACCCCTCCCACTTCCCGAACTCAGATCGACCGTAATTTATTTTTCTTTTCATTTTGATCATATTCCCCTCCTTTTCTTATGGGTTTCATCCTACTGCGATTTTTTTTCATTTTTTACCATTTTTGAAGGTTTCGGCCCTGGTCTACAATGCGAATATCTTATTTTGGTTATATTTGTGACATCTATAGGATGTCGCAATAGGAGTTCTTATTCTTAACAGGGAATATGGAGTGAGATTAACCTCAATTGAAAGTGCACTTGTCCCTCGACATGAATACTATGGTTTGCAAATTTTTATTGAGTTCTTGAATTTGAATTTCATTCGGAGAGGGACATGTTTCTTGCAGAATTGTAAGCCAAAATCTGCTCAATCTTAGGTGTAGGGGTTGTCACTGAATATTTTAACATGAAGATTTGATTCATTTTATTTCAGATATATTCAATAATTATTGCAAAAACATTGAAAAAATTCGAGGGAAAGCCCGCCGTTTCTTATGGTAAGTTTGGCACTACCGCGAATTATTTCGCGCGAATATGACAAGATGCATACCGGTAAATCCCGCTATCATTTCCTAATGGCACTCGCTGAAAGACGCGGTAGTGCCATACTTACTATAAGAAACGCCGGGCTTTCCCTCGAATTTTTTCAATTTTTTTGCAATAATTATTGAATATATCTGAAATAAAATGAATCAAATCTTCATGTTAAAATGTTCAGAGAGGCTTTGAACTTAATAAAGCGGTAATTCAGTGTTTCTCTAGTGAGAAAAGTGACTTTCAGGTGAAATATTTTTCAGACTTTGGGGGCCAATATCTCCCAAACTAAGACAGATCGCCAATTGTTTTCTTCACTAATATTGTTCAGGAAGCCAATATGAATACAACGGCACCAAAATTTGATGTATATCTGTTGAATCCTAAAATTCAAACAGTTTTAATTTTTTTCAAAATGTTCCACCAATTTTAAAAATGTGAAAAAATTCCAGGGTATAAAGGGTCAAACAAGACATTTCATTTCAAAAATGGCGGTGGACACTTTTTAAGAACACCGAAAAACAAATGACAAAAACTTTATTTTTTCTCTAAATATAGATCAATCAACAGAAAAAATCACCATTCGAAATATTTGGATATCACAAGGGAAAAAAAATAAAAACGAAAAAAGTGTTTTCACAGAAGTCTCAAAAACGGCGACAGATAAAAAGCTGAAAAGTTGGCAGAATTATTTTCATTCAATGCCTAATCGATCCCCCCAATATGAATCGAAAAGGCCGCGGGGGCAGATTTATCATTGAAACCCGGCTATACCCTTTTTTATGTCAATAATTCCCAAACTACTGGATCTATTTTGTTCGTTAACAAACCTAACCACCACATTCGGAACCCAAACTTACCCTAAAAAATGGCAGGTCTTCTCTTCACCTTTTCTAGAATTATGGTGTTTGAAGTTGGCCGACAGAATCACTTTTAACCATCATATTCTTCATCAGTGAGTCAAACCGAGTCATTTGAAGCCACTCCTAACCCAAAATTCAGATATTACAGTTATTGGGGCAAAACGATAGCACACTGTTTCCCTAGGAACATGCGCGAAAACATACTTCGTATTGTTTCATGAATAAATCATTGTTATAATTCTCGAAGTTTTAAACCTAAATGTTTTCTCTATTACAGCTGGAATTAAGTTTGGATACGTGGGATATGGATCCTTCAATCGTGATAAGAATGCTCCAAAAAAATTGTAAATTTGCAACCACAAATAAAAAAACTACGAAAACACCGGAGGACATAATGAAAGAGCTCAAGACGCCGATGAACAATAAAACTAGGTAAACACAGTTATTTATCAACTACTAAATATTTAAACGTGTGATTGATAAACGTGTTAATTTGCAAAATTTTTCCGTCGACCACATTATGAACTATGAATTCTTGATTGAAAAACATTAACTTTACGTTATTTCTCACGAGACATAAATTTCTAATAAATTTCTATGTTTCTGTGTTCCGGTAGAGTTGTATTGCTCTGAATACTTTATTTCCGTTGTCCATAACAATTTCACATTAAAATTTGATCAATGAAATTATAAATCAATTTCGTATACCTACGTTAAACTCACCTTTCATTTTGAGGTCGACGAAAACTTTTCTATTCTATTATACAGTGTCTTTGTTAATTCGACGTGATTCTTTGAAGGGAATATACTACACGTCATCTGCAGCGAATTGCTTGGAGTGAAGTGTCCGTGAAGTTGGCACCCACTTTCTCGAAAATGAAAAAAATTTTTTTTTCATTCGTTAGTAAGTCGTTAGTAAGTATTTGTAAGTCCAAAATTTTCGTTTGTAAGTGAAGAGTTTTGGTAGAAAAACACCGCATTCCGCTGGGTGCTAACTTCACGGGCATCCACTTTTTTGATTTTCTCGGAAAAAAACATACAGCCGGAAAGTCCATCGTTTGTAAGTGTTTGTAAGTCGAAAATTATCGTTTGTAAGTGACCTTGTACTTAAAAAATGGCACCCTTAAAATGCGAAGTTAGCACCCACATGTTGAAAAATTTAATTTTTATTTTTTGCCTTCGATAGTACCTCGTTAGTAAGTATTTGTAACCCCAAAAAATTCGTTTGTAACCTTCCCTATCAAGGGGTAACAACCCTCAAATATGCGAAATTAGTACCCAGTTTTTTGAACATTCGTTTTTCTTCTTTTTTTCGAAGGTAAATCGTTAGTAAGTATTTTTAACACAAAAAAAATTGTTTTTTTACTAAAAAAATCGTGAGAAAATGACACCCCTAAAATGCGAAGTTGGCACCCACATGTTGAAAAATTGAATTTTTGTTTTTTGCCTTCGACAGTACTTCGTTAGTAAGTATTTGTAACCCCAAAAAATTCGTTTGTAACCTTCCCAATCATGGGGTAAACAACCCTCAAATATGCGAAATTATTAGCCACTTTTTTCAACATTACATTTTTCTTCTTTTTTTTGAAAGTAAATCCTCAGTAAGTATTTGTAACACAAAAAAATTGTTTTTTACCAAACAAATCATGAGAAAATGGCACCCCTAAAATGCGAAATTGGCACCCACATGTTGAAAAATTGAATTTTTGTTTTTTGATTTCGATAGTACTTCATTAGTAAGTATTTGTAACCCCAAAAAATGTGTTTGTAACCTTCCCTATCATGGGGTAAACAACCCTCAAATATGCGGAATTAGTACCCACTTTTTTAAACATTACATTTTTCTTCTTTTTTTCGAAAGTGAATCGTTAGTAAGTATTTGTAACACAAAAACTGTTGTTTTCAACCAATCCGCTAATGAGAGAATGTAACCCTTAAAATGCAAAGTTTCTATTTTGTTTAAGACAGTACCTCCATATCTAACCCCTCTAACCCTTTGACGTTAACTCGCGGTTCAGTATGAAAGTTTTCGAAAATCGTCCATCTTGGTATCGTTTCCTATTAAATCGAGGTCGTAGATTACGAATATGCCATTAGAAATTGTCTAGTGACAACCGTTTAGAAATTATGGCAAAAATAGTAAAAAAAATTTAGAAATTTTGGTCAACTTTGAGACGTTGTGCCGACCAAAATAATGACGCTGGGTGATGTCGGAGTTTTTTACGTGCAGTTCGATCCTTCATCTATGCAATAAAACAGATTTCATCGTCCTACTTCCATCGAGTCGGTAATAATGATTTTTTGAAAAAAGGTCCAAAATCTTGGAACTTCAAGGACCTCTCACGTCCAGGACGAATTTTTTAAAAAATATCTGACCTTATATTCTTGTTCTACGCCCTCGAATTAGTAAGTACGCAAAATTTCACGGCGATAGGAGTCGGAAAATTTTTTTTCAAAAATCGAGACTTTCTTAAGGGTAGACCCTTAAAATTATGCCAAAAATCGAAAGTTCTTTGATCGACCTGAAATTTGGAACATATACTAACTCGAGGGCGTAGATTAAGAAAATCTAAACAGATTTTTCGTGGAGAGTCTGGTTCGTTAATTATGGCCAGAAGAAAATCGAAAAAATTGGACCTTTTTTAAAAAAATCATAGAGGACCTATGTCTGAAAAATTAGTGGCTACGTACTCACAAAGGATCCAAATATAATTAAAAAATCCGATATCGTCCAGCGTCACGCGTTTGATCGGTACGATGGCCCAAAGTTGACCCAAATTTCGAAAATTTCGCACCAAATCTGAAATATTTTCCAAACCGAATCAGTTACGCAAAATCTAATTACAGATTCGTAATCTACGTGTTCGAATCCATAATATATGATGTGCATGTTGTCATAGCTTCAAAAATAAAATTTCGCACGGAACCGCGAAAACTTACCCCCACCCCTCTACACTTTGACGTTAACTCGCGGTTCTGTATCTATTATACAGTATCTGAACTATTTCATCGATTAAAGAATAAATAAATAATGTTCGCAAAAGTGGGTACTAATTCCTCATATTTGAGGGTTGTTTACCCCATGATGGGGAAGGTTACAAACGAATTTTTTGGGGTTACAAATACTTACTAACGAAGTACTATCGAAGGCAAAAAACAAAAATTCAATTTTTCAACATGTGGGTGCTAACTTCGCATTTTAGGGGTGCCATTTTCTCATGATTTGTTTGGAAAAAAACAAATTTTTTTGTGTTACAAATACTCACTAACGATTTACTTTCATAAAAAAGAAGAAAAATGTAATGTTGAAAAAAGTGGGTACTAATTCCGCATATTTGAGGGTTGTTTACCCCATGATAGGGAAAGTTACAAACGAATTTTTTGGGGTTACAAATACTTACTAACGAAGTACTATCGAAGGCAAAAAACAAAAATTCAATTTTTCAACATGTGGGTGCTAACTTCGCATTTTAGGGGTGCCATTTTCTCATGATTTGTTTGGAAAAAAACAAATTTTTTTGTGTTACAAATACTCACTAACGATTTACTTTCATAAAAAAGAAGAAAAATGTAATGTTGAAAAAAGAGGGTACTAATTCCGCATATTTGAGGGTTGTTTACCCCATGATAGGGAAGGTTACAAACGAATTTTTTGGGGTTACAAATACTTACTAACGAAGTACTATCGAAGGCAAAAAACAAAAATTAAATTTTTTAACATGTGGGTGCTAACTTCGCATTTTAAGGGTGCCATTTTTTAATTACAAGGTCACTTACAAACGATAATTTTCGACTTACAAACACTTACAAACGATGGACTTTCCGGCTGTATGTTTTTTTCCGAGAAAATCAAAAAAGTGGATGCCCGTGAAGTTAGCACCCAGCGGAATGCGGTGTTTTTCTACCAATACTCTTCACTTACAAACGAAAATTTTGGACTTACAAATACTTACTAACGACTTACTAACGAATGCAAAAAAAATTTTTTTCTTTTTCGAGAAAGTGGGTGCCAACTTCACGGACACTGGAGTGAAGCATGGTCCGAAAATCTATAGTTTCGAAAATTTAACGATTTTTCAAATTTTTCGGAAATTTTTTGTTTCGTTATCGGAAATAATTAATTTTGCGTGAAGTACTAGACTCTAAATATTCAATGGATATTTTTCAATGCTACGGAAATGGTCCTCATTTCTTTCGAAAAAGTATTCACTGAAAATTCTGCTAACCCTAGATACACAAGTTCATAAATGGCTGGACCTGTTTTCCTCATGAAATCTTGATGGAAGAATTGAGAATTACTCAAAAAAAGTATTATGAACTTGGTTAACAAATTTACGGAAAAAATATTCTGTTTCGTAAGCTTTCCAAAAAGGTACATACGTCAATTATTCCTTTATGCTATCCAAAAATATGGCCGGAAAACCTAACAGGTAACCATAGAGATAGAATAGAGAAGAGACGCTATAACATACAATTGTGTAAGGAAAAATGTAACCACTGGGCGGGGCTTATATATTACCAATATGGCTGAAAGTTCAGGGTTGAATTAAGTTGCCAGTTTTTTCTGTTTACGAATTCCACCCAAAAAATACGACGTGTTGGGTCTTTACGAATCCTGTTCAAATAAGGTCAATTGAATATCAAATAAACAATTTTTCTTCAGGCGATAATATGCACATTTAAAAAGATATCAGATTACCAAGACATACTAGCAAAAATTTCGAATGCGGATCTGTTCAGTACTCATCCCTACCTGTGATATGTTTTTCTTCTAATTTTCTTATCTGTTCCTTCTCTGCTTGTAGAAAGCCATACAGCACACGATACCATTTTATTATTGTTTATTAAGCACAAGAAATCTCAATTTAACTTGAAAAATGTACAAAAATCACTATTTTTAGAAAAAATTTAATGATTGTCAAAATTCGACGTATCGCAGTAATATGGCGGATCTGATACCACTTTCATTTTATTTATAGCAACTCTATACTATTCTATCTCTATGCAGGTAACAGACTTTTTCGAGTCATTCAAATATTCCTTATTTTACTCGGAATCCGTAACCGGGCCTTGGTTCGAGTAAAATAGGGAATAGAAGGATATCTGAATGTCTGGAAAAAGTCTTTTGCCTGTTCGGTTTTCCGGCCGTAGTTTTTGATTGCATGAAGGAATTATTGACGTATGTATCTTTAAGAAAATCTAACGAAACAGGGTAATTTTTCCTTACATTTGTACACCAAGTTCATAATAGTTTTTTTGTATCCACATATTTCAAATAGTTATTTATTATACAAGGGAAAATAGTATTAAATTTTAGCTCTCGGCTTTTTGTGTCCCTCCGTTTCGAGTCGGGGGACAAAAAAACTTCGAGCCAAAATCTAATACTTTTTTCCCTATCAAATATGTAACTTCAACGAAATTGGTGTCTGCTCGAATATTCAATAGATATTAATTGAAAGTTTGAAGGTAAAATCAAAATAACAACATTTAACTATAGTTAGGTACTACTAACCATAGTGTCACAGCAAAGGAACCGAATTCGCCTACTGAAAATATCCATGCCCTTAAGGTGTCAATCACTACAGCTTTTACCCTATATGAAGTTTCAGTGAATACTTTTTCGCAAGAAATGAGAACCATCTCCTCAGCTTTAAAAAAATATTTATTGAAGATTCAAAATTAAGTAGTTTTTATAGAATCAATTATTTGCGATAACGAAGCAGAAAATTTCAGAAAAAATTAAAGATCGCCATAGCTTCATAACCATAGATTTTCGGAGCATGCTTCACTACACATTTTCCAATTGTAATTCAGAAAACGTAAAATGTAATTCAGAATAGCAAATTGAATTTCAGAAGATGGAAATTGTAATTCAGAATAGTAAATTGATATTCAGAAATTGTGATTTGAATTTCAGAATAGGGGAAGGTGAGGTATAATGATCCCCTTAAGGGAAAATTTCAATTGTGGCTAGAGCTGAAGGCAAAACCGAAAGATTTCAATTGTTGAAGGTAGTGAATTTACTTAACTTTGTATCTGCCTACTTATTTTTCATTTAATCTAAGTATGTAGTTTTTTTGTATTACATATTTTTGTAAAAGTTTAGTAAAGAATCATTTTATACACCCCTGTGGATAAAGTGATCCCTGGGGTAGGGGCAAAATGATCCCAGGGATTATTTTGTACTATGAGTTAATAAATATCAAATAAAAATTAAATAATGAACTCTGCTGTTTATTTGAATGATAATATGTATTGTTCATAACAATTCAAGTATGTAAGCAAGTCACACAAAACAAAAATATTCGATGGGTTGAAAAATATAATTTTTCTTGGGCGTTTCTCAAAGTCGAGAGAAATTCATCCACCACATTCTTATTAAAACCTCGCGCACGCATTGTAATGTCTGGATATCTACGTCTAAATCCACGAAGCCATTCAAGTCCAGCTTTTCTTTTAGCTTCGGAAAATTGATGCGGTAAATTATTTTTTTCTGCCATTTTTGGTGAGCTGAGGTTAAGAATTCCTGAGTGGTCAGCCCGTATATTATTCTGGACTCCATGTCAACAAGTTCCAGTTCTTGTTCCAGGTTGAACACTGTTTGTTTGCTACCTAACTTTTTAGCTAAGCCTAAAGCTATTTTATTTTTACCTTTGGCTCTTCTTTCTAATACCATCACAGGGACTTCAAATTCTTTTCCCGCGGTTTTGTAAGCCATACCATCTCTAATGCCCTTTGCATATGTTCTTCAGGCCTCTTTTGGCGATTAGTTTTACGTTTATAAATTCTCGGCATGATCTGTAAACAAAAACTATTAATGGGGTAAAATGATTCTAGGGATCATTTTAGACACACAGAAGGGATCATATCACCCCAAACACCAAATTACAAAATATCGATCAAAACAAAACCTTCACATACCGCGTGCGATGATCGAACATGGCTTAAATATTAGCTAACTGCTACTAATACCCGCAAATAAAACAACATTTCAGTAAACACCTACATGTAAAAAAAACGACAGTCCAAAAACCTGCTTACCTTAGATCAGAGCCACACTTTTTGATTATTTTTTAATAAAATCACGCCAAGCACTCGCACCGCATAGACATTTCACAGGTAACTCGCAGGGGCGCAGGGGAACATGTTTCATGTGTATTTGGATAGATGGTACAAGCTGTTTCTGATTTACGGCGGGGGATCATTTGACCCTTAGGGATCGTATTACCTCACTTTCCCCTAGTGATATGTAATTCAGAAAGCGTAATTTGAATTTCAGAATAGTGATATGTAATTCAGAAAGGGTAATTTAAATTTCAGAAAATATAAATTGTAATTCAGAATTGGTGATTTGAAATTCAGAAATGGGAAATTGTAATTAAGAATTGGTTGCATGAATATGAATATGAACATGAATATGTACCTATTTATATCTATGTTATATAGTACATATATCTATACATTTTCTGAAATTCAATTTATAACTTCTGAATTACAATTTTCTTTTCCTGAAATTGAATTTGCCATTTCTGAGTTTCAATTCACTATTTTGAATTACAACTTTGTTTTTCTGAAATACAACTTCCTAATCTGAATTTCAATTTCGCTTTTCTGAAATTGAATTAACTATTCTGAAATTCAATTTCTGTTTTCTGAATTACATATTCCTATTCTGAAATACATGTTCCCTTTTCTGAAATTGAACTTTGATTTTCTGAATTACAACTGTAAAAGGTGTAGACGCATTTTGGTGAAAATGACATTCAGTATTATCCCCTTCAAAGGATCAAGTCGAATTATGAAATACCCTGTGGACATGATATAATGAATTTCTCTTATTTCAGAGGGAAGTTGTTAGCAGCTATAAAAGGATACAGATTGGCTGTAGGATACCGGGAACAATCGAAGTCGGCCCTGATACGCGTAGCCAACAAATTCAGAAAAGCGTATCGGGTGCTGGCTCAAACAATGGTTAAGCACGGTATCTTACCAGAAGACAATCTGCTTTACCACCTCACCCACTTCGAGATCTGGCAACTGCTTCATGGCCGAGGATCTGGGTTGGTTACAAAGTGAGCTTATTTTTGACCTACACAATAACACATACTTGGGCGTTCGATTGGTTTCGTGCACGTTTGACAACTGACAGCACATCGGAGGTATAGTCCGTTCACGAAAGGTTGAGAGCATAGTAGGCGTTTTTTCATTTATCTGAAGTTGGCAGTATTTGCTGTCATAACGTAACATAAAGTCAACGTTGCCGAATGTACCCGGCCTCGTTCGACGATCTTGCAAGTTATCAGACAACTCTATGCAATATTGACAACATTGAGTATCAATCTGACAAGAAAATAAAGAAAATAACCTAAAATTTTAATATACACAGTGAAATATGCCAAAATTCCATGGCCAACCGACGGCTCAACCTTTCGTGAATGGACTATATAACAACCCCACTTTTCCTATGTAAATCATAGCAAAACAACGAGGAGAGATTTTGATTTTTCTCAAGTGTTTCAGTTGATTTATTTCTTCTTTTGACTGAAAAATCGTGAAAATGGACCTATCAAATTGTTTAATAAGTTCAGATCATATTCATCGAGGACGATTTGTAAGAAAATATCAGTTTTGGGCATTCACCTTTATCTACTGCAGAAGATTTATTTATCTAATGTGTCTTATTCCGATGATAAAATGTATCCTGATATTATTATCCATTATTTAGTAGAAACTAAGAGTACTGGTACAGCGAATGGATTGATATTTATAATATTTATTCTTCAATATATAGAAAGGAAAAAATGATCATTAGACGAGAAGGCTGAACAAAGTCAGGCCCGTAGCCAGGAATTTTTTTCGGGGGGTGCTAACATTTTTTTCGGGGGAGGCTAACTTGAGTACAGTAATAATTCAACACATGCTTATTGACATTTTAATAATTTCGGGGGGGGGGGGCTTCAGCCCCTTAGCCCCCCACTCGCTACGTGCCTGAACAAAGTATGGAGAAGTATGTTGCAGATATTTTCATTCAGGTTAAGTGAACAATGAAAATCTTTCTCAGGTCACCATTTTATAGGATGGTGGTTATGAAAAAATAGTATTCCATTAGTTGATCACCAGTTTGCACCAGAGGAAGCATTTGAGACGTAAAGTGCAGTCAAAATCAAGAAGACAAAGAGATTAGCCAGTTTCAGGATTCATATTTGGACTTAAAGGAGGAAATATAGAACTTTATTGGATGTATTTCCAATTTACCCGTTAAAGAAAAGAGATGAAGAGTACTCGTTAATTGACAAAATTGTTGTGATAACTTGAGTTTTTATAAATATATGCCCTGAAATCATATCACTGGACTAAAATTCATCTGGATGTTCTTTCAATTTGCAGTATATCTTTTGTTTTTTATACGAGACAAATAAAAGGTAACTGCTTCACTTTCGACAAAATATTCATTTATTTTTTTAATTTGTATTTAATAGAAATCGTTTTCTACGTTGTGAATAATTGAAATTTAGTTGTTAATTTTCATCAGTCTTTCATTTCATCAATAAAATCATCATGGAATTCATGGACTTTCATTTCAATAAACAAATATGATAATTTTTCTTCATTCCATATATTGAAGAATAAATACCTATAAATATCATATGATTCACTGCAACAGCATTCTTTGTTTCCACTGAATAACTGATCATACAGGGTGTTTCATTGGGAAAGGGAAATACTTCACAGGTACATAGGTGGCACCAAGACGGTTCTAGAGATACCCCATTTATTGGGTCTCACTGTCTTCGTAGCCGAGATACAGGGTGTTTTATGAATTTTGCCCGTTTCTTCCTGAGGCCGTACCAGACGAACCACCCGGTATATTTTCTTCATATTTAGCAAATATGTTCCTAATTGAGAGCCCAAACATATCATGCAATAACCACTTCGAAAATCCAGGTCCGGGTTAACAAAAAATTATGAATCGTTTGAATCCTCGAAACAACACCCTGTACATCGGAATTTTGAAAATCTGTTTTAATATTCGAAAACACCACTAAAAACTAAACTGAGATGTATACTTCAAATTTTCGCGCAGAAAGTTTTACTGCACAAATTTTCAAGGTAAATGTGAAGTTTTCAGGAACTTGGATACCCAAAAGTGGTTTGAAGTGACTTTAACAATGAATTATCAACAATATTGAATCCATAATTATTAAAACATTACTTTGTAATTCATTTCAACATTGGTTTTCCTTTTTATAGCCGTATAATTGAAAATCCAGGTCCGGGTTAACGAAAATAATGAATCGTTTGAATCCTCGAAACAACACCCTGTACATCGGAATTTTGAAAATCTGTTTTAAAATTCGAAAATACCACTAAAAACTGAACTGAGACGTACACTTCAAATTTTCGCGCAGATAGTTTCAATACACAAATTTTCAACGTAGAAGTGAAGTTTTTGAACTAAGATAAGTACCTGAAAGTGGTTAGAAGTGACTTTTAACAATGAATTATCAACAATATTGAATCCATAATTATTTCATCATTACTTTGTGATTCATTTCCACATTAGTTTTCATTTATTGAGAAGTGAGTTGCATTATAACGTATAATAATTATGGATTTCAGTATTTTGATAATTCATTGTTAAAAGTCACTTCAAACCACTTTCAGGTATCCAATTTCTCAAAAACTTCACTTTCAGGTTGAAAATTGTGCAGTGAAACTATCTGCGCGAAAATTTGAAGTGTACGTCTCAGTTCAGTTTTAAGTGGTATTTCCGAATTTTAAAACAGATTTTCAAAATTCCGAGTTACAGGGTGTTGTTTCGAGGATTCAAACGATTCATAATTTTCGTTGACCCGGACCTGGATTTTCAAGTATACAGCTATAAAAAAGAAAACCAATGTAAAAATGAATTACAGAGTAATGTTGAAATAATTATGGATTCAATATTGTTGATAATTCATTGTTAAAGTCACTTCAAACCACTTTCGGGTATCCAAGTTCCTAAAAACTTCACTTTTACCTTGAAAATTTGTACAGTAAAACTTTCTGCGCGAAAATTTGAAGTATACGTCTCAGTTTAGTTTTTAGTGGTGTTTTCGAATATTAAAACAGATTTTCAAAATTCCGATGTACAGGGTGTTGTTTCGAGGATTCAAACGATTCATAATTTTTTGTTAACCCGGACCTGGATTTTCGAAGCGGTTATTGCATGATATGTTTGGGCTCTCAATTAGGAACATATTTGCCAAATATGAAGAAAATATACCGGGTGGTTCGTCTGGTACGGCCTCAGGAAGAAACGGGCAAAATTCATAAAACACCCTGTATCTCGGCTACGAAGACAGTGAGACCCAATAAATGAGGTATCTCTAGAACCGTCTTGGTGCCACCTATGTACCTGTGAAGTATTTCCCTTTCCCAATGAAACACCCTGTATAAGGATACATTTTATCTCTGAAATGGGCCAAGTTAGATGGATAAATATCTTCTTTCTACAGTTGACAAGGGTGAATACCCAAAACCGATATTTTTCTACATATCGTCTTCGATGAATTTGATCTGAACTTAATAAACAATTTGATAGGTCCATTTTCACGACTTTTCAGTCCAAAGAAGCAATAAATCAACTGAAACACTTGAGAAAAACCAAAATCTCTCGTTGTTTTGCTATGATTTACATAGGAAAAGTGGGGTTGTTATACCTCCGATGTGCTGTCAGTTGTCAAACGTGCACGAAACCAATAAATAGTGAGCCTAACAAAGGAAACAAACGATATTTGTCAAAATTACTATTTATTCTTCAACAAAGACCTCTTTCAGCAGGATACCCCTAGCCAATGAATTTCCAACATTGAATCAGAGCTATGCCGAAGTCTTATGCTTAGTGCTCGTGAAAGCACTCGAAGCACTTTTGTGCTCGTGAGCACAGTGCTCGCGAGCACTAGAGTGAACCAGTGCTAAGTGCTCGGTGCTTCGCGAATTGTTTGAGAGGGCTTAGTGCTTAGTAATTCGAAAAAGTGACCCTAAGCACCGCAGTGCTCTCGAGCATTTTCAGACATTTCCAAGCACTAAGCCCTTTATGGACTTCTCGGAACGTGAAAATGACGGAGTTTCGCCTGATTGGCATAGACAAAAAACTGAAATATTAATTTTTTTTCGGTCAGCCTCTATGGATATCTAACTTGTTGAATTTTTCATTCATTATTACTCTGGTGTTAAAAAAACGATTTGCTGTATTTCTTAAAAACTTTATAGGTTTTCACTCCCAGAATATATTTCAATCGAGATCTCGCTGTATGTAATGGACTGGAACAAGTCTATGTTTACATTATTTTGACACGGAGAACAAAATAATAGTTATGTATAGTCCGTTCACGAAAGATTGAGCCGTCGGTTGGTCATGGAAATTTGGCATATTCCACTGTGTATATTAAAATTTTAGGTTATGTTCTTTATTTAAATGTCAGATTGATACGCAATGTTGTCAATATTGCATAGAGTTCTCTCGTAACTAGCAAGGGCCGGGTACATTCGGCAACGTTGACTTTATTTTACGTAATGACATCAAATACTGCCAACTCCAGATAAATAAACAAACGCCTTTTTTTGGGAAATTCTATGTAGCAATGCCAACTTTTTTTGATATACGATGCAAGTTTCTATAATCATGCTTTCAAGTTATTTATTGGCTAATATTCAAGTTATAGTCTGTTCACTCAATGAATGACATAAAGAGCTCAGTAAACAATTTTTAATTGCAGACAGCATTTTTTTCTAGCTTCACCACAAGAAAAAATTCCATCTAATTTGTTGCCAATACGTCATTGTCTTTCTATAACTTTTCGAATTTTATTTTCTGTTTCGAGATCACATGCTATTCATCCAATTTTTTTTATATGACGTCACGATAACTTTATGTTTGTCTGTGAACGACAATGTTGGACTTGCTGAGAAAAAAACTTCAATTATGCCTAGTTCAAAACACGATAACACTCGAAAGATAAAATCGAGACATTAAAATCAAAATTTCAAACTAAGAGACATTTGGATGGAAAATACAAAGGTTCATTTTGAAGAGTGCTTAGTGCTCGATGCTCGTGTAAACGAATTACTTTCCAGAAGTGCTTAGTAATCGCGAGCATTCCTTAAAAAATAAGGGCTTATTGCTCGAGATTCCGAAGCACCTTTCAAAAGGGGTTAGTGCTTTGTATTCGAAGCACTTTTCTTTAGTGATCGGCAAAGCCTTGTATTGAATAATAAGATTTGTCAAAGTTCCCAAAATATTTGGTCTCTTCATCCGTCTCAAATTTGTTTCCCTGGAGCCATCTCTTCAAGTTTGGAGAAAGATTAAAATCGCTTAGAGCCAAATCTTGAGAATACGGAGATGAGGAAGCGATTCGAGGCGTAGTTTATTGATTTCCGCCATCGTTTTCATTGATTTGTGAGCTGGTGGTTGTCTTGCGAACATAAGCATTTTTCTTCGATAAATGTGGCTGTTTTTTTTCAATTTCGGATTTTAATCGGTCCAATAATGCAAAGTAATAGTCTCTATTGATTGTTTTTCGTTTTGTGCGTTCGTTCTACTTAAACCAGTGCTATATCGTTTTGCCCAAGTGTCTGTAAATTTCGAAATGGTCTCAAACGATAGGGTTAGACTCCCTGATGACGAGTAATAATTTTTTAGTCGAAAATGGTTACAGATACGAAAAAATTTCAGAGTCAAAAAAGTTTCTAAATTGAACGAAGATATAAAAAACTGATTTTACGCTGACCAGTGGAGCACCGAAAAAAAAATATAGTCCGTTCACGAAAGGTTGAGCCGTCGGTTGGCCATGGAAATTTGGCATATTCCTCAGTGTATATTAAAATTTTAGGTTATGTTGTTTATTTTCTTGTCAGATTGACACGCAATGTTGTCAATATTGCATAGAGTTATCTAATAACTCGCAAGCTCGTGGGACGAGGCCGGGTACATTCGGCAACTATGACTTTATTTTACATTATGACAGCAAATACTGCCAACTTCAGATAAATAAAGAAACGCCTACTATGCGCTCAAACTTTCGTGAACGGACTATAGATTCATTCCCTTAAGTTGTGACATACTATTATGTAAAACCCTGTAGATTTGTGAAATAGGTCTCGTAAAAGCTCGTTGAAATTCTAAAAATAGGTTATGTTTCAGGGCTGTCAGACGACGGCGGCTGTATCCAACCTGGAACAAAATAAAATTTCCAGATCTCATGCTGGAAATGCCTAAACCAGAAGCTGACACAGATTACTCTGACATTTCTCTTGAGAACATCGCTTGTCAGGGTACTCCTGTGAGTGTGGGTGAGGTGAGGTCAAGAGCCGTAGTGATAACTTCCCTCGACGAAATAGACATATTAGAGAAAGGTTTGAGTGAAAATGAAATATTTTTTAAACATTGGTGTAATGGTTTTTTTTCAGGCGATGTTCTTATAACGAAAAGTACAGATATTGGATGGTCCCCCTATTTTCCTATACTTGGGGGGATCGTGACAGAAATCGGAGGTCTTGTTTCTCACGGTAAGTTTCATTAATAAAATGAGATATGTTATAATATGGCGAATTGTTATTTGAGTTGATTCGAATTTTTTTCGTCGCTCTACTCAAAATTCTACGTTCTAGTAAGCAACAGTGGTACAAACCAAAAATGGGTTTTCAAAGCATATTTTGCTTTCTCGAGAGTTTATTAAATGGGGCTCTGCCACTTTATAACTTCATTTTGTGCAAAGATTATAGAATTTCACTGTATCATCTTTGATTATGTGGTTTCCATTGCTTTTTCATGAAAGTATCGAACTCAAAAAGGGTTCAGCAAGTAATTCGATTTGCCAAATTTTATCACCATCTTTCAAGCGTCAGGGCATGCTAGAGTTATTTCAAAGTTCTGTTCATTTGAAATTGCCACAGAAAATTCTGGCGTTTTAGTTATGAACAACTTTGCGATATAGCCAGTAGTATATTGAAAGTGGATCGTTTTTCAGGTTGCTCAATATTTTGAAGAAAATATTTCCAGAAGTTATTTAACAATCTTTATTAATTCGGTATTTCGAAATACAATGCACGCTAACCTCATAGACTTCTAATCATGGACCTATAGTCCGTTCACGAAAGGTTGAGTAGGCGTTTCTTTATTTATTCGAAGTTGGCAGTATTTACTGTCATAGAGTAAAATAAAGTCAACGTTGCCGAATGTACCCGGCCTCGTCCGACGAGCTTGCGAGTTATCAGAGAACTCTATGCAATATTGACAACATTGCGTATCAATCTGACAAGAAAATAAAGAACATAACCTAAAATTTCAATATACACAGTGGAATATGCCAAATTTCCATGGCCAACCGACGGCTCAACCTTTCGTGAACGGAGTATATAATACTATTATAATAAAATTTAATTTATAATAGTATTATAAATCTATGCTTCTAATCATGGACCTATAATACTAACTGGACGTCGAACTTCCTTACTGTCACGTAGAAAAAAGTGAGGCAAATGGCCGCCATTTGCAGTTTGGGGTGAACCACAAATATTTTGATGTTTTATGCCATCTGTGCTCGAATTTTGATTGAAACATAGACGTTCCTCTGAAAGAAGTGATGAAAAACGAACTCTATATATTAGTGTTCTGTGAACTCTGACATTTCGGTCTATTAAAATTATAAATATTTTCGATTCTTGTGATTAGTTATCAAACAATATTGGCAATCCTATCATTTTAATTCGTTGAAATAAAATAAATAAAGGGATATTGGTAATTCTAATATTAAAATTCATAGAGAAAGTGCCACCTCTCAAATTCACCCCAAACTGCAAATGGCCGCCGTTTGCCTCAAAATTTTTGACAGGTTCGCCATCTAGTTAGTATTATAAATCTATGCTTCTTATACTACTGAACATAAAATATATTCTACTTGTCATGTCAAAAATGCCTTAGTCTACTTTGAACATAGAATAATGTCATTCACAATTGTTCATCTTTTACATAGTATACATCAATGAACTTATAAGTTATAGTTATAAGTTCAATGGTATACATAATTGTACAGGGTCTTTCAGAATAAGGTTTCATAAATTTGGTATCTTACTCCTCTGATGATTTTATGACATCAAGTTTCTATACGGAAAATGGGAGCATTTTTTCTGAGACACTGAGTGGTGAAATTTGAAGAACAAATTAGACATTCGAAAATATTTTCGACACCGTTATGAGTATCTACGTATCAAAACAGATTTGTTTAAATTGAGAATCATTTTCAATTTTCACCAGTGACACCCGTACAGACTTCTGTTCGAATAAATTTACTGAAAAAAATGGTACGCCAATACTTTTCATAAAAATTTTCATAATCACCACATAATTAAAAGTAATAATGGTATCTTGAGTTTTTCACATGCGACAAATACTTTCTGAAGTGAAAAATGAAATGCTTTTTCATCTAAGACCGTTATGATATTCTTTGATATCTATCGTCAAAACACAGATTATACAGGGTGTCTCGGAAAATATGGAAAATCTCTCGGCTGAAGATGACAAGTTCCTATAGTTTTTTTTTTCTAGCGGCCCTCCCTACGAAGATACGACCTCCTAAATGACGCCACTGGAAATCCATTTTAATGGAATAGGTTGAAACTACTCGATATAATTTGATGAAAATTTGATATGATAAATAGTATTAAGGACCTCTTAAATCATCGTACTCAAATTTCAATTAGCTTGATCAGTTTACCAGGGGCGGACTGGGTTGTGCATTTTAATGCTTACGTTTCACCCTGTATGATAAGGTGCTAAAAAATAAATTTGGATACCTTGAACATTAAGCTAAAGAAAGGGTACTCTTGTTCAGTGTGTGAAAAAAATAATAATGAAAGAAGTAAGTAATTGAAATTTATTCCACTAAAATGAATTTCCAGTGGACCAGTGGCGTCATTTAGGAGGTCCTATCTTCGTAGGGAGGGCCGCTAGGAAAAAAAATTATGGGAACTTGTCATCTTATTTTTTATGTTCTATCTGAATCCGAGAGATTTCCCGCATTTTCCGGGACACCTGTGTAAGGCGGCTTCGTCCCTTCATTTTCATGAAGAAATATCATGCATAAACAACATCGCGTTTCTCTTCATAATGGAGAT
This sequence comes from Propylea japonica, assembly GCA_013421045.1. NCBI lineage: Eukaryota > Metazoa > Arthropoda > Insecta > Coleoptera > Coccinellidae > Propylea > Propylea japonica. Next base: position 54,249,301 of record CM024243.1, read on the forward strand.
ATCTTTCAACAAAATTGGTGAACTTTCATCCGAAAAGCACCGATATGACTCCCCATTTGAACTACTAAGTAGGAAGAAGCCCAAATAATCCAAATAATCACCAATTATTCCAATCTTTGTACATTTGCCGAAAATTGGTTCGGGTAATGAGTTGCTCTAATTTTGTGAGAATTATTCTCTGCCAAAAAAAATGAAAACGAAGGGACTAAGCTGCCTAAATTCGTATCTAGACGATTTTGTAAGTAATCAAAGAATATCGTAACTTTCATAGATAAAATAGCATTTTATTTTTGATCTCAGAAAGAATTCGTCAGAGATGAAAACTCAAGACATCATTCCCACTGTGAATTAAGTGGTGATAGCGAAAAAATTTTTAGATAAAAAAAGCAGTGGCGTACCTTTTTTTTTCAACAAATTTATTCGGACAGAATTCTGTACGGACGCCACTGGTGAAAATGACAAATAATAAAAATTATAAAATGTGCGTACACAGAACCTACCTGATAGTAATAAGAAAAATCGCGAACGGAGTCGAAAATATTTACGAAAAACAAAATTTTTATTCAGATTTAAACACCGCGTATCTCAGAAACAATGCTTCAGAAAACCATAGTCCATAGGAACTTTATATTAAAAAATCATTTGAGGATTGAGATCCCGAATTGACGAAACCTTATTCTGAAACACCATGTATAACTAGGCAACACGTTACGGAACGTCAAGAAGAATGAAAATAGAGGAAACAACTTCAATAATAGGGATGTTGACTCATGTAACGAATTCATATAAATTGATGTTTTCCTCATAGAAGGAAATTTTTGCAATCCTAAAAAACCATTTTAGTGATCTTATTATTCTCGTTGAATTAAATAAAGCTGATTCAAATTATGTTATTTATTATCAACTATCACGTGACTGCGAACGCCAATCAGAGGTAATTGACGTCACTATCCGTATTGTCATTGCAAATTCGAATGTTCTGTGCTCAGATCAACAAAATACATTCATAGGCCGAGAGAAATGTCATCATTTCTCTGCAATTTTCAGTTCATTTTTGACGTAAACCATCGACTTACTTCAAAATAAACGATTTGATTGCCCAATCAAGCTTTGCGAAACCCACGGTTTTGTGACTTGAACCATAGTAAATATATAGAATATTATATCTATGATTCGAACTCAAGAAGTTGAAAGCTGAAAGAGAACAGAATAGTTCGATTATTCGTTACAAGAACGATAATCTACAATTTTCTTTATAATGGAGATAGGATTTATCAAGGGTAATAGTAGAAACTTAACGAAGATTGATTCCCTGATGGTCGCAAGTTTCTTTGCTGAAAACAAAGATTTTTGTGCAGTGGAGCTTACAAAACGTGAAATTGTGTCTGTTAGTAGCAAACTTTTAACTCATATTTATTATTACAAATAAAAGAAACACCTCATTCAGCTTTTATAGACCGACATATTTATTTTGAAGGCTTAGATTGAACTTTTCCACAAGGAATAAGGCAAAATCAGTTCGCTTTGACAGAAGTCGAAGTTTGTTTGATACGGATATTGACGTAATGATCGTAACGTGACAAAATTGAGCATTTCCGCGGGAATTTTGAATTGTCTTTTCATTTACGTACTTTCATTGGCAATTTTCAAGAAAAAAGTAATTTTTTCGTGTTTGTATAGGGTTTATCTTTAAAATAAAATAAATTCCAAAAAGTTGTCAACATCCCTATTATTCAGTATGGTACTTTTATAAGATGCGAATGAACTAATATGAGTAATTTTTCATAGGTGCTGTTGTGGCCAGAGAGTATGGACTACCATGTTTGATTGGAGCCAAAGATGCTACCAAAATGTTCCAAACAGGAGATATCGTACATTTGTCAGGAACGGATGGTTTTGTAAGACTGGTGTCCAGATAAGACATCATCTCTGCTGGAACAAACTGTCTGAAATTGTACAAAAATATTTTTTTATACTCAGGATGTTATCTTTTTTAAGTTCAAATTTACTGGTGATATTAAGTTACGTTATTATTGTATTTATTCAAATGGAAACTGTTTATATGTATATATATTTACTAAGTAATTAACAAAAATTGTAAATCTTTCTGGATGTTGTAGTTTCTTTGTTAGTTAGTGTTATATATTGTTTTGTGTTAGGCTGTTCTATGTTCTATTCTAGGTTCTATGTTGTTCTAGGTTAGGTTAGGTTAGGTTAGGTTCTGGATGTTGTAGTTTCTTTGTTAGTTAGTGTTACCATGAAGGAAGAATATGAAACAATAGCATTAGTTTTGAGAAAAATTAAATACGTAGAACATCAGTGTGTTGATTTGAAAATGATTAACTTCCTCCTTGGACAGCAGAGTGGTTATACAAAATATCCTTGTTTTTTGTGCCTTTGGGACAGCAGAGCTAAAAATGAGCACTGGGTTAACAAAAATTGGCCTTCAAGAGATGTCATGATTCAAGGAACACAAAACGTGATCAACGAACCTTTGGTTTCAAGAGAAAAAATCTTACTTCCGCCCTTGCATATCAAGCTAGGCCTAATGAAGCAATTTGTGAAGGCCTCAAATCGAGATGGAAATTGTTTTGGGTATTTGTCACGTAAATTTCCTGGCATTGGCACGGAAAAACTAACAGCTGGTATATTTGATGGTCCTCAAATAAGGCAACTTGTTAAAGATCCACAATTCACCACATCAATGAACGAGACTGAATCTAACGCTTGGAGTTCATTTGTTCAATTAGTACAAAATTTTCTTGGCAATCATAAAGCAGAGAATTACGTTAAATTAGTGGAAACTATGCTTTCAAATTTTAATATTCCTGGCTGTAACATGAGTATAAAAGTTCACTACCTCCACAGCCACCTAGATCGTTTTCCAGAAAATTTAGGTGATTGTAGTAACGAACAAGGGAAAAGATTCCACCAGGATATTAAAACTATGGAAGATCGTTATCAAGGACGATGGGATAGCCACATGATGGCGGACTACTGCTGGAGCCTTCAGCGAGACTGCCCTAGTAAACTCCATTCTAGAAAATCGTAAAGAAGAAAATTTTTATGTGATTAGTGACTAATGTTATTATGTAAATTAAGTTTTTGCAATAAATACTTAAATCCATGTGTCTTTGTTTTTTAACTGTCAATAGTAATATTATACACTACTGGAAAAAATTAAAGGATCAAAAAAAAATTCCAAATTTTTCGGCAATTTTCAACATGCCGTAACTTTGAGAGGAATGGTCGTACAAGGAATTTAAAAAAAAGAAATTGTAGCTCCAAGTGTCTAGTTTTTGGATTAGAACTTCAAAAATTTCAAGTTTCAGTGGTTTTCGAGTAATGATAGAAAAATCAGCAACAAAAAAATTCTCAAAATTTTACCACTTTTTTTTTCTTGTCTACGAGCGTGGAAATTTTATTTTTGCATAATCGTTATAATGATGGAATACTAATGAACTCCCATTAACGAACAACCATTGCTTATTCATAGACAATTTTTTTTCTTCATGTCGCATCAATACAAAAAAGGGCTTTTGGTGGTTTCTTGGAAAATCTACCGCTGGATCGAAAATGTTGAGGAAACCAATAATGTTAAGTGTGACTTTCACAGTTCAATATGTTGATAAAAACCTTACGAAGAGCCAACTCAATCCAGCTAGCCGTTTTTTTGTTTGACTCGATTGAATTTTCGAAAAAAAATAAGGATCACGTTTTTTGCTCTGAGAAGCTCATAATCTTTAAAAAAGACAAAAAAGAATTTTCTCGAGCTTTTTCCACATTTTAATTGCAGATAGTACATAAATTTCAAAAAGAGAAAAATAAAATGAACTAACAAATAAAATTTTTATTAATTTAATAACGTTGCTGAGAAATCGATAATCAAAGACGAATGGATCCTTTTCCAATTGAAGACCGATATCTCGGCGAGAAGTGGACGTGTTGAGGTCAATAAAAAAATAAATCAAAGCTGAATTAACAAAGTATCCCATCATTATAACGATTATGCAAAAATAAAATTTCCACGCTCGTAGACAAGAAAAAAAAGTGGTAAAATTTTGAGAATTTTGCTGATTTTTCTATCATTACTCGAAAACCACTGAAATTTAAAATTTTTGAAGTTCTAATCCAAAAACAAGACACTTGGAGTTACAATTTCCTTTTTTTTAATTTCTTGTACGACCATTCCTCTCGAAGTTACGGCATGTTGAAAACTGCCGAAAAATTTGGAATTTTTCTTTGATCCTTTAATTTTTTCCAGTAGTGTATATTATAACAGTTATAACGTAAATTATATACACAATTTTTTAAAAAATCTCAAAAACTAGATCTGATAGACAAAATCTGAGAACTTTTTTACATTCTGCATCCGTGTTTTGACCTGTGTGATCAATTGTAATCAACTCGGTTATGTCTAGCGACTAGTGGTCTCGAAATATTAACGCGTTCACTCCGCTGACCATTAGTCACTGTCTTTAATAACCTAGTTGATTAAATAACTATTAAATATGAAAAAAAGCATTGAAATACCAATTTTTTCAACAAATTCATTCGGACAGAAGTCTGTACGGACGGAATTTGAAAGATTGTTATCGATTGAAATATAATCTGGGAGGATTCTGCCTGTCAATTAGACTGCAAAAGAAAAAACACACGATTCCGATGATTTTACAAGTTTAAAAAAAAAGGTGTCTGATATGAACACCGAAACGTTACATTATCCTTTTCATTTATTGCTTTTTTTAGTTTTACTGTTAGGCAACCTATTTTTTCGAAACCAATTTGCCCCTGACAAATTAGAGCAGAGATTTTCGCAGGAGCACTTCATCTTAATTAAAAATTTTCTAATTATTTCTGTTTCAGAGACTGGGAGTGAAAACCTGGTGTTCTGATGCCTACTCATTACCTACCAACACGCAAACAAAAACTGTGTGGGGTGTCGAAAATATTTCAAAAAACCTTTCTTTTTAATTTCAACACTCTATATATATATTCTTTTGAAATCAAGAGCTAAAATAATACCATACTATTTTTTCGTATGATACCAGAGCTCAGGGAAAAACCCCAGTAGAAAAAAACCCTGTCTCGCCGTTTCAACAAAAATAACACTTAAAAACTATTAGAATATTGAAGGTTTTCTTCTTCATTCAGTCCAAATGAACGATAACCCTCTCCAGGATGCCTTCGGAATTTTTAATCTGAAACGAAAAAATCAAAGCAGAAAAAAGAAACAGAAAAATTAAATGATTAAAACTCTATTAAATCGATTTAAAATTAACAACCCAATTCAAAAACGACTCGGTAATTTCATGTATAGCTCTCAAGCCATCCTGAAATTTATATATGGAACAGTTATTTATCAAATGTTCAATTGTCTCCTCTGCTTCTTTGCATTCGCAACTAGGACTCTCAACTGAATTCCATTTGAAAAGCATACTATTGCAACGTCCATGACCTGTTCTTATACTATTAAGAACAGTCCATATTTTCCTTGGAAGATCAAATCCAGGAACTTTATTCGAGGGATCAGTTATTAAATCTTTGTTCTGTATATTACATGAGTTCCACTCGGATTGCCAAATTGCTTTATCACTTTCATTTGAGTTCAGAAAATGATTTGACCACAAAGGTTTTCGTGATTTTAATCGAGGAATGTTATTGTCTGGAATATAGGAGAGTATTGGATATGAATTTATCGAAGAATTGAAATTGTTCCAAATTTTCGAAGTAATGGCCTGCCTGCGGATATGTGGAGGAGTAATGTTTGAAAGAACTGGTAACCATGGAGTTGGTGTTGATTTTATTGTTCCAGTTACTATTCTCATGGAAAAATTTAATTGTGAATCAATCTTTTGTACATGTGCACTATTGAGCCAAACAGGGCAACAATATTCGGCAGTAGAGTACACTAAGGCTAGAGCTGCCGTACGGAGAGTTTTTGCGTCCGCACCCCATGAAGTACCTGCCAGTTTTTGAATTATATTATTCCTTGTTTTCAGCTTCATACGTAAATCATCCAAATGGACTTTGAAATTAAGAGAAGAATCTAGTTTAACGCCTAGATATTTAGGATTAAAGTTATGTTTGAGAGAAGAATTACCAAAAAGTACGTTCAATTTTCTATATTTCTGATGATTATCCAAATGGAAACACGAGACTTCGGTTTTGTTAGTATTTGGACATAAACGCCAATCGAAGAAATAATTTTTCAGAATTTCTAAATCTGCAGAAAGATTATCTTCTATGGTTTTAAAATTTGAATGATGGTGAGCCAAAGCAATATCATCGGCGTATATGAATTTTTCAGATGAAGTTGTGGGGATATCACACAAATATAAATTGAAAAGAAGAGGTGATAAGACTGACCCCTGTGGGAGACCATTATTCAATGTTTTGAAATTACTACTATTCTTGTCGACAAAAACACGGAACCTTCTGTCTGACAGCATATTTTCTATCAATTTGACCATTTTTCCACATTTCAGATAACTATAAAGTTTAAAAATCAAACCATCTTTCCAAACAGTATCATATGCTGCAGACAAATCCACAAAAGCTGTACCTGTTTTTAATTTATTATTAAAACCCAATTCAATAAAGGTGGTAAGACTAAGAACCTGATCGCAGCAATTTCTATTTTTTCTGAAGCCCCCTTGGCAATTTTGTAAGGAATTATCTAATTTCGGTTCAATTCTTAAAAGGATTAGTCGTTCTAAAATTTTTAAGGGAACACTCAATAAACTAATAGGTCGATAGCTACTAGGATCGGAGGGATTCTTTCCTTTTTTTATTTTAACACTCTGTATCTCAGAAACAATGCTTCAGATACCCATAGTTCATAGCAACTTTATGTCATAAAATCATCTGAGGATGAAGATCCCGAATTTCGTTTAAGTACCTTATTCTGAAACACCCTGTAGACAGTATCAGAAAATCGCAAAACACTAACATTTCCCCACTACGATAGCGTTCCGCGTAGGCGAATAAAATAGGACATACTTAACCGATTCTGATCAATTGATTGCTTTCAATGTTGTCATTCTGTTTCCATAGTTTTTCGATTTATTTATTATTAATCGGCGCATCACATTACAGAACAATGATCTAAGTGTGCCATTTAAATGTCGGTGTTGGAAAAACTCACATCGACCCCGTATTTTCCTCGGAAGTTTTCACTGAGTTTTGTGTCTGTTGCTGGGAATACCCAGCTTAGAATTCGTTCATTTCGGAATGAAAATTCTACCGGGAATAGATTTTCTTAATTATGGAAAATCATGACGTGAACTATCTATTTGTTGAATCTGAGAAGGAAAACCGTTCCTCAGGTGAGCTATTTTTGATGCGAAGGAAAAATCTATTTTATTGGAACTTTTTCTGAGAAAAAAGTATTGAGACATTTATGATAAAAGAATGAAACAATATAGCTCTGGATCGTTGAAGTTACTGCGTTGAAGTAAACTGTATTTTATTTTTGTATGATTTTTTTGTTTTTGAAGATTTTTTAGATGTATTTAGAGTCTGATATCTGAGTTTTCCATTTTATATACAAACTAAGTGGATTCTATTTTGAGTTAGCCGCCATTGTATCCCAAAGTGAAATAAATGGAAAATAAATTTAAAAAATAAACACTTCTCATAATATTAATAGTTATTCAATCAACTAGGTTATTAAAGACAGCGACTAATGGTTAAGATATTCAATAGTTCGAGACCATCACTGGATCAATCACCGAGTTGATTGCAAGATTCTTCCGACGATCTCAACATGAATTGTGTATACATTCTTGATTGAAATACATTCTTATCTTGCACAAGACATACATTTGATATAATGGAATTTCTATGTTTCTATGTTCCAGTAAAGTTTTGACATTTCTCGTAGTGCTTCTAAATACTCTGTGTACGGTTGCAATGAGCATTAAAATGGGCCATTAATGTGTAATTCCGTACACATTAAATAATCTTTTATTTCGAGGTCGGCAAAAAGTTTATTGAAAATGATGATTTTCAAAATGGGCATTAGGGATAAAAATAGAAAGTGTTGATCAAAATATTATTTGGTTTCAAATTTGGAATACGTACACAGCGTTTGAAAATAACGTCTTCAAACGTCAAAGGGAGATTGCCCAGCTTATTTAAAAAAAAAGTTAATATATTATAATGTCAAAGTTAATGAAAATAGTGTATTATGCAACGAGCCTATCATACTATATATACGAGTAGAATCCTAGGTATTCTTTATCCAAGACTACTGAATATTTTTCTTGAAGTTTTTCACATTTAGCGGCTGCAATATCTCTCTTTTATTACTAATATAGAAAAAATCAAGTTGATATATGAGTAATTTTTTGATGATCTTGTCATTATACAGGGTCTCTATAAATGATTGTAACAGCGCAGTTGGCTTTGGATTATGCTAACCACAGAATTCTGTGATCATGCTATGCTCTGATTGGTTAGAGAATAGTATTCTGCAATTCAAAGCCAACTGCGCTGTTACAATCATTTATAAAGACCTTGTATATTTTGTAATAAAAGATAATAATGTTCTAGGTAGATTTGATCCTCGATTGAAAAGGTATTACCACACATATTTGTTAGGTAATGAACTATAAATCACTGAGAAATATCAGTTTTAACAATATAGTAATATAGCTGAATCCATGAAGCATCTGAAACTGCATAATCATTTATTATTCAATAGATTAATGGGTATTATTATCATGGCCGAGCAAACAGACGTATGATTGATACATTATACAATAGTTTTTCGATTTATTTATCGGTGCATTACATTACCGAACAATGACCTAAAAAAAATCGAAAAAAATTCATGCAAGTTTGACAAGTTGATGGTTTCCATGCTGTGTTAATTTCTATTCTTATTATTTTAATGAAAAAAAGTTGTATTGAAATGAAATGTTTATTCAACCCAGGAAATAATCAAACCAAATAAATCTCATGCATCTAATTTTTCCTGAGGAAATGTTTCGTTTCAGTTTGTCAGTTGCAGGAACGTCCATTAAAATTTAAAGGTCCATTAAACTCTTAATCCTCCATTACTACAAGGAACTAATGGTGGATTAAGGGTTTAATGGACCTTTCAATTTTAATGGACGTTCCTGCAACTGTTTTAACAAATAGCATTCGCGAAAGTGGAAAAACCCTTGTCTTCGACTCGGGTTCTGAAAACCATTCTCGCTCATGCTATTTGTTAAAAGAAATTACTTAGAAACTCGTTTTTCCGAATTTTTCCGGAAAAATTGAATGCACTAGGGATATTACCCCCGAAAAACCAATTTTATTTCGAATTTTTTCATCCCGTATCTCTGAAACAATGCGTCAGAAACCAAAAGTCCACAGGAACTTTATATCATAAAATTATCTGAGGTATAAGATCCTAAATTTACGAAACCTTATTCTGAAATAAGTGCCAAGCAGAAGGTGATTGTGAAAAAATATCAGATTAATAATTTATTTCTGAGGAACTTTGGAACTAATTATATCATAATGAGGTTGTACTCAATAATTCTCAATAATTATATCATGCGAGGATAACAACCCTTCAATTACATAGCTTCGATTTGAACTCTAAAGAGATAGGTTCTCGGGAAATATTATAAAAAAAATTAAGAAAAGCGCTCAGCAGATGCTTTTGAGCTCTCGTTCATTGGTGGAGCAATGAAGCTATTGTCTCAAAATTTTGTAGACTTGAGATTGATACTGAATGTATAAATGAAAAATTCCATCACAATCAGAATAATATTCTGGAAATCATTCAAAAACTGAAATATCTGAAAATATGTAAATATAGAGTTTTTTCCAATATTCCAATTCAATTTTCTATGGTGTGAACTTCTGGAAATTTTGCATGAACATTCAGTGTATCAATCTTCATTCACAAAATAAATTTCATCCGAATCCGATATCTTTTTATGGAAAGTTTCTCGTTTTTTCAATATTCTAATTGAATTTTCTATGGTTTTGTTCACAACATTTCATTTTGATTGGTTTAGTTTTGTCTGAGATATTGAGGAACAAAAAATTTGAACCGCCATATTTCATGAAACACCCTGTACGATTTGCCCGGTTGACAAACTTAACCTAGGCATTTGGAAACCGAACTCACCTTGAAAATGTCTCTAGGACAATTCCTTCGAGAGTTATTGTGCTAAGGGACGGACGACCGGTCCCACCTCAGAATTGAATTTGACCACGAATTCGTCATCAGGGAGTAAAACCCTAACGTTGGAGACCATTTTCGTCTCGAAATTCGAAAATTACAGACATTTGGGCAAAACGATATAGCACTCGTTTAAGTAGAACAAGCCCTCAAAAATAGGTGTGGTTAACATTTTTTCTATTTCTATTACATTTGAATGATTTTTATGAGGAGAATCCCCACAATTTCTTATATCATTTCACTAAAAGAAGCTGTTTCAACCCCCAACAACCAATTAATATTAATATTATCAATTAAAGCTAGTGAATGTGAGAGCCTTCACTAAGAATTTTCCAGAGATAGAAAATAATTACCCATCATTCGATATGTATCTTGATAGATTATTTAGAGAAAAAAATTGTCAAGGTTTAATTAATTTTCTACTCGTTGTCTTTTAGACCAGGGCCGAAACCTTCAAAAATGGTAAAAATGAAAAAAAAATCGCAGTAGGATGAAACCCATTAGAAAAGGAGGGGAATATGATCAAAATGAAAGGAAAAATAAATTACGGTCGATCTGAGTTCGGGAAGTGGGAGGGGTGAGTTTTTAAGGGTGAAAAATGGTTTTCCTTGATTTCCAGCAAAACTACAAGTCCTATGGAAAAAAATTAAATGGCAAAGTTGTAGGTGATGAAAAGATCTACAACTTTTGTATCGACAATTTTTTCACATAACCTCAAAATTTAGGTGAAAAATTCAAAAAACCAAGTTTTTGGTTTTTTATTTATATCTTTTTCAAAAACAATTTTTCTTTCACGAAATTTCGTGAAAACTTACCTTATTATGTCCCAAATATACTGTAATTTATTTGATTTAAAATATTCATGTTTTCGTGTTATTTTCACTTAATATCAAAAAAGCACCCCAATTTTCAATCGAAAATTCTGACGTCAAAATATCAGCTTTTTTCAAAAAGTTTAAAGGATTTTCCTTCATTGAAATATCTTCTTTCTGATGGTGTGAAAAAAATATACATTACTATAAGGAGTGTTCTCAGAATCAACGATTTATGAAATCCACCATTAGAGTAACTCAGTCCCCACTTCTCTATGAAATAACTTACAATGGGTTAAAAACTAACCAAAAGTCACTCAGGTATATGAATTATCTCAAAACAGCAATAAATAGTCATCTAAAAATATTATTTAAACAAGATTCTACAGCTTTTTCAAAATATTGTAGATGTCTTATTAAATATTAACTTTATTAACTTATTTTTTTGTTAATTATAGAAGTATATTTCAATTTGTAATTTTTTCGTTTATGAATGAAACAGGAAATCTTACGTTTTTTGAGTAATTAAAGAGTAAATTTTAATAAAAACCTCAAAATTGTACATAATGATTGAAAAAAAATTTCGAATTTGGGTTTTTTTCAATTTTTTGCATTTTCTGAGAACATTTCTAGTAATGTATATTTTTTTTACACCATCAGAAAGTAGATATTTCAATGAAGAAATCATTATGTACAATTTTGAGGTATTTATTAAAATATACTCTTTAATTACATAAAAAACGTAAGATTTCCTGTTTCATTCGAAAACGAAAAAATTACAGATTGAAATATACTTCTATAATTAACAAAAAAATAAGTTAATAAAGTTAATATTTAATAAGACATCTACAATATTTTGAAAAAGGTGTAGAATCTTGTTTAAATAATATTTTTAGATGACTATTTATTGCTGTTTTGAGATATTTCATATACCTGAGTGACTCTTGGTTAGTTTTTAACCCATTGTAAGTTATTTCATAGAGAAGTGGGGACTGAGTTACTCTAATGGTGGGTTTCATAAATCGTTGATTCTGAGAACACTCCTTATAGGAATGTATATTTTTTTCACACCATCAGAAAGTAGATATTTCAATGAAGAAAAAGCCTTTCAACTTTTTGAAAAAAGCTTATATTTTGACGTCAGAATTTTCGATTGAAAATTGGGGTGCTTTTTTGATATTAAGTAAAAATAAGACGAAAACATGAATATTTTGAATAAAATAAATTACAGTGTATTTGGGACATAATAAGGTAAGTTTTCACGAAATTTCGTGAAAGAAAAATTGTTTTTGAAAAAGATATAAATAAAAAACCAAAAACTTGGTTTTTTTAATTTTTCACCTGAATTTTGAGGTTATGTGAAAAAATTATCGATACAAAAGTTGTAGATCTTTTCATTACCTACAACTTTGCCATTCAATTTTTTTCATAGGACCTGTAGTTTTGCCGGAAATCAAGGAAAACCATTTTTCACCCTTAAAAACACACCCCCTCCCACTTCCCGGACTCGGATCGACCGTAATTTATTTTTTCTTTCATTTTGATCATATTCCCCTCCTTTTTCAATGGGTTTCATCCTACTGCAATTTTTTTTTTTTCAAAAATTATCGACCCTGGTCTATTTTTCACCCAATTAGGTATAACCTTGTTCTACTGATGAAATTTTCGTTTTTTAAATAATACTAAATATACCCCCAGTTTGTGGATAAATGTTGTGCTTATTTTTGGGAAAGCGATGTTCAGGTTGAAATTGAAGATGTTATTTAGAGTAGCAATTATTATTAATTCATATAACCATTATGAGAAACCATTTCAGAATCGATAGATCTATATTTGTTCATTGGAAATAGTTTCATTAGTGTCATTAGTATTATTCGCTGCGATTTCTTCCAAGGATTTTCTTATTACCGATAAAAAGAATAGGAGCAGCTCGAATATTCCATAAGTAGTACATACATATTATGTACCTAAACCTCAACGAAATGAACAACAGTGAACATTTGATACAAAGCCGCGAGTTGATGAAGAAGCTTACACTTGTAAAAATTGGTAAAACGTTGATTAAAATTTAAATATACAAAAAATATTCCATGAATTTTCCATAAATAGTATGTATAAACCTTAAAAAAATTGACAAGAGTGAACATTTGAAACAAAGCCCCGAATTGAAGAAGGAAGCTTACACTCGTACAAATTGGTGAAACATTGATTAAAATTTCAATATACAAAAAACTTTTCAATTCAAATCTAAATTTTTCCTTATATTTCGAGTTTTAGAAATTTTATTTATCGTTTTACAAATATGAACGAGCGCGCAAAGGCTTCTGACTGCAGGTCAGGGCTTTTCTACTTTTTGAGAGCTCGTTCTACTTAAACGAGTGCTATATCGTTTTGCCCAAATATCTGTAATTTTCGAATTTCGGGCTGAAAATAGTCTCAAACGATAGGGTTAGACTCCCTGATGATGAATTCGTGGTTAAATTCAATTCCGTCCATTAGCACAATTACTTTCTAAGATATTGTTTTAGAGACTTGAAATTTTCAGGATAATTTCGGGTTCCAAAAGCTCAGTTGAGTTCGTTAACCATCCAAATTGTACAGGATGTTCCATAAAATATAGCCATTAAAAACTTTTGTTCCTCAATATCTCAAAAAATACGAAACCAATGGCCAAATGCAAGATGTGTATAACAAGCTTCATGCAAGATTTTGTGGAAATAGTGTAAACAGAACCAAGAAAATTAAATTGGAATATTGAAGAAAAGAAACTTCATATTTCCATAAAAAAATATCCGATTCGGATGAAATTTAAAAAAAAATAAAGATTGATACACTGAATGTTCATGCAGAATTTTGTAGCCATAGTGTTAACAGAACCATAGAAAATTCAATTGGAATATATATATTTCCAAAACAGGATATCTGGAGATGGCGACTTCGGTATATTTATACTTTAAAAAAGATGCCATTTCGTTTTAAGTTCCAAGAAATACCTTGTATCATTCAGAGCTATCCTGTGCTGAAGAGTACTTATAAAGACGAAATGGCTATCCATAGGCTCTGTTTGATACCACTTCCTTGCATTTTGCTTTGAACGAGGACGAGATTAGCTCCGAAGTATGAGTTTGATATTGGTCGATTTCAATCGATTAATATTATTCTCTGCTTCCATTAAAAATACGAATGTTATAACTGTCTAAAATCTTCTCATGAAATTTTCATCAAATCGTTTTCAACCTGCCTATTACCCACCTAATAGCAGTGTCGAAATATCCAAAAATATCGCCCTAAATAAATCCCACAGCCTCAGGGGCGTAGACTATGAATAAAATATAATTCAGGCCACTTAACAATTCTCAACACGCACAACATTCAATTTAGTGGTTCGTTATATCGTTATAAATCCATAAAAAACCGGAGATTTCGATTGAAAATTCGGTAACCCAGTGGTAGGCGCATTTCTCAGTACCAGTGTGTTGATTAATGATGTACGAGTGGCATGGATCCAACACTACATATACACCATGGTGGAATCGCACCAAAGCGAGCAAAGACTCAACCATCGGCCGCCGGGAAGGTTATGTTTCTTAGGATTCCAGAAGTATATTATTCATAGACTATTTGGAAAAAGAAAAAAAATCAATAGAGACTATAACTGTGCGTTATTGGACCGATTGATACCGAAATCGCAAATAAAAAACGGTCACATTTACCGAAGAAAAATTTAGAAAAGCCCAAAGCAGGAGCCCTCGAGGGCTCGTTCTTTGGTGGAGCAAAAAGACTATTTTCTCAAAACTTTATATGGGATTTGTAAATAATAAATTTCACTTGAATCGGTTATCCTGTTATGGAAATAAACAGATTCTTCTTTTCAATATTCGAATTGAATTTTCTACGATTCTCTTGACACTATGACCACAAAATTTTGCATGGAGATTTCAGTATAACAGTATTCATTCACAAAAAAAATTCTTCTGAATCGGATATCATGTTATGGAATTATGAAGATTCTCCTTTTCAATATTGCAATTGAATTTTCTATGGTCACAAAATTCTGCATGAACATTCAGTGTATAAATCTTTATTTATAAAATAAATTTCACTCGAATCGGATATTTTCTTATGGAAAAATAAAGTTTATCCTTTACATATTCCAATTGAATTTTCTATGGCCATGTTCACACTATGGCCACAAAATTTTGCATGAAGCTTATTATGAACATGAGCATATTGGCTGCAACATTGCATTTCGATTGGTTCCGTTTTTTCGATAATAAGGAACAAAAATTTTGAATGGCTATATTTTATGGAACACCCTGTACGATTTGGCTGGTTAACGAACTTAACCGAGCCATTTGGGACCCGAACTCATCCTGAAAATTTCAAGTCTCTAGGACAATCCCTTCGAAAGTTATTGTGCTAACGGACGGCCGGACGGCCCCACGGACAGAATTGAATTTGACCACGAATTCGTCATCAGGGAGTCTAACCCTATCGTTTGAGATCATTTTCGGCTCAAAATTCGAAAATTATATATAAATAAGGTCTTTTTAATCTGGGCTCGAACGAAGAGGCTAGTCACTTGGCAAAGAGGGAGTACGAATGTCACTCATTGGCCCAGAACCCTTCTGTGGTATAGGTGAATATACCTATAAAAAGGAGTTTTTAGAGGAGGAGAAAGCCGAGAAGGAAAAACTCTGGCGGAACCTTCCAGGGATGGATCATTCTCTGAAACAGCAATATCCAAAAGATATCTGGATCTTGGTAAGAAACAATTACACCTCCTCACTGGCTTTCTTACAGGACACTGTCGCTTCAGGAAGCACCTGTTGAGGATGTGATTATCGGACACTGACGAGTGTAGGTTCTGTGGGGAGGAGGAAGAAACCCCCATTCATCTAGCCACGGAATGCTTTGCTATTACAAGCTTAAGGAAAAATGCCTTGGGCAAGAAACTTGTAAGAGTGAGGAACTAGCCTCATTGAAGCCTTCACAGATATTGGATTTCATCAGATCTCTGGAACTGGAAGGCGAGCTGTAAAGGGTGTGTACAAAACAGCTCTGTATGGGGGTACAATAGACCTTGAGGTTGCAGTGAACTGTAACCCCTTTCAAAACTATAACTATAGGTTCACTTTATTATATGAATATTGAATTGAACCATGAAAACCTGAAAATTTCAATTGAAAATTCGGTAACCCAAGCACTTTTCCCAGAACCAGTGTGTTAATTAACGATATACGAGGCGGCATTCTTGAATGTTGAACGTGACATGAACCTCTGTGTCGAAGTTGTTTGAAAGGAATGTTGAAATTGAGTCCGATTTCAATATTAAATTGAAAAAGGAAAGCCCTCTAGGGCCTATAGATTGTGCTAGTTAGCTTTAAGGTTACTGTGGGTGTGATTCATTCATAAGTCAGCGACCTAGATATGAACTGAATGTCATTGAGGAGGTTGACTGCCATATAAAGGGTTGTTACAATACAATATGATTTTTATGACATACAGGGTTTTCCTTTTAAGTCTAATAATCTAATTAGACGTTTTTGGAGAACTAGTGAATATTTCGTTCTGAAATTTCAGGGGGAGCCTTGAGGATGAAGGAACTCTTTGCTAAAATATTTTCAATTCGACAGTGTTGCCACCTCTATCTCAAACGCATGTATCTTTCTTATATCAAATGCAGCTACCAATTTTTTTATTCATGTATCGATTCAATACCAAATTCGCAGTATAAACCTAATAAAAAAAATTCTCTGCCTTGCACTGTTGCCAAGTTAGGATCAAATTCTTGAAATTTTTGACATCTGCATTGCAAGATTGGAAATACAATATCTCCATTATTTTCTATGCGAACGGAACCAAACTCAGCAGTCTCATAGTAAAGAATCCATGCATTCATGTGGTATATTTAGTATTTTGATAAATCGTAAAGTTATCCGAAAATTTTGATACGAAAATGTGGAACTTAAAATTGAAATATTTCGAGATTTTCAAATGGCAACCCATATTTATTTTACAGCATTCGATTCTAAATAAAAAATGAATGGCATTCCTTTCTTACACTAATATTTATTTTGGATAGTTTTCGAATGAGATGAAAGTCCCTAAGTACATAGAAGTCGATTGTATGCTCGCATCAAGAAGTGAACTTACTACGACTTGCTCTCACGGTTAATGAGTGTTTCAAGACTAACCAAATGCAATGAAAGTCGTTTTCGCACGGAGCACTCGCAAGCAAACGAGTCCCCTGTTTTTTCGAGAGAAGTGAACCCTATCAGAAAAGAATTTTCGAAACGCTTAAATAAGATCAAAGAACAAGTTTGACTGAATTTGGAGAAGAACTGGGTTATTTTTATAATTATTATTATTTGAATTATGTCGTTATGGCTAGATTTGCTTTCCAGGAACTGCGACTATGTAAGCCTTTTATTCCTTACCCTACTCATTTGAGGAAACCTGAGGATGTCGTCGATTTCGTTTTGATAAAACGGACAACCTCCTTAACCCTTTGACTACCATAATTACAATTTGTTGGTGAATTTTTGAAATCATCCTAATGTAAGGTGGAAATGAATCAAAAATAATAGTACATACCTATTTTTCCAAAAAAAAATATTAGTTTTTGAAAAATGTTGGTGGTTTCACAAAGTAACCACTGGGAGTTTGCGGAAAATATTTTCATTGAATTATTTGATGTGATATTTTACAAAACAATTTTTTTCACCTCTGATTGAGAAGCAGATGGTATTTCCTCAATCAAACCAAAAATCTCATCATCGATCATACTCAAAAGATTATGGAATGACCAAAATTTTTTTGTTTCCTGGAAAAAAATATTTCCAATAAGTCCCAGAGGTTTCACAGAGTAACCACAGGAAACAAGCCGCATGATTTCGAAAAATTTGATGATAAATCAAATTTTTCGAGATTATTCAATGCATATATCTCTATTCTATCGATAAAAGTACTCACCATCCATTGCACACGCGAATCACCACTTTATTTTCAAGTAAAACATCGAAAATCGTCCAAAACAACACACGTTACTGTAAACAGTTGAAAATGTGTTGCCTGTGAAAGGATCGACAAATTTCAGGTGCTGCTTTTAATGCTCACCAATAGATGACACCACAGGCGAGCAATTCAAACAGCGGTTTCAAAGATATACCACTGGTATTTGAGAAACAAACTATCGAATATGCGGTTTCACCGTGAAACCTGTGGTAGCGAAAGGGTTAATAGCCTGGGCCGTTACCTCTTGGCAGTCCAGGACCGGTTTCCCCATATGAATTTTTCTAGCACTAACTTTGGTCTGTAGCTTTGAATTGGAGCCCCCTATATATACGGAAATAATTCTAAATCGCGTCAGTGGTGGGTCACCCGGTATATATTTGTGAAACATAATGCTCATTTCCCAGGGCTTCAGAGGTCCTCAGTTTACGTCCATATACCCCTATGCCAGTGCCTCTGGATCATAATTCGCTATATACACCTTGTTTCAGAATCTTCAAGGAGACCAAGTGAAGAGAGCACAGCAAGCCTCAATATCCCTCAGCACAGACAGGATACGCCACATATTTCCACGATAGAGAATACCTCTTTACCAAGGAGCAAATCGAATTCGCTGACCAACATAAAGTTCTCAAAGATAGATCACGACCTCTGCCTGAATGGCATTGAGGAGAGTCCCAGGCCCACCAACCACACTGTTAACTTCAGAAGAGGATCCCTTCAACAAGACCAGGTCAGAAAATATTATAAGAGCTCAATTTTGCACTGATCTAGTTGGTGATCACTCTGAATTATCATACTTCATAGAGGGTGTCCCGGAAAATGTGGGAAATCTCTTGGATTCAGATAGAACATAAAAAATGATCATGGCAAGTTTCCATAATTTTTTTTTCTAGCGGTCCTCCCTACGAAGATACGACCTCCTAAATGACGCCACTGGAAATCCATTTTAGTGGAATAAGTTTCGAACTACTCGATATAATTTGATGAAAATTTGATATGATTAATAGTATTAAGGACCTCTTGAATCACCGCACTCAAATTTCAATTAGCTGGTTCAGTTTACCAGGGGCGGACTGGGTTGTACAGTTTAATGCTTACATTTTAACACCCTGTATGAGAAGGCTAGGAAAAAAATTATGGGATCTTGTCATCTTATTTTTTTATGTTCTATCTGAATCCGAAAGAAGTTTTTTTTAAGGTCTATGGAATATGAGATCTGAGGCCTATTGCACCAAATACACCCGATATCTCTTAATTTGTAGGCGCTTTCCTTCAGGTTCACTTAACAAGCGTTTAAAAAATCTGACGTCTTCGAATAAATCCATTTTTTTCATCATTTTCAATGCTAACGTCATGGACCTATAATACTATAATACTATAATTAGTATTATAAATCTATGGCTAACGTACGACCAACCATAGAAACGATCAGATAAACATTCGTAAATACTGGGTCTTTATAAATGATTGTAACAGCGCAGTTGGCTTTGTATTATTTTCATTTTACTGTGCTTCTTATGCAAACTCAACCCATTTCTCAAATCTCTCTTTATATTCATTTCTATGTATCTTTAACATTGATAATTCCAGCCACATAATTCGACACCCTAACCTGCGTAACATAGTAATATAAATAAATAAATAATCCAAAGCCAACTGCGCTGTTACAATCATTTATAGAGACCCTGTATTTAGAAATACGTAGGACATGTAAACTATCAACATCTGACGCGCTCGAGTAAGTCCATATAAAAGTTTTTTTTTGACAGTTTTGAAGATATAGACATTCCTGCAAGAATGTGCTATTCATGGACCATGACTATTTATAAATCTATAGTGCTATTACTTTTGTTAATATCTGAAAATGGGACGGTCGCTAGATGCCCTAAAGATAGGTCACGTTTTTGCTCCTTGTTAAAAATGCGCAGAAACCCCAATCTATGTTTATTAGCTGTTTTTTGTTAACTATTTGGTCCCGTAATCTGAGGGAACTTCCTCACCACACAAAAAGCAGTGCGAACTGAATAAAAATTGATATGTGAACGTAACAATGGCTTAGTCCCATTCTCTTTAATCATTTCAATATAAGATGCAATCTATTTATCTTTGGTATACTGCTCTCTGCACTTTTTTATAGTATTCGTTTTGAAGAGTTTCGTACTCCTGAGCTGTTCCAGTGCTTGTGTGCCGTACATAGAGATAATCTCTATGGTGCCGTATTTCGAGCTTTTGAGTTACTCAGGAGCACAAAACTCTTCAAAACGAATAGGCTATTTGTGATCCTCTAATTTTGCATCGTTTCAATAAAACTACTTTTCCATCGTTATATTTTTTCACTTACCTTTATGAAGGACTGCAACCATATCCGTTTCACTACAGCGTACAGCCACCTGCGATCCATCTAACAAGAGTCTCTCACAAAGTAAACACACCCGAGACATTCACAAACATTCACCGTTAATGGTTATCGGGAAACTGAACTGAAGTATTTTTGAAACATAGATAAATTAAAAATAGTAATCATCGAAATGAATACAATCTTCAATTTATAGGCTCACAGAACCTTCTTCAGGCGGACTTGGATGATTATTCATTTCGATTTCGTTTCACAAAAACCCCGATCACGTTGATTGATGAATTTCCATTATTTCTGTGTAAATTTCAGTTCATTTTTGACATAAACCATCGACTCAAACCTAAATCAACGATTTGAATGCCAAATTAAGGTTTGTGTAACCCGCGTATCTATGTTTCGAAAAAATTGTTAGGTTAGCCGTAAAGGCAAAGCATTTATTGTTTGTCATTTTTTCATTATCCTATTTCAGATATTGACAAAAGTAATAGCACAGTCTTGCAGGAAATTTAGTCTTCTTTAATTTTGTACTGAATGGTCTTTTCGCTAAAAAGCTTTGTTTAAGAGTCATAAGCAACAAACTGGAAATAGTCCAAAATTTTCGCGATTTTTGCATTTCCTGAAGTTAGCTCTCTTCTGGCGAGAGGGCAAAACTAAAATTCGGATTCAGCGACCCAAAAAACATATAGGGCCGTTCAGAAAACCCTAAATTTACTGGACTACTGTTGTTTTGCCAGAAATCGAGATAAATCCATAGATTTCTGAATCTTGACCTAACTACAGAAATGAAGATGAAATTCAGATACCTGTCAAGTTTTTCCAAGAATTTTTCTAACCACCAAAATTCGCTCTCCAATCGATATTGTAGAATGTGCAGAGCCCCTAGTAATTTGCCTGCGATTTTCGAAATGCATATAAACTATATTCACTCAACCTTGTTTTTTCAGCAGAAACCAAACAATTTTCCAGCAGCCAAAGATGCATTTGGGCCCCAACTTAATGCGGAATCCTACTCTACCATACCTGGAACGCCACTGCCTTCGCTTGTCAAGGAACCAGATTTTCCAACAGAAGAGGTACCCCAAACGCCTATCAAGACTCCGCCAGAGAAAGAGGAGGTAGGTGAAACCACAATTAATTTTAATGGGATACTGATCTGAAATAAATCTGTCATCAAGGAATTTATTTTTGGGCGCTCGTTGTACTTAAACGAGTGCTATATCGTTTTGCCCAAATGCCTGTTATTTTCGAATTTTTAGCCGCAAATGGTCTCGAACGATAGAGTTCGACTCCCTGATGATGAATTCGTGGTCAAATGCAATTCTGTCCGTGGGGCCGTCCGGCTGTTCGTTAGGGATTGTCCTAGAGACTTGAAATTTTCAGGATGAGTTCGGGTCACAAATGGCTCGTTCGTTAACCAGCCAAATCGTACAGGGTGTTCCATATGGCCATTCAAAATTTTTGTTCCTCGATATCTCAGAAAAAAACGAAACCAATCGAAATGGAATGTTACGACCAAATGCAAGATGCTTATAACAAGCCTCATGCAAAATTTTGTGGCAAAAGTGTGAACAGAACCATAGGAAATTCAATTGGAAAATAAGAAACTTCATATTCCCATAAGAAGATATTTGATTCGAGTGAAATTTATTTTGTGAATGGAGATCGATATACTGAATGTTCATTCAAAATTTCGTGGCTATTGTGTTAACAGAACCATAGAATATTCAATTGGAATATTGAAAAGAAGAATCTTTATATTTCCATAACAGAATATCCAATTCGAGTGAAACTTATTTTGTGAATCAAGACTTATATAAGTACTGAATGTTTATGCAAAATTTCAAGGGGATCGCATGATCAGAACCAAAGAATTTAATTCCTTCTTTCGTGCTGACAGATCCAATACTTTCACTGTTATTTAATCTGTAATTTTTTGATAATTCCTATTCGCAAGGTAATGAAGCTCTTAAATCTTCCTCGAAGATCTCTGTGAAGATGTCTAAAAGGATTTTTCTTCGTTGGAAATTAAATTTAAAGAATGAGCTCCGAGTTAATTTGGAAGACAAGCTTCTTCTCTCTTCGAATGAAGTCTCATTTTTTGAAGGTTAACAGCTTATTTCGCGAGAACTTGAGCTTTTTCATTAAACTCTTATTTATTTTTCTGTAAAACCGAAAAAACGGGATAGGGAAATTCAGTAATGAAGTAACGCCAGGTGAATTATGCGGAATAGAATAAAGGAAAGGATCTGAAAGATTCGAAAAAGTCTGTTACCTGTTCGGTTTTCCAGTCATAGTTTTTTATTCGAGAAGGAACTATTGACTTATGTACCTTTTCGAAAATCTGACGAAATAGAAAAGTTTTTTTCCTACATTTGTACACCAAGTTCATAATACTTTTTTCGAGGAGTCCTCGATTCTTCCATCAAGATTTTATAAGGAATTTTTTCCGTGGGGCCGTCCGGCCGTTAGCACAATAATTTCCGAAGGGATTGTCCTAGATACCAGAAATGTCCAGGGTAGGTTCGGTTCCCAAATGCCTCGGTTAAGTTCGTTAACCAGCCAAATCGTTCAGTATGTTCCATAAAATATGGCTATTCAAAATTTTTGTTCCTCAATATCAAAACAGAAGGAAACCCATGTAAACCGATATACTGAATTTTCATGCAAAATTTTGTGGCCATAGTGTTAACAGAACCATAGAAAATTCAATTGGAATATAGAATGAAGAATCTTTATATTTCCATAACAGAATATCCGATTCAGGTGAAACTCATTTTGTGAATAAAAACTGATATACTGAAAATTCATGCAAAATTTCAAGAGTTGCGGAATCCATTTTGCACGATTGCTATCCTTAGGATAAGTTCTCTAAAAATTTCCAACAATAAAATGCAAACGCTATGAGACACAAACAGATCATACATTAACTCTTCAACAGCCCCTATACATAAACCATTAAAGATCGATAAGCTTTGTGTACACAGGAAGTTCTTTGTGTGTAACAAGCAAATATATGTCATTATAAATTATATCTACCCCACTCTTTAGGAACAATTTGGTGGAAATTTATCGAAGGAAAAACGATTGCATGGAAATGGCATCAGGTAATTGCCTCAATTACTTTTTTTATCTTTCTCAATTACTGTACAAATAATGGCGTCGAATGAGGTTTTTCGGCATTACCATTGAGTTTAAAAATACCTAGAGGAACAACCCCCTTCATTTATTTGAAGCCGCCTTCGGTTGTAGTACCTTCCTGTGTTCATAGGGGCGCAGATGAGGATCAGAGAATCGAAATGTTTTGCTCTCGCATCTAGCGGTGCGAGGCTGAACTATAAAGCACTATTCCCTAAGCGTAGAGGGTAGACTACCCTCAATACCTAATCGGTCTGGGCAATTTGATGACGATCAGGACCGGCGTAAGGAAATGTGGCTTGTTCAGTATTTTATCACAATACTTGACTGGACGTTCGAAAGTAATAATCATAAAAAATTTGAGGGTTTGATTTTTATACAAATTCTCATTCTCGATGTGTTCTGACAATCAGTTTATAGTTATTTAATCAACTAGGTTATTAAAGACAGTGACTAATGGTCAAGATATTTTAAAGAGTGAGCTCCGCTCACGGTTCAATAGTTTTTTGGCCGAATATTTCATTGATCATAAGTGAGTGAAATGAACGATTGAAAGTTTATATTGTAATAATTGAATTTTCGCTTCGACCATTTCAGAAAAATCTCACTAGAATTTGCAGAAGACTAATTGTTTCTTATCCGAACTAAGGTTGATTCACATTATCAGACATGCAACGACACGGCACGGAACGACAAAGATACGACAAACCATTCTTTCTATATAAATAAATACTGATGTACACACTAACAGACAACGACGCAGCAACGACACGTAAAGGCAGCGACGAAGCGGACCGACATTCTTGGCAAGAATGTTTTTCGTGTCTGTGCCTGTACGTGACGCGTAGTTGCTGGAGAGTGTGAACAGTTTATTTGGATTTTCGCGATACTTCAGTGAAGTTTGAGGATTATTACAAAATGGATAATGAAAGATTGATTGAATTCGGAAATATTGGTGAAATTTTCTTTCGTCGTCTACCAGTTCTTTATATAAAGTATGATACTCTTCTTCAGTTTTACGTTTTTGTAACATTTTATGCACCCATAATCGTTTTTGTTTCTTCTTTACGGCTTCGTCATCTTCATCAAGCAATACAGCCATTATGGCTAGATCTTTATTGGTAAAATTTCTAAACATGACACACGAGGGTTGCTCACTTTGTAGCACTACGCTTCTAATTTTGTTAAGCAAAAACTAATTCATTACAAACAACTCGTCGAGATGTCGAATACGTATCGTATAATGTGAATTGCTGCCGCAACTATCGGGTCTTTGTCGTTCCGTGCCGTGTCGTTGCATGTCCGATAATGTGAATCAACCTTTATTCAGAAGATTTTTGCAACGGTTTATCCATGATAACTATGATTTTTATTACCACATATTCATCTCAAAAAAAATAAAAATGTACTTAATACTTATTTCAAAAATATAACCTGTATTGGAATAATATATTTCTTGGAAAATCATTTCAGTTTTCATAATTCCCTGGTGAGAATGTTATTTTTCGATTTATTTCTCATTTTAATTCGAATCATTCAGTTACTAAGGAATTAGTACATGATCTCCCTTTCACACCATTTGTAACGAATTAGGACGAATCCGACCCTGCCTATGATTCGTACACGACCTTTTTGGAAGGCCGTGTTTTGTAGTACTACAACGAAGTGTATATTCCTACAGATTTCTGTGAATGAGTAGCTGACCATAAAGAAAGTCTGTTCTGTGTAGCTGACAAAATGGACCAGACGGTCCCGGCCGATTTCAGTTCCTCGAGTACCTACTATGTACCGCCACTTTACGGCGTTGAAGTTTGGCTTCATTTCCTTGAGAGGCGTTGTTCCTCTAGGTATTTTCAAACTCAATGGCATTACACAGTCTTTAGATAATCTGCTCCACATGAGGGATATTGACTCAAATTTCGAAAAAATATAGTTTAATAGTTATTTAATCAACTAGGTTAGTGAAGACTGCGACTAATGGTCGAGATATTCTAACGCGCGAGCGGAGCGAACGCGTTAATAGTTTGAGACCATTAATTGCGATTGATAATCGAGTTGATGACAAGAATTTTTCGACGATCTCAATATGAATTGCGTATGAATTCTTGATTGAAATACATTCTCATTTTGCACGAGACTTACATTTGGCATAATATAATTTCTTTGTATTTATGTTCTACATATGTAGTAGAGTTTTGACATTTCTCGTAGTGCTTCTGAATACTGTGTTAACGGTTGTCATGAGGATTGCACATTAAAATAGCAGAAATTGAGCATTAAAATGGGTTATTAATTATCAATTACGTACACATTAAAATCGCCTTTTATTTTGAGATCGACGGAAAATGATATTTTTATGATGAAAATTCATATTAATGTAATTTCAAGTTGCAGGAAATTTAATAATAATTTTAGCCTGTAGGTCTGCCGCGTATACAGGGTGGTTAAGAAAAATCGAGTGAAATATCGAAATTTTATTTCCTTAGAATTCAAGCATTTTGAGACAATGTATGGCCTCCATGGGCACCAATAACAGCTTGACATTTTCTTTGTATTCTACACACGTTGTTGAACATTTCTTGAGGAGTTTGATTCCATAAACGGGGCAGAAGCTCTCTCAGATCATTTAAGGTTCTGCGGTAGGTTGATGATCATCTAATCTTCTCTGGAGCATATCCCATGCATGTTCTGTGCAATTCAAATCTGGTGAGTGCGGAGGTATTGGTAAATGTGGAATACCAAGCTCCTCGCGCGCATTCTCAACTATGGCGACACGGTGCGGCTTAGCGTTATCGTCTAGAAATTGAAAAGTTTCACCAATAGCAGCGTGAACATTTGGCACAACATTGTCAATGATATGCGTCCTATAGTGTAGGTGAAGTGGTCATATTCCCTGGACAAATGTGTAGATCTGTGCTCCCGTTGAAACATATCATATCATAACACTACCCCCTCGGAATGGATGGACTTCTTGGACACAGCGACTATTACGAGGTATGCATGGGATTGTCCATACCCTTATTCTTCGAGAATCTAAAAATCGTTCATATCTGGATTCATCAGTGAAATCACTACGCCATTGATCGTTCCAATTGATACGTTGCCTTGCCCATTCCAGTCTTCGACGCTTATGGGCATGTGTTAATGGAACTCTTCTTAATGGAAGTCTAGAACCTAGATTCACCTCTCTCAAACGTCGTTTGGTGATTTCGATGAAAACTTGAGCCCCATCTGCATCTTAAAGAGTATTCCGTAGCATTCTACAGTCTACACGTAGATGTAGGGTTTCTTCTCGACGAAACGCTGATGAAATGATCCTGAGCAGGTGTTGTTTTTCGTCGCCCACCAAGCCTTGGTCTTTCCAACACAGAACCTCCCTGAACCTATTCAAAAGTCGAGATATCACACTTTGGCTGACTTGGAGCATTTCCGCTACAACAACCTGAATTAGGCCACCCTGTGGCATTCCGATGGCCCTATTAGCCTCAGCGTTTGTTAATTTACGTCTTGCCATTTTCAGAAAACTCGTTTCAAATCGAAGTGGTTAATAAACTGATTCCATTTCAAAATGAGAACATTCATGAAGCATATGCAAAGAACCAAACTTCAGAAAAAAGGGGACCCGATAGACGAAAGTCTCATACTTATTTTTATTGGATCGATTCAAGTTATTATCGAGTTTTAAATGATTTCACAGCGATTTTCTCGAAGATTACATATTTTTCAAAACGATTGAATACGATATCCCTAACTCTTGTGGAGCAGTATATTTTCTCGTATGCACTTATGGTAATCGAACCAAAGATGATGGAGCCGAAGCGTATTTGTATATCGGATCTTTCTTTGTCCAATAGGAATTATCTTTATGGATTTTGTATCAATGATAAATTAAGATGAATCCGGAAAAGAAACATTCGTCGTGAGACGATTTGGACAGATGACGTCAGCCGACATACAAGAGCTGCATATAACTACAGAATGTCGAAGACGGTAGTTACCCCTACAAAATAACTCTGCTGTTTTATCTCTTTTTTGCCTGGGTTGGTAAACCAGGACATAGAGGAACTAAGTGCGAATATCTTAGAAGATATATCCGTCATAAGGATGATGCACGAATTCGTGGTCAACTTGGCACAATAACTTTCGAAGGGATTGTCCTAGAGACTTGAGATTTTCAGGTTGAGTTCGGTTCCCAAGTGGCTAGGTTAGGTTCGTTAACCAGCCAAATCGTACCAGGAGTTCCATAAAATATGGTCATTAAAAATTTTCGTTTCTCAATATCTCAAACAAAACGAAACCCATCAAATAGAAATGTTGAGGCCTTATGCAAGATGCTCATAATTGTTGTAGCTTGAGTACGATAGAGAAGTAAATCAAACCAAAATGCAGTTTGAATATTATATTGAATAATATCTAAAAAGACAAAAGAAATATTCTGCATACGAGTTAACACGAAAACCAACCAATACGTCAATGTCACACCTTACGCGCCTATACTGTTAACATAAAAATAGAGTGAGACCATAGAGTACATAAATTGTTTTCTTCAACACCCTACCCCAATTTATGTAAACTGACAATCTCTAACATTTAATAAATCTCGAAAATAATTAAATTTAACTCTAGGCAAAGGTTTAGTTAACATGTCAGCTAACTGATCCTGACTAGGAATATAACAAATCTCAACCTTTCTTTCTAAAACACAGTCTCGAACAAAATGATATTTAGTATCAATATGTTTGCTTCGTTTACTTTCAAGCGTTGATGCAATTTTTATACATGACTGATTATCTTCGAAAACAACTATTGGATTTACATTTCCAAATATTTCTTCTAAAATTTGATTCAGAAACAAACTTTCAGTGACAGATGAACAAAGTGCAATGTATTCAGATTCTGTACTAGATAAAGCAACTACATTCTGTTTTTGACTTTTCCACAATACAACATTATTGTTCAATCTAACTACATATCCTGTAACGCTTTTTCTATCAATTTGATCATTTGCAAAATCGGAGTCAACAAATGTATATATCTGATTTGCTTTTTCACTCTTTACATATTTTAAGCCATAATTTTTAGTTGTATTTAAATATCTAAGTGCATTTTTGAGTTGATTCCAATGTTCTCTTTTGTAGGAATTTTGAAATCTACTAAAGTAGGAAATTGCATAACACAAATCTGGTCTTGAACCCAACATTATATACATCAGACAACCAATGAGTTCACGATATGGTAAATTTCTGTCATATGATTCATTACATTTGGGTAGATATTGTTTTGGTTGTATCGGTATATCACAATTTTTAGACTTATCCATATTAAACTTTTTCAGAACTCTTTCAATTAAATTACATTGAGAAATATATAAAGAACTTCCAATTTTCTGAATTTCTAATCCTAAGAAAATGAATTTTTCAGATTTTAGTTCAGTCATTTTAAAAGTTCTTGATAATTGTTCTTTCAAGTTATTGAGTTTTATTGTAGATTTGGACATGAGAAATAAATCATCTACATACAGCAGTAAATAACTATCATCATTATCAAAATAAAGGCATGGATCTTTCTTTGAACGCTTAAATCCTAATTTTGAAATAAAAGTGTTAAAAGTATTATTCCAGCATTTAGGTGCCTCTCTTAAACCATAAAGAGCCTTAACTAATTTACAAATCTTATTAGGTTCTTCTTTGATACCTTCAGGTAAATACATGTAGGATGGATTTTCTAAAGTTCCATATAAAATGCTGACTTAACGTCCATCTGCAACATGAGCAAATCCTTTTCTAAGCCTAAACTTAATAGCACACGAATTGTAGCCATTCTAGCTACTGGCGAGTACACATCTTCTTCTAATGGATCTTGCTGAAAACCACGGGCAACTAGGCGAGCCTTTTTCACTGTTTTATCACCGACAACTTTTTCTTTGAACACCCACTTGGAATCTATTATTTTTACATCACTAGGTTTTTCCACTATTTCCCATGTTCCTTGTTGTTGAATTGAATTCAGTTCTTCTTTAATTGCTTCTTCCCATCCATTTTTCATTTCAACTGCTTCTTTATATGATTTTGGTACACTGTCTGGAAAAATTCCAACTGATAGTGCTGCCATAAGTTCATAATCTTTGAGCCAATCGGGTTTCTTCTTAATTCTTTTACCTCTGTTCTCTTTACTTTCAACTTCGTTTGTTTTCCTTTGTATGGTTTCATGTTCTTCATCATCACCATCATGTTCTTCGTTATCACCATCATGTTCTTCGTTCACATCCTGTACATCTATAACTGTTTGTTTTTCCTCTGATTCATTGAATATGACATTTCTTCCACATATTATCTTTTCAATTTCTGGATCCCACAATCTATATCCATTGTTTGTGTATCCCATCATAATTACTTTTCGACTTTGGGAATCTAACTTTGATTTTCTACACTCCTTCGGTATAAGGTTATAAGCAATGCATCCAAATAATTTAATTTTGTTCAGATCCGGCTTGACACCGTACCAGATTTCAGATGGTGTTACACCATTCTTCAACGTTCTAGAAGAAATTCGATTTAGTAAATATGCAGAACATAACACTGCCTCTCCCCAGAATATTTTTTCTAGTTTTGAGTCAAAAATGAGACATCTAGCCATTTCCATCAAAGTTCTATTATACCGTTCTGCAACTCCGTTGTTTTCCGGATTATAGGGTATGGTATACTGCAATTGAATTCCTTTCTTCTTACAAAATGATTTTAATTCCTTTGAAGTGTATTCACCCCCATTATCACATCTAAGTTTTTCTATATTTTTCTGAAATTTAGTTTTGACCAAACTTGCATATTCCACAAATTTTTCTGTTACTTGTGATTTTTCTTTCATTAAATAGCACATTCCAAAATGAGAATAGTGATCAATGAAGGTAACTATATATTTATTACTATCATGGGTGGCTGGATTCATCGGGCCAACTACATCAGTTGAAACAATTTCTAAAATATGTTTTGCCTTTAATTCATCAGGGATACTTGAAAATGGTAGTCTGGTTTGTTTAGAACTCACACATGTTTCACAAATTCCTGAATGCTTCTAATTTAGATACAGATAGTAGGTTAATAGTTAAATGTTCACATTCCCATACATCTTTCATGGTTATATTTCGCCCATCGATGGTACTCAACTTCAAATCCCCTTGTCTTACAGCTTTTATACTTTCTCCTTGTTTAGCAACATTCAAAACCCTTTCGATTTTTCTTGTATTGATCAAAAATTTATAGAAATCTTTACTTATCAAATGATGGGTTGCTCCACTGTCTATTATGAAAGTAATTTTATCTTTATTTAAATAATAAGAATTTTCACTTACTTGTTCTGCAGTCAAGAATGTGATTTCATCGTCTCCTTCAGCACTGTATGCCTGCTGTCTCTGACCACTTCTACAATCTGCTCGTTTGTGACCATATCTTCCGCAATTGTGACATTTGAATGGAAATTTATTTTTGTATTGACCATTACCTCTTCCTGAAGCTCCTCGAAAGTTTCCTTGACCTCTTCTATGATAATTTCCTCTGTGACTTCCACCAACGTTATCTGTGCTCTTGAAAACAGCTTCTGGTGCATT
Organism: Propylea japonica; assembly: GCA_013421045.1. Taxonomy (NCBI): domain Eukaryota; kingdom Metazoa; phylum Arthropoda; class Insecta; order Coleoptera; family Coccinellidae; genus Propylea; species Propylea japonica. The sequence goes on from CM024243.1 coordinate 54,280,410, forward strand.
TTCCTGTGGTTGGTCCTTTTGCTGTCTGGCTTCCTCCATCAATAGCTTGCCTTTCACAAATTCTAGTGTTACTGTTCCTGCTTGGCAAAATAGTATATCAAGAGCAGTTGTGACACCTTGATAATTATCTGGCATAGCTGATAACAACTGTGAAATGACTTCTGTTTCTTGAATTGAACCACCATTGTTCCTTAGTTCTGTGACAGTTCTCTCAAATTCAATAATGAATTCATTCAGGGAGGTCTTTCCTGTGAATTTCATGTTTCTTAATGTTCTTTGTAACCGAACTTGGTTTGCTACTCCGGTTTGTGAGTATGTTGCTTTTAAGGTCTCTAAAATTTCCTTGGCTGTTGTTTTGCTTTTAACCATTTCTAGTACATTGTCTCCAAGTGTATTGACAATCAAATTTCTGGCTTTAACGTCATTCTTTATGAAACTTTCCCTACGAGTTACATCTGTTCCACTTGGGGGGTCAATCTTAATGATATCCAATACTCCATGATGTTCTAATAATAATTTTACCCTGAATTCCCAGTTCGAATAGCCTGTTCCATCAAACTGTTTGATTTGATGCTGTATTACGGACATTTTGATGCTTCTTATTAATTTTAGGTTACTTCCTCGTGTGTCTTTTTACTTCCTGCTTTTCCGTTGATATCTCCAACTAAAGTCTGGGCACATAACCTGTTGTAGCTTGAGTACGATAGAGAAGTAAATCAAACCAAAATGCAGTTTGAATATTATATTGAATAATATCTAAAAAGACAAAAGAAATATTCTGCATACGAGTTAACACGAAAACCAACCAATACGTCAATGTCACACCTTACGCGCCTATACTGTTAACATAAAAATAGAGTGAGACCATAGAGTACATAAATTGTTTTCTTCAACAATAATAACCTTCATGCAAAATTTGGTGGCCATAGTGTGAACACATATTTCCATAACAGAATATCCGATTCGAGTGAAATTTATTTTGAGAACGAAAACTACTACACTGAATGTTCATGCAAAATTTCAAAGAGATTGCATCATCAGAACCATAGAATAATTTTTTTTATTATTTATTTTTACACATTTCATTTTTTGAAGCATTTTCAGAATATAATTTCGATTGTGCTGAGATTCTGCATTTATATATTTGGTATCAATCTCAAATTCCATATAAAATTTTGAGGTATTAGTCTTATTGCTACACCAAAGAACGAGCTGTTGAAAGCCTTTTGCTCAGGGCTTTTTTTAAATTTTTTATTTGTTCAGGACTTGGACCCAGAAAGCCTGTACTTTCGCGACGGCAAAAGGAGAATCGATATGGTTTTGGTATACGAAGAAGAGGAGCTGGGAGTCATGACAGAGGCGGAAGCGAGACGAAGAGATTATCGACGAGTTTTTCAGGTATTTTTACAAGAGTTACTATACGCGCCAGAAGATAATCTTCATTTTTTTCGAAGGAGAATCTAGTCAAAGAAGGTCTAGAACTCGAGCTAGAACACAAGGACAGCTCATTCGACGGCAAGACTTGGTTTCTGAAGATACACCTGACGTGGAAGACTAAGACTCGTTATGCAGAGGTTATGGGATTGAAACTTCCGATAAAACGGTTCATCACAATTTCCGTCAAGGCTTGGGTGAGTAGCTGCTTCAGTTGAATCCTCCTTTTGGATAACTACAGTTTCTCTAGGACGACGAATTGAAAGAAAAAGAAAAACCTTCTTTGTGGACGAAGCTGCAGAAGATCTGGGAACATTTTTTTCAATACGACACCAACCTAATAGAGGAGGATCCTTCTTTCCATGCCGCAACACGTGGAGCAGACAGAGAAGAACAGTAGGTCGAAATTAAATGAATAACCGTAACGTTTTGGTCAGTAGATCTATTGGTAGTTTTTTAGTAGGGTTCTCTTTTTAATGAGGCATGCAATGGAACTCGTCAAATGACTCTGCAAATGCAAATTTTCAACTTCTGATGAAAAAAATGCTCCTTGAGAAGCAAAAGTAAGGAACTCCAGAAGCTCATCGATGAAAAGTGACCCAAAATGTTCATAAAAATTGTTCGAAATCATCATTTGTTCGTTTTAATCCTCTCCCATTATAAATTTCACCTTCACGACAAAGTAAACTTTTTGCAGACGCCAAAAAAATGACAGGGATAAAAAAGATTCGGAGAACTTGCCACCTATCCACCTTTTCTGATACACGTTATCCAGATAATCTAGACCATCTTAAACCACATTTTCGATCGGATATTAGGTGGGACTACTTGTAATTCTTGCAAATTCTATGGTAAAATGGAATAAATATTCAATTGCTATTCGAAATGATAGGAAAATTAGCCAATTTCCGTACTATGAACAAGTCCAATCTAGACGTTTTGACTCTGCGTTATAACTCACCCTCTGAGTATCTGAGAGGGCTTCAAGGAAGCTAGATCAGCGTTTCTTCTTTGATTCTCCTGTCCAAGAAATTCTTTGCGCGGGATCGCAATGGAAAGGCATTAAGTAACTAAATGAACAGGGGTTTCCACTTCCTTCCTACATAATCTGCACTTGTCAGTGTCTGCTGAGCCAATTCTCATCATATGCTTAGTTATAGTTATAGTTGTAGTTTAAAAAGAGGTTACATTTCACTGCGACCTCAAGATCTCTTGTGCCCCCTTACAGAGCCGTTCTGATCACACCCTTCACAGCTCGCCTTCCAGTTCCAGAGATCTGATGAAATACAATATCTGTGAGGGCTTCAACGAGGTTTGTTCTGCACTCTTACAATTTTCTCGCCCAAGGCATTCTCTCCTTAGGCTCGCAATGCCAAAGCATTCATTGACTGGTGAATGGAGGTTTCTTCCTCCTCCCCACCGAACCTACACTCGTCAGTGTCCGATAATCTCATCCTCAACAGGTGCTTCTTGAGGCAACAGTGTCCTGTGAGAAAGCCAGTGAGGACGTGTAATTGTTTCTTACCAATATCCAGATATCTTTTGGATCTTGCTGTTCCGAAGAAACTAAGTGGAATAAACCATCCCTAGGAAATTCTGCCAGAGTATTTCCTTCTCGGCTTTCTCCTTCCACAGAAACTCCTTCTATAATAGGTACATTTACCTCTATCACAGAAGGGTTCTGGGCCAATAAGTGACATTCGTGTGCCCTCTTTGACAAATGTATTGGCCCCTTCGTTTCCTTTGATTCCCGAATGGCAGGGAAAAAGACCTTATTTTTCTTGCCTACCTCATTGAGTTTGTTCCGGCACTCCCAGATCATCTTTGAGTCGATGACGTAGGAGCTCAGTACTCCGATATCAGCTTGACTATCTGAGTGTATGGCTATATCGCACTTCTGATACATATTTCATTTTCTGAATAATTTCCAGAATATAATTCCGATTATGCTGAAATTCTGCATCTATAAATAAGGTATCAATCTCAAGTTCCATATTAAATTTTGAGGTAATAGTCTCATTGCCCCACCAATGAATGAGCGCCCTAAAGCTCCTGCTCAGGGCCATACTGAAGTCGCACTATATGTAAATTTACTATATACAAAAACCACTCTGTATATGACATAAATTCAGATGAGAATATTTTCAGATTCATCGTAAAAGACAGGGTGACGGAATTTGCCAGCTCCCAACGCAGCATGATAGTAATGCAGATTCTGCTAAGGGTTCGATACGATGATGCATCGGATAAGGTAAAATTTCGAACTTGTATCTACTTTTCAATCAGAAATACAAGGTGTAATTCGACGTGATTCTTCAAAGCAGATAAACTAGACGTCAGTTGCTGCACAATGCATGGTCCGAAAGGATATGGTAAGGAAGATATGACAGTTTTTTCTGAAATGTGCTACCTCGTTATCGAAAATAATTGATTTTGTGAATACGGCTTGATCCTGAATTTTCGATGAATATTTTTTCAAAGCTAAGGAGATGGTCTTCATTCAGAAAAATTTCCGATTTCCCGAGATATACAGGGTCATCAATACCTGCATCTTATTTCGTGAGCTTCTCAAAAAGGTACTTCCTTTATGCAATCATAAACTATGGCCGGAAAACTGAATAGTAACAGACTTTTCGAGTCATTCTGATATCCTCTATTTCACTCGTGATTGGTAAGCGGGTCATATTTCGGATGTAGTAGGAGGGAAAATTCTATTACCTGTTCAGTTTCCAGCCATACTTTCTGATTTAATGAAAGAATTCTTGACGTATGTACCTTTTTGAAAAGCAAACGAAACAAGGAAGCATTTCCTAACATTTCTACACCAAGTTCATAATACTTACTTCGAGTAATTCTCGATTCTTTGATCAAGAATTGATGAGCAAAACAGGTGCAGCTATTTATGACCCTGTTTATCTCATGTTATCAGAAATTTTATTGAATAAGCACTTTTTCGTAAGAAATGAAGATCATCTTCTCAGCTTTGAAAAAAATATTTTTTGAATATGTAGAGTCAAATCATTTTCACAGAATTAATTTTCGACAACCAAGTAAAGGGTTTTCCAATAAGAGGTGTTATTTTCAATAACCCGCTGTTTCGGTAGATGTCACGTTTGAGCTGTCAGTTTTTGACATTTGACAAGTAGAAACAACGCCGTAAATTAAAATGAATCGATACATTCTTCAAGAACGCATTGAAATTATTAAATTTCACTATAAAAATTTTGAAAATTTGGCTGAGATGGTTCGTAAAACTCGAACATTTTTGGGTCGTCGTGAAGCACCTTGTCGAACAGCAATGAAGAAATTGGTTTAAAAATTCGAGCTGTTGAGACAAGTTAGTGAAGTGAAGAATAAAACCCGTGCACGTCGCTCAAGAAAAGCCGAGAATATGGCTGCTGTAGCCGAAAGTGTTGAGGAATCCCAGGTTTGTCCATTCCTCGTCGTTCTTTGGAATTAGGCATTCCACAAACGTCATAACACCGTATTAAGCACAAAGATTTGGGTCTTAAGTATTATAAAGTTCAATTCATAATGAAATAAACATCCGATCATTTATGTTGATGGCATTTTTCTTTGAATATCAAAGTGACACCTCTTATTGGAAAACCCTTTAAAAGATTACCTACAAGGAAGTTGTAAAATCACCATATCTTCGTTACCATAGATTTTCGGAGCAGGCTTCACTAGACGCCTAGTCTAGTGATCGAAGGATGACGTCGAATTACCAAAAACCCTGTATCGACCTCTCTGTTTGTAGGTTGGCATCAGGAGGTTGCTCAATGACAACACGTATCTTGCATGTTTTCCCCTGCACGACGGTAAATTTGACAATGAAGACAGCAATGGAAAACTACTAGATCGAAGGGTAATTACTAGTTCATCAGCTTTTATAACCATACCATATCTATTCTTCTTCCAGTTACTATACTTGCAATGGGCAAGACCAACGAAGTGGATGAAAAAACAACCTTTGGGACTAATCAGAAAATATTTCGGCGATAAGATAGGTCTATATTTCTGCTGGCTTGGATTTTACACCAAGATGCTATACGCGCCAGCCATAGTGGGTTTCGTATGTTTTATGTATGGCCTGCTGACGATAGACAGTCCTGATAATATACCCACGTGAGTAAGGGGTTAACAGTGGATGTTAAAAACATAGCCCTTTGCTCAGAATATAAAGAAACATTGTAGGACCCGAGCGAGATGTCAGTGTAATGAGTTTGAAAATTTGATATACAAAGCAAATGTTTGATTTTGTTTTCAAATTTTTCAGTTCGATATAAACGAAAGGCTAAAGATCAACTTGTTTTGAGAAAAGTGTCCCATCCATTTTATGGTTATTAATGACGTTACATTATATATAGTTTTAGTTATAGTTTGAAAAGGGGTTACAGTTCACTGCAACCTCAAGGTCTATTGTGCCCACTTATACAGAGCTGTTCTGACCGCACCCTTTCATCTCGCCTTCTAGTTTCAAAGATTTGATGAAATCCAATATCGTGAAAGCTTCAACGAGACTAGTTCCTCACTCTTACAAGTTTTTTGGTCAAGGCATTCTCTCCTTAGGCTAGCAATGGCGAAGCATTCCGTGACATAGGTGAATGGGGGTTTCTTACTTCTTCCCACAGAACCTATACTCGTCAGTGTCCGATAATCCCATCCTGAATAGGTGCTTCCTAAGGCGACAGTGTCCTGTAAGAAAGCCAGTGAGGAGGTGTAATTGTTTATAATCAAGATCCAGATATCTTTTGGATCTTGCTGTCTCAAAGTTCCGGAGGAACTTAGTGGAATGCTCCATCTCTGGGAAGTTTTTACTTCTCGGCTTTCTCTTTCTCCAGAAACTCCTTCTTATAGGTACATTTACCTATACCACAGAAGGGTTCTGGGCCAATGAGTGACCTTCGTGCGCCCTCTTTGGCAAGTGTATTGGCCTCTTCGTTTTCTTTGATTCCGGAATGGGCGGGAACCCAGATTAAAAATACCTTATTTTTCTTGCCAACCTCATTGAGTTTGTTCCGTCACTCCCAGATCATCATTGAGTCGATGACGTAGGAGCTAAGTGCTTTATTAGCAACTCGACTATCTGGGTGTATGGCTATATCGCACTTCTGATAGTTTATTTCTAGAGCTCCTGTAGTTGGAACCATCTGTATACCATTTTACGGTATTTTCTTTGAGGTTATAGTCGTTGTATTCATACACATTATCTAACTAATTATAGGTTTACTGATTAGGAGAAACATTCTTAAATTAATACCTACTATCCCTAATCAACCCAGGCTACTAACTGTACCCGACTCTGGAATTTTGTTGTTTGTATTCAATCGTGTTTTTCACATATCTTCTAGATATTGCATTATTTCGGCATTTTTCTGAACTGCATGAACTTCAATTAATCACTGCAAGGCACATCGAAATGTACAATCGCGAGAACAGGCACAAATATCTTAAATCATAAGAATGCTCAAAGTTAGGTTAATGTTTATTAACAGCAAGGGGGTAATATAAACATGGAGATCTGTTTCCCATTTTTGCCTCTGTTTACATCTGACAGGGCCTATCCATGTTTCTTCATTGATCTGAGGCCCTTCGTAACTCCCGACAAATTTGTTACAGGAAGGAAATTTGCGATAGAAACGGACCTGGAAATATTACCTTGTGTCCTTTGTGCGACAGAGCTTGCAAGTACCAGAAGCTCTGGGACAGTTGTAAATTCGCAAGGTTGACATATCTATTCGATAATCCTGCCACTGTGTTCTTCGCAATATTCATGAGTTTGTGGGGTAGGTAGAGGTTCATTTTTTAAATAGATATTTAGACAGTTTTCTCGTGTTTTAGCTACTGTCTTCTTGGAGATGTGGAGGCGCAAACAGAAGATGATACAGTGGGAATGGGATCTCCAAGGAACGGAGCAGCATGATGAAGAACCTAGACCGGGTAAGAAATATTGTGCTTTGTTAAGAGGGTTGCATTCTCAGAGGAAGAAGTAAGCACTATTTACTTCTGTTTACTATTCACTTCTTCCTCTGAGGTTGCATTACATTGCAAACTCAAGATCTATTGTGTCGCCAATCAAAACTGTTTTTCACAACTGTTACTCTACAGCTCTCTCTCCAGCTCCAGAGCCGTAATGAATTCTAATACCTAAGAGGGCTTCAAGTAGGCTAGGTTTGCGCTTCTCCCATAATTCTCTTGTGTCAAGACTTTCTTTACGCAGGCTTACAATACCAAGGCATTCTGTCAATAAGTGGAGTTTATTTTAATTTATATTGGTCAGTTTTTGCTTGGCCAATTCTTATCATGAGCTTCCCAAGACCACAATGTCCTGTTAGGAAGCCAGTAAGCAGTCGAAGTATATTCCTACTAAGATCCAAGTACTTTTTAGACCTTGCAGTTTTAAAGATCCAGAGGAATTTCTTGGAACGATCCATTCGTGAAAGATTCCTCTAAAATGCTTCTCTATCGGTTTCTTCCTTCTTCAGAAACTCGTTCTTATAAGTCAATTGCCCATGCCACAGAAAGTTTCTGTGTCAGGGTAGCCCATGAGGCTATCCACAGAATATCTAAGGAAGGTACAGGTAATGAGATAATAAAGAATCAGATAGTCTGGTCCTCTCTGAACTACATCTCATCTGCGAACCTCCCTAGTGATGTAATGATCAAGAAAGTAAGCAATGAGAAAAACTTCAGGACATTGCTAAGTGAAAGAAAGAAAATTGGGACATGAATACACCGACTATAACCTCAAAGGAAATACTGAAAAATTGTATACAGATGGTTCCAAAACCTCTACAACTGGCGCTGGGATATACGGGCCAAGTACCATTGTGCACTGTCGCTAGGCTCCTGTATGAGCGTCTTTCAACAGGAAATGTTAGCAATTGAAAGATGTCTAGATACAAATCTATTACACTATTCGTTTTGAGATATTTCGTGCTCCTGAGTAACTCAAAAGCTCAAAATACGGCTTGCCATTGGTTGCGCACAAGCACTGAAACAGCTCAGGAGCACTAAACTCCTCAAAACGAACACTATCAGAAGTGCGATATAGCCATACATTCAGACAGTTAAGCGGCTATGATAGCACTGAGCTCCTACGTCATCGACTCAAAAATTATCTGGTAGTGCCGGAACAAACTCAATGAGGTAGACAAGAAAAATAAGGTCTTTTTAACCTGGGTTCTCGGCCATTTGGGAATTAAAGGAAATGAAGAGGCCAATATACATTTGCATTTTTCGATTGTAAGTATTTCTGCCTGAAAAACACTGTAGTATGATAAAGTACACTTAGTTTTTGGTCCGTATACCTCATCGCCGGCACCTATTGTGATTTTATAACCATCTGTATACCATTTGACGGTATTACTTCGAAGTTTTGGGTTGTGTATTCCTTTTCCACAGCACCGATTTAAAGTTCTTTTCGATGCTCACTCTTTTTATCATAACATCACTAGGTACAGTGGCGCAGCCAGGATTTTGTTTTGGGGGGGGCTGAACTGAACAATTCTTGATGACAACAAATTCGAAAGTTGTAAAAAAATAAAGAAGAAAGGAATAACGAAGAAATTAATCTTTGGGGGGGGGGCTGCAGCCCCAAAGCCCCCCCCCTAGCTGCGCCAATGACTAGGTAGGTTCACTGATAAGTGGTACTTGGTTAGAGAGGACCAAGCTCCCTGACTATATTCTCTCAATTCCTGCACCTTCCCTATATGATGTCAAGGAGTGAATCTGTGATGACCTCAAGTGCTCTATTTGGCCATGTTTTTATAGCTCTGGTAATAGGAAAGATAGTAAAGAGGAAGGGGATTTTTTTACCTTTGTATATTTGCAGAGTTTGAGGCGAGCGTTAAAACATTTCGTACTAATCCAGTGACGAGAGAGAAGGAGCCTTACCTTTCAACGAAGTCGAAGTCTTTGAGGTACTTCATCACAGGATCCGCTATAGCTTTGATGGTAAGCACGATACGAAAATATTTTGTTTAATCACTTTGCCAAAATTCTTCCATCAGCCTCTTGTAAATGGGCATTGCCATTTTCCAGTGATTTCCAGAAAAAAAACATATTAGATATCAGAAAATTGACATTGTAAAACTCTTCAGGCCTAATCTTGGCATAAGCTTCCGAGGTCATCCCTTCAAACTACGGAAAGAGAATTTCAGAACCCACCAGAATGGTTTCGATTGTTTACGCCTTAGGTGTAATAGTTGTTTTACACACTATATTTCATTTTGTATCTCTTTTTTCGTACTTTTTTCCTCTGAATTCTTTGTATTGTAAACTATATATAATATGTTTTATTTGAGTTTAAAGGCTTCGCCAGAAATCTAAATCTTCTTGTAATATAAACGATAACAATTTTGACTTACAGATCCTTATAAAAGGTATTTTAAATTGCGCGCTTTTCTTGAAAATAAATGGAATATACATGGCGCACTGACCTAATTTAGGAAGTGTGATGTTTGAATTTATGGGAACCTTTTTTTATAAAATGAGTCGAGGAATTGCCCCTTTCATTTTTTTGTTGTTATTCAGGTATACAGTTTTAACATAGAGTAATTTTGTCAACAGCTCTTGGTGGTATTATGCGCTGTTCTGGGTACCATTATATACAGGCTGTCTATAGTTTCGGTTATTTATGGAGGAGGAGGATACTTCTTGAAAAAACACGCCAAGATCGTGACGTCAGTTTCCGCTGCCATCATCAATCTTATAATCATCATGTGCCTCACCAGAGTGAGTAAATTCACAACCTTATAAAAAGGTAGTACTCCTTGATTTATTCTTTTTCAGTTCTACCACAGACTAGCCATCTATCTGACCAACTTGGAGAATCCGAGAACACACACAGAATATGAAGACTCCTATACGTTCAAGATCTTTATGTTCGAGTTTTTGAATTTCTATTCGTCTCTTATTTACATAGCATTCTTCAAGGTTCAGTATTTGGTAATATTTGAAATTGAATTATTTTCACGTGATTTTGTATTATAGGGGCGGTTTTTTGATTATCCAGGAGACATCGTGGTCAGGAAATCAGAGTTTTTGAGAGTGAAAGGTGATGTTTGCGATCCGGCTGGGTGTCTTAGTGAGCTCTGTATACAGCTTGCCATAATCATGATAGGAAAGCAGATATTCAACAATTTCGTGGAACTTTTCAACCCGTGAGTGAGTTTTTTCGTTATCCATAAAGCAGAATATTATTATTTGTTTCATTAATGAGGAAATATATTTTCGAAATTCCAGAAAAAAGCAGAATGACAATTAAAAAATTTCAATAAGAAAACTCTGTCAATGAATCAATGATGACCAAATCGTACACATGAACATTTCTATTTAAATTTATCTGAACAGTTATGTTCTAGATAATGTAGACCATCTTAGAAAAATTGACATCAAAGTAGGCATTGTAAGTCCAGACGCAGCTTTAATTTCTGAGGTTTAAAACTTATTTTACTTCTACATAGGATACATTATACAAGCTGTATTTCCTCGTGCTTCTCTGCCCGTTCTTAACAAACGAAAAAACTCCACACTTGTATTACTGGAACTACGGGAAAGAGAGGTCATCACAGATCTCATTCCTTCACAAATTGTGGCTATCCTTTTGAAATCTAGGAAAGATTTATTTATTTATTTATTTATTTAAACAACGACAAGGGTTGAGATTATTAAATCTATAAACCCAACTCAAATACATTCATAATAAACAACTGAGGGAACTTTAACTACTGTGCAAACAAAACATGGTAAATAACAAAATAACAAATTAATTTCGACTCCATCCATCCAACCTGTTCTTAAAAGCGTTCACAGAAGGGGCCTCCACAATCGCCGTCGGTAGACTATTCCATGAACTGAATATTCTGTTGGGGAGAAACATTTGCCGAGGTGTCGACTTGAAGGCTTCCTTGGATAGCTTATACCGATGCCCTCGCAAGCTGTTATTATTGAGGCAATACATGTCCTGGATCTCTCCACCGAAATGGCCATGAAGGGCTCGGAATGTAAAAATGAGATCGCCCCTAGTCCGGCGTTCAGCAAAACTTGGTAAACCAAATATGCGAAGTCGATCCTCGTAGGTTGGACGCACATATGAGTATGGTAGACGTGTAGTCCAGCGTTGAACAGACTCCAGGAGAATTTCTTCATACCTGGTTGAAGGCCACCATACTTGTCCAGCATACTCGATAATAGTTCGTATGTAAGTTTTATATAGAAACATCCAGGTTGTTATATCGGAGTTCTTGAAAGTTTTACTCAGCATATAAACCATTTGCTTCGCCCTTCCCGTGACTGACTCGACATGAGCGGACCAGCTGAGATCGGAGGTAAGAGTTACTCCAAGGTCGACGTGACGAGTCACTGACTGTATTTGATGACCGTCAATGAAATAGGACACCATCGGATTGCTTCTGCCCATGTGGAGAACGCAACATTTTTCAATGTTCAGAGGTAACATCCATTCATGGCACCATCTGGAAAGAGCATCCAGGTCTTCCTGCAGAATGTGGGCGTACAGGAGTGGCAGGTTATAAAGCTTAGCGTCGTCAGCAAAGGAAGATAAAATCGATTTTAACAGAGAAGGTAAGTCGGAGATGTACAAAAGAAAAAGAATCGGACCCAAAACTGAGCCCTGTGGGACACCGGATAATACACTTCTCTGGGCTGAAGAGTATGCACTGCCAACTCTGACGCGAAATTTACGATTGGAAAAAAATGTTTTAATCCAACCCAACAATCTACCCCTTATTCCTAAATGCTCCAACTTAGTAAGAAGGCGTCTATGAGGTACCCGGTCGAACGCCCTCGAAAAGTCTAGGTAGACTACATCAACCGGAAATCCAGAGTCCAATGCTTTAGTCCAATCCGCGATGCACGAAAGGAGATTTGTTGTGGTTGAGCGCTGTGGTAGAAAGCCGTGTTGGGACCCTGGAATGATGTCGTTCTCGAGACAAAATCGCAGTAGGTGGTCACATATGATTCTCTCCAAAATCTTTGAAACAGATGAAAGCACACTGATAGGTCGATAATTAGAGGGATCGAATTTATCACCCTTTTTGAAGATGTGGGTGATTGAAGCAGAAAGCCAATCAGATGGAATGCAGGAAGTACTTATTGATTTAGTGAATAAAATATGAAGGGGGGTGGTAAAAGCATCAGCACAGTTTTTGAGCAGACGCGTTGTTAGGCCATCGTTACCTGGAGCGGTATCTAACTTCAGTTCGGAGAGATATTTCTTGACAGTTGGCTCGTCGATGGTGACGTTGGATAGTTGGTTTGTTATACGATCATTAATGGGAGTAGGGACCGGGCCATCAGGCTCTGCGGAAAACGAAGAAAAAAATGTTTCTGAAAATACATCGGCGCTTTCACTCGGACTCTCACACATGGCTCCAAACTGGTTCTTTATTGCAGGAATGCTCACTTTACAATTCATAGAAGATCTTACGTATTTGTATATTCTCTTTTTATTTTTTGAAGTTATGAGCTTTTTCTCATAAGAAGTCCGCGCTAGGTCTATGGATTTAGCTAGATAATTTGAGAAGGAACGATGGTTCTGATAATCCGTTGTCGATTTGCTGCGAGAGTACTTACGCCACAATGACCTCTTACGCCTCACCAATTGTTGTATTCGTTCATCAATCCACGGTTTGAGTGGATTCATTTTGGCTGATCGGATTTGCTCGTTAGCGGATACAGCTTCACGAGTTTTATCGAGGAAGATAGTCCACATCGAGTCTACGTCATCTGTGTTCATGATGCCAGCCCAATCGACGGAATTCAAATAGGAAGAAACCCCTCCATAGTCAACGTGTCTGAAAACTTTCCTGTCGTTGGTTGTGTTGGATAAAAATTCTATCTGAATCTCTGACGTTAAAACAATGTGGTCAGATTTGCCGAGAGGAGGAAGATAATTTATTTCAGAGATGATGTTAGCGTCAGACACTATGAAGAGATCGAGTAGGGATGGTGTTTGGCCGGTTCTGAATCTTGTGGGCTTTGAAACGAGTTGCTGGAAACCAGAGTTATGTACGAACTCGGCATAAGGAAATGAAGGAGAGTTTGGCGAGGGTAGAGCTGTAGAAGTCCAATCAACATCGGGGCAGTTGAAGTCCCCAGAGACGAATATATTTTGGTATCTAGTTGCAGCTGAATTAAGGAATTTGATACACTCCAGGTCGGAAGGGCAAGGACGAGGACGATATACGCAGCCAATGAGGAGGGATGTTTGGGGAGAGGAGATAACCACAAAAAGGTTATCTATACCAGGCCAATCGCTGTGGAGGATTTCAAGTTTGAAACCTTCAGCAATACTGTCATTTATATAGATACAGACACCCCTATGCCCAATAGTTTCAGAACTGTCGTTGCGAAAGAGAGAAAAGCCTGGGATGGAAAAGATAGAGTCTGGAATCGATGGCTGCAACCAAGTCTCTGTGATGAGAATAATAGAGGGTGAAAGTAATTGGACATTTGCAAGAAGCTCATCGTATTTGGAGGATAATGACTGTATGTTGGTGTATAAAATGGGCCAGTTGGTAAGATTGTTCAGTTTTTTGGGCTTCGTGGCTGGGAAGGTTGAGGTGGAAGTTTCACGATTCTAGGAGTGCGGTCAACATACTTAATCGTGATATCATTCTCTCCAAGTTTTTGACGATCCTTCAATTCTTGTCGCAAGGCGTTCAGAGTGGCAACTTGGGCCCTGGTTTTATCATCCTGAATCATTATGTCCCGGAAACTGCTGTGTCCACGAAGTGAACTTCGGTTGCGAAGAATAGTGGAAACAATTTCAGGGTTAGAAAATGTCAACTTCATCCACCTGGGTCTAGAGACATCCCTAGATCGAAGCCGTAGCACACTCTGTAGCGAGAGGCTGGATGACTTATGAATGTGCTCAATAATACTTGACGCAGTATTCCTATCTTCACTCTCGCTAGCACTCTCGGGAACGTTTGTTATAATTAAGTTGAAGGACCTTCTTACTCTGTCCAAAATTTCCGGAGTTGGAGGAACGACTACACCGGCTTGAGAACCACTGCCAAGAAGGGATGACTCAAGGTTGACTATCCTGGTCGTGACCGACGATACGCCATCGGATAGTGCTGTCTGATCAGATCGAATCTGACGAATCTCAGCCTCGCACGATTCTATCGCTGATTTGTGTTCTGTCAGTATTCCCGAATGCTCAGCAATAGCATCGGTACAGTTGGACAATTGTAGAAATAGATCATCCTGCCGTTTTTCGATGCGCTCCATACTTGTGGTCAAATTACGCATCTGTTCCATCAACAATTCGAAGTGCTTGACCGTCAGCGAAGTGTCGCCACTACCCGCAATATCATCTGAACGCGTAGGCTCAGGTTGACGAAGGCTCTGTGATGTGAGATGGAGATAATGAAAGAATAAAAGTCACAGATCCTGGTTCTCTATGACGAAGTACTCGTACATCACATCAGCTAACTCACGTGGTAATGTTATAATCAAAAAAGTTAGCATCGAAAAGAACTTTAACTCGATCCTATGGGAAAAAGTAGAATGGAAAAAGGAATACACTACCCATAGTTTCAAAGTGAATACCGTTAAATGGTATACAGATGGTTCTAAAACCACGATAGGGGCCGGTACTAGAGTATACGAGCTAAGAACCAAGTGTACTCTATCGTTAGGCAGAAACTTTGAAAGAAACTATCAAGGATGTGACATAGTCATCCATTCTGATTAGATTTTAGATAAGATCAGAGAGGAGCGACAGATTTGACCTTGCGAGCACCTTGACCTTAAGATCTATTGTGCATACCCGCGCTGTTTATCAGTCAGGCAGCAAAGACTCAATGAACTTCACCACCTTTCTGGGGGCCACATCCATTACTTGTTCAGGATTTAGGAGCCAGGAGCCAAGATGCCGTAACCGTTTCTGGTGAACAGCTTCACACTCACATAGCAGGTGTCTGGCTGTCTCGGTGGTTTCCTGACCGAAGCGACATGTACTATCGGGCGGTTTTACCATGTTTTTTAAGTGATACCTCACGGGATAGGGCCCAGTGAGAGCGTCCGTAAGTTTGCTCAGTTCCAATTTGCTGAGTGAGAGAACTTTCTTGGCTCAGCTCGTCGAGTGAGAGATAAGTGACCTAGCCTGCCTTTGACCATTGGTCGTACGCCCGGACATAAGTTTCCTCTTCTGTTCCCAGTCCTTAATAGCAAATTCCTGATGGCTGGCTGGGAAGCTGCAGAACGGTTCTGGTCCAGTGAAGGGGGTTGTCCCCCCTTCCCTGGCCAGTTGGTCTGCCGCTTCATTGCCGGTGAATCCCGGAGTGACCAGGCACCTAGATGAAATTGACCAGGTTCATTTCTCCGAGTAGGTTAAGTGACGTTTTGCATTCCCAGACCAACTTTGACTTCACTTGTGGAGAGTCAAGCGCTAGCAGGGTTGCTCTGCTGTCAGATGCTATATATACAGGGTGCGGCACGGAGGATGGATGGTTTAAAAAAAATAATAGAAGCGTTAATTTTTACTCAAAAACACATTTATTGACGGAATCAGATTCTCAAGGAAATAGGATTTGAGACAGTCAAGTGTGGAAAATCACATCAGGCATGTGGTGGCCGAAATCGGTGATGCAGTGCTGGAGGCGCTCTTGGAAGTTCGCGTAGACTCTCTCCAACATCGCTCTCTCAACTTGGGCAACTTCCACGCGAATAGCCCTTTTCAATTCGTCCAGAGTTCGGGGCTTGGTCTCGTATACTCTAGCCTTGAGGTGTCCCCATAAGAAAAAATCGCATATGGATAAATCTGGGGACCGGGGAGGCCAAACCTGGAAATAAGGCGACCAGGGAAGAGAGGGCGAATAACGTCCATTGATGCTCTGGCTGTGTGGGCGGTCGCCCCATCCTGTTGGAACCACACACGTCGGATTGGAACACGTTGCCGTCGTAATTCGGGGATAAAGAAGTTGTTGATCATTTCGACGTACCGCTCTGAGTTCACGGTAACAGCACGACCATTAACGTCTTCGAAGAAGTAAGGGCCAATGATGCGAGTTTGCGATACAGCGCACCAAACCGTAACTTTTGGGCTGTGCAGCGGTCTTTCGTGTAAGTGTTGCGGATTTTCATTAGCCCAATAACGGCAATTCTGCCGGTTAACCATGCCGTTGAGGTGAAAGTGGGCTTCGTCACTCATGAACAAAATGAGGTTCTCATTTTGATCGATCAGTGCTTCCATCTCACGTGCGAAGTTCATTCGTTCTGCATAATCTCCGGGGTGTAACTGTTGCACAATGGCCAATTTGTAGGGGTGAAAGCGAAGATCCATATGCAAAATTTGCCTCACCGAACGATCACTGAGGCGAAGTGCAGCAGCATGTTTCCGAGCAGATCGCGACGGACTGCGAAGAATGGCTTGTCGAACGCGTTCAACATTTTCAGGCGTTCGAACTGTTCGCACAGGTCCTCTTGGTCTTCTGTTGATCAGTTCACCACGTCTGCGAAGTGATTCAACCCAACGAAGGATGGTGTTTCGAGAGGGAATAGCTCTATTCCGATGAATGTGGAAATGGCGACGAAACTCACGCTGCACGACCGTGACTGACTCATTATTTCGGACGGAACTATCTTAGGCGAAAACACGATGCTCCACCGTCCAAGGCTCCATGACGACAACTGGTAAATAAATGCTAGGAACACACGAGTCTAACGGCACCTTCCCCACTTCTCTCGTCCTCAGTGGGGGAAAGTTATGCCCATCTGAAAAACGTCCGCCCTCCGTGCCGCACCTTTTATATATTTATTTTATTTCTTTGGTAGTTGCGTTCCGCACAGAGCGCAACGCACTCCCTTATAGCAAATGTCTCTGTCTGAAAAACCGAAGGACAGAGACCCATTGGTATGGCTTATTGTATTGAGGGATCGTAAACACCGGCTCCGACTCGTCCGTCTTCAGTTTTCGAGCCATCAGTATAAAATACCTACCGTAGAACCTCTGGGGAAAACTAATTCTTTATTAGCTCACTGATCACGACTTGGGAATGTCGTGGTAAAGTTTTTCTGAAACTCGTGTCTCAAAGGAAAGTTATCTGTGACCACATCCAGAAATTCCTTACACTCATTTAGAATGCGAAGGTCCAGCTATCCATTCTGATAGTCAAGCTGCTATTAAAGCACTGAAATCCTATGACATCGACTCAATGTTGATATTGGAGTACCGAAGAAAAGTCAATTAAGCAATTAACGCAGGGGGTGGAAATGCCAAGTACTTTGAAAATTATTTATTTCTCTTCTTTCACATAAGATTCGGTGAAATCCTGAATTTTTCTTCCATTTCATGTGTCTTGTTTCGTTCAAAATCTTCCCGAGAGAACATAAAAAATAAGTTATAAAGCCAATGTAGAGTTAACTTTCATTAAAATTGATATTTTCAGAATTTGCGTTAATTTTTTTTCGCAGTGTAGTTAATGTTACTGTGGCAGGTATGTCGATGGTTTGAAAGTGGTTACACTTCGAATGCTGGATGGTGTTATAACCCTCCTAACAATCTACTAGCAGTATATTATTTTCATACTTGTAGAATGACAATCATTCTTGGATGGTCTGTAGCTTATTTGATGAATAGAAACAACATACATTTCACGATGAATTAGCCATACATATTGATCACGATTATTCTTTTCGTATGTTACTAATATTTTTATTGATCGTAACAGGTTCATGAACAATTGGTGGAGAGGAAGGAGCCATAGATCGGCAACGAAGGACCTTACCAGAAAACACACGAGATGGGAGGAAGACTATCATCTTCAAGACCCTGGAAGATTAGCACTTTTTGACGAATATCTTGAAATGAGTAAGTGAAGGGGACCAAGGCATCTTCTTTGAAGAAACGTTACGTCATCAATACCAATTTTTTTTAATAGCTAGGTTTCGGTAGAAACCTCGAAGCTTTTGCGAGTTCGTTCCTAGGAAAATATCGTGCCATCGTTTTGCCTTTGAATTTTGAGCTGCAAATTATCTTAAAAGACTGAACTGCTCTGGGCACACTCTTGAAGAATTCTTAGTCGAAAATTATTCGGCCGTCCTGACCTAAACATTAACGGTTAAACGAAATAAACTAGAAAATCAGAACTTCAAGACTAAATTACATTAAGCCACTACCTTTGCTATTTGCGCTTCCTGAAATAATTCCCGAAATACTTCGAAGGCAGTGAGCATTCACACTCTGCCGCAACATTTCTCTCGCGACCAAGTTTCTGCAATGACGGACGAAGACATTCCACAGCAACCCTAGTTAAATGCCACTCGCGCTGCTGACAGGAGCAAGAAAGGTGTAGTGATTACATTCTTGTGCTACTCACTAACCTTAAGCTTGGTAGTCAAATGAATAAAAGAGTTCAGGGGCTGTGATTAGATTTATGCAGAATTTTCTGAGTTTCCTTTAAATAAAACCTTCTCCTTTGTAGCCGAGTTGAATATTTCAAATACACGGCGCAAAAAAATTAACGCATATTCTGAAAATCTCAATTTTAATGAAAGTTAACGTTCATTGACTTTATAACTTATTTTTTATGTTCTCTCGGGATGTTTTTGAACGAAACAAGACACATTAAATGGAAGAAAAATTCAGGATCTTATGTGAAAGAAGAGAAATAAACAATTTTCAAAATACTGGAATGCTGATAAGTGATTTAGTACTAGGTATTTTCACTCCTTGCGTTAATTACAGCTGGGCAACGACGGTTTATACTCAAAATGAGTGATCTCAAAATGTTCTGATCTAATCCGTCCCAGATTTCTCTGCGTTGGATTCGTAAGTCATTAATGCCCGTACTCATAGTCGATGCTCCGTCAGATCTCAATCTCATTCTCAAGCAGTTCTCGGCGGAGACGAGCTCGCATGCTTAGCGACGATTGTATCTCATAAACAAACCTTCGGCAAAACTCGGCGGAGAATTCGAACATCGTCGGAATCTGGTTATTTTCACTCTTTTCTGTGGTATCACTGCTGAGTTGCCATGGAGATCCGCCATTTACATTGAATATTGACAATTTGTATGACAGTTCGACATCCGAGCACGTCTCAAGGTTGGTCGGTAGCTGAGCATCGACGAAGTATTGCTTGAGTACTATGAGATGAAAAGGAATGCTTGAGAACTGCTTGAGTACGAGAACTGACGGAGCATCGACTATGAGTACAGGCATTAGAGTAGCTGGATGATTTTCTGAACTTCTCAGCCTTTTATTGAGATTGTCCCAAACCTGCTCAATCGGATTGAGATCTGGACTTCTTGCTGGTCATTCCATTCGAGAGACTTCAACCTCTTCAAGGTACTTCTGAACGATGCGCGCTCGATGGGGTCTGGCATTATCATCCATAAAAATGAACTTTTCACCAATGTATGGGGCAAATGGTACTACATGCTCTTCAAGAATGTTTCTTATATACCTATCAACATTCATAGCTCCATTATCAAGGACCACTAGGTCTGTGCGAGCAGTCAAAGATATTCCACCCCATATCATAATCGATCCTTCCCGAAACAAGTAGTAGTTGGGAAATTGCACTGTGCATATCTTTCTTGTGGACGACTGTATACAAGGGAACGTCGATCACAATGGTAGAGGCAGAATCTAGACTTATCTGTGAAAAGAACTTTTTCCCAATCAGCCTCTTCCCAATAGATATGCTCTCTCGCAAAATCCAAACACGCCCTTCGATGGGCGGGGGTAAGAGCTGGGCCTCTTGCCGCGAGACAAGGCCTTAAATCATATTCTCTGAGGCGATTTCTTATTGTCTGAGTGCTAATGTGCACCCCATGAGTTTGCTCAAGCTGATTTTGAAGGAGGCGAGCGGTTGCAAACCGTTGTCCCAAGGAAGAAACTCTCAAGTAACGTTCTTGAATGGCAGTTGTTACCCGTGGTCTACCCTGTCCTGGTCTTCGGACATTCATACCTGTCTCCCCGAATCGCTACAACATTCTGGACACAC
The DNA here is from genome assembly GCA_013421045.1 of Propylea japonica. Classification (NCBI taxonomy): domain Eukaryota; kingdom Metazoa; phylum Arthropoda; class Insecta; order Coleoptera; family Coccinellidae; genus Propylea; species Propylea japonica. The sequence goes on from CM024243.1 coordinate 54,300,829, forward strand.
TTGTATGGGAAACTCCAAACCTTTCTGCAATTATTGTGTATGTCCACCCTTCTTCTCGCAAAATTGCTCGTTTCGCGTTGCATAGCGATCTAGTGTAGAAAATCAAATGAAAGAAAAACTATTGATCACTAGAATTGATCGAAAACAACTGATTTCAGAATGGAGCCAATATTTTCAAAATCTAATAATCTCATCTTTTTTATTCCTCCTGGGAAAAAACATCTGTATTGAAGAAAAACGTTAAAAGTGGATAACATATGCGTGCATAATTCTGATAAAAATAGTTATCATTGAGAACACCTTCAGTGGTAGAATAAATTTGAGATTTCCATAATGTGCGTTAATTTTTCTGCGCAGTGTATTTTGGGTGTTTGTGTGGACGGGACACCTCGTTAAGTTTGTTAATGAACCACATAGGTCAAATGCTTCAACTATTTTTTTTAATAGTCTTACAGTACGGCTTCGTCACCCTATTCGTAGCTGCTTTTCCTTTGGCTCCCCTCTGCGCTCTCCTGAACAACATAGCTGAAATCCGTCTGGACGCTTACAAGATGGTGACACAGGCGCGGCGACCTCTAGCGGAAAGAGCCGAAGATATAGGCGCTTGGGAGGGTATACTTAGAGCCATCACATACGCTGCAGTGGTGTCGAATGTAAGTTTAAAAAAATTAATTATTTAAGGTATGTTGGCAGTGATAGACATAACAGGCAAAACGAAATTGCATTTGTAGTGCGCCAGTGTGTACTTAAAGCTCATTAACACGTTGAGCGCCACGTGCACACCGGTGGACATTTTGAATTTTCAAAGCAGGACCAAGTGTTCACTGGTGGTCATTGTTGATTTTCATCGATCGGACAGCATGACCACCCGTGGTCACATTATGTATTTTATTTGGGGACCGCGTGCTCACCGGAGGCTACGTTTTCTTTCATTATAACATAAGGAATGTAAGGTTTGGTCCCAGGGTGTGAGCATATTTCACTTGGACTTTGTAGTTTGGTCCAGCAATGTGTACTAATTACTGGATATGTGACCACGGGTGGTCATGCTGTCCGATCGATGAAAATCAACAATGACCACCAGTGAACACTTGGTCCTGCTTTGAAAATTCAAAATGTCCACCGGTGTGCACGTGGCGCTCAACGTGTTAAAATATTCAATTTGAATTGATGTAAAATCTAAAAACTGTTAGATAGAGCTGATATTGCTACCACACCGAGGGAGGTGATAGCCCTAATGCAATTTCTTCAACCGAGTACGAACTGCTAAAAAAATTCTCTCAAAATGGCTCGACTTGTGTTTATTATTCATGAAATTGCTAAGATCAGAAATAATTGCGTGTTTTCAGGCCTTCGTAATCGCCTATACTAGCGATTTTATCCCAAGGATGGTTTACAAGTATAAATATTCAAAGTCTTTCGATCTCAACGGATACATAGATGCTTCCCTGTCTGGTAAGTTTATGTATGATGAGATGAAATAATTTAATAGCATGGTGAAAAACTGATCACTTCGATATTCCATAGAGGCCTGCCAATTGTTGCTGCAAAGTCGCATAACAAATTATTAATCATATATTACAACAAAATGAGATTCTCGCGAAATAATGTTCTTATAACAATTTAGATATCTTCAAATACTTACAATTTAATGCGTGGCAAATTCACGTTAATCTCCTTATTTTTCAGAATTCAACACCTCTGATTATGCAGAAGGTATGGGTGGTGACAATGAGGGTAAACCTCCACCGGACAAGTGTCAGTACAGGGGTAAATTCAAAATTATTCACAAGAATATTCACAAATATTGTAAGGACTATAAAAGTTCTGAAATAAGCGATTTTTTTCAGGATACAGAAATGGCCCAGATGATAATAATCCATACGACCTGAGTCCGCAATATTGGCATGTTTTTGCTGCGAGATTGGCTTTTGTCGTGATCTTCGAGGTAGGAACTAAGTAAATTATTTAACATATAATAGATAGTTTCTGTTTCGCCTATATAATTAAACATATACCTTTAGTTCGTTCACGAAAGTTTGAGCGCATAGTAGGCGTTTGTTTATTTATCTGAAGTTGGCAGTATTTGCTGTCATAACGTAAAATAAAGTCAACGTTGCCGATGTACCCGGCCTCGTCCGACGAGCTTACGAGTTATCAGAGAAATCTATGCAATATTGACAACATTGCGTATTGATCTGACAAGAAAATAAACAACATAACCTGAAATTTCAATATACACAGTGTAATATGCCAAATTTCCATGGCCAACCGACGGCTCAACCTTTCGTGAACGGAAGAAATAGATCGTATCACTCAACGCCATACCAACTGAAACAGAATAAGATAATTTGTCTTTGAATTTATATCGAACTTTCTGTTCTAATTCCGCTTTTATGATTTCTTGCAGCATATAGTATTTGCGCTTGTCGGTGTGATGCAGTATGTTATACCGGATGTTCCGTCGGAGGTAAGCACATCCCTCAAGGTAGACTTTGAGGCACGACGTCCGTGTCGTGTCGTCTATAGCGCCACTGTTTCAACAGCACTGTCGATTTTGTTGCTATGAGACCGACGAAGGTGTCTAAGTCAACCGTGACATCCTCTGTTTCAACCATTGAATAATGAATTCTTTATCCACGACTATTGTATAATCCACCCAATTTAGGCCACATTGTACGCTCGTTGCATAATATACTATTATTCAAAAGTTAATGGTTCCTACGTTGCGACAGTGACTGCTCTCTGGACCAATAGTCAACAGCACGAAATCATTAAATTTAATAAAGTGGAAGCAGAGAATAATATTAAGTTCCAAGAAATACCTTATATCATTCAGAGCTATCCTGTGCTGATGAGTCCTAATAAGGACGAAATGGCCATCCATAGGTGCTCTGATTGATACCACTTCCTTGCATTTAGTCTCAAACGAGGACGAAATTAGCTCCAAAGTATGAGTTCAATATTGGTTGATTTCTGTCGATTAATATTATACTCTGCTTTCACTTTATTGATATTAATGGCGATGTTACGCGTTAAACCTCTTTTCTATTAAATTAAATATTCGATAGAAATCACAGCGTTGCCGAAAAGTCTACCTTCACTCACTTCGAAATCATCTTGTAAAACTACTACTATATACTATGCCTTTCAGTTAAGAACTCAGATACAGAGAGAGGCTCTCCTGGCCAAGGAGGCAAAGTACGAGCATGGTCTGAAAAGGCAGGATAGTGACTACGATGAAATATTGCACGCTATCAGGGAAAATAACAACTCTTCGAGAAATGGAGCTAAGGATGTTAGAGGTGAGTGAAAATAAGATATCCTCAGGGTAAAAGTAAACCTAGAGATGCCTTCACGCATTCGTTGAAGCAGCCAAATAGAATCTGTTTATGCACACTATTGACTATTATGTCAGTTTGGCAACATCGTTCCGTTACTGTTTAGTTATTTGATGCGCCGTGTTTACATTTTCAATTCGATTTGACTTCCATAAACTGAATTATATTGATTCGGTGGTAGTTTATTGTTGCTTAAGGGTATTTCGGTAATTATAGCTTTGGCAAAATTACGAAAATGCTGTATTATATTTAGAAATTGTATAAATGAAAATCTAACCTATTGTTTACTTCACCCCACTGCGGCAGTGAAATGATTTCCATCCCACTCTAAAGCTTGGTTGATTTCAATGCAATACTATTCACTCGTAAGGGCATCTCTATGTTCACTTCTTACTCTGAGGATATATCCTTAACCTTCGCTACACACCCTGGCGTCTATTAGACCCCAGCTAATTTAGAAATACATGCTAATGTTCACATATTTCTAACACAAGCAGGAAACGTCGTGTAAATTAGTCATACTCCTTCTACTATCGCACCATTATATTGCGAAGTGTTTGTGGGTTCTAATATTTCGATGACGATGGATCAAAGAGCTTCCGGGGTCTTCTAGACCCCATTGTGTGTTTTACGTTAGGTTTTTCACCCTTCTTCTTCTTCTTGTGCGGTGCCTTACCGGCCGAACTGAGGCCTAGTGGCCCATTGTTCACCCGCATCGTTTTATAGAGACTCAGCTCCTCAGACACGAAGACAGAAATGTCGCGAGCCTGCCAGGAGTGGTCCCTCTCACCATAGGAATAGAAGGTGTTGGATTTCCTAGGTGTGTTGACCTTAACTCAGTAAGGTTTCCACAGTTGAACAAAATATGCTCAACCGTTTCATCAGTACTCCTGCACCACCGGCATAGGGAGCAGCTCGTCAATCCCATTCTCTTCAAATGCTTGTTAAACAGGTGACCAGTCAATGCACCAGTCACCAGACTGAGTTGTTTCCTCTCCAGCAGCAGAAGCCTATTGACCTCAGATCGCAAGGACGGTCTCTCAATGAGAATCCTCGACCACCTCAGGCCCACCCCTGCGCTCCATTCCGAGGAAAATTCCCTGTTCAGCCAGTTCCTGAAGAAACTTCTGACAGATGTGCGACAGATTGGCAGCGAAGGCTCCGGACCAACAAATGCTAATCCGGCTCCCCGCCTAGCCAGTTCATCTGCCTTGACGTTACCAGGTATATCCGCATGAGCCGGACACCAGATCACTTTCAAAAAGTTATCAGAGCCCAGCCCACGCAGAGCTTTCCTGCATTCTTCTACCAAAAGAGAATCAACCCTAACATCAGATAGAGATTTCAGAGTTCCCTGGCTGTCGCAACATATATAAATGTGCTGGCCAGAGTATCCCCTGCGAATGTTTTCCAATGCGCATGCAAGAACCGCAAATAGCTCAGCCTGCACAATGGAACAGTCCTTCCCCAGAGGGATAGCCTGATTGAAGTGAGGACCCACGATTCCGGTCCCAGACCCTGTTGCTGTGACAGAGCCATCAGTGAACCAGGTGGGACCTTCTGGACTAAGAAGCCTGTTTGATGAAGACCATAGGTCTCTGTCGGGAACAATTACCCTGTAGGGTTCGTCGAAGTAGAACCTAGTGCCCGCGCGGTCACCTCTCTGGAGAAGGAGATCGTGAGCATCTTTAACCATTTTGAGGGCCCTCGCGTGCCCAGTGAAGAGTCCTCCATCGCGCCATTGTCCCCGTTCCCAGATTCCTAGAGCTGTCTTCATAGCCACCTCCTTCACAACTAGGTGCAAAGGAGGGAGACCCAGCAGACATTCCATCGCTGCTGTAGGGGTAGACCTCAGAGCGCCTGTAATACTTAAACAAGCTTTCCTCTGGCATTTAGTCATAATGTTCTGGTTGACGGCCCTCTCCATAGAAGGCCACCACACCACAGAGGCATAGGTCAGGATAGGCCTCACCACGGCAGTATACAACCAGTGCATAACGTGCGGTTTGAAGCCCCATCCATTACCCAGCACCCTCCGAGTAGACCAGAATATAACATTGGCTTTATTCGTTTGAGTCTCAACGTGTTTGTTCCACAAAAGTTTGCGGTCCAATATCACCCCGAGATAACGAACTTGTTCGGATAGAGTGAGCCCAACTCCAAACAGACTGGGAAGTCGTAAGTTGCTAGGCACCCTCTTTCTAGTACCCTTAGTTTTTTTCGTTTCTTGATTTTTGTGATATTCAGTTAAGTTGAAATTCGTGTGTTTTGTGTGATATTGCTGAAGAAAATCGTTTGTTAGAGATTAGCAAGAAAAATGTCCGATAAAGAAAGGTATCAGACGTTGACAAATGATGAACTCGAATCAGAAATGAGAAATGAACCGTTTGATGTTTGAGATGGAAGATGAAAAACAACCATCTGTTTTTGACGAGCCAGAGTCAACCGATGATGAAAACTTGGTCGACAAAAAAGAATGTTTCCTCACAGAGCTAAAGAACGACTCAAAAAATGAAGAATCAGTTTCATCTAATGCAAAAAGAGTGAACACTGAAATAATCAGAGGAGAGAACGGTTATAGATGGAGCATCGAAGTTCCAGAAAAACGGGGAGGACGCCAAAGAAAAAATCTGGTTAGTCACTTACCTGGTTCAAAAGGAGCTGCGAAAACCGTAAAAAGGCATGCTCTCTTCTATTTTATGCGACATAAATATAACTCTTAAATGATGTGATAAGATTTTCTGTTTTTGAAAATATATGTTTTATATTGATCATAATCATACATCTTGTGCTTTAATTGAAAGAATATATTATATAATCAAATAATCCAATGCAAAAATATAAAAGTTAACCCATTAATCATAACGGGGTCCGGTAGATCCCAGTGCGTGTTTTATTATACTCTCTTTAATGTGTGTGTAGCGAAGGTTAATAGGTAGGAATAGCCAGAGTGGTAAAAGTTGGACTGAAACTAAGAAGTGTTTTTCCTGTCGAGGGCTGGCAAATGCTGATCGAAAAGTTGAAAAGAAGACACAAAAGTGACAGAAATAGCCCAAATAATATTTAAATAACCTAAAATTAGTTGCGAAATTCCAAAACACAAATAACACGATTGCAAAGTCGTGAAGTAATACACTTTTCGGAGCAAATTTCCGTATTTCGTGATCAAATTACACAAACAAAAGTTCCTTTCGATCTGAAAGAAGTCATAGAGATAGAATAGTATAGAGTTGCTATCGATGAAATGAAAGTGGTATCAGATCCGATATTACTGCTCTATACGTCGAATTTTGACAATCATTGAATTTTTTCTAAAAATAGTTATTTTTGTACCTTTTTTAAGTTAAATTGAGATTTCTTGTGCTTAATAAACAATAATGAAATGGTATCGTGTGCTGTATGGCTTTCTTCAAGCAGAGAAGGGACAGATAAGAAGAAAATTAGAGGAAAAACATATCACAGGTAGGGATGAGTACTGAACAGATCCGCATTCTAAATTTTTGCTAGTATGTCTTGGTAATCTGATATCTTTTTATATGTGCATATTATCGCCCGAAGAAAAATTGTTTATTTGATATTCAATTGACCTTATTTGAACAGGATTCCTAAAGAGCCAACACGTCGTATTTTTTGGGTGAAATTCGTAAACAGAAAAAACTGGCAACTCAATTCAACCCTGAACTTTCAGCCATATTGGTCGTATATAAGCCCCGCCCAGTGGTTCCATTTTTCCTTACACAATTGTATATCATAGCGTCTCTTCTCTATTCTATCTCTATGGAAAGAAGTAAACCCGTATCACAACCATACATACCGATATCTACATCCATTGTATCAGTTTCAGGACTCAGAGGATCCTGGGCAAGACGCCTAAGCAGAATATCGGACGGCCTGGACGCTCACGTTGAGGTCACCAGTAGGACTAAAAGAAATTCCGTGTCTTCAACAGTCTGGGAGGTGACTTGATGAAACCCGAGAAGAACCAGTGTGTGTGTGACAGAGTGATTTTACCCTTTTATTCGAATTTTAAAAGCGTTCTTCTCATTTGTAAATATTAAATTCTCTTCAAAGACGTAAGTGTTCAAGTCCTGATTCATTTGTATTTATCTTTATGTAATAAAACAGTGATATTGTGTTACAAGAGGTTAAATTTTTCAAACTGGATTCTCAGCACTCGTTTTCGTTTTTAGCGTAGTCGATGAATTTCAGGATTAGTTTTTGATTATGGATTTCTTGGGGTTTATTGTTATGTTCTTTATAGTCCTGAATACCCTCGTCAGTAAGAATGGACATTGCGAAAACCTCCATCCCTAGTGATGACTTCCTGGAGAAAGCAAGTGGGAAATTGATTGATTCAATGATGTTTTTCACTTACATAGCACCAGACATTGTTCGTTCAATGATAATAAAAGGAGGAAGACGATCGAACATTATAGGTAGCCCCCAGCACATTATTCATCAGCCTTGAAAAGGCAGTGTTTTTCGGGCGAAAATGAGACATGCTACTCTGCCTGTACCACTCTAAATCCTTTCTCAATAACTATTACTTTTTGAACCGAATCGTGACTCGTCCGAAAAGATTACGTTGTAGCCTTGGAGGTGTTCTGCTCATTGCTGACAGGTAGCACGATGTCAAGGTGATAGCCGAACTATTTTTAAAGCTATTATTGCCTTTAAATATAAAAAATGCAACAGTCTCCTGAGTTTCTGAAAAAATGGCCACTATGAGCCTAAAGCCTGGTTCGCAGAGCTTCAACGTGAAGCTACAGTGACTTTATACAAGACAGTGGCGACACGCTCATGTCTTAATTTCTATTGGTAGTTGGAAGTCACTTGGTGAATTCCGCCATTAAGAGGCTAAAGGTGTTTGTTTTCTATGGACCTATAATACTTAGTATTATAAATCTATGTTGTTTTCTTTTGGAAGCACAGAACAGAACAGATAATTAGTGTTCTGTGCACAGAACCATAGAAATTATAATTTGTTAGGTTAGAATTTAGTGATTTCTTAGGAACTTTATAGGTTTTCACTCCCAGTCTCTGAAACATAAATAATTAAAAAATGTTTGATTAAGGTGAAGTGCTCCTGCGAAAATCTTTGCACTTATTTGTCAGGAGCAAATTGGTCTTGAAAAAAATTGTTGCCTAACAGTAAAACTGAAAAATGAAACAAATTAAAAGGATATTGTAACGTTTCGGTGGCTATATCAGACACCTTCTTCAGACAAACTTTAAAATTCTTCAGAATTGTGTATTTTCTCATTTACAATCTGATTGACATTGATAGTTGTCAATCTATAGAGATGTTGATTTATTTGATTTTGAAATTTCCTGATGTCACTTCCTTCCTCAATAAATCAATCCAAATACGATCTATTCCAACAGAACAATTGGCCAAATTATTCACTTCATCCAGCAAAATACATGTAGATTCCTTAATTTTCCTTTTATAATTATCAGGTTCTGTCATGAGGATCTTTGTTTGGTTCCAGTTCATCATATGATCTCCGCTATTTGAACATATATGATCAGCAATTTGTGATCTTGTGATGTCTCTATTCCTGATGTTATTCTTATGTTCCCGTTTTCTTATTTCTAAAGGTCTTGATGTCTCCCCTGTATAAGATTTTCCACATATACAGGGAATATTGTAAACACAATTTTTTGATTTTTGTGTCTCATTCATTGGTTTTGTTCTAGTTAGAATGGATCTCAAATCATTTTGTGTTTTGAAAACAGTTCTTATGTTGAATTTGGAACCAATTCTTCTTATTTTCTCTGATAGGCCAGGAATATAAGGAATGACGTTCAACAAATTTGGTTGTTCTTGACGGTTTTCTGTTTGTACCTGATCATCATTAGAATTTCGATTAGATATTTTTCGTTCTAAATTTGAAATTGTTCTTTCTATAAAATTTGGTGGGTATTGATTATCTAGTAGGAACTCTTTAATGAAAGAAATTTCATTATTTCTAATTTCAGGTGTAGATGAAATCAAAAAAGCCCTATCATAAAGTGTTTTTATAATACCTGTTTTTACATTTAATTGATGATTGGAATAAAAATTTAGGTATCTATTAGTGTGTGTTTGCTTCCGAAATACACTTGTTTCATAATGATCTATAAATTTTCTTATTAGAACATCTAGAAAAGAAATTTGATTATTGTGTTCTAATTCCATCGTGAATTTAATGGTTGGTTCTTTATTATTGATATAATCGAAAAACTTATTTAATTCCTCTTTGCCGTGTTGCCAAATTACAAAAATATCGTCTACATATCGCCACCAAGTCTTTGGTTTTAGTGAATATGTTTCTACATATTTTTCTTCGAAATATTCCATGAATATATTGCTCATAAAAGGAGATAAAGGAGAACCCATGGCCATTCCGAATTTCTGTTTATAGAAAACATCGTCTAATTGAAAATATGTTGAATTTAGGCAAACATCTAACATTTCTATTATATTATCAGCAGTTAATTTAGTATTATCATAAATAGTTGTTTCATCTAACAATTTTCTTCTCACTATTTCAAGTGTTTTTTTACTCACTGGAACGTTTGGAAATAGATTAACAACATCGAAGCTTACCAGAATGTCAGTTTGATTCAAATTTGATGTTCTTAATTTTTGAAGAAAATGCGACGTGTTTTTCAAAAAACTGTTTGACTTTCCTGTTAATGGTTTCAAAAATTGTAACGTATATTTAGCCAAATTTTGACAGGGAGATCCAATCGAGCTAACTATTGGTCTTAATGGAATTGAGGGTTTGTGAATTTTGGGTAGGCCATATAAATGTGGTGGTTTACTATAGGATGGATTTATAAATTTCTTTTCAGCATATGTGAAATTTTGGGAGTTTTTTGATATGATTTTTTTGACTTTCTTCTCTGTAACATTAGTTGGGTCTCTATTGATTTTGGAATATTTATCATTGTCGTTGATAATATCTAACAATTTATTTTTATATTCATCTGAATCCATTATAACTGTGGCGTTTCCTTTATCGGCAGGTAGAATTTTTATATTCATATCATTTTTTAATGAATTAATTGCTTTTTTCTCATCATTATTCAAATTTGGATTCAATTTGAAAGGTTTCTTTAATAAAATTTTGTTGAGAACTCTAAATTCATTTGATTTTTCTATAGGGAGATTTTGAGCAGTCTTTTCAATAGCTGTTATCATATCTAATATTGGTACATTTTTGGAGTTATAGCAAAATTGAGTCCTTTTTTTTTTTTTTTTTTTTTTTTTTTTTTTTTTTGTCAAAATTTGGCTAAATATACGTTACAATTTTTGAAACCATTAACAGGAAAGTCAAACAGTTTTTTGAAAAACACGTCGCATTTTCTTCAAAAATTAAGAACATCAAATTTGAATCAAACTGACATTCTGGTAAGCTTCGATGTTGTTAATCTATTTCCAAACGTTCCAGTGAGTAAAACACTTGAAATAGTGAGAAGAAAATTGTTAGATGAAACAACTATTTATGATAATACTAAATTAACTGCTGATAATATAATAGAAATGTTAGATGTTTGCCTAAATTCAACATATTTTCAATTAGACGATGTTTTCTATAAACAGAAATTCGGAATGGCCATGGGTTCTCCTTTATCTCCTTTTATGAGCAATATATTCATGGAATATTTCGAAGAAAAATATGTAGAAACATATTCACTAAAACCAAAGACTTGGTGGCGATATGTAGACGATATTTTTGTAATTTGGCAACACGGCAAAGAGGAATTAAATAAGTTTTTCGATTATATCAATAATAAAGAACCAACCATTAAATTCACGATGGAATTAGAACACAATAATCAAATTTCTTTTCTAGATGTTCTAATAAGAAAATTTATAGATCATTATGAAACAAGTGTATTTCGGAAGCAAACACACACTAATAGATACCTAAATTTTTATTCCAATCATCAATTAAATGTAAAAACAGGTATTATAAAAACACTTTATGATAGGGCTTTTTTGATTTCATCTACACCTGAAATTAGAAATAATGAAATTTCTTTCATTAAAGAGTTCCTACTAGATAATCAATACCCACCAAATTTTATAGAAAGAACAATTTCAAATTTAGAACGAAAAATATCTAATCGAAATTCTAATGATGATCAGGTACAAACAGAAAACCGTCAAGAACAACCAAATTTGTTGAACGTCATTCCTTATATTCCTGGCCTATCAGAGAAAATAAGAAGAATTGGTTCCAAATTCAACATAAGAACTGTTTTCAAAACACAAAATGATTTGAGATCCATTCTAACTAGAACAAAACCAATGAATGAGACACAAAAATCAAAAAAATTGTGTTTACAATATTCCCTGTATATGTGGAAAATCTTATACAGGGGAGACATCAAGACCTTTAGAAATAAGAAAACGGGAACATAAGAATAACATCAGGAATAGAGACATCACAAGATCACAAATTGCTGATCATATATGTTCAAATAGCGGAGATCATATGATGAACTGGAACCACACAAAGATCCTCATGACGGAACCTGATAATTATAAAAGGAAAATTAAGGAATCTACATGTATTTTGCTGGATGAAGTGAATAATTTGGCAAATTGTTCTGTTGGAATAGATCGTATTTGGATTGATTTATTGAGGAAGGAAGTGACACCAGGAAATTTCAAAATCAAATAAATCAACATCTCTATAGATTGACAACTATCAATGTCAATCAGATTACAAATGAGAAAACACACAATTCTGAAGAATTTTAGAGTTTGTCCGAAGAAGGTGTCTGATATAGCCACCGAAACGTTACAATATCCTTTTAATTTGTTTCATTTTTCAGTTTTACTGTTAGGCAACAATTTTTTTTTCAAGACCAATTTGCTCCTGACAAATAAGTGCAAAGATTTTCGCAGGAGCACTTCACCTTAATCAAACATTTTTTAATTATTTATGTTTCAGAGACTGGGAGTGAAAACCTATAAAGTTCCTAAGAAATGCAGAATCCTCCCAGAATATATTTCAATCGATATCTAGAATTTAGTGAATTTTAACCTCCAATAATCTGACATTAGCCTCTTAATGGCGGATTTCGGCTCCGTGTCGCCACTGTCTTGTATAAAGTCACTGTACGTGAAGCCAGCGACAATCCCCACCTACTCCTATTTTCTCCCTCGCGACAGATTTAGACAACCAGAAACCAAAAGGAGGGGGTCAGGGGAAGTTTTGTTGATATTCTCTGATTGGTGGAATAACTGTCGCTGGCTTCACGTCGAACCTCTGAGAACCAGCCTTTACTGAAGTCCTCGGAATATTCAAACGTTGCGTAATCTGGTAGTTCGACAAAGCTTTTTATTTGTTTCTCATTTGTAAAAAAAAAGTCACTAACTTGTAAAATTGACAGTTAACTTGTAAAACTTTTACAAGTTAGTAGTATTATTTACATTGAAATTTGTCAAGTACTTGCTTCTAATTTAATTTATTCTTCTAATCTCAGAGTTCCTGGAACAAATGTATTTCTCAATAAACGTTCTCAAACTATTCAAAAACGATATTCGTGCCTTGTTTTATTCGTATCTATTCGCTTTCCTTTTCACGTACTTGCTTCTAATTTCATTTATCCTTCTAATTTCATCGTTCCTGGAACAAATATTTTTAGTAATAAACGTTATAAAAGTATTAAAAAACGATATTCATACCTTGTTTCATTTGGATCTGGCCTTTTTCGTCAGAAATTAGCAAATATTCTCGAAGGACTTCCCTCTCGTAAAGCCACTGACAGTTGTCATAATTTTCCGATGTCATAAATAGTCATAAATAGCTTACGGCATTTGCGACAAATTATTGAGATTTTTTTGGAATTTATCTCACCTTTTTACAAACGAGAAACAAATAAAATATAAAACAATACACGCAAGGTAACGGGTTTTACTGGCTCAAGGAGGTAACTGACTCGCCTGCGGCTCGTCAATTATAACCTCCATTCGCCAGTAAAAACCCTCCTACCTTGCTAGTAATGTTATACTATTGGTGTAGGGCTACAACTCTTGTCTGATAATCATTAAATTTTCTGAAGACAAAAATATTCAAGTCCTTAGTTATTTATATTTATTTTCATTTATTTTATTATAAGAGGTTACATTTTTCTTCCTGGATTGTCAGCGTTCGTTTTCGTTTTTAGCGTGGTCGATGAATTTGAGGATTAGTTTTTTGATAAAGAATTTCTTGGGGTTTATTGCTTTGGATATGTCCTCCAGCAGAGGTTCTGGATGTTTCTCATAGTCCAAAATACCCTCGTCGGTGAGAATGGATATGGCGAAAACCTCCATTCCTAGTTTGTTGGCCGTGATGACCTCTTCGACCAGAGAAGTGCCCAACGCGTCTACTCTAAGATTTCTCCAGTTGATTAAATCCCCATAGTTTTTAGGAGTTGTGTCTTCTATCATTGCGTACGACCCTGTCTTAACATATTTGTCCATACCTGTCAAGAAAGAAAACAAAAATATTTGAGGGCACGTTCACACTATAGACCACTCCAACAAAACAGTTGATCGTCTTTTTTCAAGATGGCTGCTGGAAGTTACTATGAACAATCAGGTTTTTGACGATCTAGTATTGATCACGCAGGAACAATAGGTACAAACGAATACTTCAAATCAAATTCAAATATCTCACTTCCAAATTCATGAAGGAAAGCTATTTTTTCACCCTTAGCTCTTATCAACTATATTGAAAAGCTGATCGTGACATATCGTTGGACTGCTTCTTAACGATGGCAAACATTTGGCAAAGCAGATACTCTGTAGTACAGTAAGAGGGAGGACGATGTTGCCAAACTGACAGAATTGTCTATAGCAGCTGACTCTGTTAGTACCATAGTGGGGGTGCCGTAGACGAATTATCCCAATACGGAATAAAGGTAAGGCACAAGTTCGCAACGCCGAATGTTGCTGTATCATTACGTAAACCATTCTAGAGACTTGCGAGAAAGAAGAGCACGAAGATCAGGCGAACAAATCCAACAGGAAAATGCAGATGTGCTTGTTAACATGGCGCAGTTACGTGCAACACAATCACAAGAGTCAAGAAATGAAAGTGTTTAGTCGTGAATGTTGCCTTACTCTTGCTAACAACAAACAATAAACATCCTCATAATCAAAATTTTCCCGAGTATCGAACTGTGAACTCTGATTCGAAAAGTGATCAAACTTAAGTTTTTGATAATTTAAAAAATTCATCTATCATCTTCTTATAAGCATCTTTTTCAATTTCATCTGTTCTTCTGTTAAAAGCAATTGCCAATTTCGAGTGAAGTGTGTGAGACTCGACTAACTGAGTGATAACCACAAAGCCGGTGCAAAAAAGGTTAATCATCCCTTTTCCCTATCCCAAAAGCCTCTTCTGCTACCAGGTTGGGAGTGAGTTCACCTACATCTACTCTTTCAACTCTTGAGGTGAGTGCATACAATTTTCATTCTGTAAATTGCTCAATCTTATGATTGTCGTCTGAAATTGGTTGCAGTCATTCGCAACCATTTAGAAAAGAATCAATGAAGAAGATTTGAACGAAGAGAAGGGCGCAGATTCGTAGTCGACAGATGCGAAACATCAAACCAGAAAAGTGGAAAAGTATTTTCTACAAATAATATAGATTAATGGCAACACAACGTTAGCCGGGCCAGCTAGTAGAGGATCATATTCATCACATTATAGTGAAAGCAGAGAATAATATTAATCGATTGAAATCAACCAATATTAAACTCATACTGCGGAGCTAATTTCGTCCTCGTTCAAGGCAAAATGCAAGGAATTGGTATCAAAGAGAGCACCTATGGATGGCCATTTTGTCCTTATTAGGACTCATCAGCACAGGACAGCTCTGAATGATACAAGGTATTTCTTGGAACTCACGGCAAATGGCATCTTCTTTAAGGTATTATATAAACCGAAGACGCCATCTCTAGTTCCATACGAAAACCTTCTTCCATGGCATCAACCTTGAACGAAGTTGCGGGATGTTTACCATTTGTCGCATTCAATTGACTGAAGCGTTCTTGCATATCGCAAATTTTAATTCTTCAGTCCACGACGCTGTGCGCTCGGGGTAACGTCAGTTGACACTGTAGTAAATAATAAGAAGAGGTCTTTGTTCTGGAAATGTGATAATAAGTAGAGGTTCAAAGCTTAACATCGCTATGAATATCAATATGGTGAAAGCCAGAGAATAATATGAATCGTTTGAAATCAACCAATATTGAACTCATACTTCGTAGCTAATCTCGTCCTCGTTCAAGACAAAATGCAAGGAAGTGGTACCAAACAGAGCTCCTATGGATGGCCATTTCGTCCTTATATAGACTCAGCAGCAAAGGGTAGCTCTGAATGATACAAGATTTTTCTTGAAACTTACAGCCAATGAGCCAAACGACTGAAGACGTAAAATTTGCGATATGCAAGAACGCTTCAGTCAATGCGACAAATGGTAAACATTCCACTACTTCGTTCAAGGTTCATTCTGTAAAAGAAGGTTTTTGTATGGAGCTGGAAATAGCGTTTTCGGTATATATAATACTTTAAAGAAGATGTCATTTCGCTGTAAGTTACCAGAAATACTCTGTATCATTCAGAGCTGTCCTGTGCTGATGAGTCCTAATAAGGACGAAATGGCCATCCATAGGTGCTCTGTTTGATACCACCTAATTGCAATTTGCCTTGAACAAGGACGAGATTAGCTCCAAAGTTTGAGTTTAATATTGGTTCATTGCAATCGATTAATATTATTCTCTGCTTTCACTATATTGATATTCATGGCGATGTTACGCGTTAAACCTCTTCTTATTCATCACATTTCCAGAACAAAGATTTTTTATTCCTTGAGAAACCTAGGGGGTCCAAGATTTTTGACGATGTGTGTAATTGTTATTAGTCATTTGGTAGAGACCATTGAATTCTCAGGATCTTCAGCCTTTTGGAAAAATTGATAGCACTGTTGTTTCATGCAATAAGCGCGTCAAAAATTTACCTTCTTCTATCACGACTCTCTTCGCCACTTCAATAAAACCTCCCTCGTACAGCTTTGAGCTCTCCTCAACCTCCTTCTGTACCTCCCTGAATAACCTAGGATTCTCCTTGCCCCCACTCAAAACCACATGACTCTCAATCAGCATCACGTCTCCTAATTTGAACCTGTCGCCTATCGCTCCTGCGCCGTTGGACACAAGCATCTTGGAGCATCCCAGGCAGCGTGCCATCTTCACGGGAAAGCTGATCTCCTGCTGGGTGTAGCCTTCGTGTCGATGGTACCTTCCTTGCTGTACCAGGACGTAGAGGTCGGACACCCTGCCGAAGAGGAAATTAATGGGCGGTAGGCCTTGTTTTTTGGCAGGAAAGTGTGGTATTTCATTGCTAGGGATTTGGATCGGGGATTTCAAGATATCGGGGAATTGACCTGTGAAGAAACAATAGGATGTTAGGATTATTTAGTATAATTATGAGGAAAATAAGGCATCTGAAGGAAGATTTCAGGTTTACCAACAATATACAGGGTTCGGCACTCGAGTAGAAACCTTTTCAAAAGGCCATAAATTCGGTTGAGAAAATGATTTTTAATAATAATAGTTATTTAATCAACTAGGTTATTAAAAACAGCGACTAATGGCCGAGAAATTTTAATGCGTGAGCGGAGCGAACGCGTTAATAGTTCGAGACCGTTAGTCGCTCGATTAATAACCGAGTTGATTACAAGATTTTTCCGACGATTTCAATATGAATTGTGTATAAATTCTTGATTGAAATACATTCATATTTTGCACCAGACACACATTTGACAATATGGAATTTCTATGTTTCTATGTTCTAGTAGAGTTTTGACATTTCTCGTAGTCCTTCTGAATACTTTGTGTACGGTTGCCATGAAGATTGCAAATTAAACTGGCTAAAAAATTGAGCATTAAAATGGGTCATTAATGCTCAATTTCGCACACATTAAAATCACCTTTTATTTCGAGGTCGGCGGAAAAGTAACTTTATTGGATCTTCTCCAAATAGCCAACTGAATTTCAGAAGTAATGGAGTAGGTAATAATCTCCCCATTGTGTGCTCTCTTTGCAAATTTTCCATTAAGTCTTTTGATCCTATATTGTATTAGTTCAACTTCCATTCTTTGATATAGCATCTCATTCGATGGGTGGTGTAGTGGGTTATTAGGATGTCTAATTTTTGTAGGGGAAGGAGAGGTATAATGATCCCCTTAAGGAAAAATTTCAATTGTGGCTAAAGTTGAAGGCAAAACCGCAAGATTTCAATTGTTGAAGGTACTGAATTTACTTATAACTTTGTATCTGCCTACTTATTTTTCATTTCATTTATGTAGTTTTTTTGTTAAAATTTAGTAAAGGATCATTTTATACACCCCTGTGGATAAAATGATCCCTGGGGTAGGGGCAAAATGATCCCAGGGATCATTTCGTACTATGAGTTAATAAATATCAAATAAAAATGAAATGATAAACTCTGCTGTTTATTTGAATGATAATATGTATTGTTCATAACAATTTAAGTATGTAAGCAAGTCACACAAAACAAAAATATTCGATGGGTTGAAAAATAATATTTTTCTTGGGCGTTTCCCAAAGTCGAGAGAAATTCATCCACCACATTCTTATTGAAACCTCGCGCACGCATTGATGTCTGGATATCTACGTCTAAATCCACGAAGCCATTCAAGTCCAGCTTTTCCTTTAGCTTCGGAAAATTGATGCGGTAAATTATTTCTTTCTGCCATTTTTGGTGAGCTGAGGTTAAGAATTCCTGAGTGGTCAGCCCGTATATTATTCTGGACTCCATGTCAACAAGATCCAGTTCTTGTTCCAGGTTGAACACTGTTTGTTTGCTACCTAACTTTTTAGCTGAGCCTACAGCTATTTTATTTTTACATTTGGCTCTTCTTTCTGATACCATCACAGGGACCTCAATTTCTCTTCTCGCGGTTTTGTAAGCCAATACCATCTCTAATGCCTTTTGCATAATGTTCTTCAGGCCTCTTTTGGCGATTAGTTTTACGTTTATAAATTCTCGGCATGATCTGTAAACAAAAACTATTAATGGGGTAAAATGATTCCAGGGATCATTTTAGACACACAGAGGGGATCATTTCACCCCAAATACCAAATTACAAAATATCGATCAAAACAAAACCTTCACATACCTCGTGCGATGATCGAACATGGCTTAAATATTAGCTAACTGCTACTAATACCCGCAAATAAAACAACATTTCAGTAAACACTTACATGTTAAAAAAACGAAAGTCCAAAAACCTGCTTACCTTAGATCAGAGCCACACTTTTTGATTATTTTTTGATAAAATCACGCCAAGCACTCGCACCGCATTGACATTTTACAGGTAACTTCGCAGGGGCGAAGGAGAACATGTTTCATCTGTATTTGGATAGATGGTACAAGCTGTTTCTGATTTCCGGAGGGGATCATTTGACCCTTAGGGATCGTATTACCTCACTTTCCCCTAATTGTTCTCAGGCTTGTTCTTTCCCTGTGATTAGGTATACCTTTGAACGTGGTCTTGCTGCAAGTCTCGTATAACTATTTATTTAATGTAGAGAACATATGAAAATAATCAATATTTCAGAATCAATTCACTTTGGCTTGACATGATCACCTTTCACTGCGGCCATTGCCTTGAGACGGTCAAAAAAACTGAGATGACCGAACCTAACCTTCCGGTATTTTAGCCCACTCACGGACAATGGCTTTCTTCGGCGTCTCGAGGCTGGTTTATTTTTCAGTTCGGACAAAATATCTCAGAGAGAATAATCCAGTGGATTCACGTCTGGTCAATTCGAGAGTTACTGTGTGGTCGAAATGAAGTTCGAAACGTTGTTTTTCAACAATTCTTGGTTCACTCGCGCTTTGTGAGCGGGTGCAAAGTTTTGTTGGAACGTCTATGGTCTGTCACCGAAATTGTTGCCTATCCACGGTTTCAGAGCCGCCTCAATAATCAAAGAAAACGAAGAGGCCAATACACTTGCCAAAGAGGACGCTATTCTGTGGAATAGGTAAATTTACCAATAAGAAGGAGTTTCTGGAGAAGGAGAATGCCGAGAAGAAAAACTCTGGCGGAATCTCCCAGGGATGTATCATTCCACAAAGTTCCTTGGGAACTTTAAAACAGCGGGATCCAAAAGATATCTGGATTTTGGTGAAAAACAATTACACCTACTCACTGGCTTTCATACAGGACAGTGTCGACTCAGGAAGCTCCTGTTGAGGATGGGATTATGGGAGACTGACGATTGTAGGTTCTATGGGGAGGAGGAAGAACCCCCATTCACCTAGTCGCGGAATGCTTTGGTGTTGCGAGCCTAAGGAGAGAATGCCTTCTACGAGAAACTTGTGAGAGTGAGAAACTAGCCTCGTTGAAGCCTTCACAGATATTGGATTTCATCAGATCTCTGGAATTGGAAGGCGAGCTGTGAAGGGTGTGATCAGAACAGCTCTATAAGGGGGCACAATAGACCTTGAGGTAGCAGTGAACTGTAACGCCTTTTCAAACTATAACTTCCACTACTTTTTGCTTTGAGCAGGATGGGACAAAATAGGAAATTGAATTTATCGATTATTTATTTTCAATTATAGTTATTCCTAACTGAATTCAATTTAAATGCCCAATATGTCTAGGAATCCCACGAATCAAGTCATTAACGAAATTTTGTGTAATGTCGTTCTATTCTTCCTGAAGGCTAAACTTAAGACTTGAAAAGTTGAGGTTGGGTTTTGGCGATTCGATATTGCTCTCCCTAAGTATTCTAATACGTGCTCAATTGGATTAATGTCCGGTTAGTTTGCTGACTAGTTCATTGTTCAATTGAAGAATGTTTTGAGCTCATCGTGTGCGGTGTGGTGGAGCGTTAGTGCCGTTTCACATGGAGCGTATGATCAGCGCTGACTGTCAGCATAGGAATTCAGCGCTGATGATCCGTTTCGATGTGTTGTCTTCACATGCGGCGGATCCTCCGTTGTCAGTTGTCACCTAACCTAACCTAATCTGCCGGCAATCGGCCACACAGAAAGCAATATAAGCTGGTACGCAACTGATCGTCAGTGAATCATGTGAAATCCCTCATAACAATAATGGCTCGTGCGTTAACCGACATACGCCGTCAGCAAGGGCTCGTCGTATGGCCGTCGGATGGAATCAACCGCTCCGATCATCCGCGCTTCATGTGAAATGCTACATTTATTGCATGGTACTTGGTTATTCGTCCGGATGGTCAGCGCTGATGATACGCTCCATGTGAAACGGCACTTATCATCCTGATAAATGAAATTAGCTCAAGATTCATTGCGCAGAGGTCCAATGAAGTAATCGCTGATGTTTTCTATGTACCTATTTGGCACTAGTCATTGTTCGTTCAACAATAATAAAAGGGATAAGGAATATTACAAATATTATAGCCTCGCACATTACTGATCCGAATGGGCCAAACTTCCCGGACGAATTGAGTAGTTATAGTCCGTTCACGAAAGGTTGAGCCGTCGGTTGGCCATGGAAATTTGACATATTTCAATGTGTATATTGAAATATTAGGTTATGTTAATTATTTTCTTGTCAGATTGATACGCAATGTTGTCAATATCGTATAGAGTTTTCTGATAACTCTCAAGCTCGTCGGACGAGGCCGGGTACATTCGGCAACGTTGACTTTATTTTGATTTATTATGACAGCAAATACTTCCAACTTCAGATAAATAAACAAACGCCTACTATGCTCTCAAACTTTCGTGAACGGACCATATATAGTCTACCTGGGCTGTCAAAACCCTATCTCGTCGACTATATATCACTTTGTAAAGCGAATGATGATAAGGTCTAAAAAGTACGTTGCGCCATTATGGCGAGTCTTGATACTGTTCTGCCGCTTGCGGAAGGGTAGCACTATGTCCAGGTGATAGCCGAGCAACTCTTCAAGAACATCTGAACCATATTACTAGGTTATAGGCTCGTATTCATAGTTCGCCCTTGAGGGTGAGTGAGAGTTTGTATCACCCTTATGAACACTAGCACTAAAGGTGACCTCAACTCTCACTCACCCTCAAGGGCGAACTATGAATACGGCCCATAATCTCCCATAGATTCGAACTGTTATATTTTATCTTGAATGTCGTACATTTTGGAATTTGTAATAAGAGTGATTTTCACAATCACCTGCTGTAAGTATATCAATATAACCAAACTCCGAATATAACAAAACGGACAAAAGAAATTAAACCAATTATCTCATCATTTTCTTACATATAAGAACTACCAAAACGAAAATTGAAAATAATAATTACTTTAGTTACCAACCTAAAGCGTTGGTGTACGTGATGAAAACAGTTGGACATCCTGGCAGTCTACTGGCTAAAAACGATACGGCTTCGTCGAAATCCATGTCGGAATCACTGGAATTTTTAAAATTTTCAAAAACATGACAGTGTCAGTAGAACTGTCATTGTGAAGTTGGGCATCAAATTCGAAACTGTGGTTTGGGGTAGGTATAACAGTAAATTTTGAGATTGTTCATGTCCATTTCATGGTAGGATATGTAAGTTTCCGAATTACAGTGATTTTTCCAGAAATCTCTAGCGGTTGATGTAAGTTCGTTGTTCCATGCCTGAAATATATACAGTATTCGTTTTGAGGAGTTTCGTGCTCCTGAGCTGTTCCAGTGCTTGTGCGCAGCCAATGGCAAGCCGTATTTCGAGCTTTTGAGTTACTCAGGAGTACGAAATATCTCAAAACGAATAGGCTAATAATGTAAATACAGTGCGCGTCAAACTATGGAACAAGGCCATTTTCTCAAAAGAAAAATACATAATAATATACCTATTAAATCCTATTTTATACGTATATGGAATAATATTTGGCAAAAAAATGCTGAAATAGGTCAATTTTGGTTTCACTTTTGCCAAATGTTTATTCATTTTCAAGGATGCTAAATATATAAATGCAAAATCTCAGCACGATCGGAATTATATTATGGAATTTATTCAAAAAATGAAGTTGGTATGTAAAAAATCAATAATCAAAAATTTAAGAAAGCCTTAAGCAGCTGCCTTTGAGCTAGGGTTCGTTTATTATTAGAACAATAAGGCTAACTCAAAATTTTTATATAGGACTTGAGAATACTAAATATATATATACTAGCGACCCACCCCGGCTTCGCACGGTAATTCGATCCAAGTAAAACTGTTAAATAAAGACAGTTGCATCAAAATTTTATCATAAATTCCCTAAATTATGGCGCCTACCGATCCTCTAAGTTAGAAAAGTGATCAAATACTAACTTGAAGTCTTAGTAACACTCAGTTAAAAAAAAACATCAAAATCATTTCAGTAGCTATGGCGTCATGCGCTTCTTGACACGATCACGCTAGATTTCCGCAGGAATGAGGTATTTTCCCGCCGTAAAAAGTAGCCTGTGTCCGTGCCTAGGATCCTATCTTTATATTAACCAAGTCTTATAAAAATCCGTTCAGACGTTAAGGCGTGAATGAGGTAAACTTTTAAAACAAACGATTAAAAATCCCTAACTTAATTAGTTTTCTGCCTACTGCCTACGCCTTAAGTACGATAGCATGAATATTAATAGCCCATATCCTTTTCTAGGTTACTGTCTATCACCTAACTAAATTTCATCAAAATCCGTTCAGCCGTTTAGGCATGATAGAGCAAAACTCCCAGCAAAAACCATAAAAAAAATCACTAACTCAATTCAGTTTTCTGCCTACTTCCTACCCCCTAAGTACGATGACGTGATCATTTTGATCTTATATCCGTTTTTAGGTAACCATCTATTACCTTACTAAATTTAATCAAAATCTGTTCAGCCGTTTAGACGTGAAAGAGCCAAAGTCTCAACAAAAACGACTAAAAATCACTAACTAAATTTAGTTATCTGCCTACTGCCTACCCCCTAAGAACGATGGCGTGATTATTTATAGCCTATGACCATTTCTAGGTTATCATATATCACCATACCAAATTTCATCAAAATCCGTTCAGCCGTTTAGGCGTGAAAGAGTAACAGACAGACAGACAGACAGAGTTACTTTCGCATTTATAATATTAGTATGGATATATGCAGAATCTCAGCATGATCGGAATAATATTTTGGAAATTATTCAAAAACTGGAATATGTAAAAACTAGACAATTAAGAAAATTCAATTCTATTGTTCTGATGATGTGATCCTGAAATTTTGCATTCAATTCTGTATATCAATCTTCATACATAAATAAATTTCATTCGAATCGGATATCTTTTGGTATGAAGATATGAAGTTTCTTCTTTTCAATATTCCAATTGAATTTTTCATGGTTTTGTTTACACTATGGCGACACAATTTTGCATGGGGCTTATTGTGAGCATTTTCTATGCGGCCGCAAAATTTCATTTCGATTGGTTTAGTTTTGTATGAGACATTGAGGACCAAAAATGATATATGGCCATATTTTATGGAACACTGTACGATTTGGCTTGTTAACTCGTTAATTTGATCACGAATTCGTCATAAGGGAGACGAATCTTATCGTTTGCGACCATTTTCGGTTCAAAATTCGAAAATTACAGACATTTGTGCAAAACGATTAAGCACTCGTTTAAGTAGATCGAGCGTTAAAAAATGGATAATTTAGCTGTGATTATGCGATTCTCTCGAAATTTTGCATAAACATTCTTCATGAAAAGCTTTACTTTCAAAATAAATGTCATTCGAATCGAATATTTTACTGTGTTAATAACTATAAGGATTTTTCTTCCCAATATTCTGATTGATTTTAATTTAGTTTTGTTCACACAATGGCCACAAAATTTCTTACGAGGTTTCTTATGAGTATCTCGCATGTGGTTACAAAATTTCATTTCGATCGATTCTGTTATGTCTGAGATACTGAGGAACCAAAATTCTGCATTGCCATATTTTATGGAACACCCTGTACATTTTGCTGGTTAACCAACTTAACCGCGGCATTTAGGAATCGAACCTACACTGAAAAATTCGCTAGTTGCCTACTTGGTTTTCTCGAACTACCTGTAAGTCGAGAAAACCAAGTAGCGTTTCTAAAAGTTGCTGCTGTTAAATCTGGCAACGTCGCCCCTATCGTAAATTTTGCGAACCTCAAGATTTCGGGGGTTCGTCACGTGGCGATGGACTGAGAAAGGGCGAAAAGGGTGCAGGTAAAAGGAAAGGTTTATATTTATAATGCGAAGATACGGACAGAAAGGGTCTCTTTTTCTTCAAGTTTAATACCTGCCCAAGTAAGTAGTGTAAGTACTGTTGTGAAATATATTTGGACTGTTTTGAATAAAAATCTAGACTGTATATGAAGTTCTTCTCAATTTCACCCCACCGTATAAATTACTATCCCTGAACCAAATTCCGATTAGTCCACAATTTTCAAACTAAACACAAACCTTTATGGTTCTGGATATGCTCTGAGATCATCGAATTTGAGACACCCTGTACTCGATGAAAATTTCTTTGAATCGCCATAGTTCATTATCACGGCTTTGAGAGTTATTTTGATTCAACCATTATTTTTCTTCCAGAAAAAGGTGAAGTGTTCCGTGTACTGCATAGAAAATAATATAAATAAGCGAATATGACTAATCATCGGCACCAGATGTGAACGTGAACGATGCGTCCGAAGTTGTTGCTCCAGATCTTATCAAGCGGTGATAACGATCAGAGTGAACGGACAAACGGTGTTATCATTTCTTTAGCTTTCACTAGTGCCGATAAGTGAAATACCACGAAAAGTGAGCACTGCAGCCCCTACACTACACCTTATGTTCAATTCACAATGGACGTAGGTAAGCATAACCTAAGCATGATTCGAACGTATTTCGCCAAGTTGAAATTTACGAATTCCATGAAAGTTTTTGAAATACGCAACAGAAAATGGTATATTGTGCAACGTTCGTATAATGATAGCTATTATTCACTAGGTGGAGTTTAAGCTGCGAGCAGTAGTCGAGTGGCTCAAACCATCGAGTGAATAACATCCATTATACGCGAGTAGCATACTATACTTTTTTCACGACTACTGAATATATAATAAGATTTTTACATTTGGGGACCCGTCTATTTCAAGCGTGGAAAAAGTCAAGTTGACACATGTTAAATTTTTGGAGACCTTGTCATTGTATCTTTTGTGAAGTAAATTTGACCATCGATTACAAGGTATACCCATATTTGTAAGTTGGAGTACTTCAGAATACTGAAGAAATATCAATTTAAAGAATTTAATATGAAAGCTAAATCTATGAAGCATCTGACAGTGAATAATAACTCATTATTCACTTATGATTATTGGGTATTATTATGGCTGAGCGAACAGACGTATAATGAATAAATTATACAATAAACGTGGATAAATTAATATTATTCACTACTATTATATAAACCACCCATTATACGTCCGTTTGCTCGTCCATAATAATACCCATTAATCACGAGTGAATAATGGGTCATTATTCACTGCTGTCAGATGCTTCATAGATTCAGCTTTCATATTCTTAAATTGATATTTCTTCAGTATTCTGAAGTACTCCAACTAACATGGGTATACCTTGTCAATCAACGACCAAATCTACTTTTATTACATCAATCGAAGCAATTTCCATTACAAAATATACAATGACAAGTTTTCCAAAAATGTCTCATGTGTCAACTTGACTTTTTCCACACTTGTTATAGAACGGTCTCGTCACGGTCGCCAACTGTTAAAATCTTCAAGAAATACAGGGTGTAACTAAATAAGTGTAAAATATTTAAGGAGGTGATTCCTCATCGAAAAAAAGATAGGATCTTTCATATGAAGAAACTTCATTGGAGCATCCCTTGTTAAGATACAGCCCCTCAAAGGGAGTACATAAAATTTGTATAACAATTTTTTTCACAAGCACCAAAAAAGTTACAATATTGAAATTAACCTGACGTTTCCTACTAGCAAAAAGACACTTATCCAGTTATTTATTTGGTTTACCCCATGCTTGTAAGGGTGGGAAACGCAACCCCTAAAGTTTATTTCCAATGTAACTTTTTGCTTTATTATTTGTTTACCATTTAAAAATTCATTTCCTATAGCCTGTTTGATTCTCAACAAAAAATGTTTTTTGCCCAACATAAACCAGTTCGCAGTAAAAAATTATTTTACGAACAACTACAGAGATAGATCGTCATAAATGCGAAACTAATCTATCTAGTAGTTTTAGTGATAGTGACAATAAAAGGTTTGTTCCAACTCAAGAATTGACCGTACAATGATCGTCAGGATTCTGCGCAATAGATAAAAATGTGTTCCAACTGAAAATGTATCGTTTGAGAACGGTTTTGTTTTTGTTCCATCCTGCTTCGGGACCGTGAGTGGAAGGGATTTGTGATCGTCATTTCGATCCCTGGTCTGGAGCAAGTACTGTTTGGACGGTTCTTGTACGGTCAAAGTTTAGACGTGCGCATAAGATCGATTACTAACAGTTTCGTGACCGTCAAATTACCGTACAGAAGTCAGCTGTTGGAACAAACCTAAAATTGGTATAACGCTGTCAGTTTATAATTTCAATATTTAACTTTTTTGGTGCTTGTGAAAAAAATTGTTATACAAATTTTATGTACTCCCTTTGAGGGGCTGTATCTTAACAAGGGATGCTCCAATGAAGTTTCTTTATATGAAAGATCCTATCTTTTTTCGATGAGGAATCACCTCCTTAAATATTTCACACTTATTTAGTTACACCCTATATATTCAGTAGTCGTGGATAAAGTATGTATAGTATGCAACTCGCGTATAACGGATGTTATTCACTAGAGTGTTTGAGCCACTCGCCTACGGCTCGTAGCCTAAACTTAAACTCGTGAATTATAGCTATCGTTATATGCTTGTTGTATAATAAATTATTTCAATTATTTTACATTTGAAATTTAGTTCACAAATACCTGACATAAGTAGCTTATTTCGTTCCAAAATGTTTATTTTGTTCATTGAAAAGATGAAAAAATAAATCTCAATAGATAGTGATATTTTGTTGCAATGAATTGCAATGGATTCAAAATATACAATTCAAATTAATTAATATGATTTTTCAGGTATAGAAAATGACCAGGTACCTCATATCGTTGATTTCTATCAAAAAAGTAAGTAACAAAATTTTATTTTATTCATAGAGAAGATCAAATGTTGATGTAGATATTGCCATTCAATTTCGATCGAATGAATGGCATCACATTGCACCGAAATATAATTAACAATGATGCGATAATTTATTTCAAAAATAATATGAAATTTTTTTTCATGCAAACAAAATATAGAAGAAATCGAATGCGGATAATTAAAAATTATATTTTGATTTATTGGAAAATGTAAAGAGTCAGATATCAGATAGGTTCACTCGAAAAAACTTAATTTTCAGGAATAAACGGGACGTCCTATCATGTATTCATTTCAGAAACTAATTAATAGAAATTAATTTCGACCTGAATTTGTTTCTAATATACGTGTGCTAATACGAAACGATTTTAGTTCCATCATAACACGATTTTTCCAACATTTTATCGAGAATTACGAAAATATCAATATTCGAAATATTTCACTTTTCATTTGAAACACCCTATAGGGAAAGGTGAGGTATAATGATCCCCTTCAGGAAAAACTTTAATTGTGGCTAAAGTTGAAGGCAAAACCGCAAGATTTCAATTGTTGAAGGTAGTGAATTTACTTAACTTTGTATCTGCCCACTTATTTTTCATTTCATCTATGTAGTTTTTTGTATTAGATATTTTTGTGAAAGTTTAGCAAAGGATCATTTTATACACCCCTGTGGATAAAATGATCCCTGGGGTAGGGGCAAAATGATCCGAGGGATCATTTTGTACTATAAGTTAATAGGTTTGTTCCAACAGCTGACTTTTGTACGGTAATTTGACGGTTACGAAACTGTTAGTACCTAATCGATCTTATGCGCATGTCTAAACTTTGACCGTACAAGAACCGTCCAAACAGTACTTGCTCCAGACCAGGGATCGAAATGACGATCACCAAACCGTTCCACTCACGGTCCCGAAGCAGGATGGAACAAAAACGGAACCGTTCTCAAACGATACATTTTCAGTTGGAACACATTTTTATCTATTGCGCAGAATCCTGACGATCACTGTACGGTCAATTCTTGAGTTGGAACAAACCTATTGAATATCAAAAAAAATAAAATAAAAAACTCGGCTGTTTATTTAAATGAAAGTATGTATTGTTCATAAGTATGCAAGCAAGTTACACAAAACAAAAATATTCGATGGGTTGAAAAATAATATTTTTCTTGGGCGTTTCTCAAAGTCGAGAGAAATTCATCCAACACATTCTTATTAAAACCTCGCGCACGCATTGTAATGTCTGGATGTCTACGTCTAAATCCACGAAGCCATTCAAGTCCAGCTTTTCCTTTAGCTTCGGAAAATTGATGCGGTAAATTATTTCCTTCTGCCATTTTTGGTGAGCTGAGGTTAAGAATTCCTGAGTAGTCAGCCCGTATATTATTCTGGACTCCATGTCAACAAGTTCCAGTTCTTGTTCCAGGTTGAACACTGTTTGTTTGCTACCTAACTTTTTAGCTGAGCCTACAGGTATTTTATTTTAACCTTTGGCTCTTGTTTCTATTACCATCACAGGGACCTCAAATTCTCTTCTCGCGGTTTTGTAAGCCATACCATCTCTAATGCCTTTTGCATTTGTTCTTCAGGCCTCTTTTGGCGATTAGTTTTACGTTTATAAATTCTCGGCATGATCTGTAAACAGAAACTATTAATGGGGTAAAATGATTCCAGGGATCATTTTAGACACACAGAAGGGATCATTTCACCCCAAATACCAAATCACAAAATATCGATCAAAACAAAACATTCACATACCGCGTGCGATGATCGAACATTGCTTAAATATTAGCTAACTGCTACTAATACCCGCAAATAAAACAACATTTCAGTAAACACTTACATGTAAAAAAAACGAAAGTCCAAAAACATGCTTACCTTAGATCAGAGCCACACTTTTTGATTATTTTTTAATAAAATCACTCCAAGCACTCGCACCGCATTGACATTAACTCGCAGGGGTGCAGGGGAACATGTTTCATCTGTATTTGGATAGATGGTACAAGCTGTTTCTGATTTACGGCAGGGGATCATTTGACCCTTAGGGATCGTATTACCTCACTTTTCCCTAAGTATAATTCAATAACCATTCAATTGAAGGCATCACAGAACAGATAATTTTGTTTACGTAACGTGAAATCCTTTCATTACTAATCTACAGGTTTGAATATTCACATCGGAAATATACACGACTAGCTGCCCGGTACGTGCTTCGCTACGTATAAGGCATAGTAATAAACTTAGAAATATAACAAAAAAATAAAATTTATTACTTAGTCTGATTTCGAATGTATGGAAATTCTCATCAAAAGCCACTACAAAAACATAATGTAAATGTTTATATTATATTTATCAGAAATAAACAAAAAGATATACTATTAAATGTTATTTCTCAACTATGAGAAAGAGTAAAAACTATATTATATTCATTCGAGTTAAAACATTCTAAAGACGTTGTCCGATTCCCAATTGCCAATGCCTTCTAAATGATGGAGACTGCAAAAAGTAGAAACTAAAAAATTAAAAAGAATTGGGTACTCTCGTACCCACTCGTAGGTGTTAGTCTAAAACATTTGGATAAACAATATTTTTTGTTTTTCCATTTTCAGCATGAATAAATAAACAATTGGGAGTACCGACTCTGGAACAGGCAACATAAAGTTGGCCATGTGAAAAACATGATTCCTTCCAATTCACACCACAAACGTGAAGTGTTCGCCTTAGGGCATTGTTTATGGACATCGCAAATGATAAACGCACGGGATATTGTAACCGTTTGAATTCAAATGGCATATCCGTTGGGACCGTTGGAATCATAGGGATACGCGGTATGAAACACACTTCTCCTTTTGATTTACCAGTAATATGGTGATCAGTCCGTTGGTACTGTCGATTTGTACTTTGCCATCACCAATTTCTAACAATTGTTTTGAAAACTCATGGGCAGTTGCATCATTATTTAGTTGAAAACGCATATCAATATTCAGTGTCAATTTTCGTACATGTCTCCAAAGAACTGATGACTTCAAACAGGCATTTATTTCATCAACAGTAGGAATGACAGGCAATGTTTGACGAAAGTCTCCTGACAGCAATACAGAGCACCACCAAAAAGCTGTTGATCACCCTGTAAATCTTGCATTGTTCGATTAAATGCTTCTAGTAATTTTTTATTCGCAATTGTTCACTCATCCCATATAATAATTGATATTAATCGAAGAACTTTTGCCATAGCAGGTAAATCATTTGAACTACTGCTCACGTTGCAATTCACGATCAACAAATCATGTATCTCACGATTTGGTGCGGTCATACCCAATTGTTCTAATGCTTTATTTCCAATGGTAGAACACATATATTATCAAAGCTCCGTTGTACATTTCCAAGGTTATCTACAAATCAGGATTTCTTGCATGATGACGCAAACGATTCAAAATATCTTCTGCCATATAATGCTTGTATTTGTTTTTGTTCCATAATTCGGGTGGATTTGATATATTTTATGTTCTGTGGATTTGATGGCGAACATGTTGATAATATAATTCTATGCCATCTGTGCTCGAATTTTTATTGAAACATATGGCGTTTTCGGAAACTTACTCGATCACTAACTCGGGTTACAAATTGACGGATAAACAGTTCAATTGCTGTCAATTTGTAACCCGGGTTAGTGATCGAGTAAGTTTCCGAAAACGCCAATATATTTACGGAACAGAAAATTAACAACCAAACCAACCAAGTTGATTTACGGAATACAACGTAACTTTGAAAGAAGTGATGAAAAACGAACTCTGTTTATTAGTGTTCTGTGAACTCTGAAATTACGGTCAAATAATAAATATTTCAGATTCCTGTGATTAGTTATTACAATAATGTACCATTATGATGTTTATACACTGAAGTGTAATGTCGGTAATTTTAATATTTCAATTCGTTGAAAATTTAAATCTCTAATATTTTTTACAGGTTCGCCATCTATGACAATTTAACCAAAGATTATATAGAGTATGAAAAAATAGGAAACTGCCTTGCATTCGTAGTACTCGAAAACGACTACAGATGGCACTGAAAATGAAAAACCTGTAATGTTGATTTTACACTTTTCCAAGATTTCCTTTGAATTTTCTATACGTTTAATTCTTCCCTAGACTTCCATGAATAATTCAAGACCAAAATTAGCCAAATCGGTGAAGGCGTTGTTGAGTTATTAAATCACAACGAAAAGTGGCACTTATATTTATATATTAGATGTACATTGCATCAGACAGAGAATTTCTCCGTCCAGTTCAACAGTGTATGTACGAGAGTTAAGAGTGTTGAATAAATAACGGATTGCAATATTTTAGTGTTGTTTCTCTCTAATCGTTGGGAGTGGCATAATTCAAGCAGTATGGTAGGCAACCGAAAATACTTGAATCGAGTATTTAGATGGACGTACAGCAGTTTCCCGGCCATATTGCTTCAATTAAGCCACTCCCAATAAAAAGAGAGAAAAACACTACATTATTGCAATCTGTAATTTATTTAGTGAGATATTTAGCACGTTAGTCTCTCGGATATTCCACTGTTCAACTGGACGCCGAAATTCTTTGTCTTATACATTGAATATCGTATGTTTCCAATGTGAATTTCAAAACCTGTATGAGAGTTTTGGAAGTAATGCATTTTTTCCGGTATGAAAGAGAAAGGTTTAGGCAGAATGTCATAACCAGGATAAGTAAATTCAGGTGACACGTTGGAGCGGGAAGTGAGCTCGCGGAGTATTTAAAATTGTTCAGAACTATTCAACAGTGAATGGGTATGTATAGCACAGGGAGATATTACAGAGATGCAATGAAAATCTTCTTGAGGCTTATCACATTATCGGTCAATGTAGAAAAGCATTCTGATATTTTCACCTTCTGAACGATATTTAACAACACTAATAACACCTACAGTTTGATGGCAGTGATTACACCATTAAATGGGTCGTGACTTTCATGTTTCTCTAGGCCAACAGGCACATATGGTTAACAGTACACGATCACTTGACGAGACAGGAACTTTTCTGTTGTAGGCGCTTCGCTGACCAAAGGTTCCTGTCTCAGGTGGTCGTGTGCGTTAATCATATGTTCCTTTTGGCCTGAAAGAACATGAAATTCCGAACCATTTTGTTGGTGTCATCACTGATATCGAACTGTAGATTTTATTACTTGTTTGATATCATTTAGAGAGTGAAATATCAAAATGCTTTTCAATATTGACTGTAAATGTGGTTAGCCTCACGAAGCCTTCCATTTCTTCTCTGCAATATCTCCCCATGCTCAAATTATCAATTCACCGTCAAATAGCTCTGTTGCAATTTTGATCACTTCGGAAGCTAACTTTCTTCATTAAAGTATCACTTGAAATAACATATTCTGGTTATGACATTCTGCCTACACCTTTTATACTGGGGAAAATTTCATAACATCGAAAAACCTCGTATGAATAAGTAAAAAGAGGATTTTACGTTAGGTGGGCAACATTGTACTGAAGAGCACAAAGTGTAGTGAATAGATGATTAAAATCATAAAATGGCGATATTTATTATTGTGTTGAAAGGAATGAGATATAGACATCATACAGTATTACAAGCGAAGAGCAAGGAAAGTTATTTTCATAGTTGAAAAATCATTTGGTAATTTTGAATTATGTAAAACATTCTTAAATGTAACAACGTTAGCTCTGTGATGCTTTCAATGATATGGTTAATGAATTTCAACAAGTTTCAAGCCAGATAATAAATACAGCAAGCATCACTATTGGTTGAGAACATTCAGTAAGCGTAACGCCTAAAACTGAAGGGGTCCTGTCTCAATGTGTAATTGTTTTTCTTATTTTGACATATAGGTACAGTGGAAATGTGAAGGTTTTTTTTTCTTATTGTACTTTGGGCTCCATTCATATGTGTCCATGTATTTATCCATGATATTCGGGCTCTACATCAAATTACTAATAGTGTAAATTTTTAAATAGAACCATTCTGTGTCGGAGCCTCATTTGATCAACTGAAGAAAGCCACAATGATCTGTAGAGTCATTCACATTTCCCTTGGTGCCACTGTACAGGGTGTCCCAAATTCGATGATCACTGGGAGCATCTCAAAAACCATACGGGTTTGAAAAAATGTTCAACGACTCTCGATCTCTTTTTTTTTTTTTTTTTTTTTTTATTTTAGATATGTATTCTTCCATAAGTGTGTTTGGTATATATAAATTGGGAAAATATAGAAAGTCACACTATATTGTTACTTATATTTCTTTGGCGATCGATTTCGGTATTAAACCATCATCAGGCCAGCTGGAAATACACAAAAATGTAGACAATACGTAGAATATAAACCAACAAATAAATAAACTAGTCACTGGTTAAAAACAATTATTATAGAAAATAAGTAAAACAAGAAAAGCAGGAATGTGTAACATACCGTCTGAAATACATTAACTGAATTGCATTCAAATATGCGAAATCACCTGAAATTAATTTTTATTGTTGTGTTTGTTGTCCGCGATCTGGAAATGAAATGATCGACATGTATCTATCTGTTTGAGACGGCTTGAACTGTCAAATACCACAGAGGATAAAGGATGAGGGAAATGGGCGGGGGTTTTAATATATTTTCGGTTAGGTGAAGGGTTCCAAAAGTCTAAATACAGGGTGGCCATTTGAAAACGAAACAGACGAGATTACAGACGAAATAAATTTTTTCGATAGAAATGCTCGGACAGGTCGATTTCTGTTTCGAGGGGGACAACTTAAGATGTAGGTTACGGACGCATAGCGCTTCAACCCTTGCTACTACAACCCTCACCACCAATTTTTGAATAGGGAAGATGGGGTGAGTGATACCTCATTTGAAAGGTATTTTTATACTGATTTCAGCACAGTAATTGTTTTTTCATTTTATGCATTAGTTCTCGAAATATTCTTAACTAAGTATTTGAAAATGAAGTGGTGTTTTCATGGCACTTGTAGTGTTTTTTTGTGAATAATCGACATTTTGAGCTTCAAAACAACCATGTTTATCTAAATGTCGTTGATTGAAGAATTCTGCGGTTCTATTCGCACATTGATTGTTTGCAAAAAAAAAGTGAAATTATTTCCACCCTCTCTGCAATTGAATAAACCATGTCGAACAATGAATTAGAACACATACAAGTCTCGATTCAAAACTAAGAATAATTCACATGTCAAAAACCAGTACCTAAGCCAACTTAATGATCTGTTCGTAATAAATAAAAAATTATCGATTCTCATTTTTTTGAAAAAGATATGAATTCAATAATCAACAAAATGAAAACATTATTGAAGCCAACTGAGAAAACACTTCATAATTAAGTCGGAAATCGTTTCACGAATTGGGACTGGGATATTTCTGTGGCATCATTAATGATTTGATTTTCTTACCTGGTAATCTGATTAGAGAGTCCTATTTGGACTTTTTGGAGATTTCTATCGATCAAGTGTACCGCATGTTATTGGAAATACTGCAAATTATATCGAAGATAATTTAGATTGAGTTTCAGCAAGATTGAGCTCTTTCGCAATACGCTTTGTTTGTTCGACATCTTGATAAAAGATTTCTATGTCAGTGGATTGGAGGAAGGAAGCCACAGTCATGGTTGTTTTGAAGCTCAAAATGTCGATTATTCACAAAAAAACACTACAAGTGCCATGAAAACACCACTTCATTTTCAAATACTTAGTTAAAAATATTTCGAGAACTAATGCATAAAATGAAAAAACAATTACTGTGCTGAAATCAGTATAAAAATACCTTTCAAATGAGGTATCACTCACCCCATCTTCCCTATTCAAAAATTGGTGGTGAGGGTTGTAGTAGCAAGGGTTGAAGTGCTATGCGTCCGTAACCTACATCTTAAGTTGTCCCCCTCGAAACAGAAATCGACCTGTCCGAGCATTTCTATCGAAAAAATTTATTTCGTCTGTAATCTCGTCTGTTTCGTTTTCAAATGGCCACCCTGTATACTTCTATTATTAAAGTCTAGCATGTCATTTAAGAGATTTTCATTATTTTTATTCTTAAGTATTTCGTATTGTTCTAGTAGAATCATCTTATGGTAATTATTTTCTTTATGTAATATTTTCAGGTTTTCGAAATTTGTCGTGTGATTGTGGTCCATGAGATGATTCCCTAGTGCTGAATTAGGTCGATTTTTTTTTGATGTTCTGTGAATCTCTTTTTCAACAACGAGGAATATGAAAAAGAGATTCACAGAACATCAAAAAAATCGACCTAATTCAGCACTAGGGAATCATCTCATGGACCACAATCACACGACAAATTTCGAAAACCTGAAAATATTACATAAAGAAAATAATTACCATAAGATGATTCTACTAGAACAATACGAAATACTTAAGAATAAAAATAATGAAAATCTCTTAAATGACATGCTAGACTTTAATAATAGAAGTATATTTAGACTTTTGGAACCCTTCACCTAACCGAAAATATATTAAAACCCCCGCCCATTTCCCTCATCCTTTATCCTCTGTGGTATTTGACAGTTCAAGCCGTCTCAAACAGATACATGTCGATCATTTCATTTCCAGATCGCGGACAACAAACACAACAATAAAAATTAATTTCAGGTGATTTCGCATATTTGAATGCAATTCAGTTAATGTATTTCAGACGGTATGTTACACATTCCTGCTTTTCTTGTTTTACTTATTTTCTATAATAATTGTTTTTAACCAGTGACTAGTTTATTTATTTGTTGGTATATATTCTACGTATTGTCTACATTTTTGTGTATTTCCAGCTGGCCTGATGATGGTTTAATACCGAAATCGATCGCCAAAGAAATATAAGTAACAATATAGTGTGACTTTCTATATTTTCCCAATTTATATCTCGATCTCTTTCTTCAAAATAATCAATCGTTTTCAATTGAAGATATCACGACAATTCCAAAACGTTTGCTTTTGTAATTTCTATCGCCTTCACACTGCTTTCATCTGATCCCAAAAATTCAAAAAGTTTGTGTTTTTTAAATGAGGCATCTTATATTTTTCAATGAAAATATCTCGGATCTCTTCGCTAGCAATTGATTATTTTGAAAAAAGAGATGGGGAGTCCTTGAACATTTTTTCTATAAACCTTATGGTTCTCAAGATTCTCTCAGTGATCATCGAATTTGGGACACTCTGTACAAAAATGTAAATTACCTTTTGTTTGTAATCACCGAAACTGAACTGTGAGTTTTATTGTTTGTTTGATATCATTTCGAATGTGAAGTATTAGATTATTGACCATACAACATGTGGCTATCTTTATGGAATCTTTCATTGAATTTTCGTTATATTCCTATGTGGTTACCGTTTCATCGTTTTATAATACTACTGTAACAAGTAGTAACAACAAATACTTCTGTTCAGTGTCGATAAAATGAACCGTTTTCGAAAAAAAATATGAAAAAAGTCAGTAATTGAAATTCATTCCACTAAAATGAATATCCAGTGGCGTCATTTAGGAGGTTGTATCTTCATCTTATTTTTTATGTTCTATCTGAATCCGAGAGATTACCCACATTTTCCGGGACACACTGTATAACCTACGCTTGCTCAGTTTTCACCTACTCTTTCGGAATAGTGAAGTGGAGTAATACAGATCTCGATCGTCTCCAACGAAAAATGAGAACACTGTGCACAAACTCCCAGGAAAATTAGGCTTTTTCTTGCCAGATAAACAACAATAATTATACTATAACCTACTGAAGACCGAACGTTAATATTTATTTTGTTCGCCTAAATTAATTATTTAGGCCCTAAATAATTAATTTCGGGAGATTGCGGAAAGAGCGAGTTGAAATAATAGATCAGAATAGGATTATATAAACCTTTTCCAAATGTTCCAGATGCAGTAGCACCAAATTGTCCTCATACTTCAAACAACATTTCCTGGCTTTGTTCAAGCATTTCTTCTTTTTATCACCATTTTCCAATATATACCAATAGTAAGCTTCTAACAGGTACAATCTAAAAAAATGGAAGCAAGCCCTGAGCAGGAGCTACTTAGCGCTCGTTCTCTGGTGGAGCAATAGGACTATCATCTCAAAATTCTGTATATGACTTGAAATTGATACTTTATATATAAACAATTAAAAAAATTCAATTCTATGGTCACACTTGAAAATTAAAATAATTAAATTTTATGGTTCTGATGATGCGATCTTCTTGAAATTTTTGCATGAACATTCAGTATATCAATCTTTATACCAGGAATAAATTTCACTCAATTCAGATATCTTGTTATGAAAATATAATTTTTTTTTTCAATATTCAAATTGAATTTTCTATAGTCCGGATGATGCGATGATCTTCAAATTTTGCACAAACATTCAATATATAAATCTCAATTCCAAAAATAAATTTCATTTGATTCGGATATCTTGTTATGGAAATATGAAGAGTCTTTCCTTTAATATTCCAATTGGAATTTCTATGGTTCTGATGATGCTATCCTCTTGAAATTTTGCATGAACAATCAGTGTGTCAGTCTTCACTCACAGAATGAATTTCAGTTAAATCGGAAGGTTCGTTATGGAAATAAAAAAATTCTTCTTTTCAATATTCCAATTGAATTTTCTATGGTTCTGTTAATACTATGGCCACAAAATTTTGCGAGAGGCTCACTATGAGCATCTGGCACGTTGCTGCAAAATTTCATTCCGTTTGCCCTCGTTTTGTGTGAAATATTGAGGAACAAAAATTTTGAATGGCCACTTTTTATGGAACACCCTGTACGATTTTTCTGGTTAACGAACTTAACCGAGCTATTTGGGAGCTGAACACACCCTGAAAATTTCAAGTCTCTAGGACAATCCGTTCGAGAGTTATTGTGCTCACGGACGGACGGCCGGCCCTACAGAATTTGATTTGACCTCATATTTTCCATCAGGGAGTCGAACCCTATCGTTTGAGACCATTTTCGGCTCAAAATTCGAAAATTACAGACATTTGGGCAAAACGATATAGCACTCGTCTAAGTAGAACGAGCGCTCAACAAGGTCATCGGCTTAAATATCCCAAAAATTTTAATACAGGGTGCGGCGCTCGAGGTGAAACCTATTCAAAAGGCCATAATTTCGGTTAGGGAAATTATTTTCATTAATTTTATGTTCAGAATATGTGAAAATGATCAAAATTTCAAAATCGATTCACTTTGCCTTTGACTGTGACTATCGAATTACGAAGCTGGTATATTTTTTTCGGACCTTGCTTCGCTTTTCAGACCGGCTCAGAGATAATAATTTACTCGCGCATTTGTTAAGCCGGGTTTAGACGAAGTGCACCCACTCGAGAGTCAAACCTCGCCACCTACTCGCGCACCAAAACTAGTGTTTACACGACGCGCTGGATTCGCCTGGAAGGGCGAGCCAGGATGAGAAGGCGAGGTAGTAATCAGCCTCGTATTTATAGAGTCTGAGACTCGACCAGACTCGACTAGCTCCAGAAGCTTGTTCAAACGACACAGCGAGGCTTCTTTGATGCGCGACTGAAAACCGACCGGTAATGGCTCAACCCGAGGACGAGGGGTCTCATGGAGAGGAGCATGTTTACACTATGCGAGGAAGCGGAAGCGAAGCTGGTGCGCGAATAGGTGCCCTTCGTCTAAACCCGGCTTTA
The DNA here is from genome assembly GCA_013421045.1 of Propylea japonica. Taxonomy (NCBI): domain Eukaryota; kingdom Metazoa; phylum Arthropoda; class Insecta; order Coleoptera; family Coccinellidae; genus Propylea; species Propylea japonica. The sequence continues at coordinate 54,340,039 of CM024243.1, forward strand.
GCCGGTGCAGTCTTGTTAGAACGTCTGTGGTCTGCATCAGAAATTTTTGCCTATCCACGGCTTCAAAACAACCTCAAGAACGCTTTTTTGATAATATGTCGCATTAACTTAGACGCCAGGCTCAATGAAAACGATTGGGGAGGGCCCATTCGCGGTTACAGCGGCCTAACCCATTATTCGTGGCGGGTGCTGGTGCCTGGTAGCCAACCAATGATTCAGATTATCATATGAACGGTTTAACAGGTAAACTACACTGATCAACAATTGCTAGGGATCACTTATGAACTTCTCTTCATTTGTATTTTTTTCAAGTTATCTCGTGAATATCTGTACATTATATGTTCTCTAAGGAAAAAGTAAGATGGTTTGATTTTATAAATGAATTCTTCCATAGTAAGATGTTTTGAGTTGATTATATCAAAGTCTTCCTCACTTCATTGGCTCTTGTTCACAAAATCGATTATTATCTGTAGGCTGTTACAGGTGGAGTGAAAAGCAATGTGGTATTTGAAATTAAATCTGTTTTTTCTCTCGTTCAAACACATAAGGTGACAATAATTGAAGAAATGAGAACAATATCAGCTTATCAGTCATGCTGAGAAGACGTTTCGCTCCTGTGCAACTGGACCAAATCATACGGTGGATACAGGAAAGTTTGTCCCAGCGAGAAGTGTCCCGGCGGTTGAATGTTTCGCTAAGTGTCGTGAGTCGGGCTTGGAATAGGTTCATTCAAAACGACTCAGTAGCTTATGTTCATGGGGGAGGTCGGCAGCGCAGTAAAACAGCTGCCCAAGATCGTCTTTTGATCCTCAATGCTAGGAGAAATCCCACTTACCCGGCGTCGCGGCTCAATAGATCACTGAAAGTTGCAACAGGAGTTCTAATTTCGAACCAGACTGTAAGACGACGACTACATGTTCGTGGTTTGAGAGCACGTAGGAGGGTACAACATTACAGGGTCTTTATAAATGATTGTAACATCGTAGGTTGCTTTGAAAATATTTCATCTTATCTTTTCTTACAAATTATCTACAAATTTATAATTACATTCACATTATTCAATTTCTTTCGAAATTACCAGCCTAAACTAACCGTATCGTTTGTTCAAATTAAAGTTTACATCAGGATATAAATATTTATAATAGTCCAACGCCAACTGAGCTGTTATAATCATTTATAGAGACCCTGTATTTCGATGGCTAGACCCGATAGCGTTTACCTTGTTGCGATGAACGGCCTGGAAGTTTCAGCTTTATGCAGCTTCTTCAGCAGCCTTTGAACCTCTTTCTTTCCTTCTATCATCCCTGTTATGCTCCTTTTGTTGATCTTATTAACCAAAGTCAACAAGGCACCCTCCAATAGGTATAAGTGGGAGATAGCATGGTTGTTGCTATCTATATTACAATTTTTATAAGTATCTAGCTCCTTCTTGAACATTGAAGCACTTTCCCATTTATTGGTTCTCAAATACCTACGATTGAAATAAATATTTTTATCCACTACTATTGTATAATCTATCCATTAGGTATACGTCTGTTTGTTTGGTGCAATTCCCCTGATATAAATAAAAAAATATATACCAATTTAAATGCTTTTTTGTTGCATCATTGATCATTCAAATGAGCCAATGAAAACAATTTTTGGAATGCTATATTCCAATGCTTCGAAAACAAACAAAAAATTAAAAATTATAATAATATAAAGATCTACCTGAACTTCTTCAGGAAACTAGATCAAAATTTCTAACGAAAAAACAATTAAACTCCGAAAGTAGAGTTCAATGAAAATTTTGTAGGTAATAAAACAGATTAATTTAGACCAGTTTGAAAATACACAAACTATTTACCTGAAATAATAGCCAATTTCGGAGAAAATAATATCTATTTGAACGGCTGGTTTGATCATTTTTATGGGTACTGTGAATTATCAAAATAATGAGATTTCTCATTTTGTTCACAATGGGAGGTCCCTCCCTGAGATATTCTTAAAAAGCTCGCAATGGGAGGTTTATAGGATATTCTCAAAAAGCTCACAATGCGGAAGTTGTTGGGAAGTTCTCATATTTGTCATAATGTGAGGTTTATGCGAATATCCCGTTGACCTCCACAATGTGAGCAGTTTGAGAATTTCCACAAGGGATATCTTTGAGAGCGAATATCCCTGAGGCGAAAATTTGGAGAAGATATAGAGCTCACAGCGACCTCGCAGGGACATCACAAAAGTACTCACAATCTCCCGAAAAGATATCGGTGAGATATATAGCAACGTCTTCGTGTTGACTGGGTGCTGGGCTATAATAATACCTATTAATAACTAGTGAATAAGGAGTTCCACAACTATAGTCCGTTCACGAAAGGTTGAGAGCATAGTAGGCGTTTCTTTACATATATGAAGTTGGCAGTATTTGCTGTCATAACGTAAAATAAAGTCAACGTTGCCGAATGTACCCGGCCTCGTCCGACGAGCTTGTGAGTTATCAGACAACTCTATGCTATATTGACAACATTGTGTATCCATCTGACAAGAAAATAAAGAACATAACCTAAAATTGTCATATACACAGTGGAATATGCCAAATTTCCATGGCCTACCGACGGCTCAACCTTTCGTGAATGGACTATACTGAATATATCTGTTGAAGTTTTTTGGCAACCTTGACAGGATCATTCTATTACAAGGGTGGCAAAAGTCAAGTTGACATATCAGAAATTTTTTTGGAAAACATGTCATTGATAGTCCGTTCACGAAACGTTGAGCGCATAGTAGGCGTTTATTGGCACTATTTACTGTCATAAAGTATAATGTAGTCAACGTTGCCAAATGTACTCGGTTTCGTCCGACGAGCTTGCGAGTTATCAGAGAACTCTATGCAATGTTGACAACATTGCGTATCAATCTGACAAGAAAATAAAGAACATAACCTAAAATTTTAATATACACAGTGGAATATGCCAAATTTCCATGGCCAACCGACGGCTCAACCTTTCGTGAACGGAGTATATATTTTGTAATGAAGTTGATTTAATTGATGTAATAAAAGTAGATTTGTTCCCCGATTGAAAAGGTATTACTATAGCTGATCAAACAGACGTATAATGGATAGATTTATACAATAGTTGTGGATAAAATATATTATGCAACGAGTGTATAATGATGGCAGGTATTCGCCTGCCTACGGCTCGTAGCCTAAACTTCACGTCGTGAATAATGAACTCTTTACATAATATACTACATTACTGGAAAAAATTAAAGGATCAAAAAAAAATTTCAATTTTTTCGGCCATTTTCAATATGCCGTAACTTTGAGAGGAATGGTCTCACAAGGAATTTAAGGAAAGGAAATTGTAGCTCCAAGTGTCTAGTTTTTGGATTAAAACTTCAAAAATTTTACGTTTCAGTGGTTTTCGAGTAATGATAGAAAAATCAGCAAAAAAAATTCTCGAAATTTTACCACTTTTTTTTCTTGTCTACGAGCGTGGAAATTTTATTTTTGCATAACCGTTTTTATGATGGGATACTTTGTTAATTCAGCTTCAATTTATTTTTTCATTGACCTCAATACTTCCACTTTTCGCCGAGATATCGGTCTTCAAATGGAAAAGGCTCCATTTGTCTTTGATTATCGATTTCTCAGCAACCAATGATCGCACAGAAAATTGAAGGAGGGTTTCAAGACCTTAAATGAACTCCGATTAATGAACAACCATTGCTTATTCAGAGAATTTTTTTTTTCTTCGTGCCGCATCTATATAAAAATTTAACAAAAAAAAGTGCTTTTGGTGGTTTCTTGGAAAATCAATCGCTGGATCGAAAATGTTGAGGAAACCAATAATGTTAAGTGCGACTTTCACAGTTCAATATGTTGATAAAATCCTTACGAAGAGTCAACTCAATCCAGCGAGCTGTTTTTTTGTTGGACTCGATTGAATTTTTGAAACAAATAAGGATCACGTTTTTTGCTCTGAGAAGCTCATAACCTTCAAAAAAGGCACAAAAGAATTTTCTCGAGCTTTTTCCACATTTCAATCGCAGATAGTACATAAATTTCAAAAAAAGAAAAATAAAATAAGCTAACAATAAAAACAAAAAATTTTTATTAATTTAATAACGGATAAAACATGGATCCTTTTCCATTTGAAGACCGATATCTCGGAGAGAAGTGGACGTATTGAGGTCAATAAAAAAATAAATTAAAGCTGAATTAACAAAGTATCCTATCATTATAACGATTATGCAAAAATAAAATTTCCTCGCTCGTAGGCAAGAAAAAAAAGTGGTAAAATTTTGAGAATTTTTCTGTTGCTGATTTTTCTATCATTACTCAAAAGCCACTGAAACTTTAAATTTTTGAAGTTTTAATCCAAAAACTAGATACTTGGAGCTACAATTTCCTTTTTTTAAATTACTTGTACGACCATTCCTCTCAAAGTTACGGCATGTCGAAAATTGCCGAAAAATTTGGAATTTTTTTTTTTGATCCTTTAATTTTTTCCAGTAGTTTATTTTTACAATCAATGAGGAGATCAACCAACAGTTCACAAAGAAAAAACATATAAATTTTAAAGAAAAATTCATGCTCACCAAACCCACATAGTGATAACCAGTCTCATATTGGCTTCGTAATATTTGTCGTTTTCAGTAAATATTTCGCCATAAAAGTAATTCTCTACGCTACTGAATGGACAAAGAATGTATCCAGTCTCCAAGTGGAATAGCACCGCTTGGGAATAGTACCAAGTTCTTCCTAATAAAAGACTAGTCTTTAAGAATTAGTCATTAGATGAAAATGTGATTGGTGGAAAAATTCGAACTGTGGGAACAAGTTAGTGATGTGAAGAATGAAACCCGTGTACGTCGCTTAAGAATATCCGAGAATATTGCTGCTGTAGCCGAAAGTGTTGAAGAAAACCCAGGTTTGTCAATTCCTTGTCGTTCTTTGGAATTAGGCATTCCACAAACGTCATTACACCGTATTTTGCTTAAAGATTTGGATCTTAAGGCTAATGAAGTTTAGTTCAGTTAACACAAGATCTCAAGCCAGCTGATCATCAACAACGTCGTGTTTTAGCTGATTAGGTCGTTGAAATGCATAAAAAGGACCCGCAATTCCATCGAAAAATCATCTTCAGTGATGTGGCCCATTTCCACCTAGGTGGCTTCGTCAACAAGCAAGTTTGTCGCATCTAGGGCATGGAAAACCCAAGAGTTATTGTTGAAAAGCCTCTATATCCTCTACGTGTGACTGTTTGGTGCGGTTTATGGTCCGGCGGAGTCATTTTGGACTCCACTTTTTCGAAAATGAGGATGGAGCAACAGTTACGGTGAATGGAATACGCTATCGAGAGATGATTAATGATTTTTTATGGCCGAAATTGGATAGTATTTTTCATTGAATATCAAAATAACACCTCTTATTAATTGGAAAACCCTTTAGTATTCTCCCTGAAGTAGATTAGGGGAAGGTGAGGTTTAATGATCCCCTTAAGGGAAAATTTCAATTGTGGCTAGAGTTGAAAGCAAAACCGCAAGATTTCAATTGTTGAAAGTAGTGAATTTACTTAACTTTGTATCTGCCCACTTATTTTTCATTTCATCTATGTAGTTTTTTTGTATTAGATATTTTTGTTAAAGTTTAGTAAAGAATCATTTTATACACCTCTGTGGATAAAATGATCCCTGGGGTAGGGGCAAAATGATCCCAGAGATCATTTTGTACCATAAGTTAATAAATATCAGATAAAAATTAAATAAAAAACTCTGCTGTAAATTTAAATGATAATATGTATTGTTCATAACAATTTAAGTATGTAAGCAAGTAACACAAAACAAAAATATTCGATGGGTTGAAAAATAATATTTTTCTTGGGCGTTTCTCAAAGTCGAGAGAAATTCATCCACCACATTCTTATTAAAACCTCGCGCACGCATTGTAATGTCTGGATGTCTACGTCTAAATCCACGAAGCCATTCAAGTCCAGCATTTCCTTTAGCTTCGGAAAATTGATGCGGTAAATTATTTCTTTCTGCCATTTTTGGTGAGCTGAGGTTAGGAAATCCTGAGTGGTCAGCCCGTATATTATTCTGGACTCCATGTCAACAAGTTCCAGTTCTTGTTCCAGGTTGAACACTGTTTGTTTGCTACCTAACTTTTTAGCTGAGCCTACAGCTATTTTATTTTAACCTTTGGCTCTTCTTTCTATTACCATCACAGGGACCTCGAATTCTCTTCTCGCGGTTTTGTAAGCCATACCATCTCTAATGCCTTTTGCATTTGTTCTTCAGGCCTCTTTTGGCGATTAGTTTTACGTTTATAAATTCTCGGCATGATCTGTAAACAAAAACTATTAATGGGGTAAAATGATTCCAGGGATCATTTTAGACACACAGAAGGGATCATTTCACCCCAAATATTAAATTACAAAATATCGATCAAAACAAAACATTCACATACCGCGTGCGATGATCGAACATTGCTTAAATATTAGCTAACTGCTACTAATACCCGCAAATAAAACAACATTTCAGTAAACACTTACATGTAAAAAAAAACGAAAGTCCACAAACATGCTTACCTTAGATCAAAGCCACATTTTTGATTATTTTTTAATAAAATCACGCCAATCACCGCATTGACATTTTACAGGTAACTCGCAGGGGCGCAGGGGAACGTGTTTCATGTGTATTTGGATAGATGGTACAAGCTGTTTCTGATTTAGGACAAGGGATCATTTGACCCTTAGGGATCGTATTACCTCACTTACCCCTACATATACAAACCTGAATTGTTATCTATTTCGTCTGCGAAATACTCCAATTCACGCAAAATAGTGGTAGCATCGTTTATGGTCATTTTTCCGATGAGTATGGTGGATATAAGTACGAACAACTCGATAGTGGTTAACAAATTATTACATCTGGTTGATATTCTGACTGTTATGTAACCTAATTGAAGAGCTGCATCATACTCCGCTCTTGACATTCTGAAAAATGTCAAAACATTTTTTTTCTCGCGCAAAACACTTAAAGAAAAAGCTCCTTTTCATCGAAAGGAAGGACATTAAAAATAAACAATTTAACCAAAATTCAAAAATAAAGATACTCGATTGTCATATATTAAGTGCAGCTTCGTAGTAGGTTGAACATTCTCCTATAAATGCCATCATCGGCTGAAACTTATTTTATAAATAATCACTATATATTTCCTCTCAGATACTTCTGGAAAACTACCATGTGAAGGTAAGATGTAACAGCATGTCCAGAACATAAATAGTACATTATGCAACGAGCGTATAATAGCTATTATTCACGAGGTGAAGCTTAGGCTACAAGACGTAGGCAAGTAGCCCAAATCACCGAGCGAAAAACGGCTATTATAAAGGGTTTTCCAATAAGAGGTGTTATTTTGATATTCAAAGTGTCAGTTGCAGGAACGTCCATTAAAATTTAAAGGTCCATTAAACCCTTAATCCTCCATTAGTTCCTTGTAATAATGGAGGATTAAGAGTTTAATGAACCTTTAAATTTTAATGGACGTTCCTGCAACTGAGCAAAAGAATGTAATTTTTCAATATAAATGATCGGATGTTTATTTCATTATAAAGAAGAAGCTATGCCGTTAATAGTGGAAAATAACATCAGGCAAATGACCACCACGACCACGCTTACAGGACCATATCCTTTTGATGAAATTTTCCATAACCAAATTGCAAAGTGACTGCCTTATGTCCTCGATAACCTCACGAATTCCATCTTTGAGGTCTTGAATCGACGCTGGGCTATTGGCGTAGAGCTTCTCTTTCACGTGGCTCCAAAGGAAGAAGTCGCAAGGTGTTAAATCACAAGATCTCGGTGGCAAATTGTGATCACCTCTTCGACAGATAACACGGTCCGGAAACTTTCACGGCAAAAGATGAATGGTTTATTTGCTTGTGTAGCACGTATCACCGTATTGTTGAAAGTTAACGTTGTCCAGATCAATACTATCCAATTTCAGCCTGGGTTTTCTTCAACACTTTCGGCTACAGCAGCAATATTCTCGTCTATTCTTGAACGACGTGCACGGGTTTTATTCTTCTCTAACTTGTCCCATCAGCTCGAATTTTTTCACCATTTTCTTCATTGCGGTCCGACAAGGTGCTTCATGACGACCCAAAAATGTTCGAGTTTTACGACCGTGTCTGCCGAATTTCCACCATTTTTATAGTGAATTTTAATAATTTCAATGCCTTCTTGAAGCGTGTATCGTTCCATTTTCATTGATGGCGTAGTTTCTTCTTATCAAATGTAAAACAATGACAGCTTCAAACGGGACATCTACCTAAAAAACCTCTTATTGGAAAACCCTTTATTTTCTTTAGTGTGGAAAAAGTCAAGTTAACACATGAGAAATTTTTGAAGAACTTCCCATTGTAAATTTGTAATAAAAATTGCTTTAATTGTTGTATTAAAGGTAGATTTTGTCCTCGATTGACAGGGCCTATACCCATATTATTTGTTAGTTGGAGTACATTAGAATGTTGAAGAAATATAATTTTGAAGAATATAAAATTGAAGCTGAATCTATGAAGCATCTGACAACAGTGAATAATAACTCATTATTCACTTGTGATCAATGGGTAAGTATTTTTATGGTCGAACATAAACCTAGTTTTATGTCTAAAATTGCCAAAAATTATCCACTGATCATTTAGTTACCTGGCTTCGAAAATCGTCAAATACAAACAAGACACCGCCTTCAATTCGGGAGCTTCTACGAAATTTCTTTTTTTGTGGCAATATCTCAAAGCGTGGACCTCCAGACTAATCCATAATATCCTTCGGTTGTAGTGCTGGGCGATCACAAGCATTGAGGAGAAAGCTTGACATATCCTTATCAAGCTAGTTTCTGTCTGAAGACTGTTTTTCAGACTTAGTTGGGCTGCTAGTTCTGCTAACTTCCACTCTCCTTTATCCTTGAAAATAATTCGGAAAAATATTAAGAAGGCACTGACGGCAATTCAAACTGTGGTATGCGGTTGTACAGAATTATACAGGTGGCCGGACGATTGACGTCCAAAAGAAAAAAACAGGTCCCTCGTCTCATGGGGTATTCGAATCACCCTCATGTATGTTATGCGATTTTTCACGGTTAGTTATGAATTTTTTTATAAACTTTTGAGAATTTTTTCAACTTGACCATATTAAAAACGATATTAAAAAAAAGTACAAGAGTTTTCCGATATATTTTTTTTTGTAAATAAATCGCCATGAAATGTAATTTCATACATAAAATAACCAGCATCGTAACTAGGATAAAGATTATGGAAATGTTGGTCTCAAGTGATTAAGTTACGTATTTGGTTCACGATCTAAATTTTCCGATTTAAATTAAAAATGTGAACAGGCTACTTCATGGTTTCTTAGTAGGCTTAAAAACTGCGCTCAACACTCAGCTTTCAGAATCATTAATAAAAAATGGTACTCAACAGTCTACTTCTGCTAGAATTAACCTTCAAAGTCAGCGAGGTGGAAAAAATCAAAGAACTAGACATTTACTCAAGAATTATTTTCTGCCATTTTAAGATTTTCCTGATCAAGTTATGACATAAAATGCTGAAAATTAATGAAGATTAGCATCAGAAGAAACGATCTAGAAATAGAAAGGAAAAAAAGGTATGGCAATAAATCACACATGTAGATAAAAAGAAATTTATTTATAAAATTTACAAAAGGCAAAAGGCCACCTTCAGCCTCAATACACATTCTACACCGTCGCAAAATTTATTTATTCATTTATTCTTTTTATTGTAATTTTTATAAATAATTTTTTTTTATCTACATGATGTGTGATTTATTGCCATAACTTCAGCATTTTCTATCATAACTTGATCAGAAAAATCTTAAAATGGCAAAAAATAATTTTGAGTAAACGTCTAGTTCTTTGATTTTTTCCACCTCGCTGACTTTGAAGGCTAATTCTAGCGAAAGTAGACCGTTGAGTACTATTTTTTATTAATGATTCTGAAAGCTGAGTGTTGAGCGCAGTTTTAAGCCTTCTGAGAAACCATGAAATAGCCTGTTTACATTTTTAATTTAAATTTGAAAATTTAGATCATGATCCATAATACATAACTTTTTCACTTGAGACCAACATTTCTATAATTTCTATCAAATTTACGATGCTGGTGATTTTATGTATAAAAGAACATTTTATCTACAAAAAATATATCAGAAAACTCTTGTACTTTTTTTTAATATCCCTTTTAATATGGTCAATTTGAAAATTCTCAAAAGTTCTTTAAAAAATTCATAACTCGGAAACCGTGTAAAATCGCGTAACATGCATGGGGGTAATTCGAATACCCCATGAGACGAGGGACCTGTTTTTTTTGGACGTCAATCGTCCGGCCACCTGTATACAGGTTTGGAAATTCACATCTGAAATATACGATATACAATGCATAGTTCAGCTGAACAGTTGAGTATTCTACAAATGGCTACGTAACTTACTGATCCGGTTGTCCGATTGCAATAATGTAGTGGTGTCTCTCTCATCGTTGGGAGTGGCTTAATTCAAACAGTATGGAAGGCAACCGCAAGTAAAGATATTGATGACAGAAATGTCACAAAGTTTGGAAGCAATGAAAAAACACCTTCAATGTTACCGTGTTTGATGAGCACAACATTACATACTAATGATTTTTTTACATGACATGCAAGTCCAGTAAAAAATCAATCAAAACATAACCTTCTAGAGAACCCCTCGCACGAAGGTTTTCTTCGGTTTCCGTACGAGTTTCTTGGAGAAGCACCACCTCGACACCATGCTCTTCGGCTAATTTGGAAACATAATCACTTTTATTCTTCAAACCTTCAATATTCAAACACAAAATACTCAAATTATTGCTCCTTGGCCAGGGAGGTGTTTTCAACCAAGTTTGGCCTTCCAAGCGATGATTTTTCGGATCTTCTGTTCTTCGAAAACCGCCACAAGACACTACAGCAAGTCAATCTGTTGAATATACATACTGTATTGTTTAAGTGGACGGCAAATTCTCTGTCTGAAGCATTGAATATCGTATAGTCTATGTGAATTTCCAAACCTGTATATTATTATAAAATATCTTGAAAACTTCCATTCTTGTTCTTCTCATGTGATCGATGCTCGGGCATTACATTATATGATCTGCTGTTTCCTAATTTCTACCATAGCATTGTTTCCTGAGGCAGCCCTGGCCCGTGAGAAGCCCAATAGGGATGTTGACTCATGTTACGAATTAATATAAATTTATGTTTTCCTCATAGAAGGAAGTTTTTGCAATCCTAAGAAACCATTTTAGTGATCTTATTTTTCTTATTAAATTAAAAAAGCTGATTTAAATTATGTTATTTATTATCAACTATCTCGTGACTGCGAACGCCAATCAGAGGTAGTTGACGACTTGACGTCACTATCCGATAATGTCATTGCAAATTCGAATGTTCTATGCTCAGATCAAAAAAATACATTCATAGTGTTTTGCTGATCTGTGATTCTATAATTCGAACCATAGTAAATATATCTTATCTATGATTCGAACTTACGAAGTTGAAAGCTGAAAGAGAACAGAATAGTTCGATTAGGTATTCGTTACAAGAATGATAATCTTCAATTATTTTCTTTATAATGAAGACAGGATTTGTCAAGGGTTATGAGTAGTAACTTACGGAAGATTGATTCCCTAATGGTCGCAAGTTTATTTGCTGAAAACAAGGATTTTTGTGCAGCGGAGCTTAGAAACATGAAAATGTCTTTAATGCCCGATTGCACCGCATCGTTCGTCTAAGCAACGTTTAAGCCCTGAAATGACGTTTCATCAATGGAATAAACGTCACTTAAGGGCTTAAACGTTGCTTAGACGAACGGTACAATCGGGCATAAGAGTATCAAACTTTTAACACATCGCACCCCCGGTGCGACACTGTCACTTATGCAGAAATGTAGTTTCTCAGGAGAAGCTTTTTAAACTTTGACACGTCACAAAACAATAACTATAGAAGATAGAGATGAGACAAATAGCTTTTACTACAATGTCAACTTTTAACTTCACTTTTGGTTGAATAATGATCACTAAATACCGTAAAAAATTTACTATACAATTATTTAAACATTTCAACCCTCTCAAAAGTGACGTTTTGGCACTATCGAAAAATTATTATAACTGTAGTTTTGTCACACTGAGTTATGAAAAAACGAGTACAAAATGTTTCCTGATTTTTATTTCAAATCAAATAATGCACAGTTGTTAATAAAATAATCAAAAACTCTTCGAAATGAACATAAACTTTTTAACAGTTTTTCATTGATGTAGTTCAAAAATATTTAAATATTGGAGAAATAATGTCACAACTACTGCATCTTGGGTCACTATTGCTCCAGAATCGAGAAAATATTATGACACAATTACCTTAGTAACAGTGTAGCTCCCATCAGCGTAACCGTGTTTCGCGCCAAAACCACAAAGACACTGTAGCCCTCTTAGGAAACTATGCGTACTATAGAAGTAACGTTATTGCACCAAGTAAAGGGGTGCTTTAGGACAACTAATACATATTTAACTCAATTTTGCATTTTTTGCATAAGTGACAGTGTCGCACCGGGGGTGCGACATATTCATTACTAGCGACCCGCCCCGGCTTCGCACGGACATCACATCAGAAACTTCAAAAATAACAGTACTTCTGCACTATTTAATGGATGTTATTATACATATAAACCTTCCTGTTGAATCACTCTATCTATTTAAAAAAACACATCAAAATCCGTCGCGTAGTTTCAAAGATTTAAGCATACAAAGAGACATAGGGACAGAGAAAGCGACTTTGTTTTATACTATGTAGTGATTACAAATAAAAGAAACACCTAATACAGCATTTATAGACCTACGTATTCATTTTGAAGGCTTAGATTGAACTTTTTCACAAGGAATCAGGCAAAATCAGTTCGCTTTGACGGAAGTCGAAGCTTGTTTATCGGATATTGACGTAATCATCATAACGTGACAAAATTGAGCATTTCCGCGGGAATTTTGAGTTCTCTTTTCATTTACGTATATTTTATTGGCAATTACTATATTTTTAGGAAAAAAGACATTTTTTCGTGTTTGTATAGAGTTTATCTTCAAAATAAAATAAATTACAAAAAATAGTCAACATCCCTATTATGAGGTATAACTCATTATTGTTGAATTGCCAGAGAGTTATTGATGATTCTGTATTGAAGGTTCTGAGAAAGGTTTTGAAGTTTTCTAGATCAGAAAGAATGCCTCCTCTTTTCTCCTGGTCATTGTCGACTCAGCATCAAATGTGACTCCGCATAAGATAATGAATCAAGTCAGCGCGGATTCGTTGATGGGGCGCTCTCGCAACGAATAATATGTATACTCCGTTCACGAAAGGTTGAGCACATAGTAGGCGTTTCTTTATTTATCTGAAGTTGGCAGTATTTGCTGTCATAACGTAAAATAAATTCAATGTTACCGAATGTACCCGGCTTCGTCCGACGAGCTTGCGAGTTATCAGACAACTCTATGCAATACTGACAACATTGCGTATCAATCTGACAAGAAAATAAACATCATAACCTAAAATTTTAATATACACAGTGGAATATATCATGGCCAACCGACGGCTCAACCTTTCGTGAACGGACTATATATAATAAACATAGAGTATTCTCGTAAGTGGTTGAATCAAGCAGTCAAAAAGTTTGCTCACCATGTATATTTCGCATAAATTGGTCAGAGTCTCTGCGATGCTGTTCGAGATGTACAGCTGAGTCACATCCACATGTTCGTTCAAATAGGAACTGGGGCTAAAGTACAATCTGAAATTATTCTTCCATTTCTGATGGTACAGCTTCAGATTGAACCTCAGGGATTTCTCGTTTTTCGGAAATGGTAGTCCTATAGATGGAACAATTATAGTTGAACGATGAAGCAGAAAAAAATATTAATCGATTAAAATCAATCAATATAATTCTCATACTTAGGCACTAATCACGTCATCTTCCAAAGAACATGCAAGGTGGTTATATCAATTGAAGCATCCATAAGTCCTTTTCGGAAACTTTTCAGGATTACTAACTCGATCCATTGGGTTACGTGACGGATCTACTCGGATCACAGAACCGGGTTCTAAGTTGACGAACACATCAGGTTTAGGATTTGAAGTGACCATAGAGATAGAATTCTATCTCTATGGAAGTGACTGTCGTATCAATAACAACCAATTTTATGGATTTATTTTTTCAGTCCCAGTTTATTTTCGGATTGTTTCTAGCTTTGCTAGAATTTATAGGCTTTTGTAAAATATTTCTTATAATTTCAGGAATCTGGTGTGCCTTTCCATGTTTAATATTATTTTTGAGTACCTATATTGAAGAAGTAAAGAAGCCTTCAGATTTAACGCAGAAAGATCTACATACAATGTTGTTACTTAGTACTTATTGACAGAACTGCAGAATCTCGCGCCAAATGCACTGCGCAAAAAAATCAAGGCACATTATGGAAATCTCAAATTCATTCTATAACTGAAGGTGTTCTCAATAATAATTATTTTTATCAGAATTATGCGTGCATATGTTATCCACTTTCAACTTTTTTCTTCAATACAGATGTTTTTTCCCAGCAGGAATAAAAAAAAGATGAGATTATCAGATTTTGAATGTATTGGCTCCATTCTGAAATCAGTTGTTCTCGATCAATTCTAGTGATCAATAGTTTTTCTTTCGTTTGATTTTCTACACTCGATCGCTATGCAACGCGAAACACGCAATTTGACCCAAGAGGAATGTGCCCAAGCGGTAGTTTTGCGAGAAGAAGGGTGGACATACACAAGAATTGCAGAAAGGTTTGGAGTTTCCCATACAAGTGTGTCCAGAATGTTGCAGCGATTCAGACAGACAGCTATGAATGTCCGAAGACCAGGACAGGGTAGACCACGGGTAACAACTGCCATTCAAGAACGTTACTTGAGAGTTTTTTCGTTGAGACAACGGTTTGCAACCGCTCGCCTTCTTCAAAATCAGCTTGAGCAAACTCATGGGGTGCAAATTAGCACTCAGACAATAAGAAATCGCCTCAGAGAATATGATTTAAGGCCTTGTGTCTTGGCAAGAGGCCCAGCTCTTACCCCAGCCCATCGAAGAACGCGTTTGGATTTTGCGAGAGAGCATATCCATTGGGAAGAGGCTGATTGGGAAAGAGTTATCTTTGCAGATGAGTCTAGATTCTGCCTCTACCATTGTGAGCGACATTCCCTTGTATACAAACGTCCACATGAAAGATATGCTCAGTGCAATTTCCTGTATACTACTGGTTTCGGGGGAGGATCGATTATGTTATGGGATGGAATATCTTTAACTGCTCGCACAGACCTAGTGGTCGTTGATAATGGAGCTATGAATGCTGATAGGTATATAAGGAATATTCTTGAAGAGCATGTAGTGCCATTTGCCCCATACATTGGTGAAAATTTTATGGATGATAATGCCAGACCCCATCGTGCGCGCATCGCATCGTTCAGAAGTCCCTTGAAGAGTTTGAAGTCTCTCGAATGGAATGGCCAGCAAGAAGTCCAGATCTCATTCCGATTGAGCAGGTTTGGGACACCCTCAATAGAAGGCTGAGAAGTTCAGAAAATCATCCAGCTACTCTTAATGATCAGAACATTTCTTAGAACATTTTAAGATCACTCATTTTGAGTATGAACCGTCGTTGCCGAGCTGTAATTAACGCAAGGGGTGGAAATACCAAGTATTGCGTCACTTATCAGCATTCCAGTATTTTGAAAATTGTTTATTTTTCTTGTTTCACATAAGATTCGGTGAAATCCTGAATTTTTCTTCCATTTAGTGTGTCTTTTTTCGTTTAAAAAAACATGTAGAAGGTGCCATTTCGTTTTAAGTTCCAAGAAAACCTTGTATCATTCAGAGCTACCCTATGCCGATGAGTCCTAATAAGGACGAAATGGCCATCCTAAGGTGCTCTGTTTGATACCACTTCCTTGCATTTTTGTCTTGAACGAAGACGAGATTAGCTTCGAAGTATGAATTTAATATTGGTTGATTTCAATCGATTAATATTATTCTCTGATTCTATTATTTATATTCACTTGCGTTACTGTAAACGCATTAACCCTTATTTCGAATTACAGTTACTTTAGTGAATTTTGATAGCTACGGACCGAAAGTTTTCATCGCCTTCAGAAGCATCGTATGTGCCTCCTCTACATCGTTCATGGCCAGTAGAACGTTTCCTTTCAGACCCTGGAATTTGGCTATCAACATTTTTATCATCCATTTTGGGTTATTTAAATTATCGGGGTTGTTCTAAAAAAATTATGAGATGTGATAATTTGATAGTTCTTCCAACTCGTACACTCACTTCCAAAATATCCAAAACTTCTTTGATAGTAATCATGCAAGCCGCGTAGTTTTGATTGCTCATGCAAATTTTTATATAATATATGGAAGATACCACCATTTCGTACCATAACCCTGAAAAGTAAAATTTTTCTCAAGAAAATCGAAAGTAGCACTGATGACTTGAAGCTAGTTTGTCCATAGTGAGGAAATGATCATTCAAAATGAAATACCCCGCACACTTTTGGACTCATTCTTTTCGTTTATAAAATAATATTTCCCATTACAATCTTAAAAACCTAACCTGAATTCAAGTTTTAAAGTATTCCTTCTAGAGCATTTGAATAGGCTTTTTCGGAAACTTACTCTTGGCTACTAACTCGATCCATTGGGTCACGTGACGGATCTAGGATCAGGGACCCGAGTTCTAAGTTTACGAACACATCAGGTTTAGGTTTTGAAGTGACAGTCATATCAACAACACAACCAAATATTTTATGGATTTATTTTTTTCAGTCCCAGTTTGTTTTCGGATTGTCTCTAGCTTTGCTTGCATTTATTGGCTTTTGTAAAATATTTCTTATAATTTTTGGTGTGCCCTTCCATGTTTAATGTTATTTTTGAGTACTCATGATGAAGAAGTAGAGAATTAATTTTTTCAGTTCCAGTTTATTTACTGATTGTCTCTAGCTTTGCTTAGATTTATTGGCTTCTGTAAAATCTTTCTCATAATTTCTGGTGTGCCCTCGCATGTCTTATGTTATCTTCGAATACCTATATTAAAGAAGTAGGGAAGGTTTAGCTTTAACGCAGAAAGATCCGCATACAAAGTTTTGAGGAAGTTGTTTCACATTATTTTCTCAGCTTATGGAACCACACATTTCAAATTGAGCCAAATTCTCTTCCCTTTCCATAATTTTTAGGAATAGAATAAATTAAATTAATAAGAAAAGAATAAAATGCTCATTTCCGCCTTTTTCAAAAACAAAATTGAGCTGCAGTGCGCATGCGGTGACTCTACGACTCTGCTCTTGTGTAGAGTTACGATGAATCAAACTGAGTCAGTGATCGAGTTTATAGCACCGTACACGGGTTGGATGTTCGGGTTAGGTAAACGAACGCGAAGGTTAGAAACCGAGTTAACCCGAGTAAGTTTCCGAAAACGCCCAATGTTTATCAGGAATATGCATCGTCGAAAATTAATATTTTTCAATAATATTTTATTTACTATATCAATGCCATTTACGCCCTCCCTTGGTCTTCATGAATGAGTAGGGTAGACATGTAGACAACAATCTAGCTACGAACCCAATTCAAATAATAATACTTATATTAAAAATAAAACCTACTCTTTCAGAATATTCAAGTAAGTGGAGTAATACAAATCTCAATCGCTCCCAACGAAAAATGAGAACACTGCATGAAGGCCATCAACAAGCATCATTCTTAATGCTGTGGCGAACGAACAACATTCCTAGAACCCAAGGCGGACAAGGCTCTGTGCACGATACCAAACACCGGTATGCCAGATTCGGGATCTAAACTCGTCCGGCGCGAGCATCTACGTCATTGCGGGAATATTAGGAACAAATTCATTCTCTCGAGTTCTAACACTACTATCCCGCAAATGCAATTGAAATGCTCCGCAGTGACGTCACTCTCGATGCGCGTAAGCATACCGGTGTGTGTGTATCGTGGCTCTGTGGACATAAAGAAAATGGCGGCTGAACAGATAAACAACTCAAGAAAGTACTTCATAGACAGATCACACATCAGACTTCCACAATATACCGAGTGAAGAGGATGGTTCAACACCTCTACTACTAAGCGAGCACCCTCATGAAAACAACACCCAGAAGGATAGTGTTCAAAATCAAAGATGCAGAGAAAAGCCTCTACATTAAAGACACCTGAACGAAGTTACCCAGGAACATATCGACATTCCTGCGTCGAACTACTGGCTAACTTTTGAAAGATTGTTTCCTGAAACAGAAGGTTTACTCCTTGCCATTCAAGACCAAGTAGTGCAAACTGAAAACTATCAGAAATATATCATGAAGGATAGGAGCCTCACCGACGAGATGCCGCTACGGAAGCCAAACATCAGAAACAATCCAACATATTACAGGAGGCTGCCAAACGTTTGCTGGAAATGAATATAAGAGTCGATATGATGCAGTTTGTAAAATACTTCATCAGGAACTCGCCATTCAACTGAAGATTCAGCAATCTGAAACAATTTTGTATTATAAGTATCAGCCTGATGTAAAACTGGAGAACGACCATTACATGTTATACTGGGATAGCACAGTATTAACAAACCTAACAGTTGCTCATAAGAGGCAAGATATTATAATACTAGTGAAAAAAGGGAGAAGCGGCATTCCTTATAGACGTAGTCATCCCAAACGACAACAATCTACGTCAATAAAATAATAAAGTTGCCATAAATGAAGGTCCTGAAATGCATTTTTTCCAAGACAAATGGTGTTGTATGTGTTACATAGTATGTGGGGCTCAACGTTGAGATGTTTTATTTTTTCTCATAAAACGGTGCCCCACAGGAAAAAAAGGTAAAAGAGATTTTTTTATCATGAATTGAACGAATGATTCAAATATAATTGTTAGTTTGAAATATCACAGTGGTATACCACTTTTTTCGGTCAGTTTTTAAGTGAAACTTCAACACCCTGTGTTTAGGAAACAATGCATTTATGGACCTATACATTTGCTGGAAATCTTTTCCATTAAATGATCTGAGAAATCACCCCACATAAATCTTTCGCATCTATTCAAAAACAACCTTTATTTTGTTAAAATTATTTGTATACAGCATAAATCTGCTTTTAAATATTTATATACAAAACACACAAAATGATCTAATGAATACCTTTACTATTTGATAATATTTTTGGAGTATCAAAGTCAAGTGGAAATGTCAGTTCCCAATATGATATTGATTAGTCCCATGTTGAATGTGTTTATTCCCAATTAGATTGTGTTTACCATTTTGAAGTTGCTTAATGTCATTTTGAATTTGTTTAATCTCAATTTGAATGTGATTAGTCTCAATTTGAAGTTGAAAAGGTATAGAACTTCAGATCAAAAGGCAATGGGGAATGACTAGTACCAGAACCATTCCTGTTCTCATATACGGGGTCTTTATAAATGATTGTAACAGCGCAGTTGGCTTTGGATTATTTTCATTTTGCTGCTTATTATGCAAACTCAACGCAATTGTCAAATCTCTCTCTATATTTATTTCCATATATCTATGACATTGATAATTCCAGCCAAATAATTCGACACCCTAACCTGCGAAACAGAGTAATATACCTAGATAAATAAATAATCCTAAGCCAACTGCCCAACTGGGCACAATAGACCTTAAGGTCGCAGTGAACTGTAACCCCTCTGTAAACTAAGCCAACTGCCCTATTACAATCATTTATGAAGACTCTGGAATTATTCCTAAGAGTCTCAAGTCCAACCTCAAGGAGCTAGATTTGGATGAAAACTTCACCAAAGTAACGCAGAAAGCAGTACTTCTGGGAACTGCTAGAACGGTAAGGAAGTTTGTAGGTCACGATGGACACCTGGAACAACCATGGAGGAAATCGTTACAAGACCGATTACCAAGACAACAACCAAGAAATCCAGGACCAAACAACGAAGGACGAATAACCCAGGGCCCAGGAGAAGAAGAACCGAACACTTCAGAACTCAATCCCCCTGATACTTGCAATCTGGAATGAGTGTATGTTCCCCTCAGCAGGAAGTGTAATAGGCTCAAGTAGATAATAATAATCTTATTTACTGAAGACATAATCGACTGGAACTCATAGGTTATACTCACCGCTACCTGTATAATGGCGCTTCAATTGTTTATACATATGATTCAATATCAAGTGACATTCACAAGACAAGAAGTCGCTCTTCGAGAACGTCCTTACCAACGAAGCATGTCTTCTGAGATTGTATAGGGTGATCGGATTTATGTACTTGGATGATACCGCATCTGAAACGAACAAAATAGTTGGGGGTCTTAATGTATCAAACCATGCAGCTAACGGTAGATTGTAGATTAGAGGGTTGCATTGCAATACCAACTTAATATCGCAAGTATTCCTCTACAGTTTGCCCACCAGTTGCAGAGTAGGAACGAAATCTAATATCTGAGATGGTTTCAAGGATGCCAGGTTTGAGGTATGTTGACTCATGTTATGAATTCATATAAATTGAGGTTTTCCTCATAGAAGGAAATTTTTGCAATCCTAAAAAACCATTTTAGTGATCTTAATATTCTCGTTGAATTAAATAAAGCTGATTTAAATTTTATTTATTATCAACTATCACGTGACTGCGAACGCCAATCAGAGGTAGTCCGTATAGTGACGTCAAACTATCCATATTGTCATTGCAAATTCGAATGTTCGGTGCTCAGATCAACAAAATACATTCATAGGCCGGGTTCCACAAGACTCCAATCACCTTGATTATTGAAATGTCATCATTTCTCTGCAATTTTCAGTTCATTTTTGACATAAACCATCAACTTACTTCAATATAAACGATTTGATTGCCAATCAAGCTTTGTGAAACCCACGGTTCTGTGAGTTGAACCATAGTAAATATTTAATATATCATATCTATGATTCGAACTTACGGAGTTGAAAGCTGAAAGAGAACAGAATACCTAGTTCGTTACAAGAACGATAATCTACAATTTTCTTTATAATGGAGATAGGATTCATCAAGGGTAATAGTAGTAACTTAACGAAGATTCATTCCCTGATGGTCGCAAGTTTCTTTGCTGAAAAGAAGGCTTTTGTGCAGCGGAGCTTAGAAACGTACAATTGTCTCTGTAAGTAGCAAACTTTTAACTCATCTTTATTATTACAAATAAAAGAAACACCTCATTCAGCTTTTATAGACCGACATATTCATTTTGAAGGCTTAAATTGAACTTTTCCACAAGGAATCAGGCAAGAAGTCAAAGTATGTTTCACAGAACATAAAATATAATGTTTACCATAGACAAACTGACAAACCAAAAATTTAGTTAGTCTATGATGTCTATCGACTATTGACGTAATCATCATAACGTGGCGTTTCCGCGGGAAAATTAATTCTCTTTTCTTCAACGTATTTTTTATTGGCAAATACTATATTTTTGAGAAAAAAGTAATATTTTCGTGTTTGTATAGGGTTTATCTACAAAATTAAATGAATTCCAAAAAATAGTCAACATCCCTATTCTTTTGTCCAATTCTTTGCGCAGGCTTGCAATGCAGAGGCATTCTTAGTGAACCTGAGTTTCCTCCTCCTGGCTACAGAATCTGCACTGATCAGTTTCTACTAGGCCAGTTCTCATCATATGCTTTCCAAGGCGACAATGTCGTGGTGGTAAGCCAGTGAGGAGGCGTAACTTATTCTTACTAAGATCCAGATACTTTTTGGATCTTGCAGTTTTGAAGTTCCATAGGAACTTCTTGGAATGATCCATTCCGGGAAGATTTCTCCAGGGTGCTTACTAACGGTATTAAACCAGAAAACAAATTTCTGCATCCGCTAACTGACGCCGTTCTTGAATGCCATTTCCAAAACAGGAGCGCCGGATGATAAATTAATTATTTATTTTATCAACATAGCATGTAGATTGTATATTCTTAGGAGGGTAGCTGATTATTCTTTCTTTCTGTCCACATTCCTGTGATTCAACATTTATTTCAAACATGGACGTGAATACTACATAATCTTCCCATTAGCGCCCAGCGTCCTCATTTGAGGACGGCTATTTCTTTTTGCGATAAGGAATAGATGGAGCTTCTCTCCTTATGTTTGCATATTTGACAGTTCATTTGAAACTATTTTCAGTCACCCTTTACAATTTCAACTAAAAAAATTTTCTTCGAAATTGTGCAGCTTTGAATTTCAGACTTTTGTCGATCCATTCATCGTCGAAATAAACAGTGTACTTTTGTTATAAATTTTTGCTGGTGAGTAGTTTTATATTTATAAATTGTTTTTTTATACTAGTAAAATTATTACGGTAATATGGTATTCAGTTATTTTGCATAACTTTTTTCATGAAGTGATGACAAAGTATGTGTCCTCAAAATAGGACGCTGGGTTTTGACTAGTTCGTGATATTATTTCGGGTTGATTCTTTGGGAACTAATTTCGACGTTATGGAACCATTTGTGAATGTTCAACGATGGAGTCGAGAAAAAAAAGAAAAAGTAGCTGTTCCGCAACCACTCGTAGTAAACAACTACAATAAATATATGGGAGGTGTCGACCACCTCGATTGGCTTTTGGAAAAGCATACCAGTGCTATAAGGAGAGAAAAAAGTGGTACT
Organism: Propylea japonica; assembly: GCA_013421045.1. Lineage (NCBI taxonomy): Eukaryota > Metazoa > Arthropoda > Insecta > Coleoptera > Coccinellidae > Propylea > Propylea japonica. Next base: position 54,362,782 of record CM024243.1, read on the forward strand.
GGTCATTTTTCACAAAGATGATTGACATGGAAATTGTGAATTCCTGCATTCTTTATTGGCCAATAAATTGAACCCAATCGATTTCCATAAAAGATTTCAGACGACAAGTTCACGTAACATACCTCAAATTGGGCCATGGAAGATGAGTTTTGAAGGGCATCATTTATCATTTCCTACCACCTCAAAAAGTCAATATTTCGATGACGTGAGAAATGATAATCTTGGACATGTTCTAAGCAAACGGGAAAATCAGCGCCATTGTCAATTTGAAAGATGTACTGGGAAACCAACGACATTCTGTGTAAAATGAGGAGTCGCCTTATGCATTTATTGTTTTCCTGAATATCACAACAAAACATTGAAATAGTGATGTCGTGCAATAAATGTGAAATATTATTGAGAAAAAAGAATTTTTTTATTCATTAATGAAAATGTATTATTTTGTTGAAAAAAAAATTGAATCCTGTGACAGCCCAGCGTCCTCAAATGAGGACAGCGTTTTTTTTCTACTTATACATTTTTTTTCTCATTTAAATTATTTTTACCTTAGAGAAGGGTATATTTTACGCATCATATACAAATTTCAGAGTAAAATTCGAAAAAAAAATAATTTGGGCGTTAATGGGTTATAACTATCACTTAGCAAATTTCTAATTGAAGGGTTTTCCAATAAGAGGTGTCATTTTGATATTCAAATAAAAATGGCATTTTTCGATATAAATGATCGGATATTTATTATTTCATTATAAAGAAGAAGCTATGCCGTTAATCGTCGAAAATAACATCAGGCAAATGACCACCACGACCACGCTTACAGGACCATATCCTTTTAATGAAATTTTCCATAACAAAATCGCAAAGTGGCTGCCCTATATCCTCGATAGCCTCACGAATTCCATCTTTGAGGTCTTGATTGGACGCTGGGCTGTTGGCGTAGTCCTTCTCTTTCACGTGGCCCCAAAGGAAGAAGTCGCAAGGTGTTAAATCACAAGATCTCGGTGGCCAATTGTGATCACTCCTTCGAGGGATAACCCGGTCCGGAAACTTGTTGATGATCGGCCGGCTTGAGTTCTTGTGTTAACTGAACTTTTTAAGCCTTAAGACCCGAATCTTTATGCAAAATACGGTGTAATGACGTTTGTGGAATGCGTAATTCAAAAGTACGACGAGAAATGGACAAACCTTGGTTTTCTTCAACACTTTCGACTACAACAGCAATATTCTCGGCTGTTCTTGAGTGGCGTGCACGGTTTTTATTCTTCACATCACTTACTTGTCCCAACAGCCCGAATTTTTCCACCAATTTCTTTATTGCGGTTTGACAAAGTGCTTCACGACGACCCAAAAATGTTCGAGTTTTACGAACCGTCTCTGCCTAATTGTCACCATTTTTATGTGAATTTGAATAATTTCAATGCGTTCTTGAAGCGTGTATCGTTCCATTTTTATTAATGGCGTAATTTCTACTTGTCAAATGTCGAAAAATGAAAGCTTCAAACGTGACATCTACCGAAATAGTGGGCTATTCAAAATAACACCTCTTATTGGAAAACCATTTAGCTGATGTTACTATGGCAGGTGCGTAGACGGCTTGAAACTGGTTACAGTTTAAGTGCCGCACCCGGTACACACTCACGTCGTGGTTCATAAGTGAGATCGATTGATCGATCATCGCTCATTGATGCATCTGTCAAAAAACTCCTCGAGCTTTTCACATTCGACGACAAGGTACTCCTGGGTGTTGATTTGTCGAATACATTCATCATGGTGAGTCTGCCAGTGGCGTGTGTGGAGTAGTCGAATAAGGCATCGAAGTCCATCTGTTCAAGCTGTGGGGCTTTCTTCCTTTTGTCGACTTCCAAATTGGCTCTGCCCATGGGGCTCTGAAATAATTCAATCGTGAAATTAATTTGAATATGGTGGAATGCGAAATACAGGTTTGAAAAATTCACTCGGAAATATAGGAATTGCCGTGTCAATCTAAGAACGATCAGGTTCCAATGGAACAGTGGAAGAATCTTCCAGTGGCGGCAGCTCAGAGGAAGCAGAGGGTGCTGCCCCCCCTAAATTCACTGCATTTCATTCAATTTCAAATTCAAGTTCAAATAAAAAATAATCACATTTCTATGTCTGTATTATTTCCTTCATTCTATCTACTATCCAAATCTCAAAATAATAAACATATGTTTAATACTGAGCGATCTAAAACATTCATATATTATTCGCAACACACAATACAGCGTAACGGATAGCAGGCAAACCGCTTAGCGAAGAAGGCTCGCCTCCACGAGTCGAGATTCGTTAGAATGTAACATTTCAAACTTCTTCAAATGAACGGTGCAAGAACCACTCAAAATTCAAGCTGTAGATCACCTGTCGGAGGCTCCGCGGCATTGTTTTCGCTTCTAGGCGGAGTATCACTCCTCTCAGCGTGAGGTTTGTGGTTTTGTGACATTTGTCGGAAAATTTTGTAGGTAAGATTTTAATATTTCAGCAAGAAAGATGGAAACGGAAACAAGAAGTGAGAATTATAATGCAAGTAGTGAACTTAAAGAACCGCAAGATTCTGTAGATTTTATTCTGAATAATAAATTCAGTAAAATGCCTTACGATGATAAAATTTTCACAACTCAAGTAAGTTGACACCTCGACCAGCAATACCAAATTTAATTATTAATTCTTCTCATAATCGTTCGTTCTGCGTAGAATGGTACGGGGTCTTTATAAATGATTGTAACAGCCCAGTTGGCTTTGGATTATTTTCATTTTGCTGCTTCTTATGAAAACTCAACACATTTATAAAATCTCTCTCTATATTTATTTCTATCTATCTATGACATTGATAATTCCAGCCATATAATTCGACACCCTAACCTGCGTAACAGGGATATAAATAATCCAAAGCCAACTGCGCTGTTACAATGTTACAATCATTTATGGAGACCCTGTGTAATAAATGTCAGTGGCTGACAAGAAGCCCAGTTCGAAGTAAATTATTTTTTTGGTTGCGTGGTCTCGGGCCTCCTCTGATTGGAATCTCACGAGCAGCCACTGGTAATTACATCACTGAGCCAAAAAGATCAGTGCATAAATAGATTATTCTCTGCTGCGTCGACAAATACGCGAAGGAATCTCTAGGTTTAGTTTTTACTCTGAGGTCTTCTCCCAAGTTGAGGCTGGCATGAATCACACTCCACTCACTGAGTATGCGTTACGAAACGGCGACAGCTACTTGGGGTCGATCTCACACTCATCCTCAAGGGCGAACTATGAAAAAGGTCGTTAATGCACTCAAACTCACATTGTCCATCTTGCAACCGCTTCTGACAGGAAAATAACCGCAACCGCACGAAACGCACCTTCTTGTCTCCTTCTGTATGAACTTGGCCGCTCTGGAGTGCAACTCCTTCCTGTCTTCCTCCGGTATTTGACCGTACACCGTCCGGCAAAACTCCTCGGACCTGAAGCGCATGAAGCCGCAAGAGGCGTACTTGGCCATGAACAGACACGAGTCATGGATATCCAGACCGATGCAGTGACAGCACACGCGTCTGTCGGTGCAGGGGTCACGTTGATGTTCCCTTATGAGGATATAGTCACCCCCTGAGCTGAAATCACCGCCGGCGCAGCAGAGGGCTTCTTTGTCGAAAAGTTTCTGAAGAACTGCAAGAGAGGGATTTCGCATGAGGCTTTCATTTCGATTGGTTTCGTTTCGTCCGAAATATTGAGGAACGATAATTTTCAATGGTCATACTTTATGGAACATCCTGTACGATTTGGCTGGTAAACGAATTTTACCAGGCATTTAGGAACCGAACTCACCCTGAAAATGTTAAGTCTCAAGGGCAATCCCTTCGAAAGTTATCGTGCTAACAGACGGACGGGCGGAACCACGGACAGAATTGAATTTGACCACAAATTCGTCATCATGGAGTCGAACCCTATCGTTATTTTCGGCTCGAAAGTAATTCGAAAATAACAGACATTTGGGCAAAAATATTATGCACTCTTTTGTAGAACGAGCGCTCAAAACAAAACCTTTAACTGCATTTAATAGCGTTTTTCATTCGGACAACTCGTGCGCACCAGTGTGGTCTGAGTGCAATTTTTTATGTTCCATTGGTACAAAGAACAATGTAATGCCTTTGTTCTGAAAACCAGTGCAGTGCCAGCGCAACATTATAGTGCAAAACTGGTGCCCTCAAAAATTATACAATAAGCGCTCAAAAATTATTACTTGAAATACTATTTATGTCAAAAAAATAAACAGAATAAAATCAATATAAAACACGCTGCAGGTTGCTGACGGTAAAAAATAGAGAAAAATCGTATTCAGAAGAAACATTCAGAATTGAATTATCTATCGAATGATATTATAAAAAAGGTATATTAATTCTTTACTTCGACATCTCAAATCAATATTTACTTGTACCAAATACCGTCAACAGAATGAAAAAATATTCATCTCTTGTCGAGAAAAATTATGTAACCAAGATAAGTGAATCACCCTGTACAGAGTGGCCAGAATTGGTAATGCTTCATTATGCCGTCAACCGCATTGCTCTATCTCATTTTGTTTTCAAGTTATAAGCCAAAATTGACATTTGGGTATTTTGAACTTTGATCATTTTCTCCGTTTCTGTTTGTGCTATGAACTGGAAACAAAAGCATAAGACACTTTTTTGATAGGAATCCACTGACCTAATTTACAGGGTCCAGCATTCGAAGTGCTACCAGTTTCAAGCCATCGACGCACTTGCACAGTAACATAATCTATTTTGAAATTTGCTAAGTGATAGTAATAAGTATTGTTTACAAGCTTATGAAAGCATTTTGCTGGAAGTAAACGCAAAAAAAAGTTATAAGACTTAACAGAGCGAAGGATTTACCTTGTTTGGTCATGTCAAATAATGATTTGGACCGCTATAAGCTCGGATGGGTGCTCTCAATCGTTTTCATTGAGCCTACCGTCATAGTTAATCCGACATATTGACAGGAAACCATAGACGTTCCAACAAGACTCTGCACCGGCTCACAAAGCTTGAGTGAACCAATAATGGTTACTTAATTTCGACGACACAGTAGTTTTCGAATTGACCAGACGTGAATCAAATGGATTATTCTCTTCGCGCCGTTTTGGAAAGCAAGATCTGAACTAAAAAATATACCAGCCTCGGGACGCTGAAGAAAGCTATTGTCCGTGAGTGGGTAGTCCGGTCTATTTAGACCAAAAAATGAGAGTGAAGTTACATGAAGTCCCAACAAGCTGAATTTCTGTGAAGTTGTTCAAAACATAATTATAAACAATGTCTAAAAGTTCCTCATCATTCCCCTGTGAGGAAAATTTTATTCGAGGTCAAATGTCAAAAAAATGAGTTTTTCGTGATTTTCAGCAAAACGGTAAGTTTTATCCATAGATCTATAATTACTATGGATGCAGAATCACGTGACCTAACAGAAGATCGACGACTTGGATACATAAGAGAGAGAAAGACATATGCGATCTTATCGAAAAGAAAAGAGATGAAGAAAGTTTGTGGGCAACTTGTCAAAATCATATGGAAGATGTAAACAAATATTTATGTGACCACAGACATTGCTGTGCCCACAAGGAGTTGATGCGTTGAATATAATTCAACTGACATTACCCATAGAACAAGTATGACATTGCCCACAATAGCTCCATCACATTCAACCAAGTGACCTCTCTTTCTCATGCGGAGTCCATTCTTATTAGGTCTATGGTTTTATCATAAAAGTACCCCAGACAAAAATTGTAGATCATAAAATTATCTATAAAAAATATATCAATACTTTTTTTCTTACGATCCACCGTTTCTGAGATATAACGATTCAAAAAGTTATAAAAGTCGTTATCGTCATAATATGCACACGTTTTCACGCCACCTATGAGGTAGTGTACTTAGCGAGTAGTTATCTTTTTGAATCGTTATATCTCAGAAACGGTGGCTCGAAAGAAAAAAAGTATCGATACATTTTTATAGATAATTTTATGATCTACAATTTTTATCTGAGGTACTTTCATGATAAAACTTACCGTTTTGCTGAAAATCACGAAAAACTCATTTTTTTGACATTTGACCTCGAATAAAATTTTCCTCACAGGGGAATGATGAGGAACTTTTAGACATTGTTTATAATTATGTTTTGAACAACTTCACAGAAATTCAGCTTGTTGGGACATTATGTAACTTCGAATGTCTAAATAGACCGGACTAGGGATGTAATAATGGCAAATTACGTTTGGGCAACTTGCGATTCGGTTTTTGACCGTCTCGAGACAATAGTCCCGGTGAAAGGTGGTCATATCAAGCCAAAGTGAATTGATTCTGAAATTTTGATTATTTTCACACGTTCTGTACATAAAAATGAATAAAAATCATTTTCATAACCTTTTGAATAGGTTACACTTCAAGTGCTGGACTCTGTGTTTGCTTCGATTTGATTTGATTATTTTTACATGTGTTCATATAAATAAATGAAATTCATTTTTTCCATCGATCTCAAAATAAAACGTAATTCTAATTTGTACGAAATTGATCATTATTGATTAATTTTAATGTGCAATCCTCATGACAACTGTTCACAAAGCATTTAAATGAGTTCGAGAAATGTCAAAACTCTACTGGAACATAGATATACATAGAAATTTTATTATGTCAAATGTATGTCTTGTGTCGAATGAGAATGTATTTCAATCAAGAATTCATACACAATTCATATTGAGATTGTCGGAAAAATCTTGTAATCAACTCGGTTATAAATCGAGCGACTAATGGTCTCGAACTATTAACGCGTTCGCTCCGCCCACGCGTTAAAATATCTTGATCATTAGTCGCTGTCTTTAATAACCTAGTTAATTAAATAACTTGAGCGCAGGGGTGGGCCTGAGGTGGTCGAGGATTCTCATTGAGAGACCGTCCTCGCGATCTGAGGTCAATAGGCTTCTGCTGCTGGAGAGGAAACAACTCAGTCTGGTGACTGGTGCATTGACTGGTCACCTGTTTAACAAGCATTTGAAGAGAATGGGATTGACGAGCTGCTCTCTATGCCGGTGGTGCAGGAGTACTGATGAAACGGTTGAGCATATTTTGTTCAACTGTGGGAACCTTAATGAGTTAAGGTCAACACACCTAGGAAATCCAACACCTTCTATTCCTATGGTGAGAGGGACCACTCCTGGCAGGCTCGCGACATTTCTGTCTTCGTGTCTGAAGAGCTGAGTCTCTATAGAACGATGCGGGTGAACAAGGGGCCACTAGGGCTCAGTTCGGCCGGTAAGGCACCGCACAGAGAAGAAGAAGAAGAAGAATTAAATAACTATTCCTAACCGAATTGATGGCCTTCGAGTGCCGGATCCTGTAGAAAATGCTTTTCTTACTTTAAAAGATTCCGTAACCCGACGTGTTGTCTGAACCGGTAATTACCTTCAGCAGCTTCTCTTTCGCTATTCGGCATCCAAATGAAGAATAGCAGTCGCCTGGTGAAGGGGTCTCCCAGTACAGATGCGCATCTGAGCACCAGTTGCTCCTCGTAGGAAAGTCGATCGTACCTCTCCAGGAACTGCAGGTCGTCTGTCATGTCCGGATCAACATCTATCTGAGGGTCCAGAGGTTCCGTCAGTAGACAAACCGGCACTCGAGTCTGTTTGCAGAACATCTTCTGCATGTCACTTCTAACGTCTACATTTTTGAATGTGTCCCTACAGCTGTCTATATACATTGACCAGGGGTCCGTTTTATGAGTGTGGTCCTCAGTTTTTTCTTCCAAGAGGGTCTTGTAGTATTCGATGGACTTTGGTGACATTCTGGGGAGTGGAGGGTAAATGTATTATTGATTTGAAATAGTTAAAGGTGCAGATAATGATTAACACGTGCAGTTGAATATGGATTATGATAGGTCTACCAATAAGAGGTGTTATTTTGATATTCAAAGAAAAATTCCATTTTTCAATATAAATGATCGGATGTTTATTTCATTAAAAAGAGGAAGCTGTGCCGTTAATAGTGGAAACTAACATCAGGCAAATGGGCTATTGGCGTAGACTTTTTCTTTCACGTGGCTCCAAAGGAAGAAGTCGCATGGTGTTGAATCACAAGATCTCAATGGCCAATTGTGATCACCTCTTCCAGGGATAACACGGTCCAGGAACTTTTTCCGCAAGAGATCAATGGTTTCGTTGCTTGTGTGGCACGTAGGTCGTCTTGTTGAAAGTAAATGTTGTCCAGATCAAAACTATCCAATTTCGGACATAAAAAATCATTAATCATCTTTCGATAGCGCAATCCATTCACCCTAACTGTTGCTCCAGCCTCATTTTCGAAAAAGTAAAGTCCAATGACTCCGCCGGATCATAAACCACACTAAATAGTAACAAGTTGAGGATAGAGAGGCTTTTCAACAATAACTCTTGGGTTTTCCGAGCCCCAGATGCGACAATTTTGCTTGTTGACGAAGTCACCGAGGTGGAAATGGCCCTTATCACTTAAGATGATTTTTCGATGGAATTAATTTTCATGCATTTCAACGACCCAATCAGCAAAGACACGACATTGTTGATGATCAGCCGGCTTTAGTTTTTGTGTAAACTGAACTTTAGACAAATCTTCATGCAAAATACGGTGTAATGACGCTCGTGGAATGCCTAATTGCAGAGAACGACGAGGAATAGACAAACCTGGGTTTTCTTCAACACTTTCGGTTACAGCGGCAATATTCTCGACTGTTCTTGAGCAATGTGCACGGGTTTTATTCTTCACATCACTAACTTATCCCAACAGCTCGAATTCTTCCAGCAATCTCTTTATTGCTTCACAAGGTCCGACAAGGTGCTCTTCACGACTACCCAAAAATGTTCGAGTTTTACGAACCGTCTCTGCCAAATTTTCACCATTTTTATAGTGAATTTTAATAATTTCAATGCGTTCTTGAAGCGTGTATCGTTCCATTTTTATTAATGGCGTAGTTTCTACTTGTCAAGTGTCAAAAAATGACAGCTTCAAACGTGACATCTACCGAAATAGCGGGCTATTCAAAATAACACCTCTTATTGGAAAACCCTTTATTCAGGATGCAAATGATCAAAAATGCAGGGTCCGGCCGAATCGACAATGGCAATGATGTTACCGTAAAATCTCAGCGCTATATCGAAATGAAAACCAACTTCTTTGCACCTGAATTATGACAAAGACTTGTTGCAATCCTGCGTGTGTGGTTCCAACAGGATGAAACGACAGCTCACACAGCAGAACAATAATGAATGTTATTCGTCCTCTTTTCTGACTGCCTCATTTCCCGGTTTGCTCCTCGGAACACATATAGTCCGTTCACGAAAGTTTGAGCGCATAGTAGGCGTTTGTTTATTCATCTGAAGTTGTCAGTATTTGCTGTCATAACGTAAAATAATGTACCCGGCCTCGTCCGACGAGCTTGCGACTTATCAGAGAACTCTATGTTATATTGACAACATTGCGTATCAATCTGACAAAAAAATAAACAGCATAACCTAAAGTTTTAATATACACAGTGGAATATGCCAAATTGTCATGGCCAACAGACGGCTGAAACTTTCGTGAACGAACTACACAGACGACTTTTTTCTCTGTTGACACCTCAAAGCAAGTGTTCACCAGCACAAGCTCCGAACATTGGAGGAATTCAAGAAAGCTATTAGCGTAGAAATCGTTGCAATTGAGAGAGCAATGTTGGTAGGAGTTTTTGTGAACTTCTAGAAAAGAATCCAGCAGAGTATCGCGAACTGACTGATGTAATTTTCCACCAATGAAATTCAAAATTGATTTGAAATTCTAATACGAATACGTCAGTAAAATTTTTTTCGAATGAAAATTATCGAGGTTGTGAATTGTGATGTTTTCAAAAATTCCGACGTTTCTGCTGCACCTTGTGATTGAATCAATTTCTTACTTTTTAAGCATATACAGAGGTGGAGCTACCAAGGCCAGTTCATGGATGCTCTTGAAGTCCACTTCAGTAACTGTGATCTTCTTCGTTTGCAGCAGAATTAACAGAAAATTCTGGATCCAACCAGGATTTCCTTTACTATTCAACTGAATCATCCTGAAATACAATAGTTCTTTCACAAACCTATATACCTACAATATAATATAATCTTCCATACAAGACAATAAACAGTGCTCGTCGAAATTATGGAACAAATTCATTTTCTCAGAAGAATATATGGCAACAATATCCTGAAAGTGGTCAAAATTTTTTTTCATTTTGTTAGTTCAAAGAGGTTTTCAGTATGTCCCTTTGTCTTGGCTTGGCACATATACTATGGGAAGATGGTACCTGATGAAATTTGTCACCGAATGAAAGTCGACCATTTCAGTTTTGTTAATGCACATTAACTTTTAACCCCTTTCAACCACCTCACGTGAAAAATTTCAATGTGTGAAACACTGCGCTTCGGTTATGATCTTATGTAAGTAGGTATAGTCCGTTCACGATAGTTTGAGCTGTCGATGTCGGTTAGCCATGACAATTTGGCATAAATGACATATTCCAATAATATTAAAATTTTTGGTTAGTATGTTGTTTATTTTCTTGTCAAATTGATACGCAATGTTGTCAATCTAACATTGAGTTCTCTGTTAACTCGCAAGCTCGTCGGGCGAGGCCGGGTAGATTCGGCAACGTTGACTTTATTTTACGTTATGTCAGCAAATACTGCCAACATCAGATAAATAAACAAATGCCTACTATGCGCTCAAACTTTCGTGAACGGACTATATGTTATTAGTACTTTTCTACTGAAGTTGAAACTTTTCGATAAAATGTTTCAATTCAAACCTATTTTAATTTTTCACGTGAAGGGGTTGAAAAAGGTTGAAAGTTGTGCATGAACAAAACTGTTATGGTCTACTTTCATTCCGTGACAAATTTCAACAGGTGCCATCGTTTCAGAGTAAACGAGCCATGACAAAGTGCATACCTATACTGAAAACCTCTTTGAACTAACTACATTATTAAAAAATATTTTTTTCTCGAGAATCCTCTGCACGCCTGTAAAGAAGAAGTAAACCTTGCCAAAAAAATTAAGAAAAGCCCCGAGCAGGAGCGTTTGAGCGCTCGTTCATTGGTGGAGCAATAAGCCAATTATCCCTAAATTATAATATGTAAAAAAATTAAATTTATGGCTCTGATCTTCTTCACATTTTGCATGAACATTCAGTATATCAGTTTTCATTCACAAAATAAATTTCACTCGAATCAGATATATCCTGTGATGGAAATATAAAGATTCTTCTTTCAATATTCCTATTGAATTTTCTATGGTTCTGTTAAAACTATGACCACAAATTGTTGCATAAAAATTCAGTATGTCAGTTTTCATACACTAAAGGAATTTTACTCGAATCGGATATCCTGTTTTGGAAATATAAAAACTCTTCTGTTCAATATACTATTGAATTTGCTATGGTTCTACTATTACTATGGTTACAAAATTTTGCACGAACATTCAGTGTATTAATCTTTGTTCATAAAATAAATTTTATACGAATCGGATATTTTTTCATGGAAACATGAAGTTTCTTCTTTTCGATATTCCAAATGAATTTTTTAGGGTCCTGCTTACGCTATGGACAAAAAATTTTGCATAAGGATTATTATTAGCATTTTGCATATCGCCGCAACATTTCATTTCGATGAATTTGGTTTTTTCTGAGATATTGAGAAACAAAAATTTAGAATGGCTCTATTTTTTTAGAGCACCCTGTACGATTTGGCTGATTCACGAACTTAACCGAGCTATTTGAGAACCGAACTCACCCTGAAAGTTATTGTGCCCCACGGACAGAATTGAATTTGACCACGAATTCGTCATTAGGGAGTCTCAAACTATCGTTTGAAACCATTTTTTTGCTCAAAATTCGAAAATTACAGGCAAAACAGCACTCTTTTAAGGAGAACATGACCCATTTTCCCTAATAAAAAAATTTAAAAGGTTGATGGAGATGGCACAGGGTGCAACAAAAGTGTATAAAAATTTACTGAAAGTGACACAAAAATTGACCTGTTTCAGGATTTTGTTGCCAATTTTTTTTTTCTCAGGAATGAAAAACCTGAACCCATGTGAAATAAATGTTTTCTGGCATCCTAAGAAATCGTATTCACACTATTCACCATCAAACGATGTACCGGGTTTTTCACTATAAACCCCCTTCAACTTTGTTACTGAAGGAGATACAAAAAAAATGTTTCGTATAAAAGTTTCACGAAATCAACTGAGGTTTTTTTATATGAGTCCAGAAACTGAAATATATACAGGGTGGCCAACATATTGATGGCAACTTCATTTTTTCAAATGGAACCCCCTGTATATTTTTGCATATTTGGTTAGCTCTTTTTCCCCTCATTTCGAATATGTAACATATGTTGGTCTATCTTTCTTATTCTGAGCATCACAGAGTTTCAAATTTCAATAACCATCTGGCATAGCGTTTTGGAAGTTCGTGAATATTTAAGTGGCCAATTTGATCTTTGAATTGGTAATGGCACACCCATTTTATGGCCACCAAATAGTCCCGATTTAACACCGTTGGACACGTTTTTAAAGCCGTTCCTGAGGGAAAAAAATTCACTTCCGCAATAATGACAATCAGTGAAAGTGGAGAATAATATTAATGATATAAAATCAACCAATATTAAACCAATTCGGAACTAATCCCGTTAACGCACAAAGAATAATGATAATATTGTAATGATTAGGAACAAACTTTGAAGCTTTAATTTCTGACTTGAATCAGAGCCATAATAATGCTATCAAGAATAGTCTAAACAACTTGAGACAACTATATGAACTATGTGTATTGAAAAACTAAGACTGATCCATAAGCCTCCCTGTTAGGTCATGTCTCTGCAGGGAGTGCTTTGGCGCGGTGGGGATCCGCCCGAGTAGTCTCTATGGTTTGCTCTGAACAATCCCCCCCAAGCCAGTGGTGGAACAGCATACGCCGAGGGCTGCATGGCCAGCGGGAAGGCTGGTCGCTAGTATGCGAACTCCTGGTACCGGGGGACCCCAGGTTTAACTACCCTTGCTGTATCAACAGGCTCTGATGCAGTGGACCTAGTATTTACTGTACAGAGAAAAAGCCATATATGGAACAACCGGGTACAAAAAAGGAAGAGGAGTCACCAAAGGAATCGCCAGAGACAACCATTGTTTCTGAGATTCCCATGGAGACGGATGCGGTTCAGGCTGACGAAGGCCAAACCGAAAAGACACCTGAGGTGCAGAACTCCCCAGTTCTAACCTCACCAATACCTGCCTCCCTAGCGGAGGCCATAACTGATGAAGACCGGCTCCTCGAAGGCACTTCTTCGGACGAATCTGTGCGGGCTCCGCTTAAAGAGCAGTCCAACAGACGACGTCTGAAGAAATCCGAGAGGAAAAGGTACAAATGGTTGGTGAGTCAGGGACATACGCACGAAGAGGCGCTCTTACTCTGCAAGCTGACCATCGCAGAACGGGAGGCCCTACATCCTGCTCCTGCTGTGAAGCGGGTCAGGTCCGAGGAGTCAACCCCCGAGCAAAGTGCGAAAAAGAAAGCAAAAACGCAAAAACCTGGGTCGTCGACGTCTCGAGCTGATCCCAAACGGGAACAATCGAGACCCTCGACGTCTCAGGGGAAAGGCGTAAAGGGCACGCAGAGACCACTCGACGCTCGAGTTGCCTCCACAAGTAGGCCTCAGCAGAAGTCCGGCTCTCGAACTGCCGTCAGACCGCCCAAATCCACCTACAGCGGGATGCTCAAGGGAGTAAAGGTTGGACTCGTTCCGGCCGATCATCCCGAGAGCAACCTAGCGGTAGAGGATATGACCGAGCTGGAAAAAAGACTGGCTCGTCTTATACTGGGGTGTGAGGACAACATAGTCCCCACCTTCAATAATGTGGTATTTCGCCCAGGCTTCATGGTGATTAACTGTGATAATCAGGCTACAGCCGACTGGGTGAAATCCAAAGAAGAGGAGCTGCAACTCCCCCACATGAAGGTCCAAGTCAGGGATGAAAAGAACATCCCAGGTGCGGCGGTGGCCACTGCCTATTTCCCAAATAGCTTGGAGTACACCGTCGAGGAAATCCGGACCTTCATCGACAAACAAAACCCCAGTGTAAACACCGCTCAGTGGAAAGTGCTGAAGGTAGGGGACACAGGGAAAAATTGCCGAGAGATCGTTTTCTCGCTGGACTGTGGAAGCCTAGCCGCTCTACAAGCGCTAGATTGCATGGTCAACTACAGACTGGGAAAGGTCAAGTTTTGGACGAAAAAACCAGCGAGCACTCAAAGCTCTGCGGCTGCTGGCGAGGTGGTACCTGGGAGTTCTGGCGCCGTGGTTCACGATTCTGCCCTAGCGGAGTCAGAGCCCTCGGCGTCAGCCCAGGCGACTGTTACGCCGGCTCCAATGGAAGTAGTCCAAACTTCCAGCAGGGCGGAGGAAGAGCCCAAGACAACAAAGGCTCTTAAGCAAGAGAAACCGGGGGACAGAAGGCCGCCTCCACTCCGGCAGGAGCGCGACAAGCGACCTATTCCCCGGAATAAAGGAAAACCGTGGAAACACACAAAGGAGGAACACCATTAGGTGCCTCCAAATCAACCTCCACCACGCCAAGGCTGCTACAGATGCGGCCCTCTGGAGGTTGGTAAAACAAGACCTAGACGTAATGTTGGTACAGGAGCCTTGGGTCATGGGATCCAAGATCAAAGGACTACCAAATGGGTCAGGTAAACTTATTTATCATGAAGGGGCGCTGGCCCCCAGAGCGGCACTCTACATTAACAAAAACTTACAATATCTGCCTCTCTCCAGATTTATACAACGCGACATTGCAGCAGTAGTTATGGATGTCCGTCTTCCCGGAGGTAACGTCAAAGTGGTCATAGCTTCAAGTTACCACCATGAGGAGGAAGCATCCCCACCCGAGGAGGTGGCCAATTTGGTGAACTACTGCAAAAAGCTGAACATGCAATTCATCATCGGATGTGATAGCAACGCACACCACACAGTCTGGGCGAGCTCTAATATCAACAGAAGAGGTGAGAATTTACTTGATTTTCTTATGACTGAAGGGGTGGGAGTAGCAAATCGGGGTAGTGAACCTACATTCCGCAATGCAATCAGGGAAGAGGTACTGGACCTTACCCTTATTAGCCCAGCCCTACATCACAAAATTTCGAACTGGCATGTCTCAGATGAGGCTTCCCTATCTGACCACAGACAAATCCGGTTCGACATCGACATTGAGCCGATAATACAGGAACCTAAAAGGAATCCTAGAAGGACCAACTGGGAGCTTTACCGCTGTCTGCTGGAGGGCAGCGGGGAGCTTTCGGGGGTCAGGGGCATGGACTCTGTGGATGGCATTGACCTGGCTGCGGAGCACCTCCGAAGCCGGATTTTAACGGCTTATGAGGATAGCTGTCCGCTCAAACGGTCGACATCCAGTAGGGACGTGCCCTGGTGGAACTCCAACCTCGCAAAGCTACGTAAGAAAGCCCGCACACTACTAATAAATGGTCTAAATCTAGGACGCTGGAAGACAAGACTGCCTATAGAGCGGCAACGACTGAATATAGTAAAGAACTGCGTAATGCCAAGCGGAAGTCGTGGCGTACCTTTTGTCAGAGCATTGAGGACACGCCAAATGCAGCCAGACTACATAAGGTCTTATCAAAAGACCATAGTAATGGTCTAGGGCAGCTAAGGGGAATGGATGGTGAGATGACTGGCACAGATGACGAGACGTTGTCACTCATGCTAGAGACTCACTTTCCAGGCTCCCGAATCTTTCTGGGCAATAAACCGAATCAAGATGTCTCGGCACCCAGACGAGGAGCCAGAAAGATTGCCGCCAAACTCTTTACAAAAGAGAGGGTTCGATGGGCAATCGAGTCCTTCAAACCTTATAAATCTCCAGGCGGGGATGGCATCTACCCGGTACTGCTTCAGAGGGGACTGCAGGTCATACTCCCGGACCTCGTGGACCTCTTTCGACGGAGCTTCACCTGGGGATACATCCCTGAATGCTGGCGGGACGTGAGAGTGAGCTTCATTCCTAAGGCTGGTAAACGGCCAGGGACTGATGCAAAATCATTCCGCCCTATCAGCCTATCCTCCTTCTCTTGAAAGCGATGGAGAAGATAATTGATCAAGATATTAGAGCGGGCTTACTTTCTAAGTTTCCTCTACACAAAGATCAGTATGCATATCAAGCAGGGAAATCAACGATTTCAGCTCTCCATAGCCTCACCAGGAAACTGGAGAAAGCCTTAGAGTTCAAAGAGGTTGCTCTTTGCGCTTTTATTGACATAGAAGGCGCGTTTTCGAATACGCCAAGGCAGTCCATACACCGTGCGCTGGTCAAGAGAGGAGTGGAGCCGGCAACGGTTGCTTGGATTATGGCTTCGCTGAACAGCCGGATAATCAATATGCAACTGGGTGCAGCTTCAATTACTGCGACGCCCGGAGACGGATGCCCACAAGGGGGATGCTTATCGCCACTCTTGTGGTCACTGGTCGTTGACGATCTTCTTAAAACACTTACAAGTGCGGGTTTTGAGATCTGCGGTTATGCAGATGACCTTGTGATAATGGTTCGGGGTAAGCATGACGACACAATTAGTGATCGAATGCAAACTGCCCTAACCTTAACTCACGAGTGGTGTCTCCGAGAAAGTCTCAATATAAATCCCAAAAAGACGATATTACTGCCATTCACCAAGAGGAAAAAACTCTCTCTTAAAACAATTACTATGAACGGGACCACCCTAACCCCAACGAACCACACCAAATACCTTGGTGTGATCTTCGACCAAAAACTCTCCTGGAGTCTACACCTCGAAGCTGTGATCAGTAAGGGCCAGAGAGCTCTCTTCATATGCCGGAGGATGGTCGGAGGTACGTGGGGATTAAAACCTGAACTAACGAATTGGATTTACAAATCCATTGTTCGGCCAATCGTGAGCTACGCGGCTCTCATTTGGTGGCCAAGAGCAAAACTAGTTTCGGGACAACTAGCCCTAGGAAAACTACAAAGAACAGCGTGTCTATCCGTAACAGGCGCATCTCGCTCCTGCCCAACTGCTGCCATGCAAGTCATCCTGGACCTGCCTCCTCTAGAGATTTTTCTGGAAAGCGAGGCGGCCAGATGGGCGCTCCAAGTAGCAAGGGAGCGGGAGCTGAAAATTGGTGACTACTCAGGGTACCTCCGCATTCTAAATGAGTGTAAGAAGCTTCAGGATGTGGTCACAGACAACCTCCCCTTGAGACACGAGTTTCAGAAAAACTTTACCACGACATTCCCAAGTCGTGACCAATGGGCTAATAAAGAATTAGTTTTCCCCAGAGGGTCTACGGTATTTTATACTGATGGCTCGAAAACTGAAGACGGACGAGTCGGAGCCGGTGTTTACGGTCCCTCAATCCAATTAGCCATACCAATGGGTCTCTGTCCTTCGGTTTTTCAGGCAGAGACACTTGCTATAAGGGAGTGCGTTGCGCTCTGTGCGGAACGCAACTACCAAAGAAAGGAAATATATATAGCATCTGACAGCAGAGCAGCCCTGCTAGCGCTTGACTCTCCACAAGTGAAGTCAAAGTTGGTCTGGGAATGCAAAACGTCACTTAACCTACTCGGAGAAAAGAACCAGGTCAATCTCATCTGGGTGCCTGGTCACTCCGGGATTCACGGCAATGAAGCGGCAGACCGACTGGCCAGGGAAGGAGGGACAACCCCCTTCACTGGACCAGAACCGTTTTGCGGCTTCCCAGCCAGTCATCAGGCAATGGCTATTAAGGACTGGGAACAAAAGAGGAAGCTTATGTCCTGGCGTACGACCAATGGTCAAAGGCAAGCTAAGTCACTTCTCTCTCACTCGACGAGCTGGACCAAGAAAGTCCTCTCACTCAGCAAATTGGAACTGAGGAAACTGACGGGCGCTCTCACTGGGCACTGTCCTGTGAGGTATCACTTTAAAAACATGGGAAAGGCGCCCGATAGTACATGTCGCTTCTGTCAAGAAGCCACCGAGACAGCTAGACACCTGCTATGTGAGTGTGAAGCTGTTCACCAGAAACGGTTACGGCATCTTGGCTCCAGGTTCCTAAAGCTTGAACAAGTAATGGATGTGGCCCCCAGAAAGGTGGTGAAGTTCATTGAGACTTTGCTGCCGGACTGGTAAACAGCGCGGGGATGCACAATAGATCTTAAGGTCAAGGTGCTCGCAAGGTCGGTTTTGATCTGTCGCCCCTCCTCTAATCTAATCTATCTAATCTAATGTGTATTGAATGAAGGTGGTCATTTTGAGCAATTATTATTATTATTCTTACCATACTACCATAGTTTATAATTTTTCATTGGTTAAGTAATTATTAAGTATTCATTCTAAAATACTATTATACTTTTAAGTAGATTGTTTGGATATAAATAATTTCGTAGGTATTTCACATATTTTTTTATTAGGTGTCATCATTTCAAATTTTTGAACTCTGAAAATTGAAGAGACACATCCACATTCGCATTTATATTCGACATCAGGAGGAAATAGCCTATCAAAAAAAGGAAGAATATACAAGACAGGGTGTCCCATTTGAAAAAATTTAATTGCATTCAATGTTGTTCACCCTGTATATCTTCCCACTGACGTTATTATAACTCCAGAAATGAGAATTTTCAGTAAACACACTCTGCCACTTGTAAAATGATTACAGATCTTGGCAGGTGGTTCTTAAAATTTGAAACTGTGTGGTTCTCAGAATAAAAGAGATAGACCAACATATGTTACATATTCGGAATCAGAGAAAAAAGAGCTAGCCAAATATGGAAAAATATACAGGGTGTTCCATTTGAAAAAATTAAGTTGCCATCAATATGTTGGCCACCCTGTATATATTTCAGTTTCTGGAGTCATATCAAAAAACCTCAGTTGATTTCGTGAAACTTTTATACGAAACATTTTTTTGTATCTCCTTTAGTAACAAAGTTAAAGGGGGGGGTCAAATTATAGTGAAAAACCCGGTACGTTCGGGAATCAACTTTTATATTAATTATACACTTCTTATGAATATCGTGCATCAAAAACTCACTTTTCAAGATCAGCAGGGATAGCATATACTTTTAAGAACTGACAGGCCAGTCCAGCGAGATATCTTTTGGCTATCTTCCTCAACGAAATCCTTTCAGTATGGTGACTCCCCAATACAATATTCAAATGGGTAGGATCACTTCTTGTCTCGTCAACTGCTATTATCAAGAAGAACCTCTTTGTTTCCAGTAGTGATAACAACAAAACGGAGGACTCTTGGTCCATGTACTCGGCATGCTCCATCATTATGAGGGTTGGTTTTTCAAAACACTACAAGAATTCACATTTAAAGTTATCTAAAAATCTCTAGGTAGATCACCTGTAGTCTGTCACACGTTTTTTATCATTATCCCGAAATTGAATTCGATATTTAGGATAAAATACAAATATTTAAATCTATGGGAGATGATTGCCCTACAATAGAGGGCCCACTCACTAAATAGGAAGCGCGAAGACTTGAATGCGCGTGGTACGGGGTACAGTGAAAAAAGTGTGTTTTTGAAACATAGCTAAATTGAAAATAGTAATCATCGAAATGAATATAATCTTCAATTTATAGGCTCACAGAACCTTCTTCAGGCGGACTGGGATGATTATTCAAGATGTTGTCAATGAGGGTGACAGACCGGTTTCGGCCTCATTAGGCCTCGTCAGTGTCCCATATCCCTCAGAGACAATATCCTATTGAAAAACTTTTACGTTTAACACTAATTGTAAGGAGCTATCGAGTAGCAACTAACAGAGGGTGACATCTAGTAGTGAGTAGTGTCAAATGAGAAGTTCAATCATCACAGATCGCATGCTGAAAGCACTGATTGCTTCCTCTTCACTCTTTAGTCTCCTTAAAGGCAAAGAAGTTTTTTGTTTGTCATTTTTTCTTTATCTTAAAAACAATGTGTGTATGGCGTTCCGCCGTTCGAAATTTGGAATTTAAATGCGCAATTATCTCCGTCGGTATCAAGACAGTTTTGATTTTTAGCGTGTGCATTGTTCACCGTACGTGGAAGAATGACCAAGAACGACCGTGTATGGGCAACAAGTCTGTGCACGTTTCATATTTTCAGCAATACAATGTCGGGTTCGCTATTTATACATTGGACATTTTTTCCTAAATAACAACACACGCCACTGCCATTAACATCAGATCTTTTTTCGACGTCATTTCGCGCTTGTCGCACATTCTCACTATACAAGCAAAAGTGTCTGTGGGTGGGAAAAATTAATGTACACGTTTACTTTACAGCAAACGTGCAGATACTTAACTGCGCATTCTTCCTTCCTAGTGAGTGGGCCTCTATAGGGTCGAAGGTATTCGAAAAATCATCGCTTGGAATGCCAGACATGGTTTAAAACACCCTCCTGGCCCAAGAGCTTGAATTAAGTATTTTGAATATTGAAGGTTTTTATTCTAATAGTTTTAAGTTTCAATTGTGTAAAAAGGGCGAGACAGGGTTTTTTCTACTGAGGTTTTTCCCTGTGCTCTGGTATCATACGCCAAGAATAGTATGCTTCCCCGTTTTGCATACCAACCTCAGCTAGGGACTTTTGTGCCCAGGCATCTGCCCCCCCCCCTGGCTGCACTCCTGCATAAAAATAAAGTAACAAAAGAAATAACTGAATTATTAACCTTCTCACATAGCATCTTGACACACTCCTTCGTCAACTGCATTTTAACTTCGCCTTCTGGTCTATTTGTTCCATCCAGTTGAAAGTTAACGTCGAAGACATCGTTTAGAACGTACATCAGTTCTTCACTGATTGCTTTTCCCATCACTTTCATTATTTTTTCTCTGCGGATATTTTCAGGAGAAAAAATCATTCGCAAACCAAGCTTCGGGGTCATTATAAGTCTCACGGCATTGTAGTTGCTCTAAAATCACATTATCATATTCGTTCAATTCCTCAACTACGAAATATCCCAAACATGAGTTTTAATCCATTGGATCGATGGAAAAGGTACGCCATGTATAAAAAAATATTTTATCCAGGACTATTGTGAAATCCGTCCATTGTACGTCCCTGTGCTCGGCCTCAATAATACCCATTAATCACAAAGGTAATAATGAGATTATAAATCACTACTGTCAGATGCTTCATAGATTAAGCTTTAATATAATATTCTTTAAATTGGTATTTCTTTAGTATTCTAAAATAATCCAACTAACAAATATGGGCATACCTTGTCAATCGAGGGCCATATCTACTTTCATTATATCAATTAAAGCTTTTTTTTATTACAAAATATACAATGACCAATTCTCCAGAAATTTCTCATGTGCCAACTTGACTTTTTCCACGTTTGTCATAGAAGGGTCTTATCGCGGTCACCAAATGTTAAAATCTTCAAGAAATACACTGCGCAAAAAAATTAACGCACATTCTAAAAATCTCAATTTCAATTAAAGTCAACTCTATATTGACTTTATAACTTATTTTTTATGTTCTCTCGGGAAGGTTTTGAACGAAACAAGACACATTAAATGGCTGAAAAATTTAGGATTTCACCGAATCTTATGTGAAAGAAGCGAAATAAACAATTTCAAAATACTGGAATGCTGAGAACTGATTTAATACTTGATATTTGCCCCCCTTGCGTTAATTGCAGCTCGGCAACGACGGTTCATACTCAAAATGAGTGATCTTAAAATGTTCTGATCTAATCCTTCCCAGATTTCTCTGAGTTGGATTCATAAGTCATTAAGAGTAGCTGGATGGTTTTCTGAACTCCTCAGTCTTCTATTGAGGTTGTCCCAAACCTGCTCAATCGGATTGAGATCTGAAGTTCTTGCTGGCCATTTCATTCGAGAGACGATCAGGTCTGGCATTATCGTCCATAAAAATGAAATTTTTACCAATATATGGGCCAAATGGCACTACATGCTTTTCAAGAATGTTCCTTATATACCTATCACCATTCATAGCTCCATTATCAACGACCACTAGGTCTGTGCGAGCAGTCAAAGATATTCTACCCCATACCATAATCGATCCTCCTCCGAAACCAGTAGTGTTCAGGATATTGCACTGAGCATATCTTTCATGTGGATGTCTGTATACAAGGGAACGTTGATTACAATGGTAGAGACAGAATCTAGACTCATCTGTAAAGAGAACTCTTTCTCAATCAGCATCTTCCCAATGGATATGCTCTCTCGCAAAATCCAAACGAGCCCAGCTGGGCCTCTTGCCACGACACGAGGCCTTAAATCGTATTCTCTGAGGCGATTTCCTATTGTCTGAGTGCTAATTTGCACCCCATGAGTTTGCTCAAGCTGATTTTGAAGGAGGCGAGCAGTTGTAAACCGTTGTCTCAACGAAGAAACTCTCAAGTAACGTTCTTGAATGGCAGTTGTAACCCGTGGTCTACCCTGTCCTGGTCTTCGGGCATTCATACCTGTCTCCCTGAATCGCTACAACATTCTGGACACATGGGAAACTCCAAACCTTTCTGCAATTCTTGTGTATGTCCACCCTTCTTCACGCAAAACTACCGCTTCTGCACATTGCTCTTGGGTCAAACTGCGTGTTTCGCGTTGCATAGCGATCGAGTGTAGAAAATCAAATGAAAGAAAAACTATTGATGACTAGAATTGGTCGAAAACAACTGATTTCAGAATGGAGCAAATACATTCAAAATCTGATAGTTTCATATTTTTTTATTCCTGCTGGGA
Source organism: Propylea japonica (assembly GCA_013421045.1). Taxonomy (NCBI): domain Eukaryota; kingdom Metazoa; phylum Arthropoda; class Insecta; order Coleoptera; family Coccinellidae; genus Propylea; species Propylea japonica. Next base: position 54,385,580 of record CM024243.1, read on the forward strand.
AAAAACATCTGTATTGAAGAAAAACATTGAATAAATTTGAGATTTCCATTATGTGCGTAAAGGGATGGTTAACCTTTTCTGTACCGGCTTTGTGGTTATCACTTAGCTGTTCGAGTCTCACACAATTCACTCGAAATAGCTTAATCGGTTTTAACAAAGAACAGATGAAAATGATAGATGATCCACGACTGAACAATTAGTTCAATCAAAAAGTCAGCAAGACGCAGAATGGAAAATTTGAGTCATAGAACAAACCATTCTAGAGTCTGGCTGTATAGAAGACCACAAAGATCAGACGAACAAATTCAACAGGAAAATGCGGGTTAGCATGGCGCAGTTACGTGCAACAAAATCGAAATAGTCCGAGAGCTGGCACGAATTTTAGGGTAGGTATTTGAGGCAAGCTGAAAACATGTCAGATACCTCTCCTATTATATCCCAACTCGGGATTGCAGACCTGGCTGGTGAGTAGCGGGGCTAAATCAAGCCCTACATTTTTAAAAATATTTATTTTTTCTTCCCAAAAATATATTTGAGGCAATACGCAATTTATATATGTTGGAGTGTAATGCTTTATAAATACTAAAAAAAATAAGCCAAATAATTTAATCGGGGTTTTAACATTGCCAGACGCGTGCAAAAATATTTTGCAAAAAATTATAAAAAATGTTTTTGAGGCAGCTTGAAATTTTAATGGAGTGTTACTTATAACTAAAAAATAAGATTCCCAAAAAGACAGATCATTTCGGTAGGGCTTTCTACCTGCCAGGCCATTAAAAATGTAGGGGTTGATTTAGCCCCGCTACTCACCAGCCAGATCTGCAATCCCGAGTTGGGATATAATAGGAGAGTAATCTGACAAGTTTTCAGCTTGCCTCAAATACCTACCCTAAAATTCGTGCCAGCTCTCCTACTAAAAGAGGCAAGAAATAAAATGAATCAACGAAGAAGATTTGAACAAAGAGAAGGGGCTGGTTGTAGTCTACAGACGCAGAACATCAAACCAAAACAGTAGAGAAGTAATTTCTACAAATAATGTAGATTAATGGCAAACAATGTTAGCCAGCTAGTATTCAATACAGATACTCACCATAACATCATTTTCATTGAAACTAATCCTTTGCACGTCGACATCTTCCACTCTAGTTGCTAGTTCCTGAAAAAATTTGCTCTTTCCTTGTTTGTTAGTGCCTTCTATGATTATGCAGTTCTTGAACGAACATTGCGGTAGAGAACAGCAAGGTTTTATACCGAAATTTTCCTGATAGATCCTAAATAATTTCAAGAATGACTCGATTTCCTCTTCTCTACCTAATATCGGGTACGCCTGAGAGTCTGCATCGGGGAATCTGGAATAAAAATCTATCTATAGTCCGTTCACGTTTTAAAATTTTAGGTTGTGTTATTTATTTTCTAGTCAGATGGATACGCAATGTTGTCATTATTGCGTAGAGTTCTCTGATAACTCGCAAGCTCGTCGGACGAGGCCGGGTACATCCGGCAACGTTGACTTTGTTCATCATTATGACAGCAAATACTGCCAACTTCAGATAAATAAACAAACGCCTACTATGCGCTCAAACTTTCGTGAACGGTTTGAATATTCCTTTATTGATCTGAGGTTTACCACGCACAAATAATTTTTTTTCTGTGACGGGAAAAAATGTGACATTTTATATCTCTTGACAGGTCACAAAATATGACTTTTCACGAAAATACTTTTTTTCCCTGTCAAAAAAGTACCTAAGTGTCTAATGTATCCGGGAAAATAGTATATAACATTACTAGCAAGGTAAGAGGGTTTTTACTGGCGAAAGGAGGATATAATTGACGAGCCGCAGGCGAGTCAGTTACCTCCTTGAGCCAGTAAAACCCGTTACCTTGCGTGTATTGTTTTATATTTTATTTGTTTCTCGTTTGTAAAAAGGTGAGATAAATTCCAAAAAATACTCAAAAATTGGTCGCAAATATCGTAAGCTATTTATGATTATTTATGACATCGGAAAATTATGACAACTGTCAGTGGCTTTACGAGAGGGAAGTCCTTCGAGAATATTTGCTAATTTCTGACGAAAAAGGCCAGATCCAAATGAAACAAGGTATGAATATCTTTTTTTAATACTTTTATAACGTTTATTACTAAAAATATTTGTTCCAGGAACGATGAAATTAGAAGGATGAATGAAATTAGAAGCAAGTACGTGAAAAAGAAAACAAATAGATACGAATAAAACAAGGTACGAATATCGTTTTTGAATAGTTTGAGAACGTTTATTGAGAGATACATTTGTTCCAGGAACTCTGAGATTAGAAGGATGAATAAAATTAGAAGCAAGTACTTGACAATGTAAATAATACTACTAACTTGTAAAAATTTTAATTAATTAATTTAAGTTAACTGTCAATTTTACAAGTTAGTGACTTGATAAAATAAACTTCCTTGATTAATATTGTGTTTTTGGAAACTGACGTTTACGAATGAGAAACAAATAAAAGTTATTTCGTGAAAGGTTATATTTCTTTCACTATTGAATGGTCGTTTTTCCTGTCACAGAAAAAAATAGCAGTATTATACACGCAAAAATATTAGATTTTAGCTCTCGGTTTTTTATCTCCCTCTAGCTGAAATCAAATACTTTTTTCCCTTGTGTAATAAATAACTATTATTTTTCAATTTCTAATAGCACGAAATTTTGCAGTTGTTTGTGCCACAATATTTTACTTCAAACTACCAAATTTCGAAATGATCGGATGTGTTGTTTCGGAAATATCGGGAAAATAAAAAATTCTTACGATGGAACCCCCTTTTCTTCATACTCATATATCGGACCTGCATCTCCGAATTCATGCAATTTCTCGACATCCAGTAAAGTAAAATTTTCCGACTCAAGATTGCTGTAGATGAAGGTCGTTCTGTCGCATGTCACTTTATCAGGAAAGCATCGTACCATCCTAAACGCTTTGAACATACATTTACTAATCATGAGGTATTCTTTGCGAAGTGAATGCCCCAAAACGCCGCAATACACTTTGCCTGCAAATATAACGAGCATAAATATTTTTTTGAGAATTCTATCAATATAGCCTCAATTGCACTCAGCCACTTCCACTGCCACTCGCGCTGATGAAATAATCAAATAATGCCCGAAATACTTCTTCGGCAGTATCGAAGGCAGTGAGTATTCACACTATGCTGCATTACAGTGGAACTTCCCTATAACGAAATCGCTAAATACGAAAAAATTTTTTCTTTGTACAGAAAAAAAGTGTCGAAACAAGCAATATTTCCTCGCATTTTTTTATTGTGAAGTTATATACCTACATAACCAAAAGGTGTGTAGGTAAGTGCATTTTTAATAGCTTATAGGCATTTTATGTACGTATGTATACAATACATGTCTATTTACAATTTTTTGGGCGAATAATTTGTAATTTTTGTCTGAGCGGAATCCCTTGAATGGACCGGAAAGCGAGGCTTGCAGTTCCTCTTCACGATTTAGTTTTTCGGTAGGTTGCTGCTTTAAATCAACGCACTGGGTATCATCACTGCTATCGTAGTGATCTCCAACACCACATTTGACACATCCTTTTCAGTTGGAAGTTCATTTGTTACAATATTAACATCGACATTAATGAAATCATTTAGAGTCATACTGTCATTATCAACATCCTCCCACCGTAATAGTTTAGTTTATGGTCGGGATGTATTACCTACGTAATTATGGAAAAACCCCACCCTCTTACCTTTTACCAATACACATTCAAAGAGTGATTTTCTGGGAATATTACGTTATAAAGAGTATTTACTTCGTTTTAGAGGGGTTTTAAACACTGAATTTGAATTCAAGATGCAATGAATGAAATTCGTTATACAGACGGTCGCTATAAGGAAGTTCTTCTGTATTTCTTTCGCTACCAAGTTTCGGCAATAACGCTCGAAGAGATTTCACAGCATCCTAGTTAAAAGTAATCACTTACTGCCGCTAGCGCTGCTGGTCCTTTGACTTCCGTACGAAAAATCGCCAACTAAAGGTTGACGCTCACTTGAACGAGACGAGACGAGATGATAGTCCGAGAGCTGGCACGAATTTTAGGGTAGGTATTTGAGGCAAGCTGAAAACTTGTCAGATACCTCTCCTATTATATCCCAACTCGGCATTGCAGACCTGGCTGTTGAGTAGCGGGGCTAAATCAACCCCTACATTTTTTTTATTTTTTTTCCCCAAAAATATATTTGAGGCAATACGCAATTTATATATGTTGCAGTGTAATGCTTTATAAATACTAAAAAATAAGCCAGATAATTTAATCGGGCTTAACATTGTCAGACATGTGCAAAAATATTTTGCAAAAAATTATAAAAATGTTTTTGAGGCAACTTGAAATTTTTATGGAGTGTTATTTATAATTCAAAAATAAGATTCCCAAAAAGACAGATCATTTCGGTAGGGCTTTCTATCTGAAAAAAATAAATATTTTTAAAAATGTAGGGGTTGATTTAGCCCCGCTACTCACCAGCCAGGTCTGCAATCCCGAGTTGGGATATAATAGGAGAGGTATCTGACAAGTTTTCAGCTTGCCTCAAATACCTACCCTAAAATTGGTGCCAGCTCTCCTACTATGAAGCGAAGAGTTGTTTTCCGCAGGCACGATTTGAACTGAATCAAACGATTCTGATCTTCGCTCTTCCCGTAACAGGGACTCGCGCATTGAAGTTCATATACGTTTTCGAATATTTTCGAATTGCGGCAGGAGCAAGGGAAGTGATGTGATTACATTCTCCTGCTGCCTACTTCTGTGCTCACTCGCCTGCTTCCTGCCATGGAAGCAAGCACAGTGTAATCGAGGTGTATAATTTTACCGGTAGTGCAGCTCACAGATACTGTCTCTACCTCGTCGAACAGATCGATTTCGTGGCGACATCGTACAGCGCATCTGAGAGCTTCTTGCGATTCAATGACACTGGTGAATCCTCTCAAACCAAAGATGACATTGAAGGTTATGTTTCCACAGCTTATCATGCAGTTTGTGACTAGGCCCTTGTGCTCACTGGTTCTACTGCAAAAAAAGGTTATCTGAGTAATATGAACATTTTCACTGAAATCGAAACACTGGAACAATTCAAAGAGTATATCATATTCTATATTAATTGTTTGAATAGAAGAAGGAACCCATAGATTGTTGAGAAGCTGAATTCCACAACGCATTCAGGTCTATTGATAGCCGCCCATCAGAGCTTTTTTTCCACTGCACTAGATCTCATCTTCCAGTTCCACAACTTCAATGAATTCCACTATCTGATAGGGCCTCAAGGAGGCTAATCCGCGTTCATCCAGTGATTTTTGTGTCCACAAGACATTCTTTGCTCAGGTTCGTAATGGCGAGGCAATCTGTAACTAAGTGAACAGGAGTTTCCTCATCTTCCCTACAGAATCTACACTCCTCAGTTTCTGTTGAGCCTTATTATAATCATATGCTTCCTAGAGCGACACATAGGATTCTCACCGAGGTCCAAATACTTCTTGGTCCTTGCAGTCTTAAAGTTTCTAGGGGACTTTTTTAATCTAATCTTCCGTTTCCGGAAGATTCCTTCAGTGTGCTTCTTTTTCAGTTTCTTCCTGCTCATGAAACATTTTCTTATAGGTGCATTCACCTATACCACAGAAGGGTCCTGAGCCAGTAACTGGCGTTCGTGCTCCCTTTCTCGCTAATATGGTAGAAAGAAACTATCAAGGGTGTGAGTAGAGCATCATTACGGATCTCAAGTCAGAAAGTCTGGTCCTCTCTGAACAACTACATCTCATCTGCGAACCTCCCTAGTAATGTAATGATCAAGAAAGTAAGCATTGAGAAAAACTTCAGAACATTGCTAATATTATTATTATATAAGTAAAAGAGAGGAATGGAAACGGAAATACATCGACTATAACCTCAAAGAAAATACCATAAAATGATACAGATGGTCGCAAAACCTCTACAGGAGCTGGGCGCTGAGATTTACGTTCCAAGTACCAAGTGTGCACTGTCGATAGGCTTCTGTATGAGCGTCTTTCAAGCGGAAATCTTAGCTATATTATAAATCTAGAAAGAAACTATCAACTATGGGTGTGCCGGAACAAACTCAATGAGGTAGACAAGAAAAATAAGGTCTTTTTAATCTGGGTTCCCGGCCATTCGAGAATGAAAGGAAATGAAGTGGACAATACACTTGCCAAAGAGGGCGAACGAATGTCACTCATTGGCCCAGAACCCTTCTGTGGTTTAGGTAAATGTACCTATAAGAAGGAGTTTCTTCTTCTTCTTCTTCTCTGTGCGGTGCCTTACCGGCCGAACTGAGGCCTAGTGGCCCATTGTTCATCCGCATCGTTCTATAGAGACTCAGCTCCTCAGACACGAAGACAGAAATTGTCGCGAGCCTGCCAGGAGTGGTCCCTCTCACCATAGGAATAGAAGGTCTAGGATTTCCTAGGTGTGTTTCCTTAACTCAGTAAGGTTTCCACAGTTGAACAAAATATGCTCAACCGTTTCATCAGTACTCCTGCACCACCGGCATAGGGAGCAGCTCGTCAATCCCATTCTCTTCAAATGCTTGTTAAACAGGTGACCAGTCAATGCACCAGTCACCAGACCGAGTTGTTTCCTCTCCAGCAGCAGAAGCCTATTGACCTCAGATCGCGAGGACGGTCTCTCAATGAGAATCCTCGACCACCTCAGGCCCACCCCTGCGCTCCATTCCGAGGAAAATTCCCTGTTCAGCCAGTTCCTGAAGAAACTTCTGACAGATGTGCGACAGATTGGCAGCGAAGGCTCCGGACCAACAAATGCTAATCCAGCTCCCCGCCTAGCCAGTTCATCTGCCTTGACGTTATCAGGTATATCCGCATGAGCCGGACACCAGATTACTCTCAAAAAGTTATCAGAGCCCAGCCCACGCAGAGCTTTCCTGCATTCTTCTACCAAAGGAGAATCAACTCTAACTTCAGATAGAGATTTCAGAGTTCCCTGGCTGTCGTAACATATATAAATGTGCTGGCCAGAGTATTTCCTGCGAATGTTTTCTAGTGCGCATGCCAGAACCGCAAATAGCTCAGCCTGCACAATGAAACAGCCCTTCCCCAGAGGGATAGCCTGATTGTGTTGAGGACCCACGATTCCGGCCCCAGACCCTGTTGCTGTGACAGAGCCATCAGTGAACCAGGTGGGACCTTCTGGACTAAGAAACCTGTTTGATGAAGACCATAGGTCTCTGTCGGGAACAATTACCCTATAGGGTTCGTTGAAGCAGAACCTAGTGCCCGCGCGGTCACCTCTCTGGAGAAGGGGAGCGTGAGCATCCTTAACCATTTTGAGGGCCCTCGCGTGCCCAGTGAAGAGTCCTCCATCGCGCCATTGTCCCCAGATTCCTAGAGCTATCTTCATAGCCACCTCCTTCACAACTAGGTGCAAAGGAGGGAGACCCATCAGACATTCCATCGCTGCTGTAGGGGTAGACCTCAGAGCGCCTGTAATACTTAAACAAGCTTTCCTCTGGCATTTAGTCATAATGTTCTGGTTGACGGCCCTCTCCATAGAAGGCCACCACACCATAGAGGCATAGGTCAGGATAGGCCTCACCACAGCAGTATACAACCAGTGCATAACGTGCGGTTTGAAGCCACATCCATTACCCAGCACCCTCCGAGTAGACCAGAATATAACATTGGCTTTATTCGTTTGAGTCTCAACGTGTTTGTTCCACAAAAGTTTGCGGTCCAATATCACCCCGAGATAACGAACTTGTTCGGATAGAGTGAGCCCAACTCCAAACAGACTGGGAAGTCGTAAGTTGCTAGGCAACCTCTTTCTAGTAAAGAGAACCATCTCTGTCTTACTAGGATTTACCGAGAGCTCGTTTTTCAAGCTCCATCGTTCGGCCCGTCGCAGAGCATTCTGCATCAGATCCCCAATGACACTGATCACCTTACCCCTGATCAATATAACAAGGTCGTCCGCATAGGCCACCACAACAAACCCAGCCTTCCTCAACTCCACCAGGAGCTCATCCAGGACGAGATTCCACAGTAGCGGAGACAGAACACCGCCCTGCGGACATCCCCTTCCTGGTGAGCCCCCTATGGTCGAGCCGCCTAGCCGAGCCACGATGCTCCGTGAACCAAGCAGAGACCCCGTCCATCGACAAAGAGTAGGCGGAACACCATGTCTGGCCAACGCAGATTGCATCACACCAAAAGCAGTGTTATTGAAGGCACCTTCTATATCAAGAAATACAGCTAGGGTGTACTCCTTGTTATGTATTCCGTCCTCAAAGAGGAAGGAGTTTCTGGAGAAGGAGAAAAACTGTGGCGGAATCTCCCAGTGTGATACATTCTTATAGTCAAGCTGCAATCAAAGCACTACACTCCTTTGTCATAGACTAAAAGCTTATATGGGAGTGCCGAAAAAACTCAATCAAATATGCAAGAACAACAAGGTCTCTTTAGTCTGGATTCGTGGTCACTCAGGAATCAAAGGATCAATGAAGAGGCTAAAACATTAGCCAGAAAGAGGGCACAAACACCATTTACTGAGCCTGAACCTTTATGAGGTAAAGAAAAATGTATCTGAAGAGTTTTTCGAGACGAAAAAACTGAGAGAAAATCACTCTGGAAAAATCTACCGGGAATGGATTTTTCCGAAAAATTCCTTCGGAACTTCAAAACTGCAAGGTCCCAAAACTACTTGTATCTCAATAAGAATAGGCTACGCCTCCTAACTGGCTTCCTAACAGGACATTTTCGCCTTGGAATGCATATATGAGAACTGGCTCAGCAGAAACTGACCAGTGTAGGTTTTTCGGTGAGAATAAGGAAACTTCGGTTCACTAAGTTACAGAATGCCTCTGCATTGCAAGCCTGCGCAAAGAAAATGTCTTGGACAAGAGAATTATGAGGGAAGCGCAAATCTAGCCGCCTTGAAGCCCTCTCAGATATTAAAATTCATTACGGCTCTGGAACAGGAATAAGAACTCTAGAGTAACAGTTGTGAAAAACAGCTCTGACGGGGGACACAATAGATATTGAGGTCGCTGTTGAGTCTTGAATGTACCCTGTAGCTCTTGAAGAAAATTGTTCTGATTGCTGGCGCCACCTGCGGCCGCGGAATGAACCCGGTCGGTAAAAAAACATGGCAATTTATTATGAATTTTCTCCAAGTATCGAACTGTACGTTTATATTCGAAAAGTGATCAAACTAAAGTGTTTTGATAATTCAAAAGATTCATCTATCATCTTCATCTACACTGCTCAACAATTTATAGGGATCACTTACTTGTTCTAAATTTATTTCTGAAATATTCGCTCCAAGATTATAAACTTAGTCAGATATCAGAGTATTTTCAATTGATAATATGGTTCACTTGAGAAAAGAATGAAAAAATGGAAAGTTGGAGAGAAAAAAGACTTTATTAGGAACACTCAAAATTCTGTGTTTGGATAACATAAAAATTTCATGATGAAACCACAAGAAGGCTGAAGTTTCGGTTAAGCTAGTACCTAGTTGGTCCCCCACGAGCTCGTCTCAAGCATTCTACCCCGCGAGGCATACTTTCGATCAAACGATTTATAAAATTTTGGGGCAAATTCGTCCAAATATCCCGTAAAGTGTTAGAAACGTCCTCCAGGTTATTGATCGGTTGTTCTATAAGGTTGATAATTCTCTAGACATCTCAGACCAGACATGTTCGATGCAATTCATGTCTGGAGAGCGAGCTGGCCAGTCCATCCTATCAATAACATGAGTTTCTAGCGCTTCATTAACCAGATGACTACGGTGTGGACGGGCATTATCGTCAATTAAAATGAAATTCTTGCCCACGGCAGCCGCAAACGGAACAATTATGGGTTCAATAATCATATCGTGATATCTCTGGCTGGTCATGGTGGTGTTCTGCAGAACAACCAACTCTGTGCGTTGGTTCAAACAAATGCCTCCCCATACACATACAGAACCTCCGCCAAAAGCTGTTGTGGGTACCATAAACTGTTCTGCATACCTTCGACCTCTTTCCCCCCAAGCAACAATACGTCCATCGGAGTTGACCAAACGAAATCTAGACTCATCCGTAAATAAACATCGGCTCCAATCTTCAAGTGTCCAATTGCGGTGCTCCTCAGCCCATTGCCGTCGATGAACCCGGTGTTCCCTATTCAAACGGGGATGTTGTCCTACATGCTCTCAAACCACGAACATAGTCGTCGTCTTACAGTCTGGTTCGAAATTAGAACTCCTGTTGCAACTCTCAGTGATCTGTTGAGCCGCGACGCCGGGTAAGTGGGATTTCTCCTATCATTGAGGATCCACCGTATGATTTGGTCCAGTTGCACAGGAGGCAAACGTCTTCTCGGCATGACTGATAAGCTGATCTTCTTCTCATTTCATTAATTATTGTCACCTTATGTGTTTGAACGAGAGAAAAAAACAGATTTAATAACAACTACCACATTGCTTTTCACTCCACCTGTATAACAGCCTACAGATAATAATCGATTTTGTGAACAAGAGCCGATGAAGTGAGGAAGACTTTGATATAATCAACTCAAAACGTCTTACTTTTTCCTTAGAGAATATATAATGTACTTACAGATATTCACGAGATAACTTGAAAAAAATACAAATGAAGAGAAGTTCATAAGTGATCCCTAGCAATTGTTGATCAGTGTATTTCAATTCCATCTGTTCTTCTGTTAAAAACTGATTAAGCAATTTCGAGTGAAGTGTGTGAATCTCGAACAGCTAAGTGATAACCACAAAGCCAGTGCAGAAAAGGTTAATCATCCCTTTCTCCTATCCTTAACCACGTTCTGCATCCAGATTTGGGGTGAATTCACAGAAACCTTCTCTTTCAACTCTCGAGGTAAGTGCCACAAAATTCATTCAATAAATTGCTTAATCATTTAATAATTGTCGTCTGAAATTGGTTGTTGTAGTTTGCAACCATTAAGTCGCAACCTCCTAAATAATCTTCAATTTATAAAATTCGCATTTCTTCTGAATGCCTGAACCTAACTGAAGAAAGGTTATACAAATGAAATGAAGTAGCAAAGCATTACTCCCAGAAAAAAAAAGATAGGGAAAGAGGAACAAGATCATAATCAAATAGAACTCACTTGCAAATTATTTTGTAATATTGATTCAAAAGCTCTGCATTTCCTTCATCGATCGTTCCCATCTTAACATTGACATGCATGATCACCATCTGTCTAGTCTCTATCAAACTCTCGAGCGGTTCTTGAGCTCGCAAAGTTGCTAACACAGGTGATATCAGAAACTTGGCAACGTCTCCTTGTAAATGTTTAACTTCCAGTAAGATTGGCCTCACTTCAGGTCAGAGAAAATTTTGATAAGTACATAGCTACCTAATATTTTTCGAGTCGTGCAACTTACAAGCGAAGTCCTCCTGTCTATGCAGAAATATTTGTTCGGATTCTTTCCTGAAATAATCTTCAGATAGTTCGGTGAATGCGATGAATTCGGGCGTTTCCATTGTGCTGGCCTCTGAAATATCGTAGGATAATTTTTATTTTTATTGTTAATACACATTGGATTTGCGTCTGTTCAATTGGAGAGTCACTGTGTTGTCGAAATGAAGTTCGAAAAGTTGTTTTTCAACCATTCTTGGTCCACTCGCGCTTTGTGAGCCAGTGCAGAGTCTTGTTGGAAAATCTATGGTCTGCGACCGAAACGTTTGTCTGTCCACGCCCACGGTTTCAAAACAGCCTCAAGAACACTTTCTTGATTATATGTCGCATTAACTTTGACGTTTGACTTTGAAACGATTGGGGGAGCACCCATTTGCGGTTACAGCAGTCCAAACCATTATTGGGGCAGGTAGCCAATCGATGATTCGGATTCTCATATGAACGGTTTCTCAGGTTAACTCTATCGTTCTGGGAGTTCACAAATTGCTCAAATTGAAGAATTTTTTCTTCAGAAAACGCGATGTTAAGAAATTCACCGCTTTCGTCTAACAAAGCAAATCCTTTGTTCTCTCAAGTCTATTAACTTTTTTTGCGTTTGCGTTTTAGCAAAATGCTTCTGTGCGCTTGCAAACAATACTTATAAATATGTCTTAACAAATTTCTAAATAGGTGATGTCACTGTGGCAAGTACGTCGATGGATTGAAACTAAGTTACACTTGGAGTGCCGTACCTGGTAAATCGAAATAGAAAATGGATCATTAGAAGAAAATAATTACTTTTCCTCAAGTGTTCTCTGCCTGCACATTTCCAATTTGCTCCAACTCCTAAAATCTGCAAAATGCATAATTATAAACAGAAACGAAACTTTGAACATATCAAAACCTTGTGATACTTCTTGTCCTCGGATTCAAGAAACGAATATTCGGACACGTTAACAAAAGTCCAAGCGGATGAAGCCACCATAATATCACCAGACTCGCTCTTTTCCTCTGTGACTGCAATTTCGTCCACAGGGGCCCCAAAACACGCGTAACTGCAAGTATCAGGGTGGCAGAGCAGAGAGAAGAATATAGAACCGGCAGTCAGAGCTAATTTCACTGAAAAAATTACGTTAAATTGAAAAATTGCAATGAATAGGCATTTTCAGTATTTTGAGAGGAGCATTATCTAACTTAGTTAGCCCATACTGAACTCGAAAATATAATAATATATTATGCAACGCGCGTATAATGAGGCGCGAGATGAAGATGAAGAAGGCCCAAATCACTGAGTGAATAACAGCCATTAGGTATACGCGAGTAGCATACCATACCCACGGCCTTCTAAACCTTCTGTCTTCAGAAGGCCGTGCTATACCTTATCCACGACTACTGTAGCCGGGTTTCACAAAAACCCCGATCACGTTGATTGAGGAAGTGTCATTATTTCTGTGCAAATTTCAGTTCATTTTTGACGTAAACCATCGAACTTTTCTCAAAATCAACGATTTGATTGCCAATCAAGCTTTGTGAAACCCGCGGTGAATATATTTGTCTACATATAAATATAGAAGTGCGGTATAGCCATACACTCAGATAGTCAAGCTGCTATTAAAGCACTGAAGTCCTACGTCATCGACTCAAAGATGATCTAGGAGTGCCGGAACAAACTCAATGAGGCCAATACGCTTGCCAAAAAGGTAGCACGAATGTCACTCATTGCCCCAGAATCCTTCTGTGGTATAGGCAAATGTACCGGGTTTTTCACTATAATTTGACCCCCCCTTTAACTTTGTTACTGAAGGAGATACAAAAAAATGTTTCGTGTGAAAGTTTCACGAAATCAACTGAGGTTTTTTTATATTAGTCCAGAAACTGAAATATATACAGGGTGGCCAACATATTGATGGCAACTTCATGTTTTCAAATGGAACACCCCGTATATTTTTCCATGTTTGGCTAGCTCTTTTTCCCCCGATTTCGAATATGTAACATATGTTGGTCTATCTTTCTTATTCTGAGCACCACAGAATTTCAAATTTCGATAACCATCTGGCATAGCGGTCTGGAAGTTCGTGAATATTCAAGTGGCCAATTTGATCTTTGGATTGGTAATGGCGCAGCCATTTTATGGCCACCAAATAATCCCGATTTAACACCGTTGGACACGTTTTTATAGCCGTTCCTGAAGGAAAAAAATTACTGAAGGAAAAAAATTACTTCAGCAATAATGACAATCAATGACAGCGGAGAATAATATTAATGATATTAGACCAATATTAAACCCATAATTCGGAACTAATCCCGTCAACGCACAAAGAATAATGATAATATTGTAATGATTAGAAAAAAATTTTGAAGCTTTAATTTTTTGACTTGAATCAGAGCCATGATAATGCTATCAAAAATAGTCCAAACAACTTGAGACAACTATATGAACTATGTGTATTGAATGAAGGTGGTCATTTTGAGCAATTTATTTAGTTGATCTTATTCTTACCATACTACCATAGTTTATCATTTTTCATTGTGTAAGTAATTGTTGAGAATTCATTCTAAAATAATACTTTCAAGTTTGGATATAAAGAATTTCGTAGGTATTTCACATATTTTTTTATTCGGTGTCATCATTTCAAAACTTTGAAACTCTAAAAATTGAAGAGACACATCCACATACGCATTTATATTCGAGATCAGGAGGAAATAGCCTATCAAAAAAAGGAAGAATATACGGGACAGGGTGTCCCATTTGAAAAAATATAGTTGCATTCAATGTTGTTCACCCTGTATATCTTCCCATTGACGTTATTATAACTCCAAAAATGAGCATTTTCAGTAAACGCACTCTGCCACTTGTAAAATGATTACAGATCTTGGCAGGTGGTTCTTAAAATTTGAAACTCTGTGGTTCTCAGAATAAAAAAGATAGACCAACATATGTTACATATTCGAAATCAGGGGAAAAAGAGCTAGCCAAACATGGAAAAATATACGAGGTGTTCCATTTGAAAAAATGAAGTTGCCATCAATATGTTGGCCATCCTGTATATATTTCAGTTTCTTGACTCATATCGAAAAACCTCAGTTGATTTAGTGAAATTTTTATACGAAACATTTTTGTATCTCCTTTAGTAACAAAGTTAAAGGGGGGGTCAAATTACAGTGAAAAACCCGGTACCTACTTATAAGAAGGAGTTTCTGGAAATGAAGAAATCCGATAATTAAAAACTCTGGCGGAATCTCCCAGGGATGGATCATTCCCCTGTAAGTTCCTTCCGAACTCTGAAACAGCAAGATCCAAAAGATATCTGGATCTCGGTAAGAAACAATTACACCTCCTCGCTGGTTTTCTTACAGGACACTGACGAGTGTAGGTTCTGTGGGGAGGAGGAAGAAACTCCCATTCACCTAGTCACTGAATGCTTTGGAATTGCTAGCCTAAGCCAGGACTGCCATACGTCCCGGTTTGAAGCATTGAGTCCCGGTGTCCCGGTCAGTTATTCAATTGTCCCGGTCAGTAACTTTATATATGAAATAGGTCATATAGGTGTCTGTAAACAAATGCGAGGGACTTTTGGGAGATAATTCCCGATGAAAATGAGCAAGATGAGATGAGTCATAAAATTAACATAATATGAAGCACTAATTAGATGTAATTTTTTTAGATCTCATAACTTTGTTATTAGGGATTGAAATAACAACCCCCTATGATTTTTGTTCAAAAATTGTTTTCGTGGGATAGATTTTCGAAAAATGAAATTCTCTTATGATTTCCCATTCAATTCTGGAGAAAAAAAGTCTCCTTTCCTCCTTTTTCTCCTTCGATGTTTTTTATAAATCTTTCTGAAGGTTCAATTAGTAATTTCAGGAAGATTCTATCCGTAATATTTTAATTTCACAAATAGAACTTTTTTCGATTAATAAGCATAATTGACAAAACCAATTTTGAGAATAAATAGTATTTTAGAATATTCACTCTATGTAACATACGATGAAATGGAATGAACAGTAATCATATCTGCTTGTAAATTTTTATTTTTTCCGAGAAATTTTGCAAGGGACTTTTTTCTCCAGAATTGAATGGGAAGCCATAACAATTTTTGAAAGAAAATCAAAGGGTTGTTACTTTCAACCCCTAATAATAAAGTTATGTGATCAAAAAAAATGTGTGAGTAACATCTACTTAATGAATCATATTATGTATAGTTTTATGACTCAGTGTTTTTTAGGACTCCTAAAAAAAATTGAAAACTGCCAACTCGTCATCGCCTTCCAAAGGATGTATCTTGGAAGGGAGGTCGATTTCGAAAAAAATTTATATGAACTACCCCTGCTTATTTTCATCGAGGAATCATCTTCCTAAGTCCCTCGCATTTGTTTACAGACACCCTGTATACAGGGTGATTTTTTTAAGTGTTTCATTAGACGTTTTCGAGGAAGGAATTGTAATACAGATTCAAGATTTTGGATTTTCGTTTTAGAGTACATGAACTTTAATTGTAAAATATTTTCAAGAGGAATCTACTTCCGGTTTCACCGGAAACGAATGCGACTTCGTTATTTCAAATGCAACACCCTGTATATTTATACATATTCGAATTCTTCGTTCAATTCTACACTGATTTGATGTATGATATGTGCAACCACTCAAGCGGTTCTTGAATTATAGCCTGATTATCAAATTTTTTGAAAAAAAGGTTGTCACAAATTAGTGTCCATATCTTCGAAATCCCTCATTACAAGAATTTCTTTTTGCGAAAGTGGAACAAAAGAAAGTACGCTGACACTGTTTCTTGTATAACTTATGAGGAAATATTATACAGGGTGTCTGAAAAAGGGCCCCAAAGTGAGCCTCAATAAAACTATAAAATCTCACTTTTTTCAAATGGCAACCCTATAATTTTGTAATTCCAATCGATGGCTCGTCAAAAACCAGTTAGGGTGTCCCGAACATTTTATGCCTCTAAAATCAGTAGTTTTGCCGTTATTGAATAAAATTCGAATTTCAGGATTGAATCAAGGTTTCTAAGTGTAACCATAGATTTATTAGGATAGAAGTTTTCAAGTAGGCTATGTCTGTTGATTCATAGTGCATTTTAGAGAACTGTCATTTATACTTTTTTGATTAATCGGGCACTATCATAGATATACTAACCTTACATGGATGAGGCCTATCATTCAACACTTTCGGAGAATGTGATGCCAAGAGAGAGATAGAGCTAGAGGTGGCAAAAAGCCCGCAAATCCCATTTGAGAGCCAATCATAGAAAGGGAAGCGGCTAAAGAGAGAGACTCGTGATGTCAAAAGAAAGATAGAGCTAGTGGTGGCAAGATTAATTGAATTAATTTCATTTTTTGAGAATAATTTGTTTTTTGCTATTTTTCAGACGTGTTTCAAATTAATATATATTATATATTAGTATGTATAGCAAAAAAACAAATTATTCTCAAAAATTCGAATTAATTCAATTAATCTTGCCACCACTAGCTCTATCTTTCTTTTGGCATCACGAGTCTCTCTCTTTCGCCGCTTCCATTGGAGTTATAATTTCTATGGGCACTATGCAAAATATAAATTACAGTAACAGTGATGTATTGAATATGTTCTTCATTTATGGTGAATGCTCGGGTGAATGTAACAAAATATTAGAAAGGGCAGTCAGAACTTTTAACGAAAGAAATCCACATTTACCACCTTTAACAAAATCGAAGTTCAGGAAGTATCAAAACAATTTTCTCCGTAGTGAAAGCATTAACCCAAAACGGAATCGTGTGAATACAGTAATAGATAATGAATGATCTCTTAGTTTAAAACTATCACAAAAATTTTATTCACAACAGGAAACTAATACTATAATAAATTTTCAAAATGTTGGCCGCCTACCGCCATACATTCATCAATTCTTCTACGAACTCAGTCAGTAAATGTGAATTTTGTTCGTTGAATTTCTAATTACCTTTCTAGGAATTTGTTACATTTGCCGCAAATAAAGAACATACCCTTGATATATCATTCCAGTGAAATTATTATTGCATGTTTTGCTTAGTGCTTGATCTGTAAGAAAAAGTAAGAATGACAGTTCCTAACATAGCTAACTTCAAAAATGCAAGCTTACAAACTGTGCGAAACCTGTCTTTAATCGTGAAATTCGAATTTTATTGAATAACGGCAAAAATACTGATTTTAGAGGCATGAAATGTTCGGGACACCATAACTGGTTTTTGACGAGCAATCGATTGGAATTACAAAATTATAGGGTTGCCATTTGAAAAAAGTGAAATTTCATAGTTTTATTTAGGCTCACTTTGGGGCCCTTTTTCAGACACCCTGTATAATATTTCCTCATAAGTTATACAAGAAACAGTATCAGCGTACTTTCTTTTGTTCCACTTTCGCAAAAAGAAATTCTTGTAATGAGGGATTTTGAAGATATGGATACTAATTTGTGACAACCTTTTTTTCAAAAAATTTGATAATCAGGCTATAATTCAAGAACCGTTTGAGTGGTTGCACATATCATACATCAAATCAGTGTAGAATTGAACGAAGAATTCGAATATGTATAAATATACAGGGTGTTGCACTTGAAATAACGAAGTTACATTCGTTTCCGGTGAAACCGGAAGTAAATTCCTCTTGAAAATATTTTACAATTAAAGTTCGTGTACTCTTAAACGAAAATCCAAAATCTTGAATCTGTATTACAATTCCTCTCTCGAAAACGTCTAATGAAACACTTAAAAAAATCACCCTGTATACAGGGTGTTTCCTAAACATGCGGCAAAAATTCAGGGGATTGTTCCTTGGACTATTTTAAGCATGTTTTGTCCTTTGATGATTTTGAAAAACCTCTTTGTTTCGAAGATACAGGGCGAACAACATTTTTCATATTTTTAAAATTAATAATAGTTTAAATAAAAATGCGTACCGCACTGTGTTTACTAAGTAGGTACAATTTATTTTTAAATGTGGAAGACTTGCGCAATCGGATCATTGCTGGGTGTAACTTAATAAGAAATGATCCTGGTGTTTTTGAAAGGGTTCGGCAGTCAATGAGGAGAAGATTGCATGCTTGTACCTATGCTGGCTAGAGGTGGTCATTTTCAACAGTTTTTGTAGGTTAAGTTAAATTTTCATGTAATTTTTCATAATAAAATGTTATTATCTAAAATTTTGTTTCCCCCGTATCTTCGAAACAAAGAGGTTTTTCAAAAATCATCAAAGGACAAAATATCCTTAGAATAGTCCAAGGAACAATCCCCTGAATTTTTGCCGCATGTTTAGGAAACACCCTGTATATAACACCTATAAGGTGAGCTTTTTTCACGGTATTTTAACCTTTTTTTGCTACTTGTCCCGGCCTAAGGAAATAATGCCTTGGGCGAGAAACTTGTACGAGTGAGGAACTAGCCTCGTAGAAGCCTTCACAGATATTAGATTTCATCAGATCTCTGGAACTGGAAGGCGAGCTGTAAAGGGTGTGGTCAGAACAGCTCTGTAAGGGGGCACAATTGAGGTCGCAGTGAACTGTACCCCCCTTTTTAAACTATAACTATGTTCTTCAGCGGGTCCATTATTTCCAAAATTATTATTTTTAATCAGTGGAAATGCCCATTACACAATTAACAGTTTTACCCTTCAAAATTATTCCTTCTGACGCAACAAATTTGCCATATTTTTTCTGTATGACTAGAGCACAGTTAATTCCAGCATGAACATAATATTTAAGCAGCTTGAGATTTGCGGATTTGAACAGAACCAGGAACGAATCGGCCGACAAATTCAATATGTCTCCTTCGAAAGACATGGCTTCTTCGATTATTGCAGCAATATATCTATTCAACGTTTTGATCATTTCATTCGCAGATATTCCATTTCTTTCTTGAAACTCCATGAGTTCCGTGATACCTTGAAAAAAACCAATTTAAATTCTAGAAAAGTCCCAACAAAAGCTTCAAGAAGAATTCAAGACGTAAACACGATAACTTCTGCCTGGGTGAATAAATTATCAGAGAAGAATATACAGGATGTTTCAGAATAATGTGACCAAAATTCGGGATTTTTATCCTTAGATGATTTTATGACATAAAGTTATGCTATGAATTGAATTAAAAGAAATGGTTTTTCGAAAATATTTTCGACACCCTACAAGATTAGGCGTTTTCGGAAACTTACTAAGGGTTACTAACTCGATCCATTGGGTCACATGACGGGTCTACTCGGATCTCGGACCCGGGTTCTAAGTTTACAAACACATCAGGTTTAGGATTTGAATATCAATAACATAACCAAATATTTTATGAATTAATTTTTTTCAGTCCCAGTTTATTTTCGGATTGTCCCTAGCTTTGCTTGCATTTATTGGCTTTGGTAAAATATTTCTTATAATTTCTGGTGTACCCCTTTCATATTTAATGTTATTTTTGACGCAGAGGATTTATTTCTTCAGTTCGAATCTATTTACTGCTTGCCTCTTGCTTTGCTTGGATTTATTGGCCTCTGTAAAATCTTTCTTATAATTTCTGGTGTGCCCTCGCATGTATAATGTTATCTTTGAGTACCTATATTAAAGAAGTAAAGAAGGCTTTAGCTTTGACGCAGAAAGATTTGCATACATATAGTTATGAAAAAGTTGTTTCACATTATTTTCTCGGCTCATGGAACTACACATTTCACACTGAACCAGATTCTCTTCTCTTTCCATAATTTTTAGGAATAGAATACACAAAATTACTAAGAAAAGAGTAGAAGACTTATTCCCGCCTATTTCAAATACAAAATTGAACTGCATTGCGCATGCGGTGACTCTACGACCCTGCTCTCGTGTAGGGTTACCATAGATCAACCTGAGTCGGTGATCGAGTTAATAGCACCGTACTTTGCGAACACGGTTTGGATGTTCGGGTTAGGTAAACGAACGCGAAGGTTAGGGATCAAATTAACCCGAGTAAGTGTCCGAAAACACCTATTCTTGTGTGCCTTTTGAAAGGTTATGAGTACGTATTGAAACACATTTTTTTCAATCACAAAATATTCTTCTGTCCGAACAATTTGGGTGAAAAGAAGGTACGTCAATGCTTTTTTCAAATTCGAAATCATTTTCGTAATCACCATATAGGTAATTTATAGTGAGAATGGTATTTTGAGGTTTTCATACCTGCGAAGAATACTTTCTGAGATAATAATGAAATTAATTTCAGGAGAGTATGAAGTGTAGTTTTCAGTCGTGAATGCTCCCTAGCTCTTGTAGTAAATTATCCCGATTGCTGGCGCCACCTGCAGCCGCAGAATGAACCCAGTCGGTAAAAAAACATCGCCATAATTAAGATTTTTCCCAAGTATCGAGCCGTGCACTCTGATTCGAAAAGTGAGAAAACTTGGGTTATAGATAATTTAAAAAATTCACCTATCATCTTCTGATAAGCACCTATTTCAATTGTATCTGTTCTTCTGTTAAAACCAATTGAGCAATTTCGAATGAAGTGTGTGAGACTCGACCAACTGAGTGATAACCAAAAAGCCGGTGCAGAAAAGGTTAATCATCCCTTTTCCCTATCCCCAACGCCTCTTCTACTACCAGATTGGGGTGATTTCACCGACACCTTCTTTTTCAACTCTCCTGGTAAATGCATATATATTTTCATTCTGTAAATTGCTCACAGTGTGGGTCTCATAAAGCTTGATCGGGCAATCAAATCGTTAATTTTGAATTAAGTCGTTGGTTTACGTCAAAAAAGAACTCAAAATTGCATAGTTTAATGAAACTCAGCTTCAATCTTGTAATTGTCGTCTGAAGTTGGTTACAGTCATTTGCAACCATTTATGTAGGGAATTCCTTAGCCCGTCCTATCGCTACTCTATGTTGTGAAGGCGCGCAGAGTAGCATTTATTCTCAATAATAGTATATTATTCAATGAGCGGTAATGCAGGTCAAAACACACGCAGATGAGGTTTGCACCACGAGCCGTCAGGCGAGTGGTGTAATTCATCAAGTGTGTTTTGAGCATTACCGCGAATTGAATACTATACTTTATCCACGACTTCTTCAGTAAAATTCGAATTAATCTGCATTTAAAAAATTTTGAACAGTTGTCAAAAGCATTGACAACATTTCGTCAAACCTCTGTACTCTGTGGTCGGGAATCAAATCAGAGTCTCTAATCAATCAAGTACTTTGGCAACTTCAAAAATTCGCGTTTTCCAAAAATAAATCTGGAATGAATCGCTAGAACGTTATCTTGATGGCTGAAATAGAGTTCCGGATCGATCCTACTTTTTATTCATTTTTTTGTAAGCAATTTCATTCTTCCTAGGTATTTTTATTAGCGGGAGTTATGAGCGGGTGTTATTATAACACTCGCTTTTCGGTTCATAGACATGTCTACGGTTGTGTTATGACTACCATTACACATAGAAATTAGTTAGTAGGAGTGGATAAAATAAGTTTTTTGTTGATTTCAGCATCTATCTCTCTTTACAAGTCCAATAAACACCCGACACATTCCGATCGCATGCGAATATGAACGACAACAAACGTGTTCTATTTACTCACTTCATACTTTGGTGAAATATAGTTTTTTTATTTTTTTGGCGGAGGATAATCTATACAAGATTAGAGGAACTCATTATGCGAACCAATTTTCTGTAAATGTGAGGATTGGAATAATTGGTGGTTAAATGGAGAGTTATTTCGACGTTTTTCAGATGGAAGTCGGCCAATTTTGTTGGAAGATGTCTGCATAACGAAAGGAAACGCGAGTGGTTTGAACACAATATTTTTTGAAAATGAAGGCACTAAGTCGCCTTAATCTGTGTCTAGACGATTTCGGAAATAATCAAAGATGAAATAGCATTTTATTTTTTTATCTCAGAAAGTATTCTTCGCAGGTAAAACACTCATGATACCATTCTCACTTTGAATTAAGTGGTGACTTCGAAAATAATTTTGAATTTGAAAAAAGCATTGGCATAGGTACCATTTCTTTCACTAAATTTATTCCGACAAAAGTCTGTACGGACGCCACTGGTAAAAATCAGAATAATTTTGAATTTAAAACAGTGTGATTTGATGCTTACTTATAACCTACCGACACCCAAAGAAAAATCGTGTGAAGTGTCAAAAATATTTTCGAGAAACCAATTCTTCCTTTGAATTTCAACACCCCGTATCTTAGAAACAAGGCGTTAGATCCCGTAGGCCATTGGAACTTTATGTCATAAAATCATCTGAGGATTGAGATCCCGAACTCATTGTACCTTATTCTGAAACACCCTGTATACATACAAAATACAATAACCATCGGTTTAGGCATGTAAGATGGCGGCACGGCGATTTGTTGACAACGAAATGACGCATGCGCAGAGAGTGCGAAACGTCCTTTTGGTTGCCAGATTGTGCAAAAGCCATATCTTTGGAATCGAATGTTGACTTGTTACTATGGATTTACGGATTCTTTCGAGAAGAAATTATAAAATTGGTTTCAACAGATATTGTCTATTCAGAAGAAGGAAATAAATACGACCAGTTGTATCCAAAAATTAATAAATTACGCTATCACTCAGAATTTTACAATTTTCAGAGAGTTTAAAGAATATTCTTCTCTTTTCACAACCTGATTACAAATGATTTTAAATTGAAATATAATCAAGCTACATTTTGAAATATAATGTAGAATTGCACTATATATTTTATTCTTCACATAGGTGATAAAAAAATTAATAAATGTTTTTTTTCAATTAGAACTTTCAGGATATATTCACTTCACTATATGAAAAGGAATAAAACAATTCAATTGATTTATTTTAGAGTTCCTTAGATCTAAGTGTTAAGCACAGAATACTAATGTATGTTAAAGGAAGACTAATAAGCAAGGAAAACATACAATCACGCACCTAATTCAAAAATATATATACAATCACATTTTTGTTCGACAAAAAGTTAAAGCAAGCTATTTCACTTGAATCGACTTAGTAAAAATTAATTTGAATTGTATAGTGGAACCTCGATATAACAAATCGAAAGGGAATTCAATCAATTCTTCAAATACAAGAATAATCGTCGTACCTGGCAACGTTGCTGTCACTTGGCGGACCGCCGCCATCTTACATGCCTAAACCGATGGATTACTCATTATGGTAATCCAATAACTAACTTATAGCTTTCGTACTCACCCAAAATCTTCCCAGATAACAAACACCCAAAGAAAACTTCAGGTTCATAGTTATCAATGTTTGTTATCACCTCATTTGGCACCATTGTAGCCATTGTTTCAGACAATGTCTCTTTCTGAAATCTCATAAGACTAGAACTATCTGGGTGCAATCTGGGTAAATATATATCAGATCTGATTTTCTTCATGGAACGTTTTCTTTGTTTTATTGCCCATATTATGTCCTCCTCAAAATCTAGACAAATTCTTGTTATATACAGTGGAACTTCTCTATAGCGAAAGCGCTCAATCCGCAAAAAAATCGTTATAAAGAAATTCCGTTTTACAGAAAATTTGTTTCTATAGTCGGCAATGTCGCGGTCGACTTCACGATAAATTTAAGTTTCTCATTCAAACTTAAGCACTTCCTTTTAGACATTTTCGCGCAACTTTTTCACTAGCGTGATGGTTAGATTAAAATCAAACAGCCAGGGGTGTATTAAAAAAACTGTTTGAGAAGGATCTCTCTGCCCGACGCAATTAATTAATTTAAGGTCGGGATTCATTACGTACGCCCGGAAAAACCCACCCTTATACCTTTTCACAAATACCCATTCAAAGACTGATGTTCTTTGAATATTACGTTATAGAGAGAATTTACTTCGTTTTAGAGGGTGTTTTTAACATGGAATTTGGATTCAAGGTGCAATGTCTTGTACGAAATTCGTTATAGGGAAGTTCCACTGTATTTCAACTTATCAGAATGAATATTATAAACTTGCCAATAACTCCATTAAAACTGCTGTTCCTCTGCAATGAGCTCATTTTCAAATTTATAATTGAAAAACAAAGCTAAAGACCGAATAAAAAAATGTTTCCCACATAAATTTTCAAACTGACAACTTATAATTGGACATAATGAGGAATTAATAGAAAATGTCAAAATTGAAATACATATTGTTAACATTGTTATATTTTATTCATCATATATTATATTACAAATTATTCATTTTGTACATCGGAATTCATTTATGTATTTCTTTGGAAGTGTTATGAGTTTCTCCTGTATATTTCTTCAACTTTTTGGGCTCTTATCTATAAATAGAAATTTACTACAGCTTACGGATATCATAAACGTTTGTTTACCTTCAATTTTGTGCTCCATTCGTGTAGTTGTTTCATATCTTTTTTCAGCACAGATAGCTTTTTATCGTAAACTTTGATTTTGTCGAACATTTGCATCTTGAGTTCCAAATCATGTATTTTAGCTATTTTCATATTTTGGTCATGCATATGGTCCGTTAACACCTTTTGCTTATCCCTTGTGGAAATATCATCATATTAAACATGTGAAATACTAGGGCGTTCAATATACAGGGTGATTTTTTTAAGTGTTTCATTAGAAGTTTTCGAAGAAGGAATTGTAATACAGATTTAAGATTTTGGATTTTCGTTTAAGAGTACATGAACTTTAATTGT
The DNA here is from genome assembly GCA_013421045.1 of Propylea japonica. NCBI lineage: Eukaryota > Metazoa > Arthropoda > Insecta > Coleoptera > Coccinellidae > Propylea > Propylea japonica. Next base: position 54,410,644 of record CM024243.1, read on the forward strand.
AAAATATTTTCAAGAAGAATCTACTTCCGGTTTCACCGGAAACGAATGTAACTTCGTTATTTCAAATGCAACACCCTGCATATTTATACATATTCGAATTCTTCGTACAATTCTACACTGATCTAATGTATGATATGTGCAACAACTCAAGCAGTTCTTGAATTATAGCCTGATTATCAAATTTTTTTAAAAAAAGGTTGTCACAAACTAGTGTCCGTATCTTCATAATCCCTCATCACAAGAATTTCTATTTGCGAAAGTGGAACAAAAGAAAGTACGCTGATACTGTTTCTTGTATAACTTATGAGGAAATATTATACAGGATGTCTGAAAAAGGGTCCCAAAGTGAGCCTCAATAAAACTATAAAATCTCACTTTTTTCAAATGGCAACCCTATAATTTTGTAATTCCAATCGATAGCTCGTCAAAAACCAGTTAGGGTGTCCCGAACATTTCATACCTCTAAAATCAGTAGTTTTGCCGTTGTTGAATAAAATTCGAATTTCAGGATTGAATCAAGGTTTCTTGGTCTAACCCATAGACCTAATAAGAATGGACACCGCATGAGAGAGAGAGGTCACTTGGTCGAATGTGATGGAGCTATTGTGGGCAATGTCAAATCAATGTAGATAAAAACACTAAATAGATCATTCCAAATGAAATATATCAAAAAATATATGACTTTAATTCAGAAATTAGTATAACTTAAATTATATTCACCGCATCAACTTCTTGTGGGCAAAGCAAAGCCTAAATATTTGTTTACATCTTCCATATGATTTTGACAAGTTGCCCACAAACTTTCTTCATCTCTTTTCTTTTCGATAAGATCGCATATGTCTTTCTCTCTCTAATGTATCCAAGTGTTCGATCTTCTGTTAAGTCACGTGATTCTGCATCCATAGTAATTATAGATCTATGGTCTAACCATAGATTCATTAGGATAGAAGTTTTCAAGAAGGCTATTGCTCAGTTGCAGAAACGTCCATTAAAATTTAAAGGTCCATTAAACCCTTAATCCTCCATTAGTTCCTTGTTATAATGGAGGATTAAGAGTTTAATGGACCTTTAAATTTTAATGGACGTTCCTGCAACTGACACTATGTCTGTTGATTTATAATGCATTTTGTAGAACTGTCATTTATACTTTTTGATTAATCGGGCACTATGCAAAATATGAATTACAGTAACAGTGATGTATTAAATATGTTCTTCATTTGTGGTGAATGTAACAAAATATTAGAAAGGACAGTCAGAAATTTCAACGAAGGAAATCCACATTGTTATTGTAGTATTAGTTTACTGTTGTGAATGAAATTTTTGTGATATTTTTGAACTAAGAGATCATTCATTTTCTATTACTGTATTCACTCGAGTCCATTTAGGGTTAAGGCTTCCAGTAGGGAGAAAATTATTTTGATACCTCCTGAACTTTGATTTCGTTAAAGTCAGTAAATGTGAATTTTGTTCGTTGAATTTCTTATTACCTTTTCTAGGAATTTGTTACTTTTGCCGCAAATAAAGAACATACCCTTGATATTTCATTTCAGTCAAATTATTATTGCATGTTTTGCTTAGTGCCTAATCTGTTATAAGAAAAAGTAAGAATGACAGTTCCTAACATAGCCTACTTCAAAAATGCAAGCTTACAAACTGTGCGAAACCTGTCTTTAAACGTGAAATTCGAATTTTATTGAATAACGGCAAAATTACTGATTTTAGAGGCATGAAATGTTCGGGACACCCTAACTGGTTTTTGACGAGCTATCGATTGGAATTACAAAATTATAGGGTTGCCATTTGAAAAAAGTGAGATTTTATAGTTTTATTGAGGCTCACTTTGGGACCCTTTTTCAGACATCCTGTATAATATTTCCTCAGAAGTTATACAAGAAACAGTATCAGCGTACTTTCTTTTGTTCCACTTTCGCAAAAAGAAATTCTTGTAATGAGGGATTTTGAAGATATGGACACTAGTTTGTGACAACCTTTTTTTCAAAAAATTTGATAATCAGGCTATAATTCAAGAACCGCTTGAGTGGTTGCACATATCATACATTAGATCAGTGTAGAATTGAACGAAGAATTCGAATATGTATAAATATACAGGGTGTTGCATTTGAAATAACGAAGTTACATTCGTTTCCGGTGAAACCGGAAGTAGATTCCTCTTGAAAATATTTTACAATTAAAGTTCATGTACTCTAAAACGGAAATCCAAAATCTTGAATCTGTATTACAATTCCTTCCTCGAAAACCTAACAAAGAAATAAACGATTTTTCCTTCGATAATTTTTCAAAAAATCACTGAGGTAGTACAGTATTTGAACAAATGTTAAAATATACTACTGGAAAATAAATTCAGTGTTTGTGGCTTCACCTATTGGAAAGCTCACTATTTATTGAACGGCCGTGTTAAGGGGGACTGAATACTTACTGTAATTCTTGCATATGTTCCTTAGCGGTAATTATGCTGGGTAGATATAAATCTATCAATCCTTTAGCAAGAATACCTGCCTCTTTGAAAGTTTTTTGATTTTCTGAAGCATTGTCTGGAAGACTTTTGGATTTCATATAATTTAACTGTTACAACATTGTTCTTCAGTACTTACGGAGCGTTGTTTTCGTATACGTTTTCCATGGACATATTTGTGTATAATTTAAGAAAAATTTTGGATTAGTGTCTTGTCTTGTTTGTTGTTGTTTTGACTTTCTTACGGTATGTTGGAACTACACGATCTGGAAGTATTGAACTACCATGGATCTATTTGAACTACTTCATTGTTTGTAAACAAAAACAACGTGACTGGACTGGTGAAGGGGTTCCTTTCCTAGAAAATACCTTTGGTTTTCCACAGATCTCCCAGTTTTTTAATTATGATAACTGAATCAAGTGACACATTGTGGCAGTCAGATTGTGACTTATATTTAAAAATATACACTTTTATTTATTATTTTATAAAATGTTTACCTCTAAAGGTAGAAAAGTATCTTGATTTGAATCAGAGTGTAATGATTCTATTTGAATTACAGCCAATGTAGAAGATTTTATATGGGCTATAAGACAGAGACACGAAAATATAAGAGTACAGGAACTGAGATCTAAGGCAACCATTTACGAGGACAAGAAGAAAAGTTTAGATTCTTCCACATTTTGGGAAGCAAAAACTAAGATACTTGCATCTCTAGTTCCTGATGAAGTACTTCAAGATGTTAACGACTATTCACATAAACATTATAATGCATGTTTACTTTTTGGAGATGTTTCAGGTATTATTTTCAGGAGTTATAATTAATTTTAATAATACATAGTCTTTTCAAGGTTTCACCGAATTAACAGAGAAATACAACCAAGCTGGTAAAGGTGGCCCATCTCGTTTAACCTTAGTGCTAAATGGGTACATAGGAGCACTTGTACAAGAAATAATGTCCTTTGGTGGAGACATATTCAAGTTCTCGGGAGATGCATTTTTGGCTGTATGGAAGTGCAGAGATGAAAAACAAATCATGAGGGAGTATATTCACCAAGCGCTGGACTGCGCACTTGTCATCCAGAAAAATTATGGTTCCTTCAGAACGGATGTTGGAACCTACTTAAGAGGTAAAAGTGATAAGTTTTTTTTGTGTTCTATTCTACACTGCTCAACAATTGATAGGGATCACTTACTTGTTCTAAATTTATTCCTGAAATATTCGCTCCAAGATTATAAATTTAGTCAGATATCAGAGTATTTTCAGTTGATAATATGGTTCACTTGAGAAAAGAATGAAAAAATGGAAAGTTGGAGAGAAAAAAAGACTTTATTAGGAACACTCAAAATTCTGTGTTTGAATAACATAAAAATTTTATGATGAAACCACAAGAAGGCTGAAGTTTCGGTTAAGCTAGTACCTAGTTGGTCCCCCACGAGCTCGTCCCAAGCATTCTACCCTACGAGGCATACTTTCGATCAAACGATTTATAAAATTTTGGGGCAAATTCGTCCAAATATCCCGTAAAGCGTTAGAAAGGTCCTCCAGGTTATTGATCGGTTGTTCTAAGGTTGACAATTGTCTAGACATCTCAGACCAGACATGTTCGATGCAATTCATATCTGGAGAGCGAGCTGACCAGTCCATCCTATCAATAGCATGAGTTTCTAGCTTTTCATTATCCAGACGACTATGGTGTGGACGGGCATTATCGTCAATTAAAATGAAATTCTCACCCACGGCAGCCGCAAACGGAACAATTATGGGTTCAATAATCATATCGTGATATCTCTGGCTGGTCATGGTGGTGTTCTGCAGAACAACCAACTCTGTGCGTTGGTTCAAACAAATGCCTCCCATACACATATAGAACCTCCGCCAAAAGCTCTTGTGGGTACCATAAACTGTTCTGCATACCTTGGACCTGTTTCCCTCCAAGCAAGAATACGTCCATCGGAGTTGACCCAACGAAATCTAGACTCATCTGTAAGTAAACATCGGCTGCAATCTTCAAGTGTCCAATTGCGGTGCTCCTCAGCCCATTGCCGTCGATGAACCCGGTGTTCCCTATTCAAACGGGGATGTTGTACCCTCCTACGTGCTCTCAAACCACGAACATGTAGTCGTCGTCTTACAGTCTGGTTCGAAATTAGAACTCCTGTTGCAACTCTCAGTGATCTATTGAGCCGCTACGCCGGGTAAGTGGGATTTCTCCTAGCATTGAGGATCAAAAGACGATCTTGGGCAGCTGTTTTACTGCGCTGCCGACCTCCCCCATGAACATTAGCTACTGAGTCGTTTTGGATGAACCTATTTCAAGCCCGACTCACGAAACTTTGCGAAACATTCAACCGCCGGGACACTTCTCGCTGGGACAAACCTTCCTGTATCCACCTTATGATTTGGTCCAGTTGCACAGGAGCCAAACGTCTTCTCGGCATGACTGATAAGCTGATATTGTTCTAATTTCTTCAATTATTGTCACCTTATGTGTTTGAACGAGAGAAAAAAACAGATTTAATAACAAATACCACATTGCTTTTCACTCCACCTATAACAGCCTACAGATAATAATCGATTTTGTGAACAAGAGCCGATGAAGTGAGGAAGACTTTGATATAATCAACTCAAAACATCTTACTTTTTCCTTAGAGAACATATAATGTACAGATATTAACGAGATAACTTGAAAAAAATACAAATGAAGAGAAGTTCATGAGTGATCCCTAGCAAGTGTATTTCAATTTACTTTGAATTTGTAGTGAAATTAGCTATTGCTGCTGGACCAGTATTGAGTACTCTGATTGGAAATGAAAAATTCAGTCACTACATCATTATTGGAAAACCAATAGCAGATGTCAAGGATGCTGAACATCATAGCAATGCTGGAGATATTGTAGTGGCTCCCTCTGCCTGGTACCATGTAAATCCTGCTGATTATCTCTCTGTCGAACTTGAAGGGGCATTCAGAAAGGTAGATATATGTTGTTTATTTAAGAAATATAGAAATATAAAAGTTGTTTTAGGTGTTGGGAGTGGGGTCAGGTTGGAGACATATAAAGGGTGATAACAAATATTCACTTTCCTCCCGTAAGTATAAAATATTTATATTGATTTAAAGTCAAAACTATTAAATAGGGCAGAACATTAGTCCATAAAGAATCCTATTGGTATTGATATAGGGTGATAATTTAAAAACTTGCCAGGCCAATTGTAATTGTAAATTGTAAGCCAAAATCTCCTCAATCCTCGGTGTAGGGGCTATCACCCCTAAATTATTAATAGGGAATAGAGGGTGAGCTAAAGCTCAATTGGAAGACAATATGATCCTCTACAGTCTACATGAATACTATGGTTTGCACATTTTTATTGATTCCTTAAAATAGTTGCAGGAGGTGACGATTTGAAAACTTGTCAGGACGATTATGTCCTGACAAGGATTTTTTTAAAGAATAAACCGAAACATGGTACTTTTTATGGGGAATGGGACATATTTTTTTCATCACCCGTAAATTCTGCATAGGGAATTGAGGGTGAGCTAAACCTCAATGAGGGCTACCTTTTTTTTTCTCGCTAGTTGGCGCCTCTGTTGCGTGAGGTCCTGTCAAAGTTCCTTGTACTGTCATTGATTTATTATTATTAAAACAAATTCATATTTATAAGTGTTCGGTGTTATAAGTCGTGTGAAAAAAGTGTACATTTTATTCCTTGAATACTGTACAATATCGAGCATGCCGCATGGTTGTGCAGTTCCGTATTGTTCAGAAAAAAAGAGAACGATAAGACTGTCCTAAAGCAGCTGATGTTACCCCTTCAAAACATTCCTATTTTTGTGAAAAACATTTCAACCCTGGTTATAATACGTGACCTACCGATCCTAATACAGAAAACCGTAAGTACCTAATAATCTTTTACATTATGTTGCTTCAGACACTTCCCTTTTCCAATTGAATAAATGTAGTTATACATAGTTGTATTACTTGTAATCTACTGTTAAAAATTTTTCAGCTATTCCTAAATTAAAACTGAAATCAATACCTAGCCAATTTTCTGGGTACCAGGAAGGTGAGGACAGATATGAATAAAATATTAGTAGAGAGAGTTCTTGAACGCAGAAAGAAATTTGAAAATGCAAGAATCGTTTCAACTGTAGAGGAAAATCGATATGTAGTCAAGAGAGCTCAACTGATACTGCTTTTTTGTCGGAACTTGAGAGTAATAGAAACATACTTCGAATTGAAAATCTAATTGGTGCAATTTTACTCTGGATTTTACAACTACAAACATTTCATGTTTGATATCAATCAACTCACTAACTTGAGGAAAACATTTACTGTAAAAATATATATATATCAAGGACTTGTGTAAATAAATAAATTATTCTACTTTAAATGAATGATTAGTGATTAGTTAATATACATTGATCTCTGAGGTTTTCTTTTTCGCACATACTGTTTTTTCTATATATTCACTTAGAATGATAAATGAAAGGATTGTGTGAGGTTTTATCGTTCTACTTCAAGTTTTAACACTTTTCAGCTATCACAGGTATCATGTTAGTAGGGTAAAAAGCAATTTCTCTTGAAATGATTCTGCAATAAATTAATTTCAAATCATAATAATGCGTTTCCACTGGAATTATCATTCCTATCATAGTATTTGGATCTGTAAAAAGAAAAACCATAACTCTAAACTCAATAAATAAGCATACTTTCCGCAAGAAATGCGTATTGAAACTCTGAACATACTCACCTTTGAATTAGCTCTCCTTTTAGCCCGCTCAATTGGGCAACTATCTTCTGTAATACCGCGTTCAAAGCAGTGATATTCATTGATCCGTGATTCATATTTGCTGTTATTAATCTGAATATGTATGTGAAACTCCTCACATCCTCGTAAAGATTGAAAATAAACAGAATACGGATTCACAATTACGTTTGAATATTTGACATTTCAAATTCTCGTGGACCTCACGCAACATTAGCGCCTCTAGCGGAAAATTCATACGCGGTAGCCCTCATTGGAAGACAAAATGTCTCTATAAAGAGAGAGAGAGAGAGAGAGATACATTTGTTAATCTTCAAACCAATACAAGTGTTGATCTTGTCGAACACTTACAAAAGTAAAAATAAAAAATAAATATTAGTTTGAACTATAACAGCATTTCTTTACAAGAAAACTTTAAAGACTAGTTTTCTGTACGATCGTTTTTTAAATTTCTTTGGTAAATTATTCAATATTGTCAACAAACTATGCAGGGTGGTCCAGATCGCAACCAAGAAATTTTAACCACGTATTCTACATCAAAAATAAGCCCTAGTTTGTCATATAAACATATATCGAGAAATGTTCCTCTCCAAGATACGGGGTGAAATTTCCCCTTTGGACCAACGAAAATGTACGGCATATGAAAAAATATTATCTTTGCATAAAATACTTTCAAAATAAATTTATTTCATGTTGTGTCAAATCACCCCCTAGACTACGGAAAGAGAGGGGATTGCAACCCTAGATTTTTTCCCCTTGTCGCATGATTTTTGTACGGCGTTGAGGAATAATGGATTAGAAGCAGTATGGAAATAGTATGACACAGATGCCGTACAAAATCAAATGACCAAATATACACTGGTAATTGTCGGAAAATTAAAAAAAAATTTCGACTTTATGGCTCCACATTTTTTTTACGGCGCTGCGCGAGATTTTTCACGAATCTATCGATGTTAAGAATGGCGTACAAAAATATGTGACCAAATTGTACCCACTCTACCTGTACTTTCGAATTCTCACCAGCACAGCACTCAGTTGGACTGCTTACAATTGACGGCATAGTGCTGAATCTTATTATTTTATGCTCTCATATCGTTCTAGATAGGTCACCTGGTGGTTCAAATGACCCATAATATTTTCAACACGGGCCTGTAGTCTATTAGCTTACCCTCTATATTAATAATTTAAGGGTGGCAACCCCTACACTTAAGATTGAGAAGATTTTGGCTTAAAATTCTGCTAGAAACATGCTCCTCTCTGTATTAAAATTTACCTGTTCCCGCATTTTCTCTGAAAACATCCTTGTCGTGACATAATTGGACTGGCAAGTTTTCAAATTGTCACCCTGTATATGAGATTTTTTGGGTATAATGACATCTAACTATTTTATTCTTTAGAAGCTATAGATGACGATGTCTCTGAAGATACTAACGTAGAAAAGGTGGGCTCTGACGAGAAAATGGTACCAAAGAAGAACATGGAATTCGCATGTAACCCTTCATGTCAATTTTCCTTGAATCTACCCAATAAAATTTGGTATGTTTTGTTCAGTGAGACCTGTGATGCATCAGATAAGGGTGAGCAATAACAACCTACGAAAGTTCATCCTACCTCCAGTGATGAGTTGCATCGACCGCGATGAACCCATTGAGTATTTAACGGAAATGAGAAGGGCAGTCATTATGTTCATCAACCTAACCTCAAAGAGGTGCTCGTATGATGCTCAAGCCAATCTCATCAACGAGTGTTATATAGAGATATGCAAGTGAGTATTTTCAATATAAGTGATGTTTTTCCTCAGAGTAAAAAGTAAACCTAGAGATGCCTTCACGCGTTTGTTGACTCAGCCAAGTATATAGAATCTGTTTATGCACGCAAACAACATTAAGGCGTTGCGAACTTGTGCGGTATTTTTATTCCTTATTGGAGAATTGATCTACGGCTCCCATACTATGGTACTAACTGTAGCGTCTGTTACAGACAATTCTGTCAGTTAGGCAACATCCTTTGTTAGTGTTTAACTACTCGATGCGTCGTGTTCACATTTTCATTTGGATTTGACGTTCATAAATTGAATTATTTTACTGATTTAAATCAATTTTGAGCGTATAACCAATAATAACTGCGGTTATCATTGGTTCAGCCCTTGGTTATTCCCTTTTTGTTCTAGAACGAATAACCTGCCCTCGGCTCTCGTATCTAGAATGCGGTTTGTGGTTATTTGCCGATTGTCAATATAGGTTATTTTTATATTTTTTATGTTTTTTTTATGCAATAAATACAAAATTCGATTTGCAAATGTAAATTATTATGCTTCATTTTCAACTCCATGTATTCCAAAATATTAATGATCGAAACGTAGATTTAATGTAACGATAAATATATTTTTTTCAGAATGTTCCGCTTGACAGAAAAAAAGTTTTTTTGTTCTGACAGAAATGATTCGAAGAGAAAATATTACCGAAAAATAGACAGGAGGACACTATCCAATAGATTTAAATTCACATGTATTGACATCGCTGTGATATTTGGCTACATCTCACTCGTCACAGTAAAGTTTGCTATTAATAAAACTTTTTTTGGGAACTTGAACACAAATTGCTTTTCCCATTTTCCAAGTAAAGAAAGAATGTTTTTGTTAAAATCAAACAATATCAGCAATCTTTAAGAACTTTGGCCAATTTTATTTTGAATAATATTAAAAAGTCAAAATGAACTTTTGGATGGGTTAATTTTCGATCCTAACTTGGAAATTTTTTTCGATCCTAACTTGGAAATTTCAATAGATAAGTTTAATTCCTAAGTGAATGAAACTAAGCCGATAATTGAAGTTGTTGAAATAGTTTTCTCAATATAAATTGTAACGTAGCTAAGCTCACAAATACATATCTTCTTCAAGTACTACTATTTTTCTAATAACCAAAAGTTCAACCCAGCTCTTGAGTCTGGTCTTTTGCGGTTCAAATCAATGACGTCGAAGGGCTAGTTCATGACGTCATTACTTTGAACCAAAATTAACCAAAACCGCTTTAATGCAAATAAGGATATTCCGGTAATTATAGGTATGGCAAAAGTATGAAGATGTATTATATTCAGAAATTGTAGAAATGCAAATCAAACCTATTGGTTTACTTCACCCCAGTGCTGCAGTGAAATGCTCTCCATCGCACTCTAGAGCTTGGTTGATTACAATGCAGTACTATTCACGCGTAGGGCCTTATCTATGTTTACTTCTTACTCTGAGTGTTTTTCTCGATGAAAATCTTCATTTCCGCCGACCTCGAAATAAAAGGTGATTTTAATGTGTTCCAAATTGAGCATTAATGACCCATTTCAATGCTCAATTTTTAGCCATTTAAATGTGCAATCCTCATGGCAACCGTACACAAAGTATTCAGAAGCACTATGAGAAATGTCAAAACTCTACTGGAACATAGAAGCATAGAAATTCCATTGTGTCAAATGTATGTCTTGTTCAAAATGAGAATGTATTTCAATCAAGAAATTATACACTATTCATGTTGAGATCGTCGAAAAAATCTTGTAATCAACACGGTTATTAATCTACTGACTAATGGTCTCGAACTATTTAACTATTAAATTATTAAAATATCTTGACCATTAGTTGCTGTCTTTAATAACCTAGTTGATTAAATAACTATTTCACTTCAATGTTCGTTTTTGAAGTATATTATTAGATTATTTCTATGTTTCTTTAATTGCATAAACTTTGTACTAGAAATGTAGAGATGTACAGAGGATGTGTCAACAAGGTATGCCTTTTCGACAAGGACATCATGTTTGTAGTTATATTTGGACTGAGAGGTTTTAAGCATGAGTTGGAGTCCCAGTATGCTCTGAAGTGCGCCTCTGCCACTTTTGAGTTTCTAAACAACCACAAATCAGTAAAAACAGCATCTATAGCTTGTACGACTGGTAAGTCACATATCGAAAACTCCATAAAAAACGAACTTTGACTGCAGCTTTATTAATTAGATAAAAAGATTTGCGAATAATAATATTGACCAATATCATACAAACTTACAGGGTCTAGCAATCGAAGTGTAACCAGTTTCAAGCCATCGATGCACCGGCCACAATAACATAAGCTCTTTAGAAATTTGCTAAGTGATATTTATGAGTATTGTTTACAAGCTTACAGAAGCATTTTGCTTAAAGTTAACGCAAAAAAAAATTATGACTTGATAGGGCGAAGGACTTGCTCTGTTTGGCCAAAAGCGGTGAATTTCTGAGCATCGTGTTTTCTGACGAAAAAAAATTTCCACTTGAGCAATTTGCAAACTCCAAAATTGATAGAGTTCACTTGACAAATCGTTCATATGAGAATCTGAATCATCGGTTGGCTACCAAAAACCAGCATCCCCCACAAATGATGGTTTAGCCTCAATTACACTCAGCCTTTGCCACTGCCGCTCGCGTTGCTGATAATAATTCCCTAAATACTTCTGCGGCAATATTGAAGGCAGTGAACATTCACACTCTTCTGCAACATTTCTCATGCGACCAAGTGTCGGCAATGACGGACAAAGAAATTCAACAGCAACCACGATACACAAACACCGGTATGCCGACGCGCATCGAGAGTGACGTCACTGGGAACATTTCCATAGCATTTGCGTGATTGAAGAGAGAGAGAAGAGAGAGAGAATTGATTAGAATTTGTTCTCCTAATGACGTAGATGGGTAGATGCTCGCGCCGGACGAGTTTAGACCACGAATCTGGCATACCGGTGTTTGTGTATCGTGACAGCAACCTAGTTAACTTTAATCACTTATTGCCGTTCGCGCTGCCAGTCATTTGACTTCCGTACGAAAAACCGCCAATGTAGGGAGCATCAAGGTCGATCCACACATTTACGTGACGTGACGGCGACGCTGGTGTCACTGCTGCACTCCCTTCAGTGTAATTCGTTATGAATTTTTCACCATCCACACAGCAACGTACGGTGTCGTCCGTGTCAGTGTTTTTCCGAAATTGCTGGGTCCGCTCTAGGGGCTTTTTCAGTTTGGATCTGGTTTCTGACGTGAATGTTATTGTCTTGCGAAGTGAATTGCTTTTATGAAGCTATTGCTTTTGGATGAGGAACAAGAAAATAAAAGAAGACTGGATATATTCCATATGACATTTGTCAAAATTGAAATATTATCATGACAGCCGTGCCCCGTTATCGCCGGAATATCAATGCATCGGACATGTTTGAATACCGTCTTTTCCCTTTGCTTCAAATAGACACTTGTATTTTTCGATAAGTATATTTTATCGCTGAATGTCACTCTACGGTACATCCCGTCACTGAAATGTGTGGATCGACCAGCACGAGGAGCAGCGACAGGCAGCAGGGAAGTGTAGTGATTACATTCTCGCGCTGCCGACTTCCCTGCTCTCTGCCGTGGAAGTGAGCTGAGTGTAATCGGGGTGTTTGGACCTATGTAACCCCGGAAGGACGCTCCCCAAACGTTTTCATTCAGCCTGGCGTCAAAGTTAATGCTACATATTATCAGGAAATTTTTCTTGAGGCTGCTCAACAAACATTTCGGTCGCAGATCATAAATGTTCCAAAAGGAGACTGCACCGGCTCGCAAAGCGCAAGTGAACCAAGATTGGTTGAAAAACAACGTTTAAACTTCATTTCGACCACACAGTGACTCTCGAATTGTCCAGACGTGAATCCAATGGATTATTCTCTCTGAGCCATTTCGGAAAACAAGGCCCGAGCTAAAAAATATACCAGCCTCGAGACGCTGAAGAAAGCCATGGTCCGTGAGCGTTCTAAAATACATACCGGCAAGCCACGTTCGGGCAACTTGCGATTCGGTTTTTATCCGCCAAAGTCACAGTGAAAGGTGTTGATATCGAGCCAAAGTGAATTTATTCTGAAAAATTGATTATTTTCACATACTTATGGTCTTTTGAATAGGTTACACTTCGAGTGCAGGACCCTGTAATATCAAAAAAGTATTGTTCGAATCAAAATTTCAGGTAAAACCTACTGTGGCATTGTGGGTCACACCCTTAGGAGGGAGTACACAGTAATGAGTTTGACAGTGAACAAGGCTGCCAGAATAATGATGAACTACCCAGACAGAGTTGCATGCGATAGTTCAACCTTTCAACACAGCAAGATGGAGGCCAAATATTTCCTTCTTCAAGTGTTCAAACCGCTCAAAGGCATATCAAATCCAGGACCCATATACGAGTTTCTAGAACCTGAAACTAAAACGTAGGTCAATGTTTAATTTATTATGAATGGCAATTTTCTTTATTTTTGACTACTTTAGAATAACCCTCATAGTGAAAAGTTAACCTGGAGATGTCTTCACGCATTTGTTGAGGCAGCCAAGTAGAATCTCTTTATGAACGCGAACAACATTTGGCGTTGCGAACTTGTGCCGTATCTCTATTCCGTATAGGCATCTGAAAATAAGAATGCAGCGCCACGGCGGGCATTCGTTGAACTATTAATATTGACATGGAAGGATTTGGTTGTATTATTTATGTGTATTTCTGCTTCATTTAAATGTAGATTTTTAATCAATATATCAAAATTTCAGAAATCTGTAGTGAACGATTGTGCTACTGTGTATATTATATTTCTATTTTCTGTGAAGACGGTGTGTGTCATCATTTGTTTCAATATATTTCAGCCATAGTGAAGGATGAATTTGGTTCCTTAACATCCTTTTAGGCTGTTAAGGAAACTAAGGAAAACAATTTTGTTTATTGAACAGTTGAATTAACTTTATTTTATTGTATTCAAACAGTACTTTTTCTCTTCACTAGAGGTTTCTTCAGTGGGTTTTTCTTTGTTTAGACTTCCTTGTCTCAACCTTTCAGTTCTACTACTAGAACTAGAACATTCCGGTTGTTCCTGTGATATTTTATATTGTATTGAAACGTCTTTATTATAACAGGCTCTTTATTTATCTCTGTCACAGTACACACTGACCTGACAAGACAAAAGTCGTCACAGGACATCACATGCGCATGTCCCCACATATATGATATCCAATATATGACATCTTCCTTTTTTTTTTTTTAATAATATACAATATTTATAGTGTATATGATTATGTCACAAGTTCAATAATCACAATTTAATTCAATTTATACAATTTAATATCTTTCCGGTATTCTAACTTTCCTACCAAATTTACTTCTATAAATAGTTCGTCTTGTTACTTTCTGATCAGAGATATCTGAACCCGAGACAAATTCTTCCTTAGAATCATTATTTCTTGTTTTGCTACAACTTGGTCCACTACATGAATTTCCCTCAGGTTCAGGGTCTCTGTGATCGTTTTCAATAATCTCCTTCTTATCCTCTCTTTTACCATCAACTATACTACAATTTTCATCATCAGTTACATCTAAGTTATAATCAGGACATTCATTATTTTCTTTACATGGTTTTAAAAATATTCTATTTCTTCTCTTAAAACTATTATTATCGAATGATTTTACGAGATATGAACCATCATTGAAATTTTTCATTACAATTCCTGGGGTCCAAATATCTTTTTCTTTGATATATATTTTCTGATTTGGTACTAATAGTTTTAGTGGCTTAGCATTAACATCATGATAACATTTTTGATCTTGTTGTCTTTTCAAAAAATATTTTCTCTGAGTATTATAATTAATATTCATTGGTTTGAGGTTTTCTGTCCTCAATGGAAAAACTCCTCTTGTTTTTCTTCCGAAAAATAATTCAGATGGAGATAAAATATTGTGATCAATTGGACAATTCCTTATTTCTAAAAGTGCTAAGTTCAAATCCCTCTTACTAGCAGTACATTTTTTCATTGTATTTTTTATTGTCTGAATGGCTCTTTCAACCATTCCATTTGATCTAGGATAAAGTGGACTAGATGTATCATGTTGGAAATCATAATTTTTTGAAAATTCTCTAAACAATTCACTATTGAACTGAGGTCCATTATCGCTATATACAATCAATGGTATTCCATATTTAGAAAATACATCCTTCAATATCTCAATAATATTTTTTGACCTGGTAGAACATAACTGATGTACTTCAAAAAATTTTGAAAAATAATCTATCAAAACAAGATAGGATTTGTTATTTACCTCAAATAAATCTAAACCTATTTTTTCCCAAGGAAAGACCGGAACCTGGTGTGGAGAGAGTGGCTGCTTCTGATTATTTTTTGAATAACGCATACATGTTCTACAAGATTTTCAATATCACGATTGATTCCGATCCAAAATAGAATATCTTTTGCTCTCAATTTTATTTTAGTAATTCCCAAGTGACTATAATGCAACCTTTGTAACATGTTCTGTTTTAAATTATCTGGCACAACAATAGCATTGCCCTTGAAAAGAATATTATCAATTACAAATAATTCATTTCTGTAATTCCAATAGGGCTTCGACCAAATGCAACACTTATTTTTTGACGAAGGCCATCCATAGAGAACATTTTTAATAACATTTTTCACTCTTATATCATTTTGACTTTCCCTTTCAAAAACTTTCATCATTTTGGTGCTCACAGGAATATATCTTTTAATAAAATCGATCTGTGCATCAAATTCTAAAAATACATCACTTTCACATTCAGGTATAGTTTCAATTCTAGATAAAGCGTCAGCAATATACATTTCCTTGCCAGGCTTGTATGTAATTTCTAAGTCATATATCTGCAAATCTAATAACATTCGTTGCATTCTTAAAGGAGTTTCATTTAAAGGTTTTTTGAATAATCCTAACAAAGGTTTATGATCTGTCTCCACTAACACTTTTCTACCATATAAATATTGGTGGAAGACCTTACACCCATGAACAATACCTAGTAATTCTTTTTCAATTTGGGCATATTTTTGCTGAGTTGAATTTAAAGATTTAGATGCATAAGCCACTGGTTTACATTCTTGTAATATTGCAGCTCCACAACCTCTTTGTGATGAATCTACAGTTAAAGTTATCGGTAAATTGGGATTGTAATATTGTAAAAGCGGTGGAGAGCTTAATATTTCCTTAAGCTTACTAAAAGCTTCTTGTTGCTTATGATCCCATAAAAATACTGTTCCTTTCTTCAAAAGCATTCTCAAAGGAGCAGTTATTTCCGCGACATTAGGTATGAATTTATGAACATAATTTCCGAGAAATGATTGAAGTGACTTTATATCATTTGGTATTGGATATTCTTTTATAACTTTAACTTTATCATAATCTGGTTTTATACCATTTTCATTGAATATATGTCCCATGAATTTTATTTCCTTAACGCAAAATTTACATGTTTCTTTATTCAATTTTAAATTAACTTCTTTTGCTCTGTTTAAAACTAACCTCAACCTATCATCATGTTCTTTTTTATCTTTACCATAAACTAAAATATCATCTATGTAAATTTCAGCCCCATCAATATTTTCAAAAATTTCTGACATTTTACGTTGATATATTTCACTTGCTGATTTTATACCAAAAGGCATACGAAGGTATCTGTACCTTCCAAAAGGTGTATTAAAAGTGCAGAGTTTTGAGCTTTTCTCATCCAACTCAACACACCAAAATCCACTAGCTACATCTAATACTGAAAAATATTTTGCACCTTCCATTTTTATAAATATATCATCAAATGTTGGGATATAAAAATGTTCCCTACGGATAGCTTTATTTAATTCAGTAGGATCCATGCAAATCCTGAAATCACCCCCTTTTTTACCTACTACAACGAGAGAATTAACCCATTCTGTGGGACCTTCCTCTTTAATAATTATATTTTCCTTTTCTAATTTATTCAACCTATCCTTTAATTTTTTCAAAATAGCATTTGGGAACTTACGTGCTGCATGCACTGCAGGAGGAATATTTTTATCAATCTTTATACTATATTTACCAGGCATTTTTCCAATACCCTGAAACAAATCAGCAAATTCTTCCATTAAATCCACTTTCTCCACACCAGCGACCATCTTTGCAATGCCCATCCTCTCTATGGCCTCCAAACCTATGATACAGGGAGCTTTACACTTTGTAATGAAAAACTTTAATGAATATAATTTGTTTTTGTAGAAACAACTTAAATTGATACTGCCTATTATGTTCAACTGTTCGCCAGAATATGTGGATAATTTACAATTTTCTGAATTATTTATCACGATATTTCTAAATAATTTTTTATACAACCCCAATGACATACAATTAACCTGAGCCCCAGTATCAACTTTAAGATAAACTTTTTTACCTTCTAAATTTAAATCAATATTCCAAGAATTTTTTGATTTAGTTTTCAAACAACCTATAAAGAAATTGTCAAAAGGCAATTCTGATTCAACAGAATGAACAGGCATGTTATTTCCGTACTTACACTGCCTTGAGAAATGATTCATTCCACCACAATTCCTACATTTCTTACCATAGGCTATACACATACCAAAATTATGTTTTGATCCACATTTGGAACATTTGTAATTGTTGGAAAACAAGTTGTCCTTTTGATTCCTATATTTTGAATAATTTTCCTCCTTTTTCCCTTTATAATGATTTCGTACTCCCGAGGTTTCTCCTCTTGATTCGCCTGAGTTGCCTCTTCTCCACTCCTTGTGTTTGTTTACTTCCATAATGTCATTCCAATTTTCAGTTTTCGAGGTATTACTAAGTTGTGCAAGTTGTTTATTCGTCATTTCAGCTGCTTTACATATTTCGATAGCTTTATTTAAGTTCAGGTCCTTCGTTCGTAGTAAACGATCTTTAACGGATTTATCTCGTATGCCTTGAATTAATTTATCTTTTATTAGACTGTCTGTCAACTCACCGAATTCGCAAGTCGAACTCTTATCACGCAGATCGGTCACATATTCGTCGATGGTTTCGTCTGGCTTCATATCCCTGCTGAAAAACATATGTCGCTCGAATGTTACATTTCTTGTTGGTTCGAAGAAATCGCTGGATTTTTCCATTACTTTCGAATATAGATTTTTATGATTTTCCTTCTCGAATTTGAAAGTATTATAGATCTTCAATCCTTTATCGCCAATACAATTAAGTAGAAGGGCACATACAAATTCTTCATCTTCTTCTGATGTTTTGGTTGCCTTTAGGTAAAGTTGAAACTTCTGCTTGAAGAATTTCCACGAATCAGAATGATTTGATTCAAAATCCATTTCGGACGGCATTTTAACCACATTCATTGTACTTTTCGTACTTTCCGACTGCGCCATGTGATATTTTATATTGTATTGAAACGTCTTTATTATAACAGGCTCTTTATTTATCTCTGTCACAGTACACACTGACCTGACAAGACAAAAGTCGTCACAGGACATCACATGCGCATGTCCCCACATATATGATATCCAATATATGACAGTTCCTCCTTTCTGGTGGTAAATCCAACAGGAATATTCCTGGTAGGCACAGCAGTATTTTTCAAAAACTACCTCTGTTATGAACTGGGATCTGTAACCGATTAACCCCACGAATCTAATCTAACCCACAAGTTTTGTGTAATCCGTACTTACCTCGATAAAAATAATCGTCATCTACAAAATGCAAGGAGAAAACTTTCATATTTCCTGGTTTAGCGATTTGAAGTTTCAGTTGCCAGTCTTTTCGTCGATCTGTCAACACTTTGTCACTTTACTTCTCGATTTACCTTCCACCCAAACATGAAATGTATCCCTAGTTCGAGGAATGGGATGGAAATCTATATTATTTGAAATTCTTTTTTCAGGAAGAAAACTGGGGAACTGAACAATAGCGATTTGAATGAATTATACTCAAAAAATTATGAATAATGTTAAATATTCACCTAAATCACGACAACACAATGCAAATTGAAAGAATCATGTCAATATTGATGGTTTAGATTAGATTAGATTAGAGGAGGGGCGACAGATCAAAAACGACCTTGCGAGCACCTTGACCTTGAGATCTATTGTGCATCCCCGCGCTGTTTACCAGTCCGGCAGCAAAGTCTCAATGAACTTCACCACCTTTCTGGGGGCCACATCCATTACTTGTTCAGGCTTTAGGAACCTGGAGCCAAGATGCCGTAACCGTTTCTGGTGAACAGCTTCACACTCACATAGCAGGTGTCTAGCTGTCTCGGTGGCTTCTTGACAGAAGCGACATGTACTATCGGGCGCCTTTCCCAAGTTTTTTAAGTGATACCTCACAGGACAGTGCCCAGTGAGAGCGCCCGTCAGTTTCCGCAGTTCCAATTTGCTGAGTGAGAGGACTTTCTTGGTCCAGCTCGTCGAGTGAGAGAGAAGTGACTTAGCTTGCTTTTGACCATTGGTCGTACGCCAACACATAAGCTTCCTCTTTTGTTCCCAGTCCTTAATAGCCATTGCCTGATGACTGGCTGGGAAGCCGCAAAACGGTTCTGGTCCAGTGAAGGGGGTTGTCCCCCCTTCCCTGGCCAGTTGGTCTGCCGCTTCATTGCCATGAATCCCGGAGTGACCAGGCACCCAGATGAGATTGACCTGGTTCTTTTCTCCGAGTAGGTTAAGTGACGTTTTGCATTCCCAGATCAACTTTGACTTCACTTGTGGAGAGTCAAGCGCTAGCAGGGCTGCTCTGCTGTCAGATGCTATATATATATTTCCTTTCTTTGGTAGTTGCGTTCCGCACAGAGCGCAACGCACTCCCTTATAGCAAGTGTCTCTGCCTGAAAAACCGAAGGACAGAGACCCATTGGTATGGCTAATTGGATTGAGGGACCGTAAACACCGGCTCCGACTCGTCCGTCTTCAGTTTTTGAGCCATCAGTATAAAATACCGTAGACCCTCTGGGGAAAACTAATTCTTTATTAGCCTATTGGTCACGACTTGGGAATGTCGTGGTAAAGTTTTTCTGAAACTCGTGTCTCAAGGGGAGGTTGTCTGTGACTACATCCTGAAGCTCCTTACACTCATTTAGAATGCGGAGGTGCCCTGAGTAGTCACCAATTTTCATATTGAAGGTTACTCAGATCGCCACCAGAGGGCCTTTCGCTTAGCTTGATTTGCCTATTGGGATAATTGGTCAACGGCTCCCTTTCTATGGTAATAATAGCTAGAGTCTCTTATAGGTAATTCTGCCAATTTGGCAACATCGCTCTGTCTCTGTTTAGTTATGCGTTGTTGCGTCGTGTTTTCAATTCCGTTTCGATCTGATGTTCATAAACTAAATTATTTTGCCGATTTGTTGCCTAAAGGTATTTCGGTAATTATGGCTATGGCAAAATTACGAAAATGTTATGTTATATTCAGAAATTGTAGAAATGAAAATCAAACCTATTGTTTATTTCACTGTAGTTCGGCAGTAAAGTGCTTTCCATCTCACTCTAGAGCTTGGTTGATTACAATGCAGTACTTTTCACGCGTAAAGGCGTCTCTATGTTCACTCCTTACTATGAGGAATAACCAGATATGTAAATCAATATTTACATGTTCTTCAATTATTATTGAAGTTAAATTTTAGAGCGGAACAGGCCAGTGTAGCAGTTAACTTTTACCCCATCCTAGGAAGAGACGAGGAGGTGAAAATTTATCTGAAAAACATAAAAGTGTTCATGGAGAATGCAAGTAACATCACTGATAGCCTCCCGAACTATAAAAGGATGATTGTCATAAAAGGTTGGCCAAGGCAGGGTAAAACCAGACTATTGGAGGAGTTTTTGTTCCAGACTGATCCTAGGATACCAGTGACTAGACTGTTGTTAGCTGAGCATGACTATAGGGTAGGTCAATCTATCCAACCTAATACATGTAGGAATTCCATTTCTTCATAAAGAGATTTATTTTTTAGGCTGTGCAGATTGTTCAATTTTAGGAATATAACTCGGAATGTATAGGAAACTTTAGCAGACTGCCTACGTAAACCTAGTGTGTATAGTACGTTCACGAAAGTCGGTTGGCCATGACAATTTGGCATATTTCACTGTGTATATTGAAATTTTAGGTTATGTTGATTATTTTCTTGTCAAATTGATACGCAATGTTGTCGATAAACATAGAGTTCTCTGATAATTCGGAAGCTCGTTGGACGAGGCCGGGTACATTCGGCAACGTTGACTTACGTTCCTCGTAATCAGAGAAGGTTCTGTGGATCTTCTCCCTAACTGAAATGTCAACGAATTCGTCCTAAAATGGCAGAAAATAATGAGGATTTTGCTAGGTTGACGTTATCAATGTTTTGTTACTATTAAGACATAAAATATTGCGAAGACAGAGATGTGTGGATTGAAATATTTGTGTAGAGAGGCAACGTTGACTTTATTTTACGTTATGACAGCAAATACTGCCCACTTCGGATAAATGAACAAAAGCCTACTATGCGCTCAAACTTTCGTGAACGGACTATAAATAAAGTGCAACTTCCCTGTAACGAAAGGGCTAAATCTGCAAAAAAAATCGTTATAAAGAAATATCGTTATACAGAAAAATTTTTTCTATAGTCGGCAATGTCTCGGTAGACTTAACTGATAAATTCAAGTTTATCATTCAAACTCAAGCACTTCCATTCAGACATTTTCGCACAACTTATCACACCAGCGTAATGGTAAGATTGAAACCAAACAGCCAGGGGTGTATTTAAAACTGTTTGAGAAGGATCTCTGTACCCGCCGTAATGATTTACTTCAAGGTCGGGATTTATTACTTACGTCCGGAAAATTTCTGAAAAAACCCACCCTTACACCTTCTTACCAATACCCATTCAAAGAGTGGTGTTCTTTGAATATTTCGTTACAGAGAGAATCGAATTGAATTGAATATTCAAGGTGCAATGTCTTATACAAAATCCGTTATACAGATAAAATCGTTATACAGACGTTCGTTATAGAGAAGTTCCACCGTATAATCCAGTGTTTACAAAGCCAAACTTCTAATAATGGTTTAATATTTTCTTCAATATTTCACATAATATGTAGTATATTATTCGATGAGCGGTAATGCAGGTCAAAACACACGCAGATGAATTTTGCCGTCAGGCGAGTGGTGTAATTCATCAAGTGTGTTTTGAGCATTACCGCGAATTGAATACTATACTTTATCCACGACTTCTTCGAATTAATCTGCATTTAAAAAATTTTGAACAGTTGTCAAAAGCGTTGACAACATTTCGTCCAACCGTCAAATATCTGTACTTTGTGGTCGGGAATCAAATCAGAGTCTCTAACTAATCAAATCAAGTACTTTCGCAACTTCAAAAATTTACGTTTTCCAAGAATAAATCTGGAATGAATCGCTTGAACGTTATCTTGATGGCTGAAATAGATTTCCAGATCGATCCTACTTTGTATTCATTTTTTTGTAAGCAATTTCATTTTTCCTAGGTATTTTTATTAGCGGGTGTTATTATAACACTCGCTTTTCGGTTCATAGACATGTCTATGGTTGTGTTATAGCTACTATTACACATAGAAATTAGTTTAATAATTGACATATTACTCTATAGGAGTGGATAAAACTTCATAATAGTTACTCGTATTGCTTCTGAATGCTTTGTCTTCGGTTGCCCAAAACAATTGCACTTTAAATACAGTCGAATCTCGATGATTTGAAACTCAAGGTACCAACGAAAAAGTTCAAAAGAAAAAGAGTTCAAATAAACAAGAGGGGGTAGGGATGAACTTCAGATAATCAAGAGTTTGATTAGAAGAAAATACATAGCATAAATTGAAAGTTAAAATGGGCCATTAATGTTTAATTTAGCAGACATTAAACTCACTTTTTCTTTTGAGGTCAACGAATAGAGATATTTTATGCATAAATTTCATCCACTGTATTCATAACTGGAAATATTTAGAAAAGTATAATTTCTGAGGTTTTCGAACCAATATTGAACCACGTCAGATATAGCAGTACTGACATATTTTATTTACATAGGTCGATTACCATACAGCTAGGCTCATTCTGTACCACATGCTGGGTTTCACCCCTATTTCATCTCCTGAAGAAATCAAGGAAAAATTGCTGGATCTTCTGGGTTCCTACCATAAAGAGCATCTTTGTTGTCTGAACGAGATATTGAATGTGGACTTTGACATGACCGATGAGATCCAGACTATGTCCGAGAAAGATAGGGAGACATCGACTGGAAAAATGATCAAGAATCTCTGTTATTCAGTAAGTGATGAGTAGAGTCATATATAAACAGACATAAACACAATGAAAATAATTAAGAATATATTACCCAAAAGCATTACAAAAAATGCACAAGTCGTCAAGAAAAATACGAACGGATATTTATAGTTATAGTTTGAGAAGGGGTTACAGATAACTGCGACCTCAAGGTCTATTGTGCCACCTTACAGAGCTGTACTGACCACACCATTCACAGCTCGTCTTCCAGTTCCAGAGATCTGACGAAATCCAGTATCTGTGAAGGCTTCGACGAGGCTATTTCCTCACTGTTACAAGTTTCTCGCCTAAGGTATTTCCTGCTTAGGTTCGCAATGCCAAAGCATTCCGTGACTAGGTGAATGGGAATTTCTTCCTCCTCGCCACAGAACCTACACAGTCAGTGTCCGACAACAGGTGCTTCCTAAGGCTACAGTGTCCTGTAAGAAAGCCAGTGAGGGGGTGTAATTGTTTCTTACCAAGATCCAGATATCTTTTGGATCTTGCTGTTTCATAGTTCCGAAGGAACTTAGTGGAATGATCCATCCCTGGGAGATTCCGCCAGAGTTTTTTCCTGCCGGCTTCCTCCTTCTCCAGAAACTCCTTCTTATAGGTACATTTACCTATACCACAGAAGGGTTCTGAGCCAATGAATGACATTCGTTCGCCCTCTTTAGCAAGTGTATTGGCTTCTTCGTTTCTTCTGATTCCCAAATGGCCGGGAACCCAGGTAAAAAAGACCTTATTTTTCTTGCCTACCTCATTGAGTTTGTTCCAGCACTCCCAGATCATCTTCGAGTCGATGACGTAGGAGCTCAGTGCTTTAATAACAGCTTGACTATCTGAGTGTATGGCTATATCGCACTTCTGATAGTTTCTTCCGCTTGAAAGAGGCTCATACAAGAGCCTAGCGTTCCGCTACTAAGTGATCAGAACTCCTTGATTTTATATACAAGGTTTTCCTTTTAACTAGGCCTAT
The DNA here is from genome assembly GCA_013421045.1 of Propylea japonica. Lineage (NCBI taxonomy): Eukaryota > Metazoa > Arthropoda > Insecta > Coleoptera > Coccinellidae > Propylea > Propylea japonica. The sequence continues at coordinate 54,434,961 of CM024243.1, forward strand.
CAGACGTATCTGAGAACTAGTGAGTATTTCGTTCTGAAATTTCAGGTGGATCCTTGGGGATGCAGGAACTCTTCGCCTAAAATATTTTCAAGTCGATAGTGTTGACACATTTGTCTCAAACGCACATTTACTTTTTTATTTCAAATGGAACTACCTATATTTTTATTCATGTATCGATTAAATACTAAATTCGCAGTATAACCTACTAAAAAAAATTCTCTGGCATGCACTGTTGCCAAGTTATGCACAAATTATTGAAATTGTTGACATCTGCATTGCTAGTTTGGAACATAGACTAACTAAACGGAGAATAGATGAGACACTAGTAGAACAAGCTTCTTGCCATCTGTTTTTGTACAACATTACTAATTCGTGAAAAAAGCTTAATTGAAAAAGGAATCTGTATTGTAAAGCTGCCTCAAACAGAATTCTGTAGTGCACCTTTTGAATAGATAGGTACTCCCATATAGGCAAAAAGTTTTTTGAAATTCAATTCCCAAAAGGATATCAGAAATGGATTCGTGCAAGTTATCGATGAGTGAGGAAATTTATTTTCATGAAAATAATACCTGCAACGAACTTTCATCTGATTTTATTTTGGAATCGAGAAATGACGATCAATAATCAAATTGTGGATAGAATAAAAATTCATTCGGTGCGATTCTGTTTGCGCATAGCCATATTGCTAAGATAAAGATATGACTATCATAGCAAGGTGCGCAATATTCTGTATTCTGTTCGACCATTCTGTGGCAATATGATCTGTCAATTTAGCCATAACCTTGCTATCCGCATTGCTATCTTAGCAAGGTCGAAAGAGTACTTGCCCACACGGATAACAATCTTGCCCAGGACCAAAACAGTTAGAAATACCATAGAAAAACATTTATTTCATTTTAATTTTTCAGAGGGTTTGATAATAGGTAAGTTTGTTGATATGAAAATGGAACTGACGTACTACAGAACATTTAATTTTAGGAGTATTTTTAGATCGCAAAACTAACATATCAGGGACTCTAGAGAAGTTAATCAAAATGTTTCGATCGGACGAACAAGCCGTTTCAGATTTGATTGAAAAGTTGAGAAAAATGATTGATGAACCAACTTCACAATTTTTTGCTTATGGCAGCTATAAAACTCGCAATAAAACTACAGTTGGTGAGGACTTCAATCTAGGAATGAGCTTACTAGTTATGTGAAGAGTAATACATAAAATGAGGACCTTATTTCAACAAATTTATTACCTCGATATGTAACATTTCCTTCAAGTAATGAGGATGTGAAGAAAGCATCAATAGAAAGGGTTTTCACAGTATAAATGTACAAGGTGTAAGTATAATTCCATATTTTTTCCTTATATTTGATTGAATCATTATTTTTCAGATATTCGATGTAAATTTAATAATAACAAATGCACAGTTCCATGGAGTTGCCCACGACTTGGCTTTGCCATGTTTAAAAAATCTATCGGTACATGAGATCAAAGTAGGTGCAAGGAAGAAGAGATTGTTTTCTTCAAGGAAATTTTGGGTATCCTATCCAGCCCTGAATTATGACAACATTTCTCAAAACTCTTACTAATAATGCAGAGGGAAATATGGCAAAATTCATTTTTCGACGAAAAATGTTGTCGACAGAGATTTTCAACAGGAACATATATTCAATGAACACATAGAAGTTGATTTCAAATTTTTATTGATTATTCATGAAGTTGTTTATTGATAACAAATATAGAATAAAGATTCATTCTGTGATTTAATTGTGAAAATTTCTTAGCCCCCAATAACATCACATCGATTGCTAAGATTGTGTTCTCATTAATTAATAATTGTGAAATATGTGGAAATATCTTATTCGAAGGAAACATTCATATGAAATTGTTTATTGATAACAAAATATAAAATAAACTTCATTCTGTGAACTAATTGTAATAATTTCTCAAATAACATCACAGTTTCAGCTATTCTTCAGAATGCTTCAGCTAGTTAAAAGATGATATTTCATTAAGAGGAAGCATTTAATCTTTTCTTGCCCCATTTCACACTGCATTCACAAAATTTGTTAGTTCAACCCACTTGATTTTCACCTCCTGTATATTTCTAAAGGGTGGGTTTTCCTGTCACTTTAATTCTATTATATTCAAGGAAGTTTATCAATACTTCCATTTGAATTTTCTTCCGTTTCCTATTCCGCAACATTTTTGAAAATCTCATTACAAATGTTTGAAAACACAGAAATGTCATAACAAAACCTCAAAAAAGTAGTTCAAATATCATTTATTACAGTGTTGCCGGCTCTTGGATTGCCGATTATCATAGTCATATTGCTAAGGCGAAATTCATAACCAACATGACTATAACAGTCGAAACAGAATACGGAATACCGTAGTCATATTGCTATGAATTTGGGAGATAGCCATATTGCTTGGATAACAAGATTCATAGCAATGTGCGAACAGAATCGCAACGATTAACTGAATTAGGTATCACCAATTGAAAATACAGATTCATTTCATAAATATCTAATCAATAAACTAATAATTGCATTGAAAACATTTTCAAAAACTAACAATAATGAATTCAATAATACAAAATATGAGTATTTACCGACTAAACTTATTCAATACATGAAAAACTTTTTTGAAAACTACGAGTATCTTAATTCTTATAGGTAACAGAATATACATATATATTTTATAATTTCCTTCTTGCATCTCGATTTTCACATCCAATAACACAGCACGTCTTCACTCTTGCAGGCATATCGAAATTTATTATAGTTCAAAAAGAACGTGTCAAACCACTCCTTGTGTCAGTTGACAATTCAAAGGTTTTTTGATAATAGTGATTTTACATACTTACTATTTTCTCGATAGGATTTCCATGAATGCAACGACATCTAACTATCAAATTGAAAATAACTTTTTCTTGTATTAGTCTCCTCCTCTGGCAGATGGCGCGGAATATACGAGTGGCTCATCTAATTTTTTAGTTTGTCTATGGTTTGGAAACGCAATATCTCGATTATTTTTAATGTGAACGAAACCAAACTTAGCAGAGTCATAATAGAGAATCCCAGCATTTATGTGCTTTATTCCGTATTTTAATACATCATAGGGTTTTTCGAATATTCTGCTCCGAAAATGTGAAACTGAAATAGTTCGAGATTTTCAAATGGCAACCCCATATTTATTCAACACCATTCTATTTTAAATATAAAATCAATGGGAATTGTAGTTAACAATGACAGCTAGACATTTTTGCCTACGCTCATGAAAGGTTGTTCAAGTGACTTTGGATAGACTACGCTATTCAATATACAAGGGCACGTCGGATTGCCTCATCGACCCTCTCGGTGTCCACTGTGACGATGTTTGAGCAAGAGATTCCTCCGTCAATTGCGCCACGTGTTGTAATCTAGTTTCTCGCCGCAGAAGGCGTTAAACTGGCCAAAATCATGGGGAGATTGACCGCCCATGTTCGCAGAAGAGACACTGTCGCGAGCCAGAGTGGTTGCATGGCAAAAGGAGTTCGTGGAGGGTCGTGATTGTGTTGAAAATCAGAGCCATGACCGCAGCGAACAACATCTGGCCCCGTATTCTGCAGAAGTGATCTTTCAAAGCGTATACGAACTTGCGCGAGTACCTCTTTTACCTGCAAAAATGCACATCGCTCAATGAAGTTCGTATTCGCATAGCACTTCGGATTGCCTCATCGACCCTCTCGGTGTCCACTGTGACGATGTTTGAGCAAGAGATTCCTCCGTCAATTGCGCAAAGTGTTGTAATCAAGTTTTTCTCCGCAGAAGGCGTAAAACTGGCCAAAATCTTGAGGAGATTGACTGCCGATGTTCGGAGAAGAGACACTGTCGCGAACCAGAGTGTTTGCATGGCATAGAGGGTCGTGATTGTGTTGAAAATGATAGCCATGACCACAGCGAACAACATCAGTAGTGTTCGACAGCTTATTGATGACGAACAAACTTCGTAGTATTTCTGAAATTGCAAGTTAGGTCGGGATAAGTTATGGGAGCATCTACTCCATACTCACAGAGAAGCAAGGGCACCGTAAGGGTTGCGCCAGGTGGTTTTCTCGCCTTCTCACAGTTGACCAGAAATTGCATCGTTTTCAGGTGTGTGGGCGTCTTCTTGCATGATCTCAGGAACAAGGAGACCAATTTCTCACTCACAGTATCACCTGTGATGAAACATGGGTGCATCACTACACCCCAGAGTCTAAACAAGCAAGTAAGGAGTGGAGAGAACAATACGGAGGAACCTCTTGCTCAAACATCGTCACAGTGGACACCGAGAGGGTCCATGAGGCAATCCGACTTGCTTCCCTTACTCCTGACAAACCCACCCAACAACAAAAAAATCAGGAATGTTCTCCTCCCACTATTGTGCCTGAAACTCGAAAAGTCTCGTTTATATTTGAACTGCCCTCGTATATACTCGTATTTTTTTAACTCTTTATTGCATACTTACAATCTACTTATACAGTTATGAGTGAATTTCATAAGATAGTTCCTGGCTTGAATTGGGAACCATCCATCAATGGTTCACCGCACAATTATTCCCCCAAGAGGTCTTCGGGCCAGGTTCTTTTTTCAATCTCTTCTCCAAGAGGAGTTCAGTGAAAAGTCGGTAGGCCAAGATTTTTTTCAGTTTGTACAGTAGTCCTTCTTCATGCCAGACTCTGTCAAAGGCTTGTTTTAGATCTAGAAACACTGAGCTGCAGTACTCTCCTGTTGATTGAATGGTTGAATGCTTGTTTCAGAAACCAAATTGGTGATTTGGTACATGTTCTTTCAGTGTTGTTGTTTCTTATAGTCTTTTTAGTAGGAGTTTTCCGAATAGCTTAGACATAATAAGTACTCGAATAATCTTGCGGTAGGATTCACATTTTTTTGGTGTCTTTCTCTATTCAATATCTGCTTTTTTTACAGTGTCTTCCCTCCATATGGATAGTTGCAATTGACAAGAGCAAGTATGTGGACAATATGTCGTGGAAGGTGCTGGCGGCCATGTTAGCCTGCCGGTATATATTTTTCATCAACACCCTGGACGCCTACTTCGTACCAGGCCACTCGATGAAGAGAGTTCTGCAGCACAAGAACGTCCAGATTGTACAGTTGACGAACATACCAAAAATCTACCATGCTGGTTTGGCATGCCAAATCTTGGAGGTCTTCGCTATATCGGCTGACTTGGATTAGTGAGTATAAAGCCGGTCCCAGACAATGCGTGTATTTGACGAATGTTCGGCATTGGCGGTGCTTCGCATACTGTGTGGGCCATAGTGTTCGGGCCGAAGTTGAGCTCCCACACACTACGCGAAGCACCGCCAATGCCGAACATTCGTCAAATACACGCATTGTCTGGGACCGGCTTAAGGAACTAGTCTAAAATTATGCAATCTTGGTGCGACGGAAATTACTCTGTAAACTGAGAAGACCGATTCATTTATAGTCCGTTCGCGAAAGTTTGAGCTCATAGTAGGCGTTTGTTTATATATCTGATTTGGCATTATTTGCTGTCATAACGTAAAATGGTCAACGTTGCCGAATGTACCCAGTGTTGAATATTCAAATACTTGTTTTATAAACTCAGCCAGATAATTCTGTAGTTAAACAATATATACATTAATATGTAACGTTGGTTGCATGCAAGGGGAAATATTTTGAATGAGATTTTCTATAATATTCTTTTGAATTGAGAGCTAACAAAATACAATAAATGAAACAAAAGAGTCCCTAGCTGAGGTTGGTGCAAAACGGGGTACCATACTATTCTGTCGTTTGATACCAGAGCACAGGGAAAACCCTCAGTAGAAAAAACCCTGCCTCGCCGTTTTTACCAAATTGAAACTTAAAACTATTCGAATAAATACCTTCAATATTCAGATACAAAATACGTTATAATTACTCACCACCAGGAGGGTGTTTTAAACCAGGTCTGGCGTTCCAAGTGATGATTTTCGAATCTTCTGTTCTTCTAAGACCGCTACAGGACCCTACTGAAGGGTAATCAACTCCCATAGATTTAAATAGTGGTATTTCATTTCATCCTAAATATCGAATTCAATTTCGGAATAATGATGAAAAACGTGTGACAAACTTATGTCAAAATGACATGATACTAAGAGTGTTTCTCCCTTTTTCCCAAACGACGACTAATCAGTGTAGGTGATACCCAACAGGAGGGCACGGGTCCGGTGAAGGGTGTGTTTGCGCCTCTTTTTGCAAGGGCATCAGCTCTCTCATTTCCCTCAATGTTCTGTTCTGGTGGGAAGGTACCCAAGCTAAAACTAGCTTGTTGTACTCCGCCAATGTTTTGAGGGACTGTTTGCAGCTCCAAATGGTCCTTGATCTACAATCAACGGCCATATGCTGCCTCATTGCCATCTGACTATCAGAGGCAATGCAAATTCTGGCTCCCTTGTACTGTCTGGACAGGCAGACTTGGGCAATACTGATAGTTATTTTAATACTTTCTTCTTCCGCTCTCAGCCTGATACAGAAAAAAAGTAACGGAAATCCAGGTTGGATGGAAGCCGTTCTGATAAGTCTCAAACAATCACACAATGTTTTCATCAGAAATGCTGATTACAAGACTATAAATCAGTATGGTTTGGTGGCTCCACCTTTGTACATGATGAGGAGGTAAAATGAATTCGAAACACCATATAAGTACCGCTCTAAAATTATTGATTGCAGAATGTCCCAAGAAAACATAATGCAGTGGAAGCAAATGATGGAAGAGACTGTTACCAAGAGCGAAAAGGTCATCGATAGATGGGACATTTATATAGACACCTGCAGGGTAAGTACCTAATTGTTCAGTTTATGAAGTACTAGCAGACCCAATAGACGTTCTGTATACACAAAAATTCATTAAATTCGATCCAGTCGTTTAGTTGCAGAGTAGATGAATAACCTAAATAACGACTACAGTGCCATCTGTTGACCTGATTTGTTATCATAAACATACGGGCATCAGGCAACCCAAAATACATTCATACGTCCCTCACACTTCGGTACCTTCTCCTACCCGCCTAAGTGCCTACCTCGGAGACGCATTTTGGTGTGATTTCATCTTCAACCTGCCATATCTTTTGATGTATTCATCATAATTGAATGATTTAAAAGGCAATTTCGTTCTAAATTAAATACTGGGTATGAACGACGTATTTAATTGCATAAGGATCAATAGCGTATTCATAAAAAAATACTCCCAAATAATGCATAATTTTGAGAAATATTCGGATACTTTTAAAAGGTAATACCGATTGAACCTTGAAAGATAGATATACCGATTTGGAAATTTACATCGAAAACATACGATATACAAGGCATCAGATAGAGAATTCTTCCCTCCAGTTGCACAGATGAATAGGCGAGATAATCAAGTGCGATATCTGAATGAATTCAACTGTCTTACTGCAATAATCTAGTCTTGTCTCTCTCTTATCGCAGTATGGTAGGGAACCCGCACTACACTTATAGAATTTTTAATTTGTCAGGCTGCCCGTAATATTCGATTCAAGTATTTACTGTTGCCTACCATACTAAAGAATTACGCTCCTCTAAACGATAAGAAAGAGACAACACTAGAATAATGAAGTAAGACAACTGAATTCAGTGTGTTACAGCAAGTGATTGTCTCGACTATTCATCTGTGCAACTGGAGGGAAGAATTCTCTGTCTGATGCATTGTATATCGTATATTTCAGATGTGAATTTCCAAACCTGTATGCTATCGCGGACTTTTTTGTAATTTTCCATTGATCATATGGTTTTTGTGTGGTTAAATTCACATTATCTCGGCAACGTCTCGGCAAGCAACGCCTTGATATATTTTGCCGATTCGGTGCCTTGCCTGTGGCTTGTACGCTTAATAAGATTCAACCTTCAAAATGTGCACTACAGAATTCTTTTTGAGGCAGCTTTACGATACAGATTCCTTTTTCAATTGAGCTTTTTTCACGAATTAGTAATGTTCAACAAAAACAGATGGCGTTAAAGCTTGTTCTACTAGTGTCTCATCTATTTTCCGTTTAGTTAGTCTATGATTCCATCAGTCACGAGCTTTTCAACAAGCCTAAACACAACATATGTTTGCATAAGAAAACTATTCTATTACGCATTTGATGCAATTATAAGTGAATAACTATAAATATACTGAATGGAAGCAGAGTATTGATGACTTCCTTGATTTCAATTCAAAACATACCATTATTTTATGCGAATAAAAATATTTGAGTAGATAATAACATTTCTGGCTTATTGGCCGTCGATGCAGATCATTTGGATGACATGCATGAATAGTTCAGGAGTCTGAGTTTGATATTTGTTGAATTTTTATTTTATCGACGAATGTTATTCTCAATCAAAAATTTCAATTCACACATCTCTGGCAGTAGCCATGAATCTTCCTTGTCTTCGCATTATTTTATGTTTTAATAATAATAGTCCTGCACCAGCGCCTGTTTTTCATAATGATTACTAACAATCTGAATATTTGTGAGTAGCTTCATTTTGACGAGACGCCCAACTTTTTCCTCTACGAAAATTCTCGATAGTGATAGCTAATACAGTATGGAGCCTCAAAAGTGTTAAATGGGTGAATGTTCAAATTTCATTACTAACAGCCTTTTTATTAATCGAATCTTGAAACAATTTCATTACGAATTGAAAACAATAATTGTCCTACAAAAATGATGATTCAATCAGAGTCTCCCAACATGTATGAACAACTAGGTCTGAAAAAATTATTACTAACCGGCTGATTTTTTCACTGTTTAGCAAATATTTCCTTCATGAACTGGTCACATTGTCCTACAAATTGAGTGGTACGTTTTTCCAGTCCTACGCTCGGAAGTTGTACCACAGAACCCACAATTAAAATGATTACTAACAATCTGAATATTTGTGAGTAGCTTCATTTTGACGAGACACCCAACTTTTTCCGCTGGCCCATAGACTATAACAAAACATTATTCACGTCAACCTAGCAACATCCTCATTATTTTCTGTCATTTTAGGACGAATTCGTTGACATTTCAGTTAGGGAGAAGATCCACAGAACCTTCTCTGATTACGATGAATTGCCAGTCTGCTTTCTCAATCCCAAATGTGACTTCTCGGACATAGATGCTGAACTGTCAAAAGAAGGACATTTGATTATGACCTTTGACTCAATGACCTACCAAGAGCAACTGCTCATCAAGATCAGCTCAGTGCTTGGTGATAGTTTCCCCAGAAGTCTCCTGATTTATGTTATGCAGAGTGGTGCTTCTTCCAGAGACACCTCTCTAGGTAGGTAAAAAACAGCTTGGAGCTCCAAACAAAACTAACATACAGGCCAATACTACGTACTCCGGAGTTACGTCGGTGCAACTCACTAAACAAAACGGATAAGCCCTATTAACTGTAACTATTTATGCATATTCCACTGTTAGTACAGTCAAATAGGGTTTTTAGCAGGAAAGTTTTGGGGTAGTTTTGATTTTTTCGATTTTTTATGTTTTTTGGAGTGCTGAATCCGAATCTGATGTCTGCTAACAAAATTTCGTGAGGGAACATTGAAAAAAGTACAAAAAAAGAGAAAAAATCTCATTCTTTGGCAGTTTTCTGCTTATAACTCGGAAACTATCAACTTTTCGTGAAAAACCTTTCCATACAAAATGAAAGTACATGAAATTCCTTATAAATTGTATTACCACAGATTGTTCTGCTACAACCCGTTCTGGCTCAAATTATAGTTGAAAATGAGGTATTTTCTATGACTCAATAAATGAAAAGAAATTAAATTCCGTGGTTCCGATAATGCGAACGTCTTGAAATTTTGCATGAACATTCAGTATATCAGTCTCGATTCACAAAAAAAATTAACTCGAATCGAATATCTTGTTATGGAAATGTAAAGATTCTTCTTTTCAATATTCCAATTCAATTTTCTATGGTTCTGTTCACACTATGGTCACACAATTTTGAATGAAGCTTCTTATGAGCATCTTGCATTTGGCCGCACCATTTCATTTCGATTGGTTTAGTTTTGTCTGGGATATTGAGGAACAGAAATTTTGAATGGCCATGTTTTATGAAACATAGAATATGGCCATTCAAAGTTTTTATTCCCCAATATCTCAGACAAAACGAAACCCATCGAAATGAAATGTTGCGGCCATATGCAAGATGCTCATGAGAAGCTTCATGCAAAATTGTGTGACCAGTGTGAACAGAACCATAGAAAATTGAATTGGAATATTGAAAAGAAGAATCTTTATATTTCCATAACAAGATATCCGATTCGAGTTAATTTTTTTTGTGAATCGAGACTGATATACTGAATGTTCATGCAAAATTTCATCCGGGGAAAAAAGTACTCATTTTTTTCCCGAGGAAAAAGGTGAGTACTTTTTTCCCGGCTACATAGAGAATCATTTTTTTGACAAGGAAAAAAGTAATTTCTTAAAAAGTCATATTTTGTGACCTGTCAAGAGATATAAAATGTCACATTTTTTTCCCGTCACAGAAAAAAATTAAAAGTAAGTTTTTCCCTTGTATAAATAACTATTGTGTATACAGAACAACGTCTGTTGGGTCTGCTAGTCATTTATAAAGAGATGGCATTGATAACTCAATTTGAGAAAATTTTGGTTTAGTAACGATTCTCCTTGAAAGGTGCGATATTTGATTGAAACTATAGCAAGCCGTTCCCCTGGGAACATGAAGGCACAAAGTGCGAAAATTGTAAAAAAGATGTTCTGTTATTTTCAGTGGTGAAAAGTCTATTCGAGAAGAGGGTATTATGTTGCGCTAAGGGTGACTTCAGTGAAGGGGGAGACTACCTTCTGATCAGGGACAAGATGTTAGATCCAACCAAAGATCAAAGGGTCAGGTGTTACTGTGTTGGGATATACATTTGTGGTAAGTTGAAAGATAACAAAGCTAATCAGTTTTTGAAATGAAGTAATTACTTGTAGATGACGTTCGAGATCTTCCGAAATATGCTTCGTGTGGCTACATACGCTTCATCTCCTCCAGGTTCAGACAGACGACATATAACCTGTTGACTGATGCTCAGAAGAAGATGTTTCACGCAAGAGCCGTGAAATATCTGCTGAGAGAGACCAGGAAGTGTGCGTCGTGCGGAGGCGCCCATTTCGACCTTAATGAATACTGTAAAATCGAAGCTGTAAGTTGAAATCTTTTCGATAGGCTAGAAAACATTTGAGCGAAAATTTCCTTGCTTATGTATTGTAAAGTTGTATTCCCATGGCGACTTAAGCCGGCCACTCACGTACAGTTGAAACTGAACTGTCAGTCGAAACTGAACTCGAATTTTTCAACTGAGAGAAATGAAATTGTTCATATTTTTAACTGAAAGATGTATATTTCGGCCAAAGAATCAGGCAAGTCCCGGAGTTGCCCGTTTTTGCACCGAAATTTCCTACGTTTCCGGAAAATTTTCTAAACCAGTATATTGATTTCTGTTTTCCGTTCAGAATAAACAAAGACCGAAGAAATCTTTGAGGAAGTCCGTTACTTCGATGGACTCAGAGATCTCAATGAGCCCCCACAGCTCAACGTACTCAGGGTATATCGATAAGGATTCTTCGTACAGTATGGGTTCCTATGCCAAGCAGAGCCGTGTATTCGGAAAATCTTTCGGTTACAAGTCCATGGGCGCATCCATTGGTCCCGGAATGGCTCCATCACTGGAAGACAGCGAAGAAGGTTCATTCTGTAAGTTAGATGCTTTTTTTCCAGCAGAAGTACCATTGTATTCAGAATACTTAGTAGGACAACCTGATGGAACAATAGTGTTTCAAAAATAGATATAAGAACTATGTTTCTCGAAAACTTTATAGGTTTTCACTCCCAGTCTCTGAAACAGGAAAAATTAAAAATTTTCGATTAAGATGGAGTGCTCCTGCGAGAATCTTTGCACTTATTTTTCAAGAGCAAATTGGTCTTGAAAAAATTTGAGAATTTTAATTATTTCTGTTTCAGAGACTGGGAGTGAAAACCTGTAACGTTTTTAAGAAATGCAGAATCCTCCGAGAATATGCACTGCGCAAAACAATCAACGCACATTCTGAAAATCTCAATTTTAATGAAAGTTAACTCTACATTGACTTTATAACTTATTTTTTATGCTCTCTCGGGAGGGTTTTGAACGAAACAAGACACATAAAATGGAAGAAAAATTAAGGTTTCATCGAATCTTATGTGAAAGAAGAGGAATGAACAATTTTCAAAATACTGGAATGCTGATAAGTGATTTAATACTTGGTAGTTCCACCTCTTGCGTTCGGCAACGAAGGTTCATACTCAAAATGTTCTGGTCTAATCCTTCCCAAATTTCTCTGAGTTGGATTCCTAAGTCATTGAGTAGCTGGATGTTACAAGGGAACGTAGATCACAATGGTAGAGGCAGAATCTAGACTAATCTGTGAAGAGAACTCTTTCCTGAGGTAAGAGCTGGGCCTCTTGCCGCGACACGAGGCCTTAAATCATATTCTCTGAGGCGATTTCTTATTGTCTGAGTGCTAATTTGCACCCCATGAGTTTGCTCAAGCTGATTTTGAAGGAAGCGAGCGGTTGCAAACCGTTGTCTCAACGAAGAAACTCTCAAGAAACGTTCTTGAATGGCAGTTGTTACCCGTGGTCTACCCTGTCCTGGTCTTCGGACATTCATACCTGTCTCCCTGAATCGCTGCAACATTCTGGACACACTTGTATGGGAAACTCCAAACCTTTCTGCAATTCTTGTGCATATCCACACTTCTTCTCGCAAAACTACCGCTGGGGCACATTCCTTTTGGGTCAAATTGCGTGTATAGCGATAGAGTGTACAAAATCAAACGAAAGAAAAACTATTGATCACTAGAATTGATCGAGAACAACTGATTTCAGAATGGAGCCAATACATTCAAAATCTGATAATCTCATCTTTTTTTATTCCTGCTGGGAAAAATCTGTATTGAAGAAAAACGTTGAAAGTGGATAACATATGCATGCATACTTCTGATAAAAATAACTATCATTATGAACACCTTCAGTTGTAGAATAAATTTGAGATTTCCATAATGCGCTTTAATTTTTTTGCGCAGTGTATTTGATATAAGAAAGTAGATATGTGTTTGACATGGCAGATGTGGCAACACTTTCGACTTGAGAATATTTTAGTAGAAAAGAGTTCCCTTATCCCCAAGGCTTCACCTAAAATATCAGAACGAAATTTTCACTAGTTCTACAAATTCTTCTAATAGGCCAAGTTAAAAGGAAAGCATGTATGTAAAGGGGCCCACTCACTAAGAAGGAAGAATGCGCAGTTAAGTATCTGCACGTTTGCTGTAACGCAAACGTGTGCATTCATATTTCCCACACACATGCACTTTTGCGTGTTGGTTTGGATGTGCGACAAGCGTGAGATGACGTCGAAAAAAGATCTGATGTTAATGGCAGTGGCGTGTGTTGTTATTAAGGAAAAAGTGTCCAAGGTATAAATATCGAACCCGACACTGTGTTGCTAAACATATGAAACGTGCAGAGACTTGTTGCCCATACACAGTCGTTTTTGGTCATTCTTCCACGTACAGTGAAGAATGCACACGCCACACGACGGAGATGATTGCGCATTCCAAATTTACGCCATACACACTGTTTTAACTGTACCCCGTACAACGCGCATTCAAGTCTTCGCGCTTCCCTCTTAGTGAGTGGGCCCTTTTAGGATAATAAAAACAAATTTTTAGACGTCGAGTACTTTGGTATCCTGAACCCGTTCAAGGTATTCCAGTATAAAGACAACTATTCCCTGACAAAACCATTCGCAAGAGCTGATTTTCAAACATGCTATTGCCAGCTGATACTGACATACCTCTACAATCAGCTTGTTCGTCATTACAGAGGATCAGGTATAAGAAATCATTTAGGATCTTTGAAATTTATTTATAGGTTATTTTGTATCCATTTCAGGACAATGGTTAGAAATGATAAATTCAATGATCCTCTACTCAAAAATATCTGTTGTTGACAGAAACTTCGCGGAGGGTTTGAACTGTGTGAAAAGTGTTCTGGAATTCTTAGAGGTATGTGAAATTTGAAATTATTTCGTTTTGTATTTTAGAAGGTTGAAGAACTGTTGCATTTTCATTCACACATAATTATCTTCAGGAATTTACAATTGAACTAATTTAGAATTATGAAATCTTTTAGTAAGATGCGATCTGATAAGCTTCTGATGTCACTTAGATCGCAAGGATCGATTGAAATGGCGTTAGTGAAGTTTCATTTTCACTAATAGACTGCCAAATCTTTTAACCCGATCCCAGAGTACCTTTTGTCATTCAGAGTTTGCTCTAAACTGATAACGACTAAAGGCTGTCTGCAGATTTTCTAGGTTACATAACCTCCACGCAGAATTTTTGAACTATATGCATGAATAGCTCAGGATAAGATGTCTGCTCAGGAGTATGAGCTCTATACAGGGTGTCCCAAAACTCGACGTCAACCCGGAACCGGGTGAAAAGGTAAGTAATGCTGGTTGTCAGAAAAATATAAAAAAAATCTAAGTTGCATGATTTAAAAATAATGGGCATTTAAAATAACACTCAAAATTCCACAACCTGTGACAGTCTTTTCGCTCCTGTTGCCACAAATATCAACTTTTTCCAACTTTTTTTTTGCTGTGTAACCTTGAATAATGCTTGTCTAAACTATAATCAAAATTTAGATACCAGCTGCTCTAGGTTTCATGAAAATAAGGCTTGCTTCTCAGAAACAAAATTCAAAATAAACAATTGCTTAGTTTCAAATGACTGTATTGAAAAAAATGTACTACGCAAGTTTGGCATGTTTTGTCAAAAGTTTGCGCATTTGGTAAGGATTCCAAAATAGTATAATACTTGTTGAACTGTAGCTGCCGTAGTTCAAAATTATTTTCGATTGCCTTTGAATACACTTTTTCTTAAACTGCTTCCCAGTAAAAAAGTCTAATGGATTCAAGTCCGGTGAACGGACCGGCCACCAGATTGGACCAGAACGTCCGATACATCTTCCGGGAAAAAATGTTACCAGAAAAAAAATTTCCAAAGAAATTTCTCAGGAGAAATTTTTTCTGGAAAAATTATTTTCTCTGGAAATTTTTTTTTCTGGTAACTTTTTTTCCCGGAAGATGTCCATTGGACTTTTTTACTGGGAAGCAGTTTAAGAAAAAGTGTATTCAAAGGCAATCGAAAATAAATTTGAACTACAGCAGCTACAGTTTAACAAATATTATACCATTTTGTAATCCTTACTAAATGCGCCAACTTTTGACAAAACTTGCCAAACTTGCGTTGTACATTTTTTTTTCAATACAGTCAGTTGAAACTATGCAATTATTTATTTTGAATTTTTTTTCTGAGAAGCAAGCCTTATTTTCATGAAACCTAGAGCAGCTGGTATCTAAATTTTGATTACAGTTCAGACAAGCATTATTCAAGGTTACACAGCAAAAAAAAAGTTGGAAAAAGTTGATATTTGTGGCAACAGGAGCGAAAAGACTGTCACAGGGTGTGGAATTTGGCGTGTTTTTTTTTAATGAACCATTATTTTGAAATCATGCAACTTAGATTTTTTTTTATATTTTTCTGCCAACCAGCATTACTTGCCTCTTCACCCGGTTCCGGGTTGACGTCGGGTTTTGGGACACCCTGTATGTATAGTCCGTTCACGAAACTTTAAGCTGTCGGTTAGCCATGACAATTCGGCATATTCCAATGGGTTTTTTAAAATTTAGGGTATGTTGTTTATTTCCTTGTCAGATTGATACGCAATGTTGTCGATATAACATAAAATTCTCTGGCCGGTTACATTCGGCAACGTTTACTTTATTTTACGTTATGACAGTAAATACTGCCAACTTCAGATAAATGAACAAACGCCTACTATGCGCTCAAACTCTCGTGAACGGACTATAGTTGTTGATTTATTCCGCTCAATTGTTATTCATGCACTTTTGGCAGTTGCCATGGAATCTTTTCATCATGATATTATATTTTTATAGACATCCGGAGAAAGCTTAGGTGAACCCAGTTGGAGAATACCAATCTACGAGGGCAAACTGTATATTTGGTATGGTGTCATTTTGATTTCTCAAGGCCAGATAAATGAGGCGATCAAAAGATTGTATCTAGCGATGTATAAATTGGGTAAAATGCATTTAGCTTTATTTCTCTTGAAACCACATTTAGAACAGTTAGTGAAATACAAGGTTTCTCAAAAAAGTTTATATTTAGGGATCGAATGAGAAAGTGAGTGCGGTGTATCGGAAAGATGTTTATCAATTATTTACACAATGGGCATTTTCAGAATGTTAAATAAAACATAGTATATCTTCAACTAACAGCATTAAGAGAAGTGTAAAATATTTATAGTCCGTTTACTAAAGGTTGAGCTGTCTGTTGGCCATGGAAATTTGGCATATTCCACTGTGTATATTGAAATTTTAGGTTATGTTGTTTATTTTCTTGTCAGATTGATACGCAGTGTTGTCAATATTGCATAGAGTTCTCTTATAACTCGCAAGCTCGTCGGACGAGGCCGGATACATTCGGCAACGTTGACTTTATTGTACGTTATGACAGCAAATACTGTCAACTTCAGATAATTAAACAAACGTCTACCATGCGCTCAGCCTTTCGTGAACGGATTATATGTATCCAAATATTCACTTTAAATTTTGATTAATCAATTTTCGATGATATATTGAAAATGCGACTTCATCTACTGGTAATAATGATAATGTTAGTATCGTTGTAAACTGTGATTCAACATTCAACCAATGAAATGAATGCTAACGCATACGTCACACTCAACCGCATATTCTGATTGTTTGAATTCGCTAGCGCATTCCGGTGATTTCAATTGTTTTGTAGTGTGAAGACTTATAAGCATACGTTTTCTTCCTTCTTAGTCGCCTGGCATTTTCGAACAAGAAGTACGCTTGGCGCAAACCTTGAATGCTACGCGCTAGTGTATTTTTATCGGACAATGTGCGATCTGCTCTCGAGAAACGACTGAATTTCCAAGAGCCAAGTTACCCATTAACATAACCCCCGCACCTCTCGGATTCATCGCATTCACGCAGTGTGTTTAATAAATATAAACTTCATTTCGAGGCACCTTTTACTTCTTGGACTAAGCTCACAAAATGTTGTTCAAATACCAATGATAGTTAATCTTAAAGATTCAATATTGGAATTTTCAGTACATTCGACTACCGAGAATTTGAAACTCAAGGAAACAACGCATAAATTCAATTAAACGAATGTTTGAAATGAAAAGAGTAAGGATGAAATTCAAAGCAACAAAAATTGGATTGAAGTTAAATATCATTATTCCTCATTATTATTATTATTCAAAATTACCGACAATATTGATGGTAAAATACCAAACTGTTTTGCAACATCTGTTCACAATGATCCATTCTGCACAGCTTTTCTCATCAATTAAAATACACCTGATCTGTAGAAGATGAATCGAATAACAGCTGTACCTCAATTACACTCAGCCCTTCCTACTGTCATTCCCGAAATACTTATGCAGCAGTATCTAAGGCAGTGAGCATTCACACTCTGTTGCAACATTTTTCATGCGACCAAGTGTCGGCAATGACAGACAAAGAAATTCCACAGCAACCTAGTTAAATTTAATCACTTACCGCTGTTCACGCTGCCAGTCCTTTGACTTCCGTACAAAAAACCGCCAATTCAGGGAGCGTAGAGCAACACGAGTGGCAATGTGAGGCAGCAGGGAAGTGTAATCGGGGTGTTAGAGTGTTAACGAGCAGCATGTCCCGTCTACAACTTTTAATAAACCAGAAGACTAAAATCCATTGTTTTTTTAGTTTCTAGAGTGTTATTCATGGGACCCGAAGAAAACTTGAGGTTATCGAGAGATTAAAATCATCAAGTGTCAAATTATCGAGAGTCGACTGTAACAAAAATTATTCTTTCTCAAATTTTGAATATTCGACCAATTCGGTTAGGTATTTTAATAGTATTGAATGTCCTGATATCTGGGCAGTTCATCGTAAGGTGAATAAAACCACTTTTCCAGATAAAATACTTAAGTGATTTTAATGTCTCAACGTGTTTCGAACTATAAGTAGCTCAAACTCAGGAGAAAAAAAACACGAAAGTGAATTTAAAAAACTCATGAATAAAAAGCAACAAAGCCAGTGACCAAACAAACCAAAAAAATTTAAAAAGGCAGAATGTCACCAGAATAAACTTACAGGATATCTTCGAAACAATTCATTGGATGCTTGCTAAAGTCATACAAATGATCTGAAAATGAGTCTTACCATATCAAAAATTAATCAATAAATTGAGTCTCTTGGAGGACAAACTAAACAAATTCACAAAATTGGCAAAGGTATAAAAACGAGAAAACATTCTGAGAAAAACATTCGACATCTCCAAAAATTTTAACTACTATATTCGTCATTCAAGCCATCTAGTAGACAGTTTTTTAGCTTCACTTTCGTGTTTTTTCTCCTGTAGATGAGCTACTTATAGCTTGAAATATGTTGTGACGTTAAAATCGCTAAGTATTTTATCTGGAAAAGTCTTTTATTTACCTTACAATTTTAATCGTTCCTTATAGCTATTTTTTCCAATTTCAAAACGAAGTGAACCTAATCCAAAATGAATTAGTATCAGTAGATCCATATCAAGTATTCCACCTACATTGCTGAAGGCCAATTATGAATTTTTGCAGGTTATCCTTTCCCAAAGAACAAGATCGCTATCCACCTAAGACTATTGATGAAAAAGTTGAAACAAAGACTGCGTATGTATCTGTTTCCTGACAATTTCTTCAAAAAAGCATCAGTCAAGACGACAACGACGTGTTAGACACTGTGTCATGTTGCCTGAATCATTTGTTCGGCATTTTCGTGGTAAGTGACACCTAGAGGAGTTAAGACTGTACTAACTCAACTGCCCCCTTCTACTATCTTCTCATTTTCGACCAGTTATTGATTGAAATATATTTTGGGAGGATTCTGCATTTCTAAAAAAACTTTATAGGTTTTCACTCCTATTCTCTGAAACAAAAAAAAACTTACAACCTGTCCTTTGAATTAGTTACTGCTTCATCATGTTTATGGCCAATCAATAAACCATCTCATCCGGTATACATAAGAGGGAAAGGAGAAGGCATAGGCATATGTGGTCCCTAATACAGGGAATCAATGCCCTTGAGAAAATCAATAACAACGCTTCAAACTGAAATTCTGAAAGATTCAAAATCAGAAACCTGGAATGAAAGGGTGTGAGGAAGTGAACCATTCTGATAGTCAAGCTGCTATTGAATCACTGCACTCCTATGTCATCGCCTGCAACCTATTATGGGAATGCAATAGAGTAGGCAAGAACAGCAAGGCCTCTTTAAAGAAAAAAATTGTAAAGTTTGAGTAAGAAACGCTAAGATGAACATTTTACATAGCAACCTATGATGTTACAATCATTTATCTCGTATAATTACGTATATGTTCCGATTTTTTTATGTTTCATATTCGTTAGGAATGTTTAGTTGATGTAAGTTAACCTTTCAATGATTAATATATTAAGATTAAACCACATGTCAATAATGTGACTATTGACATAGGCTTTAACCTTAATATATTAATGACGCCAGCCGGCATAAGAGCGAAGACTCCATGAAAGTAATAATTCCTGGGCAAAATATTACTCTAATACTAGAGTAATATTTTGCACAAAAACCCTCATCAGTCGCACTGTAGAAACACAATCTAATATAATCTAACGGCCTAGGACCATATTTGAACTAAAATCCTTTTGGTATCCCAGGCACAAAAGAACATGAAGAAGGCAGAGCTGTGTGCTGTATGGAGTCTGACGAAGGCCTTGGAGGCGAGCCGAAACATGTTCCAGGTGTGCGGGGCATTCAGCTACATGATCCTCATCGCCAACTACAAGAAGAATAAGTTTTGGGGAGTGGTCCTCGAAGTGCACGCCCTCAGGTTCTGTCATAAGAAGAAATACGGTTTAGATCCTCCTGAAATGCAAGCTGTCATCAAATTATATAATGTGATATTCGAAACCAGGTAGGTTGGATCGAAGATCTAAACATTGTCAAAATTCTGCAAGAGCTTAATTGCGTCGTTCAGATGCAGAATACAGAAAAAAAGGTGTTGGCGTGAATTTCCTGATTCATTGAAATACACTCACCGGTAAAATAATCGATCCACTCGATAAATCTATGAAGTTTATAGATTTATAAATATGGTATTTTGACTCAGATTTCATTGAATTTTTTTTTCAATTGTAGGTATGTTCATCCTAAATCACTCACCACATTCAAATGAAAATAAATCTGTATTTTACTGTAACTTCAAAACCACCTGTGGCGTGTTCCATCTGTTCCATCACATGATTTCTCATATCATCATCAAGACACATCTTCTCTTGACAATTATTACATTCTTCATTTTCTACAATAGCTCAATTTTTGTTGAAGATATAAGGTTTTCAGTGAAGCATTTCATTCCGCAACTTCGCTATGGCAATAACCAAATATCCCTATAAAACTCTATACTGCTAACGTGAAATAAAAGTTGAAGCAGTCTAGTTTCCATTTTAGATGGCCTCTTCAATAATCTGCGCATGTGCAAAATTGAGGCTATGATTTTTAGTTATTTTCATTTGACAAGTCAAAATTTAAACTATTCGAAGTTATGCTCTGGCGCCTGCGCAGTGAATTCATTGGGCCATTGTACCACGTGGATCCATGTTAGCGGTATAGAAGTTTATAAGTATATGCAATAACCTTAAATCGCGCTCGGAGCCTATCTATGTTTTTTATTGATCTGAGCCGTATATTTGTAATTCGGTTTTTGCGGAAAACGTCTGTAATTTTTCTTTATGATTCGTTTTTAGATTGGCTAGAGCAGAATTCGATGAATCCCTTCAAATAGGCTACATTCTGTCGAGGTTATCAGTGGCCAGCAAAAACTCCCCAACAACAATAAAGGCCTTCAGAAGAATAATTTGTATGCTTATGATCAAGATGTATCTAGCTGAATGCGTCACTATGATAGAAGAATTGTTCTACCACGTGACAGAAATAGACGATGCTCAAGGTGAGATTCTGCTGTATCTGTTAGTTAGTTAAATGGTGGTATTCTGCTTTCATCTGTTAGCCAATCTGTAACTTTTCGTAAGAAAATTGCAATTCTAAACCTCTTCAAGGAATATATAGTCCGTTCACGAAAGTTTGAGCGCATAGTAGGCGTTTGTTTATTTATCTGAAGTTGGTAGTATTTTCTGTCATAACTTAAAACGTTGCCGAATGTACCCGGACTCGTCCGACGAGCTCATAGACTTATAAAAGAATGGACAGGTAGTGTGAGAGAGAATACTGACTTCAGACAAGGATAGAGTAATATTAGTGCGAAGCACAGAACATATAGTAAAAACATCGCAGATATCTACGCATTAGATATTTTTATGTTCAGTGATTTTTCCAACATTAAGAGAGAGAGAGAGAATGTGAAGGATGGAGTGATATTAGTTTAGTTTAGTCTATGCACCACACTAATATTACTTCATCCTTCACAGTATCTCTCTCACTTATGTTGGGAGCACAAGAATTAGTGTGTAAGTCACGTGACGCCCTGTCCATTCTTTTCTATGTCTATGGACGAGCTTGATATTTACATGGACCTATAATACTAACTGGACGTCGAACTTCCTTACTGTCACGTAGAAAAAAGTGAGGCAAATGGCCGCCATTTGCAGTTTGGAGTGAACCACAAATATTTTGATGTTTTATGCCATCTGTGCTCGAATTTTGATTGAAACATAGACGTTCCTTTGAAAGAAGTGATGAAAAATGAACTCTTCATATTAGTGTTCTGTGAACTCTGACATTTCGGTCTATTAAAATTATAAATATTTGCGATTCTTGTGATTAGTTATTAAACAATATTGGTAATCCTATCATTTTGATCCGTTGAAATAAAATAAATAAAGGAATATTGGTAATTCTAATATTTAAATTCATAGAAAAAGTGACATCTCTCAAAATATTTGTGGTTCACTCCAAACTGCAAATGGCCGCCGTTTGCCTCAAATTTTTTGACAGGTTCGCCATCTAGTTAGTATTTATGGATATTTATCAGAGAACTCTATGCAACATTGGGTATCAATCTGACAAGAAAATGAACAAGATAACCTAAAATTTCAATATACACAGTGGAACATGGAAATTTCTATGGCCAACCGACGGATCAACCTTTCGTGAATGGAGTATACGTATAATGTCAAAAAAAGTCCGTAAAAGCTTCGTTTCGGAGTTACAGGGTGTTGAAATGTTCAAAAAAAAAATGGTTTTTTCTTCATAACTCCTGCAGTTTTTGAGATATTCAGTCCAAATTTGGAATGCGAGCTATTTTCAACAGTCTCCATCATTGCAAGTCCTGAATCTTAACTAGAATCTACAGGGTGTTTTATTTTCCGGAGCCATGTCTCCTTTTTCCCTCTCAAACTTTTTTGATAAACACATTCAGACTAAAGTTCTGTGAATTCGGGATCTTAATCCTCATATGAATTTATGGTACTGATGGACTGATTCTCCAGAGATTTATTTATTTTGTTTGTTATTCAACTCTCATTGCTGAACCGCGGCCATATGTTGTTCTATAGTGGAACTTGGTTGGTTTTTAACTACTTTGTAATAATAAGAATTTAAGGAAATAATTTGACGCTTGGTCTCAATTTTATATATTTCTAATTATGACATCCCGTTACTGAGGTAACTCTTTTCTCCTAGCACACTACTCCTACAGTTCTTTTCCAAGCCCACAGAAAGGCTACGGTCCAGCAGACGTTAACTTTGAGGCACTTTTTGCAAGTTCATCGGTTTTTTATTTATTTCAACACCGAAATTCCCTAGCATCAATAGCCGATTTACTTCACTGACTCTTGCCAGTTACTGCAATCCCATGTCAGCAGAACCCCTTTAAGTGCGAGTTATATGTTGGATTCCCTCTATAATCTTATAATGTATATATTTTGCTGACTCTTGTTTTACCATTCCAGGAACTATCCCATAGTAGGGGATAACTGGTTTACTTGCTATGTAAATAAGAGTAGATAAGGCATTATTGTACTGAATGTTGTGACTTTACCATTGTCAACTTTGATCAATAGTCAATAAAGCTTCTTAAAAATCAAAGTTTATTAATTACAAACATAAGTTGCGATTTCATGGAAGAAGCGTTAGCGTTAAAGCGTTATATCTGAGGGGGAATACTTTGAGGGGAACATAATGGACATTGATAAATGAATAAATTCACCTTCACCTACTATTGGATGAAATTTCTAAACGATACGTTTCAGGCAAAGCCGAGTACTACGCATGCGCGCTGATGTTTCACCTCGAGACAGGGTATAACTACATCCCGTTCAAAGATATAGAGAAGTACTACCAGGGAGAATTTATACTGTCCTCCAACCAATCTCAGAGGAGATTTTTGATATTACTTAGAGTGTGGTAAGTTGAAAATTTCTAGTAGGTAACTCAAAGTTTGATTTCTTGCCATAAACAGGTGTTTATTGTATTTGTATTGATTTTACATGTTGATGTACGAGAAAAACCTTTTGTTCGTAACCAGTCTCGTTGTTTAATAGCCAGACCTCGTATATTCATCTAGAAGCACACACTGATAATATAAAATACATACAGGTTCGGAAATTCACATCGAAAACATACGAACTTCGATGCATTAGAGAGAGTATTTTTGAGAACCAGATGAACAGTGGTATATTCGACAGATTTGTGACGGGATGGACGGTCCGATGAACGAATAATATGGTGGTCTCTCAAATCGAGCATCATGGGCAGCCCGATACATTGAGTTATTGCGTCGCGATTCGAATAGTTGCCAGACAGTTTTTTTCGGCTCAGAGTAAGAAATAAACATAGAAATGCCCGAACGCGTGAATATTACTGTATTGTAATCAACCAAGCATTAGAGTGAGATTGAAAGCATTTCACTTGCACACTGGGGTAAAGTAAACAATTGGTTGGATTTGCATTTTTCCAATTCCTGAATATAAAACAACATTTTCGTAATTTTGTTCTAGCTATAATTAACGGAATAGCCTTAAGCAACAATAAACTGCCACCAAATCATTGAAATCATTCAGTTTATGAACGTCAAATCGAAATGAAATAGTTAACACATCCCATCAAGAAACTAAACACTAACATACAATGTTGCCAAACTGACAGAATTGTCTGTAAGAGACGCAAGCCGTTAGTATTAGAGTCGGGGAGCGGTAAACCAATTATCCTAATGCGGAATAAACATACGGCAACGCCGGAAGTTTGTTCGAGCGTATAAACAGAATTTACTTGATTGCATAACAAATGTGTGAAGGCAACTCTAGGTTTACTTTTTACTCTGAGTTTTTAGGCCACTCCCAACGATAAGACAAAGATAACTTCTTAATCCGCATAGGACCATTCATTCCTGTCCGATACGTGTAGCATATGAATCTTTCGAAAAAACTACTGTTCAACTCTACGGCAAAATTCTCTCTCAGATGTATTGAATTTGGTATGTTTCAGATGTGAATTTCCGAACCTGTATATCTATATTTTTCATTTTAAGAACGTAAAATTATGACATAGTCCATAATAAAATATCCAAACACTGACCAACATATTGCAGGTTTTGTCGCACTGGCCAATGGGAAAGAGCAGAAATAGTAAATAGGCAACTGGTTCATGTGTCCTCGAAACAGATGGAACTGGTAGAGATGACTCTCCACATAAACCGTTGTGTACACGCGTTGTATGAGGTAGAATACGAACTGATGCGTTTGGTCTACATGATGAACAAGAGGAACATCTATGATCAACCCAAAACTAAAGCTAAAATAGCCGAGCACTGGAAAGTTCTAGAGACTTACATGGATGTAGTGCCCATGATTAAGCCAAGGTATAGTCCGTTCACGAAAGTTTGAGCGCATTATAGGCGTTTGTTTATTTATCTGAAGTTGGCAGTATTAGCTATCATAACGTTAAATAAAGTCAACGTTGCCGAATGTACGCGGCCTCGTCCAACGAACTTGCCAGTTATCAGACAACTCTATGCAATATTGACAACATTGCGTATCAATCTGAAAAGAAAATAAACAACATAACCTAAAATTTTAGTATACACAGTGAAAATTACCGAATTTCCATAACCAACCGACGGCTCAAGCTTTCGTGAACGGACTATACAGGGTGAGTCTTTGACTTGTACATATATTTTAACCGTATATTCCTTGGGTCGAAAGAAACACTTTTTTCCTCTACCATTTTTCCGATTCGGCCTAAATAAGAAGATATAGCCCTTTTTTGTTTTCAGAATGAGCTATGCCGCCACTGGTAAACTAACCACTGAATTTTTGCAAGTACGCGATAAAGCATTCAAACCTTTGAAATAAGCTATTGTATCAAAGAAACGAGTAGATATACCATTCGAAATTTTCAAATAAGCTGCTGTATTAAAGAAAGAAATATGAACTCACTTTTTCAATACCAGTTGTATATTTTCTAATGCAATGATTGATTCATCCAAAATTTTGCTAGTGATGAAAAGCAGAAAAATCTCTTCTTGATGTATACTTCATTTTTGATTATATCGGATTAACTTTCAAACCACCTATTCTAGCATTCATTTCCAATATCTCTTGAAATCTTCCGTGCAAGCAAAACAACAACTCAACAATAACACGCATGACATTTCAGGTTCATAAACACCAGTTGGGGCGATTGAATTTCAAGGGGTGTCCGCATCATAGAACAAACTTTTCTCTATGGTCCGCATGGTGAAAGTCACAGACGTGACACTAGATTCTTTGACATCGGTGTTCTGTGGTTAGTTTGTTTTCAAAATCATACGACTTCATGAATAATTACTTATTAAGGTCATTTTAGTAGTAATAAATATGATGAATAAATGAGAAATGAACGTATTCTAACGTAATGTAAATTTGGATCAACGTATGTCAAAGCTCGACGAAACAAAATTGCAATAGGTACTTCAAAAGTGGTGTGGAAATTTGCTTGAATAGATAAGGATTTACACTGAAGAAGTATAGAGGTGAGCTCATTCATTGTAGGTAATCCCATTTTTAGAGAAAATCCGCTAGTTCCCTTACCATTCATCATTCCAGATAACAAATTCTCAAAATATTCTTGAAATTTGTCAAAGTGACCACATAGGGAAAATTGAATTCTGTGAATATTTTCGACAGAGTTGCATTCAGCCAAAGTACCCAATTTTTCGAATTTTTAAGATTTTTTCTTTCTTTCAACATCGAATTACTCGGAATTTTGTAGTCTGGAAAGATTGATCACATTCATGAAAAACTATGTTTTAAAAATCATTTCATTTGAAGGAATCGTTTTCGAGCTATTACTGAAAATGTATGCGTTTCATGGATTTTCAACAGCCTGTATCTTTGTAACCAGGCCGAATCAGAAAAATGGTAGAGGAAAAAAGTGTTTCTTTTGACCTCAGGAAACTACGGTTAAAATATATGTACAAGTCAAAGACTCACCCTGTATACTCCGTTCGGATATTATTGAGCACAAAGTAGGCCATGGAAATTTGGCATATTCCACTGTTTATATTAAAATTTTAGGTAAGGTTGTTTATTTTCTTGTCAGATTGATATGCAATGTTGTCTTTATCATGAAAAAGTTGCAGAAATCGCGAATTTCTCACAATGTCAATTAACATCTGAAAATTGACAATTTGATAATGCAATTCAGACAGTTCTAAATACCTAACGACAGAAGATTGAAATTTTACATTACATCACGAAAGTTTGAGCCGTCGGTTGACCATGGAAATTTGGCATATTCCACTGTGTATATTGAAATTTCAGGTTATGTTGTTTATTTTCGTGTCAATACGCAATGTTGTCAATATTGCATAGAGCTCTTTGATTTCGGAAGCTCATCGGGCTAGACCGGGTTAATTTACGTTATGACAGTAGATACTGCCAACATCAGATAAATCTGAACAGATGATACTTTCACTTATTCCTTGTTTTTTTCAGGATGAACTTGCTTAAGGCCTTTGAGGCTATCATTTACGACGACGAACGAAAGATGATGAGATGTTTAAGCAGAGGTAGGAAATATGCTGTGAAACAGGACAACTTGTTGCTGAAGAAAATGATCGATTTTTTGGAGGCGGTAAGATTTAATTCTTATCTAGCGATATATGTCAAAATTACTTCATTCTCGGAACGTCAAGCCACCATTGGTTCCGATATTGCGTGGGTTCACACTGTCGTATAATTTCGTGAATTCTTTTTCTGATTTTCGAGACCCTGGAGGTGTTTAGGGAGTCTACAGAAAAATATTTGGGGTCGTAAATGCCTATGCCAGATTAGTTGGTTTTTGCGAAGTCGAGTTAACCTTTCCACACTTTCTTTAGGCGTTTTCGGAAACTTACTCAGGGTTATTAACACGCTCCATTGGGTCACGTGACGCACCTACTCGGATCACGGACCCGGATTCTAAGTTTACGAAAACACCAGGTTTAGGATTTGAAGTGTCAGACGTATCAATAACATAACCAAACATTTTATGAATTTATTTTTTCAGTCCAGTCTATTTTCGGATTGTCTCTAGCTTTACTTGCATTTATTGACTTTTGTTGAAAATTTCTTATAATTTCTGGTGTGCCCTACCATGTTCAATGTTATTTTTGAGTAGATAGGCTAAATATAAGTGAAGATTTGTTTATTCAGTTTCAGTTTATTTTCGAATTGTCTCTAGCTTTGCTTGCATTTATTGGCTTTTGTAAAATTTAAAATCTTATAATTCCTGGTGTGCCCTCCCATGTTTAATGTTATCTTTGAGTATTTATTTTAGAGAAGTAAAGAAGGCTGTAGCTTGGCGCAGAAAGATCTGCATACTAAGTTACAAAGAAGTTGTTTCACATTATTTTCTTGACTCATAGAACCACAAATTTTACATTGAGCCAAATTTAGGAATAGAATAAACGAAATTACTAAGATAAGAGTAGTAGACTTATTCTCGCCTTTTTCAATACAAAATTAAACTTCAGTGCGCATGCGGTGACTCTGCTCTTTTGTAGGGTTACGATAGATCAACCAGAGTCAATGATCGAGTTAATAGCACCGTACTTTCCGAACACGGGTTGGATGTTCGGGTTAGGTAAACGAACGCGAAGGTTAGGGATCGAGTTAACCCGAAATTCTGAAGACACTCATTAGATCTTCTTTCTTCACATATACAGATTTGGAAATTCACATCTGAAACATACGATATTAAATGCATCAGACAGAGAATTCTTCCCTCCAGTTGCACAGATGAATAGTCGAGATAATCAAGTGCTGTAACTAAATGAATTCCGTTGTCTTATTGCAATAACCTAGTCTGGTCTCTCCCTTATCGCAGTATGGTAGGGAACCTGCAGTACACGTATATGGAATTATTTAATTTGTCAGGCAGATTAATGCAATAAGACAATGGAGTTCAGCGTGTTACAGCACGTCATTGTCTCGACTATTCATCTGTGCAACTGGACGGAAGAATTATCTGTCTGATGCATTGTATATCGTATGTTTCAGATGTGAATTTCCAAACCTGTAGATTTCCTCACCAAATGTTTGTTTTCAGTACTGGCTGGATAAAGTCCCTGAAGAAGACGCGGAAATGTGGATAAAACACACCGAACCTGAAAGTTATATACAGTACAGCCAGCTCGATCATGCTGATAATATTATGTGTTATCCCTTCGAACCTCCGTTGTTCTATTAATTTATGAAGTGTTTTATTTAAAAAACGTTAAATCAGGAAAACATTTCTAATATATTTATATTTTTTCATTTAGGAAAATAAACTTTTATGAACACAAGAGATAATTGATTTATATATAGGTTGTGAAACGCCATTCGCTAGATATTATCGAGTGAAAAGTAGTTTTATCCACTACTATTTCTTCTTTTATTTAATCAATTAAAGCAATTTTTATTACAAATTCAATGACAAGTTCTCCAAAAATTTCTCATGTGTTAACTTGACTTTTTCCACACTTGTAATAGAAGGGTCTTATTGTAAAATAGTTTATTATGCAACTAGCGTATAATGATAGCTATTATTCGCGAGGTGAAGTTTAGGCCACGAGCCATAGGCGAGTGGCCCAAATCACCGAGTGAATAACAACCATTATACGCGAGTAGCATACTATACTTTATCCACGACTACTGAATAGACCCTTCTATGACAAGCGTGGAAAAAGTCAAGTTGACACATGAGAAGTTTTTGGAGAACTAGTCATTGTATATTTTGTAATAATATAAAGCTTTAATTGATATAATAAAAGTAGATTTGGCCCCCGATTGACAAGGTATGCTCATATTTGTTAGTTGGAGTACTTTAGAATACAGAAGAAATTTAAAGAATATTATATCGAAGCTGAATCTATACTCCGTTCACGAAAGGTTGAGCCGTCGGTTGGCTATCGAAATTTGGCTTATTCCACTGTGTATAATAAAATTTTAGGTTATGTTCTTCATTTTCTTGTCAGATTGATACGCAATGTTGTCAATATTGCATAGAGTTCTCTGATAACTCGCAAGCTCGTCGAACGAGGCCGAGTACATTCGGCAACGTTGACTTTATTTTACTTAATGACAGTAAATACTGCCAACTTCAGATAAATACAGAAATGCCCACTATGCGCTCAACCTTTCGTGAACGGACTATATGAAGCATCTGACAGCAGTGAATTTATAATATCATTTATGCCTTGTGATTATGGAGTATCACAAAGGCCGAGCACAAAGACTTACAATGGGCTGATTTTACAATAGTCGTGGATAAACTATGATAGCTGGACTGTGAACAGTTCAGCTTGGAGCTTATATGGACAAAGGAAATATCGAATGATTCAATCTTTTATTTTATTGACAACTGCTTTCCAACTTTATTACAACTTGATTAAAATGATGCTTTCAATATAAAATTCTACAAACTAGATCTAATACTTGTCACGGTCGCCAAATGTTAAAATCTTCGATAAATATATTCAGAAGTCGCGGATAAAGTATAGTATGCTACTTGCGTATAATGGCTGTTATTCGCTCGTTGATTTAGGCCACTATCATTATACGCTTTTTGCATAAGATACTATCATATTATCCAAAAAACATCATCTTATATGTTTTTTATTAGCTCTGGAAATAAGTAAAATGAAAGTTGGAATAACGCGGGTTTTAATGCTATAGTGAGGACAATCAGAAGATGTGCTCACTCAATCAATTGCAATGGACTGAAATTACTCTGTAACAGCTTTATAGAAACACAACTTAGATACTTTCACCGTGCTGGGTTTTTGCTCCAAATTATTTGATATAGCAATAAAAACAATATACATTCTGAGGTGAAAACAGAAGAGTGAAAACGCTGAAAGAATGCAATCAGTTAATCAGTATCGAATAAAAAGATTCACCAGTTTACAGCAGCATTACTGACAAACCAGGAACAATAATGAATAATATAAATTCTTAAAATAGACCTTATATGATGAGGGACAAAAAATGACTGGAAAGAAAAACAATTATACTTTTGTAAGAATTTTATTTATAACAATTTACAAAGGTTCTGATACCAGCAATTCGCTGATCTATAGTCCGTTCACGAAAGGTTGAGCACATAGTAGGCGTTTCTTTATTTATCTGAAGTTGGCAGTATTTGCTGTCATATCGAAAATAAAGTCAACGTTGCCGAATGTACCCGGCCTCGTCCGACGAGCTTGCTAGTTATCAGACAACTCTATGCAATATTGACAACATTGCGTATCAATCTGACAAGAAAATAAAGAACATAACCTAAAATTTTAATATACACAGTGGAATATGCCAAATTTCCATGGCCAACCGACGGCTCAACCTTTCGTGAACGGACATATAGTCCGTTCACGAAAGGTTGAGCACATAGTAGGCGTTTTTTTATTTATCTGAAGTTGGCAGTATTTGCTGTCATAACGTAAAATAAAGTCAACGTTGCCGAATGTAACCGGCCTCGTTCGACGAGATTGCGAGTTATCAGACAACTCTATGCAATATTGACAACATTGCGTATCAATCTGACAAGAACATAACCTAAATTCTAATATACACAGTGGAATATGCCAAATTTCCATGGCCAACCGACGGCTCAACCTTTCGTGAACGGACTATAGTCAAAAATGATTATTATTCAAAGGATAGAAAATAGAATTTGAATCAAGTGATACATTTTAAGTGACAGACAAACTTTGACTTATACTTCAAAATATGCAATTTTAGTTTTGAAGAATGTTTACTTCTAAAGGTACTTCAAAACTATCTATTAATTGAACTGTTATGAAAATCGATTAATTTCAGCGAATGTAGAAGATTTTATATGGGCTATAAGGCAGAGGCACGAAAACATGAAAATACAAGAACTGCAATCCAAGGCTACCATTTACGAGGACAGGAGAAAGAGTATAGATACTTCCTCATTCTGGGAAGCAAAAACCAAAATACTTGCGTCTCTAGTTCCTGATGAAGTACTTCAAGATGTGAACGATTATTCACACAAACATTTTAATGCATGTTTACTTTTTGGAGATGTTTCAGGTATGTTACAGGGTCCGGCACTCGAAGTGTAATCTATTCAAAAGCCCAAAAGGCCATAAATTCGGTTGGGAAAATGATTTTCATTGATTTGTATGTACCGGGTTTTTCACTCTAATTTGACCCCCCTTCAACTTTGCTTCTAAGAGAGATAGAGAAAATTCTTTCATACAAAAATTTCACGAAATCGACTGAGGTTTTACAATATGAATTCACTTAATGGAATACTTATATGGTGGCCAACATATTGTTGGCAACTTCATTTTTTTCACATGGAACACCCTGTATATTTTTCCATGTTTGGCTAGCTCTCTTTCTCCTGATTTCGAATATGTAACATATGTTGATCTATTTCTTTTATTCTGAGAACTACAGAGTTTCAAATTTTAAAAACCACCTGGCAAGATCTGTGAGGCAGAGTGCGTTTACTGAAAATGCTCATTTTTCTTCCTTTTTTTGATAGGCTGTTTCCTCCTGATCTCGAATATAAATGCGCATGTGGATGTGTCTCTTCAATTTTCAGAGAAAGTTTTGAAATGATGACACCGAATAAAAATATATGTAAAATACCTACGAAATTCTTTATATCAAAACAATCTACTTAAAAGTAATATTTTAGAATGAATACTTAACGATTACTTAACCAATGAACAATGATAAAATATGGTAGTATGGTAAGAATAACATCAACTAAACAAATTGCTCGAAATGACCACCTTCATTCAATACACATAGTTCACATCGTTGTCTCAAGATGTTTAGACTATTTTTGATAACATTATTATGGCTCTGATTCAAGTCAGAAAGTAAAGCTTCAAAATTTGTTTTAAATCATTATTATCATTATTCTTTGTGCGTTAACGGAATTAGTTCCGAATTATGGGTTTAATATTGGTTGATTTTATATCATTCAAATTATTCTCCGCTTTCATTGATTATCATTATTGTTGAAGTAACGGCTATAAAAACGTGTCCAACGGTGTTAATTTGGGACTATTTGGTGGCCATGAAATGGGTGCGCCATTACCAATCCAAAGATCAAATTGGCCATATTCACGAACTTCCAAAACGCTATGCCAGATGGTCTTGAAATTTGAAACTCTGTGGTGCTCAGAATAAGAAAGATAGACCAACATATGTTACATATTCGAAATCAGGGGCAAAAGTGCTAACCAAATATGGAAAAATATACAGGGTGTTCCATTTGAAAAAATGAGGTTGCCATCAATATGTTGGCCACCATGTATATATTTCAGTTTGTGGAGTCATATCAAAAAACCTCAGTTGATTTCGTAAAACTTTTATACGAAACATTTTTTGTATCTCCTTCAGTAACAAAGTTAAAGGGGGGTCAAATTATAGTGAAAAACTCAGTACAGAATAATAGGTATGTGAAAAAAATCAAGATTTCAGAATCAAATCACTTTGGCTCGATATAACCACCATTCGATGTGAATATTGCAAAAAACGAATCGCAAGTTGCTCAAACGTAACTTGCCGGTATTTTAGCCCACTCACGTACAATGGCTTTCTTCAGCGTCTCGAAGTTGTTATATTTTTTTGTTCGGGCCTTGCTTTCCAAAATGACTAGAGAGAATGATCCATGGATTCAAGACGGGCCAATTCGAGAGAGTAGAAATGAAATTCGAAAGGTTGTTTTTCAACCATTTTTGGTTCACTCTAGCTTTGTGAGCCGGTGCAGTCTCCTTTTGGAACATCTATGATCCGCGACAGAAATGTTTGCATGCCCACTGCTTCAAAGCAACCTCAAGAACACTTTCCTGATAATATGTCGCTTTATCTATGACGCCAGGAACAATGAAAAAGATTGGGGAGCGCCCATCCGCGGTTAAGCTATGGGTTCCTAGGGAAGCGGTGGCGTTATATGAAGACATTAGCAAATGAAGTTGCGGTGCCGCTTTTCGACAATCAACGCTCTCTAAGAAACCAACACCATTGGTTTGCACAGACAACGTTTTAGTGACGTACCGGTATATGTCGGTGGTTAAATTGTGGCACCGCTTTCCTAGGAAACCCTAGCTTTACAGCGGTCCAAACCATTATTTGCTGCGGGTGCTGGTTCCTGGTAGCCAACCGATGATTCAGATTCTCATATGAACGGTTTGTCAGGTGAACTATCGTTTTGGGAGTTTACAAATTGCTCAGGTAAAAAAATGTTCTCGTGAGAAAACACGATGTTCGAAAATTTACCGTTTTCGGCCAAACAGAGCTAATCCTTCGTTCTCTCAAGTCCTATAATTTTTTTTGCGTTAACTTTTAGCAGAATGCTTTTGTAAGCTTGTAAACGATACTTATAACTATCACTTAGCAATATTCTAAAAAGCTTATGTTACTGTGGCTTGTTCGCTATGGTTTGAAAATGGTTACACTTCGATTGCCGGACCATGTAATTCTGATAATTACATTTTATTATAAATCTCTTCAAAAGGTTTCACAGAATTAACAGAAAAATACAACCAAGCTGGTAAAGGTGGTCCATCTCGTCTAACCTTAGTGCTTAATGGATACATAGGAGCACTTGTACAAGAAATAATGTCCTTTGGTGGAGACATATTCAAGTTCTCGGGAGACGCATTCTTGGCTGTATGGAAGTGTAAAGACGAAGGACAAATCATGAGGGAGTATATTCACCAAGCGCTGGACTGCGCACTTGTTATACAGAAAAATTATGGTTCCTTCAGAACGGATGTTGGAACCTACTTAAGAGGTAAAATTGATGAGTTTTTTGTGTTCTATTCTATTTCAATTTACTTTGAATTTTAAGTGAAATTAGCTATTGCTGCTGGACCAGTATTGAGTACGCTGATTGGAAATGAAAAATACAGTCATTACATCATCATTGGAAAACCGGTACTAGATGTCAAGGATGCTGAACATCATAGCAATGCTGGAGATATTGTAGTGGCTCCCTCTGCCTGGTACCATGTAAATCATGCTGATTATCTCTCTATTGAACTTGAAGGTGCTTTCAGAAAGGTGAGGAAAATTTTATATATTGAGCAAAATAAGAAATGTTGAATTGTTTTAGGTTCTTGGACTGGGGCCTGGATGGAGGCATATAAAGGGTGATAACAAATCTTCTTTAACCTCTCGTGAGTAAAATTTTCATATAAGATTTCAAGTTGCATAGGAGATCTTCAGAAATTTTAGCGAAGACACCTCAGAGTAAGAAGTAAACATAGAGATACCCTTACGCATGAATAGTACCGCATTGTAATCAACCCAGCTCTAGAGTGAGATGGAAAGCATTTCACTGCCGCACTGTGGTGAAGTAAACAAAAGGTTAGATTATCATTCCCACAATTTCTGAATATAATACATTTTCGTGATTTTGCCATAGCTACGAGGGCAGTTCAAATATAAACGAGACTTTTAGATTTGCAGGCACAATAGTGGGAGGAGAACATTTCTGATTTTTTGTTGTTGGGTAGGTTTGTCAGGAGTAAGGGAAGCACGTCGGATTGCCTCATCGACCCTCTCGGTGTCCACTGTGACAATGTTTGAGCAAGAGGTTCCTCCGTCAATTGCGTAACGTATTGTTCTCTCCACTCCTTACTCGCTTGTTTAGACTCTGGGGTGTAGTGGTGCACCCATGTTTCATCACAGGTGATAATGTGAGTGAGAAATTGATCTCCTTGATACTGAGATAGTGCAAGAAAACGCCCACATGAAAACGATGCAATTTTTGGTCAGCTGTGAGAAGGCGAAGAAACCACCGGGCGCAACCCTTACGGCACCCTTG
Organism: Propylea japonica; assembly: GCA_013421045.1. Classification (NCBI taxonomy): domain Eukaryota; kingdom Metazoa; phylum Arthropoda; class Insecta; order Coleoptera; family Coccinellidae; genus Propylea; species Propylea japonica. The sequence continues at coordinate 54,470,448 of CM024243.1, forward strand.
TTCCTCTGTGATTATGGAGTAGGTGCTCCCATAAATTATCCCGACCTAACTTGCAATTTCAGAAGTGGTACGACGTTTGTCGTCTTCAATAGGCTGTCGAACACTACTGATGTTGTTCGCTGCGGTTATGGCTCTCATTTTAAACACAATCACGACCCTCCACGAACTGTTTATGCCATGCAAACACTCTGGCTCGCGACAGTGTCTCTTCTCCGAACATCGGCATTCAATCTCCTCAAGATTTTGGCCAGTTTTACGCCTTCTGCGGCGAGAAACTTGATTACAACATATTGCGCAATCAACGGAAGAACCTCTTGTTTAAACATCGTCACAGTGGATACCGAGAGGGTCGATGAGGCAATCCGACGTACTTGCCTTACTCCTGACAAACCTACCCAACAACAAAAAAATCAGGAATGTTCTCCCCCCATTATTGTAACTGAAAATTGAAAAGTCTCGTTTATATGTAAACTGCCCTCATATAGTTACCGAAATACTCTCGAGCAACAATAAACTGCCACCAAATCAGTAAAATAATTCAGTTTATGAATCGAAATGAAAATGTGAACACGACGCAGCGTGAACTACACAGTAAGGGAACAATGTTGCCAAACTGACAGAATATTCTATAGCAGGCTCTAGCTGTTAGTACCATAAAAGGAGGGCCGTAGACCAATTATCTCGATAAGGAAAAAAGATACAGCAAGAGTTCGCAACGCCGAATGTTGTTCGCGTTTATGAACATATCCTACTTGGCTGTGTCAACAAATGCGTGAAGGCATCTCTTGGTTTACTTTTTATTCTGAGGAAGACACAGATCATTGATCATTATGAATCCAACTATTTTATGTTTATAGAAGCTGTAGAGGAAGATTTCTCAGATGACATCACTATTGAAAAGGACTCTGATGAGATATTGGTACCAAAGAAAAACATGGAATTTACATGTAATCATTTATGTCGATTTTTCTCCAATCTGCCTATACATTTTCTTATGTTTCTTTCAGTGAGACCTGTGATGCATCAGATAAAGGTGAGCAATAACGACCTTCGAAAGTTCATCTTACCTCCAGTGATGAGTTGCATTGACCGCAATGAGCCCATAGAATATTTGACAGAAATGAGAAGGGCAGTTATCATGTTTATCAACCTCACTTCCAAGAGGTGTTCGTATGATGCTCAAGCTAATCTCATCAACGAGTGCTATATTGAGATCTGCAGGTGAGTGTCATCAGTGGATAACATTCGCAGAGTAAAAAGTAAACATACAGACGCCCCTACGCTACGAGTGAATAGTACTGCATTATTATCCACCAAAATCTAGAGTGAGATGGAAAGCACTTCATTGCCGAACTGGGGTGAAGTAAATAATATAGATTGAAATATAATCTGGGAGGATTCTGCATTTCAAGAAAACTTTTTTGGTTTTTACACCCAGTCTCTGAAACAGAAATAATTTGAACATTTTTAATTAAGATGAAATGCTACTGCTTAAATCTTTGCAATAATTTGACAAGAGAAAATTGGTTTTGAAAAAATTGTTGCCTTACAGTAAAACTAAAGTAGGAAATAAATGAAAAAATAAGAAGAATTGGTTCCAAATTCAATATAAAAACTGTTTTCAAAACAACAAATGATTTGAGATCCATTCTAACCAGAAAAAACCAATGAATGAGAGACAAAAATCAAAAAATTGTGTTTACAATATTCCCTGTATATGTGGAAAATCTCATACAGAAAAAACATCAAGACCTTTAGAGATAAGAAAACGCGAACATAAGAACAACATGAAAAATTGCTGATCATGTATGTTCAAATAGTGGAGATCATATGATGAACTGGAACAACACAAAGATCCTAATGACGGAACCTGATAATTATGAAAGGAAAATTAAGGGATCCACATATACATGTATTTTGTTAGATGAAATAGATAATTTGGCTAATTGTTCTGTTGGAATATATCGTATTTGGATTGATTTATTGGAGAAAAAAGTTACATCAGGAAATTTTAAAATTACATTAATCAATATCTCTATGTGTTGACAACTTTCAATGTCAATTAGACTGCAAACGGAAAAATACACAATTCCAAAGATTTCACAAGTTTATCTGAAGAAGGAGTCTGATATAGATACCGAAACGTTACATTATCCTTTTCATTTATTTCCTTTTTTAGTTTTACTGTTAGGCAACGATTTTTCCAAAACCAATTTGCTCCTGACAAATTAGTGCAAAGATTTAAGCAGGAACATATCATCTTTATTGAACATTTCTTAATTATTTCTGTTTCTGAGACTAGGAGTGAAAACCTAAAAAGTTTTCTAGAAAAGTAAACAATAGGTTAGATTTTCATTTTTACAATTTCTGAATATAATACATTTCCGTAATTTTGCCATAGCTATAATTACCGGAATACTATTAAGCAACAATAAACTGCCACCAAATCAGTAAAATAATTCAGTTTGTGAACGTCAAACCGAAACCAAGATGTTAACACGACGCATCGAATAACTGAACAGTAAGGCAAGGCGCAAAATGGCTCGCAGCTTCGTGAGGTGACGCAGCGTGAGTCACGGCGGAATTTTGAGGAGGTTAGCTGCGAACGCGGGAACCGCGCAAATACGATCGCAGTACTTGCTGGTGATTGCTATAACGCAGTTAGTTACAGGCTCAAAATGGAAATATCTACTTTTCTTTTGTTTTACATGAATTCTGAATCTGATTCGGAAGATGAGTTCGTGTCCGGAATGATCTTTTTTACCTTTCAACTGACCAAAACAAAGGCAGCGAGAAGTTTATAATTAAAAAGAAAAAAAGTCACGGAGAATTTGCCTTGATCAAAGAATTTAACGACGGAAGATTCAAAAAATATTTTCGGCTAAACCGTGACCAGTTCAGTTTTTAGTTTTGTCCTCAAATAGTCTCCATGGCTTGTATCGTAAAAAAATTGCCGAATTCGCACGGCTTCAATAAATTTTTCTTCCATTTCTACTACGACTCACCGTGAATACATACAAGAAACTGCGGGATCAACACTGCGTTTCGCAGGGTCACGTTAAGCAAAACCTGCGTCACGTCACACTGCGATTGTATATGCTGCGTCACCTCACGAAGCTGCGAGTCATTTTGCGCCTTGTCTAACAGTACGATGTTGCCAAACTGACGAAAGTGTTTGGCAGCGTCAACGAATGCTCGAAGGCATCTCTAGGTTAACTTTTTACTCTGAGCTTGGATTGCTGTTATATACTTCAATTGCAAATATATTTAACCAGAAATGTGGAGCGCTTCAAGGGATGTGTCAACAAGGTATGCCTTTTCGACAAGGACATCATGTTCGTAGTTATATTCGGACTGAGAGGTTTCAAGCATGAGTTGGAGTCCCAGTATGCCCTGAAATGTGCTTCTGTCATTTTTGAGTTTGTGAACAATCATAAATCGGTGAAGACAGCATCAATAGCTTGTACCACAGGTAAGTCACAGATCGAAATCTCTATAGAAAGAAAATAGTCTTCTGGCTCAATAATTTCAAAGAAGGATAAACCAATAATAAGATACGAGGGAGGGGTGAAAAGTTTCCGGCCTAACGAAAAAAACACTAAAAAAATGTTTTTGCTTTATTTTTCAAGATAATCTCCATCAACACTGATAAATTTTTCATTTCGGTGTTCTATTTAATTTTATCAATTTTAAAGTTTTTCAAGTTCCCCAAAATACTGATTCAAATCTTCGATAACTTCTTTGTTGCTCTTAAACCTTTTACCACCAATCAATTTTTGGGGTTACTAATCAGGTAATAGATATCGATTGAAATATAATCTGGGAGGATTCAGCATTTCTAGAAAACTTTATAGGTTTTCACTCTTCAGTCTTTGAAACTGAAATAATTAAAGAAAAATTAATTAAGATGAAGTGCTCCTGGGAAAATCTTTGCACTCATTTGTCAGGAGCAAATTGGTTTTGAAAAAATTGTTGTCTAACAGTAAAACTAAAAAATAATAAATAAATAAATGAAAAGCATAATTTAAAGTTTTGGTGTCTATATCAGACACCTTCTGATAGACAAACTTGTAAAATCTTCAGAATTGTGTGTTTTTTCATGGCCAACCGACGGCTCAAACTTTCGTGAACGGACTATAATAACTGTATTCCTTTCGCTTCCTAAAAAAAACAGTAGCCATAACCTTGTTGGTCGAAAAAATTGTTGTTGCCTACTTTGCATTTGGTTCTCCTCCCTAAAACCACTATTAGTTAATTGGGATTGCGCTTATACCGCGCCAAATTCTCGGTAGAAATGTTTCTTTGAACCAGTTTTGGTAGAGCGTTAGCAAACACGGCAGCCACCTTGCACAAAGCGTTTCCATGCTCAAATGGTTATCCAGAAAATTTCGCAAACATTCAGCTGATACCCTCAGGTCTCAGCTTTATCATGACATTCAACTTCCAACGCTATTTGATGGATTTTCTTAATCATTTCTGAAGTTATGACCTCAACACTGTTTCTTGGTCAGGCCGGAAATATTTCACCCCGCCTTCGTATACAGGGTGGTCCAGATCGTAACCAAAAAATTTTAACCACGTATTCTATATCAAAAATAAGCCCTATGTCGAGAAATGTTTCCTCTCCGAGATACGGGGTGTTAAAATTTCAGAAATAAAAATGTTTTTAATTAATAACTTTCGCACTCCTTGAAATATTTTTATGAAATTTGAGACATAGGTTTTGAGCGTCAAGGAGCACTTTTTGCATAATATAATTTCTTTTCTATTCTACCAGTGGCGTCCGTACTTTAGCGAGACTGAATATTTTCAGATAAAAAATGATACGGCACTGGGTTTTCCGACAATAAAAATTACTATGTATTCGAATCCTTATTTAATTTGGAGCAAATTCGGTCTCCTGACTTTTTGCTGTGCGATGCCCCTTTTCCGGTTAAAAAGATAAAACATACTATCAAGCATAAATAAATCGCCAAAATTTGATATAGCAAAATTGTCTCATTATTATTATGTACCTACCTTATCAAATTTTGGCTATTTCTTCATGCATAAGAATGTGTTTTATTTTTTTAACCGGAAACGGTGCCTTGTATAGCAAAAAGTCAGGAAACCGAATTTGCTCCAAATTAAATAAGGATTTAAATAGTAATTTTTAGTGTCGGGAAAACCATTGCCGCATCATTTTTTATCTGAAAATATTCAGTCTCGCTGAAGTACGGACGCCACTGGTAGAATAGAAAAGAAATGATATTATGCAGAAAGTGCTCCTTGACGCTCAAAACCTATGTCTCAAATTTCATGAAAATATTTCGAGGAGTGTGAAAGTTATTAATAAAAAACTTTTTTTTTACGAAAATTTTTAACACCCCGTATCTCGGAGGGGAAACATTTTTTGACATATGTTTATATGACATACTAGGGCCTATTTTTAATGTAGAATACCTGGTAGAATTTCTTGATTACGATCTGGACCACCCTGTATAATATGGAAAAGTGTATCTACTTTAAATCAAAACTTCAGGTAAAACCTACTGCGGTATAGTTGGACACACCCTTAGGAGGGAGTACACAGTAATGAGTCTGACAGTGAACAAGGCAGCCAGGATAATGATAAATTACCCAGACAGAGTTGCCTGCGACAGTGCAACCTTTCAACATAGCAAGATGGAGGCCAAATATTTTCTACTTCAAATGTACAAGCCGCTCAAAGGCATTTCGAACCCAGGGCCCGTATATGAATTTCTTGAACCGAAACCAAAACGTGAGTACGATAATATGTAATGAAGACACTTATTGTTATTATAGACTTGAGCCTATTAGCGTAGAAAGGGTGGTGTGGAAAGAGGAACATTCACTCATCTCGGATAGCAATTATCAGGGGGATTGAGCTCTGAGGTGTTCGCAGTTCTTCGTTCTTCTTCTCCTGGGTTCAGTGTTGTTCGTCCTTCATTGCTTGGTACTGGATTTCTCGGTTGATATCATGGTAGCCGGTCTTGCAATTTTTCCCTCCATGGTTGTTCCTGATGTTCATCGTGAAATACAAACTTCCTCACTGTTGGTTTTCATCCAAATCTAGCTCCATGAGATTGGACTCGAGACTCTTAGAAATATTTCTGTGTTTCATATGAGAATAGGAATCGTTCTGGTACTAGACAATTCCCCACTGCCTTTTGATCTAATTCTAGATCCCCGATATTGCGATATTTTCTCAGTGTATTTTGACGCAGTTTGTTGTTATTTCGGATGGCTTCGTCTATAAGAATTGCTCTCTTCTGTTTTTCTTCACTAAAATTATATTTGCCCTGTTATGAATAACTGTTATGTTTGTTAGTACTGTGCAGTCCCAGTATAGCCTGTAATGATCGTTCTCCAGTATTACTTCAGGCTGATATATCAACTTGAGCCTATTATCGTAGAAAGGGTGTGATTTCCCACACCCCTAGCAATCGGCTGTCACACTCCCTACTAAGGGGAACATTCAGTCTTCCCGGATAGCAAGTATCAGGGGGATTGAGCCCTGAGGTGTTCGGCGTTCTTCTTGTCCTGGGTCCTGTGTTGTTCGTCCTTCGTTGCTTGGTCCTGGATTTCTCGGTTGATGTCCTGGTAGTCGGTCTTGAAATGTTTCCCTTCATGGTTGTTTCTGGTGTTCATCGTGACCTACAAACTTCCTTACCGTTCTAGCAGTACCGAGAAGTACTGCTTTCTGCATTACCATGAAAGGTTTTCATCCAATTGTAGCTCCTTGAGGTCTTGAGGACTTGAGGTTCTTAGAAATAATTCCTCTGGTTGATAGGAGAATGGGAATGGTTATGGTGCTAGACATTCCCCACTGTCTTTTGATCTGAAGCTCTCGATATTTCGATATTTTTTCAGAGTATTTTTGACGTAGATTGTTGTTATTTGGGATGACTACGTCTATAAGTATTGCTCTATTCTCATTTTTCTTCATTAGAATTATGTCTGGCCTGTTATTAGCAACTGTATCACCTGGAGCAACTGAATTTGTAAGTACTGTGCGATCCCAGTATAGCCTGTAATGGTGGTTCTCCAGTATTACTTCGGGCCGATACTTATAATATGGAACTGTTTTATTGCAGTATCTTCAGTTGGATGGCGAGCTCATGATGAAGTTATTTTACAAACTGCATTATGTCGATTCTTATATTCATTTCCAGCATGTTCCTGGGTGACCTAGTTCAGGTGTCTTCCATGTAGGGGCTTTTGTCTCCATCTTTGAATTTTATCACTGTCTGTGTGGTGTTTTCATGAGGGTGCTCGCTTAGTAGTAGAGGTGTTGAATCATCTGCTTCAATCAGTATCTTATGTTATGTGTTTGTCTTGCCTACAAAGTAATTTCCTAAGTTGTTTATCTGTTCAGCCGCCATTTTCTTTATTTCCACAAAGCCTTGCCTTGCCTTGGGTTCTAGGTATCGTTGTTCTTTCGACACAGCATTCAGGATGATGCTTGTTGGCCTTTGTGAACAGTTTTCTCATTTTTCATTGAAGGTGATCGAGATCTGTATTACTCCATTCCACTATTCCGAAAGAGTTGGTGAGAATTGAGCAAGCGTAGATTTTGACAGCATTTCTGCTGTGCAGTTTCGTTTTCAGAATGCTCCTCATTATTTTTTTATCATTATTATATAGGATATGGGGATAAGGCTTACTCTACTGTGCGGAATGACACTAATGTCAGCTGACATATAACCCAATTTCCCAGAAAAATAACCAACTTTTCAAGGTAGGTTACCTTCCTAGAAAAAAATTTAGCTGTAGTATGGTCATGCTCAGAAGACCTCTATGATCGCAGTGAAGAAGGACAGTCATTAAACAAAATTGTTTTTCAGAGCGGAACAAGCCAGTGTAGCAGTTAACTTTTACCCCATCTTAGGAAGGGACGGGGAGGTGAAAATTTATCTAAAAAACATAAAAGTGTTCATGGAGAATGCAAGTAACATCACTGATAGCCTCCCGAACTATAAAAGGATGATGGTCATAAAAGGATGGCCAAGGCAGGGTAAAACGAGACTATTGGAGGAGTTCTTGTTCCAGACTGATCCTAGGATACCAGTGACTAGGTTGTTGCTAGACGAGAACGACTTCAAGGTAAGACACACTCAATACATTCAAATTAGCTCGTAACGTTGGATTTTTCACCAGAAATAATTTCTCATATAGTCCGTTCACGAGAGTGCATAGTAGGCGTTTGTTTATTTATCTGAAGTTGGCAGTATTTGCTGTCATAACGTAAAATAAAGTCAACGTTGCCGAATGTAGGTGCCCGGCCTCGTATTTGAGCTTGCGAGTTATCAGAGAACTCTATGCAATACTGACTACATTGCGTATCAATCTGACAAGAAAATAAACAACATAACCTAAAATTTTAGAATTTTTGTTGTTGGATTTTCTTGTGCTTTTTAATTTATAAACTTGTTGTATAAAGTTTTCTTGATTTTTGCAGCACTAGGTTTTTGACCAGTAAATTGTTATTTACTATTCCATAAACATCGGTATTTCTATTTTATTAATTTTGACTTCAAAATTTCAAGCGTTCTAATATTTTGTGATGTTTCATGATTATTGTATCTATTATCGATGTTAACTTCCATTTTCACCCGGAAGATTTTATAATTTTTGTTGTTGGATTTTCTTGTGCTTTTTAATTTATAAAATTGTTGTATAAAGTTTTCTTGGGTTTTCCAGCACTAGGTCTTTGACTAGTAAATTGTTATTTACTATTCCATAAATGTCGGTTCTTCTGTTTTATTAATTTTGACTTTAATTTGTCAAGCGTTCTGAATACAAAATATTAAAACGCTTGAAAAATCAAAGTCAAAATTAATAAAACAGAAGAACCGACGTTTATGGAATAGTAAAAAATAATTTAATATACACAGTGGAATATGAAAAATTGTCATGGCCAACCGACGGATCAAACTTTCGTGAACGGACCAAATGCATTATGTAACTGGCTGGGAGACTCTTGCTATCAATCTCTGGAAGCTCAGAAATGACAATTCTTACATTCTTTGCACAGGACAATTATCACACAGCAAGATTCATTCTCTACCAGGTGCTAGGTTTCACATCTACACCATCTCCTGAAGAAATCAAGGAAAAATTACTGAAACTGCTGGGTTCCTACCACAAAGAACATCTCTGTTGCCTGAACCAGATACTTAATGTAGATTTTGAAATGACTGATGAGATCCAGAGTATGTCCGATAAAGATAAGGAGATATCTACCGGAAAAATGGTTAAAAACCTTTGTTATTCGGTGAGTAGAACATATAAACAGCTAACCAGACTACTGCCTCACATGTTATTATTGGTCTCACAATCATGGCGTACATCGCATTATATTACTGTTATGTCCCCATGTTTCACCGGATAGTTTTCTGCATGCTTTCAAGCATGTAAGTAAGAAATAAACATGGAGATGCCCCTACACGTGAAGAATACTGCCTTGTATTCAACCAAGCTCTAGAGTGAGATGGAAAGCATTTTACTGCCGCTCTGGGGTGAAGTGAACAATAGGTTAAATTTTCATTTATCCACGACTATTGAATAATCCTCCCATTTGTTGTTTGTACGGCCATAATAATACCCATTAATCACAAGTGAATAATGAGTTATTATTCACTGCTGTCAGATGCTTCATAGATTCAGCTCTGATATTATATTCATTGAATTGATATTTCTTAAGTATTATATAGTTTATAGTTCTAGTTTAAAAATGGGTTTCAGTTAACTGCGCCCTCAAGGTCTATTGTGCCCCCTTACAGACCTGTTCTGACCACACCCTTTACAGCTCATCTTCCATTTCCAGAGATCTGATGAAATCCAATATCTGTGAAGGCTTCAACGAGGCTAGTTCCTCACTCTTACAAGTTTCTCTCCCAAGGCATTTTCTCCTTAGTAGGCTTGCAATGCCTAAGCATTCCGTGACTAGGTGAAAGGGTTTTTACAGTATTCTAAATTACTCCAACTAACAATATGGCTATATATTGTCAATCGAGGGCCAAATTTACTTTTATTCCATCAATTTCTCAAATTCTCCAAAAATTTATATGTGTCAACTTGAGTTTTTCCACACTTGTAGTAGAAAGGTCTTGTCACGGACTCCAAATGTTAAAATCTTCAAGAAATATATTCAGTAGTCACTTCACCTCGAGAATAATAGCTATTATTATACGCTCGTTGCATAATATACTATTCTACAATTTCTAAATATGGCCGCTCGCAGACAGCAATTTCCAATCGCCGAGAGGTCGCGCACCTTGTTTTGAATATGAGCTCGCACACCTAGGAGACAGCGACGCGACCGCGACGATACTTGTCAGATGCCGATCTCGGTGTGCGAGCTCCTATTCAAAACAAGGTGTGTGATCTCCTATTCAAATCAAGGTGCGCGACCTCTCGGCGATTGGAAATTGCTGTCTCGTCGCGGTCGCGTCGTTTTGGTCTGCGAGCGGCCTAACAGAACGATGTTGCCAAACTGACAGAATTCTCTATAGCAAACTCTAGATGTTTGTTTCATAGTAGAGAAGCCGTAGACCTCATAGTAATAAATAAACATCGAGATTCCCCTACGCGTGAATAGTACTGCATTGTAATCAACGAAGCATTAGGGTGAGATGGAAAGCATTTCAGTGCCACACCGGGGTGAAGTGAACAATTGGTTCGATTTGCATCTTTCCAATTCCTTAATATAATACAACATTTTCGTAATTTTATCCTAGCTATAATTAACGGAATAGTCTTGAGCAACAATAAACTGCCAAATCAGTAAAATAATTCAGTCTATGAACGTCAAATCGAGATGAAAATGTAAATACATCGCATCAAGAAAATAAACACTAACAGACAATGTTGCCAAACTGACAGAATTATCTGTAACATACGCAAGCCGTTAGTATCAGAGTCGGGGAGCGGTAAACCAATTATCCCAATACGGAATAAACATACGGCACGAGATCACAACTCCGGAAGTTTGTTCGCGCGTATAAACAGATTCTACTTGGCTGCATAACAAATGCGTGAAGACAACTCTAGGTTTACTTTTACTCTGAGGGGTAGACCAATTATCTCAATACGGAATAAGTTCGCAACGCCGAATGTTGTTCGCGTTCTTGACAGATTCCACTTGGCGTGAAAGAAACTCTAGGTTTACTTTTTTCTCTGAGATTAAAGCCCTCATTGCTTTACTAGCGGTACTTTCAACATGCATGTTAAAGCAATGAGGGCTTTGATCTCAGATAAAAAAGTAAACCTAGAGTTTCTTTCACTCATTTGTTGATGACGCCAAGTGGAATCTGTTAAGAACGCAAATAACATGCGACGTTATGAACTTATTCCGGAATAAGCATGCTTATTCCGCAGAAGCTCTCTGTCTGATGTTGACTCTACGATATCTCCAATTACCAAGATGGATTTCTTATCTGGAAGGTCCCTTCACCTGGTGAAGAGAATTACTGGTTCTCGGCTTGGTTGATGTTCATTCGGAAAAAAATTTATATTAGTTTTTTTTTATTATCGAGAAGGGGAAATTTATTCATAATTTTCTGTTACTATTCAACGTGACAGAGAGCATTGGAGGGAATTAGAAAAGGCCTATTTCCAAGAGTGGACGCAAGATGGCTGATGATGATGATTCAACTTGTTAAACTCCCATATTTTTTTCAGTCCCTCCCTTCAATTTGGATAGTTGCAATAGACAAGTGCAAGTTCGTTGACAAGCTTTCTTGGAAGATCATAGCTGCCATGTTAGCCTGCAGGTATATATTCTTCATCATGACGTTGGACGCCTACTTCATACCTGGTCATTCGATGAAAAGAGTCTTGGAGCACAAGAATGTCCAGGTGATACAGTTGGTGAACTTACCAAAAACGTACCACGCAGGGTTGGCATGTCAGATCTTGAATGTCTTTGCTATTTCAGCCGATTTGGATTAGTAAGTATGAATTTACTTATTCAAGAAAAAAATTTAAGAAAGGCCTGAGCAGGTGCTTTTGAGAGCTCGTTGTTTGGTGGAACAATGAGACTATTACCTCGGAATTTTATATGAGATTTGAAAATACCAAATATATCAATGCAGTATTTCAGCACAATCGGAATAATATGCTGAAAATTATTCAAAAAATGAAATATGTAAAAAATAAATAATTACAAAAATTAAATTATATGGTTCTGATGATGGGATCCTCTTGAAATTTTGCATGAACATTCAGTATAGTAGTTTTCAGTCTCAAAATGAATTTCACTCGAATCGTATATTCTGTTATGGAAATATAAAGATCTTTTTTCAATATTTCAATTGATATTTCTATGGTTCTGTTGACACTGTGGCCACGAAACGTTGAATGAACATTCAGAATATCTATCTCCATTCACAAAAAAAAGTTCACTTGAATCGGATATCTTTTTATGGAAATATGAAGTTTTTATTCAATATTCCATTTGAATTTTCTATGGTTCTGTTCACACTATGGAAACAAAATTGTGCATGAGACTTGTTATGAGCATCCTGCATTTGCCCGTAACATTTCATTCCGATTGGTTTCGTATATTCTGAGATATTGAGGAACAAAAATTTTGAATGGCCATATTTCATCGAACACCCTGTATGATTTGACTAGTTACCGAACTTAACCGAGCCATTACGGACTCGAACTTATCCTGAAAATTTCAAGTCTCTAGCTCAATCCCTTCGAAAGTTATTGTGCTGGCGGACAGCCGAATGGCCCCACGGACAGAATTGAATTTGACCACGAATTCATCCTCAGGGAGTCTAACCCTATCGATTGAGACCATTTTCGGCTCAAAATCCGAAAATTACTCGTTTAAATAGAATGCGCTCGAAAACTTATGCAAATATCGATTTAATTATTTTTCCATTATCAAACCTATAGTCCGTTTACGAAAGTTTGAGCGCATAGTAGGCGTTTGTTTATTTATCTAAAGTTGCTGCCATAAAAAAAATAAAGTTGGGAGTTATCAGAGAACTCTATGCAATATTGACAACATTGCGAATCAATCTGACAAATAAATAAAGAACATAACCTAAAATTTTAATATACACAGTGGAATATGCCAAATTTCCATGGTCAACCAACGGGTCAACCTTTCGTGAACGGACTGTAGGTTTGAGGAGATTTCGGCTCATAGTTTGGCTCAAAATATATCCACCTCCCTTTAAAAATAGAACAAATTGGTCTGATCAGTTTGTAAATTGTTACCTTCTGTAACTACCTCAAGGAATCATTAAAAATTTGCAAACTATAGTATTCGTGTAAAGGGACAAGGGATCTTTCAATTGAAGTATAGCTCAATTCCCTATTCCCTATTAAGAACTTAGGGGTGATAGCTTCTACACTTAAGGTTGAAAAGATTTCGGCTTACAATTCAGCTCAAAATATGAAGATCCTCCACATAAAAATTAACCTGTTCCGGTATTTTCTCTGAAAACTTCCTCATCGCGACAATTCCGACAACCTGCCCTTCTACTTTTAGCTTGATACAGAAGAAAAGTAACGGAAATCCAGGTTGGATGGAAGCCGTTCTGATAAGTCTCAAACAATCACACAATGTTTTCATCAGAGATGCCAATTACAGGACTATAAATCAATACGGTTTGGTGGCGCCACCTTTGTATATGATGAAAAGGTAATTGAAGCTTATTTTCTATATTACACACTTTGTAACTATGAGCACTTTAAGGATGTCGCAAGATAATATAATGAAATGGAAGCAAGCGATGGAAGAAACTGTTACCAAGAATGACAAGATCATTGATAGATGGGACATTTACATAGATACCTGCAGGGTTAGTATCTTACCATTTAGATGTCGGTGTTATAGTAGTAGCTTAACTTGAAGAAGTTCGCTCCTTATTCAGTTGATTTTCTGTTCTTCAAGGTACTCATATCCCCATTACTTCATAGGAGTTTTCGAAAACTTACTCAATCAATAACACGGGTTAAATATTGAAACAGTTCATTTTATGTCAGAATTCAATCCTAGTTAGCGATCGAGTAAGTTTTCGAAAACCCCTTATTCAATATATCTTATTTAGAGGTTATCAGATTTCTATGTTTTTAAAGAACTATTATCAGAAATAATACTAGTGTCTATAGTCCGTTCACGTCGGTTGGCCATGACAGTTTGGCATATTCCACTGTGTATATTGAAAATTAAGGTTATGTTGTTTATTTTCTTGTCAGATTGATACGCAATGTTGTCAGTTTCACGAAAACATTGAAGATTGATATCAAACTCTTTAAAGTTCTTAATTACGTATCAAGAACCTTGCAGTTCACTGTCTTAAATGTCTTAAATGGTTCAAAAGCTACTTATCAGATAGAGTTCAGAGGGTTTGCATTGATGATGGAGATCAGGTTTTTACGTCAGGGGACAAAACGACCAATATAGGGGTCTGCCAAGGTAGTAAGATCGGACCCTTTTTATTTTTAGTTTATATCAATGATCTTAACCTTTTGTTGTTTGTTGATGATGCGAATGCCTTGTTACTTAGTAAAAATATTAGTTCGGGTATTGAACAGGTTAACTCAGTCTTTGGATATGTAAAACAGTGGTGTACTAGAAATAAATTAACAATCAATGTCAGTAAAACTGAGTGTGTAATTTTTAGAACGATTCAGTCAAAGAATATTATTTATCCTCATTCAATAACTTTGGATAACACGCCAGTCAAATTGTCAACTTCTACAAAATTTCTTGGAGTTTTGTTAGACTGTCATCTTAGATGGGTTGACCATGTGGATCAGGTCAGCAAAAAAGTGCTCTACATGATTAGAGTACTGTCTCGAAAGGTGGACGTGGAACTCCTGAAAACGATCTACTTTTCAAATTTTGTTTCCATTCTCAGGTATGGGCTTGTTGTATGGGGTGGTTGCAGCGATTTAAACAGATTATTCATTCTGCAGAAATTTGCATTAAGAGCCATTATAGGATTAGGCTATAACGAATCATGTAGGGGTCGTTTTAGGGAAAATTCCATGCTCACACTTCCAGGGCTGTTCGTGCTGGAGTGTGTTTTGTTTGTGAGAAAACATCCTGAATATTTTGAGGACCTATTGAATAAAAGTAATACCAGGCGCACAGTTCCATATCATTTTCCAAGGCATTCCTTGACTCTTACGGAGAAAAACACAAAATACATGTGCATAAAGCTTTTTAACTTATTACCCAGAAATTTCATCATCTTATCTGATAATAAAAAATTTGAAACAGAAATAACTAAGCTTATTTTGAAAATTGAACCATATTCGATTAAGGAATTTATGGAATATCCTTTCTGATCATATTGTAAGTTTATTTTGTTGTTGTCTTTGACGTTTTCTCTTTTCCTTAATAATCACATTGATTATGAGAATAAAGTAATGTTTATGTTTATGTTTATTCGAGGCTTATCAGTTTCATTAGTCAATAGAAGTACGAATGAACAGAATCAAATCAAATGAAGAAAAAGTTCTCAAATAAACATTATGTGAGGAACATAAACATTGTATGTCCAAGACGAATCAAGATATATCTGGAGTAATAAATGAAGATAACTCGGACTTATTTCAGAAAAAATACTCTTTACTCACATGCATTTCGTATTTCACCTAGAGAGTTCAAAGTTTCCTCTTCGTCGGTTCCAAAATATCCTGATTTGAACTTAAGGAAGCACCTCTATATAGAGCTACATAGATGTTTTACTCGATAGATAAGAACTCTCGACTGGAAAACGCGTCGAACGGCATGGCTACGGGCTACATGAACGTTAGGCCTGGCAACGTTGCATTGAAAGTGGCAAATTATTCCTAAAATAACCAACCTAAGATAATTAAACCAAGGCCTACTTTGTGCTCAATAATATGTGAACGGAGTATATAGATTTGATCAAGGTCATTAGGTGTGCATTTATTTAATGAATATACACAAATATTCAAAAAATTGACTCTCCTATCAACTCTCTCAAAGTGATATTAAGTATTCATTACTAGCAATGAAAACTTTTATGTTTAGAAGTAAACTATAAACTGACACTGTAAATTGAAGAAAACATGGCAATTTATTACTACATAGTGGCCAAAACAGGTTAGATTAGATTAGATAGTGGTCGATCGGCACGTTGATTACCCTTCTGCACTGCGACCAATAAGGTCTTTTGTGCGCTACCATGCTAAAACTACGTTTTTCCCAGGAATACAACCTCCTTAGCAAAGCTGGTTACTTCCTTAGGAGACTTCGCTCTTATGTCGGCTGGCGTTAATAACGCGCCACCTAGTAGAGTAAGTCTGGTTTGCGCCAGCGCAGTGCATTGGCATAGTATGTGCTCGGTGGTTTCAGTGGCCGATTCACATAACCTACAAATGTCGGAGCTTTCCTTACCGATCCTGTGTAGGTGATATCTCACGGGACAATGCCCTGTGAGAAGGCCGATTAGCAGCCTCAACTCGTTTTTGAGGCTCCGATTCCCTGTATTTGGGACCGTATATGCCTATGCCTGCTCCTCGTTCCCTTAGGGACCCATCTGTGTACCAGATGAGATGATTTTTACGAAGTCGAGACAAACCTTCCACACTTTCTTGGCGATCACCTATGATCACTTCGTAGTTGGCGTCAAGGTCATACTCGATTGGCATGGAATCCCTCGGTAGCAAAGGGAGGTCACCACCGAGTGATCTTAAAATATTTCCGTGTCCCTTGCCAGGCCCTATTTGGTCCATTCTTAGGGCACTCATGAGACCTTCTTTCTTAACATAAATGTGCAGCGGGGTGAGATCCAGTATTACCTCTACTGCAGCTGTAGGAGTTGTATACGCAGCTCCTGTAATGCCTAGGCAGGCCAGTCTTTGAAGCTTATTCAGCCTCTGCTGGCTTGTCTTTTCTTCAGTTTTAGTCCACCAAACTAAAGAGGCATATGTGATAACAGGTCTTACCACCGTCGTATAGATCCAGTGGATCATACGAGGCTGCAGACCCCAAGTTTTGCCAAATAACTTGCGGCATATCCAGAACGCCGTTGTAGATTTGGCAATCACTTTGTTAAGGTGAGAGTTCCAATTGAGTTTTTTTATCCAAGGTGACCCCCAGATAACCAAAACAGATTCCTATCGTCTAAATTTCACGGTTCATTTGGACTTAAACCTCCAGGTCACTGTGTTAGTGAACACTGAAAATCCAACAATTCTTAGAGTTACAAAAATATTAGCTCAAAGCAGATTAGGAATGTACTCATGATTTTCTGTGTTTTCAGGACGAATTCGTAGACATTGACGTCAGAGAAAAAATTCATAAAACTTTTTCTGATGACAAGGAGCTGCCGGTTTGCTTTCTGAACCCAAAATGCGACTTCGCAGACATTGACGCTGAGCTATCCAAAGAGGGACAGCTGCTGATGACCTTCGACTCCTTGACTTACCAGGAGCAGCTATTACTCAAGATCAGCTCTGTGCTTGGAGATAGTTTTCCCAGAAGCCTTCTGATTTATGTTATGCAGAGTAACGCTTCTTCTAGAGACACATCGCAAGGTACTAACATCAGCAGTTTGCAATAGCTCACTAACTCAAAATAATACAGGTTGTTGGTAATTTGACGGGATCCTTCGAAAGCTAGTATATCCCCTTCGAACATAGAGATAGAATAGAGAAGAGACGCTATAACATACAATTGTGTAAGGAAAAATGGAACCACTGGGCGGGGCTTATATATTACCAATATGGCTGAAAGTTCAGGGTTGAATTAAGTTGCCAGTTTTTTCTGTTTACGAATTTCACCCAAAAAATACGACGTGTTGGGTCTTTAGGAATCCTGTTCAAATAAGGTCAATTGAATATCAAATAAACAATTTTTCTTCAGGCGATAATATGCACATATAAAAAGATATCAGATTACCAAGACATACTAGCAAAAATTTCGAATGCGGATCTGTTCAGTACTCATCCCTACCTGTGATATGTTTTTCTTCTAATTTTCTTATCTGTCCCTTCTCTGCTTGTAGAAAGCCATACAGCACACGATACCATTTTAATATTGTTTATTAAGCACAAGAAATCTCAATTTAACTTGAAAAATGTACAAAAATCACTATTTTTAGAAAAAATTCAATGATTGTCAAAATTCGACGTATCGCAGTAATATGGCGGATCTGATACCACTTTCATTTTATTGATAGCAACTCTATACTATTCTATCTCTATGCCTTCGAAGGACCTGCAGCAAAATGCATCCACTGAAGCATGGTCCGAAAATCTATGATTAGGAAGATGAATTTTTCTGTATCGTTGAAAATAATTAATATGAGAGGAAAACACTTTTTCGTCAGCTCTTCATAAAGGTACATACGTCAATAATTCCTTCATGCAAACAAAAACCATTCAGATATCCCCCCCCATTCTACTCATGATTCGTAAGCGAGCGGTCTGTATAATATCGGGTTATCAGAAATTTTAGTGAACACTTTTTCGCAAGAAATAAAGACCATCTCCATAGCTGCTTCATTGTATATTTAGAGCCAAGGAATTTTCACAAAATCAATTATTTTCGATAAAAAAGCAGAAAAGTTGAAAAATCTCATATTTTCGTAATCATAGATTTTCCAACCATGCTTCACTAGGCCCATTTTACTGCAAATGACGTCTAGTAAAGGGTTTCCAATAAGAGGTGTTATTTTGAAAGACCCGCTATTTCGGTAGATGTCACGTTTGAAGCTGTCATTTTTTGACATTTGACATGTAGAAACTACGCCATCAATAAAAATGGAACGATACACGATTCAAGAACGCATTGAAATCATTAAAATTCACTATAAAAATGGTGAAAATTTGACAGAGACAGTTCGTAAAACTCGAACATTTTTGGGTCATCGTGAAGCAATTTGTCGAACCGCAATAAAGAAATTGGTGGAAAAATTCGAGCTGTTGGGACAAGTTAGTGATGTGAAAAATAAAACCCGTACACGTTGCTCAAGAACAGCCGAGAATATTGCTGCTGTAGCCGAAAGTGTTGAAGAAAACCCAGGTTTGTCCATTCCTCGTCATTTTTTGGAATTAGGCATTCCACAAACGTCATTACACCTTATTTTGCATAACGATTTGGATCTTAAGGCTTATAAAGTTCAGTTAACACAAGAACTCAAGCCGGCCAATCATCAACAACGTCGTGTCTTTGCTGATTGGGTCATTGAAATGCATGAAAATGATCCGGAATTCCATCTAAAAATCATCTTGAGTTGAGGCCCATTTCCACCTCGGTGGCTTCTTCAACAAGCAAAATTGTCGCATCTGGGGCTCGGAAAACCAAAGAGTTATTGTTGAAAAGCCTCTCTATCCTCAACGTGTGACTGTTTGGTGCGGTTTATGGTCTGTCAGAGTCATTGGACCTTACTTTTACGAAAATGAGGCTGGGGCAATAGTTAGGGCGAGTGGATTGCGCCATCGAGAGATGATTAATAATTTTTTATAGCCGAAATTGGATAGTATTGATCTGGACAACGTTCAATTTCAACAAGACGGCGCTACGTGCCACATAAGCCACGAAATCATTGATCTCCTGCGGAAAGAGTTTCCGGACCGTGTTATCTCTCGAAGAGGTTATCACAATTGGCCGCCGAGATCTTGTGATTTAGTACTTTACGACTTCTTCCTTTGGAGCCACGTGAAAGAGAAGGTCTACGCCAATAGCCCAGCATCGATTCGAGACCTCAAAGATGGAATTCGTGAGGCTATCGAGGACATAGGGCAGCCACTTTGCGATTTGGTTATGGAAAATTTCATTAAATGGATAGGGTCCTGTAGGCGTGGTCGTGGTGGTCATTTGCCTGATGTTATTTTTCACTATAAACGGCATAGCTTCTTCTTTATTATGAAACTAGCAGACCCAACAGACGTTGTTCTGTATTCACAAAATTTCATTCAATTCTATCCAGCTGTTTAGTTGCAGAGTAGATGAATAACCTAAATAACGACTACAGCGCCATCTGTTGATCTTATTGTGATTGTGATCATAAACATACGGGCATCAGGCAATCCAAAATACATTCATACATCCCTCACACTTCGGTACCTTCTCCTTCCCGCCTAGTGCCTACCTCGGAGACGCATTTTGATGCGATTTCATCTTCAACCAGCCATATCTTTTGATGCATTCATCATAATTGAATGATGTTAAAGGCAATTTCGTTCTAAATTGAATACTGGGTATGAACGAGGTATTTGATTGGATATAGATCAATAGCGTATTTATAAAAAAATACAATGCATAATTTTGAGAAACATTCGGATACCGAGTAAACCTTGAAAGATAGATACATTCATACATTCGTCATACATTGTTTCCATGTACGTCTTACGGTTTTTGGAGCGCACCTGAAAATAGTTGATTTTGGTACTCATATTTATTATTATCATTGAACTTATAGTAGGTTTCCTTAATTTTCTCGGGTGAAAAGTATAGCCTATGTTACTCAGGGATAGTGTAGCATTCTAAGGGTGAAAGAATTATTGAAATCGGTCTAGTAGCTTATGAGTTAACTCGTATCAAACCCACCAACATACAAATCTTTCCTCTTTATAATATTAGTATAGATAAACATCCGAAAAATGGCATTTTTCTTTGAATATAAATAACGCCTCCCTTCAAAGGATCACGTTGAATAACCAAACACCCTGTATTACCGAGTGTGTCAAGTGACTCCGGACAGACTATAATAAAACAGTGTGTTCCCTTATTTTTTTCAGTCGTAAAGAGTCTATTCGAGAAGAGGGTCTTATGCTGCGCCAAGGGAGACTTCGGCGAAGGAGGAGACTACCTTCTGATCAGGGACAAGATGTTAGATCCTTCCAAAGACCATAGGGTCAAGTGTTACTGTGTTGGGATATACATTTGTGGTAAGTTGAAAGATAACAAAGCTAGGCAGTTTGTAAAACGAAGTTTTAACTTGTAGATGACGTTCGAGATCTTCCGAAATATGCTTCGTGTGGCTACATACGCTTCATCTCCTCCAGGTTTAGACAGACGACATATAACCTGTTGACTGATGCTCAGAAGAAGATGTTTCACGCAAGAGCTGTGAAATATTTGCTGAGAGAAACCAGAAAGTGCGTCTCGTGCGGTGGCGCCTACTTCGATCTAGCTCAATACTGCAGAGTTGAAGACGTAGGTTGAATAAAATTTTAAGCGGATTAGAACAGGCCTGATATTCTAGAGAAGTCATCTTTCGATGCGAATACGAACTTCATTGCGCGCTGTGTACGAGTATTTTTGCAGGTGAAAGAGGGACTCGCCCTATGAAGGTCATATTCGAATCAAAAGATCACGGCTGTTGAGGAAATCAAGGAATACAATTTTGTTTGTTGAACGGTTGAAATAACTTCATTTTATTATATTCACATAGTACTTTTTCATTCAACAAGAACATTCTTCGGTGGGTTTTTCTTTGTTTAGACTTCCTTGTCTCAACCTTTCAGTTCTACTACTAGAACTAGAACATTCCGGTTTTTCCTTCTTTTTGGTAGTAGATCCAGGAAGATTTGTTGTAGGCACAGCACTCAGCAGTATTTTTCAAAAACTAACTCTGTTATGAACTGGGATCTGTAAACGATTAACCCCATGAATCTAATCTAACCTACAAGTTTTGTGTAATCCGTACTTACCTCGATAAAAATAATCGTTACTTAGAAACTTTATAGGTTTTCACTCCCAGTCTCTGAAACATAAATAATTAAAAAATGTTTGAGTAAGGTGAAGTGCTCCTGCGAAAATCTTTGCACTTATTTGTCAGGAGCAAATTGGTCTTGAAAAAAATTGTTGCCTAACAGTAAAACTGAAAAATGAAACAAATTAAAAGGATATTGTAACGTTTCGGTGGCTATATCAGACCGAAACGTTACAATATTTTCGCAGGAGCACTTGAAAAAAATTGTTGCCTAACAGTAAAACTGAAAAATGAAACAAATTAAAAGGATATTGTAACGTTTCGGTCTGATATAGCCACCGAAACGTTACAATATCCTTTTAATTTGTTTCATTTTTCAGTTTTACTGTTAGGCAACAATTTTTTTCAAGACCAATTTGCTCCTGACAAATAAGTGCAAAGATTTTCGCAGGAGCACTTGAAAAAATTGTTGCCTAACAGTAAAACTGAAAAATGAAACAAATTAAGGATATTGTAACGTTTCGGTGGCTATATCAGACCGAAACGTTACAATATCCTTTTAATTTGTTTCATTTTTCAGTTTTACTGTTAGGCAACAATTTTTTTCAAGACCAATTTGCTCCTGACAAATAAATAAGTGCAAAGATTTTCGCAGGAGCACTTCACCTTAATCAAACATTTTTTAATTATTTATGTTTCAGAGACTGGGAGTGAAAACCTATAAAGTTGCTAAGAAATGCAGAATCCTCCCAGAATATATTTCAATCGATATCCAAAAATAATCGTCATCTACAAAATGCAAGGAGCAAACTTTCATATTTCCTGTGACTTGTTTATCGATTTTAAGTTTGCAGTATTAAGTTTTAATGTATATTATTTGGAATTCTTTTTCTCAGGAGAAACTCAACAATAGCGATTTGAATGAATTATACTCAAAAAATTATTATGAATGTTAAATATTCACATATATCAAGACAACACAATGCAAAATGAAAAATTATGTCAATATTCTGGACACCGCAAAATGGCAATCAAAATTAATTATTTTCAATAATGAAGCAGAGAATTTCAAAAGAGTTGAAAAATCGCCATATCTTTACCATATACATATTTTCGGACCATGCTTCACTAGACGCATTATGCTGCAAATTACGCCTAGTATATTCCCATCGAATTACCAAATACCCTGTATATCATATCCATTGGATGCGTTTCTCCATTTCAGATTAAACCAAGAGTGAAGCATTCCTTGAAGAGATCAATTACTTCGATCGACTCGGATGCCCTGATGAGTCCTCATGGAGGCTCAACATACTCAGGCTTCGCCGATAAAGAGTCAATGTACAGTTCGAATTCCTACAGCAAACAGATGGGTAAATCCATTGGTTATAAGTCTATGGCATTTGGAACTATGAGCGCATCCATTGGTCACGCCCTTGCCGCATCATTGGAGGACAGCGAGGAAGGTTCATTCTGTAAGAAATTTTAAATTCTGTAGTTTCTTAGTTAAGAGCACATTTCTTCTGAACAGAACTCGTACAGTATACATTCTAACTTAATTACAACTATATTCGACGTTCACGAAACTTTGAGCTGTCGGTTGGCCATGACAATTTGGCATATTCCACTGTGTATGTATATTGAAATTTTAGGTTTTGTTGTTCATATTCTTGTCAGATTGATACGCAATGTTGTCAATATAATATCTCTGATAACTGGGCAGCTCGTCAGACGAGGCCGGGTACATTCGGCAACGTTGATTTTGTTCATAATTATGACAGCAATACTACCAATCTCATGCTCAGTTGCAGGAACGTCCATTAAAATTTAAAGGTCCATTAAACCCTTAATCCTCCATTAGTTCCTTGTAATAATGGAGGATTAAGAGTTTAATGGACCATTAAATTTTAATGGACGTTCCTGCAACTGACACTCAGATAAATAAACAAACGCTTACTTTGCGCTCACTAATATATGAACGGAGTATAGCTAGCCCAGCTTACGTTGTTTTGCTATCAATCCACATTATTCGTAGGAAATATTTCTCTCTTTTTCTGCTTTGATATTCTGCGTCTGTCGACTACGAATCTGAGCCTTTAGTCCGGTCTATTTAGACATTCGAAGTTACATAAAGTCCCAACAAGCTGAATTTCTCTGAAGTTGTTCAAAACATAATTATAAACAATGTCTAAAAGTTCCTCATTATTCCCCTGTGAGGAAAAAATTTTATTCGAGGTCAAATGTCAAAAAAATAAGTTTTTCGCGATTTTCAGCAAAACGGTAAGTTTTATCATAAAAGTACCTCAGACAAAAATTGTAGATCATAAAATTATCTATAAAAAATGTATCAATACTTTTTTTCTTACGAGCCACCGTTTCTGAGATATAACGATTCAAAAAGTTATAAAAGTCGTTATCGTCATAATATGCACACGTTTCCATGCCACCTATGAGGTAGTGTACTTAGCGCGTAGTTATAACTTTTTGAATCGTTATATCTCAGAAACGGTGGCTCGTAAGAAAAAAAGTATTGATACATTTTTTATAGATAATTTTATGATCTACAATTTTTGTCTGAGGTACTTTTATGATAAAACTTACCGTTTTGCTGAAAATCGCGAAAAACTCATTTTTTTGACATTTGACCTCGAATAAAATTTTTTCCTCACAGGGGAATGATGAGGAACTTTTAGACATTGTTTATAATTATGTTTTGAACAACTTCACAGAAATTCAGCTTGTTGGGACTTTATGTAACTTCACTCTCATTTTTTGGTCTAAATAGACCGGACTAATACGGTTGCTTCTACAATTAACTGTATCTACGGTTTATTCAGGAGATTCCTAAACTTAAAATTTGATAATATTTAGGTAAACTGTCAAAATTATTCAAATGACGTTCATCGTAGCACACTCTATAATGGCCATCGTTGTGGTTTTTGTGGCCGAGAACCTTTTAAACCTTCCCTATAGAGCTCCACGAACATTTCAAGACCAAGATAAGATAAATTCTTTCAGCGGTTCACGAGTTTTAGCGAAACTAACGAACAGTAATTGATTTTTGAGCGCTCGTTCTACTTAAACGACTGCTATTATTCACAAAGTGCAGTTAACCCTTTCGCTACCACAGGTTTCACGGTGAAACCGCATATTCGATAATTTGTTTCTCAAAATACCAGTGGTATATCATTGAAACCGCTATTTGAATTGCTCGCCTGTGGTGCCATCTATTGATGAGCATTAAAAGCAGCACCTGAAATTTGTCGATCCTTTCACAGGCAGCACATTTTGAACTGTTTACAGTAACCTGTGTTGTTTTGGACGATTTTCGGTGTTTTACTTGAAAATAAAGTAGTGATTCGCGTGTGCAATCGATGGTGAGTACTTTTATCGATAGAATAGAGATATATGCATTGAATAATCTCGAAAAATTTCATTTATCATCAAATTTTTCGAAATCATGAGGCTCATTTCCTGTGGTTACTCTATGAAACCTCTGGGACTTATCGGAAATATTTTTTTTTTCTAGGAAACAAAAAATGTTGGTCATTCCATAATCTTTTGGGTATGACCGATGATGAGATTTTTGGTTTGATTGAGGAAATACCATCTGCTCCTCAATCAGAAGTAAAAAAAATTGTTTTGTAAAATGCCACACCAAATAATTCAATAAAAATATTTTCCGCAAACTCCCAGTGGTTACTTTGTGAAACCACCAAAATTTTTCGAAAACTAATATTTTTTTTTGGAAAAATAGGTATGTACTATTATTATTGATTCATTTCAACCTTACATTAGGATGATTTCAAAAATTCACCAACAAATTGTAATTATGGTAGTCAAAGGGTTAAGGCTACGAGCGTAGGCGAGTGGAATAAATCACCGAGCGAATAACAGCCGTTATACGCGAGTAGTATACTATACTTTATCCACGACTACTGAATATATTTCTTGAGGATTTTAACATTTGGCGACGGTAACAAGACCCTTTTATTACAAGCGTGGAAAAAGTTGAGTTGACACAAGAGAAATTCTTGGAGATTTTGTCATTATATATTTTGTAATGAAAATTGCTTCAATTGATGAAATGAAAGTAGATTGGGTCCTCGATTGACAAGGTATCCCTTATTTGTTAGTTGGAGTACTTGAGAATACTGAAGGAATATCAATTTAAAGAATATAATTTTAGAGCTGAATCCATGAAGCATCTGATAGCAGTGAGTAATAACTCATTATTCACATTGGGATGAATGGGTATTATTATGGCCGAGCAAACAATGGGTGGATTTTACAGTAGTTGCGGATAAACACTTTTTCAAGACAAAGTGAACTGGCCGAAAGCTACAGTAAACATTTCAAGTGTCTTAGAGCAAAATTCAAGACATATTCTTTGATCCATGTTTTGATAATTCTAAATCGAAGAACAAACTACTAACCCCCTACCAAGGAATTGGGGGAATATAATTATATATGAAGAATTATCTCCAAATTTGATATTGCAAATGACTCAAATGTTACATCAAACAGTGGGTTTCACAAAGCTTGATCGTTCAATCAAATCGTTGATTCTGAAATAAGTCGATGGTTTATGTCAAAAACGAACTGAAAATTGCACAGAAATGATGACATTCAGATCATAGACAAAAAAAATTAGATGAGCCACTCGTATATTCCGCGCCATCTGTCGGAGGAGGAAACTAATACACGAAAAAATTATTTTCAATTTGATAGTTAGATGTCGTTGCATTCATTGAAATCCTATCGAGAAAATAGTAAGTATAGTTTCACGAAAGGTTGAGCAGTCGGTTGGCCATGGAAATTTGGCATATTCCACTGTGTATAATAAAATTTTGGGTTATGTTCTTTATTTTCTTGTCAGATTGATACGCAATGTTGTCAATATTGCATAGAGTTGTCTGATAACTCTCAAAATCGTCAGACGAGGCCGGGTACATTCGGCAACGTTGACTTCATTTTACTTTAGGACAGCAAATACTGCCAACTTCAAATAAATAAAGAAACGCCTACTATGTGCTCAACCTTTCGTGAACGGACTATATGTAAAATCATTATTATCAAAAAACCTTTGAATTGTCAACTGACACAAGGAGTGTTCTTTTTGAAATATAATAAATTTCGATATGCCTGCAAGAGTGAAGACGTGCTGTGTTATTGGATGTGAAAATCGAGATGCAAGAAGGTAATTATAAAATATATATGTATATTCTGTTACCTTTAAGAATTAAGATACTCGTAGTTTTCAAAAAAGTTTTTCATGCATTGAATAAGTTTAGTAGGTAAATACTCATATTTTGTATTATTGAATTCATTATTGTTAGTTTTTGAAAATGTTTTCAATGCAATTATTAGTTTACTAGCTGACCCGACAGACTTCGTCCTGTCAAAAAGATTTGTAATGTGGCAGTTTTTGTGTCTACGTATTTTAAAAAATTCTCCTGAACAGAACCGTCACCCTGGTGATAGTGCGTTGTGAATAAAAAATAATTGAATAAAACATATATAAGGATTTAAAAGTAAGTAATCGCTTTATTGTTAATCATGTGAATCATAATTATTATTATTATCATTGTAGTGCTTTGTGGTATACGATGTTTTTTGTTTGATGACCTGGCGCATAGATAAACAAATCTGATGGTTTTCCAACACGGGAACAGGCAACATACAATTGACCATGTGAGAAACATGGGTTTTCTAGATTGATACCACAAACACTTAATGATTGCCCCTGGGACTTGTTTATAGTCATAGCAAAAGCAAGCCGCACTGGAAACTGTAGTCGTTTAAACTCAAATGGCACATCAGTTTGGCCAATAGATCTACCTTTTTAAATAGATCTACCTTTTTAAACAGATCAATTAATGCAATCTTCAAGTACTTACTTTTATTCACATCGGTGACATTCAAATTCCTTCAATCACCACTGACAGGACATGTCAATAACAATCATCACTTTAAAACTATTGAAACAGTTATGGAAATCGTGGAAGGATCTATATAAAGCACCAATACATACTGAATTTATAATAAAATCCAATTGTAACAATAAATACATTAATTGTTGCTTTCATCAAATTCCTCTGTGATAGGTCTTCAGTTATCCACGAATGAACTTGGTTTTTTCTCGTAATTTCAATATTCCTGAAACTAATATTTTTGTCAATAAACGTTCACAAACTATTCAAAAAGGATATTCGTACCTTTTTCATTCGAATCTGTTGGTTTTCCTTCACAAAATTGCAAATATCCTAGAGGTTTTTTGACCTGTAAACTCGCTTGACAAATGTCACTTACTCCGATCTTATTCCATTTATCCTTTTAATTCAATCGTTCCTAGAACAGAAACCTTTAGTAATAAACGTTATAAAAGGATTAAAAAATGATATTCATACCTTGTTTCATTTGGATCTGCCCCATTTCGTTCACATAGAACCAATATTCTCGAGCACTTCCCTCACGTTAATAGATCTGACAGTTGTCTAATTTTCCGATGTGAATGACATCGGAAAAAAATCGATTTTGAGAAACGTCAAAAAAATATGTATGGGAAAAAGAAGGGCTATTTTTAGGGTTTTTCCAGCAATAATTCTAATTAGAACCATCCTTGAACTTCAACGAACATTTTAAAAAAAAGATTTGGCCAAATTGGTCCAGGCGTTGTTGAGTTATGCGCTTACCAACACATTTTGCGATTCATTTTTATATTATAGATTGATTAGATATTTATGAAATAAATCTGTATTTTCAATTGGTGATATCTATTTCAGTTAATAAATTTTTATTCTATCCAGAATTTGATTATTGATCCTCATTTCTCGATTCTAAAAGAAAATCAGACGAAAGTTCGTTGCAGGTATTATTTTCATGAGAATAAATTTCCTCACTCATCGATAACCTGCACGAATCCATTTCTGATATCCTTTTGGAAATTGAATTTCAAAAAACTTTTGCCTATATAGGAGTACCTACCTATTCAAAATGTGCACTACAGAATTCTTTTTGCTGCAGCTTTACGATACAGATTTCTTTTTCAATTGAGGTTTTTTCACGAATTAGTAATGTTGTACAAAAACAGATGGCGTTTAAGCTTGTTCTACTAGTGTCTCATCTATTCTCCGTTTAGTTAGTCTATGATTCAGATAATCAAGCTGATTGGAGTTTTATGAAACCCGGCTTTATAGTATCAATGCTTGAAATGTAATCTATATTTATTATTACCAGCATTGTTTTCTTAAATACATTTTTCTGTTCCGTTGATAACTTACATAATATAAAGATCATTTCAGATGCCCAGTACTTCGGTATACTGAACCCATTCAAAGTATGGCAGTATAAAGACAACTATTCCTTGACGAAGCCATTTGCACGAGCTGACTTTCAAACTTGCTATTGCCAGCTGATACTGACATACCTCTACAATCAGCTTGTTCATCATTACAAAGGATCCGGTGAGAACTATTTATCATGATATAAAAATGAATTAACAGATATAGTCCGTTCACGAAAGTTTGAGCGCATAGTAGGCGTTTGTTTATTTATCTGAAGTTGGTAGTATTTGCTGTCAACGTAAAATTGAGTCAACGTTGCCGAATGTACCCGGCCTCGTTCGACGAGCTTGCGAGTTATCAGAGAACTCTATGCAATACTGACAACATTGCGTATCAATCTGACAAGAAAATAAACAACATAGACTAAAATTTCAATATACACGGTGGAATATGCCAAATTGTCTTGGCCAACCGAAGGCTCAAACTTTCGTGAACGGACTACAGATAGAAATATTAGAAATTATTTATTAATTTAAAAAAATACATCATTGTATATTTACCCATTACTACGTTGAAGTATTTGATCATATAAAGTTATCTATTAATTAACTACCGATAATATAGAATAGTGTTGTCACGATCGCAAAATGTTAAAATCTTCAAAATATATATTCAGTAGTCGTGGATTAAGTATAATTTGCTACTCGCGTATAATGGCTGTTATTCACTCGGTGATTGGGGCCACTCGCCTACGGCTCGTAGCCTAAACTTCACCTCGTGAATAATAGCTATCATTATACGCTCGTTGCATAATATACTATTATTTGTTTGATTTCAGGACAATGGTTAGATATGATCAATTCAATGATTGTGTACGCAAAAATATGTGTTGTGGACAGAAACTTCGCGGAAGGTTTGATCTGTGTGAAAAGTGCTCTGGAATTCTTGGAGGTAAATAGAATTTGAAAATTTTTGTGAAGGTTGAACATCTTTGCTCGCTTTTTCCTAGGGAAAATATGTTCAAAATATTCGCAGAATTATCAGTTCCAATTGGAATCCAATTGTAATCGACCAAAAATGTTTGATATTTATATGACAGTTCGATTTATTCAAACTTTCTGTGACAATTGTTCTATGACGTTTATATCGTTGATATTAACCAAAGCAATTTCTATTGTAAACAACGGCATACGAGTCAGAATTTTAACGCTTATTCGAATTTTGAGAACGGTCCAGATGTGAACATCCTGAGGGCTATGGATTTCGTTCTATTCATTTATGAATTCAACTTTCCTATTGAAATCGATGGATTATGAAAACATAAACTATTAAAGGACGAACATTGTTCATTTAACTATCGGCTTGCCTAGAATATTTGCTAGTAAAGCTAAGGTTATAGTACGGTATTGAATTTATCCTTTTTTTTTTATTTCTCTAGCTCAATTATTTCAAGAATTTATTAACTGAATCAAAGATTAACGAGAGAAAGATAGGAAACGCCCCTTAAACTCTAGTACTAAAATCTGACTTCGTTTTTCGGTTAGTTTAATTATTCTGACACATAGATGGCGCTGAAAATGATAAATTTTTCAATACAGAAAACAGTTATTATAGGCACCAAATTCATTAAAAGGACCCCGCACATTTTGTATGAGAATTGGCTCCCGGTGGATTTGGCTGAAAATTTGATATGATGTTCTACTAATCCTTTTGATCAAATGTCTCTACAGTCACGAAGCTGAAAAATGCATACTTCTAGGAGTTTTTAGCGATTTTTTGTATCCATTATGGCTTACGTATTACCGTTCACACAGAAATGTTTGAGAATATTTCGTGATTATTGAAAGCAGATTCTGTCAATTCGAAATATTTTCAAACATTTCTGTGTGTACGGTAATACGTAAGCCATAATGGATACATAAAATGGCTAAAAACTCCTAGAAGTATGCATTTCTCAGCTTCCTGTGGAGACATTTGATCAGAAGGATTAGTAGAACATCATATCAAATTTTCAGCCAAATCATCCGGGAGCCAATTCCCATAATACGTAAGCCATAATGGATACAAAAAATCGCTAAAAACTCCTAAAAGTATGCATTTTTCAGCTTCGTGACTATTTAGACATTTGATCAGAAGGATTAGTAGAACATCATATCAAATTTTCAGCCAAATCCACCGGGAGCCAATTCCCATACAAAATGTGCGGTGTCCTTTAAACCCCAACCCAGAAAAAACATCCTGATCGATAAAACGAAGCTAGTGCTTTGCTTCGTGATCAGGATGTTATTCTTCATCTCAACATTGTTTCAAATGAATTAACATTAATGAAATGCGATATTGTGTTGCTATAGTTTTATTAGAAATTATCAGTTACCGAATTATCAAAACAATTGGAAAACATTTTAGAGTGGCCTCTTCAGGAAAGGAATTCTTGGATTTAATAGTTTACCGTGTAATATTTGTTTTCATTTGATCTGTAGAAAAATGATCACTGCACATTATATAACAGCTGCTGATATCAATATCTCTTCGCCCAGAAAACTCTATCCATTCGGGAGCACTGAAATTAAAAAGCAATGAGAAACAGAGATATATGATACGAGTTTCAATACCTACATTTCCATTCTAAATGGAAATGAGCTTGTCCTTGTTTTGTTCAAAATGGCCTCTACAATCTTTGATGCTTTGATTTTATCCATTATCCTTAATTTTGGTACTTAATCTTGACACATAGATGGCGCTAACATCATCGTAGTCGCTCCGTTTCCTTTCTTTATTTCCTTAATGTTTGTACTGAATGATTTGAAATTGAAAGCTTGTTCCTGAGGAAAGCAATAATTCAAATATGAATATCCAGGATTTCAACTGTTTTTTGAATTTCAAGTTTTGAAGTTTCTAATCTTTATCAAATTATCTTTTGTAGTCATCTGGAGAGAGCATAGGTGAACCTAGTTGGAGAATACCAGTCTACGAAGGCAAACTAAACATTTGGTATGGTACCATCTTGGTTTCTCAAGATCAACTTGGAGAGGGCCTTAATAAGTACTACCTTGCAATGTACAAATTGGGTGAATATCTTTCAGCATGAGCTTAATGTTACATAAATACAACGATAATCAAACACTGATATCGGGTCCGGTACTCGAAGTGTAACCTGTTTCAAGCCATCCACGCTCCTGCCATAAAAAATTGCTAAATGACAGTTATAAGTATTGTAGCGTACAATAGCATTTTGCTAAAAATTTTCTGAAAACAATAGGGATGTTGACTACATTTTGGAATTTATTTTATTTCAAAGATAAACCCTATACAAATACGAAAAATTACTTTTTCCTTGAAAATATAGTAATTGCCAATAAAAATGAGTAAATGCAAAGACAATTCAAATTTCCCGCGGAAATACCCAATTTTGTCACCTTCTAATGATTACGTCATTATTCAGTGAACATACTTTGACTTCTGTCAAAGCGAACTGATTTTGCCCGATCCCTTGTGGGAAAGTTAAATCTAAGCTTTCAAAATGAATAGGTCAGTCTGTAAATGCTGAATGAGGTGTTTATTTTATTTGTAATAATAAATATGAGTTAAAAGTTTGCTACTTACAAAGAAAATTTCACGTTTTTAAGCTCCGCTGCACAAAATTCCTTGTTTTCAGCAAAGAAACTTGCGACCATTAGGGAATCTATCTTCGGTAAGTTACTACTATTACCATTGATGAATTCTATCTCCATTATAAAGAAAATTGTAAATTATCGTTCTTGTAACGAACTAGGTATTCTGTTCTCTTTTAGCTTTAAACTTCGAAAGTTCGTATCATAGATATGATATATTATATATTTACTATGGTTCAAGTCACAGAACCGTGGGTTTCACAAAGCTTGATTGGCCATCAAATCGTTTATATTGAAGTAAGTGGATGGTTTATGTCAAAAATGAACTGAAAATAGCAGAGAAATGATGACATTTCAATAATCAAGCTTTTTGGAGTTTTGTGGAACCCGGCCTATTAATGTATTTTGTTGATCTGAGCACCGAACATTCGAATTTGCAATGACAATTCCTGGATAGTGACGTCAATTACCTCTGATTGGCGTTCGCAGTCACGTGATAGTTGATAATAAATAACATTATTTAAATCAGCTTTATTTAATTCAACGAGAATAATAAGATCACTAAAATGGTTTTTTAGGATTGCAAAAATTCCCTTCTATGAGGAAAACCTCAATTTATATGAATTCGTAACATGAGTCAACATTCCTATTTAAGACTTAGGAGAGCGAAGAATTTCCTTTCATCAGCAGAAAGTGGTGAATTTCCGAACATCGTGTTTCGTAATAGAAAAATGTTTCCACTTAAGCAATTTGTAAATTTCCAAAACGATGGAGTTCACCTGATAACCGTGCATATGATGATCTGAATCATCGGTGGGTTACCAATAACCAGTACTCGCCACAAATAATGGTTTGAACCGCTGTAACCGCGAATGGGCGCTGCTCAATCGTTTCCATCTTAGACGAAAGAAAAGTAAAGACTTGAGAGAGCGAAGGATTTGCTTTGATCAGCAGAAAGCGGTGAAATTCCGAACATCGTGTTGTCTGATGGATAATTTTTTCCACTTGAGCAATTTGTAAACTAGCAGAACTATAGAATTCACTTGACAAACCGTTCATTTGATAATCTGAATCATCAGTTGGCTATCACCCGCCACAAATGATGGTTTGGACCGCTGTCCAAATCATCCTCAATCGTTTTCATTGAGCCAGATTAGATTAGATGGTCGATCGGCACGTTAATTACCCTTCTGCACTGCGACCAATAAGGTCTTTTGTGCGTTACCGTGCTAAAACTACGTTTTTCCCAGGAATCTAACCTCCCTAGCAAAGCTGGTTACTTCCTTAGGAGACTTCGCTCTTATGTCGGCTGGCGTTAATAACGCGCCACCTAATAGAGTAAGTCTGGTTTGCGCCAGCGCAGTGCATTGGCATAGTATGTGCTCGGTTGTTTCAGTGGCCGATTCACATAACCTACATGTCGGAGTTTTCTTTACCGATCTTGTGTAGGTGATATCTCACGGGACAATGCCCTGTGAGAAGGCCGATTAGCAGCCTTAACTCGTTTTTTGACAACGATAGAGCTTGTTGAGCCTTCTCTTTGGAAGGTTCGATTAGTCGATTAGTCTCTTTGCTTGTCTTTGACCGGATGTGTTTATCCAGTGTTTCTCCCTTTTTTCCCAAACGCCTACCTCTGCCCTAATCAGTGTAGGTGATACCCAACAGGAGGGCACGGGTCCGGTGAAGGGTGTGTTTGCTCCTCTTTTTGCAAGGGCATCAGCTCTTTCATTTCCCTCAATGTTCTGGTGGGCAGGTACCCAAGCTAAAACTAGCTTGTTGTACTTCGCCAGTATTTTGAGGGACTGTTTGCAGCTCCAAATGGTCCTTGATCTACAATCAACGGCCATAAGCTGCCTCAGTGCCATCTGACTATCAGAGGCAATGCAAATTCTGGCTCCCTTGTACTGTCTGGGCAGACCGACTTGGGCGCATCTTTCTATGGCCAGAATTTCAGTTTGGAGCGTTGTTATTGGCTTTCCCAAAGGCTCCGATTCCCTGTATTTGGGGCGTTTTCATTGAGCCTGGCGTCGAAGTTAATGCGACATATTATCAGAAAAGTGTTCTTGAGGCTGCATTGAAGCCATGGGCAGACAAAAATTTCGGTCGCAGACTATAGACGTTCCAACAAAACTCTGTACCAGCTCACAAAGCGCAAGTGAAGCAAGAATGGTCGAAAAACAACATTTCGACCACACAGTGGCTCTCGAATTGGTCAGACGTGAATCCAATGGATTATTCTCCCTGAGCCATTTTGGAAAGCATGGTCCGAACTAAAGAATATACCAGGCAATAATACATTGAAAGCAGAGCTGTGCCGAAGTTTTGTTCTTAGTGCTCGTGAAAGCACTCGAAGCACTTTTGTGCTCGTAAGCACTGTGCTCGCGAGCACTAGATTGAACCAGTGCTTAGTGCTTGGTGCTTCGTTAGTTTTTTGAAACGGCTTAGTGCTTAGTAATTCGAAAAAGTGCTCCTAAGCACCGCAGTGCTCCCAAGCACTTTCAGGAATTACTAAGCACTAAGCTTTATGGAATCGTCAGAACATGAAAATGACGGATTTTCGCCTGATTGGAATAGACAAAGAACTAAAATATAATTTTTTTTCGGTCCACCTCTATGGATATCTAAGTTGTTGAATTATTTCTTTATTATAACTCTGGTGTTGAAAAAACGATATCGATGTATGTTATGGACTGGAACAAGTCTTTATGTTCTCATTATTATGACTCGGAGAACAAATTGTAATGTTGTATGGCGAAAATTTTTTGGTAAATAAAAATGGAACAAAATTTTTTTTTGATATACTTTTCAAGTTTTATAATCATTCTTTCAAGTTTTTTATTGGCGAATATTCAAGTTACAGTCTATTCACTCAATGAATGATATAAAGAGCTCAGAAAACGTTTTTTCCTAGCAGACAGCATTTTTTTCTTGCATCGCCACAAAAAATTCCATCTAGTTTGTTGCCAAGACGTCATTGTCTTTCTATAACTTTTGGAATTTTATTTTCTGTTTCGAGACCACAGCCTTCTCTTCCAATTTTTTTATATAACGTCATGGTAAATTTATACCTATTTGTCTGTGAACGACAATGTTAGACTTGCAGGCTGAGAGAAAACTATTGTCAATTTCAGTTATGCCCCATTTCAAAACACGATATCACTCGAAAGAAAAAATCAAGACATCAAATGTTGTAACATCGTGTTCCACTATTGACGCTCAGAGCTTATTTATCTCTTAATTGTTGCAGGTTATCCATTTCCTAAGAACAAGATCGCCATCCACCTGAGGCTATGGATGAAGAAGCTAAAACAAAGGCTTCGGATGTATCTCTTTCCTGACAACTTCATCATGAGGAATCTTAGCCAGGAGGACAGTGACGTGGTGGATACTGTATCATGTTGCCTAAATCATTTGTTTGGTATTTTCGTGGTGAGCAATATCTGGTTGGGTTACACCCTCAGAATAAAAAGTAAACCTAGAGATCTTCACGCATTTGTTGACGCAGCCAAGTAGAATCTGTTTATGAACGCGAACAACATTCGGCGTTGCGAACTTGCGCAGTATCTTTATTCCGCATTGGGATAATTGGTCTACGGCTTCCCTTCTATGGTACTAACAGCAAGAATCAGCTATAGTCACATTTCTGTCAAATTGGCAACATATAGTCCGTTCACGAAAGGTTGAGCACATAGTAGGCGTTTCTTTATTTATCTGAAGTTGGCAGTATTTACTGTCATAAAGTAAAATAAAGTCAACGTTGCCGAATGTACCCGGTCTCGTCCGACGAGCTTGCGAGTTATCAGAGAACTCTATGCAATATTGACAACATTGCGTATCAATCTGACAAGAAAATAAAGAACATAACCTAAAATTTTAATATACACAGTGGAATATGCCAAATTTCCATGGCCAACCGACGGCTCAACCTTTCGTGAACGGACTATAGTTCTGTTACTGTTCAGATATTCGATAATGTCGTGTTTACATTTTAATTTCGATTTGTCGTTCATAAATCGAATTATTTTACTTATTTGGTGACAGTTTATTGTTGTTTAAGAGTATTCCGGTAATTATAGTTATGGAAAAAATTACGAAAACGTTGTGTTATATTCAGAAATTGTAGCTTTCCATCTCACTCTAGAGCTTGGTTGATTAAAACGCAGTAATATTCAAGCCTAGGGGCATATCTATGTTAACTTCTTACTCTGAGGTTACCACCTTCATCGAACATTTACATACCCTCTCGTTTCCGGTCAAATTAGTGCTATCAAATTATTCAGTAGTACACTAACTTGCTCTTATTGGAAATTCATATATATTCTCCTTTCTATGCAAATGTATATCATTTGCAAACCTTCGAAAATGTGGAACTAGCAATAGGTTACAAGCAGTTCTGACAGCTGGACAAGACCGAAGGACCAACCTATAAAGAATAGTCTGGAGCAATCCGAGTGCGATTTATTAACAAATGTTGTGGTTCTTTCGATTTTAATTTTCACTTATTAGTCTAATTCAATAGAAATAAAAGTTCACAGTAATGAAAAAACTACAAAATCTCTCAATAAATCGCACTCAGATTGCACTAAACCGTTCGTAATTGGCTAATGGTGGTCCTCTGGTCTTGTTCAACTGTCAGCACTGCTCGTAACCTATTTATAGTCCGTTCACGAAAGGTTGAGCACATAGTAGGCGTTTCTTCATCTATCTGAAGTTGGCAGTATTTACTATCATAAAGTAAAATAAAGTCAACGTTGCCGAATGTACTCGGTCTCGTCCAACGAGCTTGCGAGTTATCAGAGAACTCTATGCAATATTGACAACATTGCGTATCAATCTGACAAGAAATAAACAACATAACTTAAAATTTTAATATACACAGTGGAATATGCCAAATTTCCATGGCCAACCGACGGCTCAACCTTTCGTGAACGGACTATATATGATTCCGAAAAGTGTTCAGCAACACGATAAGTTCCTCAACTCCATTTAATAAAATATGCTGCTGCTTGCATTGAACATTTTCTAATAAAGCCTCGAACTATCCTTTCAAATAACCAGAAACGTCAATACAGTTTAGTTTAGTTCAGTTTAAAAATGGGGTTACAGTTCACTGCGACCTTAAGGTCTATTGTGCCCCCTTACAGAGCTGTTCTGACCACACCCTTTACAGCTCGCCTTCCAGTTCCAGTGATATAATGAAATCTAATATATGTGAAGGCTTCAACGAGGCTAGTTCCTTACTCTTACAAGTTTCTCGCCCAAGGCATTCACTCCTTAGGCTCCCAATGCCAAGGCATTGGGGGTGTCTTCCTCCTTTCCACAGAACCTACACTCGTAAGTGTCCGATAATCCTATCCTCAATAGGTGCTTCCTGAGGCGACAGTGTCCTGTAAGAAAGCCAGTGAGGAGGTGTAATTGCTCCTTATCAAGATCCAGATATCTTTTGGATCCCAGTTGTCTCAAAGTTCCGAAGGAACTCAGTGGAATGATCCATCCCTGGGAGATTTTGCCAGTTTTTCCCTCTCGGCTTTCTCCTTCTCCAGAAAATCCTTCTTATAGGTACATTTACATATAGGTACCACAGAAGGGTTCTGGGCCAAGACGTGCGCCGTCTTTGGCAAGTATATATTATCCTCTTCGTTTCCTTTGATTCCCGAGTAGCCGGGAACCCAAATTGAAAAGACGTTATTTTTCTTGCCTACCTCATTGAGATCAAGATCATTTTAGAGTCGATGACGTAGGAGCTCAGTGCTTTAATAGCAGCTTGACTATCTGAGTGTATGGCTATATCGCACTTCTAATAGTTTCTTTCTAGATTTATATCTAGACATCTTTCAATAACTAAGATTTCCGCTTGAAAGACGCTCATACAGGGGCCTAGCTACAGTGCACACTTGGTACTTGGCCCGTATATCCCAGCGCCAGCTCCTGTAGAGGTTTTGGAACCATCTGTATACCATTTGACGGTTTTTCCTTTGAGGTTATAGTCGGTGTATTCCCGTTCTCATTCCTCTCTTTCACTTAACAATATCCTGAAGTTTTTCTCAGTGCCTACTTTCTTGATCATTACATCACTAGGGGTCAATACAGTTACTCTACTAAAATTAGTAAAGTAGAGTATTTCCATTTTCTGTTGAAAAGTATGATAGAGAACCACTTGCTCTACCAATGTAGACCTTCAGAAGAGTAACTTTATTCACGTTGTTAGTAATTTGAAAGGATAGTAAGAACTGAAAATTGGTCGAATCACGTAAGGAATACTAGGAAGACGTTCTCAATGGTATAGTCAACCTTTAAACCAGTAGATCAGAGTAAAATTTTGGAAGTGGGGGTTGGTTAGTAGAGTGTACTCTACCACTCAACTGTCACTAGCACAATCTGTTTATTATTAAAGTATTCGTTTTGAAGAGATTCGTGCTCCTGAGCTGTTCCAGTGCTTGGGCGCAACCAATGGCAACCCGTATTTCGAGCTTTTAAGTTACTCAGGAGCACGAAACTCTTCAAAACGAATAGGCTAATTATGAAAGTAGGGTAATATTAAGTAATCTACCACGAACTATACCATTTTCTCTCCCTCCTTTGCACCTAGTTGTGAAGGAGGTGGCTATGAAGACAGCTCTAGGAATCTGGGAACGGGGACAATGGCGCGATGGAGGACTCTTCACTGGGCACGCGAGGGCCCTCAAAATGGTTAAGGATGCTCACGCTCCCCTTCTCCAGAGAGGTGACCGCGCGGGCACTAGGTTCTACTTCGACGAACCCTACAGGGTAATTGTTCCCGACAGAGACCTATGGTCTTCATCAAACAGGCTTCTTAGTCCAGAAGGTCCCACCTGGTTCACTGATGGCGTTGTCACAGCAACAGGGTCTGGGGCCGGAATCGTGGGTCCTCACTTCAATCAGGCTATCCCTCTGGGGAAGGACTGTTCCATTGTGCAGGCTGAGCTATTTGCGGTTCTTGCATGCGCATTGGAAAACATTCGCAGGGGATACTCTGGCCAGCACATTTATATATGTTGCGACAGCCAGGGAACTATGAAATCTCTATCTGATGTTAGAGTTGATTCTCTTTTGGTAGAAGAATGCAGGAAAGCTCTTCGTGGACTGGGCTCTGATAACTTTTTGAAAGTGATCTGGTGTCCGGCTCATGCGGATATACCTGGTAACGTCAAGGCAGATGAACTGGCTAGGCGGGGAGCCGGATTAGCATTTGTTGGTCCGGAGCCTTCGCTGCCAATCTGTCGCACATTTGTCAGAAGTTTCTTCAGGAACTGGCTGAACAGGGAATTTTCCTCGGAATGGAGCGCAGGGGTGGGCCTGAGGTGGTCGATGATTCTCATTGAGAGACCGTCCTCGCGATCTGAGGTCAATAGGCTTCTGCTGCTGAGGAGGAAACAACTCAGTCTGGTGACTGGTGCATTGACTGGTCACCTGTTTAACAAGCATTTGAAGAGAATGGGATTGACGAGCTGCTCCCTATGCCGGTGGTGCAGGAGTACTGATGAAACGGTTGAGCATATTTTGTTCAACTGTGGAAACCTTACTGAGTTAAGGTCAACACACCTAGGAAATCCAACACCTTCTATTCCTATGGTGAGAGGGACCACTCCTGGCAGGCTCGCGACATTTCTGCCTTAGTGTCTGAGGAGCTGAGTCTCTATAGAACGATGCGGGTGAACAATGGGCCACTAGGCCTCAGTTCGGCCGGTAAGGCACCGCACAGAGAAGAAGAAGAATACCATTTTCTCTACCAATGTAAATCGGGATCGATATTGCTCCGTCTTAAATTTGTAGAATCTGCTGTAAAATATTACATTTTTTTCTTCAGTTACAAAATAATATGAAAAAGGCAGAGCTGTGTGCTGTATGGAGCTTGACGAAGGCCTTGGAAGCAAGCAAAAACATGTTCCAAGTGTGCGGCGCCTTCAGCTACATGATCCTCATTGCCAACTATAAAAAGAACAATTTTTGGGGCATGGTTCTGGAAGTACACGCCCTCAGGTTCTGTCACAAGAAGAAGTACGGTTTAGACCCTCCTGAAATAAAAGCTGTTATCATGTTGTACAATATCATATTCGAAACCAGGTAAAGTGAACCAGTATTTAAATTTTTTCGATTTTCTAAAGAAGTGCTTATTATTTCTATACGAAACGAATCAAAAGTTCAATTTCTTCTCCTTAGTAGGATTTTCGGAAAATGTTAACTGAAAAGACGTACGCGGCTGACAATTTGAAAACTTGCCACGCCAATTATGTTTCGAAAGGATGTTTTCAGAGAAAATGCCAGAACAGGTCAATTTTCATTCGAAGGGGGACAATCCCTACACCTAAGATTGACGATATTTTGGCTTATAATTTTGCTAGAAACATCTTCCCCGGCATTTTCTATGAGTGTTAACCTGTTGGAAATAAAGGACTGAAGTCGGGTATCACAAAACTCCAATCACCTTGATTATTGAAATGTCATCATTTCTGTGTAATTTTCAGTCCATCAACCATCGACTTAAACCAAAATCAACGATTTGATTCATAGACTAACTAAACGGAGAGATGAGACACTAGTAGAACAAGCTCCAACGCCATCTGTTTTTGTACAACATTACTAATTCATGAAAAAACCTCAATTGAAAAAGGAATCTGTACCGTAAAGCTGCCGCAAAAAGAATTCTGTAGTGCACATTTTGAATAGGTAGGTACTCCCATATGGCAAAAAGTTTTTTGAAATTCAATTTCCAAAAGAAATTCAGAAATGGATTCGTGCAAGTTATCGATGAGTGAGGAAATTTATTCTCATGAAAATAATACCTGCAACGAACTTTCATCTGATTTTCTTTTAGAATCGAGAAATGAAGATCAATAATCAAATTCTGGATAGAATAAAAATTTATTAACTGAAATAGGTATCACCAATTGAAAATACAGATTTATTTCATAAATATCTAATCAATAAACTAATAATTGCATTGAAAACGTTTTCGAAAACTAACAATAATGAATTCAATAATACAAAATATGAGTATTTACATACTAAACTTATTCAATACAAAAACTTTTTTGAAAACTACGAGTATCTTAATTCTTTTAGGTAACAGAATATACATATATATTTTATAATTACCTTCTTGCATCTCGATTTTCACATCCAATAACACAGTCTTCACTCTTGCAGGCATATCGAAATTTATTATATTTCAAAAAGAACGTGTCAAACCACTCCTTGTGTCAGTTGACAATTCAAAGGTTTTTTGATAATAATGATTTTACATACTTACTATTTTCTCGATAGGATTTCCATGAATGCAACGACATCTAACTCTCAAATTGAAAATAATTTTTTCGTGTATTAGTCTCCTCCTCCGACAGATGGCGCGGAATATACGAGTGGCTCATCTAATTTTTTAGTTTGTCTATGTTCTTCACACCCCCTAGCGATCGGCTATCTCACTCCCTACTCTGGGGAACATTCACTCATTCCGGATAGCAAGTATCAGGGGTATTGAGCTCTGAGGTGTTCGGTGTTCTTCTTCTCCTGGCTCCTGGGTTGTTCGTCCTTCGTTGCTTGGTCCTGGATCTCTCGGTTGACGTCGTGGTAGTTGGTTTTGCAATGTTTCCCTCCATGGTTGTTCCTGGTGTCCATCGTGACCTACAAACTTCCTTACCGTTCTAGTAGTACCGATAACTACTGCTTTTTGCATTACTTTGTAAAGGTTTTCATCCAAATCTAGCTCTTTGAGGTTGGACTTGAGGCTTTTAGGAATAGCTTTTGTGGTTGATATGAGAATGGGAATAGTTCTGGTACTAGACATTCTCCACTGCCTTGTGATCTGAAGTTCGAGCTCTCGATATTTCGATATTTTTTCAGCGTATTTTTGACGTAGATTGTAGTTGTTCGGAATGGCTACGTCTATAAGAATTGTCTCTTATCTTTCTTCTTCACTAGAATTATGTCTGACCTGTTAAACTGTGTAAGTACTGTGCGATCCCAGTGTAGCCTGTAATGGTGGTTCTCCAGTATCACTTCAGGCGGATACTTATAATATGGATTGTTTCGGACTGCAGAATCTTCAGTTAGATGGCGAGTTCCTATTAATTAATCATTAATAGGGAATAATTCCCTATTAAGAATTTAGGGGTTAGAGCCTCTACAGTCTACACCAGGGGTTGAGGAGATTTCGGCTTACAATTCTGCTTGAAATATGTCTCCCTACGAATAGAAACTTACCTGTTCCGGCATATTTCTGAAATCATCCATGTCGTGATATAATTGGACTGGCAAGTTTTCAAATTGACACCCTGTGTAAAAAATAATAAATTCATTACTGGTGCAATGACCGTCAGTGGATTATAAAATTATATTTTTGATGAAGTTATGTGTGATATGCCTGTCTTTTATTAGATTAGCAAGAGCTGAATACGATGAATCTTTGCAGATAGGTTACATCCTATCAAGGCTGACGATAGCCAATAAAGACATCGAGTATACAATAAGGGTGTTTTCACGGATCATGTTGATGCTTATGGTCAAGCTATATTTGGCAGAATGTAATACTATACTGGAGGAGTTGTACTACTACATGATGGAGGTAGACGATGCTGAAGGTGAGGTCTTATTATTTCACTTTTGCTAATATATATACAGGGTGTATCAGGATAAGGTTCCATAAATTCGAGATCTTAATACTCAGGTGATTTTATGATATAAAGTTCCTACGGTCTATGACGATTTTTACTGTTGTACCATTCAGTTTAAATAAAGGCTTTTCCAATAAGAGGTGTTATTTTGAATAGCCAGCTATTTCGGCAGATTCACGTTTGACATTTGACAAGTAGAAACTACGCCATTAATAAAAATGGAACGATATACGCTTCAA
The DNA here is from genome assembly GCA_013421045.1 of Propylea japonica. Taxonomy (NCBI): domain Eukaryota; kingdom Metazoa; phylum Arthropoda; class Insecta; order Coleoptera; family Coccinellidae; genus Propylea; species Propylea japonica. The sequence goes on from CM024243.1 coordinate 54,513,880, forward strand.
GAACGCATGAAATTATTAAAATTCACTATGAAAATGGTGAAAATTTGGCAGAGACGGTTCCTAAAACTAGAACATTTTTGGGTCGTCGTGAAGCACCTTGTCGGACCGCAATAAAGAAATTGGTGGAAAAATTCGAGCTGTTGGGACAAGTTAGTGATGTGAAGAATAAAACCCGTGCACGTCGCTCAAGAAAAACCGAGAATATTGCTGCTGTAGCCAAAAGTGTTGAAGAATACCCAGGTTTGTCCATTTGCGCTATCGAGAGATGATTAATGATTTTTTGGCCGAAATTGGATAATATTGATCTGGACAACGTTTGCTTTCAACAAAATGTCGCTACGTGCCACACAAGCAACGAAGCCATTGACTTTTTGCCGAAAAAGTTTCCGGACCGTGTTATATCCCGAAGAGGTGATCACAGTTGGCCACCGAGATTTTGTGATTTTACACCTTGCGACTTCTTCCTTTGGGGCTACGTGAAAGAGAAGGTCTACGCCAATAGCCCAGCGTCGATTCAAGATCTCAAAGATGGAATTCGTGAGGCTATCGAGGACATAGGGCAGCCACTTTGCGATTTGGTTATGGAAGATTTCATTAAAAGGATATGGTCCTGTAAGCGTGATCTTGATGGTTATTTGCCTCATGTTATTTTCCACTATTAACGGCAAATCTTCTTCTTTATAATGAAATAAACATCCGATCATTTATATTGAAAAATATCAAAATAACACCTCTTATTGGAAAACCTTTATATGATGTATACTCAATGATTGAACTTAAAAAATTGGTTTTTCGAAAATTTTTGACACCGTACACGTTTTTTCTTGGAGTGTAGGTAGCTCATATGCACGCATTAAAACACATTTTTTTCAATTGAAAATTATTATCAATTTTTACCAGTGGCGCCCTCACAGATTTCTGTCCAGATAAACTTGGTGACAAAAATGGTACTCCAAAGGTTTTTTTCCAAATTCAAAACTATTTTCATGATCAACACATTATACACGGTGAGAGTGGTATCTTGCGTTTTGTATCTGCGACAAATACTTTCTAAGATAAAAAATAAAATGAAAGTTCTTCTGATAGAGTTGGCGTACCATTTTCCAGAAACAATAGGCCCTATCTATTTGAAGCCGCATCACTTCCAAACTGATGTAGAATCAGTTGATGCGCGTTCTGTCTGACAATATTGTGATTTTGAATTGATGCGCATCACTTCCAACTGATGTTGCTTTCTGACAAAATCAGTTTAATTTCCACAATCACTTCAGTTCATCATAACAATAACTTTTTGGTGAAAGTTTACAATTTACTTCTGAGCATATCAGAAAGTGAATTATTATCCCCGGTTTTCATTCCTTGTAATGAATAATTAATATTACTTTTAGAATTTCCTTCCGAACTATCGTCGATGGTACTCTGATTTCAAACCTAATCGTTTTGTTGATTGCCATCCGAAAAAGGCATGTTCTATATTTCAAAATCACTTCACTTCCAACTGAAGTGATTTCGGAAATTATTCAGGCAAATAGAAAACTAGAAATGCGTCAGAGATCCATCTGAACTTTTTAGTTTTTATCATAAAACTATCTTAGGATTAAGATATCACTGAGAAAAACTTCATGACATTGCTAAGTAAAAGAGATGATTGGAAACGGGAATACACCGACTATAATCTCAAAGAAAATACCGTAAAATGGTATACAGATGGTTCCAAAACCTCTACAGGAGCAGGCGCCAGGATATACGGGCCAAGCACCAAGTGTGCACTGTCACTGGGCTCCTATATGAGCGTCTTTCAAGCGGAAATCTTAGTTATTGAAAGATGTCTAGATATAAATCTAGAAAGAAACTATCAGAAGTGTGATATAGCCATACACTCAGATAGTCAAGCTGCTATTAAAGCACTGAGCTCCTACGTCATCGACTCTAAGATGATCTGGGAGTGCCGGAACAAACTCAACGAGGTAGGCAAGAAAATAAGGTCTTTTTAATCTGGGTTCCCGGCCACTCGGGAATCAAAGGAAACGAAGAGGCCAATACACTTGCCAAAGAGGGCGCACAAATGTCACTCATTGGCCCAGAACCCTTCTGTGGTATATCTAAATGTACCTATAAGAAGGAGTTTCTGGAGAAGGAGAAAGCCGAGAGGGAAAAGCTCTGGCGGAATCTCCCAGGGATGGATCATTCCACTCCTTCGGAAACTTTGAAACAGCAAGATCCAAAAGATATCTGTAAGAAGAAATTGCACCTCCTCACTGGCTTTCTTACAGGACATTGTCGCCTCAGGAAGCACCTGTTGAGGATGGGATTGTCGGACACTGACGAGTGTAGGTTCTGTGGGGAGGAGGAAGAAACCCCAATTCACCCAATCACGGAATGCCTTGGCATTAAGAGCCTGAGGAAGGAATGCCTTGGACGATAAACTTATGAGAGTGAGGAACTAGCCTCGTTGAAGCCTTCACACTTATTAGATTTCATTAGATCTCTGGAACTGGAAGTCGAGCTGTGAAGGTTTTTTGGCCAGAACAGCTCTGTAAGGGGGCACAATAGACCTTGAGGTCGCAGTGAACTAGAGATGTGTAACTCAGTAAAATATTCTGCGCTAACGCAGTAACTCAAGCGCAGCTCTGTGTATCAACTCATTGAGTTAACTCAATTGCGCCAAATAGCGCACCTGCGTAAATAGCGTAAATACTATCAGAGCGCACCTACCCTGCTCAATGCACTTTCCAAAGCAAGCTCACATAGAAAATGAGTTGATTAATTTTACCTCATCTAAATATAACAGTTCGGAATCTATTGAGATAAAAAATCATTTATTACAGATTGACTAATCACGCTTTGTCCCCACAAAGCGTGATTCGGTTTATGTCATTGATTTCGGTTTATGTCGATGGTTTCCTTTCGAAAATAAACTGGGGGGTGATTCTTGAATTATGCCGTGTTCGCGATTCGACAATTGTCGACCAACTTCTCTGCTAAGTTGGTTGACATTTGTCGATTCGCGAACTCGACATAATTCAAGAATCGACCCCCTGAAATTCAAACAAAAATAATGACATTTCATGGAGTTTTAGCTCAAAACCATTGAACTAATAACACACTCAAAACCCATACGACCAAATAACCCTCGAATTTAAAATACACTCTTATGTCGTTGACAGTTTATTGCCTTGGTTGAAAGATTAAACTATTATATAAATGAAGAGTTACAACTACAGAACTACAAAACAACTCAAATGAGTTGAAACACGCGGTGTGTTAATGACACTCGAAGTTTTGCCTGCACATTTCATAGAAAATGAGTTAACTCATTGAAACCCAACACAATAGTAATGTATAACATCACGGAAAATATGGAAAAAATCATTCAGAATAGGTTGAAACCGATGCGAGTAAATAGTTCTCGAGTTCAAAATTGTTTTTAAGAACGAATATCAACCAGCGTTGTTCCAGGTCTTCCATCAATTTCAACAGACAAGAAATTAACTTTGTAACATTTCGTAACATCAATGCCTGACTACAGAAAAACCAAGTAAGTAAGACCGTAACATCAGCTCAAAAATGTAACACGAATGATACAATTGTAACACCTCAAACATTACTGATATCAACCCAGAAATTCAACGCTAGGATAGAAACTGCGCCATGCGCTGATACAACTACTAGAAATGAGTTGACACATTCGACTCAGTGCTCTGAGTTAGCGCAATTGCGCGGCGTAGCGCAGTGTTACACATCTCTACAGTGAACTGTAACCCCTCTTTAAACTATCAACTAGCGCGGAGGTTGCGCTTTGGCCTGGGATGCCAGGGGTCCCGGGTTCGAATCCCGGCAAGGACATGGACGTTTGTGTGTCTCGAGTAAAGTTTCTCAACAAACACAACCATGATCTGGGTACATGCCCTAGAGGCGAGCCCAATAAAAAGAGGTCTTTAAACCTTTTTAAACTAGGATTAAGATCTCGAATTTACGGAACCTCATTCTAAAACACCCGGTATACTTGGAAGATGAATTTTAGAAATAAGGGGAATTTTATTAGCGTAACGTTTCAGGTAGATCAGAATACTACGCGTCTGCTTTACTATTTCACATAGAGACAGGTTATAATCATCTACCGTTCAAGGATATCGAAAAGTACTACCAGGGGGAGTTTATACTTACGTCTCATCGATCGCAGAAGAAGTTTTTGTTGTTGCTTAGAGCTTGGTAAGTAATGAATAGTCATTCGAGATTTTCGCAAAATGAAGTTGACAGATCTTCTTCTTCTTCTTCTCTGTGCGGTGCCTTTCCGGCCGAACTGAGGCCTAGTGGCCCATTGTTCACCCGCATCGTTCTATAGAGACTCAGCTCCTCAAACACGAAGACAGAAATGTCGCGAGCCTGCCAGGAGTGGTCCCTCTCACCATAGGGATAGAAGAAGTTGACAGATAGAATTGCCTAAAATTAACGTGAAGTCAGAAGTTTTTGCACGATTTTCAGACGAAGAAATTTTGGTTGGAAAATAGCGTTTTTGGAACAAATCGAAAATACAAAATCGTATTGGGAACTTCTGCTAAGCGATTTCCTTCTTCTTCGCGTGGTGCCTTCCGGCCGAACTGAGGCCTAGTAGCCCATTGTTCACCCGCATCGTTCTGTAGAGATCTCACCAGACACCAAGTTAGGTTGCCACAGTTGAACAAAATATGCTCAACCGTTTCATCAGTACTCCTGCACCACCGGCATAGGGAGCAGCTCGTTAATCCCATTCTCTTCAAATGTTTGTTAAACAGGTGACCAGTCAATGCACCAGTCACCAGACCGAGTTGTTTCCTCTCCAACAACAGAAGTCTATTGACCTCAGGTCGCGAGGACGGTCTCTCAATGAGAATCCTCGACCATCTGACAGATGTGCGACAGATTGGCAGCGCAGGCTCCAGACCAACAAACAACGTTACCAGGTATATCGTCAAGGCAGATGAACTGGCTAGGCGGGGAGCTAGATTAGCATTTGTTGGTCCGGAGCCTGCGTTGCCAATCTCTGTTATGAACTGGATCTGTAAACGATTAACCCCATTAATCTAACCTAACCTACAAGTTTTGCGTAATCCGTACTTCCTTCGATAAAAATAATCGTTATCTATAAAATGCAAGGAGCAAACTTTCATATTTCCTGTGACTGAAATGAAAGAATCATGTCAATATTAAAGGTTACTCAGATCGTCACCAGAGGACGTATCGCTTAGCTTGATTTGCCTATAGCATTGGTTAAGGCAACAATGCCTCTCAGGGGGGCCATACACTATGCGATTGCCTGCAGGCCGTCGCCTCAACAGGCGATCGTAAGACCAATATCGCCGAGTTCCATACACTAGCAGTCAACCGCCTGCAGGCGGCCGTACTGAACTGCAGATGATAGCCTGAAGATAGCACACACTACAGTCCGGTACCTGCAGGCGGACTGTCGGTCAATGAAACAGGACTGCAGGAGATCCCCAGTTTTTCACCATTCTCCGTTGGAAACGTTGCGCTATGTTTGCTTTGTCAGTTCTTGGGGAACCCCAAGAAAAAAGGGTCTGGGTGAAAAGTTGGCTGCGAGATAGAGAGACCAGCTGCCACATTTCGTTGCTTTCACATTTTGTTGCAAGTCGAAATACCACAGTGACGGGGTGTATGCGTCATCTCCCGATGAGCCCGACTTTTGCTGTTTTACTTTCTTCAACTCTTTACGGAACGCACATCTCAAGTTATTAATTTTTTTTTAACTGTGTCAATGGTGGCTGACGGCACAGTTTTTTGATAGAACTTCAACAACTCACCGTACGCCTCATCCCGCGATCTTTTATTAGCGTAGGCATCGTCCTTGACTTTCCATAAACAGGGGTAGGCCCGATATAATTCAATAAATGCGGAAATGAAAGGAGGTTTCCCGTCCATCTTTCCTCGTCAGTCCAATCTCGGCTGGTGAATGATCTCATGAAAATTATCTCACGCAAAACTGATGGAAACAGTGACAACAGATCGTTTGCCTGCAGTCTAACTGACAGTGTGTGGTCGGGGGCACATGAGATCACTATCCGACAGGTCGCTGCCTGTCGCGAATCTCTCATCCTATCCCCGCCTGCCCGGCGACCACACACCTTCAGTCCGGGCAAACTGCAGTCCATTATCTTCAGATCAACTGATAAATGTGTGGGCAATCCCGATCTACGGCCTTACGATTATCTTCAGTTAAACTGACAGTGTATGGGGCGCTTTAAAGACGATCTTTGGGAGGTATACCGCTTGCACGAGAGATACGATATTTCGAACGTATTATTTCATTTTCTGATGTTATTTAATGTCTTTTCCGATGAATATTTAAACAAAGGTTGGAACTATGTCCTACTCAATCAATAAATTTAATATAAATGAAAAAATTGAAACTTAATCGAAATGGTTGATGATTTATTTAATCAATTTATGGTCCAGCAAAAACTCTCGAAATGAAGTTAACTAAAATAAAATTCTCTCTGATTATTCCCTACTTCTGTGTGATTATCATTCTTCGTATTCCTCACGTAATTATTGAGAAGTGTTTGGGAAAATGGAATAAAGCGAATTTAGAATGAACTTCGAATTCAAACCACAAGTGCAACTTTCTTTGAATTTTGAATTGGTAATAAAAGTCCAATGCAATGCTTTGAATAATCAGTTCATATAAAATTGATTTTTGATTTTTGTTCAGAACTCTTCAAAAATCAAGTTTCGTTGTCGATCAATATCTATTCTGAAATAGAGCACATATGAACGATAATAGAATTTTATGGGTCATTTCTTTCAATTATGGGTATCTCAAAGTAATGTAAATGTTCCATCTGCTTGTAAATGTTTATCGAACTTAATTATATCGTTGAAATCTAAATGTTTCTCGCAAACAAAACTATTGTTGGAATGAAATTTCCCGGTATGGCCCTCATCTATAAAAGCTTACGCTGAAATATCAGAGAACTAACACAATTGAAATATCCTTCAATTTTGTAGACGAATAATTACTTCTACACGATGAAATACAAAACCTTTTTTACCAGGTTTCGAAGCATATGAGTTTCATTTGTAGGTTAGAGACACTTACAAAAAGACGAAAGTAGTTATCCTAAGATAAATTCACTAACGCCAATACCACAAACACTTTCACTGTTTACAGCACTCGTACAATCACAAAAGGTAACTATAAATTCACCTATTTTTCACATTACGACCACAATCAACACTAAAAACTTAATTATTTACCACTAGATGTTTACTAGCGCTCACGCTTGCGTCTGTAACACAGCTGTCCACTTACTTTAGAAGGCTCTGTGCTTGTAACATCACAGCCGTCTATAGAGATAATTACTCTAGATTCGTAGGTGTAATTAAGGCTGCTGCGAAAAAGTTTATCCCTAGAGGTTTTCGTGAAGACTACACACCTGGCTGGTCACAAGAAACCCAAAATTTATATGAAGAATATCAGAATTCGCCAAATCGAGAAAATTGTGATAAACTTATGGATTCAATTAATGCCAGTCGAAAAGAGAAATGGAATAGTATAGTCACTAACATGAATTTTACACATTCTAGTAGGAGTTCATGGGATGTTTTGAGAAAATTAGGTGAAGCTACACCAATCACAACGTCATCCCCAAAAATTGATCCAAAATTGGTTGCTCGTCGTCTCCTTAACGTTTCTAATTCGGTCGAAATATCAAAATCGAAAATCAAAGATATGAAACACAAATTGCATAAATTCAGAAAATCAAACAAGGAATTAGATGAAATTTCTAGCCCGTTCAATATCGATGAATTAAAATCAGCGATTAAATGCACAAAATCCAGGAAAGCAGCGGGTTTCGATGGAATCTATCCAGAATTCATCAAACACTTGGGCAAACGAGCCTTATCCTGGTTACTTTCATTTTATAATAATATTTTGAATACTGGTAATTTTCCGACCGAATTTCGTAAATCGAAAGTCATAGCAATTTTAAAAAAAGGAAAGAATCCCTCCGATCCTAGTAGCTATCGACCTATTAGTTTATTGAGTGTTCCCTTCAAAATTTTAGAACGACTAATCCTTTTAAGAATTGAACCGAAATTAGATAATTCCTTACAAAATTGCCAAGGGGGCTTCAGAAAAAATAGAAATTGCTGCGATCAGGTTCTTAGTCTCACCACCTTTATTGAATTGGGTTTTAATAATAAATTAAAAACAGGTACAGCTTTTGTGGATTTGTCTTCAGCATATGATACTGTTTGGAAAGATGGTTTGATTTTTAAACTTTATAGTCATCTGAAATGTGGTAAAATGGTCAAATTGATAGAAAATATGCTGTCAGACAGAAGGTTCCGTGTTTTTGTCGACAAGAATAGTAGTAATTTCAAAACATTGAATAATGGTCTCCCACAGGGGTCAGTCTTATCACCTCTTCTTTTCAATTTATATTTGTGTGATATCCCCACAACTTCATCTGAAAAATTCATATACGCCGATGATATTGCTTTGGCTTACCATCATTCAAATTTTAAAACCATAGAAGATAATCTTTCTGCAGATTTAGAAATTCTGAAAAATTATTTCTTCGATTGGCGTTTATGTCCAAATACTAACAAAACCGAAGTCTCGTGTTTCCATTTGGATAATCATCAGAAATATAAAAAATTGAACGTACCTTTTGGTAATTCTTCTCTCAAACATAATTTCAATCCTAAATATCTAGGCGTTAAACTAGATTCTTCTCTTAATTTCAAAGCCCACTTGGATGATTTACGTATGAAGCTGAAAACAAGGAATAATATAATTCAAAAACTGGCAGGTACTTCATGGGGTGCGGACGCAAAAACTCTTCGTACGGCAGCTCTAGCCTTAGTGTACTCTACTGCCGAATATTGTTGCCCTGTTTGGCTCAATAGTGCACATGTACAAAAGATCGATTCACAATTAAATTTTTCCATGAGAATAGTAACTGGAACAATAAAATCAACACCAACTCCATGGTTACCAGTTCTTTCAAACATTACTCCTCCACATATCCGCAGACAGGCCATTACTTCGAAAATTTGGAACAAATTCAATTCTTCGATAAATTCATATCCAATACTCTCCTACATTCCAGACAATAACATTCCTCGATTAAAATCACGAAAACCTTTTTGGTCAAATCATTTTCTGAACTCAAATGAAAGTGATAAAGCAATTTGGCAATCCGAGTGGAACTCATGTAATATACAGAACAAAGATTTAATAACTGATCCCTCGAATAAAGTTCCTGGATTTGATCTTCCAAGGAAAATATGGACTGTTCTTAATCGTATAAGAACAGGTCATGGACGTTGCAATAGTATGCTTTTCAAATGGAATTCAGTTGAGAGTCCTAATTGCGAATGCGGAGAAGCAGAGGAGACAATTGAACACCTGATAAATAATTGTCCAATATATAAATTTCAGGATGGCTTGAGAGCTGTACATGAAATTACCGAGTCGTTTTTGAATTGGGTTGTTAATTTTAAATCTATTTAATAGAGTTTTAATCATTTAATTTTTCTGTTTCTTTTTTCTGCTTTGATTTTTTCGTTTCAGATTCAGAATTCCGAAGGCATCCTGGAGAGGGTAATCGTTCATTTGGACTAAGTAAAGAAGAAAACCATCAATATTCAAATAGTTTTTAAGTGTTATTTTTGTTGAAACGGCTAGACAGGGTTTTTTCTACTGGGGTTTTTCCCTGAGCTCTGGTATCATACGAAAAAATAGTATGGTACCCCGTTTTGCACCAACCTCAGTTAGGGTTTTTTATTTTTGTTTTGTGTATTGTATTATGTTAGCTCTTGATTTCAAAAGAATATATATATATAGAGAGTACTTTAGACGGCTGTGGTAACATGTCGGGAGGGTATACCTCTCTACATTGTTGCCGCTCTTGGCTAGGACCGGGCCGCGTGTTTCCTTTCCCGTGTACAGTAGAGGACAGTTCCGTGCCGAAATGCACACGGTTTTGTATAACTCTAAATGCCTGCAAAACCGTGTGCATTTGAACTCCAGTAAAACACGGTTTCGGAATGATTATATTCATATTGTGTTTCCTTTCCCGTGTACAGTAGAGGAAAGTTCCGTGCCGAAATGCACACGGTTTTGTAGAGAGAAAATGCGTTATAGGTCATTACAAAACAGTGTCGAATTGAAACCTACAGTTTTGTTCAGCTGTTGAACATCCCTTTCTACATGGGTGTGGCCTACTTCCTACATAGACGCAAATTTCAGTTCACTCTGTTTCATGAATCACGCGTGTGCATGTTTTCAGTTTGTATCGAAATTTTGTAGTGATGGAAGAATTCAAGTCAATTTTTAATGACATTACCAACGAATTCATGATATTAAACTTTGAGGGACTATCATGTGATAATTTTAGATGTAAAATTCAGTGTATGTTACCCTATGATGGTGACTATGACAGTAAATGTGCAAAATTTGTGGAGACATTCTCGAAGAGTACCAATGGTAATTGGATTATGAAGAGACGATTCCCTAACGCGACACGTTATGCCTTCCGAAAATTATTCGTATGCCTGCTTTCAGAGCGCAATAAAAAAATAAATAAACAGAAAGCCCCAAAAAGAAATTATGCATGTAAGTCTAAAATTAATATTAAGTTCCTGAAGACTACTGAAAATACCCTTCGTAAATCCGAAATATTAAGAAAAGGTTACAATACCGTAATTGAAATTGATTATGAGCACAATCACCGAGTGAATGTCGCTCAATCCTTATCTCTTTTACGCTGTTCCCAAGAAACTAAGGAATCATTCGTGTCCTATTTTGAAAATGGTATGACTGCGGCACCAGCAAAAATGTTCCATGAAATGAACATATTGAGTCAGTTCGAAAAAGATGCGTATAAAATATTGGCCAATGCCCAACAAAATCCATCCGAACGTCAAGTTACATATCTTTATGAGCAATGGCGCAAAAAAGCATATGGATATAGGCATGAGCAAGATGTGATAGAAATTATCCGAAATAAGCAGAAAGAACTCTCCTTACTGGACATCGATTTAGATCTGCGAGAAAATCCCACCATCTGTATAATCGTAACACCGATAATGAGGAGAGCATTTATGGCACAATTAGCTGATGAAATGGTTTTCATCGACACAAGTGGATCTTGTGACCAAACCAATACCTGCGTGACATTTAAGTTTGCTGCCACAAAAATTGGGGCATTGCCTCTTGCCATAATTCTCCACACGAGTCAAACAGAGAACCAATACTTTCAATGCTTCACAGCTGTCAAAGAATTCTTCCAGAGAAAATGTAATAAGTTGTTTCATCCATCAGTAATTATGACCAATGACAGTGCAGCTGAGAGAAACGCATTAAAATCTGTATTTCCCAATAGTCGTTTGTTACTGTGCATTTTTCACGTAAATCAAGCATTATGGCGTTGGCTATGGCAAAATGAAAATAATGTCGAAAAAACGGAACGAAAAGACATAATGAAAATGTTTCGTGATGTGATGAATGCAAATAAAGTTAGAGAGGCGGAAGCAAATATGTCAAATTTGCTTGAAGACGACAGGGTTGTACATAATGATAAATTGATGAAATATTTGGAAACGACCTGAAGAGTGGTACGTCTGCCTTACCGCTTCGACGTTTTGACTAGAGGCAATAATACTAACAATTATTGCGAAGCTTCGATAAGAATATTCAAGGATGTGGTTTTACAACGATGCAAGGTATTCAACATGTGTGCCTTGATAGACTTCATCGCCAAACCATTCGAATTATATCACAAAAAAAGGCTGCTTGAATATGCTAATGGCCGAGTTCAAATGCACACGGTTTTGCTGGCGTTTAGAGTTCTACAAAACCGTGTGCATTTCGGCACAGAACTGTCCTCTACTGTACACGGGAAAGGAAACACAATATGAATATAATATCATTCCGAAACCGTGTTTTACTGGAGTTCAAATGCACACGGTTTTGCTGGCGTTTAGAGTTCTACAAAACCGTGTGCATTTCGCCACAGAACTGTCCTCTACTGTACACGGGAAAGGAAACACGCGACCGGGCCCGGAGATTTAGAAGGCCGTGCTATAGGTAACAGTAGCGCTTCGTACTTCGTCCGCTTCCGTTGAATTTGAATGACCAATAATAATAGGGAATGCATTTCTTACAGGTTCTGTCGAACTGGACAATGGGAACGAGTAGAGATAGTGAACAGGCAACTGGCGCGTGTGTGGTCAAAACGAAAAGAATTGATAGAGATGACTCTCCACATAAGCCGTTGTCTACAGATGTTGTATGAGGTAGAATACGAACTAATGCGTTTGGTCTATATGAAGAACAAGAGGAACATCTATGATCAGCCGAAATCCAAAGCCAAGATAGCAGAGTACTGGAAAGTTCTAGAGACGTACATGGATATCGTACCATTAGTCAAACCAAGGTACAGGGTCTTTATAAATGACTAGCAGACACAACAGACGTTGGTCAGCTGTATACACAAAAATTCATTTAATTCGATCCAGCCGTTTAGTTGCAGAGTAGATGAATAACCTAAATAATGACTACAGCGCCATCTGTTGATCTGATTTGTGATCATAAACATACGCGCATCAGGCAATCCAAAATACATTCATACATCTATTCGGTACCTTCTCCAACCCGCCTAGTGCCTACCTCGGAGACGCATTTTGGTGCATCTTCAACCTGCCATATCTTTTGATGTATTCATCATAATTGAATGATGTAAAAGGCAGTTTCGTTTTAAATTAAATACTGGGGATGAACGACGTATTTAATTGGATAAGGATCAATAGCGTATTCATGAAAAAATACTGCCAAATACTGCATAATTTTGAGAAACATTTTGATACCTTTAAAAGGTAATACCGAGTAAACCTTGAAAGATAGATATATGCTATCGCGGACTTTTTTGTAGAACTATTGAAGAGGTACATTTCCGTCATACATTGTTTCCATGTACGTCTTACGGTTGTTGTAGCGCACCTGAAAATAGCTGATTTTAGTACCTACTCATATTTTTTATCATTGAAGTTATAGTAGGTTTCCCTAATTTTCTCGGGTGAAAAGTATAGCCTATGTTACTCAGGGATATTGTACCTTTCTTAGGGTGAAAGAATTATTGAAATCGGTCTAGTAGCTTATGAGTTAACTCGTATCAACGCCACAAACCCACAAACATACAAATCTTTCCTCTTTATAATATTATAGTATAGATAATATATTTGCCATAATTTCTGCAGACTTCACAAAACTGGTGCAAAAATGATTGCACTCGGTGCAATATAGGTGCACTAGATTCCCAATGCATCCAATGGAGCACTAAATATGCACTCAATGCGCATTATTCTTCCAATGAAAAACGCTATTACTTGCTGCTATTTGCGTATTGATTTATCTTTCATTGTTTTCAGGATGAACTTACTGAAGGCCTTCGAGGCTGTCATTTACGAGGACGAAAGTAAGATGCTGAGATGTTTGAAGAAGGGTAGAGAATACGCCATTAAACAGGAAAACTTATTACAACACAAACTGATTGATTTTATGGAAGCTGTAAGTTCTGGTGATGTAGCATATCGGTCGGGGAAAGGGCGAAAGATTCAGCGTTGAATTCTCAGGGTAAAAAGTAAACGTAGAGTCTGGTCCTCTCTGAATAACTACATCTCATCTGCGAATCTCTCTAAAGATGTAATGATCAAGAAAGTAATCGCTGAGAAAAACTTCATGACATTGCTAAGTAAAAGAGATGATTGGAAATGGGAATACACCGACTATAATCTCAAAGAAAATACCGTAAAATGGTATACAGATGGTTCCAAAACCTCTACAGGAGCTGGCGCTGGGATATACGGGCCAAGCACCAAGTGTACACTGTCGCTAGACTCCTATATGAGCGTCTTTCAAGCGGAAATCTTAGCTTTTGAAAGATGTCTAGATATAAATCTAGAAAGAAACTATCAGAAGTGTGATATAGCCATACACTCAGATAGTCAAGCTGCTATTAAAGCACTGAGCTCCTACGTCATCGATTCTAAGATGATCTGGGAGTGCCGGAACAAACTCAACGAGGTAGGCAAGAAAAATAAGGTCTTTTTAATCTGGGTTCCCGGCCACTCGGGAATCGAAGGAAACGACACTTGCCAAAGGGCGCACAAATGTCACTCATTAGCCCAGAACCCTTATGTGGTATATCTAAATGTAACTATAAGAAGGAGTTTCTGGAGAAGGAGAAAGCCGAGAGGGAAAAACTCTGGCGGAATCTCCCAGGGATGATTCATTTCACTGAGTTCCTTCGGAACTTCAAGACAGCGGGATCCAAAAGATATCTGGATCTTGGTAAGAAGCAATTACACCTCCTCACTGGCTTTCTTACAGGACATTGTCGCCTCAGGAAGCACCTGTTGAGGATGGGATTGTCGGACACTGACGAGTGTAGGTTTTGTGGGGAGGAGGAAGAAACCCCCATTCACCTAATCACGGAGCATTGCGAGCCTAAGGAGATAATGCCTTGGGCTAGAAATTTGTTAGAGTGAGGAACTAGCCTCGTTGAAGCCTTCACAGCTTGGTTTTCATCAGATCTCTGGAACTGGAAGGCGAACTGTGAAAGGTGTAGTCATAACAGCTCTGCAAGGGGGCACAATAGACCTAAAGGTCGCAATGAACTGTAACCCCTCTTTTAAACTAAACTAAAAACTAAACTAGACATAGAGATGCCTGTGTGTTTATATTATATCATTTCGACGTGATGATTTACACCAATTTCGCAGACTTTCCCGTGAATTCTCTAAAAAACTCAAAAATGCCCAGAATTCGTACATTCAAAACCTGTCTTCTGAGGAATACACTTTATGGAAAGCCACAAAAAAGTTTGAAAGACCCACCCCATCAAACACACAAATTCGCACTGCAAATGGCTGGACACGTTCTGATCAAGGAAAGGCTGATGCTTTTACTGAACACCTGTGCAAAGTATTTGAACCAGAAGGGTCGTCAGGTTCTACCAATTATATTGATGAATTTCTTGACAGCCCATGCCAGATGAGTCTACCCATCAAACCTTTCAGAATGAAAGAAATAGGCAGAGAAATACGAACACTCAACAAAAAAGCTCCAGGCTATAATCTAATTACAGCCGACATCCTCCAAAAAATGCCATAAAGGGAATTGTCTTCCCCACAACAGTTTGAAGGGTTTTCCAATAAAAGGTGTTATTCCGATATTCAAAGAAAATGCCATTATTTAATATAAATGACTGGATGTTTATTTCTTTATAAAAAGAAAGCTATGCCGTTAATAGTGGAAAATAACATCAGACAAATAACCACCACGACCACGCTTGCAGGACCATATCCTTTTAATGAAATTTTCCATAACCATATCGCAAAGTGGGTGCCCTATGTCCTCGATAGGCTCACGAATTTCCATCTTTGAGGTCTTGAATTGACGCTGGGCTATTGGCGTAGACCTTCTCTTTCACTAGGTCCCAAAGGAAGAAGTCGCAAGGTGTTAAACAACAAAATCTTCAAGAAATATATTCAGTAGTCGTGGATAAAGTATAGTATGCACTCGCGTATAATGGCTGTTATTCACTTGGTGCTTAGGGCCACTCGCCTACGGTTCGTGGCCCAAATTCACCTCGTGAAAAATAGCTACCATTATAATACTCTCGTTGCATAATATACTATTTTCCGTCGGCCTCAGAATAAAATGTGATTTTAATGTGTACGAAATTAACATTAATCAGCCGTTTTAATGTTCAATTTATAGTTATTTAATCAACTAGGTTATTAAAGACAGCGACTAATGGTCAAGATATTTTAATGCGTGAGCAAAGCGTTCTGATTTTGCACAAGACATACATTTGACATGATGGAATTTCTATGTTTCTATGTTCCAGTATAGTTTTGACACTTCTCGTAGTGCTTCTGAATACTTTGTGTACGGTTGCCATGAGGATTGCACATTAAAAATAGCAAAAAAATTTGCATTAAAATGGGTCATTAATGTTCAATTTCCTACACAGTAATAACGTCTTTTATTTCGAGGTCGGCGGAAATAGTTATTTAATCAACTAGGTTATTAAAGACAGCGACTAATGGTCGAGATATTTCGAAACCATTAGTCGCTCGATTAATAACTGAGTTGATTACAAGATTTTTTCCACAATCCCAATCTGAATTTTGTATGAATTCTTCATTGAAATACATTCTCATTTTGCACGAGACTTAATTTTGACATGATAAAATTTCTATGTATAGTCCGTTCACGAAAGGTTGAGCACATAGTAGGCGTTTCTTTATTAATCTGAAGTTGGCAGTATTTACTGTCATAAAGTAAAATAAAGTCAACGTTGCCGAATGTACTCGGCCTCGTCCGACGAGCTTGCGAGTTATCAGAGAACTCTATGCAATATTGACAACATTGCGTATCAATCTGACAAGAAAATAAAGAACATAACCTAAAATTTTAATATACACAGTGGAATATGCCAAATTTCCATGGCCAACCGACGGCTCAACCTTTCGTGAACGGAGTATATCTATGTTCCAGTAGAGTTTTGACATTTCTCGTAGTGCTTCTGAATACTTTGTGAACGGTTGCTATGAGGATTGCACATTAAAACAGCAGAAATTGAGCATTAAAATGGGTCATTATAATCAATTTCGGTCACATTAAAATCACCTTTTATTTTGAGATCGACGGAAAAGCTATTTTAATGTGCAACCGTTCACAAAGTATTCAGAAGCACTACGAGAAATGTGAAAACCGAGGTGAAAACTCTCCTGGAACATGGAAATAGAGACATTTTAGTATAACAAATGTATGTCTTGTGCAAAATAAGAATGTATTTCAATCAAGAATTTATTCTTAATTCCTAAAGATGTCGAAGGAAGAATCTCGTTTATTAATTAGCGACTAATTGTCAATAAATTTTAACGCGTGAGCAGAGCGAATTTTAATTTACTTATAAACTGAATTAATCAATTAATAAATTAGTTGATTGAATAATTATTTCAACAAATCAACATTTGGAGGAGCTTAATACCGGGAATAAGATTTTAAAACAGTTCCTCTATAGAATTTTTTTTAACTATGTTTTCATTTTTAGTACTGGCTAGATAAACTCCCTGAAGAAGACTCTGAAATGTGGATAAAACACACCGAACCTGACAATTATATACAGTACAGCCAGCTAGATCATTCTGATAATATCATGTGTTACCCTTTTGAACCTCCGTTATTCTATTAATTTATAAAATGTGTATATATATATATTTAGGAAATATTGAAACATAAATAAGTTTATTTTATAATTTTATAGGAAAATATATGGTTACCAGTAACAAAAAATAAATATAAAACTCTTTCAACAATAATATTAACAAAAAATCAAATTTTCAACAAAAAAGTACCACAGCTGCCGAAAAAAGTATTAAGAATGTTTTCTTTGTATATGTCTAGCAAGGTTACAAGAAAACGTAGCTTTATATTCACAGAAACTACATGCGAAAAGCTCAAGTTCCATGTGGCTATCTTCAAAATGGTTGTCAAAGAAATCCCTTCTCAATGTTTTGAAACTGCAACGGCTACATTTATAATACTTTTCCTTATTTTCGTGCATGTTTTGCTTGTGGTTTCGTAAAGAATCTACGCGAGTCCCTACGTAACTACAAATATCACAAGGGTATAGTTTGTTGAGGGTGTGTAACGAATTCATATGCATTCGAAGATTTTGTTTCCTGAAATACAAAACTGTTCATGTATTCTGAAAACCAAATACAGTGCGCGTCAAAATTATGGAACGAATTCATTTTCTAAGAAGAAAAATATTTGGCAACAAAACCTAGAAAAAGGTCAATTTTTGATTGAACATCTTCAGTGGCGTAACTACAGGGTGGCAAAATGCCACGGGCCCCCAACCCCAAGGGGCCCCGGCCCGAGGGGCCGCTAGCTCAAAACACTGTACCTAAGTATTTTATTTTAGAGGTTATTGATATGGAAAAATTTTTTGAAACAGTTCAACAAATTTATAATTTTTTTGGGCATAGTATCAGAGGATAGAATATTTTATCAAGTTTTATATCTAATAAAGAAAGTGAGTCTTCAATTTCAATAACCTTAAAAACATTGAACCCGTCTAGATGGGCAGGACGTTATATAACGTGCTGCGCAAAAACGGCATCATATGATGTCGTTTTTGCTTTAAAAGTTCGATTTTTTTAAGTCCAAAAAGCGCTAAGGAAAACAATTCTGTTAAATGGCAAATCAGATGAAAGAAATGAAGCAAAACAAGATCGAAAACTACAATTTTATTATGTTATTGAATTTCCATTGCAAGATTCTATTTACTATCGATGCAGCCTCTAAAGCACTTCAGTCTAAAGCCACCGATATTTCAAATGCATTGAAACGTTTGAAAATTTGTATAGAAGAATTAGAAAGGTATCGACATGAATTTGAATATTTAAAAGTGGAAGCAAATAATGTAGCAGAAAAATGGTTTATCACCCCTGAATTTTCTAAAACTCGTCAGAGAAAGGTAAAATGCCATTTCTATGAGCTTTGCGAAGATGAGCGTCTCCAATATCCAGAAAGTTTTTTCAAAATGAACATATTTTATCGAGTATTGGACATCATTATAAATCAACTAAAATCACGTTTCCTTCCAATGAATGAAATTGATTCAAATTTTAGTGTTTTGGAGCCTTTTACTTTTGAGGTAATAGTCTCCACCAAAGAACGAGCGCTCAAAAGCTCCTGCTCAGGGCTTTTCTTAAATTTTCTAGAAATCAATTCACCTGATATAATTTTGTGTTCATCATCATCAATATTATCTTAAGTAGATGCTTATTATATATGATTATTGAGTGTGCTCTATAAATATAAAATTGCATTCTTTTTTTCTCCTAATTTTTTCGAAACTCAATGAGAAATGTTGTACGATTTATCTCAATGTCCTACTATATTTAAGAATTTGAAATCATGGAGACACTTTCAATATTTTATTATCAGCACACGAAAGTTTGAGCGCATAGTAGGCGTTTGTTTATTTATCCGAAGTTGGCAGTATTTGCTGTCATAACGTAAAATAAATTCAACGTTGCCGAATGTACTCAGCCTTGTCCGACGAGCTTGCGCGTTATCAGACAACTCTGTGTAATATTGACAACATTGCGTATCAATCTGACATGAAAATAAACGACAAAACCTAAAATTTCAATATACACAGTGTAATATGCCAAATTTCCATGGCTAACCGACGGCTCAAACTTTCGTGAACTTTCAGTGTAAATGGAATCTGTGAATAAATTTGATGATAGTTGCAAGATTTTTGTGATATATCCCAATTACTTGTTACAAACCTGTTTGTGGAAAATGCACAGTAAATACAGTTATGAATTTGATTGGGTGATTTTCTCAATTTTCCTTTGTGGGCTTCACGAACATGCCTGTTCAAGTTGCTTGGATCCTTGTATTTTTTACCGCAGATTAGGCACATCTCAATTTTTCCGAAATGTTTTGCGTTCTCATGCTGTTTTAAGTTGCCCCTATACTTTGATCTGAAGTGACAATGCTTGCAAGAATAAATTTTCTCTGAATTTTCATCGTCACCTGAGATAGGTGATGAAGATTCACTATCAGTATCAGAAATATCATTGGTAAATTCTATTATTGATGTCTCTTCGACATTGCTTCTGACATATGTTCTGAAATTTTAATGATAATAAAATTATTAATTTTCATAAAATATCCTCACGATACAAGATTTGTTGAATCTAAATCAGGACTCATATAATTTTCAGCAATATCATTCATTTCCTCCTGTTCCTGTTTTATCTTTTGATCATAGTCAATGAACAATCTGAAATAAAGAAATGGATGAGTACAGTTTTTATAACATCAGAATTTGCTCTCACAACAATTCATTTTCTTCTATTTTTATTCCTTCTTCTGATTCTGAATTATCTCTTTCTTCTTTGATTATCAACTCCTCAAATATTCTTTCATTAGATTTTTCCATTTTCACCCGTATTCAAAATCAAACACTCATGAACATAATTGTTTATAATACTTTTTATATATCACTTTCAGATAGATACCGTACGATTCTTTTTCTGGCATTTTTTTCGTTTATCAATTTTTTGTTTTGCGATGCGCGTTTTTTCAAATTTGAATTTTCCCCCCACAGAACATTCTCTATACATTTGAACTACAGTAGAAGGATGTTTCTTTTTTAGTTCGAAAATACCAGAACCAGAAATCTGAAATTGAATAATGATGTATTATTATTTTTAAATGAGATGAATACATATATATAAATGTCGTCTTTATATCAGAAATTTTTGCATAAATTTGATTTTCATTCATGCATTGTCCAATCACAAGAATGAAGCAGTTCAGGTGGCAACATTGTCAGATTTCAGGGTTGCCAATGTCAATTTTGAAATGTCAAATTCTTGAATGGTCATCTCGTATTCTCATCGTCAATAAACAAAAATTTTGAAAAATGGCTACAGCGGTCCAGTCTCCCAATGTTAATGATTTCTTATCAAAAAAGCAAAAGGAAGGCCCAAAAGACCTAGCAGCAGATTGGGCAGAAATCGAGGAACTGCACAACAAAAAGTAATATTTGTAAATACGGTACTTTGAGTCGGATTGCACTAACAAGTGTTTTCTTTTAGATTATGGCATCAGTTGACTCTGAAACTACTAAGATTTATAAAAAAGCCAGAGTTGCAGCAAGGAAATAATTTGATTCAGTTGTATTCTAATTTCATTCAAACTTTTGAAAACAAGTAAGTCATCGTTTATAACATAACCTCAAACACTTTGTCGTGAACACTATCTTAAAATTTCAGAATCAATCCTCTGTCCTTAGTTGAAATAATAGCTCTTTCCATCGAACAAATCAAAGATCCCCAAGAAGCGATCACTTTTCTCGAAAAGACCGAACCTAAGGTAAAAATAAATCCAGATGCTCAAAATCTATGTAAAGTTCTGATCGGTCAATTACAACTGGAAAAACTAAACAATTTAGATGCAACAAAGAAAATTATTGAAGAGGTTGAAGCTACTCTTGATAACGCCGATGGGGTTACACCAGTTCATGGAAGATTCTATTTGTTGGCCTCCCAATATTATAGGTAGGTTTTCTCCTAGAGCAAGAGCCCGTGAACCCCAGACCTTCGTTATTTCATAAAAGCTGAAAACTTGTTTGCTCATGCTCCCAACACAGGTAATAACGATGGACCATTATGAAGTTTGGGTTACCCTGGCTTTGGCAGGTAAACGGTATTAAAGGGGTATAAAATACTGATCTAAATTCATCAAATAATAAAGTGAGATTTTTGGGTATTACCTTCAGAATATCATTAAAAATCACGTCATTAATTGCCAGACACTTACTATAGTGTCAACCCCTTGCCAGACACTCTTAATGTTCATTAAATTATATATAATTCTACTTACGTTATAGTATAAAAGTTGATTTTTATATATAATACTTGGGTAATAATTAGATAATGTTTCCTCATTAATAGCCAGACATTTTTGATGGTGCCAACCCTTTGCCAGACAAGCATGTAGTTTAGCTGCAGGTGCGAGCGCGAGACAGTATATATGAGTGGGTGCGAGTGAGAAGGCATGATTATAATAACTTATGCAAATACATTTTTTGGTACAGATTTATATAATTAATAATTTAAGTGAATCTCAAAAACATCTGAAGAAAAGACATGAGACAAGAAGTAATGTCCTCAATCTATTTTATTATACTTTCTGATTACTTGTTATGTAATTAATCTATTTTTCATTAAAATGTTGAGTATTATTTTGTTTTTTTTTATAACCTGTTATCAATAGAATAAATTAATATTTTTAACAATTTAATTTAGTTGTAGCATCGAATGTCTTTTCTTCAGATGTTATTGAGATTCACTTAAATGATTAGTTATATAAATCTGTACCAAAAAATTTATTTGCATAAGTCATCATAGTCATGCCTTCTCACTCGCACCCACTCAAATAATACTGTCTCACGCTCGCACCTGCAGCTAAACTACATGCTTGTCTGGCAAAGGGTTGGCACTATCAAAAATGTCTGGCTAATGAGGAGACATTATCTAATTATTACCCAAGTATTATATAACAAAAATCAGCTTTCATACTATAACGTAAGTAGAATTAAATATAATTTAATGAACATTGAGGGTGCCTGGCAAGGGGTTGCCACAATATTAAGTGTCTGGCAATAAATGAAAAAAAAATCACACTTCATTATTTGACGAATTTAGATCAGTATTTTACTCCCCTTTAATACCGTTTACCTGCCAAAGCCAGGGTAACCCAAACTTCATAATGGTCCATCGTTCTCACCTGTGTTGGGAGCATGCGTAGACAAGTTTTCAGCTTTTATAAAATAACGAAGGTCTGGGGTTCACAGGCTCTTAGACAATCGGATTATGGGGGAAAAATTAAAGTACTGTAACATTTCTTGTCTTACAGAATTCAAGGTGATCATGCACAGTATTACAGAACTGCCTTACGGTACTTAGGGTGCATTGAATTAGACACTTTGACACCAGAAGTGAAACATCAACATGCGTTTTTCCTGGGTTTGGCCGCTCTCCTCGGAGAAGGTGTCTACAATTTGGGAGAACTGTTGGCTCATGCCATACTGGATTCTTTGAAAGGAACAGAAAATGTATGGATTGTAGAATTGTTATTCGCGTTCAATTCTGGAGATATCAACAAGTTTGAGGCCATGAAACCTCAGTGGTCCACTATCGCAGATCTGGCTGCCCAAGAATTGTTTTTGAGGCAGAAGATATCTTTGTTGTGCTTAATGGAGGTATGTTAGAGAAATATACATGTCTCACGGAAAATGTGGGCAATCTCTCGGATTCAG
Source organism: Propylea japonica (assembly GCA_013421045.1). NCBI lineage: Eukaryota > Metazoa > Arthropoda > Insecta > Coleoptera > Coccinellidae > Propylea > Propylea japonica. The sequence continues at coordinate 54,536,811 of CM024243.1, forward strand.
ATCGAACATAAAAAATGAAGATGACAAGTTCCCATAATTTTTTTTTCTAGCGGCCCTCCCTACGAAGATACGACCTCCTAAATGACGCCACTGGAAATCCATTTTAGTGGAATAAGTTTCAAACCACTCGATATAATTTGATGAGAATTTTATATGATTAATAGTATTAAGGACCTCTTGAATCACCATACTCAAATTTCAATCAGCTTGTTCAGTTTACCAGGAGCGGACTGGGTTGTACATTTCAATGCTTACATTTTTAACACTCTGTATGATAAGGTGCTAAAAAAAACAAATTTGGATACCTTGAACATTAAGCTAAAAAAAAGCTACTCTTGTTCAGTGTGGATAAAATGAACCGTTATTAAAAAAAATAATTAAAGGAGTAGTTTTCATTAAATTATATGAAGTATGTAGTTTGAAATTTATTCCACTAAAATGAATTTCCAGTGGCTTCATTTAGTCCGTATCTTCGTAGGTAGGGCCGCTAGGAAAAAAATTATGGGAACTTGTCATCTTATTTTTTTATGTTCTATCTGATTCCGAGAGATTTCCCACATTTTCCAGGACACCCTGTGTAGTTATATGCTTAGTTTATATACAGTGATCGTCAAAATTATGGAACAAATTCATTTTCTTAGAAGAATGATATTTGGTAACAAAATCCTGAAACAGGCCAATTTTTGTTTCACTTTTACCGAATTTTTATGGATCATCCCCATCAACCCTCTAAATTTTTCGAATAGGGAAGGTGGGTCATGTGGTACTTTTTTGTATCTTCTAAACAGCCGTGTAGAAATTTTCAAGAAATTTTTTTTTTTTAAATTAGTTCAAAAAAGGTTTTCAGTATGTGCATTTTGTCATGGCTCATTTACTTTGAGACGATAATACCTGATGAAATTCGTCGCCGAATGGCAAAGTCGACCTCAGGATTTTGTTGCTGAATATTTTTCTTCTGAAAAAATACATTCTTAACAGAATTTTGACGCGCACTGTAGGATTCAATATCATATTTTTATTTTAGATGACTTTCAAACGACCTTCTCACAATCGTCAGTTGACATTCGAAGAAATCGCAAAAGAAACAAAATTACCTCTTAACGAGATTGAACTTTTAGTGATGAAAGCCCTGTCCCAAAAATTAGTTAAGGGAGCAATAGATCAGGTAGGTTAATTATTGAATATACAGTGGAACTTCCCTATAACAAAAGCTAAATCCGCAAAAAAAATTCCTTATAAAGGAATTTCGTTAAACAGAAAATTTGTTTCTATAGTCGGCAATGTAGTGGTTGACTTCACTGATAAATTTAAGTTTATCATTCAAACTTAAGCACTTCCTTTTAGACATTTTCGCATAACTTTCACACTAGCATAATGGTTAGATTGAAACCAAACAGCCAGGGGTGTTTTTGAAAATGTTTCAGAAGGATCTCTCTGTCAGCCGTAATTATTTAAGGTCGGGATTTATCACGTACGTCCGGAATAATTTCGGACAAAACCCACCCTTATACCTTCTCACCAATACAAATTCAAAGAGTGATATTCTTTGAATATTTCGTTATAGAGAGACTTTCCTTCGTTTAGGGGGTGTTTTTAACATCGAGTTTGGATTCAAGATGCAATGTCTTTTACGAAATTCGTTTTCCACTATACTTGAATGAAAATGCATAAAATCTTTATGTTATATGTTTTAAGAGGATGGATATGAACATAGAGCTTCAATTCAGTATATCAATCTTCATTCACAAAAAAAAATTCACTCGAATCTGATATCTTGTTATGGAGATAAAAAGATTTTTCTTTTCAATATTCTGATAGAATTTTTATGGTTCTGTTAACACTATGGCCACAAAATTTTCCATTTTCATTTTGATTGGTTTCATTTTATCTGAGATATTTAGGAACAAATATTTTGCATGGCCATATTTCATGGAACACCTCTTACGATTTGGCTGATTAATGCGTCATTTGGGAACCAAACTCACCCTGCAAATCTCAAGTTCTGGGACAATCCCTTCGAAAGTTATCGTGCTCACGGCCGGCCCCACACACAGAATTGTGTTTGAGACCATTTTCGGCTCAAAAGTCGAAAATATCAGACATTTGGGCAAAACGATATAGCACTTGTTTAAGTTTTGTAGAACACCAAAAAAAATGTCTATTCCTTTGATGAAATTGAAATTTCAGAATTGGCTCAAGATATATAGCTAAAAACTTGGCAGAATTATTCTCTTTCAATGTCTAATCGATCCCTTCAATATGAATCGAAAAGGCCGGAGGGGGAGATTTACCATTTAAACCCGGCTGTACCCTTTATCGGTTGTTGCACCTCTTCTATTAATGGGTTCTATTTTCAGGTTGCTAATACAGTAAATATGACCTGGGTTCAACCACGTGTCTTAGATAGAAAACAAATTTCGTCAATGGTAGATAAACTAAACGAGTGGTGCAAGCACGTTAATACAATGGAGAATCTATTGGAAGATAAGGCCAGTGAAATTCTTACATTATAAACAGTAGAGTAAAGATGTGTTCCAATGATTATCTTTAATTTATAAACAAGAGTGAATAAATTTTTTTCCATATACTTTGATATGCGTTTTTTTTATGTTGTGGAGAATCAACTGAAGCTTTGAGACGAAAGAGATTACTCCGTCACATATTATTAAGCGCAAAGTAGGTGTTTGTTTATTTATCTGAGATTGGCAGTATTTGCTGTCATAACGATGAACAAAATCAACGTTGCCAAATGTACTCGGCCTCGTCCGACAATATTGACAACATTGTGTATCAATCTGACAAGAAAATAAACAACAAAACCTAAAATTTTCATATATACAGTGGACTATGACAAATTGTCATGGCCAACCGACGGCTCAAACTTTCGTGAACGGACAGGTTTGGACATTCACATCTACATACGATATACAATGCATGAGAATTCTTCCGTCCAGTTGCACAGATGAATAGTCAAGACAATCACGTGCTATAACACACTGAATTCCATTGTCTTATTGCAATATTCTAATCTTGTCTCTCTCTTATCGTTGGGAGGAGCATAATTCATTTAGTATGGTAGGCAACAGTAAATACTTGAATCGAGTATTACCGGCAGCCTGACAAATTAAATAATTCTATACATGTACTGCAGTTTCCCTGTCATACTGCGATAAGAGGGAGACAAGACTAGGTTATTGCAATAAGTCAACGGAATTCATTCAGTTACAGCATGTGATTATCTCGACTATTCATCTGTGCAACTAGACGGAAGAATTCTCTGTCTGATGCATTGTATATCGTATGTTTCAGATGTGAATTTCCAAAACTGTATATCATTCACCGGCGTGCAAACCCTTGGATGGAATCGTCTGACGGAATTTTGAGCAAATCGTAGCGACTGGCGATTTAAACAGTCAGTGGTCGTATATTGTCCGTTGTTTTCCGTACTATATCTGTTGGCTTGTACCCCCTGTGTAGAGAATTCGAGGAGTTCAGTAGCGTTCTAGCGTGCAAACCCATAGAACGCATCAACTGATTTTGCATCAGTTTGGAAGTGATCAATCGTCATATAGAAAAGGCCTATAAAATACATTTATTAGCATTTATTTCAACAAAATAACAGATAATTAAATTATAATATCTAAATAAATTAACATTGTTTATATAAAATTTGTACAAAAGGCCAATAGAAAAATTTGTCGTTTTTTCTTATTATCTTCCTAAAAAACTATTGAACCTTACCTCAAGTATATACAAGTAGGTTTTCCCCAGAAAATCTTATATAAAAATAACCGGTATTCCAAAACCAGATAACAGTTTCAATATTCTATTTACAAATAGTTGAATTGAACGAAAATTTTGAAAGAATCATTTCATGAGGTATGTTGGAATGTCTGTAAGTTTCATTAGGTATAAGCTCAAAATTTGTTGAACACCCTCTTGAAGACTTCTGTCTGTTGGTGGTCCTTCAATTTTTGGATTATGTCGACTACAGCATCCACGGCTATCTCTGGACATTCCTATAAAAAAATTTCAATTATAAGCATACAATAATCAATTTCATTTTGGTTAACCAATTGCATTCAAGCGGTTTTGGTTATTTTTGGTTCAAAGTAATGACGTCATGAATTAGCCCTTCGACGTCATTGATTGGAACCGCAAATGACCAGACTCAAGAGCTGGGTTAAACTTCCGGTTATTAGAAAAGTAGGGTTGTACGCGGCAAATTTCAAAAGTTGTTGACTGACGAAGCATACTTGAAGAAGATATGTATTCGTGAGCTTAGCCACGTTACGATTTATATCGAAATAACTATTACAACAATTTCAATTATCGGCTTAGTTTCATTCATTTAGGAATTAAACTTATCTATTGAAATCTCTAAGTTAGGTTCGGAAATTAACGCATCCAAAAACTTCTGACTTGTTAATATTATTTAAAATAGGATTGTCCAAAGTTCTTAAAGATTGCTGATATTGTTTAAGTATAACAAAACATTCTTTCTTTACTTGGATAATGGGAAAAGCTTTGTGTTACAATTAATAGCTCTCGACTGTTAGAAACAATTATGAATTTGTGTTCAAGTTTCCAAAAAAAGTTTTATTAATGGCAAACTTTACTGTGGCGTGTGAGATGTAGCCAAATACCATAGCGATATCATCTATCATCTTCTGATAAGCACTTATTTCAATTTCATATGTTCTTCTGTTAAAACCAATTGGCAATTTCGAGTGAAGTGTGTGAGACTCGACCAACTAAGTGATAAGCTGGTGCAGAAAAGGTTAATCATCCCTTTTCCCTATCCCAAACTTGAGTTCACCGACACTTCCTCTTCCAACTCTTAAAATGAGTGCATACAATTTTCATTAGGTAAATTGCTCAATCTTGTAATTGATATCTTACCAAAGCTTTCGAAAGACAGTCCATCGTAATTTAATGAGTGAATATTATCATTATAATATTATAATGGATTTTTTCTATTTGACTTATGGTTACAAACTTTATTGGAAAAATACGATATTTCCAATAACTTCAAGGCGTGTTTTCGTTTTTAAAAAGCTGATAATAAAAATCCGAATATTATGAATATTTTGATTACTATCTAAATTTCTGTAGAAAATTAAAAGAAGTTATATTATGAAGTATAGTAACGATCAGATCAGTTGATTTAAAGATTGTTCAGATGAAGAACACAAAAGCTCCTGATCACAAGGCACCATACTTCTCAAAATTTTTCTAGAAAAATTTGAAGTTATTCTACTCACTTCTAAATGTGTTTTGATTTCCGTAATGATAGAATCCTTCTTTATAGCATTCAGGTTCCTGTTCAGCAACGAATTTGGTTCATCTGTTTGGTATTCCATCCATTTCGTGACTTCTTCGTTGTTATCCCATTTGTATCCCTACAAGAAAAACGAAATGAAGTATCTTTTCAAGCTATTCGTTTTGCTCTGCAGAGTAAGAAATAAACATAGAGATGCCCCTACTCGTAAATAGTACTGCATCGTAATCAACCAAGCTCTAGAGTGAGATGGAAACCATAGGTTAGACTTTCATTTCTACAATTCCTGAATATAATACATCATTTTTATAATTTGTCCATAGATATAATTACCGAAATACTCTTAAGCAACAATAAACTGCCACCAAATCAAAAAAAAAATGCAGTTTATGAACGTCAAATCGGAATGAAAATGTCAACAGGACGCATCAAATAACTAAACAGAAACAGAGCGATGTTGCCGAACTGACAGAATCGTCTGTAGCAAACTCTAGCTGTACCATAGTAGGGGAGGCGTAGACCAATTATCCCAATACGGAATAAAGATCCGGCACGAGTTGGCAACGCCGAGTGTTGTTGGCGTACATAAACAGATTCAGGCTGTGTCAACAAGCATGAAGGCATCTCTAGGTTTACTTTTTACTCTGAGGTTTTGCTCCTTCTTACCTCTGACGTCCCAAGATCTTCCAGGAACCACCTCCTAAGCATAGCTTCTCCTTGACCGATTGTTAGGTTAAGTTGCGCTTGCGTCAACGTTTTAAGCACCCTGTGTTGCAAAATAAGTCTCCTTAAACGCCAGTAAACTGTCTTACGGGCCGTTTTCCAAGGCACTATATCCTAAAAAAACAGAGAATTAATTATCAATTTCACAGTTCCTAGCAACATACAGGGTTTTCCTTTCAAGTTTGCCTATTAGAAGTTTCTGGAGAAATAGTGAATATGTATTTTCCTTCTGGAATTTTAAGTGGAGCCTTGAGAATGAAGGAAGTCTTGGCTAAAATATTTTCTAGTCGACAGTGTTGCCACATCTATCTCAAACGCATATCTACTTTCTTCGATCTTCTCTTCTTCTATATACAGGGTGTTTTCTAAACATGCGGCAAAAATTCAGGGTGTTGTTCCTTGGACTATTTTAAGCATGTTTTGTCCTTTGATGATTTTTGAAAAACCTCTTTGTTTCGAAGATACGGGGTTTATGCACGATGGTGCACCAGCGCATTTTAGTTTGGTTGCTCGTGAGTTTTCAACATTAACATACGGAGATCGCTGGATTGGAAGAGGTGGACCTCATTTATGGCCTGCTCGTTACCCCTTAGATTATTTCCTATGGGGCCATATAAAATCATAAGTTTATACCACTCCAGTAGAAAATTTGGAAGACTTGCGAAATCGGATCATTGCTGGGTGTAACTTAATAAGAAATGATCCTGGTGTTTTTGAAAGGGTTCGGCAGTCAATGAGGAGAAGATTGGATGCTTGTATGCTGGCTAGAGGTGGTCATTTTCAACAGTTTTTGTAGGTTAAGTTAAATTTTCATGTAATTTTCCATAATAAAATGTTATTATCTAAAATTTTGTTTCCCCTCTGTATCTTCGAAACAAAGAGGTTTTTCAAAAATAATCAAAGGACAAAATATTCTTAGAATAGTCCAAGGAACAATCCCCTGAATTTTTGCCGCATGTTTAGTAAACACCTCGCTAAAACTCGAGAACGGCTGAACGGATTCATTTTATCTTGGTCTTGAAATGGAAAAAGATGGGAAAGATTAAAAAGTGAGAAATATTCATTCTTGGCCATAATAGAGTGCACAACGATGAATGCCACTTGAATAATTTTGACGGTTTGAATAACTATTGTCGAATTTTAAATTATCCTGAATAAACCGCAGATAAAGTAAAGTATTGAAGCAATCGTAGATAAAGTTCAGTATTGATTTATTATTGCAATCAAAATTCCAGCAAGACACAGAGGGACAAAAGAAGAGCACAAAGATCAGGCGAACAAATCCAACAGGAAAATACAGATGTGCATGTTAACATGGTGCAGTTACATACAATACAATCTTAGCTATTGAAAGATATCTAGAAAGAAACTATCAAAAGTGCGATACAGCCATACACTCAGAGAGTCAAGCTGCTATTAAAGCACTGAACTCCTATGTCATCGACCCTAAGATGATCTGAGAATGCCGGAACAAACTCAATGAGGTAGCCAAGAAAAATAAGGTTCTTTTTAATCTGGGTTTCAGGCCACTCAGGAATCAAAGGAAACTAAGAGGTCAATACACTTGACAAATAGGGCGCACGAATGTCACTCATTGGCCCAGAACCCTTCTGTGGTAGAAGTAAATGTATCTATAAAAAAGAGTTTCTGGAGAAGGAGAAAGCCAAAAGGGAAAAACTTTGGCGGAATTTGCCAGGGATGGATCATTCCACTAAGTTCCTTTGGAACTTTGAGACAGCGGGATCCAAAAGATATCCGGATCTTGGTAAGAAGCAATCACACCTCCTCACTGGCTTTCTCACAGGACACTGTCGCCTTAGAAAGCACCTGTTGAGGATGGGATTATCAGACACTGACGAGTGTAGGTTATGTGGGGAGGAGGCAGAAACCCCTAGTCCACCTAGTCACGGAATACTTTGGCATTGCAAGCCTAAGGAGAGAATGCCTTGGGCGAGAAACTTGTAAGAGTGAGGAACTAGCCTCGTTGAAGCCTTCACAGATATTAGATTTCATTAGATAACTGGAAGGGAAGCTGTTAAGGGTATTGTCAGAACAGCTCTTTAAGGGGGCACAATAGACCTTGAGGTCGCAGTGAACTGTAACCCCCTTTCAAACTAAACTTAACTACATGCAATACAATCGCAAGAGACAAGAAACGAAAGAAATCAACGAAGAAGATTTGAACAGAAGAGAGAAGGGCGCAGATTCGTAGTCCACAGACGCAGAATAAATCGTCTTTATTGAAAGAAATGTGCCAGTTACAATTTTACATGATAAAGAATCCTACGAAGCGAAGTTTAGTCCCTAGACTATTCTTACACTTAACTCCGTATTCTTCTTGCTATTGTGTGACAAAACTGAAAGTAACAAAAAATATAATGCTCAGAGATCATTACACAATCCCATCAAAGTAGAAAAGTATTTTCTACAAATAATGTAGATTGATGGCAAAACAACGTTAGCGAGGTCAGCTAGTTTGAAATAAGAAAGTAGATATGCGTTTAAAACTGATGTGGCAACAGTGTTGACTTGAAAATATTTTCTTCATCTTCAAGGCTCCATACACTTGAAATTTCAGGAGGAAATATGGTCTACTTTTTCAAAAACTTCTAACAGGCTAAGCTGAAAGAAAAACAGTGTAGATATCGCTTATACAGGGTCTTTAGAAATGATAGTAACAGCGCAGTTGGCTTTGGAATATTCCCTGCCGCTACAGAATAAGGGCACCAAACTATTGTACGCTACAGAACATAAAACAACCACACTGTTTCGCAGGCTAGGCCATAGAAATATACTATATTATTGTATATTTTTATGGGTTAGGCTGTCGTATTCTGTGGCTGGAATCATAAATGTGTTGAGTTTGCATAGGAAGCGGCAAAATGAAAATAATCCAAAGCCAACTGCGCTGTTACAATCATTTATAGCGACCCTGAATGAATTCAATAGAGATCACTAACCGTAATGGTGTCTTTTTCCAGCATTCTAACTGGAGTATCGTGAAGATCGGCGAAATGAACGGCAATCGTATGGTACAAAGGCATCAGCATTTTCTCTCTTTCCGAAATTTTGGCTTCCAGATCCAGAACTTCCTGAGATTTGGGACGTTCTACATTTTGGGAGATGCTTGACGATCTTTCGCGCATCGCTATTGGTTGGTTTTGGTTCAAGGTCTTGAGTTGGTTATCCAAATCCGTCAATACTGGATCGTTGCGATGCATTGCCTTGACCTGGTCCTTCACTCGGAACTTTATTTCAACGATTCCTGGGATAAAGAAAAAATTGTACAGAGGCAGAATAAAAACAAGATTAATGGTGGTATTTTGCTTTCATTTGTAAGTCAATCTGTAACTTTTCAAAATTGCAATTCTGGGATCTGTAGCTTACAGAAATCTTTAAATATTTACTTGTACTCAACAGGTGATCGGAAGCTTTATCGGATGATACATTTACTACGTTTTCATGGAATATTCAATTCGGTTTGAGTTCAATACTCATATCCGTTTTCATGATGCACATTTAAATGGGATTCAAATCGTTTTGAAATCTTTTCGATTTGAAGCTTTTTCTGTCACTTGTCAAATGTCATATCTATCAGCGGGAACGCGAGGTACGCCAATTACTTCAGCCTCTTTCCATATATTTCTGTTTTTACTAGGTCCAGCCTTAACACTTTCCTCGTTCGATTGCATTTTGATTTTGAAATATGTCAAACATCACAATATTGCTCGCAATGCGCATGCTCCAATTCGATACCCGTTTTCATGTGCAGCATTTGGATTGAAATTTCGATACGCTCCCGAAAAAAGCCGTATCGGAACTAAAGCTCGGTACGATTTCAATACCCGTTTTCATGGCGTATTCAGTACAGAAATCGTATTCAAATCGTATTGGATTTTCCATGAAAACGTACTAATTGTGAGTTTTCAGTGAATGGTTGGTTATTTTGGTTGAACAGCAAAGTTTAAAAAAATTGAGAAAAGCCCTGAGCATGAGCTTTTGAGCGCTCGTTTTTTGGTGGAGCAATAAGAATATTACCTCAAAATTGTATATGGGTTATGAGATTGATACCAAATATATAAATGCGGAATCTCGTTACAATCGGAATTATATTCTTGAAATTTTTCAGAAAATGAAATACTTATATAAAAATAATTAATTACAAAATTTTATTTCTATGGTTCTGATGATGCGAATCTCTTGAAATTCTGCATGAACATTCAGTATATCAGTTTTGATTCAACAAATAAACTTCCCTCGAATCGGTTATTCTGTTATGTAAATATAGGGATTCTTCTCTTCAATATTCCAATTGAATTTTGTATGGTATTACTATGGTTACAATGACGTAACATTTCATTTCGATTGGTTTCGTTTCTTCTGAGATATTGAGGAACAAAAATTTTTAATGGCCATATTTTATGGAACAGCCTTTACGATTTGGCTGGTTAACGAACTCAACCGAGGCATTTGGGACCCAAACTCATCCTGAAAATTTCAAGTCTCTAGGACAATCTCTTCGAAAGTTATTGTGCTAACCGACGGCCCCACGGACACAATTAAATTTGAACACGAATTCGTCATGAGGGAGTCTAACCCTTTCGTTTGATACCATTTTCGGCTCAAAATTCGAAAATTACAGACATTTGGGCAAAACGATTAGCACTCGTTTAAGTAGAACGATCGCTCGAAAAGAAATTCACGATGAATAATAATAATATATGGGTTTTTTTTTGGGTTGTACCTAGAAGAAAATCATAAGAGGAAAGCAATATTGTACAATAATAAACATGACCTGAGAATCTTTATTTGTAATAGGAACTTTGTGAGAATTGAAATGAAGAGGTTGCGTCATCAAATGAAACCTTTTGAAATACCGGATACCCAGTAAATAAAAATGTTCAGGCTGAAGAAGTAGTGTACTATAGTCTGTTCAAATGTAAGAAGAAGCAATAACAACATGTTTGGCGCAGCGGTGGGAGGGCCTTCAGATAGTTAGGATCATAGACAATGTGGAAAATGTTTCAGTTCTTTTCATAGACATATAAAGGATTGTTTTATAAGTCTATGGTTCTTTTATATAATTTAATCAAATAAGCGGTCGTCAAGAAAAATAAAAAATAAATGAAAGATTGTTAAATCAAAAAAGTTAGAACGGCGACCGTATTTGAGTTTTTTAGTTGAGTTCTGTTAGTGTATTTTCCAATACGATTTTGTATTATAAAAATAAAATACTCTACAATACTGCAAATAGTCGTCGACCACCGTTCATTTTCACAAAGTCTCAAATACGGAAATTATAACTTGGTTATTGCAAGCAGTATACTCTGGATCACGAAGAAATGGCTTCAACAGCAGTTGAGGGAACCAAAAATAAAAATGATCTCTGCCCTGTCTGCAGTAAACCTTATAGAGAAGAAAGGATGGTGGAATGCACCCAATGCAAAAAATGGTGTTGTTATGAATGTGTAAACGTCACGGATGACATCTCTGAAAATGAAAATTGGAAATGCCCAAAATGTGAAGCTGAAAATGGAATCACGAAATTCAGTTCACCAAATCATTCCCGGGAGATGGCACCGATCCATACACCAAGAATAAGTATAAGTAATTCCTCAAGAAAAAGTTCAAAATCTGTTTGCTCTTCAAGAATCAAACTGAAACTGCAGTTCATTCAAGAGGAGAGAGAACTCCTTCGAAAAGAGCGCAAGTTAGCTCAGGAAGCGCGAAGACTTCTTGAAGAAGTTGATGACAGCCAAGAAGAAATTAGCGAAGAAGAAATATTAACAACGGATCCCGTTAAAAATAAGATGTTGTCTTTAAAAATTGAAGACTCTATTCAAAAACCAGATCCTGCAGTGTTTAAAATTTCTACACCAATGATAGAAACAAAATTACTGACACCAACCGAAAAATCAAAGGTTGATGGAAACTTCCTTACCGCTCAGCAATATTCAGCACGTAGAAGCACTCCAAGTGAACTACCAATTTTCAGTGGGAATCCATATGACTGGCCATTATTTAAAAGCAGTTTCGATAGGTCGACTGAATTGTGTGGTTTAGATAACAACGAAAACTTAATAAGACTACAAAAATCGTTGAAAGGTGCGGCCAAATCAAGTGTATCCAGTTTTTTGATTCTTCCTGAATGTGTTCCTCAAATAATATCAACACTGGAAATTCTTTATGGAAGACCAGAGCAAATAATTGAAGCTCATATTAATCTTATTCGGAGACAACCAGCCCCAAAACCAGATAAATTGGAAACATTAGTAGAATATGCCTTGGCAGTTAAGAATTTATGTGTTTCTTTGGTTGCTGCTAAACTAAGTGAGTACCTCAACAACCCCACACTAATGCATGAATTGGTTTCCAAATTACCTTCCCAAATAAAAATTAATTGGGCAATGCACAGAAGTACCTTGAAAACATTCAAAGGATTGAGTGAATTTGCAGACTGGTTGTATGAAGTAGCAGTAAATGTCTGTACTGCTCTTCCCACACTGAGCGTAAATGATCAAAATAAATTGCAAAGGAATGAGCGAACGAACATACACAACTCGTCAAGACAGGCAGAATCTCATCATTGTTGGATTTGTAAGGGAGACTGCAAATCTGTTACAGCTTGTAAAGAATTTATTCAGTACCCAGTTACAAAAAAATGGGAAGCTGTAAAAGATTTGAATTTGTGCAGACTTTGCTTGAAGAAGCACCGATACCCATGCAAATATCCTGTCAGATGCAAACAAAATCATTGTAATGGGAAACATCACCCAATGCTTCATAAAGACACTGTCAGGATAACTAAAGAACCAGAAAGCGTGAATACACAAACTGAAGCATCTGTTGAAACACTTGAAAATACTCCAGTGACTTTCTCGGGCGAATGTAATATTTCTAAGAACAGCAACCCTAATATACGATTCAGAATTGTTCCAGTAATATTGAGAAATGGCAACAACGAAGTGAAGACATTTGCTTTCATGGATGAAGGTTCCTCTGTTACGTTACTGAACGAAAATATTGCTAAACAACTTGATCTTGAAGGTACACCACAAAACTTATGCCTACAATGGACTGGAGATCAGCAGCGATTTGAGAATAACTCAAGAAAAGTTTCAATATCAGTATCTGGTGATTTCGAAAACGCAGAGATATTCCATTATCGTACAGCAAGAACGGTGAAAAATCTTAATTTACCAAAGCAATCTGTCAATAGTAACATGATCAAACAAAAATATCCTCATCTTCGGAATTTACCAATTCAACATTATGACAATGCGAATCCACAACTTTTAATTGGTTTAGACAACTGGGATTTGGCATTACCTCTTCGAGTGAAAGAAGGACAATTTGGGGAGCCTATAGCAGCCAAATGCAGACTAGGATGGTCTATATTTGCATTTCAAAGAACAAGGAATGAAAATAACAATCATAGTTTTCACATCTGTTGCTGTGAGGAAAATTTTATGAATAATCGAGATCTCTTTGAAGCTACCAAGAATTATTTCAACATAGATAATTTAGGAATCCAGCAAGTCAAATTATTTGAATCTGAAGAGATGAAACGAGCAAGTAAACTACAAAATGATACTCTCATTCAAGTTGGAAGGCAGTACAGAATTGGACTTCTTTGGAAATATGATCAGTTGAAGTTACCAGACAGTAAACCTATGGCTTTGAAACGACTGAGATGCATCGAGAATAGAATTTCAAAAAACCCCGAATTAGGCGAAAAAATTAATGCTCAATTAGAAGACTTTATAGCAAAGAAATACATAAGAAAATTAACAAATGAAGAACTTCTACAACCACAAGAAAAAATTTGGTATCTTCCAATATTCCCTGTTTTGAATCCGAATAAACCTGGAAAATTCAGAATAGTCTGGGATGCAGCAGCCGTAACTCAAGGAATATCCCTCAACACCATGCTTTTGAAAGGAGATGATCAACTGGCTTCTCTTTTAGGGGTACTTCTTCGTTTCAGACAAAGAAAAATTGCATTTTCTGCAGATATAAAGGAAATGTTTTTGCGAGTAGGCATAATTGAGAGAGACCAACATGCACAACGATTTCTTTGGCGAAATGGTAACCCACAAAATGAACTAGAAACTTATGTGATGACTGTTATGACTTTCGGATCAGCATGCTCCCCCAGTTGTGCTCAGTTTGTTAAAAATACAAACGCCAGAAAATTCATTTCTCAGTATCCAAAGGCAGTCCATAGCATTATCAATAATCACTACGTGGATGATTTATTAGACTCTGCTGATACAGAAGAAGAAGGTATAAGAATTGCTAAACAAATTGCCATGATACATTCTGAAGGGAATTTCGAAATAAGAAACTGGCGTTCAAATTCGAAAAAACTTCAGGATGTAATGAATAAATCAAATAATGATACACATGATGTCAAACTTGATATGGGAACCGAGAAGAACGAAAAAGTCCTTGGAATGTGGTGGAATTTAAATTCTGATAGTATCATATTTTCTTTACGTTTCAACAAAGGAAATAAAGAAGTGTTGAGTGGGGAAAGAAGACCAACGAAACGGGAGATCCTTCGAATACTAATGTCGATATATGATCCTTTAGGACTCCTCTCACATATCCTTATTCATCTGAAAATTTTACTTCAAGAAATCTGGAGAAGCAATGTCTCTTGGGATCAACCAATTGGAGATGAACATTTCAAGAAATGGCTATTCTGGCTCAAAATAATGAATAAAATTGAAAATATTTCAATTCCTCGATGTTATCTGACGAAGATAGAAAACTGGGAAAAAACGTTAGTGCAAATGCATATTTTTGTAGATGCTGGAGAGCAAGCAAGTGCAGCTGTTGCGTACCTCAGAATCCAAAGAGAATTCATAGAATGTGTTTTACTCGGAGCGAAAACTCATGTGGCACCAATTAAATTGAAAACAATTCCACGATTGGAACTGGATGGGGCTGTTATGGGAGCAAGATTAGGAAAATCCTTCAGCGAATATTTATCAATTGAAATAAGCGAAATCTTCTATTGGTCCGACTCTTTGGTAGTTTTGAATTGGCTAAGAAATGAAGATCCAAGAAAACTAACTAAATATGTAGCTTACAGAGTAGTCGAGATACAAGAAAATTCAATGGTTTCTAATTGGAGATACGTACCTACGAAACTCAATGTAGCTGATGAAGCAACTAAATGGAAAAATTCAACAACACTTAAATATCCAAGTAGATGGTTCCAGGGTCCGGAATTCCTTTATTCACATGAAGAATACTGGCCTATTGAACCCAAAGCGGAAAAACCGAAAATTGAAGATGAATTTATAATCCATCATCAGATGAAGGAACCAGTCATAAATATGGAAAGATTTAGCAAATACAACAGACTTCTAAGAACAACAGCATATATGAATAGATTCATAAAGTTATTACTAGCTAGAGTTCGAAAAGAAGTATTTGGCAATAATGGACCATTAATATTCACGTCTGAAGAACTATTGGATGCTGAGAATAAATTGATTCATTGGACACAACAGCAATTTTATTCAGAAGAGATTAATCAATTACAGAAAATTTCCACGACAGGTCAAGCAATTGTTAAAAAATCTAGTAGTTTGTTCAAATTGTCTCCATATTTAGATGAAAATGGTTTGCTTCGAGTTAAAGGGAGAATTGACGCAACAAAAAATATTGAATTCAGTACGAAAAGACCAATAATTTTACCAAGACATAGCTATCTGACGTCACTTATTGTGAAAAACTATCATGAAAAATTTCTTCATCAGAACCAGGAAGTGGTTGTGAATGAGATAAGGCAAAAGTTCTTCATTCCCAAATTGAGAAGAGTGGTCAACAATATAAAAAATAGTTGTCAATACTGTAAGGTGAAATTTTGTCAACCCAAAGAACCTGAAATGGCACCTTTACCAGAATGCCGTCTTGCAACATTCACTGCTCCCTTCACAAATACTGGAGTGGATTATTTTGGTCCAATTAATGTAACAGTTGGAAGAAGAATTGAAAAACGTTGGGGTGCTTTATTTACCTGCCTAACAACTAGAGCAATACATTTGGAAGTAGCCTATAAATTGAATGTTGATAGCTGCATACTTTGTTTCACCAATTTTATGAATCGTAGAGGTCGACCACGCCATATCTACTGTGACCGAGGAACTAATTTCATAGCCACTGAAAGGATTTTGAGAGAGGAATTACAGAATATAGATCCTCAGTTGATTGCAAACTCTTTCATAAATCCAGAAATTAGTTTCCATTTCAACACCCCTCTTTCACCTCATATGGGTGGCGCATGGGAGCGTCTCGTCAAAGCTGTGAAGATTTCCCTCTATAGTGCCTTACCTTCCAGAACCCCAACAGACCAATTACTCTTCAGTTGTCTTGTTGCAGCTGAAAATATAGTGAATTCAAGACCACTTACATATCTACCAACAGATAGTGAGACTACAGAAGCTATAACACCGAATCATTTCCTCATTGGTTCCTCTAATGGCGACAAACCACTTGGACAAATGGATGATGATGCAACTGTTTTAAGGTATAATTATTTGTACAGGGAACAATTTGCTAATAAATGTTGGCGCCGATTCGTAGCCGAATACTTACCACAACTACTTTTGAGGAAGAAGTGGCAGAAAGCAGTTAATCCAATAAAAATTGGAGATATTGTTATTATATGTGATAAACAACTACCCAGGTGTAACTGGCCAAAGGGAAAAATTATAGCAGTGAAGCCTTCAAAAGATGGCCAAGTAAGAAGTGTAACTGTACAGACTACCAATGGAATACTTGAGAGACCGGCGGTAAAAGTAGCTGTGTTACCTGTTAGAAGAACTGATGATAGTGCAAGCCATTTCCATGGAAAACATGCACCAGGCGGGAGTGTGGAAAATGTTTCAGTTCTTTTCATAGACATATAAAGGATTGTTTTATAAGTCTATGGTTCTTTTATATAATTTAATCAAATAAGCGGTCGTCAAGAAAAATAAAAAATAAATGAAAGATTGTTAAATCAAAAAAGTTAGAACGGCGACCGTATTTGAGTTTTTTAGTTGAGTTCTGTTAGTGTATTTTCCAATACGATTTTGTATTATAAAAATAAAATACTCTACAATACTGCAAATAGTCGTCGACCACCGTTCATTTTCACAGACAAACTAAAATGATAGATGAGCCACTCGTATATGTCGCGCCACCTGTCGGAGGAGGATACTAATACACGAAAAAATTATTCTCAATTTGATGGTTAGATGTCGTTGCATTCATCGAGAAAATAGTATGTAAAATCGTTATTATCAAAAAACCTTTGAATTGTCAACTGACACAAGGAGTGGTTTGACACGTTCTTTTTGAAACATCATGAATTTCGATATGCCTGCAAGAGTGAAGATGTGTTGTGTTATTGGATGTGAAAATCGAGATGCAAAAAGGTAAATTCAAAATATATATTATATATATTCTGTTACCTATAAGAATTAAGATAGTTTTCAAAAAAGTTTTTCATGTATTGAATAAGTTTAGTAGGTAAATACTCATATTTTGTATTATTGAATTCATTATTGTTAGTTTTTGCAGAGCCGGAACTAGGATTCTAGCGCTTGTGGCAAACTTTCAAAATGCGCCCTTGAAATTTATTTTTCAATAAATATATGATTTTTATAATTGACATTTATTGATTATAAGGGGTTTTCCAATAATGTTATTTTGACATTAAAAAAATGCCATTTTTCAATGAAAATGATCGGATGTTTATTTCATTATGAAGAAGAAGCTATGCCGTTAATAGTCTAAAATAACATAAAGCAAATGACCACCACGACCACACTTACAGGACCATATCCTTTTAATGAAATTTTCCATAAGCAAATCGCAAAGTGGCTGCCCTATGTCCTCGATAGCCTCACGAATTCCATCTTTGATGTTTGAATCGACGCTGGGCTATTGGCGTAGACCTCTTCTTCCACGTGACCCAAAAGGAAGAAGTCGCAAGGTGTTAAATCACAAGATCTCGGTGGCCAATTGTAATCACCTCTTCGAAAGATAACACGGTTCGGAAACTTTTCCCGCAAAAGACCAATGGTTTCGTTGCTTGTGGGGCACATAAGGCCGTCTTGTTGAATGTAAACGTTGTCCAGATCAGTACTATCCAATTTCGGCCATAAAAAATCATTGATCATCTCTCGATAGGGCAATCCATTCGCTGTAACTGTTGCTCCATCCTCATTTTCCGAAAAGTAAGGTCCAATGACTCCGCCGGACCATGAACCGCACCAAACAGTCACACGTTGAGGATAGAGAGGCTTTTCAACAATAACTCTTGAGTTTTCCGAGCCCCAGATGCGACAATTTTGCTTGTTGACGAAGCCACCGAGGTGGAAATGGTCCTCATCACTCAAGATGATTTTTCGATGGAATTCCGGGTCATTTTCATGCATTTCAACGACCCAATCAGCAAAGACTTCTTGTGTTAACTGAACTTTATAAGCCATAAGACCCAAATCTTTACGCAAAATACGGTGTAATGACGTTTGTGAAATGCCTAATTCCAAAGAACGACAAGGAATGGACAAATCTGGGTTTCCTTTAACACTTTCGGCGGCAGCAGCAATATTTTCGGCTGTTCTTGAGCGACGTGCACGGGTTTTATTCTTCACATCACTAACTTGTCCCAAGAGCTCGAATTTTTCCACCAATTTCTTCATTGCGGTCCTACAAGGTGCTTCCGACGACCCACATTTTCCACCATTTTTATAGTGAACTTTAATGATTTAAATACGTTCTTGAAGCGTGTATCGTTCCATTTTTATTAATGACGTAGTTTTCACTTGTCAAATGTCAAAATATGACAGCTTCAAACGTGATATCTACCGAAATAGCGGGCTATTCGAAATAACACCTCTTTTGGGAAAAACCTTTATTTTGAAGAACCTTTTATTGACAAAATCTCCCATATTTTAAGGTGGACAATGCACCTCGAGTCGTGTTTGTCGCCATGTATAATTTTGTAGGATTTTGTTCCGTTTTGGTAGTGTTCGTTAACTACGTGCGTTTCTCAATTTTGTAAACTGTTAAATTCGCCACTTTGAAATATAGAGCTTGTAGTTAATCTTGATTTTAAATGGAATATATCATATTTCACATTTTGCGCCCCTAGGTCGTTTGCGCCCGTGGCAAATGCCTCCCTCGCCACGCCCACGGTCCGGCTCTGAGTTTTTGTAAATGTTTTCAATGCAATTATTAGTTTATTGATTAGATATTTATGAAATAAATCTGTATTTTCAATTGGTGATACCTATTTCAGTTAATAAATTTTTATTCTATCCAGAATTTGATTATTGATCCTCATTTCTCGATTCCAAAAGAAAATCAGATGAAAGTTCGTTGCAGGTATTATTTTCATGAAAATAAATTTCCTCACTCATCGATAACTTGCACGAATCCATATCTGATTTCCTTTTGGAAATTGAATTTCAAAAAACTTTTTGCCTCTTGGGAGTACCTACCTATTCAAAATGTGCACTACAGAATTCTTTTTGCGGCAGCTTTACGATACAGATTCCTTTTTCAATTGAGCTTTTTTCACGAATTAGTATGTCCTCCAATAACAGATGGCATTGAAGGTTGTTCTACTAGCGTCTCATCTATTCTACGTTTAGTTAGTCTATGGTTAGGATACTTTCCGTCCAGAGTCGAATCAAGGAGATTTCATACAATCGTTCAGTTTTAACTGAATATTATTATACCAATGCACATCTAAGTGGAATATATACACGCTCTCATTCATTCCTTATCGAATTTATTCCATTTGGAGGCTCCACACTGTATACACTTTGTCAAAAGATTTTCTCTATTCATTACCATCCACAGTGCGTTTCGAGTACGATCCTGGCAGTAACTGAGGGCGGTCAAAGGGAGTGTTTTTATGATAGTTTGACCAATACGAGCTTTATTGTGCGCAAACCAGACGATTATGTTTGTTTACAAAGCTCCTTCTTATATTTGAACGGACTATATAAATTTAATAAATGCTCCACAGCAATTTTTACCAAGAGAAAATTAAATGCTATTGGATTACCCAAAAAAGAATAAGTAAAACATTAATACTCCTCAAATGAATAAATGATAAAAAAAATATATAATAAGAGAACATTATGAATTATCCTATCACGAACCAGACACTTTTGTCCTATTTTCAATTTACTAGATGAAGTGGACAAACGCAAACTACATAAAATGTATATTCAATCGAAACTATAGACTTATAACATGTAACACAGGTTCTACGAACAAAACTTACGATTGAAGGTTATGTTTTTCGACGAGTAGTTCAAAACTGACAAGGTAAATAAAAGAGTTACAGGAACAATTCCAGAATTGCATTATTTACGAATCTGTGGGTTGGCTAGCTACGGATGAATCGTACGCTACAGTACCGTAACTTGATGAAAAGCAGAAGACCACCAAATATGTCAATACTTATTCAGAACTTTCCACTCAAAATGACCTTGAAAGTTACATACCTTCTGGTTCTAAGACACCGCCTCGAGCATCTGTATCAGCATACATTTCCATGTAGTTGGGGTTTATAAGGGGATCCACGACAGCCCAAGCACCTCCTCTGAGTTCACCATTGGGTGGTATGTAAACAATGACCGGTTGCTTATACTTACGAAGAGCATCTACGATCTTGGCACCAAACTTAAGTATTTCGTCGTACATGTCTGCAAGAGAAACAAAATATTCAGGTCAAATCCAAATTTATCAATTATTTATTTTTAATTAATTACAAAGGGTTTTCCAATAAGAGGTGTGATTTTGATATTCAAAGAAAAATGCCATTTTTCAATATAAATGATCGGATGTTTATTTCAAGAAGAAGCTATGCCGTTAATAGTGAAAAATAACATCAGGCAAATGACCACCGCGATCACGCTTAAAGGACCATATCCTTTTAATGAAATTTTCCATAATTAAATAGCAAAGTGGCTGCCCTATGTCCTCGATAGCCTCACGAATTCCATCTTTGAGGTCTTGAATCGACGCTAGGCTATTGGTGTAGACCTTCTCTTTCACGTGGCCCCAAAGGAAAAAGTCGCAAGGTGTTAAATCACAAGATCTCGATGGCCAATTGTGATTACAACACGGTCCGGAAACTTTTCCCGCAAAAGATCAATGATTTCGTTGCTTGTGTGGCACGTAGCGCCGTCTTGTTGAAAGTAAACTTTGTCCAGATCAATACTATCTAGTTACGGCCATAGAAAATCATTAATCTGCTCTCGACAGCGCAATCCATTCACCGTAACTGTTGCTCCAGCCTCATTTTCGAAAAAGTAATATTCTCGGCTGTTTTTGAGCGACGTGGACGGGTTTTATTCTTCACATCACTAACTTGTCCCAACAGTTCGAAATTTTCCACCAATTTATTTATTGCGATCCGACAAGCTGCTTCACGATGGCCCAAAAATGTTCGGGTTTTGCGAACCGTCTCTACCAAATTTTCACCATTTTTATGGTGAATTTTGATAATTTCAATGCGTTCTTGAAGCGTGTATCCTTCCATTTTTATCAATGGCGTATTTTCTACTTGTCAAATGTCAAAAAATTCATCCCACGAATCAAGTCATTAATTTGTTTGAGACCACTCCTGACCCAAAATTCGAAAAATAAGAGCAGAGCACAAAAACATTCAATATAAAAATTTTATTCAAACAACACAAGCTAAATACTGAAAAACAAAACAAAAATACAAACTTATATGTAAGAGAGATTTATTAATACGAACAAATAATAGTATACAGGGTGTTTCATCATAAAAACATATATTCTTGTGGAGGACATAGGGAGAATCATTTTTACCCTATATAGTAGGAGAGCTGGCACGAATTTTTGGGTAGGTATTTGAGGCAAGCTGAAAACTTGTCAGATGCCTCTCCTATTATATCCCAACTCGGGATTGCAGATCTGGCTGGTGAGTAGCGGGGCTAAATCAACCCCTACATTTTTAATGGCCTGGCAGGTAGAAAGCCCTACCGAAATGATCTGTCTTTTTGGGAATCTTATTTTTTAGTTATAAGTAACACTCCATTAAAATTTCAAGCTGCCTCAAAAACATTTTTTATAATTTTTTGCAACATATTTTTGCACGCGTCTGGCAATGTTAAAACCCTGATTAAATTATTTGGCAGCTTGAAATTTTAATGGAGTGTTACTTATAACTAAAAAATAAGATTCCCAAAAAGACAGATCATTTCGGTAGGGCTTTCTACCTGCCAGGCCATTAAAAATGTAGGGGTTGATTTAGCCCCGCTACTCACCAGCCAGGTCTGCAATCCCGAGTTGGTATATAATAAGAGAGTAATCTGACAAGTTTTCAGCTTGCCTCAAATACCTACCCAAAAATTCGTGCCACCTCTCGGACTAATACAATATATCCCGTTCTAGAAACATAAGCGAAATAAACGTCATTTTTGAGCAAGATTATTATGAGTGTGGTTAGTTATGTATAACTTTTAAAGTAACGGTTTTTGGTCAAATCTCAGTATTCTTGGGACCTCTATTCGGAAAAGTCGACGAACTCCGAAAAAAATTACAAAATGGCGGAAGACCTTCAATGTTCCCAATTTTTTTTCGGTTGTCAAATCGAACTTTATTTTCACACAATTTTCTAAGAATTTCTGTGAAAACAAATTTTTGTTTACCTGTCTACAGCGATAGAAAAATTTCACCCGAATAAATGGATGAAGTTTTGTACAATTGCGTATAAATCTGACATGAAAATAAACAACATAACCTACAATTCTATTATACACAGTGGAATATGCCAAATTGTCATGGCCAACCGACTGATCATACTTTCGTTAACGGACTACATCATTTAAAGGTTAGTTGTTGATGACTGAAATAAATTTTCCGACATGAAAATATAATTTGTCCGTATTAAAATAACAATGCCAGTTACCCTGTCTTTTCCGTAAAATTTCCAAGTAAACTCACTTAATTTTTCTATTGATTTGTTGTGAAAAAATAATTCCTTCTTTAAGGCCACATAACGATTTTCACATTATACACGCACTATTCAAATTTTCTTCCGCGCACTTTTCGAATCTCTAACATAAATTTTCACTCCCCCACTTTCGTATCACACCCGGAAAAATTTCACTTTTATCAGAAAATTCAATCGCACGAAATCACTATACAGTATAAACTGGTCATAGTGATATACCTGATTAGTGAGATTACGTAATAAGATCATGTAACTTCCCTTGTATTCGCCTTTTTCCTGACCCACTGACGATATACAGGCTGTTTCACATGGGAAGTCGAACGTGTTGATTAGAAATAGTTTTAACTTTATATTATTTTGATGGAAAATGGAAAAAGTTGATAATTCCATCAATGAAAACAACAATGGAAAATTCAAGAAGAGCCCTGAGCAGGTGCTTTTGAGTGCTCTTTTATTGATGGAGCAATTGTATCTCAATTGAAAAAATCGTTTCAAAGTATAAATTTGAACGTACTTACTTCTATACCTGATCGTACAATTTTATTGAGTTTACACATTATAGATATTATTCATAGTCCGTAAAGTATGAAATTGTAATAGAATAAAATCTAAAATTATCACTTATAATACCACAAGAGCTTCAAAATTATCGGGTATTTCCCGATAGGTTCGTTGCAAACAAATGAAGGAGTCAAGTTTTTCAGGTTAAAAAATCACGAGCGCGAAGCGCGAGTGATTTTTCCTGAAAAACTTGACGACTTTATTTGTTTGCAGGGAACCTTGAGGGAAATGCTAGATAATTTTGAAGCTCGTGTGGTATTCGGGGGATTATTTTTCCGTCCCAAATGTCGGCCAATAGAATTGCACCATGAGACGAAATGTACAGTTAACAAATAAGAATTTCATAATGAATAAAACAACATTTAATTAAGATAAAGACTAGTGCAATTAAAAATACAATTGTTGTAAACATTGGTGCATGTTTTCTTCAAGTCAGAGTTATCGGTAATGGTCCCAGAAGAGGTAGATGGCATGAGGTTTATGCTGTTGATGGCATTTTCTGCAGTAGGCTCACTCCTTCGCAGTTTCTTGACAATTAATTCGTGGTGTTCCTGGTCGAGTTGGAGATACGGCTTGATGGAGTTACTGGTGGCATGTCCAGTTATTTTGATTATCTGCTGCTCTCCCAGGCCCGATTTCGCTAGATTGGAGACGGCTGTTGCACGACTGGAGTGATTGGTGATTTTTTTGTTACCAAGGTCAAGCCCAGCTTTTTGTGCTGACTCCTTAACCCACCTAGCGCCTGGAACTTTATTCCAGAATGGATTTTGGGTCAGGAATAGTCTGTCGCTCTTGATATTGGCATCTCTCTTCTCTCTCAATTTCTGGAACAGTCTCACTGGGCACTTGTCAGGGATTTCCCGATTCTCCACCAGCCACTTGCTGTCTGATAATTTTTTATCACCACCTTGTGTGGTCTTGCTGAAAATTGGATTGTATTCAATTCTCCCAGTTGTTTCCCCGTCATTTCGCTGTTCTGCCTTGAAGTGATGTATTGACGCCATGCTGCCCTCACCACCTCTCCAAGCCAATTCCACTGATATTATCATGAATAATTTTTTCTGGAGGCCATCAGGAGTTTCCTGTCCCAAACAGTGGTCATTGCATCCCAATCTTTTTCCTCCAACGCTGCTGCACTTGCCCTCCGTTTTTCCGGAATAGATTGTAAAGCCTTACGCTTGGCATCACGAGCTCCTCGAGCGGTCTTGAATGCAGCATCCGAAAATGGGTTGATTTTGATGTCGAAATCGTTCAAATACTTTTCTTGAAGTAATTTGGCAGTCTGATTCCACATTGTTTTTATTGTACCTTCCTTATAGTCTTCTCCATCCATTTTCTTCATATTGTAAGCGTAATCTTTCATAATGTTTGCCAATTGCGCTTCACTCGTTTCAGCACTCAATGTGTATTCCCTCTCAGTACAAAAAGTAGTAAATTGGTTCCAAACTGTTTTTTTTGACTTCTCCGTATTAATGGGAACATTTCCTTTGACTTTTTTATCGATGGTGGACAGAGAACAAACTCCAAATCGACTCATTTTCATGCAAAATCTCCAATTTTCACAATTGAATTCAACCTGTCAGTTTGACGTGTGATTAATTTGACTGGATCATGTTTTGTTTTTTATATATAGCAACTACCAGAGAAAATTTTCAAAAAATTATCAGTATAATACCATGTAGGTTGTACCACGTGACGTCGAATGGTGCAATTCTATTGGTCGATATTTGGGTCGGAAAAATAATCAATAAAATTCAACGCTATATCCACGTAACATCTATCGAAAGTTTACCCGTTGAACCTAGATAACTTCGATCTATTTCTGCATTTTCAACTTCTTTACGATCTTCATCGTCATATTCCTCAATGAGCATGCAAAAATTATGTATAAGCATATGCCATTACTGAATTATTTAACAGGTTTGCATATTGACAAACCCCTGAATGTCGGAAATGTTTTGATTTTGTTAACCTCCAAAGAGGAACGGATGACAGTTCTCCCTAAACGCTCACGATGACCAACGTCCTGACGTGGGTCTCCGTGGACTTTGCGGGTGAAATTGATGACGTCAATCCATGACGTCACACACAGGCGTTTTGGACGTTGTGATCGCTTTGTGGAACGTACTGTTAGTTGAAAATATGCGTAGCTGTTCAATGCTACATGACACCTACCTTTCATTCCACCACTGAAACCTCTCCAATTGGCGAAAATAATCAACGGAAGATCCTCCCTGGAGAAATCTTCAATAGCAGTGGCAGTCTTATGCGCAGAATCAGGGAACCATACCTGACCGGCTTGAGAAACAGTCTGTAACAAAAACATACAATATTAACGAACGACTAAAACAAACTATCAAAGACTAATCTTACCTTAGCCTCTGAATCCAAGTTGGCAGGATCGGCTGGCAGTTTCACCTCAACAGTTCTCGTCTCCACTGCAATCACCCCAACTGGTATACCACCCAACTTTGCTCTACCTGTCACAACTGTTTGAGCCCACGGTTGCAATATTTCTGACCAACTGTCTTTGTCGAAGAAACCAGACTCCCACTCACCACCTTTTAATAAAAAAAATGTGAAAATATTATTTGGAGAATCATTAAGTAATGAAAGCTGAGAATAATATCAATCGATTGAAATCAACCAATATTAAACTCATACTTCGGAGCTAATCTCGTCCTCGTTCAAGGCAAAATGCAAGGAAGTGGTATCAAACAGAGCACCTATGGATGGCCATTTCGTCCTTATTAGGACTCATCAGCACAGGATTCTTCTTCTCTGTGCGGTGCCTTACCGGCCGAACTGAGGCCTAGTGGCCCATTGTTCACCCGCATCGTTCCATAGAGACTCAGCTCCTCAGACACGAAGACAGAAACGTCGCGAGCCTGCCAGGAGTGGTCCCTCTCACCATAGGAATAGAAGGTGTTGGATTTCCTAGGTGTGTTGACCTTAACTCAGTAAGGTTTCCACAGTTGAACAAAATATGCTCAACCGTTTCATCAGTACTCCTGCACCACCGGCATAGGGAGCAGCTCGTCAATCCCATTCTCTTCAAAGGCTTGTTAAGCAGGTGACCAGTCAATGCACCAGTCACCAGACCGAGTTGTTTCCTCTCCAGCAACAGAAGCCTATTGACCTCAGATCGCGAGGACGGTGTCTCAATGAGAATCCTCGACCACCTCAGGCCCACCCCTGCGCTCCATTCCGAGGAAAATTCCCTGTTCAGCCAGTTCCTGGAGAAACTTCTGACAGATGTGCGACAGATTGGCAGCGAAGGCTTCGGACCAACAAATGCTAATCCGGCTCCTCGCCTAGCCAGTTCATCTGCCTTGACGTTACCAGGTATATCCGCATGAGCCGGACACCAGATTACTTTCAAAAAGTTATCAGATCCCAGCCCACGCAGAGCTTTCCTGCATTCTTCTACCAAAAGAGAATCAACTCTAACATCGGATAGAGATTTCAGAGTTCCCTGGCTGTAGCAACATATATAAATGTGCTTGCCAGAGTATCCCCTGCGAATATTTTCCAGTGCGCATGCAAGAACCGCAAATAGCTCAGCCTGCACAATGGAACAGTCCTTCCCCAGAGGGATAGCTTGATTGAAGTGAGGACCCACGATTCCGGCCCCAGGCCCTGTTGCTGTGACAGAGCCATCAGTGAACCAGGTGGGACCCTCTGGACTAAGAAGCATGTTTGATGAAGACCATAGGTCTCTGTCGGGAACAATTACCCTGTAGGGTTCGTCGAAGTAGAACTTAGTGCCCGCGCGGTGACCTCTTTGGAGAAGGAGAGCGTGAGCATCCTTAACCATTTTGAGGGCCCTTGCGTGCCCAGTGAAGAGTCCTCCATCGCGCCATTGTCCCCGTTCCCAGATTCCTAGAGCTGTCTTCATAGCCACCTCCTTCACAACTAGGTGCAAAGGAGGGAGACCCAGCAGACATTCCATCGCTGCTATAGGGGTAGACCTCAGAGCGCCTGTAATACTTAAACAAGCTTTCCTCTGGCATTTAGTCATAATGTTCTGGTTGACGGCCCTCACCATAGAAGGCCACCACACCACAGAGGCATAGGTCAGGATAGGCCTCACCACGGCAGTATACAACCAGTGCATAACGTGCGGTTTGAAGCCCCATCCATTACCCAGCACCCTCCGAGTAGACCAGAATATAACATTGGCTTTATTCGTTTGGGTCTCAACGTGTTTGTTCCACAAAAGTTTGCGGTCCAATATCACCCCGAGATAACGAACTTGTTCGGATAGAGTGAGCCCAACTCCAAACAGACTGGGAAGTCGTAAGTTGCTAGACACGCTCTTTCTAGTAAAGAGAACCATTTCAGTCTTACTAGGATTTACCGAGAGCTCGTTTTTCAAGCACCATCGTTCAACCCGTCGCAGAGCATTCTGCATCAGATCCCCAATGACACTGATCATCTTACCCCTGATTAATATCAGTATCAAACAGAGCACCTATGGATGGCCATTTCGTCCTTATTAGAACTCATCAGCACAGGATAGCTCTGAATGATACAAGGTTTCTTTGGAACTTCAAGCGAAATGGCACCTTGTTTCAGGTATGAATAAACCGAAGACGCCATCTCTAGTTCCATACGAACAACCTTCTTCCATAGCATGAACCTTGAACGTAGTAGCGAGATGTTTACCATTTGTCGCATTGACCGAAGCGTACTTGCATTTCGCAAATTTTACGTCTTCAGTCCACGACGCGGTGCGCTCGGGGCACCGTCAGTTGACATTTAGTAAATAATGAACATAGGTTTAACGCGTAACATCGCCATGAATATAAAAATAATTGAAGCAGAGAATAATATTAATCAATTGAAATCAACCAATATCAAACTCATATTTCGGAGCTAAAAGTTTCGAGAGCTATCCTGTGCTGGTGAGTCCTAATAAGGACGAAATAGCCATCCATGGGAGCTCTGTTTGACACCACTTCCTTGCATTTTACGATTAGCTCCGAAGTATGAGTTTGATATTGGTTGATTTCAATCGATTAATATTATTCTCTGCTTCAATTATTTTCATATTCATGGCGATGTTAGGCGTTAAACCTCTGTTTATTATAAACAATTATTTTGTAATAATTAAAAGTCTTACTGGGAGATTTTCGTCCTCCTAACATCCATCTGGGATCATAAGGCGCTTTGGTGGGAAGAAAATCTATGGATCTGTCTACAGAATCCATTGAAGGCACTATCGGTAAAGGAGACAGTTTATCCTGTAAATAATACATTGTTTAAATACTCGAAAAGATGGGGAATGCTATATTGTGTTACCTTAGGAATGTAAGAAAGCCACTTCAGAACAGTGTAGATACCATCCAAATCGCTCTGTTCGGTCTTGTGAGACACTCCGTTGTTGTACATGATCTGGATTCCACCCAGTTGGTGGTTGGATGCATATACTGGTCTTCCCAAAACCTGGAAGAATTGAGATGTGTTTATTGCAGAGATGTTTCATTATAATGGAATACTTTTCTCATCTTCTAAACATGCAACATATAGTCCGTTCACGAAAGTTTGAGCCGTCGGTTGGCCATGGAAATTTGGCATATTCCACTGTGTATATTAAAATTCAAGGTTATGTTGTTTATTTTCTTGTCAGATTGATACGCAATGTTGTCAATATTGCATAGAGTTCTCTGATAACTCCATATACTATGTCTATGGATAACTCGGAAGCTCGTCGTACGAGGCCGGGTACATTCGGCAACGTTGACTTATTTTACGTTATGACAGCAAATATTGCCAACTTCAGATAAATAAACAAACGCCTACTATGCGCTCAAACCTTCGTGATCGGACTATATTTGATATTTTCTTAACATCTTATCACCAAATACTGTAAAGGGGTTTTCTGATGTTTATTCAATCACTAACTCGGGTTGAATTTTGACAGCTGTCAATATTAGAACCGGGTTAGTGATCGAGTAAATATCAGAAAACCCCTAAAGACTCAACACTCTGTAAACCACAGATTATACAGATAAGACACTTGGTGACCTTGGAGAATTTCGATTTTGTCACGACAACGAAAGCATAATAAGCCCTTTCTGTTTGACGCTGCATCACTTCCAAACTGATGCAAAATCAGTGGATGCGCGTTCTATTTGAAAATGTTGTGATTTCGAACTGGTCCTGTATTCTGGACAAGTGATCTTTCAATGCGTATACGGACATCATTGCGCGAGTCCCTCTTTTACCTGCAAAAATGCACACCGCGCAATGAAGTTCGTATTCGCTTTGAAAGATCACCTGTCGAGAATATGGGGCCTGATGCGCATCACACCACTCGTCATTACTATTGCTGTGTTCCTCATCGGTCCTTTCTATTTGAAGCTACATCACTTCCAAACTGATGCAAATCAGTTGATGCGCGTTCTATTTGACGATGTTGTGATTTGAGCTGATGCACATCACTTCCAACTGATGATGATTTCTGACAAAATCAGTCTAATTTCCACAATCACTTCAGTTCATCATAACTATAACACAACCTTACATTTTGGTAAAAGTTCACAATTTACTTCTGAACATAACAGGAAGTGAATTATTATCCTCGGTTTTCATTGCTATAGTAATGAATAATTCGTATTATTTGTGCGTTGACGGGATTAGTTCCGAAGTATGGGTTTAATGTTGGTTGATTTTAATCAATTAGTATTTTTCTCTGCTTTTATTGTTTATATTATACCTGCGATTAACGCGATAATTTTCATTTCGTACTATTATCACCACGTCTGGTTTATGACGATTAATCGAGCGTTTCCACTTCATTGAGTGAAGTTAAAATCCACAAAGTTGGACTGCCACCAGTTTGATGAAAAAACGGATTAATATCTCGCAACTTCGTTCAACGTTCATGCATCGGAGGTAGGTGTTCGTACGGATCCCAAGAGATGGCGTCTTGTTTCTGTTATACTCAGAACTAGGCGACATTTCCTCAAGTAAGGGAACCCAGAATGCCTTTCAAACGGAGCTCCTCCATACTGATGAGCCCCAAATTGGGCGAAATAGCTATCTATGGATGCTCCGTTCGATATTACCACCATGCATGTTCTTTGTGCGTTGACGGGATTAGTTCCGAAGTATGCGTTTAATATTGGTTGATTTTAATCAATTAGTATTATTCTCTGCTTTTATTGTTTGTATTATACCTGCGATTAACGCGATAATTTTCAATTCGTATTACTTTAAGAATTTCCTTCCGAACTATCGTGGATATTTTGATTTGTTACTCTGATTTCAAACCTTATCGTTTCGTTGATTGTTATCTGAAAAAAGTATATGTATTCCATTTGTCAAATTCACTTCACTTCCAACTGAAGTTATTTCGGCAAATAGAAAGCTTAGAATGTGAGCGTAGTGAAACTGACAAAGAGACCGAATCTCCATCTTTCTCTTTCCTTAACTGCTAAAATAATTTTCTCCCAATAATTATAAGAAAATTTTTTCCGTCGACCTCAAAATGAAAGGTGACTTTAATGTGTAAGAAATTGAACATTAATGACCCATTTCGATGTTCAATTTATGCTATTTTAATGTGCAATTGTCATGGACAACCGAACATAAAGCATTAAGAAGCAATACGAGTGATGTCAAAACGGAAAAATCTTGTAATCAACTCGTTTATTAATTTGGCGGTTAATGTTTTAATTTTTTTTGTTAAGGTTAAGAATTTTTTGTAGTTTTCTTGTTTTATGACAAATGTAAATTGGCTCTGTCGTTTGTCTTAAATAAATAAATGTTCTCGAACTATCGAAGCGCTAGATCTTTTTGACATTTAATCGCTGTCATTAATAAACTAGTTGATTAAATAACTATCAATAGTTTGCCAAGATTATGAGTTTATTTAAATGTGTATTACTAATTTATATTTACCTTGTTTAAAGCTTGGAAACCAGTCAAAATGATGGTAGAATTCTCGATTTGAATCACCCTCTGTCCTAATCGTACCAGATATGAACCTATCCCAATAGCTCTGCATGTCACCATCGAAATAGTAACTACTTCATCATAAGCCCTTGAGGTCTCCCCTGCTATCATACCTGCGTATCTGAGATTCTCAACACCAAGTCCATCATCTTTGCCTACGCAAGAAATATACAAATCAATTAATAGTTCATTACGCAACCAGCTCATACTGATGGCTATTATTCACGAGGTGAAGTTTACGCTACGAGTCGTGGGCGAGTGGCCTAAATCACCGAGCGAATAACAGCCATTATACTCACGTGAGTAACATACTTTACTTTATCCACGACTACTGAATATATTTCTTGAAGATTTAAATATTTGGCGACCGTGATAACTCCATATACAGGATCTTTATAAATGATTGTAACAGCGCAGTTGACTTTGGATTACTACTGCCGCTACAGAATCCCAATCTCTAACCAAAGATCACATAATTCTGTGGTTTGCATAGGGAGCGGCAAAATGAGAATAATCCAAAGCCAACTGCGCTTTTACTTCTCTATTACAAATTGAAGCAGCGATCACGTGGTACAATTACCCAATTAATTCACTGCGCATGCTCCAAAACATAACCTCGAATAGTTTAAAATAAAACTTGTCAAATGAAAATAACTGAAATAATCCTAGCTTTCTATTTGCCTGAATAATTTCCGAAATCACTTCAGTTGGAAGTGAAGTGATTTTGACAAATAGAACATGCCTTTTTCGGATGACAATCAACAAAACGATAAGGTTTGAAATCAGAGTACCATTGACGGTAGTTCGGAAGAAAATTCTAAAAGTAATATAAATTATTCATTACTAGAAATGAAAACCGAGGATAATAATTCACTTTCTGTTAGGTTTAGAAGTAAATTGTAAACTTTCACCAAAATGTTAGGTTATGTTATTGTTATGATGAACTGAAGTGATTGTGGAAATTAAACTGATTTTGTCAGAAACCAACATCAGTTGGAAGTGATGCGCATCAGTTCAAAATTACAACATTGTCAAATAGAACGCGCATCAACTGATTTTACATCAGTTTGGAAGTGATGTGGATTCAAATAGAAAGGGCCTAATCTCAATTTTTCACGACTTGTCAAATTTCGATTTTGCACATGCGCAGATGATTGAAGGGGCCATCGAAAATGGCAACTAGATTGCTTCAACTTTTATTTCACGTTAGCAGTATAGAGTTTTATAGGTTCTTGGACAAGACCCTTCTATTACAAATGTGGAAAAAGTCAAGTTGACACATGACAAATTTCTAGAGAACTTAACATTGTATATTTTGCAATGAAAATTGCTTCAATTGATGTAATTAAAGTAGATTAGGGATTAGGTCCTCGATTGACACGGTATATCCATATTTGTTAGTTGGAGTACTCTAGAATACTGAAGAAATATCAATGTAAAGAAAATAATTTTAATAGTTTCAGAGCTGAATCTATGAAGCATCTGACAGAAGTGAATAATAACTCATTATTCACTAGAGATTAATGGTTATTATTATTGCCGAGCAATTGGATTATTCAATAGTCGTGGATAAAAATCAATATGACCATGTTCAGCTTGGAGCTTACCTATAATATCGGTTATCCTATATCTTGACTCTCCATCGTCTTCAATCAACTGGGCCCTGCACGAATTTTTGGCACTGACTTTGGCGTAATCTTCAGGGGTGAGGTACAAGTACTTGAAACCTTTATCTGGCTCTTCGGGATCGATCAAGGCAACTTTGAACAAGGCTTTCATCTCTTCGGCAAGTCCTATACGGGCTCCGGCATTGGCCGAAATATAAATGCGAGGGATTTTCAGATGACGCGCCATTTCACTTGCCAATGCGAAAACCTGCAAAAAGGAGGTCACCAGTATAGTACAATTATAATAAAGGTAGAGGGTGTAGA
This sequence comes from Propylea japonica, assembly GCA_013421045.1. Lineage (NCBI taxonomy): Eukaryota > Metazoa > Arthropoda > Insecta > Coleoptera > Coccinellidae > Propylea > Propylea japonica. Next base: position 54,570,277 of record CM024243.1, read on the forward strand.
AAAATTGTAGATTGTTAACATTCCATTGCGACCTTATGGTCTATTGTGCCCCTCATCAGAGTTGTTTTGCAAAAGCGCTACAGTTGCAGAGCTTAAATGAGCTCCAGTATCTGAGAGAGGTGGCTCCAATTTATATCTTGCAAAAAACATTTTTGCTCAGTCTTGCCATGGCGATGTATTCTGTGACTTATTGAACAGGAGTTTCCTACTCCTTCCCACAGAATCTACATTTATAAGTTAGTATTTAGCCAATTCCTATCATATGCCTCCCAAGACGACAGGCGTAATGTAATCTAACTGAGATCCAAATACTTTTTGGATTTTACAGTTAAATTCTTTGGAATGACTCATTCCCGTTCCTTTTCGTTTCCTTTAATTCCTAAGTGACTAGGAAACCAGACTTAAGAGACCTTGTTTTTGTCTACTTCACTGAATTTACTTCGGCACTCCTATATTAACTTCCAGGTCTCTACCTATGCATCTTTCCATTGTAAGAGCGTACACGGCCTTCAAAACCCCCGGGCTTGGTCATAGCCAAGAGCGGCAACGCTGTAGAGAGGTATAGCTTCCCGACATACTACAAGCACGGCCTTCTAAAGTAGTCTCTATGGACAGTTGTGTTATAGGCGCAAGCGAGTAGCACCGGGCGCAAGCGTGAGTGCTAGTAAACATCAAGTGGTAAATTATTCAGTTTTTAGTGTTGATTGTGATCGTAAATGTGAAAAACAAGTTAATTATAGTTAACTATTGTGATTGTTCGAGTGCTGTGAACAATAAAAGTTTTTTTGATATTGTTGTTAGCGAAATTTCCTTGGGATAACTACTTTCGTCTTTTTGTAAGTGTCTCTAATCTATAAATTAAACTTTTTCAAAAGGCCTTAAATTCCATTAGGAAAATGATTTTCATTTAATTTCATGTACAGAACATGTGAACAAAATCAAAATTTTGGAATCAATTCACTTTGGCTCTATATACTATATACTATATGACCACTTTTTACAGTGATTATTGACTCGATCGCAAATTGCCCAAATGTAACTTGGCTGTATTTTAGCCCACTCAATTGCTTTTTTCTTCAGAGTCTCGAGGCTGGTATATTTTTTAGTTCGAACCTTGCTTTACGAAATGTCTCAGAAAGAATAATCCATTGAATTCACGTATGGCCACTATGTGGTCGAAATGAAGTTCGAACGTTGTTTTTCGACCGGTTCACTCGCGCTTTGTGAGCCAGTGCAGAGTCCTGTTGGAACGTCTATGGTCTGCGACCGAAATGTTTGTCTGTCCACGATTTCAGAGCAGTCTCAAGAACACTTTCCTGATAATATGTCGATTGTCGAATTAACTTTGACACCAGGCTCAATGAAAACGATTGGGGAGCGCCCATTCGCGGCTACAGCGATCCATACCATTATTGTGGCAGGTGCTGGTTTTTGGTAGCCAAACGAGGATTCAGATTTTCATATGAATGGTTTATCAGGTGAACTCTATCGTTCGTCAGGAAACACGATGTTCGGCAATTCACTGCTTTCGGCCAAACAGAGCAAATACTTCGCTCTCTCAAGTCATAACTTTTTTGCGTTAGCTTCTAGTGAAATGCTCTTGTTAGCTCGTAAACGACACTTATAACTATCACTCACAAATTTCTAAATAAGTGATGTCACTGTGGCAGGTTCGTCGATGGCTTGAAACTGGTTACACTTCGAGTGCCGAACCCGGTAATCCCCTAAAGGGTCGATTACATTGAGATACTTTACAATCTACTACTGAGCGAATTTAGAAGCGAGTGAATTAGCTTGGGAGATTGTGATGATTACACACAAAACTATCTACTCGCTGAGTAGCCAACAATCTAGCGATCCATGTGAGGTTTATGTTTGTATCGTTGTCAAGGATCTAAGATAAATGTAAAATACGTTTTCAAATTTAAGAACCAGAAACCGCCGAGTAGATGAGAACTCACAGATTGTTTAGTAGCAACTGTGATTACACACGGGTTGTTTACATGCCTACAAGCCAAAACGCCCGCGATTTAGCGTGTAAAGTGGCCCAGCTTTCAACTTTAGTCGCAGCTTTTTTACAATCAGATTGTTGGCTTGTGAACACGATTACACTGAGCGATTTTACAATCAGCTACTAATCGACCCACTAACAATCTATACAGATATTTCAAAAAACGATCTGATATAACTAACCTTATCTTCCCTAGGCCCGAATGCTCCAATAAGATGTGTGATATCGTTAGCAATGACGATGATATCTCTTCCATGCGGATATTCTGGAGTGTGCAGCGTCAGTTTCCAAGCAACCATCCCTACGTTATTCTCCCCAGGCACCCTCTTCTGTTCGATCAACCTGGTTTCAGTTTCGGGATCCAAAATCAACTCGACAATCTCCATGAGCTTGTCGGGACTCTTGATGTGTGCTAAAAATTACGAAATGAGTATACAGGGTGTTTGATTATTCCACGTGATCCTTCAAAGGAGGTATATTAGACGTCATTTGCAGTAAAAGTGCGTCTTGTGACGAATGGTCCGAAAATCTACATCTATACTAATATAGGGTTTTCCAATAAGGACTTGACAACTTCTTTTCGAAATAAAAAGCCAACCATTTGAGATATATCAAGAACTTTATTATCGGGTAGAAGTACAATCAAAACATTTATGAATGGAACTCGACTTCCTTCATATGGCCTCCGCGGGCACGCTTGCAGCGGTCGACTCGTTGGACCCAATTTTCGATGACTCTGCCACATATTTCGGCCGAAACGGCAGCTATTTCCAGTTCAATGTTGGCTCTGAGCTCTACCAACGTCGTCGACTTGTTGGCATAGACCAATGACTTCACGTGGCCCCAAAGAAAGAAGTCTAGAGGCGTTAAATCGCACGAACGAGGCGACCAATCGACTGGTCCATTTCTGGAGATAACACGCTCATTAAACTTACTCTTCAATAAATCGATTGTAACGTGTGCTGTGTGGCTTTTTGCACCGTCCTGTTGAAACCACATGTTGTCCAAGTCCATATCTTCCAATTCGGGCCAAAATGTGGTCTGGGCGATGCCCAACTCTTGAGAACGCCGTGGAATTGACTGATTTGGATTATTTGCTACGGACGTAACAACGGCAGCGATATTTTCGACCAACCCGTTGTCTCACTGGCACGGCAACATCACACAACGAATATGTAGACTCAAATTTTTGCACTAAACTTGTTAGTGCCTGTCTACTAGGGCGAGAATTACGACCGAAAATCGGAGTTAACGCTCTTAAAGTAGCGACTCCGTATTTCTGTAGTAAATTTTTATAATTTGCAGACGCTGTTCGTTCGTGTACTTCACCATGATGAAAATGTTGAGTTTACTGTGCAAATTGGCAATGACAGTTCGATGATTAGTGAAAGGGTGCATTCACAAATTGAATTCAAAGTTGTCAAGTCCCTATTGGAAAACCCTTTATTATAAAGAGGAAAGATTTGTATGTTTGTGGGTTTGATACGAGTTAACTCATAAGCTACTAGACCGATTTCAATAATTATTTCACCCTTAGAATGCTACACTATTCCTGAGTAAGTGATACTTTTTACCCGAGAAAATTAAGGAAACCTACTATAACTTCAATGATAATAAATATGAGTACCAAAATCAGCCATGATCAGCTATTTTCAGGTGCGCTGCAAAAACTGTGAGACGTACATGAAAACAATGTATGACGGAAATGTACCTCTTTAATAGTTTCACAAAAAAGTCCGCGATAGCATATATCTATCTTTCAAGGTTTACTCAGTATCACGTTTTAAAGGTATCTGAATGTTTCTCAAAATTATGCATTATTTGGGAGTATTTTTTTATGAATACGCTATTGGTCCTCATCCGATTAAATACGTCGTTCATACCGAGTATTTAATTCAGAACGAAATTGCCTTTTACATCATTCAATTATGATGAACACATCAAAAGATATGGCAGGTTGACGATGAAATCGCACCAAAATGCGTCTCCGAGGTAGGCACTAGGCGGGTAGGAGAAGGTAACGAAGTGTGAGGGATGTATGAATGTATTTTGGATTGCCTGATGCCCGTATGTTTATGATCACAAATCAGATCAACAGATGGCGCTGTAGTCGTTATTTAGGTTATTCTTTTACTCAGCAACTAAACGGCTGGATCGAATTGAATGAATTTTTGTGTATACAAAACAACGTCTGTTGGGTCTGCTAGTCTAAGATATGACGATTTTTCAACTTTTTTAATAATTCATTTGGTGAAAACTACTTGACTCTAAATATTCGAAGATTATTTTTTTCAAAGCTAAGGAGATTGTCCTCATTTATTGCAAAAAAGAATTCACCGAAATTTCTGCTAACCTGAGGTATGTTATAATAGCTGCACCTGTTTTCCTCAATAAAATCTTGATGAAAGAATTGAGAATTACTCCAAAAAGTATTAAGAACTTGGTGTAAAAATTCATTATTTTCGATAAAGAAGCAGATACATAGATTTTCGGACCATGGCTTCACTAGAAGCAAATGACATTTAGTATATCCCTTTCGAAGAAACAAACACCCTGTATAAAATTTACGGATCATTATTGAATACCTGAGCTTCTTTCCTGATACTGTTTCCAGTGCAAGTCGACCATCTGTCTGAACATGTCTGGAAAATCGTATACGTATGTCGTTCCAGAACTTTGAGCCTGGAATCTCTTTTGTTGAAGATAATCTTTTGCTAGGTACGGAGTAGATATTGGTAGTCCATGCATGGGACCTTGTTTTTGACCGTAAGCTTGGAATCTGATCTGAAAAGCGTTAAAAAGGAAAGGGTAAAATAGATATATCACTTGTATGAAATAAGTTAGGGGCGTGGTTTCCAAAAAGGAGAATTAAGCCAAGCCCATTTTTGAGTTATTGTGAGAAGAAACCTTGAAAAGTATAAGGAAACACATCGTAGGAAGTCTTGGCCCCCCCTACGTTTCTCAAGAAATAAACTATTCTTTGTTCTGGAAATGAGTTTAATATGTTTCTCTATTTGAACGGCAATATATTTGATAGAAAATATTTGTTTGTAACTCATTGCTCCCTGCACTTTATCGATCAACTAGCTTTTACCCGCGACTTCGTCCGCAAGAGCAAAAGTCTCAACAAAAACGACTAAAAATCACTAACTCAATTTAGTTATCTGCCTACTGCCTACTCCCTAAGAACGATGGCGTGATTATTTATAGCCTATGACCATTTCTTGGTTATCATCTATCACCATACCAAATTTCATCAAAATCAGTTCAGCCGTTTAGGCGTGAAAGAGTAACAGACAGACAGAGTAACTTTCGCATTTATAATATTAGTATGGATAGTATGGATTTTCCCTCGTTGAATAGTAAACAAACTAAGTGTAGGTGTTATAATTTCGGTGATGAACTGATTACCTATCCGTTTCTTTGTCTAAAATGAGTATTAACTTATCACTATGATTGATTACTGAGCTTAAAGTTCGTATAAATGTCTATCTAATTACCTCCTCAAGTTTAAAGCGTAGCTAGTTATGTAGTACTATATTAATTCTGTGGTGTAGGTAATTAGATTTTATCTGTATGTAATGTAACAGTCAGTTGAATAAAAAATCGTATACAAATCAGATCAATAGTTTTGGCGTAATGTGATTCTAGACAGAGTTTTAATGTTGTAGATAGTTAGCTGTGTATAGGTTCCTGTGGGAATGAGATATTTTCCCGAAGTAAAAAGTAGTCTGAATTTTGGTACCTTCCTACCCTATAAGTTAAGTAGTGTAATGGAATGTCGCTAAGTTTCGATCCAAGTAAAACTGTTAAATAAAGACAGTTGCATCAAAATTTTATCATGAATTCCCTAAATTATGGCGCCTACCGACCCTCTAAGTTAGAAAAGTAATCAAATACTAACTTGAAGTCTTAGTAACACTCAGTTAAAAAAAAACATCAAAATCATTTCAGTAGCTATGGCGTCATGCGCTTCTTGACACGATCACGCTAGATTTCCACGGGAATGAGGTATTTTCCCGCCGTAAAAAGTAGCCTGTGTCCGTGCCTAGGATCCTATCTTTATATTAACCAAGTCTTATAAAAATCCGTTCTGACGTTAAGGCGTGAATGAGGTAAAATTTTAAAACAAACGATTAAAAATCACTAACTTAATTTGTTTTCTGCCTACTTTCTACGCCTTAAGTACCATAGCATGGATATTAATAGACCATATCCTTTTCTAGGTTACTATCTATCACCTAACTAAATTTCATCAAAATCCGTTCAGCCGTTTAGGCATGATAGAGCAAAACTCCCAGCAAAAACAATAAAAAAAATCACTAACTCAATTCAGTTTTCTACCTACTTCCTACCCCTAAGTACGATGACGTGATCATTTTGATCTTATATCCGTTTTTAGGTAACCATCTATTACCTCACTAAATTTCATCAAAATCTGTTCAGCCGTTTAAACGTGAAAGAGCAAAAGTCCCAACAAAAACGACTAAAAATCACTAACTCAATTTAGTTATCTTTCTACTGCCTACCCCCTAAGAACGATGGCGTGATTATCACCATACCAAATTTCATCAAAATCCGTTTAGCCGTTTAGGCGTGAAAGAGTAACAGACAGACAGACAGAGTTACTTTCGCATTTATAATATTAGTATGGATTTTAGTTATTCCACAACTGTGAAATTATTACCACCTCTTCTTTTAATCAACTGCCCAATACGGCTAGGCATCCCACGAATTAAGTCATTAGTGTTTTCAGGTATATCGTTCCATTCTTCCTGCTAACCTCAATTCCTGAAAAGCTGAAGGTGGGTTTTGACGATTGGATCCTGCTCTTACTAAGTGACTCGATAAAGTACAGAGGCTTACCTGTGGGTGCATCACTGGAGCTATGAGAACGTGCCGAACTAGGGCACTTGAGGTCATTACGGATCTCACACCTCTACATCTAGTGATTGATAGGGTAGCCAATGAGACTATCATCAGAATATCTAAGGAAGGTACAGGTAATGAGAGATCAGAGAGTCTGGTCCTCTCTGAACATCTCATCTGCGAACCTCCCTAGTGATGTAATGATCAAGAAAATAAGCACTGTGAAAAACTTCAGGACATTGCTAAGTAAAACAGAGGAATAAAAACGGGAATACATCGACTATAACCTCAAAGAAAATACCGGAAAATGGTATACAGATGGTTCCAAAACCTCTACAAAAGCTGGCGCTGGGATATACGGGCCAAGTACCAAGTGTGCACTGTCGCTAGGCTCCTATATGAGCGTCTTTCATGCGGAAATCCCAGCTATTGAAAGATGCCTACATATAAATCTAGAAAGAAACTATCAGAAGTGCGATATAGCCATACACTCAGATAGTCAAGCTGCTATTAAAGCACTGAACTCCTACGTCATCGACTCAAAGATGATCTGGGAGTGCCGGAACAAACTCAATGAGGTAGGCAAGAAAAATAAGGTCTTTTTAAACGGAGTTCTTGGCCACTCGGGAATCAAAGGAAACGAAGAGGCCAATACACTTGCCAAAGATGGAGCACGAATGTCACTCATTGGCCCAGAACCCTTATGTGGTATAGGTAAATGTACCTATAAGGGGTTTCTGGAGAAGGAAAAACTCTGGCGGAATCTCCCAGGGATGGATCATTCCACCAAGTTCATTCGGAACTTTGATAGAGTGAGATCCAAAAGATATCTGGTTCTTGGTAAGAAGCAATTACACCTCCTCACTGGCTTTCTTACAGGACACTGTCGCCTCAGAAAGCACCTGTTGAGGATGGGATTATCGGGCACTGACGAGTTTAGGTTCTGTGGGGAGGAGGAAGAAACCCCCATTCACCTAGTCACGGAATGATTTGGCATTGCGAGCCTTCACAGATATTAGATTCCATTAGATCTCTGAAACTGGAAGGCGTAGCCTGTGAAGGGTGTAGCCAGAACAGCTCTGTAATGGGGCACAATAGACCTTGAGGTCGCAGTGAACTGTAAACCCTTTTTAAACTAAACTAAACTAGTCACGGAATTCTTTGCCATTGCGAGCCTAAGTAAAGAATGCTTCGGGCGAGAACTTTAGGAGTGAGTGAGAAATGAGCCTCGTTCAAATCTTCAAAGATATTGGAATTCATCAGATCTTTGGACCTGGAAGGCGAGCTGTAAAGGGTGTAGTGAGATCAGCTCTGTAAGGGGGCACAATAGACCTTGAGGTCGAAGTAAACTGTAACCCCTTTTATAACAAAAACTATCTGGTGGTTCTTCTTGATGTAGTAAAACTGAGAAATTATTCCCTGAAAACTGATTAAGTTTTGGAGTACACCTATATTCTCCCGAACAAGAAACATTTATAGCTGGTTTATTGTTTCCATTTGAGTGATAAGATAATGTCAGGTAATATTCAATAAGTTGAGAGGCCAAGACTTTTAACGATGTGTGTTTTGTGGTGACGCCATTGGTAGCTTTGGTTGAAAACGAGTAATTATGTAAATGCATCAACAGGAATTTACTTACAATGCCGGTATCTTTGTCCACGACTTCAGTGTACATGTTGATATCTAGGTAATATCCACTGTCGTTAGCCAAACATAACCTAATTGTACTTGTAGGACTGTTAGGTGTTGATCTTATAAGCATCTTAAGTTCTGCCTGAAGTACTCTTAGCTTCCAAAGTCTGGGCCCATAACGGATAACCATGTTGGTGACAGCCTCTTCAATCTGAAAAAAGAAGGTTTATTCGAGAATTCATACAACAACAAAGTTTCCTTGTTCGGTCCATTTTCGTTCAACGGTTTATTGATATCAATTTTATTTCTCTATATTTTATATTAATTATTATCATTATCAACGATCAGAAGTACTCCTTCCGTTAATTATTCAAATATCTCTATGATTATACTATACCAACGACTAAGAAACTGCAATACCCAGAAGGAGCTGTTTAAATTTGAAAAATTTTCTGTGAAACTTAGATAGGAGTAAATTATTAAAATTTGTAGAAAAACCCCTGACCAGGAGCTTTTGAGCTTTCGTTTTTTGGTGGAGCAATTAGACTGTTACCTCAAAATTTTATATGGGACTTGAAACTGACAGGTACTAAAAATATAAATGCAGAATCTCAACACAATCGGCATATTATTCTAGAAAGTATTCAGGCATTGGAAAATGTAAAAAATAAATAATTATTAGGTGTACAAATAAGTTTCCGCGGTTTTTCATTTGACCTCGTCATCCCTCTCGAATTTCTTTCCCTAGAACTATCTCTTCAAGTTTAGAAATAGATAATAATCACTTGGGGTTGAATCTGCAGAATGTGGGGGATGAGGAAGCAATTCAAGGCGTAATTCTACCATTTTGCCACCGTCTTTATTGATTTGTGAGCTGCAGCATTGTCTTGGAGGAAGAACCCTTTTTTCTTTGATAAATTTGGGAGATGATTCCTCTATCAAAATAAGCAGCCTCAGCTGCAGATTTTTTCACATTAAAAAGTAAATCAAAAGTTCCCATAAATGATGCTTATTCGGAATAAAACTTGACATTTTTGCACGAAAAAAATTACGTGATGCTGATACGGAATCACTAGTACTTTAAGGTTATGGTGTTGCCAGATGACTAAACTTGGGATATTACGTTTTACATCTGACAATTTCTCCATAACCTTCTGGTGGGGCCATCTTTTGACAAACCGCGGAAACTTATTTGTACACCTAATAAAAAACTAAATTCTATGATTCTGATGATGCGATTCTCTAGAAATTTTGCATGAACCTTCAGTAAATCAGTCTTGATTCGCAAAATAAATTTCACTTGAATCGGTTATCCTGTTATGGAAATATGGAGATTCTTCATTTCAATATTCCAATTGTATTTTCTATGGTTCTGTTAACACTATGGCCACAAATTCAGTATATCAGTCTTCATTCATGAAAGTTATTTCATTAGAATCGGAAATTTTTATATGGAAATATGAAGTTTCTTCTTTTCAACATTCCAATTGAATTTTCTATTTTCTGTTTACACTATGGGCACAAAATTCTGCATGAGGCTTATTATGAGCATCTTGCATGTGGCCGCAACATTTCATACCGATGGGTTTCGTTTTGTCTGAGATATTGAGGAACAAAAATTTTGAATGGCCATATTTTATAGAACACCCTGTACGATTTGGCTGGTTAACGGACTTAAACGAGCCATTTCGGAACCGAACTCTTCCTAAAAATTTCAAATCTCTAGGACAATCCCTTCGAAAGTTATTGTGCTAACGGCCGAACGGACGTACCCACGGACAGAATTCAATTTGACCACGTATTCGTCATCAGGGAGTCTAATCCTATCGTTTGAGATGATTTTCGGCTCAAAATTCGAAAATAACAGACATTTGGGCAAAACGATAGAGTACTCGAGTAACGAGTGCTCAGAAATCGTGAAGGTTTTTTCATGTAAATATTTTCTGTTATTTAACAACGCCATCCTGTAATTGTCCGAACGGTTTATCGCTGGATAAGTCTTTTGGATTGCAGCATTATGGACCCCATCTTGTGTTACCTCTGACGGTTGAGCATCACCGGCAACGATTACAGTGGTGCTGAGAACGTCAACATTGAAATGATGAACGAATCTCGATGCTCCTTGTGTGCACATGATGACCAAAGAAGGGTTAGACGACGTCAGGGAGAAAGACGTGAATCTCAGTTTGATATTGTGCGTCATGTACACCAGACAGTAGGTGTTATGGTATGGGGTGCTGCTCCACATGCAAGTAGGCCACCTTTAGTCTTTATTCGAGGTAACATGACAGCGCTGCGTTACCTTCATAGTACAACCATTATGTTCTGTTCTTCCTTATCTCAACCGGCTCGAGCATCCAATATTTCAGCTAACGCTCGAGCTCATGTTGCCAAAGTAAGTTGCTCTGAGACATCAACCCAAATAGCTTAGGATTCAATGCCAAGACGTCCCCCTTAGGAGTGTATAGATGATCGCAGAGGACGGAGACATTATTAACAAATTTATTGATAAAAATTGTAAACCCTTCGTTTTTTTTCTCTCCAAATTTCAATAAATTACTCCTTAATATACTTTTCCGCCGACCTCAAAATAAAAGGTGATTTTAATGTGTACGAAATTGAGCATTGATACCCCGTTTCAATGTTCAATTTATGCTTTTTTAATGTGCATCCTCATGGCAACCGTACCCAAAGTATTCAGAAGGACTAAAAGAAATGTCAAAACTCTACTGGAACATAGAAATTTATATTTGTCAAATGTATGTCTTGTGCAAAATAAGAGTGTATGTCAGTCAAGTATTCATACACTATTCATATTGAGATCAAAGGAAAAATCTTGTAATCAACTCGGTTATTAATCTAGCAACTCGAACTATTAACGCGTGAGCGGAGCGAAACTTTACCATTAGTCGCTGTCTTTAATACCCTAGTTGATTGAATAACTAACATCTGTTTCACGAAAAAAAAATTTAAAATTCAAACAACTCCTTCAGGGTGTTGCAGTTTCTCTTTCAGTTAAGTATATAATATTATGTAATTGTTCTGTTAATGAATCGATGTAATTTATTCATAATCTCACCTTTGCTGGATCCATGATGACCGTAGGCACAAAATTCAAGAAAATATGATTACAATCCGTTCTCCTCGATTGCGGATGACTAAACGCCACCTCGAGTTCGTCCATGGCTTCCAACAAAACTCTTTCTCCCTCGTTTTGCAGATACTCGAACGAAGCTTCCTTCGTGATAAGGTCGGAGTGTCTGATGATGGTTCTTATGAAGAATCTATAATCCGTAACTTCTCTACCACCTTCGACCTTGGCTTTTCCGAGGTAGAGGTGCATCTTTTGATTTGAAGTGGTCAGCGCTTCTAGGTTATAGTTCTTCATCCTGTTCAACTCCAGCTGGAAGGCGCAGGCTGGCTCCAAATGACGATAAATTTTGTCTTCGACGAATCCGTCTCTTGCACGGAATGTGAAGAATTTTGGGGATTGCTTATGCTTGAGAGCCGCGAAGGTTATTCTTCTTATGCCTGAAAAAAATTGGGCGATAATCTGAAGAGTGTTTCAAATAGGGCGGATTTTTTTTAGAGAATAGAGCAGTCCAACAAAACAGCTGTTCACCTTTTCATAGGGAGATATGGAAGAAGCTGCCTACGCCGACGTACGCTAATAACGTAATGCGGTAAATGAATAACGTTTCGCGTTATTGGTGGAAGAAATTAGACTTATGGCAGATGGGTTTTAACGGAATCACTGTAACGTTATCTTATGAACACAAAATTTTTGCGATATTGGGTCAGTGAGGCAGATTTTTAAGAATTTAATTATTTTATGGAGAACTTTCATTCATTTTATTCAAAGAAAGAATGGAAGAAGATATTGAAAGTATAATAATTGCAGGTGGTAGTGCAACAGATATAGAAACTGTAATTTTAAGAAATATTTTAGGAAGTTTCAATGAAAATTATAATGATGAAACTTTTGATATCGATAATTTCGCAAATGAGGATTGCAAGTTCAACTTTCGCTTCGAAAAAGAAGATTTATTTAGGCTTTCAGAAGCACTAAGAATGCCAGATACAATTAGAACTTACAAAGGAAATAAAGTAACAGGTGAATACAACTTTTGGAATCATCGCTTTACCCAATTTCTTAATATCAATAAAGTATTTCACGGTACAACAACAAAATTTTAGGTTAGAAATCAATGTTAATTACGGATAACGTGCTACGTAAACCCTCCATAAATTACGTGATGCGGTAACGTTAATACCACCCGTTAAGCTGAAAATCAAAATACGCATGTGTCGTAGCGTGGATAACATATAACGTTAATAGCGCAGACGTTAAAGTTAGTACCATATCTCTCTTATATTGAAATTCGACGATCTGTTATTTCCAGAATTTATCAAGCAACAAAACAATGGCATACATTAATCGAAAAAAGTGAAAATATAAAAAATTGAACAATAAATCACTTTCAAATTCATTAATGAAATTCGTTTGTTCACTTTTCGTCTCAGCAGCCATATTGAAACAGCCTATCGTGACAGATCGTTGAACTACCCTATAAATAAAATATAGGTGGCGCAGTGAATTCGTATAGGTTACAGTGACTTTCACTGTAGTATGGGTTTTTTGACATTTGGGAAGTGTGATGCAACAACGATACAATAACACATTCAAATTGTTAAATTATTTAATGAAAATCAGCATTCTGTGAAATGTGTTTCTAGAAAATTACGTGAAGTTTATGGTTTACACCTCAGAGTTAGAGCTACTCGTGAATAGTACTGCATTGTAATCAGCCAAGCTTTAGAGTGAAATGAAAAGCACTTTACTGCCGAACTGGGGTGGAGTAAAAAATAGGTTAGATTTTAATTTCTATAATTTCCGAATATAATAAAACATTTTCGTAATTTTGCCATAGCTATAATTCCCGGAATAATCTCAAGCAACAATAAAGTACCACCAAATCAGTAAATAACTCAGTTTTGAACTTAAAATCGAAACGAACATGTAACACGATGCATCGAATAACTAAACAGTAACAGAACGATGTAGCCAAACTGACAGAATTGTCGATAGCAGACTCTAGCTGTTAGTACCATAGTAGGGGAGCCGTAGACCAATTATCCTTATACGGAATAAAGATAGGGCACAAGTTCGCAACGCCGAATAGTCGTGTGCAGAAACAGATTCTACTGTGCTGTGTCAACAAATGCGTGAAGGCATCTCTAGAAAGAAACTACGCTGGAGACGAGCAGGTCAGACATCCAGGAGGAAAATACTCGACAAAGTACAAATGCTTTCCTGTGTTTGTATCACTGAAGCTATGAGAATGTGCCCAACTAGAGCACTTGAGGTCATCAAAGATCTCAGTCCTCTACATCTAGTGATCAATAGGGTAGCCTTCCAGGCTTTTCTTAGAATATCTAGTTTAATTTAGTTTAAAAAGGAGTTACAGTTCACTGCGACCACAAGGTCTGTTGTGCCCCCTTACAGAGCTGTTCGGACCATACCCTCACAGCTCACCTTCCAGTTTCAGAGATCTGATAAAATCTAATATCTGTGGAAGCTTCAACGAGGCTAGTTCCTCACTTTTACAAGTTTCTCGCACAAGGTATTCTCTCCTTAGGTTTGTAATGCCAAAGCATTCCGTGACTAGGTGAATGGGGGTTTCTTGCTCCACTCGCCAGTGTCCGACAATCCCATACTCACCAGGTGCTTCCTGAGGCGACAGTGTCCTGTAAGAAAGCCAGTGAGGAGGTGTAATTCTTTCTTACTAAAATCCAGATATCTTTGGATCCCGCTGTCTCAAAGTTACAAAGGAACATAGTGGAATGATCCATCCTTGACAGATTCCGCCAGTTTTTCCCTCTCGACTTTCTCCTTCTCTCTTCTTTCTATAGGTACATTCACCTATACTACAGCAGGGTTATGGGCCAATGAGTGACATTCGTGCGTCCCCTTCGGCAAGTGTATTGGCCTTTTCGTTTCCTTTGATTCCCGAATCGCCGGGAACCCAGATTAAAAAGACCTTATTTTTCTTGCCTACCTCATTGAGTTTGTTCCGGCACTTCCAGATCATTTTTGAGTCGATGACGTAGGAGCTCAGTGCTTTGATAGCAGCTTGAATATACGAGTGTATGACTAAAATTAATAGGCTAACACACTAGCCAGAATAGGAGCACAAACGCCACTTAAGACTGGTTCTCAAAGCTTCGTAGTGTTGCCAGCGACAATCCCCACTACTCCTATTTTCTCTCTCCCTGTCGCAGAAATACAAGTGTAGTTGGTTTATTTCAACTACAGAAAAGGCGTGTCGCGACAGATTTTGACAACCAGATATTAGATATTAGAGTTCATTACGGTTGTGGATCTGGAGGGCGAGCAGCAAAGTAGCAGTTGCGAAAAACAGCTCTGAAGAGGGATACAATAGATCTTAAGGTCGCAGTGTAATGTAACCCCCCTACAATCTACATGCTAGGGACCAACATCTTCATATAATTCAGTAACACGGACCAATAAATCCATTTTAGGATAATGATGAAGCATGCTTGAAAACCATTTACAATGCAGAAACAATAATTGTCCTTCTGAAACTCACCTCTCTTATCCAGTTCATCTTTGTACTTCTTGCAGATCTTCCCAAGCAGTCTAGATATCGAGGAATCATCAGTGTCACCCTTATCCTTGAATCCTATATGCATTATATGAATCGGTTCCAGGATTATTTCTTCATCGGTATGTTTAACTGTTGAAGGATCTATGGAAAGGCTGACATTGATCGATGTACTGTTACTTCTAGACTCTGAACCACCATCGGCTATAGCATTTAGATCTCTGAGAGATACCTGGGCAGAGCTGTTGAAGTCTTCTATTAGATCCAAGATCTCGTCTAGGTACTTTTCGAACTGGTGGATGGTATCAAAGGCAGACATTATACCTATAAAAGAGTAAATATAGTTAAAAACGCATTTTCATACCGTTACCGGCACTCAAGGTGTAACCATATGCCTATAAAACTCTATACTGCTAAGGTGAAATGAAATTTGAAGCAATCTAAAGTCCGTTCACGAAAGTTTGAGCACATAGTAGGCGTTTGCTTATTTATCTGAAGTTGGCAGTATTTACTGTCATACTGTGAAATAAAGTCAACGTTGCCGAATGTACCCGGTCTCGTCCGACGAGCTTGCGAGTTATCCATAGACATAGTCTATGGAGTTATCAGAGAACTCTATGCAATATTGACAACATTGCGTATCAATCTGACAATAAAATAAACAACATAACCTAAAATTTCAATATACACAGTGGAATATGCTAAATTTCCATGGCCAACCGACGGTACAGCTTTTCGTGAACGGACTATAGTTGCCATTTCCGATGGCCCCTACAATCATCTGCGCATGTGCAAACTCAAAATTTGATAAGACGTGAAAAATTGAGGTTATGATTTTAAGTTATTTTCATTTTCATTTGACAAGTCATAATTCGAACTGTCGGCCACCGTGGCGCAGCGGTAGCGCTTTGGCCTGAGATGCCAGTGGTCCCGGGTTCGAATCCCGGCAAGGACATGGACGTTGTGAAGTCTTGGTGGTGGTGTGGCGTCTTCACATCGCAAAGTAATAAAAAATTACTACGGATACTGGGAACATAGCCAGAGTTGCTGACCCCATTTGTGTTAGAAAAAAAAATAATAATTCAAACTATTCGAGGTTCTGTTTTGGTGCCTGCGCTGTGTATACATTGGGTCATTGTACCACGTGATCGCTGCTTCAATTTGTAATAGAGAAATGCATCCATCTTAGCTATATAGATGTTTATAAGTACAGTCGACTCTCGTTAATTCGAAACTCAAGGGACTCTTGAAATATTACGAATTATCGAGTGTTTGAAATATCAAATGGTTCGAAATTTGTGAGAGGCAATAAATAAAACTTCGAATTATTGAGTGTTGATCATTTATTATTCATTAACTGCTATTCTATAATCAAAAGTTTAGAGGTTCATGTACATATATGTTATTAATGTGAATTAATTAATTTTTTGAAAGAAGTCTGTTATAGTTGTTTGCTTCAAAGCACATTGCTGCTGCTCAGACTGCTCAATAACCTTTTTCAAGAGAAAAAGAGCCTGAAATGCTTTTTCATCACTTTCATTTTGTAAACAAAAGCTTTGTAAGGTATCGAACGAGTAGCGGTATCTGAATGATACGTTGATACAAGTTTGAACTTGTCGCAAAATGTACTTACAATCTTTCCGCCTCTTTCTATCTGCAACTTTGAATTGTCGAGTATTAGACGCCGATTAGTTCGAATTAACGCGTCGTTTTGTTAAACAGCAATGATTTTTTCGTTCGAATAACCAAGTGCATAAAAATGTATTGATTTAGTTCGAAATATAAAGAGATTTTGTAGGGACCTCGTGATAACTTTGAATTATAGAGAGGTTCGAATTATCGAAGGTTTGAATTAACGAGAGTCGACTGTATATGGGTGTCGCCAGGTTCAAGCCATCGACGCACCTGCCACAGTGACATCAGCTATTTAGAAATTTGTCAAGTGACAGTTATAAGTATTTTTTACAGAGGTACAATACATTTTGCTAAAAGATAACGCAAAAAATAATATAAGACTTGAGAGAGCGAAGGATTTGCTTTGTTTGGCCGAAAGCGGTGAATTTCCGGATATCGTGTTTTATGACGAAAAATTTTTTCCACTTGAGCAATTTGTCAACTACCAGGACGATAGAGAATCTGAATCATCGGTTGGCTACTAGGAACCACACCCGCCACAAATAATGGTTTGGACCGCTGTAACTGCCGATGCGCGCTCCCAAATCGTCTTCATTGAGCCTGGCGTCAAAGTTAATGCGACAAATTATCAGGAAAGTGTTCTTGAGGCTGCTTTGAAGCCGTGGTAGACAAACATTTCGTTCGCAGACAATGAGCGTTCTAACAAGACTATGCACCGGCTCACAAAGCGCGAGTGAACCAAGAATAGTTTAAAAAAACGTTGCGAAATTCATTCCTACCACACAATGGCTCTCGAATTGACCAGACGTGAATACAATGGATTATTCTCTCTGAGCCATTTTGGAAAGCATGGTCCGGACTAAAAAATATACCAGCCGCGAGACACTGAAGGAAAGCCATTGTCCGTGAGTGGGCTGAAATACCGGCAAGTTACCGTCTCGAGTCAATAGTCACTGTGAAAGGTGGTCATATCGAGCCAAAGTGAATTGTTTCTGTAATTTTGATTATCTTCACATGTTCTGTAGAGGGTGAGTCATTCATTTTGCTAACCTAATTTTTCTAAAAAAAAGGATGAATATTTTTTTATTCTGTTGACAGTATTTGTTAAAAGTTAATGTTGGCTTGAGATGTGCGTAAAAGTCGGAGAAAAGAATTAAGACGTCAGGCGTCGCGGCACTATCAAAAGAATTTCTCCAGGAAAATACCTTTTTTATTGTGTCATTCTGAAGATAATTTAATTCTGAATGTTTCTTCTGAATACCATTTTTTCTATTTCTGACCGTTAGCGACCTGCAGAGCATTTTATGTTGATTCTATTCCATTTTTTTTCTGTATTGTGTTAGTATGCCTTAATTAAGATAAACATATATGATTGTATTTCTCAAATTCAAATAGACTTTGTACCAAACTATTTCTCAATCATTATATTCATCAAATATCATATTTTACAACAATATTTTTTGATAATGAATGCAACATGTCGAATCGTATATTCTATATAGCGGTCATTATGATCCATGCATAAATTATATATTTTCCTTTGTTCATTATAAGTTACTTGTTCAAATGTATTCCTATATTTCGGCCGAAGGAAGGTATGTATAATGAAGTAAGGAAAATATATAATTCATGTATGGATCATAATGGCCGGTATATAGAACATAGGATTTGACATGTTTTGTTTGTTATTGAAAAAATGTTTATGGAAATTATTATTATTATAATATTTGATGAATATAATGATAGAGAAATGGTTTGCTTCGAAGTCTCTTTGATTTTAAGAAACACAATCATATCAATGTCTCTTAATCAAGGCATACTGTCACAATACAGAAAAAAATAAATGGAATATAATCAACATAAAACATGCTGTAGGTCGCTGACAGTAAGAAATAGAAAAAAAATGGTATTAAAAAAAACATTCACAATTAAATTATCTTTAGAATAACACAATAAAGAAGGTATGTTCCTTGTTTAATGTGAATTAAACATTGAGGAATTACAGAAGAAATCGCATTTAAAAATCAAGAATTTAAATTCCATGGAAAATTACCAGGAAGCAGTAATCGACCTCATACATACGATATACCATATCTAGGCCAAATAATGTGCGAATTGTGCAGATTCTAGCAACTCCGTAAGGCGCCCGATGACGAAAACTGTGTGTCGTCACAAATAATATAAAAGCTGTAATCATTTAATTCTTAACAACATTTTTTTTGTTCAAGTTTTGACGTAAATATATTATTCAAACTCCACCGCGAGTTTTACTTGGTTTGTAGTGGATTTACAACCCTCTACTCACCACAACTTACTCACTGCTACTTCAACGGAGTTACGAACCGTTGAAGAAAGTAGACACATATCTTTAGAGGATACCCTCCAAAGATACATGGTCCTTCGAGCCGGATTGAGAGACAGGATTTACGCCCCTTATCTCGATCACTACACACTACACTACACACTGCGAGGAAGCCTTCCAGAGCCAACGCCAGCGCCAGAAAAGAAGCCCTCCAGAGCTATTACCAGATCCGAGAAGAAGCCTTTCTGTGCCCTTCGAGTCCTAATACAAGCCTTCCGGACGAGACTCTACAAAGATACAGCCTTCAAAGCAAAACCAGCCCAGGGATAGACACAAGTCCACAATCTCACACACACACACACACAATCAAGTCTTTACGTCCAGTCCTACTGAGAAGAAATATCAGAAGCAATATGGAAGCAATCCTGAGCCAACAAATCCAGATCCCAGAGCAGATCAAGAAAATGCACTCCAACATGAAGAAGGATTCCAAGAAAAGGAAAACGCCAGAGTATTTGAAAAGGAAGACCGATGAAATAGAGGAACTATGGAACACATTCGAAGCAAACCACGATGAATTACTAGAAGGCCTACCAGAAACACACGAATACCACGTCAAGAAATTTTACGATCAAGCCGCTGCAATACACAATGATGCCATGGAACATCTGAACAAATGTCGCTTGGAAGTAACCGCAGAAACACCCTCCGGAAAAGCAGTCACGATCCGAAACAAACTAGAACTTCAAATTGCGGAATTTCATAAACAACTAACCAAGATTTGGACCCAGTACGAAGCCAATCAAAAACCCTACCGCTTTCAGAGAGAAGCAGTCCAGACTCAATGGAAAATTATCTCGGAGTCCTTTCAAGAAATCCAATTAAATGATATTGAAATGAGCCAAGATCATCTGTTTCAAGAAACTTATTCAACTGTACATGACGAATACGAAGAGATTATGAAGAAATTCGAAGACGATGAACAACCAGAAAGAACTACACTACAAGGACGTCCCAACCTTCCGACATTGCCTACAGTATCAATTCCAATATTTTATGGAAACTACGAAGCATGGCCAGCATTCAGAGACATATTCCTGCAACTCATACATTATAATAAATCGATTGCGGATGCTGAGAAAATCGAACATCTAAAATCCAACGTTCAAGGGGAAGCCGGTAAATTAATTCAACATCTTTCGAACACTGCAGCGAACTATGCAGGAGCATGGTCAATAATTCAGGAGCGATATGAAAACGAAAGAATTTTATTTCGCAAATGCATGGATGCCATATTAGCCCAGCCCATCCTCCAGCAGGAATCAGTACAAGGACTTAAGCTACTTCACGACTTGACAAAGGAAAATCTGAACGCAATCGAAAACATGGGAATCAACGTTCAAGAATGGGGTCCGATAATAACGCATCTCCTAGAATCCAAAATGGACCCTGAATCCCGCCGTGTGTATGAGACCACCTTAAAGGAACCGAAGAAAATACAGAAGCTAGAAGATGTACTGTCTTTCATAGAACGACGATTCCAAGCGTTAGAGGGAGGCAAAACACCAGCTAAAAAATGGGAACCGATTAGAAAGCACCATCCTTTTGAATCAAGAAAGACATGGTCAGCTAACACAGCTCACCTACAAACAGCCAAATGCCCATTATGCCAAGCAGGTCATGCACTGCGAGCCTGCCAGAACTACTTAGCAATGACCGTTAAGGAAAGACTAGACTACATAATTCAAAATAAAAGATGTCACAATTGTCTAGGACCACACCGAACAAGTTCTTGTTTAAGCAAAGTTACGTGTTTCAAATGCAGAAAGTATCATCATACAACACTTCACATATCTACTACTGGCAGCCAAAGTCGTAGAACCAACAACAACAACAATCAAACAAACTGGAGAGCTAAAGCAACTACTTTTCGGCCACAACAGAGTACCCAATCCGAAGCGACACAATTTTCAACACAAAGAAACATCAGCAACAATGGACAAAATAGTTCCAATATGCAACTGGTACGAAACGAAACCATAGGGACGATCAACGGAAATAATGCCTATATTACTACAGGAAATAAAGAATCTCCGAAAAGGCAATTGCATTCGGTTGCACTACTCGCTACAGCATACGTCAGAGTTAAATCAAGAAATGGGACACTACAAACAATACGATGTCTAATTGACCCAGGATCTGAAGCATCGTTCATATCAACAAACGCGGTGCAGATACTCAAGTTGCAGAAACACAAGAACGAAGCACAAATCATTGGCATAGGTCAGTCTCAATCAGGGTCATCGCAACACATGGTATTCTGCGAGGTCAGACCAAGGTTCCAGAGTTCATTCATGATAAACGCAGCGTTGCATGTACTCCCACGAATTTCCAACTCAATTCCGAAAGAAAAAATTCACAACAGTCTCATTGCGGAATGGAATGATATACAATTCGCAGATCCATATTTCTCAAATCCTGGACCAATCGACATGCTTTTAGGAGTTGATATATACAAAGATATCATTTTAGATGGAGTCAGAAGATCAAACAATGGGATAACAGCGCTAAGATACGACGAGAAGCATCCTATCATTATACCCAATAGTAGCCCAGCGACAGATAAAATAATAAGAAATGCCCATCATAATACGCTTCACGGTGGAATTCAGCTACCCCTCGCATACATCAGACAGCAGTACTGGAAAGCCCCGGATATTCTGGATCAACTTCTCATTGACCGGAACGATTTAGAAAGCCAATCCGAAACTCCCTGGAAGAGCATAACCCTTCATACTTCCATTACAAGCTTTGCAACTACACTTGCTGTCATACTTATAGCAATCACTATTTACGTAGGGCTGAAAAGGCTCACAGCACGCTACGAAAAAACCAGCAAGGAGGGATCACCGACCAGGGAAATACCTCAACCAGCACCGAGAAGCCAAAGACCTGCCGAAAGTGCATCACGTTTTGAACTTGAACCTATTTATTCACGAGTTCAAACTCAAAACACAACATCAGTTTAGTATTACGTCAAGAAACCTGATAGCTTACTATGCCCACATCAACTACCTGGAATCCGGTGGCATAGTAAACTGGACGACCACAGTACTGAGAGCTGCCTTCTTCACTTCAAGGGCCCCCCGGAGTATGTTTAATGTGAATTAAACATTGAGGAATTACAGAAGAAATCGCATTTAAAAATCAAGAATTTAAATTCCATGGAAAATTACCAGGAAGCAGTAATCGACCTCATACATACGATATACCATATCTAGGCCAAATAATGTGCGAATTGTGCAGATTCTAGCAACTCCGTAAGGCGCCCGATGACGAAAACTGTGTGTCGTCACAAATAATATAAAAGCTGTAATCATTTAATTCTTAACAACATTTTTTTGTTCAAGTTTTTGACGTAAATATATTATTCAAACTCCACCGCGAGTTTTACTTGGTTTGTAGTGGATTTACAACCCTCTACTCACCACAACTTACTCACTGCTACTTCAACGGAGTTACGAACCGTTGAAGAAAGTAGAAACATATCTTTAGAGGATACCCTCCAAAGAAATGATAGCGCCGCGACGCCTGACGTCTTAATTCGTATCTCCGACTTTTACGCATATCTCAAGTCAACATTGACTTGTGCCAAATACCGACAACACAATAAAAAAATATCCATCCCTTATCGAGTAAAATTGAGTTACCAAGGTGTGTGAATCACCCTGTACATAAAATAAATGAATATCATTTTCCTAAACCAATTTACAGCCTCTTGAATAGGTTACACTTCAAGTGCTGGACCCTGTAGTTTACCGAACTGTGTCTAACGTAATTTTGATGTGTCTTACCTGTTCTGTAAAAGTTATCCACAACCTTCCTAGATTCGTTTTCCTCGCCTGTAGGAGCTTCCTTTAACTCATCCAATTTACTGAGCCTACTGGGATGAGATGGGGGCAGCATGAATTGGAAATACACAATAGGTACTTCTCCGCTCAATTCTAAATGTTGCAATGTTGAGATATCGTAACTGGTGTAGGCTCTTCTCACGTAAACCTCCAAAGCAGCGTTGCATACCGCCCTATTGCTGTAAACACAAAAAAATTTAAGAAAAGCCCTGAGCAGGTGCTTTAGAGCGCTCGTTCATTGGTGGAGCAATGAGGCTATTACCTCAAATAATGTATAGGACTTGAGATTCATGCTGAGTGTATGAATGCAAAATCTCAGCACGGTCGGAATTACACTGCGCAAAAAAATTAACCGCACATTATGGAAATCTCAAATTTATTCTACAACTGAAGGTGTTCTCAATGATTATTATTTTTATCAGACTTATGCATGCATATGTTATCCACTTTCAACGTTTTTCTTCAATACAGATGTTTTTTCCCAGCAGGAAATAAAAAAAAGATGAGATTATCAGATTTTGAATGCATTGGCTCCATTCTGAAATCAGTTGTTCTCGATCAATTCTAGTGATCAATAGTTTTTCTTTCATTTGATTTTCTACACTCGATCGCTATGCAACGCGAAACACGCAATTTGACCCTGAGGAATGTGCCCAAGTGGTAGTTTTGCGAGAAGAATGGTGGACATACACAAGAGTTGGATTCCCTAAGTCATTAAGAGTAGCTGGATGATTTTCTGAACTTCTCAGCCTTCTATTGAGGTTGTCCCAAACCTGCCCAATCGGATTGAGCTGGCCATTCCATTCGAGAGACGTCAACCTGTTCAAGGTACTCCTGAACGATGCGCGCACGATGGGGTCTGGCATTATCGTCCATAAAAATGAAATTTCCACCAATGTATGGGGCAAATGGCACTACATGCTCTTCAAGAATGTTTCTTATATACCTATCAGTATTGATAGCTCCGTTATCAAGGACCACTAGGTCTGTGCGAGCAGTCAAAGATATTCCATCCCATACCATAATCGATCCTCCCTGAAACCAGTAGTATTCAGGAAATTGCACTGAGCATATCTATCATGTGGATGTCTGTATACAAGGGAATGTCGATCAAAATGGTAGAGGCAGAATCTAGACTCATCTGTGAAGAGAACTCTTTCCCAATCAGCCTCTTCCTAATGCGGCCCATACACAAGCTACTTTCTCGGCGTTTTGGCAGCTAGCGTTTTGCGAGCGTCCTAGACGCTCGTGCAATTTTCACCACACACAAGCGTCTCAGTAGCTCATCGATCGCTGACGATAAAGGTTTAAAATGTCATCCGTACTTGCACCCGACTTTTCCGTAGCTCGTAACTTTTTGTATTCTTTACGGAATGAGTCTCGGATGCTTTTCATTTTTTTCTTTACGAAATCAATATCGCATTCATCGTTTTATTGTTTACATAAAGCTAACAATTCTTCGTAGGCTTTATTCTTTAGTGTTCTGTTCGAATATTCTTTGCTCTTAATCACCCATCAATACTTATTCTTTTCAAATAGTTCTATAAAATTTGTTCTTCTGAATGTGCAATTCTTGCATGATTCTCTGCCATTCTAGGCGCTCTCACACACACACAAGCGTTTTTCAAGCGTTTCGCCGGCTATCTTGACGCTAAAATCAAACACGTTTGATCTTGGCGTCCGGCGTTGCGTCCAGCTCGGCGACTCGCCAGCGTGGCAGCGGATGGACATACACAGGCGTTTTCGGGCTACTTTTGGGCGTTTTGGTCGCTTGCGGCGACGCTAGCTGCCAAAACGCCGAGAAAGTAGCTTGTGTATGGGCCGCATAATGGATATGCTCTCTCGAAAAATCCAAACGCGCCCTTCGATGGGCTGGGGTAAATGCTGGGCCTCTTGCTGCGACACGAGGCCTTAAATCATATTCTCTGAAGCGATTTCTTATTGTCTGAGTGCTAATTTGCACCCCATTAGTTTGCTCAAGCTGATTTTGAAGGAGGTGAGCGGTTGCAAACCGTTGTCTCAACGAAGAAACTCTCAAGTAACGTTCTTGAATGGCAGTTGTTACCCGTGGTCTACCCTGCCCTGGTCTTCGGACATTTATACCTGTCACCCTGAATAGCTACCACATTGTGGACACACTTGTATGGGAAACTCCAAACCTTTCTGCAATTCTTGTGTACGTCCACCCTTCTTCCCGCAAAACTACCGCTTGGGCACATTCCTCTTGGGTCAAATTGCGTGTTTCGCTTTGCATAGCGATCGAGTGTAGAAAATCAAACGAAAGAAAAACTATTGATCACTAGAATTGATCGAAAACAACTGATTTCAGAATGGAGCCAATACATTCAAAATCTGATAATCTCATCTTTTTTTATTCCTGCTGGGAAAAAACATCTGTATTGAAGAAAAACGTTGAAAGTGGATAACATATGCATGCATAATTCTGATAAAAATAATTATCATTGAAAACACCTTCAGTTGTAGAATAAATTTGAGATTTCCATAATGTCGTCATCATAGAGTTGAACCCTACCGTTTGAGACCATTTTCGGCTCAAAATTAAAAAATCCCAGACATTTGGGCAAATGATATAGCACTCATTTAAGTAAAACGAGCGCTCAAAAAGTTCAACTACACCTAATACCCCAAAATTTCAAAATATTACCTGTGGTAAAAGAAGTCGTGCAAGATGTCAAAAATGGACGTTTCGGACACTATAAGCTTATGCAAATTCTCCGGATGGAACTCGTGACCGTACATATCAACAGCCGAAAGGAATATACTCTCCATTTGGTTGTGCCTCAACTCGTAAGCCGGTTGGTGGGCTGCGATGAGCACCTGCCTGGCCCTCAGGGCCACTCTGGAATGTTCGGAACGATTCAAAGCTGTCAATTCGTTGAGAGCAGGGGCCAGTTCGTCGGTAAGACCCGGTTCGTTGCCCCATAGATGGTCGATGAGCATCGTGATCAACAAATTCTTCTTCGAAACTTGACTGTGGGAAAATATGGTGGAGGAAACCATGGTCATGTCGTCCTTGTACTTCTCCCTAAGTTGCGCCACGCATTTGTCGTAGCTTCCCTGTTGGAATTGACTCTCTACCTCGTAGTACTGCTTGAGCAAGTGCTGAACGGCGGCCTTCATCCGGCCTCTAATGCCGTTGCGATATCTTTGGACCAACTGTATAATACCTTCAGTTGCAAGGAAGAAATTGTCGCGGTCTGCTCGCTTGGAGAGGGTAGCAGCGTACTGGTCGATAACTGCAGCGATCTGTATCAAAAACAACGAATTAGGCGGGGACTGGACTGACCACGCCCATTCAAGGCGGACATTTCAAACGTCTAAAGCAAGACCACGCATCTTGCTCTACCGGGTCCGGCACCCGAAGTGTAACCTGTTTCAAGGCATCGACGCACCCGCCACAGTGACATCCATTGAATGGACAGGACGTGTGAAAGAGAATATTGACTTTAGAAAAGAAAATAATGATATTAGTACGAAGCATAGAACATATAATAAAAACATTGGATCGTAGATATCTACGCAATAGATGTTTTTATGTTCTGTGATTTTACCAACATAAGTGAGATAGATACTGTGAAGGATGGAGTGATATCTGGATAGTAAAATATTTTATCAGTCTATGCTCTATAGTAATATTACTCCATCTTTCACAGTATCTCTCTCATATGTTGGGGGCACGAAATTTAGTGTGAAAGTCACGTGACGCCCATATACTTATAAAACTCTATACTGCTAACGTGAACTAAAAGTTGAAGAAATCTAGTTGCCTATTCCGGTACCCCTTCAATCATGTGCGCGTGTGCAAACTCGAAATTTGACAAGATTTTTAGTTATTTTCATTTGACAAGTCAAAATTTAAACTATTCGAGGTTATGTTTTGGCTCCTGCGCAGTGTATTCTTTAGTCATTGTACCACGTGATCTCTGCTTCAATTTGTGTTAGCGGTATAGAAGTTGTGACGCTCTGTCCATCTTTTTATACGTTAATGGTGACATCAGCTATTTAAAAAGTTGGCAGTTATGAAGATTTTTTACAAAAGCTATCGCAAAAAAGTTAGTCAGACTTCAGAGAGCGAAGGATTTGCTTTGTTTGGCCGAAAGCGATGAATTTCAGAACATCGTGTTTTCTGACGAGAAAATTTTTCCACTTGAGCAATTTGTGAACTCCCAGAACGATAGAGTTCACCTGACAAACCCTTCATATGAAAATCTGAATCATCGGTTGGCTACCAGGAACCAGCACCCGCCACAAATAATAGTTTGGACCGCTGTAACCGCGAATGGGCGCTCCCCAATCGTTTTCATTGAGCCTGGCGTCAAAGTTAATGCGATATATTATCTTGAGTGTTCTTGAGGCTTCTTTAAAGCCGTGGGTAGGCAAACATATGATAGACCATAGATGTTCCAACAACACTATGAATAAGGCCCTAAGGCGTGCGTCTACAAGTTTCTACGAAGCTGCATTATCCGTTCACGAAAGTTTGAACCGTCGGTTGGCCATGACAATTTGGCATATTCCACTGTGTATACTAAAATTTCAAATTATGTTGTTTTTATTTTCTAGTCAGATTGATACGCAATGTTGGCAATATTGCATAAAGTTCTCTGATAACTCGCAAGCTCGTCGGACGAGGAAGGGTACATTTGGCAACGTTGACATTATTTTACGTTATGACAGCAAATACTGCCAATTTCAGATAAATAAACAAATGCCTACTATGCGCTCAAATTTTCGTGAACGGACTATAGTTCCGGGTTCGAATCTTGGTGCGGGTATGGGTGTTTGTGTATGTCCTAGTTTGTCATTACAACAAAAATTGTCTCGAATAGTATGATCAGTATGGGAATGAGTGCTAAGTGTTAATTTGAAGACTGTCTAGATGGCCTTAGATGCCAAGGACATGGTTAAAAGAAGATGAATGTCAAGTCAAGATGAGGTTATGTTTATATTTTTACGTTGATTTTATAGTTTTAAAGAACCGATGATCCACAAAATAAGCTTTTTTTAACATAAAAACGTTTTCAACACGACGAAATCGTACATAAAACAATCGGTAGTTCAAATTCCAATATAAATGAGGTTTGTTTGGAACCCAGGCGCTGATTTTGACAACTTGTGACGTCACACTAATCCGGCGTATAGTCACAGTGAAAGGTGGTCATATCGAGCCAAAGTGAATTGATTCTGAAATTTTGATTATTTTCACATGTTCTGTACATAAAAATAGATGAAAATCGTTCTCCTAACCAAATGTATGCCCTTTTGAATAGATTACACTTCGAGTACCGCACCTTAAGTGTGATTCCCGACGAAAATCTTACCTCTTGACTGGGAAATTGTGAAAGAACCGAAGTTATGTTCTTCTCGTACTGCAACATGAGTTGTCTGATCGGCTTTTCCACTCTGTTGTGTATCCTACCGGAAATCGACGCCATAACTTCTTGAAGTTCAAGAAGAGGGAGACTTGGGTCCCTCAAACTGGACATGAAGTTCTCTATAATTTCCCTCAGTCTAGCCGAATGATAAGGTTCGGGCAGGCAGAACCCAGCCAGGGTGTTCTCGAGAACAGCTCTGTAACCTGCATGGTTTTAATAATAAATTAAAAACAGGTACAGCTTTTGTGGATTTATCTGCTGCATATGATATAGAGCAAGAGCCCGTGAACCCCAGACCTTGGTTATTTTATAAAAGCTGAAAACTTGTCTACGCATGCTCCCAACACAGGTAAGAACGATGGACCATTATGAAGTTTGCGTTACCCTGGCTTTGGCAGGTAAACGGTATTAAAGGGGTGTAAAAAACTGATCTAATTTCGTCGAATAATAAAGTGTGATGTTTTGGTATTACCTTCAGAATATCATTAAAAATCACGTCATTAATTGCCAGACACTTAATATATTGGCAACCCTTTGCCAGACATCCTTAATGTTCATTAAATTATATGTAGGTAATTCTACTTACGTTTTAGTATAAAAGCTGATTTTTATATATAATACTTGGGTAATAATTAGATAATGTTTCCTCATTAGCCAGACTTCTTTGATAATGCCAACCCTTTGCCAGACAAGCATATGGGGTAGCTGCAGGTGCAAGCGTAAGCCAGTATATATGAGTGGGTGCGAGTGAGTCGGCATGATTATAATGACTTATGCAAATAATTTTTTGGTACAGATTTATATAACTTATCATTTAAGTGAATCTCAAAAACATCTGAAGAAAATACATTCGATGCTACAACTAAATTAAGTTGTTTAGTTGTAGCATCGAATGTCTATTCTTCAGATGTTTTTGAGATTCACTTAAGTGATTAGTTATATAAATCTGTACCAAAAAATTTATTTGCATAAGTCATTATAATCATGCAGTCTCACTCGCACCCACACATACATACTGGCTTGCGCTTGCACCTGCAGCTACCCTATATGCTTGTCTGGCAAAGGGCTAGCATTATCAAAAAAATCTGGCTAATGAGGAAACATTATCTAATTATTACCCAAGTATTATATATAAAAATCAGCTTTTATACTATAACGTAAGTAGAATTAGATATAATTTAATGAACATTAAGGGTGTCTGGGGCAAGGGGTTGCCACTATATTGAGTGTCTGGCAATTAATGACGTGATTTTTAATGATATTCTGAAGGTAATATCAAAAAATCACACTTTATAATTTGACGAATTTAGATCAGTATTTTACACCCCTTTAATACCGTTTACCTGCCAAAGCCAGGGTAACCCAAATTTCATAATGGTCCATCGTTCTTACCTGTGTTGGGAGCATGAGATTTACTAAGAAAATCAGTACATATTTTTTCTATGAACTTTTTTAAAGAATTTTTTTATGACGTTTTCAAGCTGAGTGTTTTTATATTGTTATACTTCAATGAAAGGTGGTAGTGTCATCTTTCAAAAAACATTTTTTCACATCTGTAGGACCTTTATGTCCAAAGAAATCGATATTATTTGGAAGGGTCAACGAAAATAAAAAAGTAAATTTAAAATGGGGGCTACTCCAAAACTGAGGGGGTAAACTTCCAAGTTTGGGTGTTTTTGTCGATAATATTAGGTATATTTGATGACCTTAAATTATCGCTAACTCGTGACCAAACACACTGTATATATACCTGCATGGATGTGATTCAGTTTGTCGGAACTCATAGGCACCGAAACATCCAACTCTGGAAAAGGTCCTTTGTACAAAACCGCCTTGGTAACCAAAGATGGATCGTCCAAATCCAAGTTGGCTAAGATGCTGCCTGGCTCCAGTACAGCTCCTGGCCTCTTGACATAACTAACAGTACCGGTCTCATTAACCGTTAAGGTCATCACCATTTTCATGACTTCGATTTCAGCAAACGCTTGGCCTTTTTCTACGTGACCTCCTTCTTCTACCAAGAAACCTAATAATTTTCCTGCTGATGGAGAACGGAGAACTGTAGGGTCATTCTCTTTCTCGAAAACACAGGTCTGATTGCCTATCACTATTCTATATCTGTCAACTTCTTCTTTCATGTATGTCGTGAAGGATGAACCATCGACAGAAAGGAGTATACCACCGTCGTTCAACCTGTGTACTTCTATTTCTTTAAATGACCCATTCATTAGCAAGAAGTAAGTGTTTGGTCCGCTTTTAGTTGCTTGTACTTTGTATTTATGCCTGAAAGTTAATAGTTATTTAATCAACTAGGTTATTAAAGACAGCGACTAATGGTCAAGATATTTCAACGCGTTCGCTCTGCTCACGCGTAAAAAAATTAACGCACATTCTGAAAATCTCAATTTTAATGAAAGTTATCTCTACATTGACCTTATAACTTATTTTTATGTTGGTAATGTTGGTTTTGAATGAAACAAGACACATTAAATCTTATGTGAAAGAAGAGAAATAAACAATTTTCAAAATACTGGAATACTGATAAGTGATTTAATACTTGGTATTTTCACCCCTTGAGTTAATTACAGCTCGGCAACGACGGTTCATACTCAAAATGAGTGGTCTTAAATTGTTCTGTCTAATCCTTCCCAGATTTCTCTGAGTTGGATTCCTAAGTCATCAAGAGTAGCTGGATGATTTTCTGAACTTCTCAGCCTTCTATTGAGGTAGTCCCAAACCTTGCTGGCCATTCCATTCAAGAGACTACAACCTCTTCAAGGTTGTACTCCTGAACGATGCGCGCACCATGGGGTCTGGCATTATCGTCCATAAAAATGAAATTTTCAACAATGTATGGGGCAAATGGCACTACATGCTCTTCAAGAATGTTCCTTATATACCTATCAGTATTCATAGCTCCATTAACAACGACCACTAGGTCTGTGCGAGCAGTCAAAGATATTCCACCCCATACCTTAATCGAAACTCCGCTGTACCAGTCCCAAGCCTGGGGTCTCATCACCAAGAGATGAGAAAGGAGGAGGGGGAGGAGTAGCAACCTCGTTAAAAAACCTGAGTTCACCTGGCCCGGGTGATAGCACTCTGTGAGGGCTCCTGCCTAGGATACAGGCGAAGAGACGGTCAACGGTGGACAGAGCAGATGAAATATTGAATTTCAAATGGTCTGAAAGGCGGAAGAACCGAAATAACAGGGGAGATTGATCTCTTGAGTTACGGCAATAACAATCAATCTAGTGGAAAACAACCACGAACAAAAATACCTGGTCCTCCAAGCCTGGGGGTTGGGGCGATGGGCCTGCTCCTCATCACCTTTAAAAAAAACCTAAAAGCAAAAAATTCTAATCGAATGCCTCGGAAACGGATGGATTTATATCGGCGACGAAATAAGCTTAGAAAAAGGACAACGATTTGTGGAACATGGAACGTACAAGGTTTATCTAGGAAAGTGAATGAAGTTGTGAGCGAACTGAAATACTTGAGGGTCGATGTTGCCGTCTTGACGGAGACAAAGAAGAAGGGCAGGGGGTCGGAGAGCTGGGGCGATTATGACCATTTTTATAGTGGAGTATCCAAAGAGCAGCGGGCAAAATGTGGAGTGTCGATTCTGGTCCACAAAAGATACAGGAGGTTGATATCTAATTGGGAGCCCATTAGTGAAAGGCTCATTAAGATGAATATCATACTAAATGGATATAGGGTCACGGTGTTAGGTGTTTACGCTCTAAGTGACGGTGAGACGGTACATGAAAAGGACGTCTTCTTCGAACAACTGCACCACGAGATAGGAAAAATTGGAACATCCAGGGAACTTATCATATTAGGTGACTTCAATGGCAGAGTGGGAAGAAGGAAAGGGGACCGTGTGGTTGGAGAATTTGGTGAATCAGTAGAAAACGATAATGGTAAAAGATTAATATCGGTATGTCAACAAAACCATCTGAAAATCTTGAACGGTTTTTTCCAACACCGCGACATCCATAAGTTCACATGGACTCAAAAGACCAAGAACCTAAAAAGTGTCATAGACTATGTGGTGACCCGACAGAACTCCAGATTGAAGTATGAGGCCGTGAGAGTGAGCAGAGGCATCTCTTGTGGAAGTGATCACTACTTTTTGAAGACCAGAATAACTGCGACGTTCGATAAGAAACCGAACAAATCTACCTCAAATATAGATAATGGTGAAGGTTATGAAAAGATACCGCATATCCGATACAAACTGGAAGGTTTCGATCACGACAGTATTAGACTCCTATATAAACAGCGACTAGACACGAAACTAAACACCAAAAACTACAACAGTATTGAAGAAGAATACAACCACATAAAATCTTGCTTACACTCAGCGGCATCGGAAGCACTAGGCACTCAAAATGAACAGGACAAACGGAAGAAACCATACTGGTGGGATGACGAAATAGAAGGTGAGATAGATATGAAAAGACGAGAATACCAAAAATACCTGAATTCAGGGAGTGCTAGTGACAGACAATCATACAAAACGGCTCAGAGAAAGGTAAGAAACATGATCACACAAAAAAAGAATGAAAAATGGGAAAGTACATGCTTCAGGCTGAATTCGTATCTGGGTGGAAAAAGGAGTACAGAAAGCTGGAGAATACTGAAGAAAATGAGGAACGACACCAATAAAGATATAATTTCACCTTTAACACCTGAAGAATGGAATCAGCACTTCGCAGATATGCTCAAAGAAGATCGAGCAGCCTTCACAACTACAGAGTACACAGATGTTAATATAACAACTGAAGGAACTCCCATAACAATAGATACAAAAGAGGTTATAGATGTGACTCGAGCATTGAAAAATGGTAGATCCCCTGGACCTGGTAACATCCCTGCTGAACTCTTAAAGTATGGATCAGACAAGCTGTTTGAGAGGCTAAGAAATCTCTTTCAAAGATGTATAAATGAGTCAACGGTGCCTGCTGAATGGAAAACATCTTATATAACAGCAATTCACAAAAAAGGGGACAAGAGTAGATGTGATAATTATCGTGGTATCTCCGTCTCGAATACCTTGAGCAGGGTCTATGGAAAAATCCTTAAAAAGCGGATAGAGGAAGAATATGGTGAAATGGAAGCTGAAGAACAGGCTGGTTTCAGAGTGGGAAGATCAACGATTGACCACCTCTTCACGGTCACCCAGTTTATTGAGAAGAAACTATCGTTCAACCAAGAAATACATTTGCTCTTTGTCGACCTTAAAAAAGCATATGATAGTGTCCCTTTGAACAAGCTTTGGGAGACCTTACAAGAAAGTAACATCAACGTGGAAATAATCAAAGCTGTCAAGTCACTGTATGAGAATTACGGAGCGAAAGTTAAAGTTGGAAATAGACTCACTACGGGGTTCAGAGTGACCAAAGGATTGAAGCAGGGATGTTGTTTGTCCACTTCACTTTTCAAGATTTACTTGGAACGAGCTCTGAAAGGTTGGAAGAACAAATGTCGCAACATGGGTGCTCCATTAGATGAAGAAACAACACTTTACACTCTTTCGTTTGCGGATGATCAGATTGTAATAGCACAAGACGTCGAAGACTTGAACTACATGACACGCAAACTAGTAGAGGAGTACGCCAAATGGGGGCTAGAAGTCAACATCCAGAAGACCCAATACATGTGCATCGGCGGAAGTCAGGAGAACTCTGACCCAAATCTAGCCCTATCAAGCTCTCAGGTTATAAAGCACTGCAATGCGTACAAGTACCTGGGATTGAGGATATCGGAAGATGGATCTCTCGATGGAGCAATACGAGAGAGAAATACTCTGGGAAGGAGGGCGATTTCGATGCTCAACAGTATTTTATGGGATAAAAATATATCCAAGGAGAACAAAACAAGGATATACAAGACAATAGTAAAGAGCGTGATAACATACAGCTCAGAAGTATGGCCAATAAAAGCAAATACTGAAAAAATGCTCATGGCAACAGAGATGGACTTCTGGCGGAGATCGGCTGGAAAATCAAGAATGGAGAGAGTACGGAACGACAGAATAAGAGAAATAATGGGTGTCAAAGGTAACATCGTAGATGACATCCGAACAAAACAACTAGTATGGTTCGGGCATGTGCAGAGGATGCCCGACAGTAGAATTCCGAAGAAAATCTTTAAATGGACCCCACAAGGACGAAGAAGAAGGGGAAGACCTAGGAGAAGTTGGAGGGAAGGAGTTGATAAGGAAATGAGAGATACAGGGCTCGGAGAAGAACTATGGAGAGACCGGACCGAGTGGCGATTAGAAATCGGAAGACGGCGGAGAACGTTTTAACCCGATATATATATATACCTTAATCGATCCTCCCCCGAAACCAGTAGTATTCAGGAAATTGCACTGAGCATATCTTTCATGTGGACGTCTGTCTACAAGGGAACGTCGATCGCAATGGTTGAGGCAGAATCTAGACTCATCTGTGAAGAAAACTCTTTCTCAATCAGCCTCTTCCCAACGTTTTTGAATGGCAGTTGTTACCCGTGGTCTAACCTGTCCTGGTCTTCGGACATTCATACCTGTCTCTCTGAATCGCTGCAACATTCTGGACACACTTGTATGGGAAACTCCAAACCTTTCTGCAATTCTTGTGCATATCCACACTTCTTCTCGCAAAACTACCGCTTGGGCACATTTCTATTGGGTCAAATTGGGTTTCGCGTTGCATAGCGATCGAGTGTAGAAAATCAAACGAAAGAAAAACTATCGATCACTAGAATTGATCGAGAACAACTGATTTCAGAATGGAGCCAATACATTCAAAATCTGATAATCTCATCTTTTTTTATTTCTGCTGGGAAAAAACATCTGTATTGAAGAAAAACGCTGAAAGTGGATAACATATGCATGCATAATTCTGATTGAAGAAATAATCATTGAGAACACCTACAGTTGTCGGATAAATTTGAGATTTCCATAATGTGCGTTAATTTTTTTGCGCAGTGTAGTTCAAGACCATTAGTCGGTCGATTAATAACCGAGTTGATTACAAGATTTTCCGACGATCTCAATATGAATTGTGTATGAATTCTAGATTGAAATACATTCTCGTTTTGCACAAGACTTACAATTGACATAATATAATTGCTATGTATCCGTTCACGAAAGTTTGAGCGCATAGTAGGCGTTTGTTTATTTATCTGAAGTTGGCAGTATTTGCTGTCATAACATAAAATAAAGTCAACGTTGCCGAATGTACCCGGCCTCGTCCGACGAGCTTGCGAGTTATCAGAGAACTCTATGCAATATTGACAACATTGCGTATCAATCTGACAAGAAAATAAACAACATAACCTAAAATTTTAATATACACAGTGAAATGTGCCAAATTGTCATGGCCAACCGACGGCTCAACCTTTCGTGAACGGACTATATGTTCTAGTAGAATTTTGACAGTTCTCGTGGTGCTTCTTAATACTTTTTTGAACGATTGTCATGAGAATTGCACATTAAAATAGCAAGAATGGTCATTAATGATCAATTTCGTACACATTAAAATCACCTTTTATTTTGAGATCGACGGAAAATGTTATAAATGAGGAATTTGAAGATGTAAGTTCGTTCTCACCCATCGTTTATAAGTTCTACATCTACGACATTGGTTAAAGTGTTGGAGGCTTGAATCTGTCCTCTTTCCAATGAGTTGATAAACTCATCGAAAGATGTACTAATAGTTTTATCTGCTATGAGCAAGGAGCCACACATAACTCCCAACATAATGTCTGGTTTTTCTGCTTGCATTCTCTCAGAAATCAACACATCAAGCCACTGAGTATCTATTGTGTTTTCCTGTAAAAAAGTAGGGTTTTTCAGGAATTCTTCGAATGAGAAGACACCTACAATCACAGAGTAAGAAGTAAACATAGAGATGCCCCTACGAGTGAATTGTACTGCATTTTAATCAACCAAGCTCTACAGTGAGATGGAAAGCACTTTACTGCCAAACTGGGGTGAAGTAAACAATAGGTTAGGTTATGATATTCATTTCTACAATTTCTGAATATAATACAACATTTTCGTAATTTTGCCATAGCTATAATTACCGGAATACCCTTAAGCAACAATAAACTGCCACTAAATCTGTAAAATAATTCATTTAATGAACGTCAAATCGAAACGAACATGTAAACACGACGCATCAAATAACTTAACAGAAACAGAGCCATGTTGCCAAACTGACAGAATCGTCTATAACAAACTCTAGCTGTTAGTACCATAAAGGATTTTCCAATAAGAGGTGTTATTTTGAATAGGCCGCTGTATCGGTAGATGTCACGGTTGAAGCTGTCATTTTTGACATTTGACAAGAAGAAACTACGTCATTAATAGAAATGGAACGATACACGCTTCAAGAACGCATTGAAATTATTAAAATTCAATATTAAAATGGTGAAAATTTGGCCGAGGCGGTTCGTAAACCTCGAACATTTATGGGTCGTCGTGAAGAACGCAATAAAGAAATTGGTCGAAAAATTCGAGCTGTTGAGACAAGTTAGTGATGTAAAGAATAAAACACGTGCACGTCGCTCAAGAACAGCCAAGATATTGCTGCTGTAGGCGAAAGTGTTGAAGAAAACCTAGGTTTGTCCATTTCTCGTCGTTCTTTGGAATTAGGCATTCCACAAATGTCATGACACCGTATTTTGCATAAAGATTTGGGTCATAAGGCTTATAAAGTTCAGTTAACACAAGAACTCAAGCCGGCCGATCATCAACAACGTCGTGTATTGGCTGATTGGGTCGTTGAAATGCAGGTGATCACAATTAGCCACCGAGATTTTGTGATTTGACACCTTGCGACTTCTTCTTTAGGGGTCAAGTGAAAGAGAAGGTCTACGCCAATAGCCCAGCGTCGATTCAAGACCTCAAAGATGGAATTCGTGAGTCTATCGAGGACATAGGGCAGCCACTTTGCGATTTGGTTATGGAAAATTTTATTAAAAGGATATGGTCCTGTAAGTCTGGTCGTGGTGGTCATTTGCCTGATGTTATTTTCCATTATTAACGGCATAGCTTCTTCTTTATATCTTCACTAGCGACCCGCCCCGGCTTCAAACGGGTGCCTCGTACGCGCTATTTATGCACGCTCTTCCCGCACCGGGCGGCCGGCCGGTACCGCCGCAAACGCTACGTCCGCAATTTTAAAATCTGTAATATCTTCGAAAATATTCACTTAAATCATACGATGTAAAGGGCCATGTAGATCTACAGGTTTTTAAATTCACATCTGAAACATACGATATACAATGCATCAGACAGAGAATTCTTCCGTCCAGTTGCCCAGATGAATAGTCGAGTCAATCACTTGCTGTAACACACTGAGTTCAGTTGTCTTACTTCTTTATTCTAGTCTTGTCTCTCTCTTATCGTTTAGAGGAGCGTAATTCTTTAGTATGGTAGGCAACAGTGAATACTTGAATCGAGTATTACGGGCAGCCTGACAAATTAAAAATTCTATACGTGTAGTTCGGGTTCCCTACCATACTGCGATAAGAGAGAGACGAGACTAGATTATCGCAGTAAGACAGTTGAATTCATTCAGTTATCGCACTTCATTATCTCGCCTATTCATCTGTGCAACTGTAGGGAAGAATTCTCTGTCTGATGCATTGTATATCGTATGTTCTCGATGTGAATTTCCAAATCGGTATATTAAATGAACAATGTATTCAAGATATTTTATTGGTTAAGGATTAATCCTGTATTGGTTGAAATCGCTTCGAAAATTAGCCATTATTCGTCGTAAAAAGTAAATGACAAAAAAAGTTATTGTGGGTTATCCATAAGAGATAGACATATACCATCACGGACTTTTCTGTAGACCTTTTCAATGTGTACAATACTTAGTACATTATTTTGATAAAACTCGTAGGGTTCAGCCTGCGTTTGCAATGTAAGCGGAAAAAATGAAATTATTTACGACATCACATTAGAAACCTCAAAAATAACAGTACTTCTCCACTATTTAATGGATGTTATTATACATATAAACCTTCCTCTTGAATCACTCTATCTATTAAAAAAACGCATCCAAATCCGTTGCGTAGTTTCAAAGATCTAAGCATACAATGGGACATAGGGACAGAGAAGTCGACTTTGTTTTATACTATGTAGTGATAATGAAATAAACATCCGATCATTTATATTGAAAAATTACATTTTTCTTTTAATACCAAAATAACACCTCTTATTGGAAAACCTTTTAGTAGGGGAACCGTAGACCAATTATCCCAATACGAAATAAATATACGGCACAAGTTCGCAACGCCGAACGTTCTTGGCGTTCATAAACAAAATCTACTTGGCTGCGTTAACGCGTGAAGGCATGTCTAGGTTTACTTTTTACGCTGGGCCTACAATGCAGAGATAAACGAAATACCAACCTGGAAGCTTTTGGTCTCTAGAAGTGTAATCAGATATTCCACAGTAGTTCGGAAGTCACCTCTTATAGATAATTCCTTCAAAGCAATAACCAAGTTCTCTCTAGCCTGTTCTCTGTCTTCGCCCCACGAGAAACAATGTCCAAATTGAGAATCTGCGAATTCGTGCAGACCTCCTGATGCTGCCACAGAGAAATAACCCCAAACGTTCTTGGAGGACCTGAAGTTGAGTTCTTGTACAGTTCCAGAGCTCGGTTTGAAACCTGAAAAGCAAAGGTAAGTATGTATTGGTATTATTATTATTAGAACCATTGGTAAACTATATGAATCAATTTAAAGCGGATAACTAATAATAACTGCGGTTATCATTGGTTCAGCCCTTGGTTATTCCCTTTTTGTCCTATATACGAAATACGAATAACCGGCCCTCGTCGTTTGCATGCGGTTTCTGTTTATTTGTCAATTATTGGTTTCGTGCTCGTTTGACAACTGACAGCACATCGGAGGTATAACAACCCCATTGTTCCTATGTAAATCATAGCACAACAACGAGAGATTTTGGTTTTTCGCAAGTGTTTCAGTTGATTTATTGCTTCTTTGGACTGAAAAATCGTGAAAATGGACCTATAAAATTGTTTAATAAGTTCAGATCATATTCATCGAGGACGATATGTAGAAAAATATCAGTTTTGGGCATTCACCCTTATCTACTGCAGAAGATTTATCTATCTAATGTGTCTTATTCCGATGATAAAATGTATCCTGATATTATTATCAATTAAATCAAGAAGACAAAGAGATTAGCCAGTTTCAGGATTCATATTTGAACAAGGAGGAAATATAGAACACTATAGGATGTATTTCCAATTCACCCGTTAGAGAAAGGAGATGGAGAGAACTTGTTAATGGACAAAATTGTTGTGATAACTTGAGTTTTATAAATATATGTCCTGAAATCATATCACTGGATTAAAACTCATCTGGATGTTCTTTAATTTGCAGTATATCTTTTCTTTTTTATATGAGACAAGTAAAAGGTGACTGCTATCTCTGCTTTTCACTATTTTATAGAATATAGCATAAGCATACTTACTTCTAACTCTGTATTTAAAAATTTTTACAATTACTTATTAGATAATTAAGTTTTTATTTATACAAGAGACTATAATTTGTTGGTTTGTATTGAATGATGAATGCTTCACTTTTTTTAAATTGTATTTAATAGAAATCGTTTTCTACGTTGTGAATAATTGAAATTTAATTGTTAATATTGATAAAATCCTTCATTTTTTCAATAAAATCATCATGGAATTCATGGGCTTTCATTTCAATAAACAAATATGATAATTTTTCTTCTTTCCATTTATTGAAGAATAAATA
Source organism: Propylea japonica (assembly GCA_013421045.1). Classification (NCBI taxonomy): domain Eukaryota; kingdom Metazoa; phylum Arthropoda; class Insecta; order Coleoptera; family Coccinellidae; genus Propylea; species Propylea japonica. Next base: position 54,610,455 of record CM024243.1, read on the forward strand.
TTATAAATATCATATGATTCACTGCAGCAGCATTCTATGTTTCCACTGAATAACTGATAATATCAGGATACATTTCATTTCAGAAAAGAGCCAAGTTAGATGGATAAATATCTTCCTTCTACAGTTGACAAGGGTGAATACACAAAACTGATATTTTTCTACATATCGTCCTCGATGAATATGATCTGAACTTATTAAACAATTTTATAGGTCCATTTTCACGTTTTTTTAGTCCAAAGAAGCAATAAATCAACTGGAACACTTGAGAAAAACCAAAATCTCTCGTTGTTTTGCTATGATTTACATAGGAAAAGTGGGGTTGTTATACCTCCGATGTGCTGTCAGTTGTCAAACGTGCACGAAACCAATTGTCAATATAGGTTATATTTATATTTTTTTATGTTTTATGCAATAAATACAAAATTCGATTCACAAATGTAAATTATTATGCTTCAAGTTCAACTCCATGCATCCCAAAATAGTAATGTTTGAAACGTGGATTCAATGTAACGATGAACATGTTTTTCAGAATTTTTTGTTCTGACAGAAATGATTCGAAGAGAAAATATTACCCAAAAATATACATGAGGACACTATCCAATAGATTTAAATTCACATGTATTGATATCGCTGTGGTATTTGGCTACATCTCACACGTCACAGTAAAGTTTGCTATTAATAAAACTTTTTTTGGGAACATAAATTCATAATTTTTTCTAACCGTCGAGAGCTATTAATTGCAACACAAAGCTTTACCCATTATCCAAGTAAAGAACGAATGATTCGTTATACAATGTCAGCAATCTTTAAGAACTTCTATTTTAAACAACATTTACAAGTCAGAAACTTTTGGATGCGTTTATTTCCGAGCCTAACTTAAAGATTTCAACAGGGTGTTTCATCATAAACTGGACAAACATATATATTCGTGTAGAGGATATCGGGAGAATCATTTTCGCCTTATACAATATATCCCGTTTTCGAAGCATAAGCGAGATACAGGGTGTTAAACGTTATTTTTGAGCAAGATTCTTATGAGTGTGGTCAGTTATGTATAACACTTAAAGGAACGGTTTTTGGTCAAATCTCAGTATTTTTGGGTTCTCTATTCAGAAAAGTTAACGAACTCCGAAAAAAAATTACAAAATGGCGGAAGACCTGCAATGTTCCAAATTTTTTTTGCGGTTGTCAAATTGACTTTTATTTTCTGAATGAACACAATTTTCTAAGAATTTCTGCGAAAAAATTTTTTCAAAAATCGAACACAAATTTTTTTTTTACATGTCTACAGCGATGAAAAAATTTCACTCGAAATGGATGAAATTTTGTACAATTGTACTTCTTGAATTATCAATTGCGAATATGAAAACAGAATTGTAAAATATCGAACGGTTTCGTTATTACAGTCATTCAAATATTTCGTTCAGACCTCTGAAATATTGAAAAAAAATTTGTTTTGAATTCTAGAGTCGAAATAATTGAATTATTGGCATGTCCAAACATTCTAGATGAATTGATACAAAAAAAATCAGTGAAACTCAGTTGGGACTCGAACCGACGTAGGTATTAAATAGGGAAATGGCACTGTTCTAAGGATATTAATATTCGTTGCCAGGCAACGGTAGTTCGTAGTTCATAGAGTTGGACAGGTATTTGAATTTCAGTGAATATAATTTAACCAGTAGTCAAACTCTATGAACTACGAACTACCGTTGCCTGGCAACGAATATTAATATCCTTAGAACAGTGCCATTTCTCTACTTAATACCTACGTCGGTTCGAGCCCCAACTGATTTTCACTGATTTTTTTTGTATAAATTCATCTAGAATGTTTGGACATGCCAATAATTCAATTATTTCGACTCTAGAATTCAAAACAATTTTTTTTCAATATTTCAGAGGTCTGAACGAAACATTTGAATGACTGTAATAACGAAACCGTTCGATATTTTACAATTCTGTTTCCACATTCGTGATTGATAATTCAAGAAGTACAATTGTAAAAAATTTCATCCATTTCGAGTGGAATTTTTTCATCGCTGTAGACATGTAAAAAAAAATTTGTGTTCGATTTTTGAAAAAATTTTTTCACAGAAATTCTAAGAAAATTATGTTCATTCAGAAAATAAAAGTCAATTTGACAACCGCAAAAAAAATTTGGAACATTGCAGGTCTTCCGCCATTTTGTAATTTTTTTTCGGAGTTCGTCAACTTTTCTGAATAGAGAACCCAAAAATACTGAGATTTGGCCAACAACCGTTCCTTTAAGTGTTATACATAACTGACCACACTCATAAGAATCTTGCTCAAAAATGACGTTTGACACCTTGTATAAGGCAAAAATGATTCTCCCGATCTCCTCTACACGGAAATATATGTTTGTCCAGTTGATGATGAAACACCCTGTATGAGTTTAATTCCTAAATGAATGAAACTAAGCGGATAATTGAATTTGTTTTTCTCAATATAAATCGTAACGTGGTTAAGCTCACTAATACATATTTTCTTCAAGTATGCTTCGTCATTCAACAGCTTTTGAAATTTGCCGCGTACACCCCTTATTTCCTAAAAAACAGAAGTTTAACCCAGCTCTTGAGTCTCAAATCTGGCGAATAAGGTGGATGTAGGAGAAATCCAAGTTCAATTCACGTAGTTTTACCATAGTTTTGATTGTTTTGTGACACGGTGCGTTGTCTCGATGGAACAAAATGTTTTCTTTCCCAAATGTGGTCGTTTCTTTGCAATTTCGGCCTTCAAACGCTCCAAAAATGCTATATAATATTCACTATTGTTGGTATTTCCCTTCTCAAGATAGTCGATGAATATTACACCACGCACATACCAACATACAGAGGCCATAACCTTTCCAGCCGATAGTTGTGCTTTCGGGCGTTTTGGACGAGGTTCACCAGTTGCTGTCCTCTCAGATGACGATCTATTTGATTCCGGAGTGAAGTGATGGATCCATGTTTCATCTATTGTCATATATCGACGCAAAAATTCCGATTTTTTACGTTTAAACATGGCCAAACACTGCTCAGAAGCATCAAAACTTTCTTGTTTTTGGTCAACAGTGAGCAAACGCGGCACCCACTGTGAACAGAGCTTTCTCATATTCAAATGCTCATGAAATATGAAGCCAACACTTTCTTTTGATATCTTTACGATGTCAGCTAACTCACGCAAGTACACTTTTCAATCATTCAAAGCGATTTTGTGAATTTTTTTGATGTTTTCTGGTGTTACCGCCTCATTTGGACGTCCACTGCGTTCTGCATAATCGGTGTCTCTACGAGTCTACGACCACGTTTGAAGTCAGCAAACCAACGTTTTATTGTTGTTTCTGATGGAGCGGAGTCCCCATAACACTTTTCAAGCCATTGCTTCGCCTGAACGGTATTTTTTCCCATCAAGAAGCAGTGTAAAATTAAACCACGAAACTGTTTTTGATCCATTGTTTTGAAAATTAAAATGGAAAAAAACTCTTAGCACAATAAGTCACAAACTAATGAATAGAATGTCATGAAATTTTAACAGCTATCTTTTGAAGGTTAGCATCAACTGAAAAAAAGTAACTGCAACAAAACCAGGGACTTTTCAGCCCATGTGATGGGAGCGTTTCGAAATCGAAGATGGTTGGCACAACATCCGATGGTTTTGCCAAGAGGTTTGACTCCAATGAGGGCTGCCGTTTTTTTCCTCGCTAGTTGGCGCCTCTGTTGCGTGAGGTCCTGTCAAAGTTCTTTGTACTGTCATTGATTTATTATTATTAAAACAAATTAATATTTATAAGTGTTCGGTGTTATAAGTCCTGTGAAAAAAGTGTACATTCTATTCCTTGAATACTGTACAATATCGAGCATGCCGCAGGGTTGTGCAGTTCCGTATTGTTCAGAGAAAAAGGGAACGATAGGACTGTCCTAAAGCAGCTGATGTTACCCCATCAAAACATTCTTATTTTCGTGATAAACATTTCAACCCTGGTTATAATACATGACCTAACGATCCTAATACAGAAAACCGTGAGTACCTAATAATCTATTACATTATGTTGCTTCAGACACTTTACTTTTACAATTGAATAAATGTAGTTATACATACTTAGTTGTATTACTTGTAATCTACTGTTGAAAATTTTTCAGCTATTCCTAAATCAAAACTGAAATCAATACCTAGCCAATTTTCTGGGTACCAGGAAGGCGAGGACAGATATGAATAAAATACTAGTAGAGAGAGTTCTTGAACGCAGAAAGAAATTTGAAAATGCAAGAATCGTTTCAACTGTAGAGGAAAATCAATATGTAGTCAAAAGAGCTCAACTGATACTGCTTTTTTGTCGGAACTTGAGAGTAATAGAAACATACCTACTTCGAATTGAAAATCTAATTGGTACAATTTTACTCTGGATTTTACAACTACAAACATTTCATGTTTGTTATCAATCAACTCACTAACTCAAGGAAAACATTTACTGTAAAAATATATATCAAGAACTTGTGTAAATAAATAAATTACCCTTCTTTAAATGAATGATTAGTGATTAGTTAGTATACATTGATCTCTGAGGTTTTCCTTTTCGCACATACTGTTTTTTCTATATATTTACTTATAATGATAAATGAGAGGATTGGGTGAGGTTTTATTGTTCTACTCCAAGTTTCAACACTTTTCAGCTATCACAGGTATCATGTAAGTAGGATAAAAGCAATTTCTCTTGAAATGATAATCTACTTCTGTAATAAACTTATTTCAAATCATGATAATGCGTTTCCACTGGAATTTTCATTCCTATCATAGTATTTGGATCTGTAAAAAGAAAAACCATAACTCTAAACTCAATAAATAAGCATACTTTCCGCAAGAAATGCGTATTGAAACTCTGAACAAACTCACCTTTGAATTAGCTCACCTTTTAGCCCGCTTAATTGGGCAACTATCTTCTGTAATACCGCTTTCAAAGCAGTGATATTCTTTGATCCGTGATTCATATTTGCTGTTATTAATCTGAATGTGTATGTGAAACTACTCCCATCCTCGTAAAGATTGAAAATAAGCAGAATACAGATTCACAATTACGTTTGAATATTTGACAATTCAAATTCTCGTGGACCTCACGCAACACTAGCGCCTCTAGCGGAACATTCATACGCGGTAGCCCTCATTGGTTCAATATCGTCATGTGTTCAACTCAGTACGGGATAAAAAAGTATTGGTATAGAAGTTTTTGAATTAAACATTTTTCTACCTACCTTCATCTGGGTTTTCTGAGGTTATTCTTGCAGCTATAACATGGCCCCAAGGTTGTGGTTTTTGTCTTGGTGTGTCAAAGTCTATCTCAGTTGTACCCCACGGTGATTCTCCATAGAGCAATCTAATATCTTTGATGTAATGCAGTGGAAGACCCATGGCGATCTGAAATAAAATACATCAATACTACATTCAAACAGCAATGACCCAAGAATAGATCCTTGTGGAATTCCACTTCACCTGTAATTGAGCTGCTGGAAGATTCACGTCAGACACCATCTCTGTGCAGGGATGTTCCACTTGAAGCCTAGGGTTCAATTCCAAGAAGTAATACGCACCGGATGGGTCGTATAGGTATTCAACTGTTCCGGCAGAAACGTATCCTACCATTTTGGCAAGACGAACTGCCGCTTTTTCCATGTCCTCGAATATATCCGGAGATGCTATAACGGCAGGTGCTTCTTCTATGATCTTTTGGTGTCTACGTTGTATTGAACAGTCACGACCGAAAAGGGATATTGCGTTACCTGAAAGAAGTGTGCTTTTGAGTATGAGGGTAGTTATGTTGTAATACAGGGTTTCCTTTCAACTTAGCCTATTAGACCTATTTGAAGAACTAGTGAATATTTGGTTCTGAAATTTTATGTGGAGCCTCAGGGGTGATGGAACTCTTCGCCTGAAATATTTTCAAGTCGACAGTGTTGCCCCATCTATCTTGAACGTATATCTACTTCCTTATTTCAAATGGAACTACCCATATTTTTATTTATGTATCGATTCAATATCGAATTCGTCTTGCACTGTTGCCAAGTTATGCACAAATTCTTGAAATTTTTCCCAGTTTAGAAATGAAATATTTCGATTATTTTTTATGCGAACAGAACAAAACTCAGTAGTCTCTAGTCTCATAGTAGAGAATTCCAGTATTCATGAGGTACCTTCCGTATTTTGATACATCGCAAGGTTTTACGAAGATTTTGCTCCAAAAATGTGGAATTCAAAATGGAATATTTCAAGATTTTCTTATAGCAACCCTATATTTATTTCACAGCATTTGATTCGAAATAAAGAATCAATAGCAATCTCCTTTTACACTCATTATTTATTCTGGATAGTTTTCGCATGAGATGATCAATACTGAAATAATTCAATATTTACAGTCATGATCTATGATTGTTCATCATGAAATGGCTCTATGATACAAGGTGCATTTGGTATTTACATTACTGATGCTCAGTTGCAGGAACGTCCATTAAAATTTAAAGGTCCATTAAACCCTTAATCCTCCATTAGTTCCTTGTAGTAATGGAGGATTAAGAGTTTGATGGACCTTTAAATTTTAATGGACGTTCCTGCAACTGACACTGAGTCGAGAGGATCGAGTTGATTTTTTTATCACGTGGTGTTCGAGTCTTTAGGGAATTAAATAATAACCAAACGCGATTAAAAATTTTGATTTGAAATTCTACCCTAAATAGTTGGTTTTTGTCAATTTATAAATCAAGATATGTATTTTAATAACATAAATATTGCCTATTGTTCCTTGGCAAATTTCGCATTCATAAACCATTGGCAAATTATTTTTGACCTGATCATCAGCAATTTCAATAATTCGTTATACCTTTTAGGGACCCCGCAGACTGCAGACTTTTAATCGGCCGATAGTTTAGTCAGGTTGGGCTGAAAATGCGCATACCGAGCCAACTTAACAAGTTTGCTCGGTGTGAGCACAACCTAACTATACTATCGGCCGATAAAAAGTCTGCAGTCTGCGGTGTCTCTTAAGGTTATATTCCCTCGATAGTGTTCGTGATCATGAAAAAAGTTTACCTATGTCATTCAAACACGACTCAGGTTGTTCCGCAATTCGCGGAGAATGCCAAAAAATTATTGAAAGAAACTGTAGGACCTTCAACGATCATTACGCACATTTGGCAAGAATGACTGGAAAGAAATTCGGAAAACTGTTTTAGCTGTAATCCTGGCCCAATGTTTATGACCTCAACCATAGAATCATACCAATAAATCATGGCTATAAAAAATTGAAAATTCCAGAACTTTTCATCTCATTCGAAAACTATTTGAAATAAATAATTTGGGAAAAAAGGGATTGACATTAATTTGGAATCGAATGCTGAAAAACAAATATGGGGTTGCCATTTGAGAATATCGAAATACAGTGGAACTTTCCTATAATGACCGTCTTTATAACGAATTTCTTTGTATAACGAATTCCGTACAAGACATTACACCTTGAATCCAAATTCCATATTAAAAACATCTTCTAAAACGAAGTACCTTCTCACTATAACGAAATATTCACTTTTTGAATGGGTATTGGTAAGAAGGTATAAGGGTGGGTTTTTTCCGAAATTTTTTCGGACGTACGTAATAAATCTCGACCCTACACTGAATCATTACGGCTGGCAGAGAGATCCTTCTGAAACAGTTTTGAATACACCCCTGGCTGTTTGGTTTCAATATAACCATCACGCTAGTGTGAAAAGTTGTGCGAAAATGTCTGAAAGTAAGTGCTTAAGGTTGCATGATAAACTGAAATTCATCAGTGAAGTTGACCGCGGCGTCGCCAACTATAGAAACAAATTTTCTGTACAACGAAATTTCTTTATAACGAATTTTTTTCGCGAATTTAGCGATTTCGTTATAGGGAAGTTCCACTGTATTTAAATTACAAGTTCGACATTGCCGGATCAAAATCTTCGGAAAACCATACCATGTACCAGAATACCTAATGTACCACATGAATGCTGAAACTTTCTACTATGAAACTACTTGGTTTCGTTCCCATAAAAAATTTCAAGAATTTTTAGTTGTTAGGAAAGAAAAATTATTGGGAATATTGGACACTATTTATTATCTATTGTTCACTTCGTGACAATGTCGACGTTTCGAAACAAATTCGTTTTTTTTCAAGGCTAGTTCCGATAAACAATATTGTACGCTTTTTAAAAACATTAAGATTTTACAAAGAAATCGGAAATTCTTGGAGAGCAGATACACAACGCTAACATTCCATCACCTTGTCATAGTGTCCAATATTCCCAATAATTTTTCTTTCCTAATTCTAAAACAAGGGATAATAACCAAGTTATTATTTTTTTAGTAGGTTATTCTGCGAATTCGGTATTGAATCCATACTAAAAAAATATTGGTAGTGCAATTTGAAATGAGAAAGTAGATATGCATTTAAGATAGATGTGTCAACTCTGTCGACTGGAAAATATTTCAACAAGAGTTCCTTCACCCCCAAGGCTTCACCTAAAATTTCTGAACGACATGTTCACAATTTCTTCAAAAACGTCTAATGTCTAAATTTGATAGATATGCCATTGGTCGTTGGCCAATGACAAATACGGCCGTTGTTGGCCAATGACCAACCACGGCCATTTGAAGAACTTACCGTACATATCAGCGAGTAGTTGTACTTCAAGATGTCTGGCACACTTTGCAAGCTTCATGACAAAGATAGGACTACCCGGTATTTCGGCTTGGACCTGTCTGAAGGCTTGTGCAAAATCCTCGGCGTTCTCAACCTTCCTGATACCTTTTCCTCCACCTCCTTCAGAAGCTTTAATCATTACGGGAAAACCTATTTTTTGAGCAGCACTCAAGCCTTCTTCGGCGTTGGAAACACATCCTTTGGCGAAGAGCTCGGAGGATATCTTGATTCTTTTTCCGGAATACTGGGCCTTCAGCTCTATGAAAAGAGGTGTGGTTTATTTTGGTGAAATTAGAAAATGGAGGAATCTCAGAGTAAGAAGTAAACTTAGAGATGTCCCTACGTGTGAAAAGCACTGCATTGTAATCAACCAAGCTCTAGAGTGAGATGGAAAGCATTTTACTGCCGCACTGGGGTGAAGCTCAGCCTTCTAAACCCCCGGGCCCGGTTATAACCAAGATTGGCAACGCTGTAGTGAGATATACCCTCCCAACATATTGAAACACAGCCTTCTGAAGTAGTCTCTATGGATAGCTGTGTTACAGGCGCAAGCGTGAGCGCTAGTAAACATCTAGTGGTAAATAATTCAGTTTTTACTGTTGATTGTTGCTATTAATGTGAGAATGAAATGAAATAAGCCTTTTTCATCTTAAGAGCTTTTTCCACAAGAATAAATCGTACTTCTTCTTCGTGCGGTGCTTTCCGGCCGAACTGAGGCCTAGTGGTCCATTGTTCACCCGCATCGTTCTATAGAGACTCAGCTCCTCAGAAACGAAGACAGAAATGTCGCGAGTCTGCCAGGAGTGGTCCCTCTCACCATAGAAATAGTAGGTGTTGGATTTCCTAGGTGTGTTGACCTTAACTCAGTTAGGTTACCACAGTTGAACAAAATATGCTCAACCGTTTCATCAGTACTCTTGCACCACCGGCATAGGGAGCAGCTCGTCAATCCCATTCTCTTCAAATGTTTGTTAAACAGGTGACCAGTCAATGCACCAGACCGAGTTGTTTCCTCTCCAGCAACAGAAGTCTATTGACCTCAGGTCGCGAGGACGGTCTCCCAATGAGAATCCTCGACCACCTCAGGCCCACCCCCGCGCTCCATTCCGAGGAAAATTTCCTGTTCAGCCAGCTCCTGAAGAAGCTTCTGACAGATGTGCGACAGATTGGCAGCGCAGGCTCCACCAACAAATGCTAATCTGGCTTCCTACCTAGCCAGTTTATCTGCCTTGACGTTACCAGGTATATCCACATAAGCCGGACACCAGATTACTTTCAGAAAGTTACAGAGCCCAGCCCACGCAGAGATTTCCTGCATTCTTCTACGAAAAGAGAGTCAACTCTAAGATCAGATAGAGATTTCAGAGTTCCCTGACTGTCGCAACATATGTAAATGTGCTGGCCAGAGTATCTCCTGCGAATATTTTCTAGTGCGCAGGCAAGAACCGCAAATAGCTCAGCTTGCACAATGGAACAGTCCTGTTGTTAGCGGTCATACAAAGATTCTACTTGGCTGCGTCAACAAATGCGTGAAGGCATCTCTAGGTTTACTTTTTACTCTGAGGGAGGAAGACTTACCTGAGCCTGACCAGGGTAAAGTAGGAACTTCAGCAGTTTGGGCAACGATTGAAGATGCTATCTTGTCACCTAGGGCCCACATGGCTTTCTCGTTGGGTCCGATAAATGATATGTTGTTTTTGTGAAGGAGTTCTGGTAATTTTGGATTCTCTGAGGCGTGACCCCAACCTGCCCACACAGCCTATGCGAAACGATGGAAGGTTAGTTTTTATAAAGTAAAAAAAAATATTATTATTATTATTATTAAACAATTCGAAAGGATTTCATGGCAACTGCCGAAGAGGTTTGAACAATTGAGCAGAGAATAATTATAGTCGATAAAATCAACAAATCAATGGTTTTCTAATAAAAGGTGTTATTTTGAATAGCACGCTATTTCGGTAGATGTCACGTTTGAAGCTGTCATTTTTTGACATTTGACAAGTAGAAATTACGCCATTGATAAAAATGGAACGATACACGCTTCAAGAACGCATTGAAATAATTCAAATTCACTATAAAAATGGTGCAAATTTGGAAGAAACGGTTCGTAAAACTCGAACATTTTTGGTAGTCGTGAAGCACCTTGTCGGGCCTCAATAAAGAAATTGATGGAAAAATTCGAGTTGTTGGAACAAGTTAGTGATGTGAAGAATAAAACCCGTGCACGTCGCTCAATAAAAGCCGAGGATATTGCTGCTGTAGCCGAAAGTGTTGAATAAAACCCAGGTTTGTTAATTCTTCCTCGTTCTTTGGAAATAGGCATTCTACAATGATTTTTTATGGCCAAAATTGGATGGTATTTATCTCGACAACGTTTACTTTCAACAAGACAACGCTACGTGCCACACAAGCAACTAAACCATTGATCTTTTGAGGGAAAAGTTTCCGGACCGTATTATCTCTCGAAGAGGTGATCACCATTGGCCACCCAGATCTTCTCATTTAACACCTTGCGACTTCTTCTTTTGAGGCCACGTGAAAGAAAAGGTCTACGCCATTAGCCCAGCGTCGATTTAAGACCTCAAAGATAGAATTCGTGAGGCTATCGAGGACATAGGGCAGCCACTTTGCGATTTGGTTATGGAAAATTTCATTACAAGGATATGATCCTGTAAGCGCGGTCGTGGTGGTCATTTGCCTGATGTTATTTTCCACTATAAACGGCATAGCTTCTGCTTTATAATGAAATAAACATCCGATCATTTATATTGAAAAACGGCATTTTTGTTCCAATATCAAAATAACAGCTTTTATTGGAAAACCCTTCATTATACTCATACTCCTGAGCTATTCATACATAGAGGTTAATTCACCTTGATAATACCATTGTTTAAGGAGAAGATAGTTAGTTACTCGCCCTGTTAAAGGCATTGGATGTGCGTATGTGGCGGTACCTATTAGAATTATGTGGCAAACTCTGAATTTTTAGGGTCCATCCTAATACGCCCTCTTGGCGGATACTAGAATAATTACTTAACGGTAAAGAGGTTTCTACTTCTGCTATGAAACTATATTTTTATGACGTGAAGTTTGAAGAATCGAAACATTCGAAACTGAGTAAATTCCAACACATGTTCGTCGATGAATAGAGGGTTCCAGTTGGGAATTTTATTACTTTGATAATTACAGGGTCTGTTTATGTTATGCGATTCTAGTTTTTCTATTCTAAGGTAGTGAAGAGAATAAGTTTTAAATTTGAATCGTAGTTGAAGGCAAAATATGAAATAGAAAAAATTGAATATAAGAATAGTTTTTGGTTTTTGCCGAATTAAACGTGTTTTAAATTGAATCGCAAAACGTGAATTTATTTGGTTAGACTTTATTTTGAACAAGTTTTTTTGATAGCCATGAATTCTTCTTCAAACAAATGCGACGAATAATTAGTACCAACGTGAGGTCTTTGCACTCACGAAAACTATGATAAAAACATTACCTATTTAAAAAGTTATCGCAGCGAAATTGAGGCGTTTTCCTCATTATTAAATTATTTCGGTTCAGAATACGACTGTAGTTTCGAAATACTGACAATACTGAAATGTATTATTATTGGCAATATATTTCTAATCAATGTCATTGAAAAAAAAATATACTTTGTTTCTCTTGTGTTGAATTCTTGAGTCAATATAGACTTTGGCGGCAATAAATCGTATCCTTGATGACGATACGTGGTCAAATTCAATATATCCGATTGAAGTGAATTTCATTTCGTGAAGGAAGATTGGTATATTATACTTAATATTCATGCAAAATTTCAAAAAATCGCATTGTGTAAACCATAGAAAATTCAATTGAAATTCGAAAAAAAAATTGCTATATTTCCAAAACAAGATATCCGTTGCAAGTTAAATTTATTTTGTGTATGAACATTGATATACTGAATGTTCATTCAAAATTTCAAGAGGTTCGCATCATCCGAACCATAGATTTGGTTTTTTTAATTGTCAATTTTTTACATATTCCAGTTTTTCAATAATTTCCAGAATATTATTCCGATCGTGGTGAGATTCAGCATTTATAAATTAAGTATCAAGTCCTATACAAATTTTTGCGGTTAAAGCCTCATTGTTCCGCCAAAGAACGAGCGTTCGAAAGGGCTTTCTTAATTTTTTTATACTTATATTGCAATGGAAATTTCAATTAAACGGGTAGTGATCAGGGTACGAATGTGTCTTTTGAAAATTTTGCTTAAAATTATGAATTTTCTAGGAATATCTTGCTTGGTTTGAACTGATACCTCCTGTAACGTGAACATACGATGAGTTTCTCCTGAAAATGGCGTTAAAAAAAATGCAAGAAAAGCCCCGGGTGTCAATTCACGGGATCACTCGCTCACGAACGTATACGTTCGTGAGTGAGTAAAATCGAAAGAATAGGTCGAAACAAGTTAATTCCTGAGCATATCGTCAACGAATCGTTCGGTTCGGACGAAAGTGTACATTCATTTTGAACGGATAAAATCATCACAATTTCAAGAAATCTACTCTCAAAATGTCACGAACGTATCGTTCGTCGAACGAGTGTTCTCGAGAATTGACACCATCAGGTACTTTTGAGCTCTCGTCTATTAGTAGAGCAATAATTCTATCACATCAAAATTGTATGGGACTTGAGATTCATGCTTATTATATGAATGCAAAATCTAGGCACGACCGGAATTATGTTCTGGAAATGATTAAAAAAATGAAATATGTAAAAATCCAGTAATAACATTAAATTGAATTATATGGTTAACATTATGGCCACAAAATTTTGCAAAAGGCTTATTATGGGCATCTTGCATGTGGCCGCAAAATTTAATATCGATTGGTTTTGTTTTGTCTGAGATATGGCGGGACGGAAACTTTGAATGGCCATATTTTATGGAACACCCTGTACGATTTGGCTGGTTAACGAAAGAGTCTAGAACAAACAGAACAGAATTGTATTTGATCTCGGATTCGTCATCACGGAGTAGAACCCTATCGTTTGAGGCCGTTTCAGCTCAAAATTCGTTAATTAGAGACACAAACCGAATATTATTATTATTTTAAAGCCTGTCTATCCTCAACGTGTAAGTGTTTAGTGAAGTTTATGGTCCGGCGGAGTCTTTGGGACCTCAACTAATTACTTAACTTGGCGCTATCGAGAGATAATTAACGATTTTTTTTATGATCGGAAGCTTTTTCTGTAAAAGCTCGATCAACGGTTTAGTTGGTTGTGTGGCACGTAGTGCTGTCTGGACAACGTTTACTTCAACAAGACAGCACTACGTGCCACACAACGAACTAAACGGTTGATCGAGCTTTTACGGAAAAAGCTTGGTGAAAGAGAAGGACTCCGCCAATAGCCCATTGTCGATTCAATACCTCAAAGACGGAATTCGTGAGGCTATCGAGTACATAGAGTAGCCACACTTTTCGATTTTGTTATGGAAAATTTCATTGAAAAGATATTGTACTGTGAGCGTGGTCGTCGTGGTCATTTGCATGAAGTTATTTTCCACTATAAATTAACGGCATGAAATAAACATCCGATCATTTATTTCAAAAACTATAATTCTTCTTTGAATATCAGAATGACACCTCTAACCGGAAAACCCTGTATATATGTACAGCGAAGTGATTTGAAGCTTATAAGCGCTTGTTCATACTGGGAAAATTCATTCATGAATATCATTGGAGCTGTTGGTTTCATTCTATTTCTTTATGCATTCAACCTTAGTCTAAGCATTCAACTTTCACCTTCAAATCCTGAACGTTTTGTGAAAAATACCAGTTTTGAAATGTTCCTTTTGGAAACACTTTCATTACGTGGCTTTGATTATTGAAACAATAATTATATCATTCATTTATATTCAAGAGACTGCATAGGTACCTACAAACAGGATGCCCAAATTTCTTTAGCATAAACATAAAAATTTCTCAAATCATTCACTTCTTTAATATAATATTTCTTTGCTACTGAGTTAAAAAAATTCCTTCTAGCGATCTCACGACGAAATCGAAAATATTTCTCAAATCCCAACCCAACCCCAAGGGCCTCAGAGTAATAAAAATTTTTATTACTCTGGACCCTCGGATATTTCATACTACAGGCATACAAGAGAGAAGTTGTCGAGCAAGATGCAAGACACGTTGACGTGAAGAAAAATTGCTCGCCACAAGAGACATCTGTGGTTCATTATACGCAAAAAAATACTCGTCCGAATTTTTAACCTTGTACATAGGCAACCCATCATGTTGGACCTCTTCCGGAGTGGCGCCCTCTAACGATATTGTCCAATATCCTCCAATGATATTTGAACCGAAGTAACTAACTATCTTCTCCTTAAACAATGATAATACACTTCGTGTATATTGTTCAAGAATTCTGCATTATAGAGGTGGGTAGTCGCAAGGATTGGTTCGAGATGGCGCTAGTAAGATTAAATTCTGGAGCAAGTACTGTTTGGACGGTTCTTGTACGGTCGAAGTTTAGACGTGCGCATAAGATCGATTACTAACAGTTTCGTGACCGTCAAATTACCGTACAAAAGTCAGCTGTTGGAACAAACCTTTTATCGACGAGTATTATGAACCAACATCTCTATGTGTTGACAACTTTCAATGCCAATTAGACTACAAAAGAAAGGCACAATTCTAAAGTTTGAAGAAGGAGTCTGATATAGACACCGAAACGTTACATTATCCTTTTCATTTATTTCCTTTTTATTTTTATTGTTAGGCAACAATTTTTTCAAAACCAATTTGCTCCTGACAAATTAGTGCAAGGATTTAAGCAGGAGCATTTCATCTTAATTAATCTCAACTAGGTAGACAGCGACTAATAGTCAAGATACTTCAAAGCGTGAGCGGAGCGAACGCGTTAATAAATTGAGACCATTAGTCGCTTTATTAATAACCGAGTAGATAACAATATTTTTCTGATGATCTCAACATGAATTGTATATAAATTCTTGATTGAAATATAATAATATAATTTTGCACAAGACATACATTTGGCCTAATGGAATTTCTATGTTTCTATACGTTCCAGTAGAGTTTCGATATTTCTCGTAGTGCTTCTGAATACTCAATTTACGATTGCCATGAGGATTGCACATTAAAATATAGCATTAATGTTGAAATGTTTGAAATAGCCGAAATTGAGCATTAAAATGGCTCTATGATAGTCAATTTCGTACACATAAAAACAATTTTCAATTCGAGGTCGGTGGAACATTTTTTTTATTATTTCTGTTCCAGAGACTAGGAATAAAAACCTAAAAACATTTTTTGAAATGCAGAATCCTCCCAGATCACTCAATTTCTTACCTGAACTTGTAAACGGATAGCAATGTCCACAATTAATTCTACATTGGCGTAGTTATTGTTGTTGGTACCGCCGGGTACAGGAACGTAATGATCGGCCATCTTGATATATTCCGCGTTAGCCTTTAAGTCTTCTGGGGTCACCATGACTACGAATCTCACAGCCCTTTCGTTCTTGAACATTTCGTATGACCATCTTCTTACTGATCTCATGCATTTTACTGCAGCGATGCCGTTGTTGGCGATTAGTACCTGAAAGAAGAAAGTATTTATTATCATTTGAAGGCAATTTATCAAAGGCAAACCACACACCACACAAAGCATGATTGGGCAATCAAATCGTAGATTTTGATTCAAGTCGGTGGTTTACGTCATATATACAGGAAATTGTATTGCCTTTCCAACAAGTTGCTGCTCGACCCCTTTTCCCTATTCAAAAATGAGAGCTGGTAAGGGGTTGCAGCTAGAGGCGTAGTGATTTCAAAGTGATTTTAACACCCTTATTTTTTCCCCTTTCAACAAAATTTTACCTGTCCAAGCGTTTTTCGTTATTCCATCCCAAAGCTCAAAATTCGGGGTGGAAAGTTATGGATGGTCCACCCTGTATGATGAGAATTGACTCAATAGAAAGTGACGAGTGTAGATTATGTGGAGCAGGAGAAAGAAACTCCGTTGTAGGCTGGTTGTAGGTTTTATTACCTACAACTTTGCTTTCAAACTTTTTTCTGTAGGACGTGTAATTTTGGGTTTCATTTCATTAAAGTTTTTTTTGTTCCCAAAAGTATCGACCCTGGTCTATTATCCTTCAGTACACCTATAAAGTACCGGGTTTTTCACTATAATTTGACCCCCCCTTTAACTTTGTTACTGAAAGAGATACAGAAAAATGTACTGAGGTTTTACAATATGAATTCACGTAATGGAATATACAGGGTGTTTCCTAAACATGCGACAAAAATTCAGGGGGTTGTTCCTTGGACTATTTTAAGCATGTTCTGTCCTTTGATGATTTTTGAAAAACCTCTTTGTTTCGAAGATACAGGGCGAACAACATTTTTCATATTTTCAAAATTAATAATAGTTTAAATAAAAATGCGTACCGCACTGTGTTTACTAAGTAGGTACAATTTATTTTTAAATTTGTTTAACAACATTCCAATTACTAAAAACGACCAGTTTTTTGACTTAAAATTGATAAGTTCAGATGGTAAAGGAATACAGATTAAACACGGTTTTCATTTGAATTCGTTTTGTGATGTATTAGCAATTAACATTTTATCTTTGACTATTATGAATCGCTATACACTGGCTAGAGGTGGTCATTTTCAACAGTTTTTGTAGGTTAAGTTAAATTTTCATGTAATTTTTCATAATAAAATGTTATTAACTAAAATTTTGTCTCCCCTGTATCTTCGAAACAAAGAGGTTTTTCAAAAATCATCAAAGGACAAAATATTCTTAGAATAGTCCAAGGAACAATCCCCTGAAATTTTGCCGCATGTTTAGGAAACACCCTGTATACAGGGTGGCCAACATATTGATTGCAACTTCATTTTTTCAAACGGAACACCCTGTATATTTTTCCATATTTGGCTAGCTCTTTTTCCCCTGATTTCGAATATGTAACATATGTGGGTATATCTTTTTTATTCTGAGTACCACAGAGTCTCAAATTTTAAGAACCACCTGGCAAGCTCTGTAATCATTTGTCAAGTGGCGGACTGCGTTTACTGAAAATGCCCATATCTGGAGTTATGATAACGTCAATTGGAATATACAGGTTGGGAAATTCACATCTGAAACATACGATATACAATGCATCAGACAGAGAATTCTTCAGTCCAGTTGCACAGATGAATAGTGAAGACAATCACGTGCTGTAACACACTGAATTCCGTTGTCTTATTGTTATATTCTAGTCTTGTCTCTCTCTTATCGTATAATCGCATAATTCATTTAGTATGGTAGGCAACACTAAATACTTGAATCGAGTATTTTGGGCAGCCTGACAAATTAAATAATTCTATATGCACGTGAACTGCAGGTTCCCTACCATACTGCGATAAGAGAGAGACTAGACTAGGTTATTGCAATAAGTCAACGGAATTCATTCAGTTACAGCACGTGATTATCTCGACTATTCATCTGTGCAACTAGACGGAAGGATTCTCTGTCTGATGCATTGTATATCGTATGTTTCAGTCTTCAGATGTGAATTTCCAAATCTGTATAAAGGGTGAGCAACATTTTGAATGCAACTAACACCCTGTCCGTTATATTCTTCCATCTTTTGATTTTTTTCATCCTTATCTCGAATATACAATATATGCGTATGTGGGTGCGTCTCTTCAATTTTCAGAGTTTCAATGTTTTGAAATGATGATACCGAATAAAAAAAATATTTGAAATACCTACGAAGTTCTTAATATTCAAACAATTCATTTAAAAGAATTATTTTAAAACGCATACTCAACAATTACTCAACCAACAAAAAATAATAAACTATGGTAGTATGGTATGCATAACATCCACTAAAGAAATTGCTCAAAATGACCATTTTCATTTAATACACATAGTTTATATCGTTGTCTCAAGTTGTTAAGACTATTTTTGATAGCATTATTATGGCTCTGATTCAAATCAGATATCGAAGCTCCAATTTTGTTTTTAATCATTACAATATTATCATTATTGCTGAAGTAAATTTTTTCAGGAAAATCCATAAAAACGTGTCCAGCGGGGTCAAATCGGGACTATTTGGTGGCCATGAAATGGGTGCGCCTCTACCAATCCAAATATCAAATTGGCCACTTGAATGTTCAAGAACTTTATGGTGCTCAGAATAAGGAAGATAGACCAACATATGTTACATATTCGAAATCAGGGGAAAAAGAGCTGGCCAAATATGGGAAAATATACAGGGGTATTCCGTTTGAAAAAATTGAGTTGCCATCAATATGTTGGCCACCTTGTATATATTTCACTTTGTGGAGTCATATTAAAAAACTTCAATTAATTTCGTGAAACTTTTGTATGAAACATTTTTTTGTATCTCCTTTAGTAACAAAGTTAAAGGGGGGGTCAAATTATAGTGAAAAACCCTGTACATACATAAAAAATTCTCAAACCCAGTAGTCAGTGAATGAGCGATTTGAAGGTTTAATTGATATTTAAGTTATTTGACAAAGTCAATTTTCTTGTTTCACAAAATTACAAAATTGCCATTAACATATCATAAATCGTCATCAAATATGCATTCTCAATTCTGTAACTTCGAGACCTTGGCATGTTCAAATATTTAAATTTCGAATAAACATACAGAGTCGTAATTTAAGGAAATACATAAACTATTCTCATTCTGAATTTATGGTTATTGTTCCTCGCTTTTTTCAATCATTTAACTTTATTAATTTTTTATCTCAATACAGAATTCCAATTCATTTTCCGAAATCAAGATATTGATGAATTTCTTGCGGAAAGCATTTAGTATTGATAAAATAACCTATTTTGGCTCATAAATAGTTAATGTGTCAATCAATGAAACATTTGCCAGCGCAGATTATTGACAAATTTTGAGTAAAACAACAATTGATAAATTCGGGATCTTAATCTTCAGATGATAGATATTTGACATTAAGTTCCTATGAACTATGGGTTTCTGACGAATTGGTTCTGAGATACAGGGTTTTGAAATCAAAAGGTTTTCGAATATTTTCGCTACCCCATACGATTTTTGTTTGCTTTTTGGTAGGTTATGAGTGCGCATCAAAACACAATTTTTCAATCCAAAATTATTCTCAATTTTCACTAGTGACGTCCGTACAGACTTCTGTCCTAATGGTAAGCTCATGCTTTGTTTTTTAATTTAAAATTGTTTTCGTAATCACCACATGATTAAAAAGGAGAATGGTATCTTGAAAGTAAAAATGAAAATGAAGGGACTGAGTTGCCTTCATCTGAGTCCAAACTATTTCGAAAGTAATCAAAGAATTTCGTGATTCTCCAAGAAAAAATAACATTTTATTTTTTACTCAGAAAGTATTCGTCGCAGGTAAAAAACTCAAGATACTATTCTCACTGTGAAATATTCGGTTATTATGAAAATAATCTTGAATTTGGACAAAGTCATTGGAGTACCATTTTTTCACCAAATTTATTAGGACAGTATGTATGGACGCCACTGGTGAAAATAAAAAATAATTATCGATTGAAAAATATGATATAACCTAACAAAAGGCAGAAAATATTCCCGAAAAATCTTTTTTTTTATTTCTACCCCCCAATATCAGGAACATTGAGTCAGACACTCATAGTTCATAGGAATAGAACTTCACCACATAGTATAGAACAAAGTCGCTTTCTCTGTCCCTATGTCCCTTTGTATGCTTAAATCTTTGAAACTACGCAACGGATTTTGATGCGTTTTTTTTTATAGATAGAGTGATTCAAGAGGAAGGTTTATATGTATAATAACATCCATTAAATAGTGGAGAAGTATTATTTTTGATGTTTCTAATGTGATGTCGTACCGTGCGATACCGAGGCGGGTCGCTAGTTATATCATAAAATAATCTGAGGTTGAAGATCCTTAATTTTGAGCCCTTATTCTGAAACACCCTGTGAAGGGTTTACCAATAAAAATAAAGCTTGGTGTATATCTCAGTATAAATAGAAAATGTAGACGGGACACCATGCATACATGTCAAAGTATGTAGAGGGTTTTCCAATGAGAGGTGTTATTTTGAATAGCCCGCTATTTCGGTAGATGTCACTTTTGACGCTGTCATTTTTTGATATTTGCCAAGTAGAAACTACGCCATTAATAAAAATGGAACGATACACGCTTCAAAAACGCATTGAAATTATTAAAATTAACTATAAAAATGGTGGAAATTACAGAGACGGTTCGTAAAACTAGAACATTTTTGGGTCGTCGTGAAGCACCTTGTCGGACCACAAATTAAAGAAATTGGTTGAAAAATTCGAGCTGTTGGAACAAGTTTGTGATGTGAAGAATAAAACCCGTGCACGTTGCTCAAGAACAGCCGAGAATATTCCTGCTGTAACCGAAAGTGTAGAAGAAAACCCAGGATTGTCAATTCCTCGTCGTTCTTTGGAATTAGGCATTCCACAAACGTCATTACACCGTATTTTGCATAAAGATTTAGGTCTTAAGGCTTATAAAGTTCAGTTAACACAAGACCTCAAGCCGGCCAATCATCAACAACGTCGTGTCTTTGCCGATTGGGTCGTTGAAATGCATGAACATGATCCGGACCGTGTTATCTCTCGAAGAGGTGATCACTATTGGCAACCGAGATCTTGTGATTTAACACCTTGAGACTTCTTCCTTTGGGGTCACGTGAAAGAGAAGGTCCACGCCAATAGCCCAGCGTCGATTCAAGACCTCAAAGATGCAATTCGTGAGGCTATCGAGGACATAGGGCAGCCACTTTGCGATTTGGTTATGGAAATGGTCCTGTAAGCTTGGTCGTGGTGGTCATTTGCCTGATGTTATTTTCCACCATTAACGGCATAGCTTCTTCTTTATAATGAAATAAACATCCGATCATTTATATTGAAAAATGGCATTTTTCTTTGCATATAAAAATTACACCTCTTATTGGAAAACCCTTCAGATAAGAAAGCACACTGAGAACACTCTTATGAACTTAATTCTTAAATGAGCATGATTTTACCTTGTTGATGACTTTATTTCCATTGAACCTCTTGACGAACTCCTCTGGCGTGGCTACGGTGAAATCCTTCTCCTGCATCCTGTTGTGTAGCATCACAGTTCCCTGAGACATGCTAGGCCTGAAAAAATCAGGAATGTCGTAAATTTCCTTCGCCATAATTTCGGCATTTTCAACCGGCAAACTTTTTTTAGAGGTTAAAACGTAACGGGTCTGATGAAAGGCACGCCACTGTATCCTCCTGATCAGAAATCTAGCAGGCACGGACATTTTCGAAGAAACACGTTGCCATAGTTACGACAAAATTGACCGTGAAAGAAATCGATGTGGTCTGACAACAACGCAGGGGTGTTATTGATCGAAATTCTCAATTTCCGGTTGTTTTTTCAACGTTTATTTCGTTTTATAAGCGTGGGAAATATCACAGCACGTGTTCGGAAAAAAGCCGGAATTGAAATCTAAATATAGATGACAACGAGGTGGTCAGTGCTGACGTTGCCATATCTCGAATACATAAGGGGTTTCCACTCGAAAAAATCAGATGGAAAATTCATTCAAAATCAAGAAAATTTCGATGAATTCGAATACGAAATCACATTCTACACCATTTCATTAGCTTCACCTATACAGAGTGTCTGTAAACAAATGCGAGGGACTTAGGGAGGTGATTCCTCGATGAAAATAAGCAGGGGTAGTTAGTATAATTTTGTTTTCGTAATAGACCTCCCTTCCAAGATACAGCCTTTGAAAGGCGATGGCGAGTTGACAGTTTTAAGTTTTTTAGGATTCCTTAACTGACTAACTATACAACTAACTATACAAAATATGATTCATTAAGTAGATGTTACTAACACAATTTTTTTGAACCCATAACTTTATTATTAGGGGTTGAAAATAACAACCCCTCATGATTTTCCTTCAAAAATTGTTTTCGTGGGATAGATTTTCGAAAAATAAAATTTTCTTATGGTTTTCCATTCAATTCTGGATAAAAAAGTCTCCTGCAAAATTTCGATACAGTTGATACTTTTCTCGGAAAAAATAAAAACTTACAAGCAGTTATGATCACTGTTCATTCCATTTCATCGTATGTTCCATAGAATGAATATTCTAAGATATTGTTTATGCTCAAAATTGGTTTTGTCAATTATGCTTATTAATCGAAAGAAAGTTCTATTTGTGAAATTAAAATATTACGGATATAATTTTCTTCCGGAAATTAGTAATTAAATCTTCAGAAAGATTTATAGAACATCTTTATCTCCTGTCATAGACATACAATATCTTAGAATATTCATTCTACGGAACACTTATACGATGGAATGGAATGAACAGTGATCATAACTGCTTGTAAGTTTTTATTTTTTCCGAGAAAAGTATCGACTGTATCGAAATTTTGCAGGAGACTTTTTTTCTCCAGAATTGAATGGGAAATCATAAGAGAATTTAATTTTTCGAAAATCTATTCCACGAAAACAATTTTTAAACGAAAAACATAGGGGGTTGTTATTTCAACCCCTACTAATAAAGTTATGAGTTCTAAAGAAATTGTGTGAGTAACATCTACTTAGTGTATAATTTTATGACTCAGTATTTTTTTAAGAAACCATGAAAAATTAAAAACTATCAACTCGTCATTGCCTTCCAAAGGCTATATCATGGAAGGGGGATTGAACTACCCCTGCTTATTTTCAGCGAGGAATCATCTCCCAAAGTCCCTCGCATTTGTTTACAGAAATCCTGTATAGGGTAACTATGGCCAGAAAACCGAACAGGTAACAGACTTTTTTGAGTCATTCATATTTAACAAGGCTTTTGACGATGTGTGGATTTTATCGCACTTTTTCCTAGAAGAAAAGCGAATCATAATTTTATCCTAATGCCATTAACTTTGAAATTTTGAGTCAAGAGTGGTCTTAAATGACTCAATTGAGCTCGCTGGTGAATAATCCGAGGTCTAAAGAAAGTGAATTTGTGAGACCCGTCGTAAACAAACTTTGGAGCGAAATAAGTCAGGAAAATTTTCAGAATATCTCGGTGATTTTTCTCAATCTGTTTTGCGTATCTCTCGCATTTTTTTATTTTTTAACAACTGAGAGCAACATCAGTTGATTTTTCCGCTCCAAGTGTTCTTGCCAATTTCCATGAAATGGGATATAACCATCCTATTTTTGCTATCATAGTTCATGTTATCAAAGTTTCAATATACAATCAATTCTATTTCAGGTAATCTTCGTATAGAATACAAATAGATAATAGATTTTTATAAATGAACCATCGTTAACATGTTCGATGACGTCATAGACGACCTCTAAAAAGCCGATACTGTAATTGAATATTCAATACAAATAAAACTTTAACCATATTTTTTTTTATTATAGATATTTATGGCGTTTTGAAATTTCAGCACTTCAATAATCCACTGGCGATACTAAGAAAAAATTGCATATCGTAAAACTAAGTTTTATCATCATCCTCTGGATTTTGAAAATCCATTTAATACAATTTACAAAAATTTCTGTGGATTTTCATTACAGGACTTTGCCCATTCAGTGCAATTTTTTGCGACGTTGCCACTCTGATATAGTTTCCTGACCTTGGAAGCAAGTTCCAATATTTATTCGTTGAGGAAGGAGAGAATTTTACAGTTTGGTGGTGAGAATAATATACAGGGTGTCTGGTAATTCGATGCTTCAAAGGGGATTTATACTATATATTCAGTGTGTTTGGTCATGACTCAGCGATAATTTAAGGGCATAAAATATACCTAATTTTATCGACAAAAACACCCATATTGAGGAGTTTACCCCCTCAGTTTTGAAGAAGCTCCCTCTTTAAATTCACTTTTTCATTTTAGTTGACCCTTCCTAATAATATCGATATCTTTGGACATAAAGGTCCTACAGATGTGAAAAAATGTTTTTTGAAAGATGATACAACCGCATTTCATTAAAGTGAAACAATATGAAAACATATAACGTAAAAATGTTATGAAAAAATTCTTTAAAAAAATTTTAGTAAAAAAATGTACTGATTTTCTTAGTAAATTCGTAATAGTACAAGAACTAGCACATTGAAGTATAATTTTTTCTTAATGAGCTAACACGCAAGGATATTAGCTACAAAACGATACCAACATAATTTCTGTAAGTAACATATTTGGAAGTAATTGATGTTCGAAAATGACCCAAATGAAAATTGATGAAATAAAAAAATCTCACTACTGTACTTTCGATAATTTTCGATGATCAAAAAAACAAATTAATCATAAAAATTGCTCAAAATGGCCGCCTCTGCTCTGTAGACAGGCAGTGGCCTTCATGACGACCTGACTTGCGTCTTTTGCTCGCGTAGTTATTATGTTCGAACAGCAATAACTCTCAAATTATGTAACTTACAGAAATGATGTGAGTGTTGTTTTGTAGCTAATATCCTCGCGTGTTAAATCATTGAAAAAAATTATACTTCAATGTGCTAGTTTTTGTACTATTGCGGATTTACTAAGAAAATCAGTACATAGTTTTACTAAAACTTTTTTAAAGAATTTTTTTATGGCGTATTCAATTTAAATGTATTCATATTGTTATACTTCAATGAAGGTAGTAGTATCATCTTTCAAAAACATTTTTTTGCACATCTGTAGGACCTTTATGTCCAAAGAAATCGATATTATTTGGAAGGATCAACAAAATAAATTTAAAATGGGGGCTACTCCAAAACTAAGGGGGTAAACTTCCAAGTTTGGGTGTTTTTGTCGATAATATTAGGTATATTTAATGACCTTAAATTATCGCTAAGTCACGACCAAACACACTGTATATAGACGTCATTTGCAGCAAAATGCATGGTCCGAAAATCTATGGTTACGAAGTAAGCGATTTTCCAACTTCATTGAAATTTTCTGCTTCGTTATCGAAAATTGATTCTGTAAAAACCACTTAACTCTGAATATTCTTTTCAGAGCTTAGGAGAAGGACCTTAATTCTTGCGAAAAAGTATTATTATTATTATTATTATTATTTAATGATGAAAGAATTGAAAATTAAGTTACTCGAAAAAAGTATTATGTATATGTATACAAATGTGAGGAAAAACTTTCCTGTTTCGTAAGCTCTTCAGAAAGGTATACATACGTCAATAATTCCTTCGTGCTATCAAAAACTATGGCCGGAAAACCGAACAGGTAACAGACTTTTTCGAGTCATTCAGATATTCTCTATTTCACTCGTGTTTCGTAGGCGAGACATCTAAATGACTCTAAAAAGTCTGTAATCTGTTCGTTTTCCGGCCATAGTTTTTGATTGCATGATGAAATTATTGACGTATATACTTGTTTGAGAAGCTTATGAAACAGTGAAGTTTTACTTCACATTTTACACCAAGACCATAATATTTTTTTGAAGCAGTTCTTAATTCTTTCGTGAAGATTTTATGAGTAAAACAGGTGCAGCTATTTATGACCCTGTATATCTCGGGTTGTCAGAATTTTTATTGGATACTTTCTCGCAAGAAATGAAAACCATCTCCTCACCTTTGAAAAAAATATTCATTGAGTCGAGTACTTTTCATAAAATTATTTATCTTCGATAACGGAACAGAAAATTTCAAAAAGTTGGAAAATCGCCATAGTTATAGTTAAGTATAATTTAAAGAAGGGTTACTGTTCACTGCGACCGCAAGGTCTTTTGTGCTCCCTTACAAAGCTGTTCTGATCACACCCTTTACAGCTCGCCTTCCAGTTCCAGAGATCTGCTAAATGCAATATCTGTGAAGTCTTCAAAGATGCTAGCCTCACTTTTACAAGTTTCTCTCCCAAGGCATTCTCTTTAGGCTCGCCATGCCAAATAATTCCGTGAATAGGCGAATGCGGGTTTCTTCCTCCTCCCCACAGAACTTCATCAGTGTCCGATAATCCCATCCTCAACCGGTGCTTCCTGAGGCAACAGTATCCTGTAAGGAAGCCAGTGAGGGGGTGTAATTGTTTCTTAACAAAATACAGATATCTTTTGGATCTTGCTGCTTCAAAGTTCTGAAGGAATTTAGTAGAATGATCCATCCCTTGTAGATTCTCGGCTTTCTCCTTCTCCAGAAACACCTTTTTGTAAGTACATTTACCTATACCACAGAAGGGTTCTTGGCTAATGAGTGACATTCGTGCGCCCTCTTTGGCAAGTGAATTGACCTCTTCGTTTCCTTAGATTCCCGAATGGTCAGAAACCCAGGTTAAAAAGACCTTATTTTTCTTGCCTTCCTCATTGAGTTTGTTCCGGCACTCCCAGATCATCCTTGAGTCGATGACGTAGAAACTCAGTTTTTTAATAGCAGCTTGACTATCTGAGTGTATGGCTATATTGCAATTCTGATAGTTTCTTATTAGATTTAAATCTAGACGTCTTTCAATAGCTAAGATTTCAAAAAAATCGCCATATCTTCGTTATCATAGATTTTCGGACCATGCTTCAGTAGACGGATTTTGCTACAAATGACATCTAAAGGGTTTTCCAATAAGAGGTGTTATCTTGAATAGACCGCTATTTTGGTAGATGTCACGTTTGAAGCTGTCATTAATAAAAATGGAACGATACACACTTCAAGAACGCATTGAAATTATTAAAATTCACTATAAAAATGCTGAAAATTGGCAGAGACCGTTCTTAAAACTCGAACATTTTTGAGTCGTCGTGAAGCAGTTTGCCGGACCGCAATAAAGAAATTGGTGGAAAAATTCGAGCTGTTGGAACAAGTTAGTGATGTGAAGAATAAAACCCGTGGACGTCGCTCAAGAACAGACGAGAATATTGCTGCAGTAGATGAAGATGTTGAAAAAAAAACAGGTTTGTCCATTCCTCGTCGTTCTTTGGAATGAGGCATTTCACAAACGTCATTACACCGTATTTTGCATAAAGAATTGGGTCTTGAAGCTTATACAGTTCAGTTAACACAACAACTCAAGACGGCCAATCATCAACAACGTCGTGTCTTTGCTGATTGGGTCGTTGAAATGCATGAAAAATAGAAGAGGTGATCTTGTGATTCAACACCTTGCGACTTCTTCCTTTGGAGCCACGTAAAAGAGAAGGTCTACGCCAATAGCCCAGCGTCGACTCAAGACCTCAAAGATGGAATTCGCGAGGCTGTCGAGGACATAAGGCAGCCACTTTGCGATTTGGTAATGGAAAATTTCATTAAAAGGCTATGGTCCTGTAAGCGTGGTCGTGGTGGTCATTTGCCTGATGTTATTTTCCACTATTAACGGCATAGCTTCTTCTTTATAATGAAATAAACATCCGATCATTTATATTGAAAAATGGCGTTTTTCTTTGAATATCAAAAAAAACCTCTTATTGGAAAACCCTTTAGTATAACATATACAGATGTGGAAAAAACGGATGGAAACACAGGAGTTCCAGTGTTAAATTCAAGCAGGCTCGGACTCCAGTGGAACAGTGGAACAATCGAAACTTCAGAGCGATGCGATATTGAATAAGCGGCTGGTCTGTTGGAATGGCATTCCGAAAGCTCTGATAAGGGTGAGATCGGAGCATTGGTTACAGCAAACGCTGGTATTTCGGTGGTAGTCGCAAGACACGAGGTTGCCTGTGTCGTTGCCGACCGTAGCGTTTGCTGTAACCAATGCTCCGATCTTACCTTCATCAGAGTTTTCGGAATGCCATTCCAACAGACCAGCCGCTTATTCAATATCATATCAATATCAATATGTCGATTCTTCCACTGTTCCACTGGACTCCGAGTCTGCTTGAATTTAACACTGGAACTCCTGTGTTTCCATCCGTTTCTTCCACATCTGTATAGAACATCCTGTATAATCAAACGTTGCCATTCGAACAAAATTTCCCCTTCCATGTTGCCAGTTTTTCTCGATACTTACGTCAGGTGGTCGCCAGGCTTGAGTCTCCTGGCCCTCGAAAACCATTCTCTAGGGATGTGGAGGTTATTGAACGAGTCTACCTTCGGTAGAAAATCGCACATAGGACTTTCCGGCGTGGTAGCCGCCGATTCGTCATCACCGATGACGAATCTCTTCGAGTTCCTCCTGCCCCTCAATTTGGCGGCCAGCATCAGCCTAGCGTCGAAGTCCGCCACCGTGACGTCCGGCACGCCACTGTACGTCACCCTTTTTTCGGGTTTTTCCCCGTCGTCGCGGGCCGCCTCCGAAAGAGCGCCCGGTAGGTCCGTCGGTCGCGACAGTGTTGCCGATGTTAGTGAACTTTCGCGGAAGAAAAGAAAACGGAAGAAGCGAAATATCCAGTCTTTCAGCGCTTTCATAGACTGAAAAACGCTCTTTTGAACACTTTCGATGTCATATTGAAGGTTTTATTACACTTTGAGTCTTGGAAATCACCACAAACTCGCACGAAAAATTGATAGATATGAATATTATAGGTTCCTTTTTGAATCGAAGAAATTCGTTAAAAGCACTGAACTACATATCAACACCTAAAAAAACAATACTTGAGACGTCAGAGAAAATCACACGACTAATAAGTATTCCATTCCGACTTCAACTCGGTATTAAAAGTGAATTTCGAAGAACGACTATTAATTTTTATTTTTTACACTTACGACGCCTTGTAGAACGACTTCGTTTATTTTCACACTATTGGGAACTCCACTTTAGAGCGTGGCGCTGAGTGGCTGTTTTTGGAAACTAATAAAGCTAGTAGTTTTTCGGAAAAACGTAAGATTTGCCTGAATAATAGCTATTTATGATATGGACAGTTATACAAAAAAACATTGTATGGTATTTGTGTTAAAAGTGATTTTATTTTGTTCGTGAAATTGTTCAATTCGCTTTTTTAACCACAAAATCACTTTTAACACAAATACCATAAATGTTTTTTGTACAACTGCCCTATTTTGATAATGAAATGGGCGATTTTGCAATGACAATAGACTTCAAAATGATATGACTGTTAAAAGTTTAAAGTGACGTTAATTAACGTGGAAACGCGTTAAAAATACACTACTGGAAAAAATTAAAGGAACAAAAAAATTCCAATTTTTTCGGCCATTTTCAACATGCCGTAACTTTGAGAGGAATGGTTGTACAAGGAATTTAAAAAAGAAAATTGTAACTCCAAGTGTCTAGTTTTTGGATCAGAACTTCAAAAATTTTAAGTTTCAGTGGTTTTCGAGTAATGATAGAAAAATCAGCAACAAAAAAATTCTCAAAATTTTACTACTTTTTTTTCCTGTCTCATTGACCTCAATACCTCCACTTCTCGCCGAGATATCGGTCTTCAAATGGAAAAGGATCCATTTGTCTTTGATTATCGATTTCACAGAAACCAATGATCGCACAGAAAATTGAAGAAGGGTTTCAAGACCTTAAATGAACTCCGATTAAGGAACAACCATTGCTTATTTATAGAAATTTTTTTCTTCATGTCGCATCAATATAAAAATTTAACAAAAAAAGGGCTTTTGGTGGTTTCTTGGAAAATCTACCGCTGGATCGAAAATGTTGAGGAAACCAATAATGTTAAGTGTGACTTTCACAGTTCAATATGTTGATAAAATCCTTACAAAGAGTCAACTCAATCCAGCGAGCCGTTTTTTTGTTTGACTCGATTGAATTTTTGAAAAAAATAAGGATCACGTTTTTTGCTCTGAGAAGCTCATAATCTTCCAAAAAGGCAAAAAAGAATTTTCTCGAGCTTTTTCCACATTTTAATTGCAGATAGTACATAAATTTCAAAAAAAGAAAAATAAAATAAACAAATAAAATTTTTATTAATTTAATAACGGATAAAAGGATGGATCATTTTCCATTTGAAGATCGATATCTCGGCGAGAAGTGGACGTATTGAGGACAATAAGAAAATAAATTAAAGCTGAATTAACAAAGTATCCTATCATTAAAACGATTATGCAAAAATAAAATTTCCACGCTCGTAGACAAGAAAAAAAAAGTGGTAAAATTTTGAAAATTTTTCTGTTGCTAATTTTTCTATCATTACTCAAAAACCACTAAAACGTAAAATTTTCGAAGTTCTAATCCAAAAACTAGACACTAGGAGCTACAATTTCCTTTTTTTAAATTCCTTGTACGACCATTCCTCTCAAAGTTACGGCATGTCGAAAATTGCCGAAAAATATGGAATTTTTTTTTGATCCTTTAATTTTTTCCAGTAGTTTATTTTTAACATGCCTCCACGTAACCTGTGAGAGATTTTGTTTTTTGCTCAGTTTGTCTTTGTTTTTAGTGTATATATTCATTCATTGAATAGTTTCATGTGTGAATATGTTATATGTGTAAATTTGTATTATTATCATTATTTTTATATTGTATTTACTCCATATTTTATATGTGTTATTTATAAATGTATATATGAGGATTTACTCTATATTTTATATTGACGAGTGCAAACAATGTTTTTTAATTGTAAGGCATGAATAAAGATTACTATTACTATTACTAACATAAACAATCAATTTTAACATTGTTTGCTATCATTAATGCCCGATTGCACCGTTCGTCTAAGCAGAGATTAAGCCTTTAAGTGACGTTTATTCCATTGATAAAACGTCATTTCAGGACTTAAACGTTGCTTAGACGAACGGTGCAATCGGGCATTAAAGTATTACTTTTAATGGTTGTTGTACAAAAAAGATTTTTCGTACAATTGTCAAAAAACCTTGACTTTTCTTCATCACTATGGATGCGTAAATGATAACTTTTTTCACCGTTAAAATAGTATATTATGCAAAGAGCGTATAATGCTATAGTCCGTTAACGAAACTTTGACTCCTCGGTTGGCCATAACGATTTGGCATATTCCACTGTGTATATTAAAATTTTAGGTTATGTTGTTTATTTTCTTGTCAGATTGAAACGCAATGTTGTCAAATATAACATAGAGTTCTCTGATAACTCGGAAGCTCGTCGGACGAGACCGGGTACATTCGGCAACGTTGACTTTGTTCATCGTTATGACAGCAAATACTGCCAATCTCAGATAAATAAACAAACGCATCCTTTGCGCTCAATCATATGTGAACGGAGTAAAGCTATTATTCGTGAGGTAGGCCGTAGGCTCGTGGCCCAAATCACCGAGTGAATAACAGCCATTATACGAGAGTAGCATACTATACTTTATCCACGACTACTGATATATTTCTTGGCGATCGCGTCAAGACCCTTCTATGACAAGTGTGGAAAAAGTCAAGTTGGCACATGAGAAATTTTTGGAGAACTGGTCATTGTATATTTTGTAATAAAAAAAGCTTTGGTCATTGTATATTTTGTAATAAAAAAGCTTTAATCGATATAATGAAAGTAGATTTGGCCCTCGATTGACAAGGTATACCCATATTTGCTATTTGGAGTACTTTAGAAAACTAAAGAAATACCAATTTAAAGAATATATCAAAGCTAAATCTATGAAGCATCTGACAGCAATGAATTATAATCTCATTATTCCCTTGTGATTAATGAGTATTATTAAGGCCAAGCACAGAGACGCATAATGGATAGATTATACAATAGTCGTGGATAAAATAATTGTATTTCATTACTCATAAAAAAAAAATTGAAGCCCCTACGACTAGTCAAATGCCAGAAACAAACGTTCATAAACCAAGTGACAGTCTAGCCTATTCTCAATTTAAAAATTCCTTCAGTCATTCTGTCAATTAGTTTTATAAACAGCGTGAATTGAATATAAATTTTCGTTTAATTGTGGAATGTTGCATTAAGAAACGCGAAAATTATTATTTTTTATTGACATCTTCGTCTCGTGAATATGCAGAGATGCGTTTCCTGAATAAAAAACGAATTCACAATAATATCAAGGATAAAATGCTAAATTCCAGACACTTAGTTGTAAGTACTTAAAATTACTAGCCAAATTTGTTGCGCGAAATCGCCACCAGGGTGCTTATCGCTTTTCTGGAGTTCCCAATAACGTGCATTTCACTATTATACAGGTGTCCCAGAATGAATAGATAATCTTGGAATTCTGTGAATAACAGCTATTTGGTGCTATAAAACTTAATTATCCAAAGTGGAAAAAAGGTCTGATTTTTCCATAAGAAAAATATTTCTATAGTAAAGGGTTTTCCAATAAAAGGTGTTATTTTGATATTCAAAGAAAAATGTGATCACCTCTTGGAGATATAACACGGTCCGGAAACTTTTTCCGCAAAAGATCAATGGTTTCGTTGCTTGTGTGGCACGTAGCGCTATCTTGTTGAAGGTAAACGTTGTCCAGATCAATAATATCCAATTTGGGTCATAAAAATCATTAATCATCTCTCTCATTCACCGTAACTGTTGCTTCAGCCTCATTTTCGAAGAAGTAAGGTCCAATGACTCCATCGGACCATAAACCGCACCAAACAGTCACACGTTGAGGATAAAGAGGCTTTTCAATAATAACTCTTGGATTTTCCGAGCCCCAGATGGGACAATTTTCTTGTTGACGAAGCCACCGAGGTGGAAATGGGCCTCATCACGCAAGATGATTTTTCGATGGAATTCCGGATCATTTTCATGCGTTTCAACGACCCAATCAGCAAAGACACGACTTAAGACCCAAATCTTGATGCAAAATACGACGACCGAAAAATGTTCGAGTTTTACGAACCGTCTCTGCCAAATTTTCACCATTTTAATAGTGAATTTTAATAATTTCAATGCGTTCTTGAATCGTGTATCGTTCCATTTTTATAAATGGCGTAGTTTTTACTTGTCAAATGTCGAAAAATGACAGCTTCAAACGTGATATCTACCGAAATAGCGGACTATTCAAAATAACACCTCTTATTGGAAAACCCTTTACTTGGCTGGATAACAAATGCGTGAAGGCAACTCTAGGTTTACTTTTCACTTTGACGTTGGGAACCACTGTTTCAGAGGAAAAGAATCTTTTGTTCATATTTTTGGACGAGCTCTGACATCCTGAAGTTTGTCACACACTCATTGACCAGTACCCAGTACAGGGTCTTTCACGAGGAACCTCACCCATATTTATACGGGAAACTACTGAACGTATTTTCATGAAATTTAGCACTTATAAGTATTTCACGATGCTGATGAAATCTAAAATATTTTCAATGCATGAGCACCTCCGGTTTTTCCGAAAATGACGTCAACTTCCGTTTTTCAAATTAGAACACCATTTTTTTATTGCAGAAATATATTCCTTAGAAAATTTCAGATTATTTTGATGTAACATTTTTTAGTTTTGGTTGGAAAATTCTCTCTGAGCGGGAAAATACGAAAAAAAAATCGAAAATAGAGCTCCGCTGAAACAAGAATAACTTCGAGGTTTTTGGATGGAAAATTTTCATTTTTGGGATTTTTCAAGATGTAAGATTGATGTATCCACTTTGAAAATCGAAATCGCGATTCATGATACAGGGGGTGAAAAAATCGCTTTCAAAGTTAGTGATGACAAAATCGTGAAAAATCAATTTTTTCAAATTAGAACCCCATTTTTTTATGGCAGATATTGAATCTACGTTAAAAAATAATGTGAGTTATGCATCACACCCTTGCCCGAAAGTGGATATTTTCTGAAGTATTCACAAAAAACTGTTTTTCGTCTTGAATTTTCAGCTATTTCTTTTCCCTTCACGCCAAAACGATGAAATTTTCAGGAACTGTTTCTTAAACCATGTTTTAGATTTTACTACCCTAATATGCAAGAGAAAAAGTTACAGGTTGTTCCTGAATAGATGGCAAATTTAAGTTCGAATTTGTATCGGAAACCTCTTTATTTCAACTAATCGGCCATAGGTTTTCCCTCCAGTGATAAATAAATAATTCCTTATGAACCATATGCAAAAACTTACCATGTTTTACATTCTTTTTTTTAATGATGAATATCATTAATTTGGCAGATGTAATTAATGATATCTATCATTAAAAAAGAGAATGTAAAACATGGTAAGTTTTTGCATATGGTTCATAAGGAATTATTTATTTATCACTGGAGAGAAAACCGATGGCCGATTAGTTGAAATAAAGAGGTTTCCGATACAAATTCGAATCAAAATTCGCCATCTATTTAGGAACAACCTGTAACTTTTTTCTCTTGCATATTAGGGTAGTAAAATCTAAAACATGGTTTAAGTAACAGATCCTGAAAATTTCATCTTTTTGCGTGAAGGGAAAAGAAATAGCTGAAGATTCAAGACGAAAAACAGTTTTTTGTGAATAACTCAGAAAATATCCACTTTAGGGCAAGGGTGTGATGCATACACTCACATTATTTTTTAACGTAGATTCAATATCTGCCATAAAAAATGGGGTTCTAATTTGAAAAAATTGATTTTTCACGATTTTGTCATCACTAGCTTTGAAAACGATTTTTTCACCCCCTGTATCATGAATCGCGATTTCGATTTTTAAAGTGGATACATCAATCTTACATCTTGAAAAATCCCAAAAATGAAAATTTTCCATCCAAAAACCTCGAAGTTATTCTTGTTTCAGCGGAGCTTTATTTTCGATTTTTTTTCGTATTTTCCCGCTCAGAGAGAATTTTCCAACCAAAACTGAAAAATGTTACATCAAAATAACTTGAAATTTTCTAAGGAACCTATTTCTGCAATAAAAAAATGGTGTTCTAATTTGAAAAACGGAAGTTGACGTCATTTCCGGAAAAATCGCTCATGCATGAAAATGCTCATGCATTGAAAATATTTTAGATTTCATCAGAATCGTGAAATACTTATAGGTGCTGAATTTCATGAAAATACGTTCAGTAGTTTCTCGTATAAATATGGGTGAGGTTCCTCGTGAAAGACCCTGTATACTATTAAGTGCAGAAAATAGTGGCTCTAGAATTTGGATGTTTTTGCTATAATTATTGAATATTCCTGAAATAATATACTATTCCATGATTAACAATTCATTCTGGTACACACTGTATTTTTCTTTCCGCGTTTCGTTACAGCGCTCTTAAACGCAGTCACCCACGAAGTCAAGGTACATCGAAAAACCTGTTCCTGATAATTACAGAAATAATTGATCATCATTACGGTAATTGTTTTACCAAAATCATTTCAAACGTTGTTGGTATGGCGTATTGGCGAAAGAATACCATTACATACTTCGCGACAAGGTTTTTCTAGAATTCAATGGAATTATTCAGAGATCGCAAACGTGAAAGAATGTGTTAGTTTAGAAAATACTCGTATTATTGATGAGTGAGCTAATTGGATGTATTTCAGTAAGATTCCATAGACAACAAAAGTGTTGTGATTCAACCAGAGAAATTACGTCGTCAACAAGAAGGTGTGACCTAGAAAATGAGGCCATTGAACTTGACCCATATTTAAGTTATGATTTTTATTGTTTCTGGCAGTTTCAACTATGATAAAGTGAGTAAAATTTAAACTTATATTGTTCCACGTACAAACTGCAATTACACAGATAAATATGGAAAAACGTATTCTGAAGCTTCATGGTTATCTTAAAAGGAAACTTAATTTTCGAACAGATAACAAGAAGGTCAGAGCAAATTACCAACTCCCTACAAGTACTTGGCAGGTGAATCGACACCTGTTAACCTATAATACCAAAACAGTACATCACATTATATATGTCACTTTCGACTAGTACGAAATTCCTCAAATTCTCAAACTACACCGAGAATTCACAAATACCGATATACGAACGAAATCACGTCGATCAACTCGCAAAAAAAAACGTAAAAAAACATTTTCCCGGTGGGCACTTCCAATTGTAATCTGGGTTTTTCAAATCGCCTACGACTTGATTGGCCTACGGTCCGCTACGTCACAGAACACGCGATCGCGGGCGGTCAAAGAGAACGTACAAGCGGTAATTTCCTCTCTTTCTATGGAACGAATGCAGCCACAATCGATTAACTGTGACGTCGTACTTTATTATTACAGGATGAGAGGTGTACAAATTTGAGTTTTACGAACGCTTCTTTTATTGACAGCTCACCACGTCCAAATAATCGTGAATAATGTAATATTACCTATGGACGACATTTTTTCTGTGAATTCTGTTGATCCGGGATTCCAAGATCTTCTTCTACATGATTACCCTCTATGCTCCAATGATTTACCGTTAAGATATACCAATCGGTCAAATTAGGGGGGTTGGTCAAAATCTCGAAAAAGTTGATTGTTACTTTTCTCTTTAATCATTTGGAAGAGTTTAATTTTTTTAATTGTAGCTTCATTCTTGGGAAACTGTTTAGTGTTTTTTTTTATTATACAGGGCGTATCTAAATAACACCGAACAAATTAAAGGGGTGACTCTTCAGAACATTCCATGAAAAAAGGTTTCCATAAATATAGATCCTGAAATGCATTGTTTCCAAGATACAGGGTGTCGAAGTTTCATTAATAAACTGATAATATAATTTGAGATTGATACCAAATATATAAATGCAGAATTTCAGCAAAATCGGCATTATAATCGGAAAATTATTCAAAAAATGAAATATGTAAAAAATAAATAATAACAAAGATTGAATTCTATGGTTCTGATGATGCGATCCTCCTGAAATGCATGAATTGCATGAACATTCAGTATAAGTAATCGTTTTCATTCTCAAAATAAATTTCATTCAAATCGGATATCCTGTTATGGAAATATAAAGATTCTTCTTTCATAATCCAATTGACATTTATATGGTTCTGTTAACACTATGGCCACAAAATATTGCATGAAGATTCACTATATCAATTTTTATTCACAGAAAAAAATTCACTTGAATCGGATATCCTGTTATGGAAATATAAAGATTTCTTTTTCAATATTCCAATTGAATTTTCTATGGTTCTGTTAAAACCATGGCGACGAAGTTTTAGATGAACTTTCAGAATATCTATCGATTTAAATTCACAAAAAAAATTTTACTCGAATCGAATATCTTCTTATAGAAATATGAAGTTTTTTTTTCAATATTCCAATTGAATTTTCTATGGTTCTGTTCACACTATTGCCACATTTTGCATGAGGCTTATAATGAGCATCTTGCATGTAGCCGCAGAATTTCATTTCGATTGGTTGGCATTTCGCCGTAACATTTGATTTCGATTGGTTTAGGTTTTTCTGAGATATTGAGGAACAAAAATTTTGCGTGGTCATATTTTATGGAACACCCTGTACGATTTGGCTGGTTATCGAACTTACCCGAGGGATTTGGGACCCGAACTCTTCCTGAAAATTTCAAGTCTCTAGGACAATCCCTTCGAAAGTTATTGTTCTAACGGACGGCCCCACGGACAGAATTGAATTTGACAATGGATTCGTCATCAGGGAGTCGAACCCTAACGTATGAGACCATTTTCAGCTCAAAATTCGAAAATTACAGACATTCGGGCAAAACGATATAGCACTCGTTTAAGCAAAACGAGCGCTCAAAGGAGAGCGTCCACCTATCGGCAGCGAACGCAGCGGACGAAGCGGATTTTAGAATTCTTTGTATAGAATCTGATTCGTTCGGCGCGGGTAGGTGGACGCGCTTGCATTAGTTTCTATACAAAGGATTCTAAAATCCGCTGCGTCCGCTCTGTCCGCTGCGTTCACTGCCAATAGGTGGACGCTTACCTCAAATAGGAAACATTTTAACGTCGCGTTCTACTACAAGCACGCCTCAAGATATTTCATTTTATTACATAAAAACATCGCCCCACAGGTAAAAGAGGCAGAAGAGATTTTTCGTCACAAGTTAAACGAAGAATTTAAAAATAATTGTTAGTTTAAAATATCTCAGTGGCCTACCATTTTTAGTCAGTTTTCAAATAAAACTTCAACACCCTGTACCTTCGAAACAATGCATTTCCGGACCTACATTTATGGGATGCTTTTCTCATAAATGATCTAAGGAATCACCCCATTCCTTTTTTCGGTGGTATTCAGATACACCCTGTATAATATCTATGCTTCTAATGCCTCAATTACACTCAGCCACTGCTACTGCTACTCGCGTTGTCGGCTATAATTTCCGAAATACTTCTACAGCAGTATTTAAGGCAGTGAGCATTTACACTCTGCTGCAACATTTCTCTCGCGACCAAGTGTCGCAATGACGGACAAAGAATTTCCACAGCAACCTAGTTAAATTCAATCACTCACTGCCGCTTGCGCTGCCGGTCCTTTGACTTCCGTACGAAAAACCGCCAATTCGGAGAGTTAGAGCAGCACGAGTGGCAATAGGAAGCAGCAGGGAAGTATAGTGATTACATTCTCGCGCTGCCCACTTCTCTGCTCAATTCAATACTCCCTGTCGTGGAAGTGAGCTGAGTCATGATATAAGAATGTTTCTTATATCATGAGCTGAGTGTAAACGGGGTGTAATAGTCACAGAAAACAATACTCACTTGAGAGTCTTCCTCCTTTCTGCCAAAGCCTGTTGATAGTCTGTCGCATAGCCTCCATGCCCTCCGGACGCAGCTACTGGCGGTTGATTGTTAAGCCCATTCCTCTGCGTTTCGTCTTGAGGGAAAAAATCGTCTTTTTCGTTCATTTCCGATTCCGCCGAACCGTCACCAAGGGTGAACTGCACCTGGTTCGCCTCTTCCTCCGCCATATTTTCCAAGTTCGGCCGAAACTTGTGCGGAAAAGTCTGCTCTAATCTCAGACAGATCTCCTCTTCCTCTGATATGGATCTTTCCACCAGATGAGGTCGTTGTTCTTTATCCGATACGTCGTATGTATCGGATTCTTTCTCTGGAATATAAAATAAATAATATAAAATATACTTCTTTATTATTGAGCACAAAGTAGGCGTTTGTTTATTTATCTGAGATTGGCAGTATATGCTGTCATAACGATGAACAAAGTTAACGTTGTAGAGCAAGCCCGTGAACCCCAGTCTACGCATGCTCCCAACACAGGTAAGAACGATGGACCATTATAAAGTTTGGGTTACCCTGGTTTTGGCAGGTAAACGGTATTAAAGGGGTGTAAAATACTGATCTGAATTCGTCAAATAATAAAGTGTGATTTTTTTGGTATTACCTTCAGAATATCATTAAAAATCACGTCATTAACTGCCAGACACTCAATATAGTGGCAACCCCTTGCCAGACACCCTCAATGTTCATTAAATTATACGTAATTCTACTCACGTTTTAGTATAAAAGCTGATTTTATATGTAATACTTGGGTAATAATTAGATAATGTTTCCTCATTGGCCAGACTCTTTTGATATTGCCAACCCTTTGCCAGACAAGCATGTAGTTTAGCTGCAGGTGCGAGCGCGAGACATTATATATGAGTGGGTGCGAGTGAGACGGCATGATTATATTGACTTATGCAAATGAATTTTTTGTACAGATTTATATAACAACTCATTTGAGTGAATCTCAAAAATATCTGAAGAAAAGACATCCGATTCTACAACTAAATAAAATTGTTAAAAATTTTAATTTATTCTATTAACAACTTAATTTAGTTGTAGCATCGAATGTCTTTTCTTCAGATGATTTTGAAATTCACTTGAATGATTTGTTATATAAATCTGTACCAAAAAATTTATTTGCATAAGTCATTATAATCATGCCATCTCACTCGCACCCACTCATATATACTGTCCCGCGCTCGCACCTGCAGCTAAACTACATGCTTGTCTGGCAAATGGTTGGCACTAATAAAAAAAGTCTGGCTAATGAGGAAACATTATCTAATTATTACCCAAGTATTATATATAAAAATCAGCTTTTATACTATAACGTCAGTAGAATTACATATAGTTTAATGAACATTGAGGGTGTCTGGCAAGGGGTTGCCACTATATTAAGTGTCTGGCAGTTAATGACGTGATTTTCAATGATATTCTGAAGGTAATACCAAAAAAATCACACTGTATTATTTGACGAATTCAGATCAGTATTTTACACCCCTTTAATACCGTTTACCTGCCAAAGTCAGGGTAACCCAAACTTCATAATGGTCCATCGTTCTTACCTGTGTTGGAATTTCCTGGCGGATATTCTCCTTCGACGCGAGGGGAACTGTTGAGGTAGACTACACTTTTGAGGTATCCCCATAAGTAAAAGTCGCAAGGTGTCAAGTCCGGGCTTCTGAAGGGCCATGGAAGGTCTCCACGCCGAGAAATCAATTTTTCAGGAAAAAGCGCTTGAAGCGCTTGAATAAGAGGTAAAAACATGTTTCTCTTTGGGGTTTTATGAAGACCAATACCGGCAATTTTGTTGGTTTACATAGCCGCTGAGATGAAAATGAGCTTTATCAGCTTTTTACTCGTCCAGAAGACCATGGCGACTGAATTTCCATGAACCCCTCCTTCATTTAAGACCAACCCCACTTTTCTATTTCTATTCAAAACAATTTTAGAGCGCTTCCAAACCTGAATTCCTTAGTTGACCACCCAGTATTTTTGCCATACCATAGTGAAAATGTGATATAATACGAGTATGTTTCACTAAAACCCTGTATCTTAAACAAAAATTGAGCTATTGCAATGAATGAAGAATGAAAATGACAAAAGAATGTCCTGATGATAAAACAAGAAATCACATGGCGAAACAACTAGAATACGCCACAGGTGATCTTACAGTAAGAGTAAAGGCGGGTTCACACGGGGTTGTGAACACGACTGAAGTGAATACGACTGAAGCGGGCGTGCTCACTCCAACAAAATGGAGATTTCACGACCCCCTTTTTCAAAGGCGTGCAGTGCGTGCACTACCATCACCCTCTCTACCGTTAGTTCACACTTGGTAGTGATCTCGACCGACTGACCGGTGGGTCGTACTCTCGCCCGATTCACGACCCCGTGTGAACCCGCCTTTAGAGTTTTACCCAGACATAAGCCAAGTTTTCTTTAAATTCACAACTGGTGATTGGAAGAACATAACTACAGTGCATCCCATTATTGGTGAGACAGCCAGGTTTCTCACTTGTCATTTAAGATAGAGCCTTGCGGTTTTCACTCTTCTGTCCTAGTTTTTCGCGAAACTCAAGTTGGTCTAATCAGATTTTGCCGAACTATTTCCGTTCAAGAGATACAGGGTGATTTTGGAAATTGAAATTTTCGAACCCCTCCTTTATCTCCGTTATAAGAAATAATGCTGAGCTAAAAACTACGTCTGAATCAGAATTCTGCGTAGAATCCAGTGGCGTACTCGAATTTTTTCCCAGGGTATGGTTTTGAAGATTCAACACAAACTTATACCTAGGTATTTTATTCAATGGAGCACCCTGGATATTATTACTTCGTTGAATTCGTTACTTTTTGCCTTCAAAATTATGTATGATACTTTGTGGGTAGGATGTTCAGAAATGTTAAAAAAACACTAAAACATCAAAAAATGATATTTTTTGTTAATGGTCAATGGATTTCCGAGGTTTTAGTAAGAAAATTATTACTTTTGATTTTTAAAAGTAGTAGATCATTGATGATACAAACATCATGCATTTGGGAGCATTGTTTTATCAAGTAGGCATTGGATAGAAAAAAACCAATCTGATCTAGCTGTCAAGGTCACCTGATATGTCTATATTAGACTATTTCTTTTGGGGCTATTTGAAGAATGAAACATACAGTAAAAGATACATCAGTCCTAAAGATCTTTGTTCATAGTATCATACATCATTTTGAAGGAAAAATAACGAATTCAACGAAATAATAACATACAGGGTGTTCCATTAAAAAATATAGGTTTGTGTTGAATCTCCAAAACCATAACCCGAAAAAAAATTTGTACGCCACTGGATTCTAAGCAGAATTCTGATTCAGACTTAGTTTTCAGCTCAGCATTATTTCTAATAACTTCGGAGATAAAGGGAGGGGGTCCGAAAAGCGTCAATTTCCAAAATCGCCCTGTATCTCTTGAACGGAAACAGTTATGCAGAATTTGATCAGGCCAATTTGAGTTTCACGAAAAAGTAGGACAAAAACGTGAAAACCGCAAGGCTCTATCTCAAATGACAAGCGAGAAACCTGGCTGTCTCACCCAAAATGGGATTCACTGTACAATTGAAAAAAACTTTAATCAAATCGGACTCAAAATAACACACTTATGAATTAACGAATTAACGAAATCGATTTATTGAGTAGATCGATTATTTTGCCGGTGAATGTATCTACTAGCTCGAGATCAAAGTGCAATATTTCGTTTTATACATCAAGAAAATAGTTGAATTCTACAGTTGCTATACATCTATAATTTATAAATTTATTTGATACGAAGTGATTGAAATCTGATTTGAATTGAATAGTTTCCACAGGAAATGAACTATGACCCTTAAAAATTGTAACACATTAATGACGTGAGAACATTAGTTACTAAATTCGGACAGATCAGAACTAACCAACTGGTTTTTTCATGGTTTTCCTTTCGTTACTCACGATACAACAAAATTTGGCGAAATAACACTTCATCTTGAACTCATTTTCAGTTACTGAATGAACGCGAAAATAATCGACGAAATGAGGAAAATATTTTACAATTCTTATCGATATTGATGGATAAAAGCACTGAAGTAAGTTCAAACTGTGAACAAAGTGATTTTCCGAACTTTATCGAACCTCTGGCCCATGTTATGGAAACATTTTAGACATCCAAACGTTCAGAAAAAAAAAATTAAGGAAAACCTTAAGCAGGAGCTTTTGAGCTCTCGTTCATTGTTGGGGAAATGAGACTGTTACCTAAAATCTATGGGACTTGAGATTGATACCGAATATGTATACAGGGTGTCCCAGAAAATGTGGGAAACCTCTCGGATTTAGATAGAACATACAGGGTGTAACTGAGTAAGTGTTAAATATTTAAGGAGGTGATTCCTCATCGAAAAAAAGATTTCATATAAAGAAACTTCATTGGAGCATCCCTTGTTAAGATACAGCCCTTCAAAGGGAGTACATAAAATTTGTATAACAATTTTTTTCACAAGCACCAAAAAAGTTATAATATTGAAATTAACTTGACGTTTCCTACTAGCAAAAAGACACTTATCCAGTTATTTATTTGGTTTACCCCATGGTTGTAAGGGTGGGAAACGCAACCCCTAAAATTTATTTCCAATGTAACTTTTCGTCTTATTATTTGTTTACCATTTAAAAATTTATTTCCGATAGCCTGTTTCATTCAAAACAAAAAATGTCTCTTGAGTTTTTTGCCCAAAGTAAACCAGTTCGCAGTAAAAAATTATTTTACGAACAACTACAGAGATAGATCGTCATAAATGCGAAACTAATATATCTAGTAGGACACTTTTAGCGATAGTGACAATTTTTTTTTGCTAGTAGGAAACGTCAGGTTTATTTCAATATTGTAACTTTTTTGGTGCTTGTAAAAAAAATTGTTATACAAATTTTATGTACTCCCTTTGAGGGGCTGTATCTCAACTAGGGATGCTCCAATGAAGTTTCTTTATATGAAAGATCCTATCTTTTTTTCGAATCACCTCCTTAAATTTTTTACACTTATTTAGTTACACCCTGTATAAAAATAAGTACCCATAATTTTCCTAGCGGCCCTCCCTACGAAGAAACGACCTCCTAAATGACGCCACTGGAAATCCATCCTAGTGGAATAAAT
This sequence comes from Propylea japonica, assembly GCA_013421045.1. Taxonomy (NCBI): domain Eukaryota; kingdom Metazoa; phylum Arthropoda; class Insecta; order Coleoptera; family Coccinellidae; genus Propylea; species Propylea japonica. The sequence goes on from CM024243.1 coordinate 54,654,726, forward strand.
TTCAATTACTTACTTCTTTCATTATTTTTTTTTCGAAAACGGTTCATTGTATTGACACTGAACAAGAGTTCCTTTTCTTTAGCTTAATGTTCAAGGTATCCAAATTTGTTTTTTTAGCACCTTATCATACAGGGTGTTAAAAATGTATTTCAGTGCGGTGATTTAAAAGGTCCTTAATACTATTAATCATATCAAATTTTCATCAAATTATATTGAGTAGTTTGAAACTTATTCCACTAAAATGAATTTCCAGTAGCGTCATTTAGGAGGTTGAATCTTCGTAGGGGGGGGGGCGCTAGGAAAAAAATTATGGGAACTTGTCATCTTCATTTTTTATGTTCTATCTGAATCCGAGAGATTTCCTACATTTTCCGGGACACCTTATATAAATGCAGAATCTCAGCACAATCGCAATTATATTCTGGAAATTATTCAGAAAAGGAATAATGTGAAAGATAAATAATTTTAAAAAATAATATGGTTATGATGATACGATCCTCCTCGTATGAACATTCAGTATATCAGTCTTCATTCAGTAAATAAATTTCACTCGAATCGGATATCTTGTTATGGGATTATAAAGATTCTTCTTTCTCAATTTTCCAGGGTTTTGTTGACACTATGGTTACAAAATTTTGCATAAAAATTAGGTATATCAGTCTTCATGCACAAAAGAAATTTCACCCGAATCAGATATCCTGTTATAGAAATATAAAGATTATTCTTTTCAATATTCCAATTAAATTTTCCATAGTTCTGTTAACACTATGGCCACATGAACATTCAGTATATCAATCTTCATATACAAAATGAATTTCACTCTAATAGGAAGAAAATATGAAGTTTCTTATTTTCAATATTCCAATTGAATATACACTATAACCACAAAATTTTGCATGAGGCTTATTATACGCATCTTGTATGTGGCTGCAACATTTTATTTCTATTGGTTTCGTTTTGTCTGAGATATTTAGGAACAAAAATTTTGAATGGCCATATTTTATAGAACTCCCTGTACGATTTGACTGGTTAACGAACTCAACCGAGCCATTTGGAATCGAACTCACCCTGAAAATTTAATGTTTCCAGGACAATCATTGCTAAAGTTATTGTGCTAACTGCCGGACGGCCCCAAGGACAGAATTGAATTTGAGCACGGATTTGTCACCAGGAAGTAGAACCCCCATCTTTTTAGACTCAAAATTCGAAAATTACAGACATTCGGGCACTCGTACAAGTAGATGGAACGCTCAAGCGCTTTGCTCACTAGAGCAAAGAATACTAAAACATGAAAGGAAACCAGCAGCAATATTGTACAGGGTGTTCTGATTTGTTTCCGCAAACTGAAATGGGTGATAGACCACATCATTTTAAGCCAAAAAGTTTCTATAAACATGGGTCCGCAAATGCTTCGTTTACGAGATACAGGGTGTTAAAGTTGACAAAAATAATTCGCATTTTCTTTAATATCTTTCGACTGATTCTAAATAATTGCATGAAAGTTGGTACATAGGATTTTTTTAAGGTGAGAAATTCGAATTTGTGGTCGATTTGGTTGTATTTCATTTCGTCCCCTTTAAACCGTTGAAACTTTTTAGTGCTACCCTGTACGTCATTTTGGACTAGAAAAATCGATTCCCCTGACTTTCCTAGTTTAAAAAGGTATACCACACTTAAGTTGCTAGGAGCAACTGTTTCAGAGAAAAGCGCATTTAAAGCCAAATCCATATTATTGTCATCATCTCTGAAACAAAGGACCCCGCACATTTTGTATGGGAATTGGCTCCCGGTGGATTTGGCTGAAAATTTTATATAATGTTCTACTAATCTTTCTGATCAAATGTCTAAACAGTCACGAAGCTTAAAAATGCATACTTCTAGGAGTTTTTAGTGATTTTTTGTATCCATTATGGCTTACGTATTATGGGAATTGGCTCCCGGTGGATTTGGCTGAAAATTTAATATGATGTTCTACTAATCCTTCTGATCAAATGTCTCCACAGTCACGACTCTGAAAAATGCATACTTCTAGGAGTTTTTAGCGATTTTTTGTATCCATTATGGCTTACGTATTACCGTTCACACAGAAATGATGAAAATATTTCGAATTGACAGAATCTGCTTTCAATAATCACGAAATATTCTCAAACATTTCTGTGTGAACGGTAAAACGTAAGCCATAATGGATACAAAAAATCGCTAAAAACTCCTAGAAGTATGCATTTTTCAGCTTCGTGACTGTAGAGACATTTGATCAGAAGGATTAGTAGAACATCATATCAAATTTTCAGCCAAACCCACCGCGAGCCAATTTTCATACAAAATGTGCGGGGTCCTTTGTGATAATTTTGAATTAAATATTTTTTAGAAGTAACAATACAGAACAAAACAAAATAACATAATAATTTTTAAAAAACGTGTTCGTAATGTCCACCGTTCTGTTGAATGCACAAATGACATCTTCAAAACATATTAAAGAAAGCGCGAATTATTTTTTCAACTTTAACACCCTGTATCTCGGAAACGAATCATTTCCGGACCCATGTTCATAGGAACTTTTTGGCTTAAAATGATGTGATCTATCACCCATTTCAGTTTGTCGGAAACAAATCAGAACACCCTGTATGTAACTGAATTCATTTTCGTCGAAACCTCCAAAATGAAATTTACCGTCACTTGAAAAACTAGTGATAAATACAAAGTGATTTCCCAACCTTTATCGAACCTCTGGCCCATCTTATGGCAAAAATTTTGTACATCCAAGAGTTCAGAAAAATATCACTAAAGCACAGAATAACTCGGACATGAAGGGAGACCAGTCGCGATAGTGTAACTGAATTCATTTTCGTCAAAATCCTCCAAAATAAAATCTACATTCACTCGAAAAACTAGTTTCCGAAGATTGCCCTCGAAAAATCGATTAAATACATATTTGAAATACGTTTTCGCCAAATCATCAATAAAATATTAAAATATTTCTATGTATTCTATGTTCTATGTACGGGAGATGTTATCTCATAGATTTATAATACTAACTAAGGCTCTGAAAAGGGGAGTATACCAGACAGCCATGCTGGGTCCAACCACAGACTCGAAAATTACAGAACAATTCGAATGAAATGAAATCTGTAATCGAATAAATGCTTATGCTTACCTGTCTAGTCACCAACTTTATTGTTTTGAATAAAAAATCAATACTTTCTATTAACTTTTCTTCAAAAAAAGCACGCAACTAACAATAGAGCACAATAACTGATAAATTGACATTTCCATCTGTAATTTTCGAGTCTATGGTTGGACCCAGTCAGCCCGTCTGGCATACCTATCTTTCTAGTGCTCTATTTATAATACTAACTAGATGGCGAAAATGTCGAAAAATTTGAGGCAAACGGCGGCCATTTGCAGTTTGGAGTGAACCACAAATATTTTGAGAGATGTCACTTTTTCTATGAATTTAAATATTAGAATTACCAATATTCCTTTATTCATTTTATTTCAACGAATCAAAATGATAGGATTACCAATATTGTTTAATAACTAATCACAAGAATCGAAAATATTTATAATTTTAATAGACCGAAATGTCAGAGTTCACAGAACACTAATATACAGAGTTTGTTTTTCATCATTTCTTTCAAAGGAACGTCTATGTTTCAATCAAAATTCGAGCACAGATGGCATAAAACATCAAAATATTTGTGGTTCACTCCAAACTGCAAATGGCGGCCATTTGCCTCACTTTTTTCTACGTGACAGTAAGGAAGTTCGACATCCAGTTAGTATTATAGGTCCATGTGTTATCTCATAGATTTATAATACTAACTAGATGGCGAAAATGTCAAAAAATTTGAGGCAAACGGCGGCCATTTGCCATTTGGAGTGAACCACAAATATTTTGAGAGATGTCACTTTTTCTATGAATTTAAATATTAGAATTACCAATATTCCTTTATTCATTTTATTTCAACGAATCAAAATGATGGGATTACTAATATTGTTCAATAACTAATCACAAGAATCGAAAATATTTATAATTTTAATAGACCGAAATGTCAGAGTTCACAGAACACTAATATAAAGAGTTCGTTTTTGATCACTTCTTTCAAAGGAACGTCTATGTTTCAATCAAAATTCGAGCATGGACCTTTTATAAATCCATGAATTCGAGCACAAATGGCATAAAACGTCAAAATATTTGTGGTTCACTCCAAACTGCAAATGGCGGCCATTTGCCTCACTTTTTTCTACGTGACAGTAAGGAAGTTCGACGTCCAGTTAGTATTATAGGTCCATGTGTTATCTCTAAGCGTCCATGAAAAATAGGGTTTTCAGACTTTCGACTCTATGATCAATTGATGGAATTAGCGCAAGGCGAACATACAGTGCGCTTCAAAATTACGTAACAAATTCATTTTCTCAGAACTTACTTTCACCAAATTTTTATGAATTTTTGACGGATTTTTGTTGCACCCTGCGCCACCCCATCAACGCTCTGAATTTCTTGAATAGGAAAAGTGGGTCACGTGGTACTTTTTTTGGCAAGGTTTTTCGTATCTTTTATATAGTCTTGAGAGAAAACTTCGAAAAAATGAAATATATGAAAAATAAATAATTAAAAAAATCAATTTCTATATGGTTCTGATGATGCGATCCTCTTGAAATTTTGCATGAACATTCAGTATATCAGTTTTCATTCACAAAATAAATTTCACTTGATTCAGTTATCCTGTTATGGAAATATAGGGATTCATCTTTTCAATATTCCAATTGAATTTTCTATGGTTCTGTTGACACTATGGACACGAAATTTTGAATGAACATTCAGTACATCGATCTCCATTCACAAAATAAATATCACCCGAATCGGATATCCTGTTATGGAAATATAAAGATGCTTCTTTTCAATATTGCAATTGAATTTTCTATGGTTCTGTAAACACTATGGCCACGAAATTTTGAATGAACATTCAGTATATCGATTTCCATTCACAAAATAAATTTTACTTTAATCGGATATCTTGTTATGGAAATATAAATATTCTTCTTTTCAATATTTCAATTGAATTTTCTATGGTTCTGTTCACACTATGGCCACAAAATTTTGCATGAGGCTTGTTATGAGCATCTTGCATTTGGCTTTAACATTTCATTTCGATTGTTTTCGTTTTTTCTGAGATATTGAGGAACAAAAATTTTGAATGGCCATATTTTATGGAACACCCTGTACGATTTGGCTGGTTAACGAACTTAACCGAGCCATTTGGTACCCCAACTCAACCTCAAAATTTCAAGTCTCTAGGACAATCCCTTCGAAAGTTATTGTGCTAACAGACAGCCCCAGGGACATAATTGGGTTTGACCACGGATTTGTCATCAGAGTCTAACCCTATCGTTTGATACCATTTTCGGCTCAAAATTCGAAAATTACAGACATTTGGGCAAAATGATATAGCACTCGACGGCTCAAAAAGTACCTACCACATGACACACTTTTCCTGTTCAAAAATTTATAAAAATTTGATTAAAGTGAAACGAAATTGACCTGTTTCAGGATTTTGTTGATATTATATGAATTTGTCACGTAAACTGGACGCGCACTGTAGAACAAACGAGAATTGCCATCTGGAATTCCTTGAAAAAAACTCGTTACGCATAAGAAAATTATACTTTGTGCTCCCGTACAAAAAACTCGTATGTAATAGACATAAAACAAGAATAAAATTTGTATACCTAACGAACTTCCTTGATATTAATGCGAGGAAGGAATGTATAACACTATATTTACTAACACAATATTTTCTAGTCAAACAACCACGAAAATTGTTAAATACTGGATTATATCATAAGAACTGGGGTTAAAGAAGTCGAATTGTCTGACCTATCATAGCGTCTTTGACTTTGACAAGAACGAAATCAAATATGACCTTGCATGCCGGTTTAGCAGAAATCTGGAAGGTCAAATGAACGAGAAATGATAATATCATTATTCCATCCTAATATCGCTGCGTGAAATGCTATTTCCTGATTTTTGACATCACCGCATATCGCGAACGACGTTGCTCATAGATATAAATGCAACATTCGACAATAAAATGTTCAAAAAAAATTTAAGAAAGCCCTAAGGTGCTTTTGCTCGTTGATTGGTTAAGCAATAATGCTTTTACCTTTAAATTTTGTATAGGACTTGAGACTCATGCACAATTGGAATTATATCATTGAAATTATTCAGAAAATGAAATATGAATAATTTTAAAAAAATAAATTCTATGGTTCTGATGATACGATCCTCTTGAAATTTCGCATGAACATTCAGTATATCAGTCCTCATTCAGAAAATGAAATTAACTCGAATCGGATATCCTGTTATGAAAATATAAAGATTCTTCTTTTTAATATTTCAATTGAATTTTCTATGGTTTTGTTGACACTATAGTCACAAACTTTTGCATGAACATTCAGTATATTATTATATCAATCTTCATGCACAAAATAAATTTCACTCGAATCGGATGAAAATATAGTGTCTCTTATTTTCAATATTCCAATTGAATTTTCTTTGGTTCCGTGTACACTATGGTCACAAAATTTTCCATGAGGCTTATTTATGAGCATTTTGCATGTGCACGCATTTTCATTTTGATTGGTTTCGTTTTGTCTGAGATACCTATTGTGGAACAAAAATTTTGAATGGCCATATTTTATGGAAGACCTCGTACGATTTGGCTGGTTAACGAACTTAACCGAGGCATTTTGGAACCGAACTCACCCTGAAAATCTCAAGTCTGTAGGACAATCCCGACGAAAGTTATCGTGCTTACGGCCGGCTGGCCGGATAGAATTGAATTTGACCTCGTATTTGTCATCAGGGAGTCGAACACTATCGTTTGAGATCATTTTCGATTCAAAATTCGAAAATTACAACCTTTGGGCAAAACAATATAGCACTTGTTTAAGTAGAACGACCGCTCAAAAATTGAAGTCTGTGGTCAATGATCATAGACACACTCGTTTAAGTAGAACGAGAGCTCAAAATTTGGACGATAATTAATAGGTCTTATTAATGAAAATGAAATAGTTGAGAAGAAATTGTTATTTAGGAAAATAATTCCATTTTGATGAATTGTTGAGTACCTACAGTTGAGAAGATTATCTTCGAAATTTATCAAAAAAATTATATTTCCGCCGACCTCGAAATAAAAGGTGATTTTAATGTGTACGAAATTGATCATTAATGACCCATTTCAATGCTCAATTTATGCTATTTTAATGTGCAATCCTCATGCATGGACCTATAATACTAACTGGACGTCGAACTTCCTAACTGTCACGTAGAAAAAAGTGAGGCAAATCGCCGCCATTTGCAGTTTGGAGTGAACCACAAATATTTTGATGTTTTATGCCATATGTGCTCGAATTTTGATTGAAACATAGACGTTCCTTTGAAAGAAATGATGAAAAACGAACTCTGTATATTAGTGTTCTGTGAACACTGACATTTCGGTCTATATCAAATAATATTTTTTTTCAATTCGTGTGATTAGTTATTAAAATAATGTACCATTATGATGATTATACACAATAGATTCCTCAAAAACGGTATAACCTCTCTAATTATAATATTTCAGTTCGTTGAAAATTGACAACTCTCAAATTAGTCAATTTCACTCCAAACTGCAAATGGCCGCCGTTTCCCTCAAAATTTTTGACATGTTCGCTATCTAGTTAGTATTATAAATCTATGTCCTCATGGCAACCGTACACAAAGCATTCAGAAGCACTACGAGAAATGTCAAAACTCTACTGGAACATAGAAACATTGAAGTTCCATTACGTCAAATGTATGTCTTGTGCGAATTGAGAATGTATTTTAATCAAGAATGTATACACTATTCATGTTGAGATCGTCTGAAAAATCTTGTCATCAACACGGTTATTAATCGAGCGACTAATGGTCTCGAACTATTAACGCGTTCGCTCCGCTCACGCATTAAAATATCTTGACCATTAGTCGCTGTCTTTAATAAACTAGTTGATTGAATAACTATTCCGTCGATTTCAAATTAAAAGGTGATTTTAATGTGTACGAAATTGATCATTAATAACCCATTTTAATGCTCAATTTCTGCTATTTTAACGTGCAATCCTAATGGCAACCGTACACAAAAGTATTCAGAAGCACTACGATAAATGTCAAAACTCTACTGGAACATAGATACATAGAAATTTTATTATGTCAAATGTAAGTCTCGTGCAAAATGAGAATGTATTTCAATCAAGAATTCATACACAATTCATACTGAGATCGTAGGAAAAATCTTGTAATCAACTCGGTTATTCATCGAGCGACTAATGGTATCGAACTATTAAATATCTTGTCCATTAGTCGCTGACTTTAAAAACCTAGTTGATTAAATAACTATTAGCAATTAAGTGATATGAATGTATTCTTTGACAGCTAAAAATTCCAATTCTGATTATTCTTTAAATAACTAAACAAATTATTCTATGACCATTACCTGGATCCTGTGAATCACAGACCCCTCTCAGAACATAAAAAAGTGCACGCACCACAAAAACAATACACAGAGTAGAAATTGAAAGCACAGAAAAATCCGAAATATTCATACGTTCATTATTGTCACTGCAATGGCCGTTTGCGAACTGATCTAAACGAATTAACAAATTATTATATCTAAAAGAGGATTGCTATCGACAATTAAGAGATAAATCCAAGCAATCACCGTGTTTTGATCAGGGTATCACATATTGAGCACTTGTATACATCGTAATCAGCACACTGAGAACTATACTATATTTTTCACGACGAAAAAAATCATTTTAAGGGGTTATAACTGAACACGAAACCTTTGCGACCTTAACAGTAACAATTTATGTCATTATACATGAAAAGATTAATTTAATACGGAGACAAGGATAAATCATTTAAAGATATGAAGTGAGGCAGCGAAGATTTGAATGGAGTTCATAGAAAAGAATGTCTTTCGTCCACTCGCGAAAATCTTCTGAACAACACCGAATTCCAATGTCGCGAAAAGATTCTTGTAACCGTTAGATTTATGCGAGAATAATCCGTCCGTTATAATGTTTATTATGATTTTGAACTGAATTTTATTAGAGTTCTTCCAGATATTTGAATCACAGAAATATAGCAAGAATATCGATTTGTGTCTATGACCATTGACCACATAGTTCAATTTTTGACAATCTTTCTACTTAAACGAGTGCTATATCGCTTTGCCGAAATGTCTGTTATTTTCGAATTTTAAGCCGAAAATTGTGTCAAACGATAGGGTTCGACTCCCTGATGACGAATTCGTTGTCAAATTCAATTTTGTCCGTCCGTGAGAACGATAACTTTCGAAGGGATTGTCCTAGAGACTTGAGATTCGGTTCCCAAATGCCTCGGTTAAGTTCGTTAACCAGCCAAATCGTACAGGGTGTTTCATAAAATATGGCCATTCAAAATTTTTGTTCCTCAATATCTCAGACAAAACCAAACCAATCGAAATGAAATTTTGCGGCCACATGCAAGATGCTCATAATAAGCCTCATGAAAAATTTTGTGGCCATAGTGTTAACAGAACCATAGAAAATTCAATTGAAATATTGAAAAGAAGGAACTTCATATTTCCATAACAAGATATCCGATTCGAGTGAAATTCATTTTGTGAATGAAGATTGATATACTGAATGTTCATGCAAAATTTCAAGAGAATCGCATCATCAGAATCATAGAAAATTCAATAATTGTAATATTGAAAAGAAGATTCTTTATACATAATAATAATAATAAGACTATTTTTGTGAACGATTTCTTCATGCATAGGAATGTGTTCAATTTTTTTTAACCGGAAACGGTGCCTCGTACAGCAAAAAGTCAAGAGACCGTATTCGCTCCAAATTACATAAATAAGGATTTAAACAGTAATTATTATTGTCAGGCTGAAGGACTTCGGTCGCTGGCCTATGACTCAGGTGGTCAATAAATTACTGTTATTATTATTATTATTATTGTCGGAAAAACCAGAGGCGTATCATTTTTTTATCTGAGAACGCCACTGGTAGAATAAAAAAGGAATTATATTATACAAATAGTGCTCCTTGAAGCTCAAAACCTTTGTCTCAAATTTCAAAAAAATATATCACGCAGTGTGAAAGTTATTAATACAGAACATTTTTTTCTACACTACTGGAAAAAATTAAAGGATCAAAAAAAATTCCAATTTTTTCGGCCATTTTCAACATGCCGTAACTTCGAGAGGAATGGTCGTACAAGGAATTTAAAAAAAGGAAATTGTAGCTCCAAGTGTCTAGTTTTTGGATAGGAACTTCAAAAAATTTAAGTTTCAGTTGTTTTCGAGTAATGATAGAAAAATCAGCAACAAAAAAATTCTCAAAATTTTACCACATTTTTTTCTTGTCTACGAGCGTGGAAATTTTATTTTTGCATAATCGTTATAATGATGGGATACTTTGTTAATTCAGCTTCAATTTATTTTTTCATTGACTTCAATACGTCCACTTCTCGCCGAGATATCGGTCTTCAAATGGAAAAGGATCCATTTGTCTTTGATTATCGATTTCTCAGTAACCAATGATTGCACAGAAAATCGAAGGAGAGTTTCAAGACCTTAAATGAACTCCGATTAATGAACAACCATTGCTTATTCATAGAAATTTTTTTTCTTCATGTCGCATCAATATAAAAATTTAACAAAAAAGGGCTTTTGGTGTTTTCTGGATCGAAAATGTTGAGCAAACCAATAATGTTAAGTGTGACTTTCACAGTTCAATATGTTGATAAAATCCTTACGAAGAGTCATCTCAATCCAGCGAGCCGTTTTTTTGTTTGACTCGATTGAATTTTTGAAAAAAATAAGGATCACATTTTATGCTCTGAGAAGCTCATAATCTTCAAAAAAGGCAAAAAAGAATTTTCTCGAGCTTTTTCCACATTTTAATTGCAGATAGTACATAAATTTCAAAAAAAGAAAATAAAATAAACTAATAAATAAAAATTTTATTAATTTAATAACGGATAAAACATGGACCCTTTTCCATTTGAAGACCGATATCTCGGCGAGAAGTGGACGTATTGAGGTCAATAAAAAAATAAATTAAAGCTGAATTAACAAAGTATCCTATCATTATAACGATTATGCAAAAATAAAATTTCCACGCTCGTAGACAAGAAAAAAAAAGTGGTAACATTTTGAGAATTTTTCTGTTGCTGATTTTTCTATCATTACTCGAAACTTAAAATTTTTGAAGTTCTTATCCAAAAACTAGACACTTGGAGCTACAATTTCCTTTTTGTACGACCATTCCTCTCGAAGTTACGGCATGTCGAAAATTGCCGAAAAATTTGGAATTTTTTTCTGATCCTTTAATTTTTTCCAGTAGTGTATAATTTTAACACCCCGTATCTCGGAGAGGAAACATTTCTCGGCATATGTTAATATGACAAACTTGGGCTTATTTTTGATGTAGAATACGTGGTTAAATTTCATACAAAGCTAAAAAGCACCAGCTCGGGGCTTCCTTAAATTTTTTTTCAATATTTTGATCCCCGTCATAGAATCGGAATCACCATCTAAAGGTCGCATGAAAATCGTATGATTTTCCGATCAACTAGATAGCGATCATTTCGAGAGATAATTGATTACAAGAAGGGCAAAGGACCTGGTCTAGAGATCGCATTTTACAGAGGTGAATAAATCATCCATTGATTGACGTTTCAAACACACGTGTGCTGTGGACCAATAGGAAGACGATCACGCGATCACTCGTGGCAAATGAGCTTTGAACTCAGTGCCTTGACTTTCAACGATTTCGTTGTGGAGGGGGTATTTGGCAATGCAATAAAATACGTCAAAATTATTATGAACGTCACACAAATACAATGGGAATAATGAAAAGAAGTAAACCTCTTCCTATGTTGCGAATAACTTGTCGAAAATTGGGTTATGGATTTAAATAACGAGAAAGAAACTCACCTCTATAGCAGCCAACAGTTTGAAACGTTAATTATCATTATTTGAATAGGTATCTTTTAATCAAACAATGAATTATTGTTTACTTCCCAGAGTCGGGTTTATGAACTTGAAATCACTGATAATCACGTATACAACAAACCTTTTCGGTAAATATTAAGTTACTAGTGACCAGCAGATTTCGACCTGATTTTGGTGTCATTGTATTCATTGAGTCTTCCTGAACAACATTAGTGAAACCAACAAGTGGCGGTCTGTCTTAGTTTAGAAGATATGGGCCCCCAAAGTTCCAAAAATGTACCATCTTCACGTCACTATTTCCACTATAAAAACACAAAAACACTGCCCCGATTTGGTCTATAAATCACCCTCGAACATTCACTTAACGATTCGAATAGTTTCATTTCAGGTAAATTCAATAATTAACGCAAAAACATCGAAATTCTAGACGTACCACGTAACCACACTTTCTACTTAAAGCGCGCCGTTCTTCAAGGTAAGTTTGGCACCGCCGCATATTAGTTCTTTCGGGAGTGACATATGAACAGCTGTTTTAGAATCAGCTGATCGGAAACTTTTTCGGTTTGAATCTGATTTAATTAACCTAGAATAGGTTCATATAATATAATGTCATATTCTGTGCGTACATTACCATTATTCATAAATTAATATCTGATTGGATTTTATTTCAACTACATATTATAAGGATATGGTATAATACCTCAGATCAATAAAATACTATTTTGTTGATCTGAGTATAATATCAATAGCTATTATTATGTGTCTGACTGCATATTTTTAGGAGTTTCTAATTGTATAGACATATTCGTATAACACCTTTCAAGATTATTTAGGGGTTTTATGAAGAATAATTGTAGGCTATGAATTATTTATCGAAGTTTGAATGATTTATGTTGATATTGCCTGTTCTGATTGAGCGAGTTGTCAATCTGTTAAAATGTAAATTTCGATTTTGATCTTAACACACTTGATGAACAGGTGATTTATTCAGATTTAAATATTATATAACTAACTACCTAAATTGAATTTTATATCTCTGAAAACTGGAAGCTTCAGGAAAGTGAAAGTTTTGGGTTGTGTTCTTTTATTTGTCATCTAATAGAGAAATGGCAGAAAAATATAGGAATGAAAGTATATATAGGAGCAATCAATGAAAAACCAAAATTGGGTATATATATAATATAAAATTAAAATAACATCAAAAATAAAATATCACAGTCGTAAGTTAAAAAATAAAATCAATTCTTATAAATAAAACAATCTTCAAAAACATAACAGAATCAAAATAAATACTTAATCTCTTAAAACATAAAATAAATCCTTGTAAAAAAATAAATAAACTCCAAAAAACTTATGAAATTAATAATATAAAAAAAATATCAGTCACTCGTGAGTTAAAAAATAAAATCAATTCTCATAAATAAAAATAAATAATCTTCAAAAACAACAAAATAAAAATAAATAATCTCTTGAAACGTAAAATAAATTCTGGTAAAAAAATAAATAAAAAATGGAAAAAAAACAAAATTTAAAAACATGAGACCAAATTTGAAAAGAGGAAATAGGTGATATATTGAAAATTTGAACGGTACAATCAAAGAATAATTTTAAATTATTCTTCAATTGTAGCTTTCAAAAATTCAATTATTCTCCTACAGAGCGGAATTTCCCTTTTAAATTGGAATTCAGCCAAATAGCCGGGGAAATGCCGCTCTGAGCGGCCGAACCTGGGAATACCATGCCGAACATCTCTCCACAACCTTTCGATGTTCTGGGTGTGGGTTCCTACAATATATAAAATAAGTTATAACACTGAAACCAGTTTCCTCCAATATATGACTCACCTGAATCGGGGTCCACAAAATTCATAGAATGATTTACTGTGAGGTGCCCATATTCTGAATTTTGCAGAACATTATAGGCCCTCCAGCAATCAGACATAATTGTCGTCCCTGGTTCCACATGTTCCTCTATGACACTTAGGAGTGTTTCTGATGTCCTATCAGGAACTGGAACCAGGAAGATCCTTTTGGTTCCCCTCTCAATTCCCCCAAACACCCATTGGCCTTCCCAGATTCTGCCACGATTATACTTCCTCTTTCCAAATTTGGCCTCATCTACTTCCACCACAGTCCCAGGGCCTCCAATTTTTCGTCGCTCAGAACTTTGGTCCATCCATTTCAAGCACACCTGTAAAAATTTCAATACAATTCAATTTGTTGTTTTCCAACTCATTATGTCATATAAGTACTTACCTCTCTACAATAATTGTTCCAATCAATTATGGTTGGAATGGATAGACCCAAATTCTGAACCATTGCTAAGACCCTGGGATGTGGGTGCAGGCAAAAAAATGAAATAATTAAAAAAATTTTATCGATGGCCAATCTGGATCTAAAAAAGGTCCCAACCCTGGCTGATCTATTGAAGTTGCACTTTTCGAACCGAGGCTTCTTTTTGGGTCGGCTTATTCTCCGATTCCTTCTACAAGAATAATACAATGTGGAGTAATTCAAAGAGCAGCTCTCACCACATGTGGGGCAATTAACTGCCTCTTTGAATACTCCACATTGTATTAAAAACTGGACTAATAGAAGCCTCGATTCGGCGATCCTGTATACTTCCTGCCACTTCATTTTAATTTATTATATGTTTTGTGATTTTAACTATTAACATCAACCAGAGTTGTGACCACTTAAACCGCTGACCATCGACTGATGGATAGAATAGAAATAGAAGGTTAAGGGTTGCCGATGGCGCGCTTTTCCAAGAATTATATTAACCTAAATTAAAATTAAAAATCCTTTATAAAGTATGCAGATAGCGACATACCCAGATCGCAATTGCCATGTACGAAATGAAGATCAACCAAATATGTATAAGTAATCATAAAATAAAATATCGATATATTTTCTTATAAACAGTTTCCAATCAGCTGATTCAATTATCGCGCTAAGAAACGTAATTCCCGCCATCATTTTATATGACATTTGGCAAATCGTGCGCACAGATAAACAAACCCCAAGTCTTTGACAGTGCGGTAGTGCCAAACTTACCTTGAAGAATGGCGCGCTTTAAGTAGAAAGTGTGGTTACGTGGTACGTCTAGAATTTCGATGTTTTTGCGTTAATTATTGAATTTACCTGAAATGAAACTATTCGAATCGTTAAGTGAATGTTCGAGGGTGATTTATAGACCAAATCGGGGCAGTGTTTTTGTGTTTTTATAGTGGAAATAGTGACGTGAAGATGGTACATTTTTGGAACTTTGGGGGCCCATATCTTCTAAACTAAGACAGACCGCCACTTGTTGGTTTCACTAATGTTGTTCAGGAAGACTCAATGAATACAATGACACCAAAATCAGGTCGATATCTGCTGGTCACTAGTAACTTAATATTTACCTTCTTTTCGTATGAATGAGTATAAAACTGCGAAGAAAAAACAAGAAATTCATTTCAAATAAGGTTTTTTACCTGGAATATTTTTTGACCTTCAAATTTGGGAATTTTATTATTTCGAGATATGATGAATCGTAAATCTTGTGAAATATACGGGAAAACCTACTCATTCATTAAATCGATTTTTGTTCCTATAGATTTTTCTACGTATTTCTTAGAAAGAGGGAAGTTTTTTAGGTTGATCAAAACAATGTTTACATTAAACACATATGAACTCCAATCAAAATCACAAATACCTTAATAAATTGAAAAATGCTTACGGAACCAGTTTCCAATTTTGAATTCGCCAAAACACAACACAACAGTACTAAGGTGTATTTATGGACTAAACACCGAACATAACCAACAAAAGGCACAAACAACAATTTTCCTCGATCAAAGCTTCTACGCGCACAATTGAATACTTTTCATCGTCACCGATCGGGGTTAGTTGCATTTTAATTGAAGAAATCGATTACATTACCATTAATTTCGAAAATAAGGCATTCTGAAATTCAAATTTGAGAGGCAGGGATTGCCCATAGAACACGCACGGTCACTGACTCATATGAGACCACTAGACGTCACCTGTCATGTTGATTTAATGCGCGATTAGATGGACAGGGGTGTATTTGGGATATTTTATGGAGGACGACTGTTACCTTGAAATTTTTGAGCGCTTGTTCTACTAAAACGAGTGCTTTATCGTTTTGCCCAAATGTGTGTAGTTTTCGGATTTTGAGACGAGAATGATCTCAAACGATAGGGTTTGATTCTTGATTACGAATTCGTAGTCAAATTCAATTCTGTCCGTGGAGCCGTCCGGCCGTTGGAACGATAACTTTCGAAGGGATTGTCATAGAAACTTTCAGGGTAGGTTCGGTTCCCAAATGCCGCGGTTAAGTTTTATCAGCCAAATCGTATAGATTGTTCCAGAGGAGATGGCGATTCAAAATTTTTGTTCCTCAATATCTCAGACAAAACGCAACCAATAGAAATGAAATTTTGCGGCCACATACAAGATGCTCATAATAAGCCCCATGCATGTGTGTCTAGTGTTAACAGAACCATAGAAAATTCAATTGGAATATGGAAAAGAAGAATATTAATATTTTCATAACAAGATATCCGATTCGAGTGAAATTTATTTCATGAATGAAGATTGATATACTGAATGTTCATGCAGAATTTCAAAAGGATCGTATCATCAGAACCTTAGAATTTAATAGAAACAGAGGTTTAACGCGTACATCGCCATGAATATTGAAAAACAATGAAGTGAAAGCAGAGAATAATATTAATCGATATAAATAAACCAATATTAAACTCATACTTCGGAGCTAACTTCGTCCTTGTTCGAGACAAAATGCAAGGAAGTGGTATCAATCAGAGCACCTATGGATGGCCATTTCGTCCTTATTAGGACTCATCAGTACAGGATAGCTCTGAATGATAGAAGGTATTTCTTGGAACTTAATGCGAAACGGCGTCCTCTTTAAAAGGGCCCACTCACTAAGAGGGAAGCGCGAAGACTTGAATGCGCGTTGTACGGGGTACAGTTAAAACAGTGTGTGTATGGCGTAAATTTGGAATGCGTAATTATCTCCGTCGTGTGGAGTGTGCATTCTTCACCGTACGTGGAAGAATGACCAAAAACGACCGTGTATGGGCAACAAGTCTGTGCACGTTTCATATTTTTAGCAATACAGTGTCGGGTTCCCTATTTATACATTAAACATTTTTTCCTAAATAACAACACACGCCACTGCCATTAACATCAGATCTTTTTTCGACATCATCTCACGCTTGTCGCACATCCAAACCAACACGCAAAAGTGTATGTGTGTGGGAAATATGAATGCACACGTTTGCTTTACAGCAAACGTGCAGATACTTAACTGCGCATTCTTCCTTCTTAGTGAGTGGGCCCCTTTAGGTATTATCCCACACAACAATGCCATAACAGTAACACTGAAAGACACTGAATGCATGTTAAAAATACCGAAAACGCCATCTCTTGTCCCATACATCCTGTGCTGATGAGTCCTAATAAGGACGAAATGGCCATCCATAGGTGCTCTGATTGATACCACTTCCTTGCATTTTGTCTCGAACAAGGACGAAGTTAGCTCCGAAGTATGAGTTTAATATTGGTTGATTTATATCGATTAATATTATTCTCTGTTTCACTTAGAATTTAATTTTTCTTAATTATTGATTTTTACATATATCATTTTTGAGCGTTCGTTCTACTTAAACGAGTGCTATATCGTTTTGCCCAAATGTATATAATTTTCTAATTTTGAGCCGAAAATGGTCTCAAACGATGGGTTCGACTCCATGATGACGAATTCGTGGTCAAATTCAATTCTGTCAGTGGGGCCGCCCGGCCGGCAGTAAACACGATAACCTTCGAAGGGATTGTCCTAGAGACTAGAGATTTTCAGGGTGAGTTCGGCCAAATTGTACAGGGTTATCCATAAAATATGACCATTCAAAATTTTTGTTCCTCAATATCACAGACAAAATTAATCGAAGTTTTGCGGCCACATGCAAGATGCCTAATTTAAAATTTTGTGGCCATTAGTCCGGTCTATTTAGACATTCGAAGTTACATAAAGTCCCAACAAGCTGAATTTCTGTGAAGTTGTTCAAAACATAATTATAAACAATATCTAAAAGTTCCCTGTAAGGAAAAAATTTAATTCAAGGTCAAAGGTCAAAAATAGTATATTATATTATAAGGATTAAAAGTGCATCTTTTTTTTACGAGCAATATTTGCAGTTGCGAGGCGTAGCCGAGCGAATGCAAAATTGCGAGTTAAAATAGGCACTTTTAATCCGAATAATATATCGGGTGTCCCAAGGTGAGTGGCCTATTAGATTATTATGGAAACTATTGATGGTAAAGATTTCAAATTTTGTGGATCGATGTTTGGCCATGTAAGGTACATTTTTAAAATAATTTCACATTTCCAGTGTTGCCGGATGTACGACAATTTGGCAACAACTTTGTTATTTTAAATGGGACATCCGGTATTTCCATTTTTTTATGATACTCCATAAAATATTAAATCTATTCACTCCTACTTTTCCATCCCCATCTTCAAGGGTTTTTGAGTTATTAATTTTTTTTCGAAATTTTAGATTAAATTGGCGTATTACGAAAATGACTCTAGTTCGCTCAATATTTGAGATTTAAGTCAGAAATTTTGCAAGTCGTTAGATATTGATCTGATCTGTGTCACTGCTTTTGAATTATGGTTGTCAATAATACAGGACGGACCAAAAAAAATCATCATTTGCCAAGTTACAAAATTGTAAAAAAGTCGATTTTTTCAAATTAGAACCCTAGTATATTTTTTAATTTTTGGAATCAGTACAACACACTCTACAATTTTTCTTTTCACGTCCCTATACCTATCTCAACTGGATTTCGAGTTATATGCGTTTATTGGATTTTACATTGATTCAATAAGCGTTAATTTCTTTTGTATTGTCATTTTCTCTATGTCGTTCATAGATCGATATATCAATGAATCAGTTCAATCCATAAATGTCAAAATAAACAATTATTGCCTAACAGGTGTTTTGTTCCGAGGTTTTTCTATGAATAATGGCTCAAGAAAGTTATACACATGAAGCTTTAATGAATTTATTTGAAATTTTTGGCGAATGTGACAAAGTTGTCGACAGAACATGTCGAAAATTCAATGAAAGATATCCACAATTTCCTCGAATGAATCGAAAAAAGTTTTCAAGATTGAGAAGAAATTTCTCACAATTTGGATCAAAATTACGAGAACAAAATAAAGTTTTACCTTAAGCTAAATAAATGAAACGACTATTGCAACTGCCGACCATTGGTTTCCAAACATTTCAGGATTCGGTTCCGCACCCCCCTCGTCGTAGCCTTTCGGATTTCATTTCGATCTAGTGTACGAAATGCATGTACCACACGATGCTGCAGCTCCTCTTTGGTGTTGACTGGAGTTGCATAAACGATATCTTTGATCCTAGGCCAAAGATAAAAATCGAGGGGGGTGAGATCTGGTGATCTTGCTGGCCAATCCCAGAGCCCCATACGTCCAAACCATCGGTCATTAAAAATTCTCCTCAATTCTGCGGAAACCTGGGCAGTGGAATGGGCACCTGCCCCATCTTGCTGGTACCAGATTTGACTGTAATTTTGAAGAGGCAAACGATCAACAAATTCTTCTACAACATTTCTTATTATACTGATATATCTCTCAGAATTTAGATTTTCATCATAAATGAAGTATTCTACTTTATTATCCATCAACAAAGCAAAAACATTAAACCCAAAATTAACTTGGTGCCCAGATTCTCGTTGAACATGTGGATTTTCTGACGCCCAGAAATGACGATTTCTTGTATTAAACAATCCCCCCCTAGTAAATTTTGACTCGTCACTCCAGATGATTTTAGGTAAAAAATTTGGATCTTCCAGGATGTGGGCATTAATTCTTTCGCAAAATACCATTTTCCTCTGAAAATCTTCTGGTCTTAATTCCTGAACCCTAACATATTTGAAATCATGCATTCCATGTTCTGATAAAATCCTTTGCACTGACGATTTACTTATTCCCAATTCTCTTGAGGCGTATCTTATAGATGCTTCCGGATGAACTTCGAAAAACGTTAAAACATTTATTTGGTTATCTTCAGTGTTAACTTCTCTGGGTAAAACTTTATTTTGTTCTCGTAATTTTGATCCAAATTGTGAGGAATTTCTTCTCAATCTTGAAAACTTTTTTCGATTCATTCGAGGAAATTGTGGATATCTTTCATTGAATTTTCGACATGTTCTTTCGACAACTTTGTCACATTCGCCAAAAATTTCAAATAAATTCATTAAAGCTTCATGTGTATAACTTTCTTGAGCCATTATTCATAGAAAAACCTCGGAACAAAACACCTGTTAGGCAATAATTGTTTATTTTGACATTTATGGATTGAACTGATTCATTGATATATCGATCTATGAACGACATAGAGAAAATGACAATACAAAAGAAATTAACGCTTATTGAATCAATGTGAAATCCAATAAACGCATATAACTCGAAATCCAGTTGAGATAGGTATAGGGACGTGAATAGAAAAATTGTAGAGTGTGTTGTACTGATTCCAAAAATTAAAAAATATACTAGGGTTCTAATTTGAAAAAATCGACTTTTTTACAATTTTGTAACTTGGCAAATGATGATTTTTTTTGGTCCGTCCTGTATTATTGACAACCATAATTCAAAAGCAGTGACACAGATCAGATCAATATCTAACGACTTGCAAAATTTCTGACTTAAATCTCAAATATTGAGCGAACTAGAGTCATTTTCGTAATACGCCAATTTAATCTAAAATTTCGAAAAAAAATTAATAACTCAAAAACCGTTGAAGATGGGGATGGAAAAGTAGGAGTGAATAGATTTCATATTTTATGGAGTATCATAAAAAAAATAGAAATACCGGATGTCCCATTTAAAATAACAAAGTTGTTGCCAAATTGTCGTACATCCGGCAACACTGGAAATGTGAAATTATTTTAAAAATGTACCTTACATGGCCAAATATCGATCCACAAAATTTGAAATCCTTACCATCAATAGTTTCCATAATAATCTAATAGGCCACTCACCTTGGGACACCCGATATACTATTTTTTCTCCAACCAAGTCAAAATTACAATAAAATTGGTTTTAATGAAAAATCGTTCATAATTTGGTTATGAATTTGAACACAGAATCATGACAGTGATTGTCAAGTAGACTTCAAATGCATTTACTTTTAATCCAAGGATTAAAAGTAGCGTTTTTAATCCTAGGATTAAAAGTGTTGCTAAGCAACGAGCAAATTTTTGTACGGTAAGAGAATTTATGACTTTTGCACCTGAAAATAGTACAGAAAAGTCAACATTTTTTGATGGTTGGAGAAAAAATGAGTTTTTCGCTATTTTCAGCAAAACGGTAAGTTTTATCATAAAAGTACCTCAGACAAAAATTGTAGACCATAAAATTATCTATAAAAAATGTATCAATACTTCTTTTTCTTACGAGCCACCGTTTCTGAGATATAACGATTCAAAAAGTTATAAAAGTCGTTATCGTCATAATATGCACACGTTTCCACGCCACCTATGAGGTAGTGTATATACTTAGCGCGTAGTTATAACTTTTTGAATCGTTATATCTCAGAAACGGTGGCTCGTAAGAAAAAGGTATGATACATTCTTTATAGATAATTTTATGATCTACAATTTTTGTCTGAGGTACTTTTATGATAAAACTTACCGTTTTGCTGAAAATCGCGAAAAACTCATTTTTTTGACCTTTGACCTTGAATTAAATTTTTTCCTTACAGGGGAATGATGGGGAACTTTTAGACATTGTTTATAATTATGTTTTGAACAACTTCACAGAAATTCAGCTTGTTGTGATTTTATGTAACTTCACTCTCATTTTTTGTTCTAAATAGACCGGACTACATGGAACATTAAAAAAAAAAGATTCTTTATATTTCCTTACCAAGATATCCCATTCGTGTGAAATTTATTTTGTGAATGAAGATTGATATACTGAATGTTTATGCAAAATTTCAAGAGGGTCGCATCATCAGGACCATAGAATTTTTTTTATTTAATATTGATTTTCCACATACATATTTTTCATTTTTTTAATTACTTCCAGAATTTTATTCCGATTGTCCCAAGATTTTTTCCAATAAAAGGTGTTATTTTGATATTCAAAGAAAAATGCCATTTTTAAATATGAATGATCGGATGTTTATATCATTATGAAGAAGAAGATATGCCGTCAATAGTGGAAAATACCATCAGGCAAATAACCACCACGACCACGCTTACAGGACCATATCCTTTCAATGAAATTTTTCATTACCAAATCGCAAAGTGGCTGCCCTATGTCTTCGATAGCCTCACGAATTCCATCTTTGAGGTCTTGAATCGACGCTGGACTATTGGCGTAGACCTTCTCTTTCACGTGGCCCCAAAGGAAGAAGTCGCAAGGTGTTAAACCACAAGATCTCGGTGGCCAATTGTGATCACCTGTTCGATAGATAAACTTTTTTGCGACTTTCCGTTTGTGCGTTACGGGACGTATGTGTCCCGTACAGGTGCCACTATATATCACGCTCTACTGAAATGGGGAAAAGTTTAAGAGGAGTGAGAATTGAGATTTTGCGAGTTGCAAGGTGATGGAATTTCGAACTTAGTGCAAGCGCAGGACGGGTCTCCTACGTCCCGTTTCGCCACCATGGTGGTCAGTTGTAGGGTTACTTTTGAGACATTAGTATTTTGAACACAAGATTTATTTCATTCGGAAATAATATAACAAACATATTTCTAACTCAAAATAAAAAAAAAACATTTTAAAGAAAACAAAAAAAATAGTCTCTAAACCGCTTCAGGAGCTTGAGCTCCTCAGAACTTTCGTTATTCTGAGCTAGGGCAAAAGATAAAATTTTTGCACCTCTAGACATCGCACGTAACTCACTCCACGCACTCTGGTCGAATACTAATCCACTGGAACAGTTTTACGCTGTTGAGAATACGATTGCCCGTGCCCCCAGGGAAGAAAACGTACAATCAGGCGGTACGGGGCATATATGTCCCGTACGGTATTTGACCATAAATGAGGTAGAATTCCATAAACAATCACCCTGGTGTCGACAGTTTTTCTGAGAAGTCGAAAAATACTGAAATAAGCCTTCCGCCTGGGAGGAAGTTTCAGCGATTTTGCCTCCGCCCCAACGGAAAATCCAGTACGGGACAAATAGACCCCGTGCCGCAGCGAACGTGTTAATGAAATTTTCCATAACCAAATCGCAAAGTGGCTGCCCTATGTGCTCGATAGCCCCACGAATTCCATCTTTGATGCCTTAAATGGACGATGGGCTATTGGCGTAGACCTTCTCTTTCACGTGGCCTCAAAGGAAGAAGTCGCAAGGTGTTAAATCACAAGATCTCGGTGGCCAATTGTGATCATTATCGAGAAATAACACGGTCCGGAAACTTTTCCCGAAAAAGATCAATGGTTTCGTTGTTGATGATCGGCCGGCTTGAGTTCTTGTATTAACTGAACTTTATAAGCCTTAAGACCCAAATCCTTATGCCAAATGCGGTGTTATGACGTTTGTGGATAGCCTAATTCCAAAGAACAACGAGGAATGGACAAGCCTGGATTTTCTTCAACACTTTCGGCTACAACAGCAATATTCTCGGCTGTTCTTGAGCGACGTGCACGGGTTTTATTCTTCACATCACTAACTTGTCCCAACAACTCGAATTTTTCCACCAATTTCTTTATTGCGTTCAGACAAGGTGCTTCACGACGACCCAAAAATGTTCGAGTTTTACAAACCGTCTCTGCCCACTTTTCACCATTTTTATAGTGAATTTTAATAATTTCAATGCGTTCTTGAAGCATGTATGCCATTTTTATAAATGGCGTAGTTTCTACTTGTCAAATGTCAAAAAATGACATCTACCGAAACAGCGGGCTGTTCAAAATAACACTTCTTATCGGAAAAACAATTTACATAGCATGAGAGCCTTGAGGTTGATAGCGGGGGTAAGCCAGGTTACTAGCTGTAGACCACTCTTCAAGCAATATGGTGTACTTACCCTTCCATGTTGCTATATACTGGAATGCCTCTTATAGATACACTCTAAAATAGAAACTTTTTCTAAACATTCCGGAGTACACACCTACGAGACCAGATCCGCAGATAAGTTTCTGACCCCGAGACATAGATTAAAAAGAACACAAAATATGCATATTTTCAACGGTATCAAATTATACAACAGGCTTCCGCAGAGCATGACTTCACTTCACTGTGCGGCTTTCAAACAAAAAATCAAGGCGATACTGGTTGACGCAGCTTTTTATTCTGTGGATGAATTCATGATGTGCCATTTTTAGCTTATAAAATTTTTTTCATTGTTATCTGTGAGAGTTGATATTTATATGTTCTTGCTATTGTTTTAATGTATGTGTGCGTATGATTTTACAATGACTGTATTTATTTAATTTATTATAATAATATGTATACTTGACAAGCCCTGTAGAATTTGAGGGTAATAAATGAACTATGAATCTCAAGTCCTATACAAAATTTCGAGGTAATAGCTTTATTGCTCCACCAATGAACGAACGCTCCAAAGCACCTTCTCAACACTTTTCTTAAATTTTTTCATTCAACTTTCTTCTTGACATCGATGTTTCTCTAACATGCACGCTAAGACTGTTCAATGCCCTGGAAAATTACTGTCGTGTTAAAGAGAGTTTTCAATCCAATTGGAGCGTCAAAATATGTGACATATTTCACGCGTTCTTAAACTCTAATTGGTCTAAATCTTCTTATTGCATTCGTTATTTCTAGTCGAATCTAGCAAGACTAACTCAGCATCTTCAGTTAGTATAAGATGTACGTGACATTGTACCTACCTTTTGTTTTAGTTCTGGCCCAAGATGAGACATATTTTGATGTGTTTTCTCTACCTGGACTTCCATGGAAAACCAGGCAACCTCACCGATTGGAAAAGCCCAAAGATGTCTTGTACTTGTCAACCAGTGGTCCCAAACTTGAGGAACTGTTAGACAACTATCGGAAACCTTACAAACATATCCGTTACAAGGAAAACAATCACGAAGGGTATAAGAAAATAACCAAACTGACTTATGGGTGGACGTCGAGAAATACAGCGACTACAAGAAGTGGAACAGCAATTTCAAAGATGTAAGCTCCGAGAAGATCAAGATACCAGACGTCAAAGACATAAACAACAGTCCTAAAGATAGAAACGACGTTTTAGAATCGGAATTTGGCGAAGTAATAACTCCTTCGGATAGAAAAAGCAGCCATTTCGAACAAGTACCAATCAAACAAGCAAATGCTTCTAAGAAGTCACCATATTTTAGACCAACAGGTTTCTCGCACGTTCAGAAAATCACCAAGCTTGAAGCCGCCAATATTACCAGACATAACATCAACAGGGTGTTGAGGAACTTCGTGAATAGGCTGTATAAGCGAAGATATGGTACTTCAAGGTACGTGGAGATTGATCCTAACGATATTGATGGTGACAGGAGCAAATTCTTCGGCACAGGATTGGATACTTTGGCGTTGCTGAAGAATAAGACGAAGAGTATCGCCAACAAGTTCTTGAACGTCTTTCAAGTGGTCAAGTTTAACAATACAGCTTGTACGGCTACTTTGAATGGGTTTACTTATCAGGGAGTTTGTTATTTGGCTGCTGAATGCGCTAGTTTGAATGGTACTGCTGGGGGCGCATGCGCCGATGGATATGGAGTCTGTTGTGTCTGTAAGTAGAATTTATTTCAGATTTGAACATTTTATACAGGTTTGGAAATTCACGTTTATCTGTCGAGTATACCACTGAGCCCTGATCAAGTGCTTTTGAGACCTAATACCTCAAAATTTTGTATAGGAATTGACATTGATACTAAATATATGAATGCAAACTTGACAATTAACTAAAATGAAATTTTTGAAAAATCAATAATTAAAAAAACTAAATTCTATGGTTCTGATGATACGGTCCTCTTGAAATTTTGAATGAACATCCAGTATATCAATCTTTCATTCACAAAATAGATTTCACTCGAATTGGATATCCTGTTATGGGAATAAAAAGATTCTTAATTTCCATATTCCAATTGAATGTTCTATGGTTCTTTCTATGGCCACAAAATTTTGCACTATTATGAGCATCTTGCAATTATTATGAGCATCTTGCATATTGCCGCAAAATTTCATTTCGATTGGTTTTGGTTTGTCTGGGATATTGAGGAACAAAAGTTTTGAATGGCTATATTTTATGGAACACCCTGTACGATTTGGCCCTATATTTCCATAACAAAATATCCAATTAGAGTGAAATTTATTTTGTGTATGAAGATTAATATGCTGAATGTTCATGGAAAGTTTCGAAAGTGTCGCATCATCAAAACCATAGAATTCAATTTTTTTAATTGTCAAGTTTTTACATATAGTCCATTCACGAAAGGTTGAGCCGTCGGTTGGCCAAGGAAATTTGGCATATTCCACTGTGTATATTAAAATTTTAGGTTATGTAAATTATTCTCTTGTCAGATTGATACGCAATGTTGTCAATATTGCATAGAGCTCGTCGGACGAGGCCGGGAACAATCGGCAACGTTGACTTTATTTTACGTTATGACAGCAAATACTGCCAACTTCAAATGAATAAACAAACGCCTACTATGCGCTCAAACTTTCGTGAAGGACTATCTTTCAGTTTTTGAAGAATTTTCAGAGCTTGCATTCACATGTTTAGTATCTTATGCAAAATTTTGAGGTAATAGCCTCATTGACCCACCAATGAACGAGCGCTCAAAAGTACCTGTTCAGGGCTTCCTTAAATTCAATTTACTCTAACTTCAAAACCACCTGTGGCGTGTTCCAGTTGTGCCACCATATGATTTCTTATTTTATCATCAAGGCACATCTTCTCTTGGCAAATACATTCTAAATTTTTCACAATAGCTCAATTTTTGTTCAAGATACAGGGTTTTCAGTAAAACATTTTGTTTCACAATTGCGCTATGGCAATAACAGACTTTCACAAGTTCAACCTCAAATCCGAAAGAAATGAAAATAAACTGAAAACTAAGTGATAAACATAAAACAATTACTAAGAAGTGTTTCCCCACGTACACGGATACATCCAAAGATTTTCTATAAATTCTTGTAAAATATCTTTGGATACATCCGCAATTCGTCTTGGCCCTCCTTCAATAAGGTTCAGTGCGAGTCCACAACGGCGCATCGACCCTAGCCCATCGCACCGCGAAGACGACATTTGAAGTTTGTTACGAACTAAATACGTCATTTGATGACATCGCGGTGCGATGGGCTAGGGTCGGTGCGCCGTTGTGGACTCGTACTCAGAATGAAAGCCAGGCCCCGTATTCTGGACAAGCAAGGACGTAGCCAGAAAGAAATTTCTGGGAGGGGGAGGTGTGAACCCAATGACAAAATGACAATTTTCAAAGGAAAATGTTCTAATCCTGTACTTCTGAAAAATTTCGGGGGGTTTCGGACCCCCCCCTCGCTACAGCCTTGTGGACAAGTGATCTTTCAAAGCGTATACGAACTTCATTGCGCGAGTTCCTCTTTTGCCTGCAAAAATGCACACCGCGCAATGAAGTTCGTATTCGCTTTGAAAGATCATTTGTCCCGTATTCTTGACAAGCGATTTTTCAATGCGTATGCGAACTTTATTGAGCGGGGTGAATTTTTGCTGCTGAAAGAGTGACTCGCGTTTAGACTACTACTTTAGTCTAAGGACTGGCGCAATGAAGTAGTATACGCTTAGAAAGATCACTTATCGAGAATACGGGGCCTGGTGCCGTATTCTCGACAAGTGATCTTTCAAAAAGAATACGAACTTCATTGCGCTTTGTGCATTTTTACAGGTAAAATAGGGACTCACGCAATGAAGATCGTACACGCATTGAAAGATTACTTGTCCAGAGTACGGGGCCTGGTCGATTGCATTCCATCGTTCAATTAAAGCGCCACTGAGCTGCTGCAAATTTTCAGAAGTTTGCGAAATCGAATTTTCCTCCTAAGATCCTCCCAACATGATCAATTGAGTTCAAATCTGGGCTTAGAGTAGGCCAATTTAATTATTGGATAGAAGCCTCTTCCAAATACTCCCTCTAATTCAAAACCTGATTGCCCTGATTGAAGGCATGCCAAGACGAATTGTAGCTGCTATCCGTTCACAAGAGGAAACAATTTTTTGCATATTGAATAATAAGTTTCGTGTAAAATTCTCAAAATATCAATATCATGAATCTTTTAAATTTCAGTCCGTGGAAGCTGCGGAGGCAGTGCTTCCCAAAACTGCAGCTACTTCGAGAGTCCCAACTACCCGGACTACTACCCTACAAACGGAGGGGTAGTACCTCCTATGCCTACTCCAGTTCCAACACCGTCGACAACCACACAAGACCTAAGACCTGACCCTAGGTTGCCCATGTCACCTAGGCACCGGTCTAGCAGGCAAACTGGAAGCCTGGAATGCACTTTCAGTGTGTCCAAGGCTTCATCGGATATTAAACAGATGCGTATTGATTTTTTGGATTTGGAGGTGAGAAAATATTATACATACTAATACACAGCATATACGAAGTGAAAATTAACGCGTTAATAGGAACGCAGGTATAATATAAACAATGAAAACAGAGAATAATACTAATTGATTAAAATCAACCAATATTAAACCCATACTTCGGAACTAATCCCATCAACGCACAAAGAACATGCATGGTGGTAATATCAAACGGAGCATCTATAGATAGCTATTTCGCCCTATTTGGGGCTCTTCAGTATGGAGGAGCTCCGTCTGAAAGGCATTCTAGGTTCCCTTACTTGAAGAAATGTCGCCTAGCTCTGAGTATAACAGAAACAAGACGCCATCTCTTGGGATCCTTACGAACACCTACCTCCGATGCATGAACGTTGAACGAAGTCGCGAGATGTTTATCCGTTTTTCATACAAACTGGTGGCAGTCCAACTTTGTGGATTACCTTCAGTCGATGAAGTGGAAACGCTCGATTAATCGTCAGACGTGGTGATAATAGTACGAAGTGAAAATTAGCGCGTTAATAGGAACACAGGTTTAATATAAACAATGAAAGCAGAGAATAATACTTATTGATTAAAATCAACCAATATTAAACCCATACTTCGGAACTAATCCCGTCAACGCACAAAGTTTGTATGAAAAAACGGATAAACATCTCGCTACTTCGTTCAACGTTCATGCATCGGAGGTAGGTGTTCGTAAGGATCCCAAGAGATGGCGTCTTGTTTCTGTTATACTCAGAGCTAGGCGACATTTCTTCAAGTACGGGAACCTAGAATGCCTTTCAGACGGAGCTCCTCCATACTGAAGAGCCCTAAATATGGCGAAATAGCTATCTATGGATACTCCGTTTGATATTACCACCATGCATGTTCTTTGAGCGTTGACGGGATTAGTTCCGAAGTATGGGTTTAATATTGGTTGATTTTAATCAATTAGTATTATTCTCTGCTTTCATTGTTTATACTGCATATACAAAATAAGGAACAAAGCAAGTTAGAATATAAACTCGAATAAAATCAAACTCATACTTGAGAGCTCATCTCGTCAACGACCAAAGAACATACATATCGGGGCTCATCAGCATGGAGTATAGCTCTGAATGATGGAGATATTTTAAAACCCTATACTTATATACGGCGTATTATTCGTATATTCTTACTTGCGTTATTCTTGTTCATCCTCATTTTGTAAGTTTATATTTATACTTTATACTTTGAAGATGATTAATTTTTAGCTTTTGGGACCTACCAATGGGACTTGTGTGAATGAGATGTTTGTGATAACAGGAAATGGAATCAGCAATCAGATTCCTGTAATCTGCGGTTACAACACTGGACAACATCGTAAGCTACTTTATTTTTTAATTTCTGAAACGTTATATTACTAAAGGTTGTCCAATAAGAGGTGGTATTTTGATATTCAAAGAAAATGCCATTTTTCAATATGAATGATCGGATGTTTATTTCATTATAAAGAAGAAGCTATGCCGTTAATAGTGGAAAATAACATTAGGCAAATGACCACCACGACCACGCTTACAGGACCATATCCTTTTAATGAAATCTTTCATTACCAAATCGCAAAGTGGCTTCCCTATGTCCCCGATGCCTGATAACCTCACGAATTCCATCTTTGAGGTCTTGAATCGACGCTGGGCTATTGGCGTAGACCGTCTCTTTCACGTGGCCCCAAAGGAAGAAGTCGCAAGGTGTTAAATCACAAGATCTCGGTGGCCAATTGTGATCACGTGGTACGGAAACTTTTCCGCAAAGGAGGTTTTCCAAGCCCCAGATGCGACAATTTTGCTCGTTGACGAAGCCCCCGAGAAGGAAATGGGCCTCATCACTCAAGATGATTTTTCGATGGAATTCCGGATCATTTTCATGCATTTCAACGACCCAATCAGCAAAGACACGACGTTGTTGATGATCGGCCGGCTTGAGTTCCTGTGTTAACTGAACATTATAAGCCTTAAGAACCAAATTTTGATGCAAAATACGGTGCAATGACGTTTGTGGAAAGCCTAATTCCAAAGAACGACGAGGAATGGACAAACCTGGGTTTTCTTCAACACTTTCGGCTACAGCAACAATATTCTCGGCTGTTCTTGAGCGACGTGCACAGGTTTTATTCTTCACATCACTAACTTGTCCCAACAACTCGAATTTTTACACCAATTTCTTTATTGCGTTCAGGCAAGGTGCTTCACGACGACCCAAAAATGTTCGAGTTTTACAAACCGTCTCTGCCCACTTTTCACCATTTTTATAGTGAATTTTAATAATTTCAATGCGTTCTTGAAGCATGTATGCCATTTTTATAAATGGCGTAGTTTCTACTTGTCAAATGTCAAAAAATGGCAGCTTCACACGAAATAACGGGCTATTAAAAATAACACCTCTTATTGGAAAACCCTTTACAACTAAAGACAAGGCTTTGGTTATAGAATAATACATTAGCGATAAAAAACAGGTCAATACTATAATTTTACACTGTTTTTTCCAACAGACTCACGAGACCAAAGTGATTTAATAATACACTCACCGGCAAAATAATTGATCCACTAAAAAAATCGATGAAGTTTGTTAATTCATTTAATAAAAGATTTCAACTGGCCTACTTCAATCCCAGATTTGAACCCAATTGGGCATGTTTGGATGCTCTTGGGAGGAAAATTTGATCTCGCGTACTAAACTAACTCCTGAAAATTTGCAGCAGCTCAGTGATCCTCTAATTGATTCGAAACCTTAATGAGGACATGCCGAGACGAATTGCACCTGTTATCTGCGTCTGGGTGGAAAACACGTTAAGCTTTTTGACTCAGTTTTCAATTTGTTTTCATTAGGTCAGAATTTTAGGTTGAATTTGTTGAAGTACTGTTGTAGCCTAAGTGAAATTTAACGAAAAACCCTGTATCGTCAACAATAATTGAGTTATTGTTATAAATGATTAATTAAATTGTCAAGAGAAGATGTGTCTTGATAATGGGATAAGAAATCTGATGGTGGAACAACTGGAACACACCAAGGGTGGTTCTGATCAAATTGATTTAATGATATCTTTGTTCATTTTTAGGAAACCAGCGATAAGTATAAGGTTTAGGTGGAAGAAGACAGGGAGCTTCAACTCTTTACTCTGAACCTCGCCTTTTTCCTATTTGTTCTTTTTTATTTGTGATATAATTTTGTATTTCTAGAAAATTTTTTTAGGTTTTCACTCCCAGTCTCTGCAACAGAAATAATAAAAAAAAATTCAATTAGGATAAAATGCTCCTGCTTACATATTTGCACTAATTTGTCAGGAGCAAATTGGTTTTGAAAAAATTGTTGTCTAACAGAAAAACTAAAAAAAGGAAATAAATGAAAAGGATAATCTAACGTTTCGGTGTTTATATCAGACTCTTTCTTCAGACAAAGTTGTAAAATCTTTGGAAATGTGTATTTTTTCGTTCACAGTCTAATTATCAAAATTAGACAGTTTGTCTGAAGGAATCTGATATAGACACCGACACGTTACATTATCCTTTTCATTTATTTCCTTTGTCAGTTGTACTGTTAGGCAACAATTTTTCCAAAACCAATTTGCTCCTGACAAATTAGTGCAAAGATTTAAGCAGGAGCATTTCATCTTAATTAGAAATGTTTTAATTATTTCTGTTTCAGAGACTGGGAGTGAAAACCTAAAAGAAATTTCTAGAAATGCAGAATCCTCCCAGATTATGTTTCAATCAATATACAGTATGTTTGGTCATGACTTAGCGATAATTTAAGGGCATCAAATATACCTACTTTTATCGACAAAAACACCCATATCGGGGAGTTTAACCCTCCGTTTTGGAGTAGCCCCCTTTTTAAATTTACTTTTTTATTTTAGTTGACCCTTCCCAATAATATCGATTTCTTTGGACATAAAGGTACTACAGATGTGAAAAAATGTTTTTTGAAAGATGAAGAAACTTAAAAATGTCATAAAAAATTCTTCAAAAAATTTTAGTAAAAAAATGTACGGATTTTCTAAGTAAATCCGCAATAGTTCAAGAACTAGCACATTGAAGTATAATTTTTTTCTATGAGCTAACAGGCAAGGATATAAGCTACAAAACAATACCAACATAATCTCTGTAAGTTGCTGCTCGATCATGACCCTCATAAAAATTTATAAAATAAAAAAAACCTCAGTACTGTACTTTCGATTATTTTTAATAACCAAACAAACAAATTAATCATAAAAATGGCTCAAAATGGCCGCCTCTGCTTTGTAGACTGGCAGTGGCCCTTACTGTCTTGTGTCTTGTGCTCGCGTAGTGGTCATGTTCGAACATCTCAAATTATTTAACTTACAGAAATGACGTAGGTGTTGTTTTGTAGCTAATATCCTTGCGTGTTAAATCATTGAAAAAAATTATACTTCAATGTGCTAGTTCTTGTACTATTGCGGATTTACTAAGAAAATCAGTACATTTTTTTACTAAAATTTTTTTTTTATTTTTATGGTATTTTCAAGTTGAATGTTTTTATATTATTATACATCAATAAAAGGTGGTAGTATCATCTTTCAAAAAACATTTTTTTCACATCTGTAGGACCTTTATGTCTAAAGAAATCGATATTATTTGGAAGGGTGAACGAAAATAAAAAAGGACATTTAAAATGGGGGCTACTCCAAAACTAAGGGGGTAAACTTCCAAATGTGGGTGTTTTTGTCGTTAATATTAGGTATGTTTGACGCCCTTAAATTATCGCTAAGTCATGACCAAACACACTGTAGGTATAATTTGGTAACAGTTATACATATTAGGAAAATAAAGGGTATTGTTATTATTATATGCGATAAATATAGCTATACATATGGGATAGAAAACTTGAATGAATAATCGAATTATTCTTCACAATAAATTCATGGTTATTGAATTTCCACTCTCTGAAATATACCTAACTAGAAAATAACGACTTCTTTTGATGAAGCATTTTATTCCATTTTTCAGTTTATGTCGATGTATCGATGTTGACTGGACCCCTGATGTTGTCCGTTCTTTCTAACATGGCATATAGAAAGAGATTCCGCATAAGAATTTGCCAGTTTTCACAGACAGCCTGTATGACCCCGAACAATTGTTTACAGTATTATACAGGTACAAGTGGTGTCATTCAATCCTTCAACTATGACCAGGCATTGATGCTGAGCAGAAGCACTCCTTCCTATATTGTGAGTTTAGATATTCTTAAAGCTTGATATGTGTGTGAAGGTGGCTCGGCACTTTTGGATTTTCGAAAAATTTTTGTTGTGTCGAGTTGTGCTAGATTTGTTTGCTTTGTGCCGTTCTTTTTAAAAAATTCACAGAAAAGCTCTGAGCAGGAGCTTTCGAGCGCTCCTTCACATATATGGGGTAATAAGACTATCACCTCAAATTTTTATATATGGGACTTGATTGATACCAAATATATAAATGCAGAACTCAGCACAATCGGAATTATATTCTGGAATAATTCAAAATAAAATATGTAAAAATATAAATTAAAAAAAATTAAATTATATGGTTCTGATGATGCGATCCTCTCGAAATTTTGCATGAACATTAAGTATATCAGTTTCTATTCACAAAATAAATTTCATTCGAATCGGATATTCTGTAATGGAAATATGAAGATTCTTCTTTCAATATTCCAATTGAATTTTCTATGGTTCTGTTCACACTATGGCCACAAAATGTTGCATGAGGCTTATTATGAGAATTTTGCATTTGGCCGCAACATTTCATTTCGATCGGTTTCGTTTTGTCTGAGATATTCAGGAACAAAAATTTTGAATGGCCATATTTTATGGAACACCCTGTACGATTTGGCTGGTTAACGAACTTGCCGTGAATATTTATACGAAAATTCTCCAGATTTTCCGGCAAATCACGAAAAGAAGCAAAGTTATCCTAACACTTTAATTTTTTTTACGAATATTGTTTTATTGAAATGTTCTGTACGTTTGCTGTTCAGATTTTCAGATAAATTCAACAGCTTTCTCCTAATACAGAGAGAAATCGATAGATTGTATGAAAATTAGTATAACTGGTACAGGTTATTTTCCTAGAATCTACTGATTTCTCTTATTTCCTCCGTATAAGGGAAAAACTGTTGAATTTTCCTGGAAATCTG
The DNA here is from genome assembly GCA_013421045.1 of Propylea japonica. Taxonomy (NCBI): domain Eukaryota; kingdom Metazoa; phylum Arthropoda; class Insecta; order Coleoptera; family Coccinellidae; genus Propylea; species Propylea japonica. Next base: position 54,689,527 of record CM024243.1, read on the forward strand.
AACAACACAACTACAGCACAATCTAATGAAACAATTTTCGTCGAAAAAGATTTAAGTGTTCGGCTAACTTTTTGCTTATTCCGTAATTTTTTGTCGGTGAATTAGCGAGTTTGTGAAAATTATAACGGCACAACTTTGTCTACGGGTAGCACAATTTTTTGAAAATGATTACTTTGGAAAAATTCAAAACTGCGGTGCGAACTTTACATACTTATTTAAGGATTGATTATTTAACTGAATATTTTGCAGAATAACCTAAATTATGCCATCTGTATCAGGAGGGAAGCTGGATACTGTTCTATAACTTATACTAATGTGATGAATGGACTTGAATACCCTTTTCAGTTGGTAAATTATGCTGCAAGTGAGGAAAATTTTCTATTGTCGAAACCCTGAAAATTATTCAATTTATTTTTTTTCAAAGTTCAAATTATTGAAAAGTTTTTTATTCAGGAAATAGTTATAGGTTATTAAAGACAGCGACTAATGGTCAAGATATTTTAACGCTTGAGCGGATCGTTAGTTCGCTAGATTAATAACCGAGTTGATTACAAGATTTTTCCGACGACCTCAATATAAGTATATAAATTCTTGATTGAAATACATTCTCATTTTGAACAAGACATACATGTGACATAATTAAATTTTTATGTTTCTATGTTCCAGTAGAGTTTTGACATTTCTCGTAATGCTTCTGAATACTTTGTGTACGGTAGCAATGAGGATTTCCCATTAAAATTAAAAACTGAGCAAATGGGTCTTTAATGATCAATTTCGTACACATTAAAATCACCTTTTATTTTGAGTTCAGCGGAAATAGTTATTTAATAAACTAGGTTATTAATGATAACGATTAATGGTCAAGATATTTTAACGCGTGAGCGGAGCGAACGCATGAATAGTTTGAGACCATTAGTCGCTAGATTAATAGAAGAGTTGATAACAAGATTTTATGAAATGACCCTCATTATGAACTGAGTATCAATTCTTGATTGATATACATTCTTATGTCGCACAAAACATACATTTGACATACGGTAATTTAAATTTTTATGTTTATATGTTCCAGTAGAGTTTTGACATTACTTTAATGCTTCTGAATGCTTTGTGTTCGGTTGCCTATGACAATTGCACATTAAAGTAGCATAAATTAAATTGGGTCATTAATGTTCAATTTCGCACACGTTAAACAAACCTTTTATCATTGTTTAAACAATGCTTTTATTATGAAGTCGACGGAAAAATTCATTTATATAATAATTCATTGTAAAGAAGCTTATAATTTGTTTATACAAGGTTGGGATAGAGTATGGAACCAAGTAAATATCTTTTGAATGAAATGGACAATATTTATGAAATTTAGCAGGTGAGTGCGATGGCGAAAATGCACCTAATGAACAATTTTTTGTTGTTGATATACCCTCAAATTTCTCCATTCATATGAGACCATCTGTATATCTTCGCAAAGAGATTTCCCTATGCTTGATTACTACTGTATTTTCGTTATTTTGACTTAGCTAGAATTACTGGAATTATTTATTTATCGTATGGCATAATAACACATGTGTAATAAACAAGGAATGAGTCATAAGCTAAGATCTAGTTGGCGAATGTAATCAATCGCTCCATTGGTCGCCATCAGGAAATCATTGAAGTCACCTGTGTAGGCCCTGTTCTGGCATTCGGTGATGATGTGATGAACAGTTTGTCTGGCCGCCCCGCAGTCACATCTTGCAGTTGGTGTTTTGTTCCACCTGTAGAGCGAGTCTGCGCACCTTCCGTGTCCGGTACGTATTACTGGAATACTCTTAAGCAACAAAAACTGCCACCAAATCAGTAAAATAATTCGGTTTATGAACGAAAATGTGAACACAATGCATCAAATAAATAAACAGATCAATGTTGCCAAAGTGACAAAATTGTCTATAGCACACACTAGCTGGTAGTACCATTGTAAGTGAGCTTGTAGACCAATTATCCCAATAGGGAATAAAGATACGGCACAAGTTCGTAACTCCAAGTGTTGTTCAGTGTTCACGTTCATAAACAGATCCTGCTGTGCTGCGTGAACAAATTCGTGAAGGCATCTATAGGTTCACTTTTTACTCTGAGGTTAGGGTAATTCAGTTCCAACTGGCAGTATATTTTTAACAAATATTTGTACACCAGATGCGTTTTGCGCCATTGTGCTCAGCTGCAAAATTCCATAAATATTGTCCTTTTCATTTGTAACATAAAGGTTTTTCCAATAAGATGTGTTATTTTGAATAGCCCGCTATTTCGGTAGATGTCACGTTTGAAGCTGTCATTTTTTGACATTTGACAAGTAGAAACTACGCCATTAATTAAAATGGAACGATACACGCTTCAAGAACGCATTGAAATTATAAAAATTCACTATAAAAGTGGTGAAAAATTGGCAGAGACGGTTCGTAAAACTCTGAACATTTTTGGGTCGTCGTGAAGCAACTTGTCGGACCGCAACAAGGAAATTGGTGCAAAAATTCGAGCTGTTGGGACAAGTTAGTGATGTGAAGAATAAAACTAGTGCACCTCGCTCAAGAACAGCCTAGAATATTGCTGCTGTAGCCGAAAATGTTGAAGAAAACCCAGGAACGTCATTACACCGTATTGTGCATTAAGTTTGGGTCTTAAGGCTTATAAAGTTCAGTTAACACAAGAACTCAAGCCAGCTGATCATCAACAACGTCGTGTCTTTGCTGATTATTTCCGGACCGTGTTATCTCTCGAAGAGGTGATCACAATTGGACACCAAGACCTCAAAGATGGAACTGTGAGGCTATAGGACAGTCACTTTGGGATTCGGTTATGAAAAATTTCAAAAAGGATATGGTCCTGTAAGCGTGGTCGTAGTGGTCATTTGCCTGATGTTATTATCCACTATCTACGGTTTAGCTTCTTCTTTATAATGAAATATTCAATAAAGGCGATTTATTATTATTATTATTATCATTTATATCGAAAAATAGCATTTTTCTTTGAGTATCAAAATAACACCTCTTATTGGAAAACCCTTTATTTTTATTTGGTTCCATACTTCATCCCAACCTTCTATTGAAATTCAAACCTGTGAGAATATTAAAGTACTAAGAAATTACTGTCAGTTACACATGCGTATATTTTGGCTTCTTAGCATTCAAACATATGATCAATTTTCAGTGCTTTATCCATCAACTTTATTATTCATTCTACATAATTCTTGTTGCCTCGTATGAGATATTTCGTCTTCTTTACAGATGGTCAACCAACAGTCATGCCTGGCCAGGCAGGTGTAGAAACATTCGACTGCCCCAATGATTACATTGTTATAAACGGTGAAAGATTATGTGGCAATAAATTCAATGATGGAATGACAAATGCTGATTTAACAATGAATGCACAAGTTACTGGTTTGTAAAAATTGTTCTTCTCAAAATCATTATTTTAATTTCTTTTTTTCAGATAACAGTCTTGGACCTATAGTAGTCCAAGTTAGAACGAATGGTTCAATCGTTGGTCGAGGCTTCAAACTGTTTTATACTCAAAACAGGTGTTCTTAAGTTACCATATCTGAAGTTGTTGAAATTATTTAATATTTATTCACAATAAAAACTAAATAATTAGGGGAAAATATCTGTTTAATTAACCTCTCATAAATATCAGACATATACCAAACCTTACTCAAAAAACTCAACGGTAAGCATTTGAATTTTGGCAACTGGCAGATATCAAATAGATTTTGATGTCATTGTATTCATTGAGTCTTTCTGAACAACATTAGTGAACCCAACAGGTGGCGGTCTCCTTAGTTTAGAAAATATGGGCCTCTAAATGTTCCAAAAATTTTCCATCTTCACGTCACTTTTTTTACAATAAAAACACAAATTCACTGCTCCAATTTATTCTATAAATCACCTTTGAACATTCAAAGAACTAAGCGATTAGTTTAATTTCAGGTTTATTCAATAATTAATGCAGAACAATCGAAATTCTAGAGGTGCTACATATCCACAAATTCTAAGGAAAGCCCACTGTTCTTCATGGTAAGTTTGGCATCACTGCTCCTTCAATGATGGCGGCAATTACGGGAAGGCATCGTATCCTATTCGCGAGAAAAAATCTGCGGCAGTGCCAAATCTACCATTAAAAACGGCGGGCTTTCCCTAGAATTTGTGGTACCTCTAGAATTTCGATGTTTCTGCATTAATTATTGAATATAACTGAAATTAAATTAATAGAATAGTTATTTGAATGTTCGAAGGTGATTTATAGACTAAATTGGAGCAGTGAATATGTGTTTTATAGTGCAAAAAGTTACACGAAAATGGAACATCTTTGGAATGGTAAATATCTAGTTTACGGCTCAGTTACCGTTTTCAAAATATTTGGCATATTGTTTCGTTATGATGTTGTGATGCCACAGTTTCAATTTGAGCACCGGCAAATCAATATTTCCCGAGAAAATAAAATAAGCGTTTTTCGGCGATTCCCACTCTTATATAGAAACAGTGCCAAGTATTTATGAAAGTTATTGCTGTTATTAGCTTAGGTTAGCTAACCTATTAGCTTAGTTCAAGTTAGCTAAGATAGGAACAGTGCCAAGTATTTATTAGATTGAGGAATCACCCAAAATCACTTATTTTCACTGGAAAAACGAAGGTCTGGCTCGTATTAAGACGAATGGCACCTGAATTATGAACGATTTGTAGAGATTTTTTTTCAATTTTCTCGGGAAATATTGATTTGCCGGTGTTCAAATTAGAACTGTGGCATCACAATATCATAACGAAACAATGCCAAATATTGTGAAAATCAGTAACTGGGCGGTAAACTAGATATTTACCGAAAACTCAATGAATACAATGATGCCAAAATCTGGTCGATATCTGCTGGTCACCCAAATTAAAATATTTACCAACTCAACATACCAAATATCATTCATTAGCTTATTTAATTTATAATTAGATTGGATAATATAATAAAACTTTACTCCTACGTTATTTTTTGGTTCATATGACCGTTACTCTGTTGGTTATTTTGGTTTCCTGTGTTTTGTTCTGGAGTGCTATTTGGATTTTGGGGCGTCAGTAAACGGTTCCTCCTCCTAGTATAATGCTGCCAAAGAAGAATCTGTTGGTCGTCAATGAACTTGGAGCATTGTGCATTAACAAGTTCTCTCCTGAAATGCTCATATTGGAGCAGGTCTAAAAAGTAGAGACACATTGGATACTTCAGGTATTTAGCATAATCAGGCTCTTTCCAGTATAGCAGATATTTCAGGTAGTTTACAAAGGTGGTGTCTTTGAAATATCCTCTTTGAGCTAAAACTGATGAAGGACAAAACTAAGTTTAAGACAGCCCGCATTAAGTTTTTAAGTACTCACAGTTCAAATAATTTGGGTTTCCCAAACACTGCACAAATTCTAATTCAACTTGAAATCGTAATTTCTGTTGTTCCTCAGTCTCTGGTACTCCTGAAATATAATTCCAAGGTTCTAAAAAATTTGTGAGTATCTGTACATTAATATAACTCACCTTTTGTAGTCATATTTGATGGCAGAAAATATTTGATGAACAGATAAGTGTTGAACGAGAATCAGCACTTCGCCACTTTATTTACAAAATAACAAAATTCAGTTTTGTTTTGACATCTTGACACTTGAACCACTGAACACCATTGACAATATTGACATATAATTCATAGAAGCAAATCAAAGAACATAGATGATAACTGAATTTTCGAAATTATTAATGAAAAAATTTAAGAAAAAGCCTGAACAGGTGCTTTTGAGGCTTGAGCGCTCGTTTATTGGTGGAGCAATAAGACCATTACCTCGAAATTTTATATGAGACTTGCGTTTGATACCAAATGTATAAATGCAGAATCTCAGAGCGTAATCGGAATTATATTCTGGAAATTATTCAGAAAATGAAGTCATTATTATCATTGTTTAAGGAGAATGGTTAATATCATTGTTTCATTTAAACAAAACGTACAAACATTGTTTAACCCTCCGTTAGTCGCGCACGGTCTGTGAGACCGGCCAGACACTTTTTATCCTAATTTTCAGAAATTCAGGGGGCATGGCATCTCCGGCTCCGTCTATCTTTCCGTAAGGATGCGACAGAGAGTCCTTGCGAATCTCACCGTGAAACGTGCTAGTACGAAAAAAATATATCGCGACACGGTCTGGGAGACCGGCGCGACTACTCTCGTACCCTATTTTTTCATATCTTGATAGTTCGATTGTGCGGTGAGTTTCAGGTGTTTCTGTTCTGTATAACTTATAACGAGGTAAATTCATAGTTTTTTAGCCATGTGGTCGTACGAAAAAGAGCAAGCTCGACTGAAGAAATTACTAGAGGTTTTAGATGAGGAAGAGGATAAAATAGCAAATGACGAACATTCAGATATTGATCAGTCTGAAGAAAAATTTGAATATTTAGAACAACAACTTGCGAGTGATGACTCAGAGCAGAATATTTCTGATGATGATGAGGAAGAAAATCAAAGTAATACACTGTCGATTTTTTGGCAAAGATAAAGTGACGCGTTGGAAAAATTTCCCCCCACAACAAAAAACTGCTAGAAAATGGCCTTCATTAAGCTAAAATATGTTTGAAGAATCATTTTTATTTGATGAAAGGTGTAACTTTTTGTTATTTCTAGTCATGAAATCTTTAGAGTTTGATTTTTTCTTTTTATGACTGAATAAAGTAAGGTGTATGAATAAAATTGATTTTTTTGGAATTTCCCCAATATATTTGCATCAATTCGAAATATGTACCAATCTTGCATTTTCTTGTCACTCAGTTATGTTTTGAAAGACATCCATTTGAATTTTTAGGCAAAAACTCATTCCACTTAGCATTCAGAGCTCAATGAGTAAGCACGGTCTGTGAGACCGGCGCGACTACCCATGTTAAAAATTTTGACGCGACTATTCGAGGGTTAAGGAGAATTCTACTCAAACTTACGAATAACGTCTCAAACCATAGAATAAGAAACACTAGATAGCAGGCAACACATGATACGTTCCAGCCTGCGTAAACCCGTATTACTGGTTGTCGAAAAATTAAACAAATTTTATAATATAAAAAACAAAGGCATTTAAATGAATACTTTCACATTTCATTTGAATGAATATTTCCTCTCAAAATCTAAATACAATAGCAAATATTATATGTTCTGTGGTGTCTCCTCAAGAAAACATAAAAAAAATTGATTTTGAATATAAATTTCATAACTTCTTTTTGATGATTGTTCATTCGTGAGAAATTGTAGTAATAATTCAACCGAAAAACAAGAACAGAGAACTCATTAATAACTCACTTATGTATAATCAACATCTTCATTTAAACAATTCATAATTACTCATCTGAGAATAAGAACACTTACATCAACAAGTAACAAAATATTATAAAAGTGGGACCACCTGTCCTTTATTTTTTTTAACACCTCTTTCACTAGCTCTCGTCATCAGATGTTTTCCAAAAACTGTGAACCTCATATTGTCCAATTCGAATTTAAACACTGAAGTTTCTTTCAGAATTGCTAAAACATATTTTATTAAGAAAAAATATTGCTATATTATAATAATTATACATACTTTTCAGTTCGGAAGCAGGAGTTACAATTTGAAATGTCATCTTCGTTTCTAGAACTAATATTCCTTTCAATCCAATTTGCGATGGGACTTTTGATTGCACAACACTCACTTCAGCTCCAATTAATTCAGATTTGGCAAGAATTGTCGTGAAATTTGTCCAGTCTTGATCCAGATGACTAGGTGGTTTCTTCGGAAAGTCTAAGTTTTGTCGTAAATACTGTTTCCACATTTCATTCATACCTAACAGGGAATCATAACTCCATCCATGTTTCGGTAATTTCAATAAATTGAGATCTTTTCTCTGCTTTCTTGTGAGAAAATTTCGTTTAACCTTTCGTTGCTTGTTAGTGTTAACTTGTGAATATCTATCCAAGACAAATGTATAATGGAAATCTTTTTCTAGATTTTTCAGGTCTCCTTTGGGTACTTTAGATCTGATATATTTCTCTATAGAATTTTTGAAAACTTTGGTATTATAGAGATCTTGATCAGGAAAACAACTGCTTGGTAATGGAGAATCCATCTTTCACTATTAAATATTCGTGGGTTTCAGAACTTACATGGGGATAATGATGTAATGGAAATGAATGAAAATATTAAAATTTAATGATAAAAAAACAAACAACACTTTGTTTTGAAAATATTTGTTAGGTTAACTTCCTATTCTATGATTCATTTAAAATTGATTCTTCTTCTTTCTTCTAGTATTCATCGGAGCCCCATATAAAAATTACAGAATAAAATTAATAATTGTCTCAAACTTTAATTAAAGATTTCCATATATATTTTTTTAATCGATATTTTTGTTTATATTGTTCCATATTTAATTATTTCTATAAAAAATAATATTTTCTATGTCTTTAAGTTTATGCTCTGTATCTGTCAATTGTCATTGTCAACGATCTTTTTCTGTGAACAGTTCTCTCCTCTCTCTTTTGTATTCGCGTTTCAGAAGGAAGAACGTTTCTTCAAATTCCAAAATGGTTTCCGCCGTAAGTAAATTAATATAATTAATTAATCATTTTTACCTGAAAATATTTATACTATTTTCACCATTTGTTCTCTTATTGTAGAATGTACGAATCTGAAAGGAAATTGGGTGATTGATTCAATAAATAAATCTGGATATGTTTCGCATAACCTCTCCACCACTCTCGAAAAAATGTTGATTAATTTTTTGAAAAGAAATTTAACGAAAACAATTAAACCTACATCTAGTGAAGTGTTGACGAATTATCTGCTTCAATGCAAAGAACCCCCATGGACATCGTATTTTGTGAAATATAGTTCCATAGTTGATGATCAATGGGGCAAGTCTCACTTTAATTGGAAAGCTGGAGAATCAAATTATCATATTTTACGAACTGGATGTTATCCGTATATAAAATATCATTGTACCAAAAGGCCTGAGGAAGATTTAAGTTTTGATGATCATTTCTTTAGGTTCATCAAAGTATTTAACTTTGGACTTCCATGCCTTGCTTATGGTTGTGCTGCTATATTTCTTATCACCCATAAGGAAACTGTGAAAACCCCTAAGGGAAATGTGACCATATACTTTTTATATAGAGAACACAAGGGTTCTATCTATTAAATTGAATCCTCAATTTCCCAATATAGAATCACGATTTATTTGTTGGAGCAATCACCCATTCCCTGTTTGTCAAATAATGATTATGTTTGTAGACCATGTGTTCAACCAACATGGAATATCGTTACAAATGTCTGGTTGAAACACAACTAATTATGTTGTGGATTCCAGACCATGCAGAAAAAGACCGTCCCAGGCAAAGTTGCACCTAAAAAGAAGCAACAAATCCGTGGCAAGGGTTTGAAGAAAAAGAAGGTGTCTTTGAAATTCATCATTGACTGCACCCATCCAGTTGAAGATAGTATAATGGATCTTGCCGATTTTGTGAGTACTTTGCCTTCATATTTTTCAAGTCATTACTTAGAGCTGGGGCCTATTGCACCAAAATACTTTGCAACTTTTCACTTCGCACTTTGCAATCTAACAAATTTCAAAGTGAAAATTAGTTATGTTGCACAGCATTCTCCCACAATTTAATTTCTGCGGAGTACTTTTCACTATGCACTTGAGTTTTCACAATGTATTTTAAATTAGGAATGCGTTTCGTGCAACTTAATTCAAAGGCCCCAGTTGTCAATTTGCATGTATCCAGTACGAAAATAATTTCACATTTTGGGACTTTGATTTGAAGCACAGAGTAAGAAGTAAACCTAGAGATGCCTTCACACATTTATTTATGCAGCCAAGTAGAATCTGTTCATGAACGCGAACAACATTTGGCATTGCAAACTTCTGTATTGGGGTAATAGGTAGGGATGGGAAGTATTAGGAATACCAGGTATCGATACTACGTATCAGCATACAAGTACGTATACCTGGTATTGGCTAATACTTGCAAAACAAGTATTGAAATACTTGCAACGCAGAAGACGTGCGCTTCTCGAACTCGGATCCTTTCTTTCTACGTAATACTTGTAATAGTACGTACGTACCGATAAGGAACGGACTGGGACGCAGGTAGTATTTCGTTACGTTACGAGTATTTGGACAAGTATTTTGGTACTTTTTGGAGCAGTACAAGTACAGGGATACTTGTTTACGTGTTTCAGTTGGTTTTTTTTCAATCGAACGAAACTACCGCGGGCGTTCTTATAATTCTACCTGATTTGACACCGCACTCTTCGAAGGGAGAATGAGCTGTAAACAAAATAACTTGAATTCTAGGAATAGTGGGAATTGCGGAATTTTTAGATAAATGGTTAGCGATTTTATAATTATGTCAATAAAATTTTGAAGAATGTGTTTGAATTAAATTCAGGTACAGGGTTTTTCACTAAATTTGCCCTCCCCCCTTTAACTTTGTTACTAAAAGAGATACAAAAAAATTTCCATACAAATTTTCACAAAATCACTGAGATTTTCAATATGACTTCACAAACTGAAACATATACAGGGTGGCCATTATATTGATGACCCTTTTTTTAATTTGGCTGCCCTTTTTTGCCCTGATTTCAACCAATTATAATATATAATCTGATGAAGTATTTTCATCCATATAACAATTGTTAATCTGAATAAATGTTGAAATATTCATATATTATTCATTACACAAAGAGATTATCAGTAAGTATTGAAACTGTCGAAAATATTCATTCACTTCCACCAACAAAAACAATAGTATTATTACGACATCGGAAAAATACGTACGGTACTTCGTACCAAACCAATCCGTTTTTAGACCACGCCCAATACTTGCAAGTATTTCAATACCTGGTATCCGTCCCTGGTATTTGTCGATACTCATACTTGTCATACCTAGTATCGGAAAGAACAAGTATTTCCCATCCCTAGTAATAGGTCTATGGCCCCCCTACTATGGTAGTAACAGCTAGAGTCTGCTATAAGCTATTCTGTCAGTTTGGCAACATCGTTCTGTTGCTGTTTTAGTTGTTGGGAAAGTCGGATCTATATCTTTGTTTCGATTTGACCTCCATTAACTTAATTATTTTACTGATTTGATGAAATTTACGAATATTTTGTAGGTAAATATTTGAATTTTTGTGACCAGCAGATATCGACCAGATTTTGGTGTCATTATATTCTTTGAGTTTTCCTGAACAGCATTAGCGAAACCAACAAGTGGCGGTCTGTCTCAGTTTAGAAAATATGGGCCCCCAAAGTTCCAAAAATTTTTCATCTTCTCGTCACTTTTTTCACAATAAAAACCACAATTCACTGTCCCAATTTAGTCTATAAATCACCTTCGAACTTTCAAATAACTATTCGATTAGTTTAATTTCAGGAATATTCAATAATTGATGCAAAAACTTCGAAATTCTAGAGGTATACCACATCCACAAGTTCGAAGGAAAGACCGCCGTTATTAATGGTACATTTGGCACTGCCGCAGATTCTTCCCCGCGAATATGATACGATGCCTTCCTGTAATTCCCGCCATCATTTGATATGTCACTCGCCGAAGGACGGAGCAGTGGTGCCAAACTTACCATGAAGAACGGCGGGCTTTCTTTAGAATTTGTGGATATGTGGTACCTCTAGAATTTAGATGTTTTCGCATCAATTATTGAATATACCTAAATAAAGCAAATCGAACAGTTACTTGAATGTTTGAAGGTGATTTATAGAGTAAATTGGAGCACTGAATTTGTGTTTTTATAGTGAAAAAAAGGACGTGAAGGTGGAACATTTTTGGAATTTCGGGGGCCCATATTTTCTAAACTAAGACAGACCTGCTGGTTCACTAAAGAGTTATTCAGGAAGACTCAATACAATGACACCAAAATCTGATCGATATCTGCTGGCCACCAAAATTCAAATATTTACCAACTTGGTATTATATTCAGAAATTGTAGAAATGAAAATCCAATCTGTTGTTTAAACACTTCACCCCAGTACGGCAGTAAATAAAGTATTCGTTTTGAGGAGTTTCGTGCTCCTGAGCTGTTCCAGTGCTTGTGTGCAACCAATGGCGAACTTACTCAGGAGCACGAAACACTTCAAAAAAATAGGCTAAAAGTGCTTTCCATCTTACTCTAGAGCTTGGTTGATAACAATGCAGTACTATTCACGCGTAGGGGCATCTCTATTTTAAATCCTTAATCTGAATTTTCACCACTATACAGTTTCTCAAATCATACATTTTATATGCTTTTGTCAACTCCAATTTAAAGACAAAACTTTTTGGTTTGATATTTGTGATGTGTATTATTTATAATAAATTTTTCTTAATTATGAACTTTGAATTTCAGGAAACTTACCTCAAGGGAAAAATAAAGATCAACAACAAACTTGGAAACTTCAGCGGCAAGAACGGACAACACTACGTTACCTTGTCAAAAGAAAAGGGAACAAAATTGGTTTTGTCTGCCGAAATTCCATTCTCAAAGAGGTATCTTAAATATTTGACAAAGAAATACTTGAAGAAGAACAATCTTAGGGATTGGTTGAGAGTAGTTGCATCCGGAAAAGACAGTTACGAGTTGAGGTACTTCCAGATCAACGACCAAGAAGAAAATGAGGAAGAAGATAACGAGTAATTGTTTTTTATATGCAAATAAAGTTTAATATAAGAAATTTTTGTTTTCCTGGTTGTTACGATAAGTCAGTAAATTTAGAAAAATAATGAGAAAGAACTTGAGAAAAAAGAATGAACAGAAGATACGTTGGAAGCACTCGACATACCTTTGTTGGATTGAAAGTCGGAGTTGGAATTAGTGCTTCCTTTGTCTTGGAAATTTAAGAAAAATAGCGAAAATATCCAAAAATTAATCTCAATAGTAAATTTTCACTGTGCAACGCATTTTATAAATTGAGAATTCATACTAATGTCTACACATGCAATCCGAGATTTCCCAATTTATTTCACTACAAAGGAATGAATGAATGTAAAAATTGATTATAGAAATCGTTTTGAAACAAAATCAATAGATACAGTGGAACTTCCCTATAGCGAACGTCTGTATAACGAATTTCGTTCAGGAAAATTGCACCTTGAATCCAAATTCCATGTTGAAAACACCCTCTAAAACGAAGTTAATTCTCTCTATAACGAAATATTCCAAGAACAAACTAAACCATTACAGCGGGCGGATAGATCCTTCCGAAACGTTGGATTCAGCTGGAAATGTTGATAATGACGGTTACCTTAAATGATTTCGTTGATGTCGATGTGAAAATTGTAACAAATTAACTGAAAAAGATTTGTTAAACAGTGTCAAATACGGTGTTCGTGATCACTACGATACCAGTGATTATACCGACAGCGTTGATTTGGAGGGGCAACTGGCCGAAAAACCAAATCGTGAAGAGGTTCTTCAACCCTTTAAAACGTGTCGTCTCGTTTTTCGGTCCATTTAAGATGTTCCGGAAAATATTTTTGGATCTTTGAGAAAATACGAAATTCATTGATGAGAATAAAATGTTCAATAATTGTACCACTCAGACAAAATTACTAATTATTTGCCCAAAAAATCTTGAATAGCTATGCATTGTATACATAAAATAAATAAAATACCTATAAGCTATTAGAAGTAGTAGCACTACAAGAAATGTCGAAACTACTGGTTTATAGAACCATAGAAATCAAAGTAACCTTTGATAGAAATTTCATTATGTCAAATGTATGTCTTGTGCAAAATGAGAATGTATTTCAATCAAGAATTCATACAATATTCATATCGAGGTCGTCGGAAAAATCTTGTAATCAACTTCGCTTCGCTCAAGCGTTGAAATATGTTGACCATCAGTCGCTGTCTTTAATAAATAACCTAGTTGATTAAATAACTATTAATCGAGTGTCACAGGCAGCCTGACGCACTTTTACCTGTGACATCCCTTTAGTGACTGTTTGACTGTTTGAAGTTTCCATCAGCTAATATGAAACTTTATCAAATTTCACGAAATCGTTTTCATCGAAATGAATATAGCAACCCGAACTGTATATATACCAGGTACGTAATTTTCTTTCGAAAGTGCGCCCTAATTCACGATTAATCAATTCATCATTTTTGGGAAACAAAAGACACTAACATTAGTATATTATGCAACGAGCGTATAGGTAAAATGATAGCTATTGTTCACGAGGTGAAGTTTAGGCACAAGCCACAAATCACATTGTGAATAACGTTATTCACAATGTGATTTGTGCTACTCGCGTATAATGGCTGTACAGCCATTATACGCGAGTAGCATACTACTATACTTTATCCACGACTACTGAATATATTTCTTGAATTTTGCGACCGCGACAAGACCCTTATAAGACAAGCGTGGAAAAAGTCAAGTTCACACATGAGAAATTTGTGGAGAACTTGTAATGAAAAAAGCTTTTATCGATATAATGAAAGTAGATTTGGCCCTTGATTGACAAGGTATACCCATATTTGTTAGTTGGAGTATAGTTTAGAATACTGAAGAAATACCAATTTAAAGAATATTATATCAAAGCTAAATCTATGAAGCGTCTGACAGCAGTGATGATTAATATCTCATTATTCCCTTGTGATTAATGGGTATTATTATGACCGAGCATAGCGACGTACAATGGACGGATTACACAAAAGTCGTGGATTAAATTGTTTTCTGAAGTCTTATAATAATTTCCACAGCCGGGTACACAACATTTATTAGACATGATTTGAAATGTACTTTACCAGGACATCACAGATGAAATGTCACTTCATTCACACTCACAGAATTCTTTCTTTCGGACACAATTCACTTCACAAACACTGCGCCAAATCTAAATATTCACAAACACCAAAAAACGTCCAGAATTCATGAATTCTGATGAAAACCATGAACATTGAACAGTAAACATGTGTGTAAACAAACACATGCTGGTCTATCGCTGCGTTGCCAGATTTCAGCTGTTCGCGGCTTGTTAATTTGAGGAGGCTTTGATAATACTCGATTCGAGTGCTTCAGGTTGCCTACCATATTGCTTGAATTAGGCCACTCTCAGAGTAAGTGTAAGATATATCATACAGGGTGGGCCATCTATAACTTTCCACCCCAAATTTTGAGCTTTGGGATGGAATAACGAAAAAACGCTCAGACAGGCCAAATTTAGTTGAAAGGGGGACAAATAAGATTGTTTATATGAGTTTGATATCACTACCCCTCTAGTGGCAACCCCTAACAGCTCTCACTTTTTAATAGGGAAAAGGGTTCGAGCAGCACCTTGTTGGAAAGGCAATTCAGTTTCCTGTTTGAGTGTATTTTTTTCATCGCTTTATTATTATACAAATAAGTGACTCAGTATTCCATCAATAACTAGCACACCGAATTTGGATCTTTGAGGTGGAAAAAACGATCGGACGGGTCAAAAAATGAATTCGATAAATGCATTATTATTATCAACAATGTTTTTGTTTGATGAACATTCACTTACCTGAACCAGTGACTCGACTTTCCTTTTCCTTCGATTTTTCACTTCCTTAGCTCCACTAGCTCCCCATTAAAGTTTTCATCTTTGCCTTGAGAACATTGACAGGTTGCTCCATTTTTAGGCTAATCTCAACACACACAACCCGAAAATAATACCTCGAGTCGCTGTCGCTGTCAAAAACCGACTGGCAGCGGCTCGCAGCGAAACTGCCTCGCGCAACAAAAATTCTGGCGCGAAAGCGGTATCCACTACGCGCATCATGCCGTAAAATGGTATACACCGATGGTTCCAAAAGCTTTACAGGAGCTGGCCCTGGATCTGGAATATACGGGCCAAGTACCAAGTGTGCATTGTCGCTAGGCTCCTGTAAGAGCGTCTTTCAAGGGAAATCTTAGCTATTGAAAGATGTCTATAGTCCATTCACGAAAGGTTGAGCACATAGTAGGCGTTTTTTTATTTATCCGAAGTTGGCAGTATTTGCTGTCATAGAGTAAAATAAAGTCAATGTTGCCGAATGTAACCGGCCTCGTCCGACAGGCTTACGAGTTGTCAGACAACTCTATGCAATATTGACAACATTGCGTATCAATCTGACAGGAAAATAAAGAACATAACCTAAAATTTTAATATACACAGTGGAATATGCCAAATTTCCATGGCCAACCGACGGCTCAACCTTTCGTGAATGGACTAATAGATATAAATCTGGAATAGTTATTTTCCTAACAAGCGCGGAAAGTGATATTTTCTCGCACGAAACAGTTGAGTGCGGGAAAAACACTTTCCGCACGAGTTAGGAACAATATTTTTTCTACAAGCGCTTATACGAGATCGATTTCAACACACAGATCAAATGTGAATTGATCATTCTAAATACACATGAATGACAAAAGTCTCTGACAAGTCTTATTCACATGCCGTTTCCATAGTACCGTCGTCGGTGGCATAGAGATATATCATTATTCAGTTTATTCTTTAGAAAAAGCGTGCGAGAAAAACCCTTGCTAATCCATTACCACACGCATTTGCGTGCGGTAATGGAATAGCAGGGGTTTTTCCCACACTGTTTGGCAATGTGACTCTTTACGAATTGAAATACGTGCGGGAAAGAGAATGAAAGTGCACGCTTGTAGAAAAAGAAACTATCAGAATTGCGATACAGCCATACAATCAGATAGTCAAGCTGCTATTAAAGCACTGAGCTCCTACGTCATCGACGTCTTTTTAATCTGGGTTCCCGGTCATTCGGGAATCAAAGGAAACGAAGGGGCCAATACACTTGTCAAAGAGGGCGCACGAATGTCGCTCATTGGCCCAGAACCCTTCTGTGGTATAGGTAAATGTACCTATAAAAATGAGTTTCTGGAGAAGGACAAAGTCGAGAGGGAAAAACTCAGGCGCAATCTCCCAAGGATGGATCATTCCACTAAGTTCCTTCGAAACTTTGAATCAGCAGGATCCAAAGATATCTGGTGACTGATGTGAACTAACAGTAACGCCAGAGCACCTATCTCAAGCAAAAACAACGCACAAAGACCAGGGGATGCTCAGAGTAAAAAGTAAACCTGGAGATGCCTTCACGCATTTGTTGAGGCAGCCAAGTAGAATCTGTTTATGAACGCGAACAAACATTCGGCGTTGCGAACTTGTGACGTATCTTTATTCCGTGTTGGGATAATTAGTGTACGCCCTACGGCTCCCCTACTATGGTACTAACAACTAGAGTCTGCTATATCACAATTCCGTCAGTTTGGCAACATCGTTCTGTTACTGTTTAGTTATTCGATGCGTCGTGTTTTCATTTTAGTTTCAATTTGACGTTCATAAACTGAACTATTTTGCTGATTTGGTGGCAGTTTATTGTTGCTTAAGGGTATTCTGGTAATTATAGCTATGGCAATTTTACGAAAATGTTGTATTATATTCTGAAATTGTAGAAATGAAAATCTAACCTTTTGTTCACTTCACCCTGAAGCGGCAGTGAAATGCTTTCCATCTTACTCTAGAGCTCGTGGTTGATTACAATGCAATTCACGCGTAGGGGCATCTCTATGTTTACTTCTTACTCTGAGGGCCGTCGATTCTTGAATAGATGTCGCATGCGAGAATCGACCAGCTCTTGAGTTGTTGCTATCAAAACAAATAGCTCTCCCGAATGAGTCACTTGGCATAACCTTGTATTGATTTTCTATGGGGCCATTTCTACATGAAAGAAAAATTTTTGGATATATTTATTTAATATACATTCATGTATTACATTATTATTGTGGTATAACATCTAAAAACATTCGGATATTACATCTCCATGATGATGTACACACAACAAAGCGCATTTATAATTGGTAGATACAAAGATTACAAATTGCATGGAATGTACCAATGTTACTGTTGTCAAAAATAGTGTTTTCATTGGATTAACTTTGGCCTCTCCTATCCTCAACACCAAAAAGATTACTCGTCAAAGACTGTCAAAAATATGTCATAATTAATCTAGGAAGACATCAATAAATATGAAATTGAGAAAAAACTGAAGAAAATTCTATAAATCGTTAATTTCTTGTATTTCGATTTCTTTAAGTTTCGTCTTTAACATTCGTAATCAATTTGGTCTTGACGAAGTCAAACCAAAAAAACTTTTAGTGCTCGATTCCTCTTCTAAACTAAACAATTTTGACATCACAGCAACTATTCTAAAGTCAACATTTAAAAACTGAAAAGATTTGGAAATAGAAAATTAACAACTGGAAACCCCCAACATTCATATTGCATATATGATATAGATTTTCTTCTTTCTTTAATGTCTACTATTGCATTCTCTTAAAATAAGCATGTATCCATTTTTTAAAGAAATTCAATTTTTGTTAATATATATTTTATTCATATAAACGTTATTAAGTACCCATTCTTTTTTCCTACTTTTACAAAAAATAATAGCTGCAAAATTTTATGTACACTTTTTTAAACTACTACACTTAAACCAAAAAAAGATTGTGCGAGATAGAAAGAGACAGAGAGAACACAAATAAAGACTTCTAAACATCGGAAAACTGCAGATTCAATGAAGGTAATAATTTTTTTCCTTTCTGTTATAATTCTTTCAAATTTGGATCCAAACCACGCACAAATTTAATTTTTGTTATTACTTTCATCAGCGAACTACTGACAGATTTACATAAAATTGATTGCATTTTTCGAGAAATTGATATGATTTCGAATTATTCAGGACATTCAATCTTATTATGAATTGCGTATGAAAGTTATCACTAATAAAAAAATTAAGTACAAAATAAAATACCTAGAGTAAAAAAATTAAAAATATTATTAGTAGACGAATCAGCAGTGAAAAATATGAATATACAGAATGCCCCATAAATAACCAACTATCTCAAGCTGAAAAACTTGCAGTTTGATCGAAAGAAAAAATGTGACCCTGACAAGGACCCCTGAGGAACTCCTCTTTGGAATTTCATTTTATTTGAGGCTTGAAATAGTAAGGTTTATAGGTCACCCTGTCGCTTAATCAAAAGCTGCATGTGTAGAAAAAATCCCATACATTTAATGAGACCTACTAGAGAAATATGATGCTTTAGATCTATAGCCGGAAAATAATTTTACAAGTTAAGCTTTTTTTAACGATAAATTTGTTAGGAACATTTTCAACAGTGCAAAGTGCATTTAAACATTCAGAACTAGATAACTTCACGCTTTTATTGAATCTAATGTATGGGATTTTCCTTTGCTCAATCAATAACATCCTTAATCCTAATAATCTTAAATGTAACAAAATGGCTGCCTCAACGAAAACATAGCAAAAAGCATCTGTGAAGAAAGTAGCTGTTCTCAAAGTTTTTTACCTAAAAATATTTTCGAGAATTTTGGAACTATTCGTTCAGCTGCAAAACCCTTGAAAAATGGTCGGATGAAAAAATCTGAGATATCCTATCTAACAGTGTTGAAAAGGATACACTAAGTGTATATTTTAAATCTAAATTCAATATATGGACGATCATTTGATATTTCAGTAACCATATTTAGTACCCATGATTCATTGAAATTATAATGAAAAATTACTGTAAAATTATAGCCAATTGTCATTTTTGAAATATTCTACTAGATTCTTCAATATGAAATGGAACAAGATTCGACAAGTTTTGTTAAAGATAATTGTAATGAGGAGAGATGGCACACAATTTGATATTTCGATAAGATGAAAAAAATTCTTCTTCTTCCATTAATCGTTCACTAGTCGGCAAATTTTACTTCAGGATAAGCTGCGATGAAATTTCTTGAGTGCTTAAATGTAATTTTCTTTTAGATTCCATTTTACTGATACGAAAGTTGGTAAAAATTTTTCTTCTGCTAGTACAAGGAAACGTTTTACATGTTAAGTTCTTTCACTTTTTTTTCACACTATGCTAAAGTAACTTAAACACCTTAGGTATAGATATTCCTAAAATTTCAACTTAACCTTGAAGGACCGACTGCTAGACCGAAAGCCTTACAACCTTAAGACCTTACATTGTAGTGTGATCCCATTCTAGTTGGCTTACGTTCTGATAGTCGTGCTTGCGACTGCGCACCGGAGGTTCGTCCTCGTCCTCTGAAGAGTCGGGGATTCGGCAGGAACCCTCGATGTTGTCATCGTCCGATGACGATTCTGAATCTGATTGGTCGGAATCGCTGAACTCTGCATTGTTGCCTTCTAGTTTCCTTTCTGCGTTCTGAAAAGGAATATTTGAATGATGAGTTGGTCTTTATTGGAACTCCTACAGCATCATAATTGGTTTCGTGCACGTTTGACAACTGACAGCACATCGGAGGTATAACAACCCCACTTTTCCTATGTAAATCATAGCAAAACAACGAGAGATTTTGGTTTTTCTCAAGTGTTTCAGTTGATTTATTGCTTCTTTGGACTGAAAAATCGTGAAAATGGACCTATTAAATTGTTTAAGAAGTTCAGATCATATTCATCGAAGACGATATGTAGAAAAATATCAGTTTTGGGCATTCACCCTTATCTACTGCAGAAGATTTATCTATCTAATGTGTCTTATTCCGATGATAAAATGTATCCTGATATTATTATCCATTAAATCAAGAAGACAAAGAGATTAGCCAGTTTCAGGATTCATATTTGGACTTAAAGGAGGAAATATAGAACATTATTGGATGTATTTCCAATTCACCCGTTAGAGAAAGGAGATGAAGAGTACTTGTTAATGGACAAAATTGTTGTGATAACTTGAGTTTTTATAAATATATGCTCTGAAATCATATCACTGGATTAAAAATTATCTGGATGTTATTCAATTTGCAGTATATCTTTTGTTTTTTATATGAGACAAGTAAAAGGTAACTGCTATCTCCGCTTTTCAATATTTTATAGAATATAGCATAAACATACTTACTACTAACTCTGTATTTAATAATTTTTACAATTACTTATTAGATAATTAAGTTTTTATTCATACAAGAGACTATAATTTGTTGGTTTGTATTGAACGATGAATGTTTCACTCTCGACAAAATATTTATTTTTTTAATTTGTATTTAATAGAAATCGTTTTCTAAGTTGTGAATAATTGAAATTTAGTTGTTAATTTTGATAAAGTCCTTCATTTTGTAAATAAAATCATCATGGAATTCATGGGCTTTCATTTCAATAAACAAATATGATAATTTTTCTTCTTTCCATTTAATGAAGAATAAATATTATAAATATCATATGATTCACTGCAGCAGCATTATATGTTTCCACTGAATAACTGATAATATCAGGATACATTTATTTCTGAAAAGAGCCAAGTTAGATGGATAAATATCTTCCTTCTACAGTTGACAAGGGTGAACACCCAAAACTGATATTTTTCCACATATCGTCCTCGATGAATATGATCTGAACTTATTAAACAATTTGAAAGGTCCATTTTCACGATTTTTCAGTCCAAAGAAGCAATAAATCAACTGAAACACTTGAGAAAAACCAAAATCTCTCGTTGTTTTGCTATGATTTACATAGGAAAAGTGGGGTTGTTATACCTCCGATGTGCTGTCAGTTGTCAAACGTGCACGAAACCAATGTTGTTTCGGTGAACCATCGGTTTAGGCATGTAAGATGGCGGCGATTTGTTGACAACGGAATGACGCATGCGCAGTCAGTGCGATACGTTGTTGGTTGCCAGATTGTGCAAAAGCCATATCTTTTGAATCGAATGTTGACTTGTAACTAGGATTTACGAATTTCTTTTGAAAAGAAATTATAAAATTAGTTTCAACAATTATTGTCTATTCAGATGATCTGCGCAATTATTACTGAAGTGAAGGTTTAAGAAGGAAATAAACACGACCAGTTGTATCCAAAAATTAATAAATATGATTACAAATAACTTTAAATTGAAATATAATGTATAATAATTGCAATATATATTTTTTCTCCACATAGCTGATAAAGAATTAACAAATGTTATCTTTTCAATAAGAATTTTCAGGATATAGGTATTCAATATACAGGGTGTCCCATAATAAGACCGACAAACTTCTAGTGGACATTATAGATCGTATTTTAGACAGATTCGACCCAAATCATATAATGCAAAATTGCTTCTTTAAGAAGCTAGTGCCCTTTGAAGATGACGTCCTGTCCACACTTTTTGCCACATATTCGCAAAACGGGGTCATATAAAGTGCTGAAAGTTTACACATTGACTAACATGAAAAATACGCATCGATTAGATTGAGTGCATTTCTTTTATGTCAAGCACAATCGTAGCATTTGGGGGGGAGGGGCGAAGGGTATTTTTAGTTGAAACTTTTTAATTTTCATTATCTCGCGAGATTTACATCATATTCATAAACTCTGATGTTTTTTCTTGAAAAAAGATGCTCTTGTATAATAACGCCCAGATGC
The DNA here is from genome assembly GCA_013421045.1 of Propylea japonica. NCBI lineage: Eukaryota > Metazoa > Arthropoda > Insecta > Coleoptera > Coccinellidae > Propylea > Propylea japonica. The sequence continues at coordinate 54,711,987 of CM024243.1, forward strand.
ACCATTTCTGAAAAAAATAGATTTGAAATTTTCTCTTTTCACTAAGTACTCAATGTAAAAATAATTTTTTTCTCAGATATGCTGCATCTGGGCGTTATCATACAAGAGCATCTTTTTTCAAGAAAAAACATCAGAGTTAATAAATATGATGTAAATTTTGCGAAAAAATGAAAGTTAAAAAAGTTTCAACTTAAAATACCCTTCGGCCCCCCCAAATGATACGATTGTGCTTGACATGAAAGAAATGCACTCAATCTAATCGATGCGTATTTTTGATATTAGTCAATGTGTAAACTTTCAGCACTTTATGTGACTCCGTTTTGCGAATATGTGGCAAAAAGTGTGGACAGGACGTCATCTTCAAAGGGCACTAGCTCCTTAACGAAGCAATTTTGCATTATATGATTTGGTTCGAATCTATCTAAAATAGGCTGACCAGATCAATCGTTGTTCAATGACGGACAACCAAAATAAATGATTCGTTGGTATAAATGACCTTTTTTTTAGGTCCACCAAAGATTACAAAATTTTTTCGACGATCTTAACATGAATTGTGTATAAATTCTTGTTTGAAATAAGTAGTGCTTCAGAATACTTTGTAAATGAGTAGTGCTTCTGAATACTTTGTGTATACTATTGACTTGAGGATTGTACATTAAAATAGCAGAAATTGAGCATCAATGGGTTCTTAATGATCAATTTCGTACACATATCATCTTTCATTTTGAGATCGACGGAAAAAGAAATTTTCTCTGATTTTAACAGCTAAATTAAAGATTTTGATTTTTGACGTACACTTTGACGGACGCTTATCAATGACGGACTCCTCGTACGATTGACGGACTGTCCGTCGCAATGACGGACGTCTGGTCACCCTAATCTAAAATATGATCTATAATGTCCACTTGAAGTTTGTCGGTCTAATTACGGGACACCCTGTATGCAATAAAATAAAGCAATTTCAATTGATTCCTTTTAGAGTTGCTTAGTTCTCAGTGCTAAGGAAGGAAAGAACTAAGCAAGGAAAACCTACACTCACGCAACTATTTAAAAAATATATATAATGACATTTCTGTTCGACAAAGAGTTAAAGCAAGCTATTTCACTTGAATTGACTTGGTAAAAATTAATTTGAATTGTATAGTGGAACCTCGATATAACAAATCGAAAGGGAAATCAATTGATTCTTCAAATACGAGAATAATCGTCGTACCTGGCAACGTTGCTGCCACTTGTTGCTGACAGAACGGACCGCCGCCATCTTACATGCCTAAACCGATGGTTTACCGCTTAAAGAATCAAAAAATTATGCAAATCCTCACAGTCCTTCGTGACATCTGATATTTATTTGGGTTTTAAGCAATCGAATGAAAGTTGATTTAGAAAAAAAATAAGAAGAGCCCTGAGCAGGAGCTTTCCAGCGCTCGTTATTTGGTGGAGCTATAAAACTTTTACCTCAAAATTTTATATGAGATTTGAGATTGATACCAAAATGTGTATACATGCAGAATCTTAGCACCATCGGAATTATATTCTGCAAATTATTCAAAAAATGAAAAATGTGAAAAATGAATAATTAAAAAAATATTTCTATGGTTCTGATGCGTTCCTCTTGAAATTTTGCATGAACATTCAGTAAATCAGTCTTGATTCACAAAATAAATTTCACTCGAATCGGTTATACTGTTATGGAAATAACATAGTGGAAATGCCCTTTATAGAAATATTCGATTCGTCCGTATGATGTAAGTTGAGTAGCTAACAGTGGCGGCTCGTGAGATTTCAATCAGAGGAGGCCCGAGATCACGCAACCAGCAAAATAATTTATTTCGAACTGGGCTTCCTGTCAGCCACTGGCATTTATTATACCATTCTACGTAGAACGAACGATTATGAGCAAAATTAATAAATAAATTTGTCATTGCTGGTCGCGGTGTCTTAATTACTTGACTTATGAAAATTTTATCATCGTAAGGCATTTTACTGAATTTATTATTCAAAATAAAATCTACAGAATCTTGCGTTTTTTCAAATTCACTACTTGCATCATAATTCTCACTTCTTGTTTCCGTTTCTATTTTTCTTGCTGAAATATTAAAAAAAAAACTGATCTCCATCCACGATCGCTGGCAGAGCTGTGCCGAGCACTGAAGAAAAGTGCTTCGAACACAAAGCACTAAGCCCTATTGAAAAGTGCTCCGGAATCTCGAGCACTAAGCCCTTAGTTTTTAGGGAATGCTCGCGATTACTAAGCACTTTTGGAAAGTAATTCGTTTACACGAGCACCGAGCACTGAGCAATTTTCAAAATGAACCTTTGAAATTTCCATCCAAATGTTTCTTTGTTTGAAATTTTGATTTTAATGTCCTGATGTTTTCTTTCGAGTGTTATCGTGTTTTGAATTGGCTTAATTGAAATTGACAACAGTTTTTTCTCAGCAAGTCCAATATTGTCGTTCACAGACAAACATAAAGTTACCATGACGTCATATAAAAAAAATTTAAACAATAGCATGTGGTCTCGAAACAGAAAACAAAATTCGAAAAGTTATAGAAAGACAATGACTTCTTGGCAACAAATAAGATAGCAATTTTTCTTGTGGCGAAGCTTAAAAAAAGTTACAATGAAAAAACGTTTTCTGGGCTCTTTATGTCATTAATTAAGTGAACAGACTGTAACTTGAATATTCGCCAATAAATAATTTGAAAGCATGATTATAAAAACTCGCATATATCAAAAAGGGTCGCATTGCTCCACATAATTTACCAAAAAAATTTTGCCATACAACATAACAATTTGTTCTCCGTGTCAAAATAATGGAAACATAAAGACTTGTTCCATTCCATAACATACAGCGAGATCGTTTTTTTAACACCAGAGTTATAATGAAGGAAAAACTTAACAACTTAGATATCCATAAAGGTTGAACGAAAAAATATTAATATTTTAGTTCTTTGTTTATTCCAATCAGGCTTAAGTCCGTCATTTTCATGTTCCGACAAGTCCATAAAGGGCTTAGTGCTTGGTAATTTCTGAAAGTGCTCGGGAGCACTGCGATGCTTAGGAGCACTTTGTAGAATTACTAAGCACTAAGCCCTTTCAAAAAATTCGCGAAGCACCAAGCACTAAGCACTGGTTCACTCTAGTGCTCGCGAGCACTGTGCTTACGAGCACAAAAGTGCTTCGAGTGCTTTCACGAGCACTAAGCACAAGACTTCGGCACAGCTCTGATCGCTGGGATTTATTCGGGCCGATCGGACGTTCAGTTTCGGCTTATCTCGTACGCCTACAAGCGAAAATAATGCCGCGGAGCCGGGCCTCCGACACGTGATCTACAGCTTGAATTTTGAGTGGTTCCCGCACTGTTCATATGAAAAAGTTTGAAATGTTACAATCTAACGAATCTCGTGGAGGCGAGTCTTCTTCGCTAAGCGGTTTGCTTGCTATCCGTTACGCTGTATTGTGTGTTGCGGATAATGTATGAATGTTTTAGATCGCTGCGTAATAAACATATGTTAATTACTTTGAGATTAGGATAGTAGATAGAATGATGGGAACAATACAGATATACACTACTGGAAAAAATTAAAGGATCAAAAAAAAATTCCAAATTTTTTGGCAATTTTCAACATGCCGTAAATTGTAGCTCCAAGTGTCTAGTTTTTGGATAAGAACTTCAAAAATTTTAAGTTTCAGTGGTTTTCGAGTAATGATAGAAAAATCAGCAACAAAAAAATTCTCAAAATTTTACCACTTTTTTTTTCTTGTCTACGAGCGTGGAAATTTTATTTTTGCATAATCGTTATAATGATGGGATACTTTGTTAATTCAGCTTTAATTCATTTTTTTATTGACCTCAATATGTCCACTTCTCGCCGAGATATCGGTCTTCAAATGGAAAAGGATCCATTTGTCTTTGATTATCGATTTCTCAGCAACCAATGATCGCACAGAAAATTGAAGGAGGGTTTCAAGACCTTAAATGAACTCCCATTAATGAACAACCATTGCTTATTTATAGAATTTTTTTTCTTCATGTCGCATCAATATAAAAATTTAACAAAAAAAGGGTTTTTGGTGGTTTCTTGAAAAATCTACCGCTGGATCGAAAATGTTGAGGAAACCAATAATTTTAAGTGTGACCTTCACAGTTCCATATGTTGATAAAAACCTCACGAAGAGGCAACTCAATCCAGCGAGCCGTTTTTTTGTTTGACTCGATTGAATTTTTGAAAAAAAAATATGGATCAAGTTTTTTGCTCTGAGAAGCTCATAATCTTTAAAAAAGGCAAAAAAGAATTTTCTCGAGCTTTTTCCACATTTCAATTGCAGATAGTACATAAATTTAAAAAAAAATAAAATAAAATAAACGAACAAATAAAATTTTTATTAATTTAATAACGGGTATTGCCACCCCTGTTTTCAATAACGGCTCTCAAACGTTCAGCCATGTTGTTAATGCATTTGAAGACCGATATCTCGGCGAGAAGTGGACGTATTGAGGTCAATAAAAAAATATATTAAAGCTGAATTAACAAAGTATCCCATCATTACAACGATCATGCAAAAATAAAATTTCCACGCTCGTAGACAGGAAAAAAAAGTGGTAAAATTTTGAGAATTTTGTTGCTGATTTGTCTATCATTACTCGAAAACCACTGAAAAACTTAAAATTTTTGCAGTTCTAATCCAAAAACTAGACACTTGGAGCTACAATTTCCTTTTTTTAAATTCCTTGTACGACCAATATTACACAAGTTACCGTTATGGCAGGCGGTTCAACATCTGATCCTCCTGACAAGAAATGTCGATTTTGTTCAAAATTCGCTGGTTCAAATGATATAAAGTGTAAGAATGAAGTTTGTGATACTATAGTTCATAGCAAGTGCTTGGATGCTATCGGAAGGGTCGTTTTTGTGGACAAAAATAACTACTTTTGTCGAAAATGTCTGGTGGATGTCAAAACAAATGAAACAAGTTCTGATAACGTTTCTAGTACAGAAATTGTTGTTCTAAGGAAAGAGGTTGAATGCCTAACCCGTGAAAAAGTGTTATTAGAAAAGTATGTATCTGAGCTAGAATTTACAAATAATATCTTGAAAAAAACGAAAGATATTCCTAATGAAAACACTGCCAGGTCCCGATTGACGACTTCGGATGAGTCAGCGCCGTTATCATATGTGTCTGCGGTTAAGAGAGACAGGCGGAATTCCCACGTGCTACTGGTAAAAACAAATGATAAAAATTTAAATAATATTGCAGTAGAAAAGGAAATAAAATCGAAAGTGAATCCTAGGTCTGCGAGTGCTCTTGTTTTGGGAACAAAGAGAATAAGGGATGGAATTGTTATATCTTGCGGTGACAATGATTCTTTGGAAAAATTGAAGTCGGTTATAAATGAGGAAACGAATGGCGTCTTTGATGTTTCAGTGCCAAATAAGTGGAAGCCGCGTATTATTGCTTATGGTGTTGATTCATGCGCGGCAGATGAACCCGATTTTCTCTCAAATATGATTGCTACAAATGATTTGAACTGTTCATCGGATGATATCAAGATTGTTACTAAGATTAAAAATGGAGATGGTTTTAATATAATTATGGAGCTAACTCCAACTGTATTCAAGGAGGTTATGGGAAAGGGGTTTGTTTATTTGGGATGGTCTAAGTGTCAAGTAAGAGAACATTTTAGCTTAATAAGATGTTATAAATGTTATAAATTCGGACATTACAGACGGGAATGTAAGAGCGATTGCGATTTGTGTCCTATATGTTCAGGTCAGCATGGCAAAAATGAATGTGAGTCGAAGGAAATATGCTGTATAAATTGTAAGTTTTCAAATTCAAAGTTCAAAACCACTTACGACCTGTGTCACAGAGCAGATAGCTCCAAATGTGGTTATTTTTTGAATCAAATCAGTAGAAAGAAATCTAGAATTGACTATGCAGAGTAGAGTAGAGAGTTTTCTGAAGATCGCTCATTTTAATGTATGTTCTTTGTTTCCGAAAATAAATGAGTTTAGTGATGTAATGTTTTCTGAAAATATTGATATTGTTATGTTAACTGAAACGTGGCTGAATACAAATATCCCAGATGAGAGTGTCCGCATTCCAGGTTTCAGAGTTTTCAGAAATGATCGCGCAAATCGAGTTGGTGGGGGTGTTGCATTTTATGTTGGTGAATCATTGGCGTCAAGGCGAGTACTGCATGATTTTGATGCACCTATTGGGGTTGAACATATTTGGGTTGAGCTGATGATTGGTAAGGAGACTATACTGCTGGGGTCGGTTTATCGTACATCTGCCTGTTCTTTATCGAGTTTTATTAGTTTCTTGGATGATTTTTTGTCGACTGTTTCTCCGAGTTATGAGCACATAGTTCTTGCTGGGGATATAAACGAAAATCAGTTAAGCGATACTTCTTTTGATGACTGTGTGGAATCCTACGGTTTGAAGCAGCTCATTGATGAACCTACACGCATAACGCAACATCGCAGACTTTGCTGGATGTGATTTGCTCTAGTAAACCAGAGTTGGTTCTTGATTCTGGCGTGATTGATCATTCTTTATCTGACCACAGAGGCGTTTTTTGTAAGATTAATTTAATAAAGAAATTGAAGTCCCCCAAATTTGTAGTATATCGTGATTTTCGGAGTTTTTCTCACCAGGACTTCATGGCGGATCTTTCTAATGTATCATTTGATGATATACTTTATGTTCAAGATATTGATTCGAAAATTGCAATTTTCTGTGGGTATTTGACGAACATCTTTGACAAGCACGCCCCATATGTAGAGTCAAGAATAACCAAGAAATTTTCACCGTGGATAACACCTACTATAAAACGAATGATGAAAGATAGAAATAGGGCGCTGTCGAGGTATAAGCACACTAAGAACTTAGCGGATCATAGTTATTATGCACGACTCCGAAACGCTGTGACCTCGGCTGTACGCAGGGAAAAGTATGCCTTTATGTCTCACGCTAAAAGGGAGGGTTCTGGAGTTTTTTGGAGGTCTTTTAGGTCGCTCGATGTTGTAGATTCGAGAAAATCTGTTCCGGATCGTTTTAGGAATCCTGATGAATTTAATGTTTATTTTCAGTCAGTGTTCACCCCACCAGGCTCCTGCGCAGAAACGACTGACTATTATTACTCAAATAAATTCAATCCCAACATTGAATTTGCGTTCAAACCAGCTAGTGCGCAGGAGGTTGGAGATGTGGTCTGGAGTCTTGGTTCAAATGCACAGGGGATTGACAACATATCCGCTAAAATGCTCAAGCTATCACTCGAGGTTATTTTACCCTTCTTGACTCATATAGTAAACGTATGTATCGAATCCGCATATTACCCGGCTGCTTGGAGGTACTCTGTCCAGTGGCGGCTTGTGACAGAATAAAGTGATGAGGCACATCAAAAAAAAATATTAATCTTATAAACTCTTTTTCACCAGCTGCATACTTATCATTATGAAAAAATCCTTCGGTATTAATGCTCCAATGATTCTATATCGTTTTATTGGGTGGTAATTACCCTGAGATAAGTTTTTCAACTCGCTTCAACCAGTTTTTCACTAAACCCTATCGGAATATGTATTATTAACACTGCCAAAAAATAATTTGATTAGAGTTACACTGCCAGTAGGCCAGTAGTATAACTTCTTCAATTGTACATATTTTATACTCATAGGAATGACTGTTTCTGTTTTATTGAAAACTCTGCAATATCACGAGTACTGCACAAACCCAATAAACCGAAACCGAATATGTGCAGTTTGCCGATGAAACGAAACGATCACGGATCAAGGGTAGATAGTCCGGTCAATCCAGACCAAAAAATTAGGGTGAAGTTACATAAAATCCCAACAAGCTGCAAATCGGTAAAATTGTTCAAAACATAATAATAATATAAAATCATTCCCGTGGATGGACAAAAATTTATTCAAGTTCAAAGGTCGAAAAATGAGTTTTTCGCGATTTTCAGCAAAACGGTGAGTTTCATCAAAAAAGTAATTCAGACAAAAATGTAGATATCGATTGAAATATATTCTGGGAGGATTCTGCATTTCTTAGAAACTTTATAGGGAGTGAAAACCTATAAAGTTTCTAAGAAAAAAATGTAGATGTTAAAATTATCTTCAAAAATGTATCAATACTTTTTTTTCTACGATGCACCGTTTCTGAGCTAAAACGCTTCAAATGTTCTAAAAGTTGTTACTGAGGCTAGCCTTAGCAGCCGCAATAGATAAACAACGAAGGGGAGGTTCATGATCTCGTCACGTCGATGTGAATAACGCGCTAGACAAGGAAGCGCGTGAGGCAAGCCTCACCTCACCGTTTACGCCTTGAATAGGAAGTGAGATCAGTGTTGTTCCAGGGTCGTTTTTTTTGGTGCGCTATTTGTCGGATGAAAAGTGCACTTTAGATGTCAAAGGTGCACCACAGAACACGAACCATAGAGCAATGAATAGAAAGGAAAATATTCAGATCATGGACAAAGAATAAGGTTATTTATCTATGATTCAGACGATGAATACGCATGTTTTATGATAACCGTGTATTTTTTTTATTAGGCAATCCAACGATGTGTCAAATCAAGAATTCAATATGGCGGGGTAGGCAAAAATATTGACTAGACATAATGAAATTCAGCTTGTATCAGACTGAAGATGTTTACCATAACGAGGAAAAATCCCTATGTCCATGTCAATGATGACATTTGACAATTCACAGATCTTAAATATTTTCTTCTACTTCATTCCACAGATTTTATAACTATTTCTTCATATTTGAGTACAATCTATTAAATTATTCGTAGAAAGTTTCAAGGTAAATTAAAAGGTGCACTTTTTTAAGAAAATACGTAAAGTGGTACTGCAGTGCGCACTTAGCTCAAAAAGGGCGTCAAAGTGTACAAAAGTGCAGCCAGGAACAACACTGAGTGAGATGAATGTACAAAAATCGGACCTTAACGCCTGTAACATGTAACGTTACGGTCCGATTTTTGTGCATTCATCGTAACGTCAGTAACGTGTAATGTTACAGACGTCTGTAGCTGTACCCGGCTTGAGATTGAGCTCGGATATTAATGGAAGACGAGTGCAGTATCGTACAAAAAATTGAGACTGAAGAACATAATGGGATGATGAAATTGATTAATAAAATATTGGATTAATTCGCTTGATATTATTTGTGATTTCCGTAATTTATTTGGTGAGGCACTGCCTCACCTGCCTCATAGGACAAGCCGCCACTGACTCTGTCGTTAATCCCTTACCCAAAGTAGCTAACCCCGAGTCTATATCCGATTTTCGGCCGATAAGTGTTTTGCCTGTTATGTCGAAAGTACTCGAAAAAATATTATATCGACAAGTTTATGATTATGTCACAACCAATGAAATTCTTACTGCCGCGCAGTCGGGTTTCAGAAGGGGGTATAGTACTACCACACTGCTGTTGAATATAGCAGATGATATTTTGAGATCATTGGATAGGGGTCATGCTACAATTTTAACTCTACTAGATTTCGCCAAGGCTTTCGATACCTTGGATCATGATCTGCTGTGTGCCAAATTATATTATTTTGGTTTTGATAACGCCACTTTGAAGTTTTTCAAATCTTATCTTTCTGGTAGATATCAGAAGGTTCGACTGCATGGAATGTTTTCTGAATATTGCCAAATAACTTCGGGTGTGCCACAGGGTTCTATTCTCGGCCCTCTCTTATTTTTGATATATATAGCGGATATGTATCAAATAGTTAGATTTGTGTGTATCTATTTTTATTGCGATGACGCTCAGGCTCGCCTTTCCTTTCATCCCTCTCTTATTGACCAGGCTGTTGAGCGGATTAATCATGATTTGTCGGAGATTGTGAAATATTGTAGGAAAAATAATTTGAAGATAAATGTCAGCAAATGTTCGTATATACCATTCTTTCCCAGAAATGCCCTCATGACGGCCGATGTCCGGATGGAAGGTAAATCGGTTCCTTCCTCCAATTCCTGTAAAAATCTTGGAATTGTGTTCGATTGCCAGCTGAGATTCAGGGAACATATATCACTGATCCTGAGGAAGTCTTTCCTTGCTTTGCGGTATTTATATAGACAAAGACATTTCCTTGACATATCCTCGCGTAAGTACCTTTGTGAAACCCTGGTATTGTCCATATTGAAATATGGCCTGATTCTTTTTTATCCTTGTCTTGATACCGTGGCAAGGTCTAGATTACAACGGGTTCAAAATTCATGCTGTAGATTCATTTTCGGTTTGAGGAAGTATGACAGGGGGGTGAGTCGGGCGATAAATAGGCTTGAGTGGCTCAGGGTCGAGAATATCTTCAGGTTGCAGATGGCTATCGCGGTACATCGCATACTACAGACATCCATTCCTCCATATTTGCGAGAGAAACTAATTTTCAGAAGGGATGTTCATGAGGTCGCGATCAGGCATGGACAGAGGCTTATGTTGCCTAGTTTTCGTTCAGCCACGTTTCAGCGCTCTTTCACTTTCAACGCTGTGAAGCTCTACAATGAGCATGACCTTGAGTTCGCTGAGGTCGGCGTTGAAGGGACGGTTGTTGACCGAACAAATCTGCTAAAGATGTTTTCTTTTTTAATGTATTTTATTGGAAAAATTATTTGTTTTTTTGTGTATTCTGAAGGGTTAAGTTGAGTAGCTTATGCTAGACTTCGCCCTTGGTCTGTGTATGGATGTAATTTTTTAACATTCAAATAAAGACGCTATTATTATTATTATTATTATTACCATTCCTCTCAAAGTTACGGCATGTTGAAAATTATCGAAGAATTTGGAATTTTTTTTATCCTATAATTTTTTCCAGTAGTGTAGAAATGTGATTATTTTTCGTTTGAAATTGAATTCAAAATTGAATAAAATGTAGTGAAATTAGGCGAGGCCTGGCCTCCTCAGCCTCCTCTGAGCAGCCGCCACTCGTATATTATAATAAAAAGGTACATAGTCCGGTCTATTTAGACCAAAAAACGAGAGTGATGTTACATAAAGTCCCAACAAGCTGAATTTCTGTGAAGTTGTTCAAAACATAATTATAAACAATGTCTAAAAGTTCCTCATCATTCCCCTGTGAGGAAAAAATTTTATTCGAGGTGAAATGTCAAAAAAATGAGTTTTTCGCGATTTTCAGCGAAACGGTAAGTTTTATCATAAAAGTACCTCAGACAAAAATTGTAGATCATAAAATTATCTATAAAAAATGTATCAATACTTTTTTTCTTACGAGCCACCGTTTCTGAGATATAACGATTCAAAAAGTTATAACTACGCGCTAAGTACACTACCTCATAGGTGGCATGGAAACGTGTGCATATTATGATGATAACGACTTTTATAACTTTTTGAATCGTTATATCTCAGAAACGGTGGCTCGTAGGAAAAAAAGTATTGATACATTTTTATGGATAATTTTATGATCTACAATTTTTGTCTGGGGTACTTTTATGATTAAACTTACCGTTTTGCAATAAAAGCAGAGAATAATACCAATTGATTAAAATCAACCAATATTAAACCCATACTTCGGAACTAATCCCGTCAACGCACAAAGAACATGCATGGTGGTAATATCAAACGGAGCATCCATAGATAGCTATTTCACCCTATTTGGGGCTCATCAGTATGGAGGAGCTCAGTCTGAAAGGCATTCTGGGTTCCCTTACTTGAAGAAATGTCGCCCAGCTCTGAGTATTATCAGAAACAAGACGCCATCTCTTGGGATACTTAAGAACACCTACCTCCAATGCATGAACGTTGAACGAAGTTGCGAGATGTTTATCCGTTTTTCATCAAACTGGTGGCAGTCCAACTTTGTGGATTTTACCTTCAGTCGATGAAGTGGAAACGCTCGATTATTCGTCATAAACCAGACGTGGTGATAATAGTACGAAATGAAAATTATCGCGTTAATCGCAGGTATAATATAAACAATAAAAGCAGAGAATAATACCAATTGATTAAAATCAACCGTTTTGCTGAAAATCGCGAAAAACTAATTTTTTTGACATTTGACCTCGAATAAAATTTTTTCCTCACAGGGGAATGATGAGGAACTTTTAGACATTGTTTATAATTATGTTTTGAACAACTTCACAGAAATTCAGCTTGTTTGGACTTTATGTAACTTCACTCTCATTTTTTGGTCTAAATAGACTGGACTAACATAATGTTCTTCAAAATTTCAATAACCATTCCGCAAGTCAAAAACATTTCTTGTAATTCAACTCACCTCCATCGGATTAACGGTGATGGTCAATGCCGAATCATCCCATGTCATTTCAGACTCCTGTTCTTCGGCACTGGTCTTGTGGTGAGCCGCTCTGATTCTCACTACCCCCAAGATGATCATGAACAGCAAGAAGCCGATGCAAACTACCACTATGATGGTAACGGCGTGCGAACCACCTGTGGCAACCATGGCCATGTGTTCGGACGGGATGTAGTCTCTGGAGACAACAGCTGCTGGTCGCATTAGAACGGAGTGCTGGTTGATGGTAGCATGGGCTGGCAGAGGTTCTTTCGGTTGAGGATGGATCACTGTTAGCTGGAAAAAGAAAAAAAAGTTTTAAGATTAGGTATAATACTAGATTGTTCACTAGGTGGTTTGATGAGAAAACATTATTATTGTTGAGTACTAGCTGGACCGGCTAACATTTGTTTTGCCATTTATCTTTAGTCCGTTCACGAAAGTTTGAGCGCATAGTAGGCGTTTGTTTATTTATCTGAAGTTGGCAGTATTTGCTGTCATAACGTAAAATAAAATCAACGTTGCCGACTGTACCCGGCCTAGTTATCAGAGAACTCTATGCAATATTGACAACATTGCGTATCAATCTGACAATAAAATAAACAACATAACCTAAAATTTTAATATACACAGTGGAATATGACAAATTTCCATGGCTAACCGAAGGCTCAACCTTTCGTGAACGGACTATACATTATTTGTAGAAAATACTTTTCTACTTTTTTAGTTTGATGTTCTGCGTCTGTCGATTACGAATCTGCGACCTTTCTTTGTTCAATTCTTCTTCGCTGATTCCTTTCATTTCTTTGCTCTTGCGATTGTTTTGCACGTAACTGCGCCATTCGATGTAACGATCAAGAAAGTAAGTACTGAGAAAAACTTCAGGACATTGCTAAATAAAAGAGAGGAATGGGAACGAGATTACATCGACTATAACCTCAAAGAAAATACCCTAAAATGGCATACAGATGGTTCCAAAACCTCTACAGGAGCAAGCGCTGGGATTTACGGGCCAAGTACCAAGTGTGCACTGCCGCTAGACTTCTGTAGGAGCGTCTTCCTGGCGGAAATCTTAGCTATTGAAAAATGTCTAGATATAAATCTAGAAAAAAACTATCAGAACTGTGATATAGCCATACACTAAGATAGTCGAGCTGCTATTAAAGCACTGAGCTCCTACGTCTTCGACTCAAAGATGATCTGGGAGTGCAGGATCAGACTCAAAGATGATCTGGGAGTGCAGGATCAAACTCAATGAGGTAGGCAATAAAAATAAGGTCTTTTAAATCTGAGTTCCCGGCCATTCGGGAATCAAAGGAAGATACGAAGAGGCCAATACACTTGCACGAATGTCACTCATTGGCCCAGAACTCTTCTGGGGTAGGGTGAAGTGGGGTAATTGCGTACCTGTTTTGACGTAATTCAACTTCTTCAGTCTTTGGTGGGGAGGGGATTATTCAGAATTCTATTTTTTTTATTTCATCTTTTAGCGGCGTTTCTCTAGATTACAAATCACCCAAAGAATTTTAAAAAACTAGTTTTTTCATGGTTGTATTGCTATTTTTTTAAAACCACCTCCGAAGTACACATTTGCCCCACAAGTTGGGGCAAATGTGTACGCCGCAAAGAAATCCTTTACAATTCAGTCGTTTTGCTGTTGGGGCAAATGTGTACAAAAGAGCAATTAAGGACAAGAAATTCTGTATATGATTTTTTTATTTCCGAATTTTCCAGTGGAAGCTATGCACTTTTTTGTTGCCCACCTTCTGTCCTCTCTTAATTGGCACAATTTACAAAGGTGAAAACAAAGTAAAAAGCATAGGAGTAGAAGGTAAAAAACGTCTTTAATAGCAAAATTGAAAAAAAACATGTCAGAATTTGTATCTTGAAAGGTTAAAAAAGGAATTATAGTGGCAAGTCCTGGCCAAAATGAGAATAGAAAATTTGAGTGAGACCTCCAGCAACTCTGCTAACCCATGTTGTAGGAGGAAAAGTTAACTGGAAATATCAAAACACCTCTTCTTCCCACAGATGGCTCTGGAAGCTTGGTGACAATAGCATTGCCATCGATTTCGCTAATATCTTCAGAGGGAGGGTAAACGAAAGTGTTTTCTCCGTTTTTTTCACAAATTGCACAATGGGAGTTAGCCCTTCGAATTAAGTAATCTTTCCATTTAAGCCCTAATAAGATTGTGAAAGTCTAATACGGAGTGGGTGAATGTGTATTCTATGTAAATTCTGCTTGGGGTAAATGTGTACTCTAGTACACATTTGCCCCGGGAAAAAATACACATTTACCCCGGGACTGAAAAAAAACCAAACATTAATTTAACTTATATGCAGCTATTAATGAAGAGAACAACGAACCTTCAAGTGATTTATCAAAAAACTAATCAAACCCAGCAGAAAATGGTGATCCTGCAGCACTGTAAACAGAAGTCCGCGAAATGTGATTCAAAACCAAAATAACACCTGAGGAAATGGAGGCAGATTGATGAAGCCCTATTGGCTAGACATAGTTGCAGCCATCTGAGAAGTAATCATTGAACTACAGGCTTCCAAATGGTGCCACTAGATAGCAGCTAGCTTCAATTTTTTCTTATTTTTTCAAAGTACTACACATTTGCCCTAAGTACGCAATTACCCCACTTCACCCTATAAATAAATGTACCTATAAAAAGGAGAAAGCCGAGAGGGAAAACTCCTGGCGGAATCTCCCAGGGATGGATCATTACACTAAGTTTCTTCAGAACTTTGAAACCACAAGATCCAAAAGATATCTGGATCTTGGAAATAAACAATTACACCCCCTCCCTGAATTTCTTACAGGACACTATCGCCTCAGGAAGCACCTGTTGAGGAAGGGATTGTCGGACACTGACGAGTGTAAGTTCTGTGGGGAGGAGGAAGAAACCCCCATTCACCTAGTCACGGAATGCTTTGGCATTGCGAGCCTAAGGAGAAAATGCCGTGGGCGAGAAACTTGTAAGAGTGAGGAACTAGCCTCGTTGAAGCCTTCACAGATATTGGATGGATCTGGAAGGGAGATGTGAAGGGTGTGATCCGAAAAGCTCTGTAAGGGGGCACAATGGACCTTGAGGTCGCAGTGAACTGTAACCCCTTTTTAAACTATCAACTATCAACTGCGCCATGTTAACAAGCACATCTGCATTTATGTTGTTTATTTTCTTGTCAGATTCATACGTTGTCAAGATAACATAGACTCTGATAACTCGCAAGCTCGTCGGACGAGGCCGGGTACATTCGGCAACGTTTACTTTATTTTACGTTCTTATGACAGCAAATACTGCCAACTTCAGATGAATAAACAAACGCCTACTATGCGCTCAAACTTTCACGAACGGACTATATGAAAATGCTAAGAAAATAGTAGAAGACTTATTCCCGCCTTTTTCTAATAAAATATTAAACTGCAGTGCGCATGCGGAGACTCTACGACCCTGCTCTTGTATAGGCTTATGATAAATCAACCAGGGTCAGTGATCGAGATAATAGCACCATACTTTCCGAACACGGGTTGGATGTTCGGGTTCGGTAAACGAAAACGAAGGTTAGGGATCGAGTTAACCCGAGTAAGTTTCCGAAAAGGACTTATGTATATCGTAAATACTTGAACGGTAGCATAGGTATGCGTCTGTTGTTATGTAATTTGGAAAATCTGGTTTGGAAATATTCCATTGCATAGGTTAAGAATAACGGAAATAAGACAATATTCTCATAAGACTTTCCGACTTGCATAGGTATCTCGAAAACTTGTAATTAGTGGTAGGTAGGTAAGTCATCAAGTTCTAATTGTAATTTCAATTCGATTTCAAACTTACCGTTTGTACATATTCATTAGAGGTGAATCGGCCGTTCAGTTCAGAACAAGACAGCTTGAACACCCTGTTTAGATAGTAAGCTGGCTTCTTGTTGGTATAGACGATCAGCCTAAGCACCTGCTGGTAATTGAACACCATGTCTGAACCAGTTATAACCACTCCGTCTTTCGAAATGCGAGCTGCCATTCCTGAAAAAAAATACAAATAATTAATTACTGAGTTCTTGTTATCACGTCTGCTAGTAAGTCTTCCGAAAAATATGTAAAACAGTAACTCGAAGGGAAAGCTTGTTGGAAAAACCGCGATAAAAATTAAAAAGACCAAAACGCCATTTGAATTGGGAACACAACAAGCAACAATACGATGGCATAATCAAATCGAAAATAGTGAAAATTTAAAAAATAGAATGATAAATCACTTCCAAATTCACGAATGGAATCCGTTTGTTCACTTTTAGTTCCAAGCAGAGCAAAAAGCTGATTATGACAGATCATTGGACTGATGCCCTATACCCTTATGCTATTAGCGTTTATCAATTTCAAGCGGATAACCGGTTATCATTTTGGTTAACCAATTGCATTCAAGCGGTTTTGGTTATTTTTGGTTCAAAGCAATGATGTCATGAATTAGCCCTTCGACGTCATTGATTTGAACCGCAAATGACTAGACTCCAGAGCTGGGTTGAAATCCTGGTTATTAGAAAAGTAGGCTTGTACGCGGCAAATTTCAAAAGTTGTTGACTGACGAAGCATACTTGAAGAAGATATGTATTCGTGAGCTTAGACATGTCGCGATTCATATTGAGTAAACTATTTCAACAATTTCAATTATCGGCTTAGTTCCATTCATTTAGGAATTAAACTTATCTTTTGAAATCTTAGGTTCGGAAATTAACGCATCCAGAGCTTCTGACTTATTGATATTATTTAAAATAGAATTGTCCGAAGTTCTGAAAGATTGCTGATATTGTTTGAGTTTAACAAAACATTCTTTCTTTACTTGATAATGGGGAAAACTTTTTGTTACAATTAATAGCTCCCGACTGTCGTAGCCAAATACCACAGCGATATCAATACATATGAATTTAAATCTATTGGATAGTGTCCTCCTGTATATTTTTCGGCAATATTTTCTCTTCGAATCATTTCTGTCATAACAAAAAAACTTTTTTTGTCAGGCGAAACATTCTGAAAAACATATGTTCATCGTTACATTGAATCATAGATCTATAATTACTATGGATGCAGAATCACGTGACCTAACAGAAGATCGACCACTTGGATACATAAGAGAGAGAAAGACATATGCGATCTTATCGAAAAGAAAAGAGATGAAGCAAGTTTGTGGGGCAACTTGTCAAAATCATATGGAAGATATAAACAAATATTTATGTAACCACAGACATTGCTTTGCCCACAAGGAGTTGATGCGTTGAATATAATTCAACTGACATTGCCCATAGAACAAGTATGACATTGCCCACAATAGCTCCATCACATTCGACCAAGTGACCTCTCTTTCTCATGCGGTGTCCATTCTTATTAGGTCTATGCATTGAATCCACGTTTCAAACATTAATATTTTGAAATGCATGGAGTTGAACTTGAAGCATAATAATTTACATTTGCAAATCGAATTTATTATTGCATAAAATATAAAAAATATAAATATAATCTATATTGACAATTGACAAATAACCAGAAACCGCATTCAAGCAACAAGAGCCGAGGGCCGGTTATTTGTTCTAGGACAAAAAGGGAATAACCAAGGGCTGAACCAATGATATCAACATACGTAAAAACGTAAATGGGATAACTCTCTTCTTTAACAGACTTTTTCATTAGTATCAGTGTTTCACATGTCCCATTAAAATCATTAAAAAAAGATAACATAAATTAATCATAACAATACCTAATCTCTTCAGCATCTCCTCTGGAACTCCCAAGTTTTCATGGTCCGGGTTCAAGTTGGGGTAAATGGACAGAGAGCATTTGTCCAGTTTTTGTTCGCCAGTGATGTGGATGTCGGCCAACACCTTAACTCCCATTCTGAAATCTTCGTACTTTCTGGCCATGTTTCCAGTGCCGTTCAGGTGAATACTGGGCGTTTGAGGCTTCAAGACCATCACGTAGGTTTGGGCATCAGGAACCTTCAAAATTAAAGGTCGAAGTAATAGGAATTCATACTCAAATATCACAAGACTGGAATTTGTGACACACATTTAGCCTATTCGTTTTGAAGAGTTTCGTGCTCCTGAGTAACTCGAAACCTAGAAATACGGGTTGCCATTGGTTGCGCACAAGCACTGGAACATCTCAGGAGAACGAAATTCTTCAAAACGAATACTATATTTGATGTCTCAGTTTCGATTCTTTTGGATGTTCAAATGCTTTACATTCATAACCGTAATTGGGAATAATTTGAATCGAAAGAGTGTTCAGTTATCCTTATCCTTATCTACCTCCCGCAGTAGGCCAGAAAATGCTACTTTCTCAAAGAAAAAACATCCGGGAAGTACCTACTTTCTAGACGGTTGTCCAAAATAGTAATTTATGTAACAAATTCGGGAAATACGATTTTTCTGGACGAGTTTAAAAAAAACTATTTTCGGGCGTCTTACATAATAGTAAATTATGCAACGGCGTATAATGATAGATATTATTCACGAGGTGGAGTTGAGGTGGAGTTTAGGCTACGAGCCGTAGGCGAGTGGCCCGAATAACCGAGTGAATAACAGCCATTATACGTAAATAGCATGATATGCTTCATTCACGAGTCACGACTAGTGAATATATTTCTTGAAAATTTTAACATTTGTCTACCGTGACAAGACCGTTCTATTACAAGTGTGGAAAAAGTCAAGTTGACACATAAGAAATTTTTGGAAAATTTGTCATCTCTATTTTGTAAAAAAATTGCTTTAATTGATGGAATAATAGTATATTTTTCGATGAGCGGTAATGCAGGTCAAAACACACGCAGATGAATTTTGCACCACGAGCCGTCAGGCGAGTGGTGTAATTCATCAAGTGTGTTTTGAGCATTACCGCGAATTGAATACTATACTTTATCCACGACTTCTTCAGTAAAATTCGAATTAATCTGCATTTAAAAAATTTTGAACAGTTGTCAAAAGCATTGACAACATTTCGTCCAACCGTCAAACCTCTGTACTCTGTAGTCGGGAATCAAATCAGAGTCTCTAACTAATCAAATCAAGTACTTTCGCAACTTCAAAAATTTACGTTTTCCAAAAATAAATCTGGAATGAATCGCTAGAACGTTATATTGATGGCTGAAATAGATTTCCGGATCGATCCTACTTTTTATTCATTTTTTTTGTGAACAATTTCATTTTCCTAGGTATTTTTATTAGCGGGAGTTATGGGCGGGTGTTATTATAACACTCGCTTTTCGGTTCATAGACATGTCTATGGTTGTGTTCTAGCTACTATTACACATAGAAATTAGTTTATAGGAGTGGATAATAGTATATTATTCAATGAGCGGTAATGCAGGTCAAAACACACGCAGATGAATTTTGCACCACGAGCCGTCAGGCGAGTGGTGTAAGTCATCAAGTGTGTTTTGAGCATTAACGCGAATTGAATACTATACTTTATCCACGACTTCTTCAGTGAAATTCGAATTAATCTGCATTTAAAAAATTTTGAACAGTTGTCAAAAGCATTGACAACATTTCGTCAAACCTCTGTACTCTGTGGTCGGGAATCAAATCAGAGTCTCTAATCAAATTAAGTACTTTCGCAACTTCAAAAATTCACGTTTTCCAAAAAAAATCTGGAATAAATCGCTAGAACGTTATCTTGATGGCTGAAATAGATTTCCAGATCGATCCTACTTTTTATTCATTTTTTTTGTAAGCAATTTCATTCTTCCTAGGTATTTTTATTAGCGGGTGTTATGGGCGGGTGTTATTATAACACTCGCTTTTCGGTGCATAGACATGTCTACGGTTTGTTATGACCACCATTACACATAGAAATTAGTTTAATGGAGTGGATAAAATATTTTTTCGGTAAACCTTGAGAAACACTATCGCTGCTTCTTTCCATATTTTCCATATATTGCGAATTCCCAATAGAATATGGAAAGCAGCAGCTATTTTACTATGAAAAATGATGCAAACTTTTGACAAATAATTCTACCCTATGAACATATGAAGTTATTGACCTCCCCTTCATGATACACCAAACTTTTTAAACTATTTTACTATTTGAATAAATATGCGGTATTGTTAAACATATTCGAACAGTAACACAGATCCGCAATAAACTTCAGAGTGTTTTTTCTCGGCAGGGTTGATATTGACATACTTTGAACCATTTGTATTTCAAATATGTATGTAGTTTATATGACGAGTTCTATCATCTGTCAAAAAATAAGCTTTAATACTTTCTGTACAATTTAAGTTATATGAGCCCTAGAAATGTGAGTTATGTTTTATGTTTCATCTTTCTGTGAGCACGAATACGCATTGAATAATATTTTCGACATTACTAGGTTATCATGATTTTTTCTATCTAATGGTCAATTGTATCTAACACCCCGATTACACTCAGCTAACTTCCACGGCAGTGAGCAGGTATAGTACCTACGTTCACAAAAGATTGAACGCATAGTAGGCGTTTGTTTATTTATCTGAAGTTGGCAGTATTCGCTGTCATAACGTAAATTAAAGTCAACGTTGCCGAATGTACCCGGCCTCGTCCGACGAGCTTGCTAATTATCAGAGAACTCTATGCAATATTGACAACATTGTGTATCAATCTGACAAGAAAATAAACAACATAACCTAATATTTTAATATACACAGTGGAATATACCAAACTGTCATGGCCAACCGACGGCTCAAACTTTCGTGAACGGACTATAAGTGAACAGGGAAGTGGGCAGCAAGAGAATGTGCCGCTGCCTCTCGCAGGACAGCCTACGTTCCCTATATTGGCGGTTTTTCTTACGGAAGTCGAAGGACCGGTAGCGCTAGCGGCAGTAAGTGATTACATTCAACTAGCTTGCTGTGAAATTTCTTTATCCGTTATTGCCAAAAATTGGTCGCGAGTAAAATGTTGCAGCAGAGTGTGAATGCTTACTGCCTTCCATTCGCAGCAGTATTTCAAGAAATATTTCAGGCCATAGACAAACTAAAATAATAGATGAGCCACTCGTATATGTCGCTCCACCTGTCGGAGGAGGAGACTAATACACGAAAAAATTATTTTCAATTTGATAGTTAGATGTCGTTGCATTCATGGAAATCCTATCGAGAAAATAGTAAGTATGTAAATTCGTTATTATCAAAAAACCTTTGAATTGTCAACTGACACAAGGAGTGGTTTGACACGTTCTTTTTGAAATATCATGAATTTCGATATGCCTGCAAGAGTGAAAATGTGTTGTGTTATTGGATGTGAAAATCGAGATACAAAAAGGTAATTTCAAAATATATATTATATATATTCTGTTACCTATAAGAATTAAGATAGTTTTCAAAAAAGTTTTTCATGTATTGAATAAGTTTAGTAGGTAAATACTCATATTTTGTATTATTGAATTCATTATTGTTAGTTTTTGAGAATGTTTTCAATGCAATTATTAGTTTATTGATTAGATATTTATGAAATGAATCTGTATTTTCAATTGGTGATATCTATTTCAGTTAATAAATTTATATTCTATCCAGAATTTGATTATTGATCCTCACTTCTCGATTCCAAAAGAAAATCAGATGAAAGTTCGTTGCAGGTATTATTTTCATGAAAATAAATTTCCTCACTCATCGATAACTTGCACGAATCCATTTCTGATTTCCTTTTGGAAATTGAATTTCAAAAAACTTTTTGCTTCTTGTATATGGGTGTACCTACCTATTCAAAAGGTGCACTACAGAATTCTTTTTAAGGCAGCTTTATGATACAGATTCCTTTTTCAATTGAGCTTTTTTCACGAATTAGTAATGTTGTACAAAAAAAGATGTCGTTGGAGCTTGTTCTACTAGTGTCTCATCTATTCTCCGTTTAGTTAGTCTATGTTTCAGGCAGCGCGAGAGCGGCAGTGGCAGTGGCTGAGTGTAATTGTAATGTTACATCACCTTTGAACAATTCAAAATACTCACCCTGACAGTTTTTCCATTATCACATGTAACTGTTGTCGTCAGTCTGATATTCCTCCTACCAGCTGTTGGGAACTCCCTGGTATTAACATAGCCAACCTTTCGTACCAAAGTTTCCAAGTTGGTTCTGTTGTCTCCTTCAACTGTCACTTCCGTGAGATCTGAGTTCGTTAGTAATTCCATTCCTGGTTGAAGCAACTCCATTGCAGGTACCTAATAATTTGGAGATATCAAGTAGATATAGAAGAATAAAAGGACCAATATCAAACTTATACTTCAGAGCTTGTCTCGTCAACGTTCAAACCACTTACAAAAAGTTAAAACGAGTTCTGGCTAAGCATATTAATTACTTACCTGTAAACTTTCTTTGCATTGATGCAGACAGCTCAAGACCTCTGGTTTCTCAGTTTCTCCAACCAATACACTTAATCCAGCTAAATATCCTTTCAGATGATGTTTCATCTTATTGTCGGAACCCTAGAAGTGAAACAGATGATACAGACATCTTGCAGATGTAAAGTGAATACTCTCAGAGTAAGAAATAGACATGCCCCTACGCGTGAAAAGTACCGCATTGTAATCAACCAAGCATTAGAGAGAGATAGGAAGCATTTCATGCCGCACTGTTGTCAAATTGAAACAAAAATGTAAACACGACGCATCGAATAACTGAACTGTAACAGAACGATGTTGCCAAACCGACAGAATTGTCTTTAGCAGACTCTAGTCGTTAGTGAAGGGTTTTCCAATAAGAGGTGTTATTTTGAAGAGCCTGCTATTGCGGTAGATGTCACGTTTGAAGCTGTCATTTTTTGACATTTGACAAGTGAAGCTACGCCATTGATAAAAATGGAACGATACACGCTTCAAGAACGCATTGAAATTATTCAAATTCACTATAAAAATGGTGAAAATTTAGCACAACATTTTTTTTTTGAACATTTTTGGGACGTCGTGAAGCACCTTGTCGGACCGCAATAAAGAAATTGGTGAAAAATTCGAGCTGTTGGGACAAGGTAGTGATGTGAAGAATAAAACCCGTGCAGGTCGCTCAAGAACAGCCGAGAATATTGCTGCTGTAGCCGAAAGTGTTGAAGAAAACCCAGGCGAATGGTTTACGCTATCGAGAGATGATTAATGATTTTTTATGGCCGAAATTGAATGGTATCGATTTGGACAACGTTTAGTTTCAACAAGACGGCGCTACGTGCCACACAAGCAACGTAACCTTTGATCTTTTACGAGAAAAGTTTCCGGACCGTGTTATCTCACGAAGAGGTGATCACAAATTGGCCACCGAGATCTTGTGATTTAACACATTGCGACTTCTTCCTTTGGGGACACGTGAAAGAGAAGGTCTACGCCAATAGCCCAGCGTCGATTCATGACCTCAAAGATGGAATTCGTGAAGCTATAGAGCACATAGGGCAGCCACTTTGCGATTTGGTTATGGAAAATTTCATTAAAAGGATATGGTCCTGTAAGCGTGGTCGTGGTGGTCATTTGCCTGATGTTATTTTCCACTATTAACGGTATAGCTTCTTCTTTATAATGAAATAAACATCCGATCATTTATATTAAAAAATGGCATTTTTCTTTGAATATCAAAATAACACCTCTCATTGGAAAACCCTTCACAACATTTTCGTTATTTTGTCATAGCAATAATTACCGAAATATCCTCAAGCAACGATAAACTGTCACCAAATCAGTAAAATAATTCAGTTTGTGAACGTCAAATCTAAACGAAGATGTAAACACGAAGCATTGAATAACAAAACAGTAACAGAACGATGTTGCCAAACCGACAGAATAGTCTCTAGCAGTTAGTACAATAGTAGGAGAGCCGTAGACCAATTATTATCCTAATACGGAATAAAAATACGGCAGAAGTTCGCAACGCCGAATGTTGTTCGCGTTCATAAACAGATTCTACTTGGCTGCGTCAACAAATGCGTGAAGGCATCTCTGGGTTTACTTTCTATTCTGAATGAATACTTGAGCTTTCAAATAGAAAGTAAGAGTAATGATCTAGTAGAATATTCCGGTACTTACTTGCCAGCAAGCTCCAACTGTAAGAGTGGTGTTGATTCCCTTGGTTGGGTGTAAAGGCCAATCATCGATGACTTCTGGATTCTTCTTTTCGGAATGGAACAATTGACCGTCGATAAAGAGTTCTACGTTCGGGAACCTTACGTTGATAGCGTAGTGATGCCACTGATCGTCGCAGATCTTTAAGAGAAAACAAGGTTAGAATTATGATAATAATTTTGATAATAACGGTACTGACCTGTGGTATCTTCCATCTCCATTCAGCAGGTCTGAATATGTTCAAGTCTCCCTCTGAGAAGTCCCTTCTTAACAGAAGAATCAATCGGCAGTTTCTTACGAAGAGAGCATAATGATGTCTGTTCATTTCTGGAAAGAAAGGCATTATTATTACTATTCTTATCAAAAACGACATGAATTTTTTGGGTCGTCGTGAAGCACCTTGTCGGACAGCGATAAAGTAATTGGTGGAAAAATTCGAGCTGTTGGGACAAGTTATAGTGATGTACGGAATAAAACCCGTGCAGGTAGCTCAAGAACAGCCGAGAATATTGCTGTCGTAGCCTAGAGTGTTGAAGAAAGCCATGGTTTGTCCATTCCTGGTTCTTTGGAATTAGGCATTCCACAAACGTAATTACACCATATTTTGCATAAATTTGGATCTTAAGGATTATAAAGTTTAGTTAACGCAAGAACTCAAGCCGGCCGATCATCAACAACGTCGTGTCTTTGCTGATTGGGTCGGGACCGTGTTATATCTCGAAGAGGTGATCATAATTGGCCATCGAGATCTTATGATTTAACACCTTGCGATTTCTTCCTTTGCGGCCACGTGAAAGAGAAGGTCTACGCCAATAGCCCAGCGTCGATTCAAGACTGGCATTTTTCTTTGAATATCAAAATAACACCTCTTATTGGAAACCTCTCATATATTTTTTTGAAATCAAGAGCTAACATAATACAATACATTAAACAAAAATAAAAATCCCTAACTGAGGTTAGTGCCAGAGCCGGAACTAAGATTCTAGCGCCTGTGGCAAACTTTCAAAATGCGCCCTTGAAGAAATTCATTTTTCAATAAATACATGTTTTTCATAATTGAAATTTATTGATAATATTTTGAAGAACTTTTTTATTCAAAATAATCTCTCAAAATACTATAAGTATACTGTTATATACAGGGTGTCCAGTCGATTGACGTCAATAAATTTTTTTAGATTCCTCAGATCTGTGGCTATCCAAAAATACCCCATGTATATAATGCGATATTTTATAGTTCTTGGGTTATAATTTTGTGAGTGTTTTTTTAATTGTTTTGAAATTACCTGCTTTAGGATAGGATAAAATACATAAAACGGAAAAATTACCTTCAATAAATTTGCAAAATCTGTGCCTTCAATTTGAATACATTTTCGACAACGTACTGAAAAGTGACGTGTCAATTTCTTGCAGCTACTCGAATATTCTTGATTTATTTTTCTTTTTGTTTCTGTTTCATTGTTGGTTCCCTTCTCGCACATTGGCACTTTGTAAATCTCCAAACAAAAAAATCGATTCCAGAAAGATGGATTGGGCATGCAAGGCTGATCGAATATAGCCTGCGCGTTCACCAGACCTCAATCCCATCGATTTTTTTTTGGAGATTTTACAAATAGCTAGTGTACGTGAAGGGAATTAACAACGAAACAGAATTGAGTCAAATCCTTTCAGAAGCGGAAAGAAAAATAAATCAAGAATTTCTGTCTACCAGTCTACCATAAGGGAGTGTTTCAATTTGCAGAGAAAATATCTGCTTAATGTTGTTTACAACATGTTTAGGGAATATGCCTTTCGTTCGGCAGTGTAGCAGAAATATTCTCCTGTTTATAAAAGATGCCATCCTCTTCTTCTCATTGACCAAGTTTTTGCAGTTACGATAGGTAACCTCGTCATGTTCTCGTCTAATATGTTGAATATGTTTTCAACATATTAGTCAATAAATCAAGAATATTCGAATAGCTTCAGGCAATTGACTCGTTACTGTTTACGTTGTCGACAATGTAATCAAATTGAAGCCACAGATTTCGAAAATTTATTGAAGTGAATAGTAATTTTTCAGTATTATGGTTTTAAATTTTCTATCCCAAAACAGTTAATTTCACAACTAGCAATTCTCACGAATATTAACATTTTCCATCGAAAATGAATGTTTGAGTACATCTTACTAAAAACTTTAGTTCTAGCTCTCAAGCCTCTTTTTTGGCAGTAATTTCAGAAAGCTAAATAATTTTTTTCATTAAAGCAACATTCAGGACTACTATGTTGAAAAATTAAAAACTGCAAAATACTCACTGCATAGGAATATATGAATTTTTCAAACCTAGCTGACAAAATACATTGAAAAAACACTCAAAAACTCATAACTCGAGAACTACAAAGAATGGCATTATATACATGAGGTATTTTTGGATAGCCACATGTTTGAGGAATCTACAAAAAATTTATTGTAGTCAATCGACCGGACACCCTATATAAACATTAAAGAAAGTATTAAAACATAAAGACAACATAAAATAAATGGATGAATGAATACGCATAGAGCTTGTAGTCAATTTTCATTTGAAATGGAATATATCATTTTTACATTTTGCGCCCCTATGTCGTTTGCGCCCGTGGCAAATGCCTCCTTCGCCACCCCCACGGTCCGGCTCTGGTTAGTGCAAAAAGGAGTAGCATACTATGTATTTTTTTGTATGATACCATATTGTCCTCGATGAATATGATCTGAACTAAAAAAATAGTTTGATGGGTCCATTTTCACGATTCTTCAGTCCAAAGAACAAAGAAATCTACTCAAACATTTGGGAAACACTAAAATCTCTCGAGGTTTTGCAATATTTAGATTTACATAGGAAAAGTGTTATTGTACCCGCAGCTGTCAAACGTGCACCAGAACCAAACAAATATTCGACCATATTCACCATTTATCGGCGTTGCCAAGTCTATTTTCTAACAAGACCTCCACTACATACTTGGAGTACGCTTTTTGAACTGGGCGCTAAGAATAAGTGCTGAGTAGCCCTTATCGGAGTTACACTTGGACCCACTTGTGTTGACAGAATTATGGTACTTACTGTGGTCGTCAGCAGAGCAGAGGATATGCTCCTTGATATGTTTGTCTTGGTTCGGATGTTGAGCATGCCTCATCCACGTGGCAAAGGTGAAGGTAGATGGTAGGTTATGGTCCAATACATGGTTTGGTATGGAAACTGCTGTCGAACTTCCATCAAATTCGAACATTTGGTCGGATTCATGGCCTTCGTCAGAAATGAGTGGTTTGGTCCATTCGGCTCCTACGCCAGGGCTTGGAAGGAGGTCGATTGCCGATGGTGAAGCTCCGCACAGTTTACGCTGGGACTGGACGCTGTAGGTGTCACGGTCGCAACCTTTTCCAATATGTCTGAAAAAACATACGTTTTAATGATTAATTTTTACCGGATGTTTCCATTTTTGTTCATCCCAGTACAAAAAATTTAAGGAAAGCCTTTGTTGGAGCAATAAGACTATTACCTTGAATTTTATATGCGATTTGAGATTGATACCAAATATATAAATCCAGAATCTCAGCACAATTCTAGAAATTATTCAGAAAATGAAATATGTAAAAAAAATTGGAGAAATTAAATTCTATGGTTCTGATGATGAGATCTTCTTGAAATTTTGCACGAACATTCAGTATATCAGTCATGATTCTCAAAATAAATTTCATTTGAATCGGTTATCCTGTTATGGAAATATAGGGATTCTTCTTTTCAATATTCCAATTGGATTTTTTATGGTTCTGTTAATACTACAAAATTCTGCATGAAAATTAAATGTATCATTCTTTATTTATAAAATAAATTTTATTCCAATCGGATATTTTTTTTTATGGAAATATGAAGTTTCTTCTTTTCAATATTCCGATTGAGTTTTTATTGGTTTTGTTTACACTATGGCCACAAAATTTTGAATGAAGCTTATTATGAGCATCTTGTATGTGGCTGCAATATTTCATTTCGATTGGTTTCGTTTTGTTTAAGATATTGAGGAACAAAAATTTGAATGGCCATATTTTATGGAACTCCCTGTACGATTTGGCTGGTTAACGAACTTAACCGAGGCATTTGGGAACCGAACTCATCCTGAAAATTTCAAGTTTCATGGACAATCCCTTCGAAAGTTATTGTGCTAAGGGCCAACCGGACGGCCCCACGGATAGAATTGACTTTGACCATGAATTCGTCATCAGGGAGTCTAACCCTATCGTTTTAGATCATTTTCGGCTCAAAATTAGTAAATTACAGACATTTGGGCAAAACGATATAGCACTCGTTCAAGGAGAACGAGCGCTCAAAAACATCAACCTTTCTTTAGCAGTACTGAAAAACTACTTATGTACTGTGATATCGCGTGTTCTATCAAGTAAGTGAGCGATAGGTGATACAGAAAAAGGGATTTTTTGTTATTTAACCAGATTTGTAATGTAAACGGAAACCACAAAAACGAGGGAGAGTGGAATCGTTAACAGTAAATAAAAAAATAATCGGCTGAATGCAGGTTTAGCATAATGCCTTTTGTAATCATGTGAATAAAAAAATTTAAGAAAGCCCTGAGTAGGTGCTTTTGAGAGATCGTTCATCGGTGGAGCTATGAGAATATTACCACAAAATTTTGTATTGGACTTGAGATTGATACCGAATATACAGGGTGTCCCGTAAATACCACGCGAAAGTGACACTGGAGATAGATTGACATTAGATCTTTCAGATAGCATCAACATGACCTCAGTAAAAGTCCGCTGGTTTTCGAAATATAACCACTTTTGTGTTTTTTTGAAAATCTCCAATTTTCGGTCTTCAAACTCATGTTTTTTTTTACCTAGGCTACCCTGAATAGTTGCTTTAAACAATGAAGTAATAACTTCACCGAGAACTAGAACAAAATCCTTTAAAAAAATGTCTAACTTGTTGTATTTTATGACGAAGTTAAAACGTTAACTTAAGTTTGACTGACTGATGTGAAAAAAAATCAGACTGAATTGACAAATAATCGTAAAAACTGGTCCATTTCCAGCACTTTTCAAAATGATACAACACTACCAATTTTTTTATGTCAAAACCTTAGAAATTATAATTTTGTCGCGAGAGATGTGTTTATGCCGAAATAATTAAAAATTAGGAAAAATGTACAAGTATCACCTGTTGCCAAATTACATGTTGCTGGATATTCTTTCCTCGCTACCGTTTCAAACAACCATTATTTTTGCTCTTCTTTCTCTTTTATCTCACTTTCTCTTTCATTTTTTGTTTGCAAAAGTGGTGATATCTCGAAAACCAGCGGACTTTTACCGAGGTCATGTTGATGCTATCTGATAGACCTAATGCCAATCTATCTCCAGTGTCTTTTTCGCGTGGTATTTACGGGACACCCTGTATAAATGCAGAATCTCAACACAATCGGAATTATATTCAAAAAAAGAAATATGCAAAAAATAGTTAATTAAAAAAAATAAATTCGATGATTCTTATGATACGATCCTTTTGAAATTTCGCATGAACGTTCAGCATATCAGTCTTCATTCACAAAATGAATTTTACTCGAATCGGATATTTTTCATGGAAATATAAATATCTTCTTTTCTTTTTCTATGGTCCTGTTGACACTTTAGTAGGAGAGCTGGCACGAATTTTTGGGTAGGTATTTGAGGCAAGCTGAAAACTTGTCAGATACCTCTCCTATTATATCCCAACTCGGGATTGCAGATCTGGCTGGTGAGTAGCGGGGCCAAATCAACCCCTACATTTTTAATGGCCTGGCAGGTAGAAAGCCCTACCGAAATGATCTGTCTTTTTGGGAATCTTATTTTTTAGTTATAAGTAACACTCCATTAAAATTTCAAGCTGCCTCAAAAACATTTTTTATAATTTTCTGCAAAATATTTTTGCACGCGTCTGGCAATGTTAAAACCCCGATTAAATTATTTGGCAGCTTGAAATTTCAATGGAGTGTTACTTATAACTAAAAAATAAGATTCCCAAAAAGACAGATCATTTCGGTAGGGCTTTCTACCTGCCAGGCCATTAAAAATGTAGGGGTTGATTTAGCCCCGCTACTCACCAGCCAGATCTGCAATCCCGAGTTGGGATATAATAGGAGAGGTATCTGACAAGTTTTCAGCTTGCCTCAAATACCTACCCAAAAATTCGTGCCAGCTCTCGGACTACTTTGGCCGCAAAATTTTGCATAATAATTAGGTATATCAGTCTTCACGTACAAAAGAAATCTAACCCGAATCGGATACTCAGATCTTGTTATGGAAATATGAAGAGTCTTCTTTTCATTATTCCAATTGAAAGTTCTATGGTTCTGTTAATATTACGGCCACAACATTTAACATGAACATTCAGTACATCAATCTTCATATACAAAATAAATTTAATCGGTCGATCAGAAAGTTCATATCTAATTAATGGTATTTGATTTACCTGGTGGCCAGATCTACCCTAGTCCTCAGCTCCCTGATGTTGCAGGGGACGTCACAAAGTTCCAGAGAAGCGGACGGGAATAGCTCTTGTTTGCCAGTGGTGGGGGCGTAGTCGACCCTTTCTGGAAGTCCTCTCCATCCGAGTCTGCACACTTTGTTTACTTTGATAGTTACCATCACAGGCAAACTCTGCCTCATACCTGAAAAATAGATTCACGGAATTAGTTTGTTAGGGTTCGTTTTACTTGAAGGTTTGATTGCAGGGTTTATTGAAGGGTTTTTCAATAAGAGGTGTTATTTTGAAAAGCCCGCTATGTCGGTAGATGTCACGTTTGAAGCTGTCATTTTTTGACATTTGACAAGTAGAAACTACGCCAATAACTACACTACAATAACTACACTATAAAAATGGTGAAAATATGGCAGAGACGGTTCGTAAAACTCGAACATATTTGGGAAGTCGTGAAGCACCTTGTCGGACCGCAATAAAGAAATTGGTGGAAAATTCGAGCAAGAACAGCAGAGAATATTGCTGCTGTAGCCGAAAGTGTTGGTCTTAAGGCCTATAAAGT
Organism: Propylea japonica; assembly: GCA_013421045.1. Taxonomy (NCBI): domain Eukaryota; kingdom Metazoa; phylum Arthropoda; class Insecta; order Coleoptera; family Coccinellidae; genus Propylea; species Propylea japonica. The sequence continues at coordinate 54,743,365 of CM024243.1, forward strand.
TCAGTTAGTGGCGCTACGTGCCTCAGTAGTAACGAAACCATTGATCTTTTGCGGGAAAAGTTTCCGGACCGTGTTATCTCTCGAAGAGGTGATCACAATTGGCCACCGAGATCTTACGATTTAACACCTTGCGATTTTTTCCTTTGGGGCCACCTCAAAGAGGAGGTCTACGCCAATAGCCCAGCGTCGATTCCAGACGTCAAAGATGGAATTCGTGAGGCTATCGAGGACATAGGGCAGCCACTTTGCGATTTGGTTATGGAAAATTTCATTAAAAGGATATGGTCCTGTAAGCGTAACAATGTAACAATTTTCAGAATACTGGAATGCTGATAAGTGATCTAATACTAGGTATTTCCACCCCTTGCGTTAATTACAGCTAGGCAACAACTCATACATACTCAAAGTGAGGGATCTTAAAATGTTCTGATCTAATCCTTCCCAGATTTCTCTGAGTTGGATTCCTAAGTCATTAAGAGTAGCTAGACGATTGTCTTAACTTCTCAGCCTTCTATTGAGGTTGTCTCAAACCTGCTTAATCAGATTGCGATCTGGACTTCGTGCTGGCCATTCCATTCGAGAAACTTCAACCTCTTCAGGATACTCCTGAACGATACGCCCACGATGGGCTATGGCATCGTCTATAAAAATGAAATTTTCACCAATGTACGGGGCAAATGGCACTACATGCTCTTCAAGAATGATGATAGCTCCTTTATCAACGACCACTAGGTCTGTGCGAGCAGTCAAAGATATTCCACCCCATACCATAATCGATCCTCCCCCGAAATCAGTAGTATTCAGGAAATTGCACTGAGCATATTTTTCATGTGGACGTCTGTATACAAGGGAATGTCGATCACAATGGTAGAGGCAGAATCTAGACTCACATGTGAAGAGAACTCTTTCCCAATCAACCTCTTCCCAATGGATATGCTCTCTCGTAAAATCCAAACGCGCCCTTCGATGGGCTGGGGTAAGAGCTGGGCCTCTTGCCGCGACACATCAAGGCCTTAAATCATATTCTCTGAGGCGATTTGTTATTGTCTGAGTGCTAATTTGCATTCCATGAGTTTGATCGAGCTGATTTCGAAGGAGGCAAGCGGTTGCAAACCGTTGTCTCAATGAGAAAACTCTCAAGTAACGTTCTTGAATGGCAGTTGTTACCCGTGCCGTGATCTACCCGGGTGTCAATTCTCGGCATCACTCGTTCGACCAACGATACGTTCGTTACATTTCGAGAGTAGATTTCTTGAAATTGTAATGATTATATCCGTACAAAATGAATGTACACTTTCGTCCGAACGATTAGTTGACGATTTGGTCAGGAATTAACTTTTTTCGAACTATTTCTTCGATTTTACTCACTCACGAACGTATACGTTCGTGAGCGAGTGATCTCGAGAATTGACACCCCTGTCCTGGTCTTCGGACATTCATACCTGTCTCCCTGAATCGCTGCAACATTCTGGACACACTTGTATGGGAAACTAAAAAACTTTCTGCCATTCTTGCGTATGTCCACCCTTCTTCTCGCAAAACTACCGCTTGGGAACATTCCTCTTGGGCCAAATTGCGTGTTTCGCGTTGCATAGCGATCGAGTGTAGAAAATCAAACGAAAGAAAAACTATTGATCACTAGAATTGATCGAGAACCACTGATTTCAGAATGGAGCCAATACATTCAAAATCTGATAATCTCTTTTTTTTATTCCTGCTGGGAAAAAACATCTGTATTGAAGAAAAACATTGAAAGTGGATAACATATGCATGCATAATTCTGATAAAAATAATTATCATTGAGAACACCTTCAGTTGTAAAATAAATTTGAGATTTCCATAATGTGCGTTAATTTTTTTGCGCAGTGTACCGGGTTTTTCACTATAATTTGACCCCCCCTTTAACTTTGTTACTAAAGGAGATACAAAAAATGTTTCGTATAAAAGTTTCACGAAATCACCTGAGGTTTTTTGATATGAGTCCAGAAACTGAAATATATACAGGGTGGCCAACATATTGATAGCAACTTCATTTTTTCAAATGGAACACCCTGTATATTTTTCCATGTTTGGCTAGCTCTTTTTCCCCTGATTTCGAATGTGTAACATATACTCCGTTCACGAAAGGTTGAGCACATAGTAGGCGTTTCTTTATTTATCTGAAGTTGGCAGTATTTGCTGTCATAACGTAAAATAAATTCAATGTTGCCGAATGTACCCGGCCTCTTCCGACGAGCTTGCGAGTTATCAGGCAACTCTATGCAATATTGACAACATTGCATATCAGTCTGACAAGAAAATAAACATCATAACCTAAAATTTTAATATACACAGTGGAATATGTCAAATTATCATGGCCAACCGACGGCTCAACCTTTCGTGAACGGACTATACTTTGGTCTATCTCTTTTATTCTGAGAACCACAGAGTTTTAAATTTTAAGAACCACCTCCCAAGATCTGTAAACATTTTACAAGTGGCAGAGTGCGTTTACTGAAAATGCTCATATTTGGAGTTATAATAACGTCAATGGGAAGATATACGTGGTAAACAACATTGAATGCAACTATATTTTTTCAAATACGACACCCTGCCCTGTATATTCTTCCTTTTTTTGATAGGCTATTTCCTCCTGATCTCGAATATAAATGCGTATGTGGATGTGTCTCTTCAATTTTCTGAGTTTCAAAGTTTTGAAATTATGACACCGAAAAAAAATATGTGAAATACCTACGAAATTCTATATATCCAAACAATCTACTTAAAAGTATTATTTTAGAATGAATACAATTACTTAACCAATGAAAAATGAGAAACAATGTTAGTATGGTAAGAATAACATCAACTAAAGAAATTGCTCAAAATTCAATACACATAGTTCATAATAGTTGTCTCAAGTTGTTTAGGGTTTAATATTGGTTGATTTTATATCATTAATATTATTCTCCGCTTTCATTGATTGTCATTTTTGCTGAAGTAATTTTTTTCCTTCAGGAACGGCTATAAAAACGTGTCCAACGGTGTTAAATCGAGACTATTTGGTGGCCATAAAATGGGTGTGCCATTACCAAACCAAAGATCAAATTGGCCACTTAAATATTCACGAACTTCCAAAATGCTATGCCAGATGATTATTGAAATTTGAAACTCTGTGGTGCTCAGAATAAAAGAGATGGACCAACATATGTTATATATTCGAAATCAGGGGAAAAAGAGCTAACCAAATATGGAAAAATATACAGGGTGTTCCATTTGAAAAAATGAAGTTTCCATCAATATGTTGGTCATCCTGTATATATTTCAGTTTCTGAAATCATATCAAAAAACCTCAGTTGATTTCGTGAAATTTTTATACGAAACATTTTTTTGTATCTCCTTCAGTAACAAAGTTGAAGGGGGGGTCAAATTATAGTGAAAAACCCGGTACATGAACATTTTTCGTTTCTGAATGTTATACTGTTATTTGGTTCTCACAAACAATATGTTGTGAAACTTGATTATTTTATCTCCACTACAGGGGGTGCAAAACTTTCGAAAGTTTACATTATTAATGGAGGCAAATTGAAAGCTTGTTTCAATTTTTTGGCAACCTTTGTTACTAAACTTGATCAAAGACTGCCTTATATTTCTCATGCCCGACTAAGGACACATTCATCAACATACAAAATATCACCATCATAGATAATCAACCAGACCCAAAACTCCATTAACACTTACCGCAATCATAAGCAACAACGCTCAGTATATGATTGTGACTCCTCTCGTAGTCCAACGCCTCTGTGTTCCTGATAACGCCATCTATGTCAATGTCAAACGGCTGATCGGGGGTCAAGATTTCGTATCTGCACACGTCTCCAAACTTGGGGGTGCAATCCCTATCGGTCGCTTCCACCCTTACTATCTCTCCGTATATCCTACCCTCGTCTACTTGCCTGACGTAGCTGGGTTCAGAAAATGTCGGTGCGTACTCGTTGACGTCGCTGACTGTGATGTGGACCGTAGCGCTGAAAAGAAGAAGAAGAATTAGATTTTTTTTAGTTGGGAAATTGTGATGATTTGGGACTTAGAAGGAGATGAGAAAGATATAAGAAAGATATTGCTGGGACTGACGCTTATACAGTGTGTTTGGTCATGACATAGCGATAATTTAAGGGCATCAAATATACTCTAATATTATTGACAAAAACACCCATATTGGGAAGTTCACCCCCTCAGTTCTGGAGCGGCCCCCTATTTTAAATTTACTTTTTTATTTTAGTTGACCCTTCCAAATAATATCGGTTTCTTTGGACATAAAGGTCCCTCAGATGTGAAAAAAATTTCTTTTGAAAGATGATAATACAAACTTTCATTAAAGTAGAACAATATGAAAACATTAAACTCGAGAATGCCATAAAAAAATTCTTAAAAAATATTAGTAAAAAATTGTATGATTTTCTTAGTAAAATCGCAATAGTACAAGAACTAGCACATTGAAGTATACTTTTTTTCATTGATTTAACACGCAAGGATATTAGCTACAAAACAACACTTAAATCATTCTTGGAAGTTACATAATTTGAGAGTTATTGCTGTTCGAACATGACCACTACGCGAGCGCCCAAAACTTTTTTTTGTTGCTACAGGTCGTCATGAAGGCCACTGCCTGTCTACAGTGCCGAGGTGGCCATTTTGAGCGATTTTTATGATTTATTTGTTTGTTTGATCATTAAAAATGATCGAAAGTACAGTACTGAGTTTTATTTCATTTTATCAATTTTCATAAGGGTCATGTTCGAACAGCAATTGAGCTAAGATAGTAGTTAACAGAGCATTGAACGTATCTCTGTGTAATAATTTCATAAATGTTCATAAACTTTCGTTTAGAAGAAGTATCTAAGAGAAACTTGAAATTGGTATCCTCTCGAATATGATTTCGATCAGAATTGACTACTGTTGTGAATGTGTGTGTGTATATGAAAATATATCTTGAAAACGAGTTTCGAAGGGAACTAATAGTAAAAGAAAGGCTTGTATCTTAGATACTTCAATAAATATAGGAAAGTAATTCATATTGTCGCTTCAACCTCTTACGTCAGAAATTATTTCGAAGGTTTTGATATTTTACACCAGATTACGACAAGCTCTTTCTACTTCTTAGGATCATTTAATAATTCAATACTAAGATACACATACAACATATTATTTTACAAAACTATACTTGGCTATTGCAGAATTGTTGAAGAGTTCATAAAATATTTCTACAAATCTTCTTGATTTAAACAATAGGACGATACACAAAATTTGTTTTTCAAGCAAGGCGTATTTTCTATAGACGAAACCCTTATTTTTTCACATCAGCCTTCTGCTGATTCCATAAGCACTTTAATTCTGTTTGTGATATATCTTCAAGTTAAGAAAGATTTTCCCTGATAAAGAAACACATAGCAGAAAAGGAAAGAAAACCATGAGTTTCGACATGATTCCCTCATGAATAGATTAGAACATCGTTTATCAATTTATCAATTTAATTAAAACAACTGTAATTCTATGTTTCCTCCTCACTGCACCTTCACAAGAACATATCGTGCATATTAGTTTTATTTTACTTTATCACTCTCCACAATCAATGAACCATCAATTTTATGATGTATCAAGGGTAAGGGCAATAGTTTTTAAACACGAAGAGCAAATGTTTATAAAACTGGACCCACAATTTGTTTTCCAACACATTATAATATGACATGCATTCAGAACTTCTTCTCGAACTTCTCCGTGTACTGGGGCTCTAGAATTAGAGTTTGAAACTCCTATAATACCCAGAAATCCTAAAGACTGCACTTCACTTCATATACAACACGTCATGTACGATATAAATGAACTGAAGAAATTTTAAATATAGTTTAAGATTGACAACATCTACAACTAGACTTACTGACTTGTAACCTTTATATTAATCAGACACTTATATTAGTTATAAAATGAAATGAAATATTGATTGAATCACAAAATTATTGAACAAAGATTCCAACTCCATATTAATTTCCAGATTATTCGTAAAAATTTTGATGAAACTCCAATGATTTATTTCTCCAAAACAAGATTGTTTACATTTACTACTATCTTAGCTCAGCTTCGATTCTAGCCACCTAAGCGCTGATATCGTCAGTAGGTGAAACGACTGAGGTATACTTTGGCTTTCAGGCGTCTATGGCAAAGCCCCACCGTGAATGAAAAATGAAGCACTGAGACGATATGTCTTTTGCAATGAAAAGTTCGACATCAAAATACAGAAATAATACTACTATGGAATGACAGCAGACATATTGTTTTTTGGCGAGAGTCGGGTTGTGGATAAGGAAGTTGTGAAGAATAAGCTCTTATTGAAATAGTTGGCAAAAAGTGTTTATTCATTATTGATCCAACGGAATGAAAAATTCAAAACTTCGAAGAAGTTTTAATTTCAGCAGAAGTTCTTTCTGAGTTTCGAGTTTTTTATTCAAAATAAATCAAGTTTATATCATTGAAACCATTTACTCTTCATAACAAACTACCCCTAACTCCAGAGAAAACGATTAATAATTATACGTTTCATTTCTCAGTTTTTTCTTTACGGAAGTTTCTTCAACTACTTCGGACTATGGGCTGATTCCCTGATTTATCGAAAAAACATTAGGAAGAGTGGAAACGCAGTTCCTCAAATGGAAAAAGTCCGAACGATATGATTTATAGCTGAATTTATTACCCACTTATTCGTCTTCATAAGTTCAGCTCACAACTTCCTTCTATAAGCCAAACAAAAAATTACCGATAGAAATATTATAAAAAGTTATGCCTTTATTTCGCCCAAATCGTTATTAGATGAAGCTCGTTCAATAATTCGAAAAAAGTAGGTCCAGAACTGTGGCGTAATTTCCTTATAATGAAGAGTTTTTCAAACAGCGCGGTTTTTTTTAAGAATAAATAAAACACATAATTTGCATTCAGTTTCAAATACTTTTTATTGGTAATTGAAGTATCAACTACGACATTCATGTAGGAAATAGTTATTTTGTACAACTGCCAAAAAAACTTGACTTTCCTTCATCTCTATGGATGCGTAAATGATCACTTTTTTCACCTTTAAAAAAAGTCTTTTTTCGGCAACCGTCCGGGAAGTACCCACTTTCCGGACGCTTTTTCTTTGAGAAAGAAGCCTTTCCCGGACTAGGCCGGGAAGAATCACGTCGTTTTGATCATAGTAAATATGAAAATCTTGGTAGGTATATTTTTGATAAATGAAGTTACCATAGCACTGAGAAAACGGCTGACAGTTCATATAAAATTAGTTGTCAAGAATTTGCATGTTTTCTGATCGCAATCCCAATCCGCATTAAAATATGGAAAGCAGCAGTGATAGTGACAATGAAAATGTGCCTTGGGAAATTTCCAATATAGCAGCCGCTGCTACAGCACAATTATTGCCTGAAAAATCAAAATCAAGGTATGAAAACGTGTATGATTCGTTCACGAAATGGATGGAGATGAAGCAATGCAAAATTATAACAGAGGATGTAATGTTGGCCTATTTGGCGCATAAATCAGAAACAGTCAAATCCTCCACTCTGTGGAGCATGTACTCTATGTTGAAAAGTACCATTTTAGTAAAGAAAAATGTGAACATAGCCATTTTCCCAAAAGTTCTCGCATTTCTTAAAAGGAAGAATGTTGGTTACAAAGCCAAAAAATCAGAAGTTTTCAGCAGTGAACAGATCAGCAAATTCATTAGAGAAGCGGATAATGATACATATCTAATGCTGAAGGTGATTTTAACAAAATATTACGATTGTAGGATATAAAAGTATCAACTTACTTTTCAGGTAGCAACAATTATTGGGTTAGCCGGCGCGTGCAGAAGAGAAGAACTGACAAAAATGTCGATTGATTTAATAAACGATAAGGAAGACATGTTGCTTGTGAAAATACCGGATTCCAAAACACATATTGAGAGAACTTTTGTTGTAATTGGGCAAGAAAACCTGCTGTTGTATAGACAATATTTATCTTTACGGCCATCTCATACTCCACACAACAGATTATTCGTGAATTACAAAAAGGGAAAATGTTCGATTCAGCCTGTTGGTATCCACACTTTCGGGAGTCTCGGAATGAAAATCGCAGAGTTTTTACATTTACCCAATCCTAAAAATTACACAGGCCATAGCATTCGTCGAACTTCGGCGACGTTATTTGCTGACAATGGTGGAAACATCACAAATTTGAAGAGACACGGTGGCTGGAAGTCTACCAATGTGGCTGAAGGATATATAGATAATTCCCTTGAAAACAAAATTAAAATTGCCAAGACCATTCAAAAATCACCAGAAGAAAATAATCGATGCGAAACGGAAACTTTGCCATCTTGTTGTGGCTTCAACAAAAGGAATTTAAATATACCAGGCATTTCAAACAAATTGAATCCCTTCAATATCAGTAATTGCTCGAATTTTAATATAAATATTAATATAAATAAGAATTAGAATGTTTCTGTTAATATGTGATATTTTCTGTTCTGTTTAATTTAAATAAGAATTAAAATATATAAAAAAGAAATGTGTCGTCTCATTGATTTGTTATTCTAGACGGTTGCCGAAAAAATATTGTACGCAACACGCCCGAAAATGGTTTTTTTGGACTCGCTTGCGCTCGTCCTAGAATTTTGTCTATTCGTCCAAAAAAACCCTATTTTCCGGACTTGTTACGTAAATTACTATTTTCACCAACCATCAAAAAATGTTGACATTTTTGTATTATTTTCAGGTGCAAAAGCCACCAATTCCCTTACCGTACAAAAATTCATTCGTTACTTAGCAACACTTTTAATCCTAGGATTAAAAACGCTACTTTTAATCCTAGCACTAAAGTAATTGCATTTCACGTCTACTTGACAATCACTGTCATAATTAGTATAAAATATATGTGTTCAACTTCATAACCAAATTATTAACGTTTTCTGACTTAAACCAATTTTATTGTAATTTTGACTTGGTTGGAGAAAAAGTCTTTTTTCACCGTTAAAGAAAGAGTTTACTTTTTTTCACCGTTCAAAAAAGTAAGTTTCTATAGTAACACTCTCATGTGGTATACTATTTTGTATCAAGAGCGTAAAATGAGTGTTTTTTTTCATGACACTCTCATATGACATGAAAACACGAATTTTATACGCACAGAATACAAACAACATTTTTTATACTATGAATGTAAATTTACACAATCTGAAATATAATTATTTAAGACAATGCTTCCAATACAATATTTTTATGCCTAAAGTCTTTACTTTTTTTACTGCTTAAAATAGTATATTATATTATAAGGATTAAAAGTGCATATTTTTTTTACGAGCAATATTTGCAGTTGCGAGGCGCAGCCGAGCGAATGCAAAATTGCGAGTTAAAATAGGCACTTTTAGTCCGAATAATATATACTATTTTTTCTCCAACCAAGTCAAAATTACAATAAAATTGGTTTCAGTCAAAAATCGTTAATAATTTGGTTATAAATTTGAACACATACTAATGACAGTGATTGTCAAGTAGACGTCAAATGCAATTACTTTTAATCCAAGGATTAAAAGAAGCGTTTTTAATCCTAGGATTAAAAGTTTTGCTAAGTAACGAGTGAATTTTTGTACGGTAAGGGAATTTATGACTTTTTCACCTGAAAATAGTACAAAAATGTCAACATTTTTTGATGGTTGGGGAAAAAGTATTTTTTCTGAAAATAGTACAAAAATGTTGACATGTTTGTACTATTTTCAGGTGAAAAAGTCATGAATTCCCTTACCGTACAAAAATTCACTCGTTACTTAGCAACACTTTTAATCCTATGATTAAAAACGCTACTTTTAATCCTTGGAGTAAAAGTAATTGCATTTGACGTCTACTTGACAATCACTGTCATTAGTATGTGTTCAAATTTATAACCAAATTATTAACGATTTTTGACTGAAACCAATTTTATTGTAATTTTGACTTGGTTGGAGAAAAAATAGTACTTATATATTATTCGGACTAAAAGTGCCTATTTTAACTTGCAATTTTGCATTCGCTCGGCTGCGCCTCGCAACTGCAAATATTGCTCGTAAAAAAAATATGCACTTTTAATCCTTATAATATAATATACTATTTTTCACAGCTGAAAAAAGTAAGTTTCTATAGACACAGAAAGATCACTGGATGCATAGAAATATTGTATTTGAAGCATTATATTCAATAATTATATTTCAGACGAAGTAAATTCACATTCACAGTTGAACAAAAAATGTTCTTTGTATTTCGTGCGTATAAAATTCGTGTTTTATGGTTTCATGTGCCATGAAAATAACACTCATTTTTGCACTCAATACTATTTTTTCTCCAAGTCAAAATTACAATAAAATTGGTTTTAGTGAAAAATCGTTCATAATTTGGTTATGAATTTGAACACAGTATCATGACAGTTATTGTCAAGTAGACTTCAAATGCATTTACTTTTAATCCAAGGATTAAAGTAGCGTTTTTAATCCTAGGATTAAAAGTGTTGCTAAGTAACAAGTGAATTTTTGTACGGTAAGGAAATGTATGACTTTTGCACCTGAAAATAGTACAAAAATGTCAAAATTTTTTGATGGTTGGAGAAAATAACTATTTTGTATTAAGTGCGTGAAATGAGCGCTCTCCTTCAAGTATAACGAGCGCTCAAAAACGACGCAATGTGCAACACCCTTTATAGTTCGTTCTAACTTCCAAGAAAAAATTATAATCAGATGAAGTTTTCGCTTTTCCTACAACTTTCAATTTAAAAGACATGTCTCAATTAAAAATTTCTATCGGAAGTCGCCGATACTTTCAGAAAGATAACATCCAAAAAATGCGCCTTCCGTACTTTTCCTAGAGCTTCCTTTTCGTATTCTTTGTCAACGAAGGAGATAACAACTATACGAGTAATTATTATTCCCGGGGTATATCAGGCATCACAAAGGAGAATACTCCAACCCCAAGAGAAGAGGTGAATTTAATACAGAACAAATTAAGTAAGACTACGCCACACAATGGGGAGGCAGATAAGGTTTTGCATTTCAGGGTTAAATAATTTCGAAATTTATAATGGAAGTTACTGTACGGAATTTAAATCGGGTTCTTTGTCGTGTATACGTGATGCTTTGAGATGAGGGAGTTTTCTTTGCGAAGTATGTCGTCACGTTATATATTCGGCATTTTTTTTTACTTTTCCCATACACTTGTGATATCACACAGATGTTTTCGAATGCTAGTGTTGTCTCAAAAATAGTTGTAATCATACATGAAATCGCTAATGTAGAAGGTTCAATTTGAAAAGTGAAACCCATGGTTAATACAATATGGAGATATCATATGGCATAAGATGTATATTAGAATTTTAGGTTATGTTGTTTATTTTCTTGTCAGATTGATACGCAATATTGTCAATATAACATAGAGTTCTCTGATAACTTGGAAGATGACTATAGGCCCGATCTATTTGAAGCCGCATCACTTCCAAACTGATGTAAAATCAGTTGATGCGCGTTCTATTCGACAATGTTGTGATTTTGAACTGATGCGCATCACTTCCAACTGATGTTGGTTTCTGACAAAATCAGTTTAATTTCCACAATCACTTAAGTTCATCATAACAATAACATAAACTAACATTTTGGTGAAAATTTACAATTTACTTCTAAACATAACAGAAAGTGAATTATTATCCTCGGTTTTCATTCCTATAGTAATGAATAATTCATATTACTTTTAGAATTTCCTTCCGAAATATCGTCGATGGTACTCTGATTTCAAACCTTATCGTTTTATTGATTGTCATCTGAAAAAGGCATGTTCTATTTGTCAAAATCACTTCACTTCCAACTGAAGTGATTTCGGAAATTATTCAGGCAAATAGAAAGCAAATACCTACTGCCAATCTCAGATAAATAAACAAACGCCTACTTTGCGCTCAATAATATGTGAACGAAGTATGTTTTATTAGCACAGTTTAAATGCCAGCAAGACGCAGAGATCCAATTTAATTTGAGTTGTAGAAAAAACCCTTCTAGAGTATTGCGAGTTGAAGGGTTTTCCAATAAGAGGTATTATTTTGATATTCGAAGAAAAATGCCATTTTTCAATATAAATGATCGAATGTTTATTTCATTATAAAAGAGAAGCTATGGCGTTAATAGTGAGAAAATAACAATATGCAAATGACCACCACGACGACACTTACAGGACCATATCCTTTTAATGAAAATTTTCATTACTAAATCGCAAAGTGGCTGCCCTATGTCCTCGATAGCCTCACAAATTCCATCTTTGAGGTCTTGAATCGCCGCTGGGCTATTGGCGTAGACCTTTTCTTTCACGTGGCCCCAAAGGAAGAAGTCGCAAAATCGCTTGGGTTTTCCGAGCCCCAGATGCGACAATTTTGCTTGTTGACGAAGCCACCGAAGTTGAAATGGGTCTCATCACTCAAGATGATTTTCGATGGAATTCCGGATCATTTTCATGCATTTCAAAAACCCAATCAGCAAAGACACTACGTTGTTGATGATCGGCCGGCTTGAGTTCTTATTTTAACTGAACTTTATAAGCCTTAAGCTCCAAATCTTTATGCAAAATACGGTGTAATGACGTTTGTGAAATGCCTAATTCAAAAGAACGACGTGGAAGGGACAAACCTGGGTTTTCTTCAATACTTTCGGCTTCAGCAGCCATATTCTCGGCTGTTCTTGTGCAACGTGCAAGGGTTTTATTCTTCATATCACTACTTGTCCCAACAGCTTGAATTTTTCCACAAATTTCTTTATTGCGGCCCGACAAGGTGCTTCACGACGACCCAAAAATGTTCGAGTTTTATGAACCGTCTCTGCCAAATTTTCACCATTTTTATAGTGAATTTTAATAATTTCAATGCGTTCTTGAAGCGTGCATCGTTTCATTTTTATTAATCGCGTAGTTTCTATTGGTCAAATGTCAAAAATAACAGCTTCAAATGTGATATCTACCGAAATAGCGGACTATTCAGAATAAGACCTCTCAATGGAAAACCCTTCTTTCTTCTTCTTCTCTGTGCGGTGCCTTACCGGCCGAACTGAGGCCTAGTGGCCCATTGTTCACCCGCATCGTTCTATGGAGACTCAGCTCCTCAGACACGAAGACAGAAATGTCGCGAGCCTGCCAGGGGTGGTCCCTCTCACCATAGGAATAGAAGGTGTTGGATTTCCTAGGTGTGTTGACCTTAACTCAGTAAGGTTTCCACAGTTGAACAAAATATGCTCAACCGTTTCATCAGTACTCCTGCACCACCGGCATAGGAAGCAGCTCGTCAATCCCATTTTCTTCAAATGCTTGTTAAACAGGTGACCAGTCAATGCACCAGTCACCAGACCGAGTTGTTCCCTCTCCAGCAACAGAAGCCTATTGACCTCAGATCGCGAGGACGGTCTCTCAATGAGAATCCTCGACCACCTCAGGCCCACCCCTGCGCTTCATTCCGAGGAAAATTCCCTGTTCAGCCAGTTCCTGAAGAAACTTCTGATAGATGTGCGACAGATTGGCAGCGAAGGCTCCGGACCAACAAATGCTCCCCGCCTAGCCAGTTCATCTGCCTTGACGTTACCAGGTATATCCGCATGAGCCGGACACCAGATTACTTTCAAAAAGTTATCAGAGCCCAGCCCACGCAGAGCTTTCCTGCATTCTTCTACCAAAAGAGAATCAACTCTAACATCGGATAGAGATTTCAGAGTTCCCTGGCTGTCGCAACATATATAAATGTGCTGGCCAGAGTATCCGCTGCGAATATTTTCTAGTGCGCATGCAAGAACCGCAAATAGCTCAGCCTGCACAATGGAACAGTCCTTTCCCAGAGGGATAGCCTGATTGAAGTGAGGACCCACGATTCCGGCCCCAGACCCTGTTGCTGTGACAGAGCCATCAGTGAACCAGGTGGGACCTTCTGGACTAAGAAGCCTGTTTGATGAAGACCATAGGTCTCTGTCGGGAACAATTACCCTGTAGGGTTCTTCGAAGTAGAACTTAGTGCCCGCGCGGTCACCTCTTTGGAGAAGGGGAGCGTGAAAATCCTTAACCATTTTGAGGGCCCTTGCGTGCCCAGTGAGGAGTCCTCCATCGCGTTTCATCGGGTCGCGTCGTGTTTTGATAATGTGTTTCCGCCTTCAGAGCTGTCTTCATAGCCACCTCCTTCACAACTAGGTGCAAAGGAGGGAGACCCAGCAGACATTCCATCGCTGCTGTAGATGGAAAACCCTTTAGAAGAGCACAAAAATCGGGCGTACAAATCCAACAGAAAATGCAGATGCGAGTGTTAACATGGCGCGGTTACGTACAACACAATCGCAAGAGGCAAGAAATGAAAGAAATCAACGAAGAAGATTGGAACGAAGAGAAGGGCTCAGATCGTAGTCGGCAGACGCAGAACATCAAACCAAAAAAGAAGAAAAGTATTTTCTACAAATAATGTAGGAAAGTTTTGCAAAACGAAAAGAGTTGAATGTGAAGACAGTTGCTTATTAACGTCCTTGAATTAAACCAGACGACCACTGCATAATCCTCGAACAGTTTCAAATTACAGCAGACCGCCTTAGGACATCTCTGCTCGGATGAATTCTCGAATTCCAACGTAGATTTATTTTAGCCGATTACTCCAGACAGGCCTCTTCAGTGCAACAAATGAAAAGTTTTTCTTTGGTTTTCAGAAATATTTATGCAGCCTCCGGCAAACTTCACTAACTTCCTCCCTGATCCTGAATTAAGGGGATTCATAATCCTCTTATCATAGTCTGTCATATTGAACTTTTACTCTAATAATTAAATTTTAGAAGTTGACGAGATGAAAGTTGGTAATGGAAGTGGTTTTGGTTTGAGGAAAAGTTTCAGTAATAGGCTGAGAGATGTCTCTTTTCTTATTTCGAAAAAATGTTTCTAGTTCAACCCAGTCATCTGCAACTAATGGCTTAAGAACTGAATCTTTATGTAATGACGTTTGTGGAATGCCTAATTCCAAATAACGACGAGGAATGAACAAACCTGGATTTTCTTAAACACTTTCGACTACAGCAGCTATATTCTCGGCTGTTCTTGAGTGAAGTGCACGGGTTTTATTCTTTACATCACTAACTTGTCCCAACAGCTCGAATTTTTTCACCAATTTCTTTATTGCGGTCCAACAAGGTGCTTCACGACGACCCAAAAATGTTCGAGTTTTACGAACCGTCTCTGCCAAATTTTAGCCATTTTTATCGTGAATTTTAATAATTTCAAGGCGTTCTTGAAGCGTGTACCGTTCCATTTTCATTAATGGCGTAGTTTCTACTTGTCAAATGTCAAAAAATGGCAGCTTCTAACGTGACATCTACCGAAATAGCGAGCTATTCAAAACAACACCTCTTATTGGAAAACCTTTTAGTATATGGCTCTAGCCGTAGCAACGAACTGTAGATATCTTTCCGAAAGGATTTAAAGTTTTTGTTTTGTTGAATCTTGAGTGGAAGTTTGTTGAACAGTTTCAAGTACATATATGTACTATTCCTCTCAGTCAAAGATAAACTATGTTTCGGGTACATGAAAAATTGGTGTGGTATTACTTTTCCTGTACTTGACGAAAAAATTTTCATGTTCGAACAAAAACTGTAGATGCCGAAAGCTTCTGAATACTCCACGGCACAATTCTCGATACTTCAAGCCAAAGAGATATTCCTTGGTAACAGTCACAATAAGTTCTTGTGGATTTTGCGGTGGATTATTTTGACGAAAAACGGCTCTAGAGACATAATCTCATATATACTCTTTGGGATTCATGTCAGGAGACATCGTGGGCCATGCCAATCTAGTAATGTTTTGTTTTTCCAGAGCTTTTTGTACACCTCTACTTAGTGCGATGTGGCCTGGCCTCACGGTTGATAAAGATAATTGAGCCCCTAATTCATTACCCATGGGTATCACTACAGGATTTATGATATTTTCGAGGCAATATGCATCAGTCATCGTCCCGGGTCTGTGAATTAGTGGCGTTTTTCTTACAAACATTATGCCTTCCCAAAACATCTCAGTACCACCGCGAGAAGGAGCACCTTGAATAGCTCTCTCAGGTCTTTTTCGACATCCTGGTTATCTCCAAACTCTTAGACGGTAATCTTCACTTAATAAGCCAAACCGTGACTCATCTGTAAATAGCACATTGCTCCATTCTTCTGCCAATGCCAATTTTGAAGAGTTCGCGCCCACTGCAGACGAGCGATTCGGTGATGAAAAGTAAATAAAGGAACTCGTAGTGGCCTTCTGGACCGCCAATCTGTTGCTAAAACTCTTCTAAGAATTGTAGCAAATGAAAATACACGGTTGTCGGGACTATGGAATTCCGACTTGAGTGTCGGTACCGCCACTGACCTATTTCTTCGGGCTGATTGGGCAATATACCGATCTTCTCGGATCGTGGTAACGCGAGGACGACCACTTCGTGATCCATACTTTGCACTCCACCAGTTTCTCATTGTGCCCAATCGTTTTGCTAACCATACGAATAATAATCACTCTGATGGCACATAAACTTTCCATCAGATCTGCACGGAGCCCTTTCATTGTTGCAAGCCTAAAATAACCGCCACTCCACTCAGATCCACAAATTAGAGAGTTGAAGTGCTGCCAAGGACGTAGACGTAAACGTTACAATTGACATGTGCTCATGCGCACTCGTCAGTTTCTTACGTTCACGCTTGGGCCGGCTTTACGTGCGACGTAAACTAGCGTCCTGTCACGTACGTACGTAGTACGTACGTACGTAACCGAAAGTTGAACGAATCCGACCGATGAAGGGCGAATGCTGGAATTTTGAAATGAATTGCTTCTAACCTTAAAAATTTAAAAATAATCTAGTAGCTGAAACTTTGTTTTGAGAACACGATTAATTAACTTTTTACTTAATATCTTCCTTATTATTTATAAACTGTGATTTTGCATTTTTTTAAGAAGTGTTGAATTTTTTTCCATGCAATTCTTCTGTTACGAGATTGCATATAAGTACCAAGAACTAATATTATATTATTTCGATAAGTTACAAATGTTGAATTTTCCTTTCAAATGAGAGTGATATTTACATACAAGCAACTAATTTGTGATGATATCCTCTAAAATTCCTGCTTTCGGCAAGAACTCAAGTTATAAAAAAATAATTTTCATTATTATTCATTTTGAAATTCGAATGTAATGAAGGAATCCTACAAACATATGTTCACTTCATCAATTTGTTTATAGAGAACAATCTGAATCGCTAATATCAGAAAGTTTCTCTGTCAGATTACAACAAAAATAAATAAAAGGTTAGCTTTAGTCCCTAATGGTCTGCCGTACGTACGTATGGCAGCACTTCAACTCTATTTTTACTCCAAGACGTAAACGTTATATTTCTCACGTCTACGTCCACGTTCGGGCTTACGTGCTGCGCGCACTTCAACTCTCTATTGACAATTGTGAACCGTTTGAAGATTCATCGGCAAGACGTCTCGTCAAGCCAGCGCGCTTGTCCTTATTACCATATTCAAGTATTTTGCATTTTTTATCAGCTGATTCTTATTCTAATCTGGTAATGTTTTGGTTTTCCAGGGCTTCTTGAACACTTCCAGTGCGATGTGGTCTGGCATTATTGTGCATAATGAAGATCAATTGAGCCCCTAATTCATTACAGAATTTATGATATTTTTTATGTTATATGCACTAGTCATCTTCCTGAGTGGCTCTCTCTCTCCAAACATTATGCCTCCAGAAAACGTTTCAGTTCCAACGCGAAAAGGAGAGACTTGAATAGCTCTCTCGGGCCTATTTCGACATCCTGGTTCCTTCGAAACTCTTAGGCCCGGTTGTACAGTCCGAGTTCAAGTCGAGTTTAAGACTAAGCCCTACTCAAACCAGGAATACCTGTTGTACAGTTCGAATTCAAGCCTAAGCTTCGCTCAAACCGACCTCAAATTAAGGTACGGAAATCGGGCCCTCAAGCCTGGTTCAGCTGAAATGTCACTTCAAATGATCAATTTATAGGTTATATTTCAAATTTTTGAAAGTTCAAACTCTCCGCTTTCGCTTGCTAGTATTTATTTTTTTCGTGTATTAAAATTATGTTTGATTCAGGAAAACAGATTTTGTACATCAAATTGATAAACATGGATTTTTAAGTCGGCCATAATCTGGCGGAATTGACCGATGATGAAGATTTTGTGGAAACAGTGAATTTTGCAATGAATTCGAGAAGAAGGCCAAAGAAATATATAGGAAGAGAATAAATAATTTTGAGGTGTGGAATGAAACTGAATTTCATTTATATTATTGTCTGGTTTTTTATTTTCTATTACACTACTATATTTTTTATTAAATTATTCAGAAAATTGTTTTCGTTACACGTGAAATTAGCACTGTGCTTTAAGTCCGACAGGATTCCCATAGACAAACTTACTTAGTTTATCTATGACTCCTTTAATAAAAATTTTAACAATATATTATATGAAACTTCGCTCTCTTGTCATAGAAGAATGTTTATTATTCTTGTTTTTCTTACTCTTCTTTCCATTTGTCCCAAATTGTCGCAATCCGTATCGAAAACGCATTTCTCAAAGGAAGCGACGTTGCCATTTTCTAAAGAATTGTAATAAGGGAAAGTTCAGTTGAGCTCGGCTCAATCATAGACTGTACAACGGTATGACGTATCGGAACCTGCTTCAGTCGTGAGCCGAGCTCAGTTGAGTTTCGATTTGAGGTGGCACTGTACAACCGGGCCTTAAGCGGTAGTCATCACTTACTAACCCAAACCATGACTGATCTGCCTAATCTAACCTAACCCAACCAAAATTAGTCATCCAAAACAATGATCCGAAAATGAAAGTTGATCCAAAAATGTTAGACCAAAAATGTTGATCCAAAAAAAATTAGTGAACCAAAATGTTGATCCAAAAAAGTTAATCCGAAAATTTTGATTCAAAAAGTTGATCCGAAAGAACTGATCCAAAAATGTTAGTCCAAAATTGGTGATTTAGCACATTCTCCATTCTTCTAAATGCCAGTTTTGATGAGTACTTGCCCACTGCAGACGAGCGATTCGGCGAGAACCAGTTAACAATGGAACTCATAGAGGCCTTCTCCTGATGCCGAAACTTTTATACGCACATGAAAAGATTGTTGTGAACTCTTAGGAATAACGACCTGAGTGTTGGTACCGTCACTGACCTATTTCTACGGGCGATTGGGCAATATACCGATCTTCTCGCATCGTGGTAACACGACGACGACCACTTCGAGGTCTACTTTGCACTCCACCAGTTTCCTCATAGCGCCTAATCGTCCTGCTAACCATCGAATAATGTTCAGTATGATGGCACATAAACTCTCCATAAGTTCTGCACGGAGCACTTTAATTGGTGCAAGCCTAAAATAACCGCCATTCCACTCAGATCCACCAATTAAAGATCGTGCACCGCTGGAAGATCCATCAGCAAGACGTCTCGTCAAGCCAGCGCGCTTGGTCTAATTACCATATTCAAGTATCAATTACGGGCAACGATAAATCCCTCCACGGTCCTCGTCAGAACATTAGGACTGGGAGAACATGTCACGTGTCTCCTTCAAACGTCATTATGTCGGTCTGTTCGGAGAAAGAGATACGCCGGTGGGCAATTTTGGCTCTAATTCAAATTCTGCGTGATTCAGACTAATTCCGGAAATGTCTGATTCTGATGCAGAAGAGACGGTAATACGTTTCTACTGATTACGAGGAAAAGGTTCCGCTAGAGTTGCGCCAAACTACAGGATGATTATTCAAAGGAGATGTCATTTCTGAGAATAATAAAGCCCGTTGGACTCATACAGGGAACGGCACTCGAAGTGTAGATTTTTGGATTTAGATTAGAGGAGGGGCGATAGATCCATAGACTAACTAAACGGAGAATAGATGAGACACTAGTAGAACAAGCTTCAACGCCATCTGTTTTTGTACAACATTACTAATTCGTGAAAAAAGCTCAATCAAAAAAGGAATCTGTATCGTAAAGTTGCCTCAAAAAGAATTCTGTAGTGTACCTTTTGAATAGGTAGGTACGCCCATATACAAGAGGCAAAAAGTTTTTTGAAATTCAATTTCCAAAAGGAAATCAGAAATGGATTCGTGCAAGTTATCGATGAGTAAGGAAATTCATTTTCATGAAAATAATACCTGCAACGAACTTTCATCTGATTTTCTTTTGGAATCGAGAAATGAGGATCAGTAATCAAATTCTAGATAGAACAAAAATTTATTAAATGAAATATCACCAAATGAAAATACAGATTTATTTCATAAATATCTAATCAATAAACTAATAATTGCATTGAAAACATTTTCAAAAACTAACAATAATGAATTCAATAATACAAAATATGAGTATTTACCGACTAAACTTATTCAATCATTGAAAATCTTAATTCTTATAGGTAACAGAATATACATATATATTTTATAATTACCTTCTTGAATCTCGATTATCACATCCAATAACACAGCACGTCTTCACTCTTGCAGGCATATCGAAATTTATTATATTTCAAAAAGAACGTGTCAAACCACTCCTTGTGTCAGTTGAAAATTCAAAGGTTTTTTTGATAATAATGATTTTACATACTTACTATTTTCTCGATAGGATTTCCATGAATGCAACGACATCTAACTATAAAATTGAAAATAATTTTTTCGTGTATTAGTCTCCTCCTCCGACAGATGGCGCGGAATATACGAGTGGCTCATCTAATTTTTTAGTTTGTCTATGGATAGATCAAAACCGACCTTGCGAGCACCTTGACTTTAAGATCTATTGTGCATCCTCGCGCTGTTTACCAGTCAGGCATCAAAGTCTCAATGAACTCCACCACCTTTCTGGGGGCCACATCCATTACTTGTTTACTCGAAATGTAACCTATTCAAAAGGCCGTAAATTCGGCGAGGAAAATGATTTTCTTTCATTTTTTATGTACAAAATCTGTGAAAATAGTCAACATTTCAGAATCAATTCAATTTGGATCGATATGACTACCTTTCACTATGACTATTATTATTATTATTATTATTATTGTTTCAATAAGAGTAGAGGTACAAATACCTATAAACTCAAACTTAAAAAAAAATAACATTCGGAAACTAAATATAACTCAAAACAAAAATTATGGTTTACAATAAGAAACAAAATTGGGACGTATTATTGTCGAGGTTGAGTAATCCATCGGTCATATCTATTCTTGAAGGTGTTGGTGGAGGATGCATCTACAAGATCACTCGGTAGTCTGTTCCATAAGTGGAACACCCTATTTGTGAGGAATTGCTGTCTTTGAGGCGTGCGGAACTGTTCTCTCCTAAGCTTGAGTGAATGGCCCCTAAGGTGATTGTGGTTTCTGGAAAACAAGCGACGGATATCATCGCCGAAATGATTGCGAAGGGCTTTGTAGGTAAAAATGATATCGCCTCTTGTTCTCCTGTCTTCAAAGCTTGGCAAACTGAAGAGTTGCAGTCTTTCTTCATAAGAAGGTCTAATGGGTCCATAAGGAAATCGAGTTACCCACCGTTGAACCGACTCCAGAAGAGCTGCGTCCGCTCGAGATGAAGGCCACCACGCTGGTCCTGCATATTCCAGAATAGGTCGCACATAATATTTGATTAATTTACTGAGCGTAGCGTTGTTACAGCAGTTAAAAGATTTTGTAAGAATGAAAGCAGTCTGCTTTGCCTTGCTAGTAATATGCGCAATATGTTTGGACCACGAAAGGTCGGTCGTGACAGTCACGCCAAGGTCACACTGATGCGAAACAGAAGATAGGGTTTTACCATCAAGATGGTAGTCGAAAGATGGGTTTGTTTTGCCAATGTGTAGAACTGAGCACTTATCAATATTCAAAGGCAACAACCAATCAGAACACCACTGAACCAACCGGTCTAAATCCTCCTGAAGAGTCCTGTACGAAGAAAGAGGGTTGTTGTACAACTTCGTGTCATCCGCGAAGAGAAGGCAAGGGGATTTCAAAATACGTGGCAGATCGGATGTGTACAGGAGAAAGAGAATAGGTCCTAGAACCGATCCCTGCGGCACGCCTGACCCAACTGTTCTGTTGGAGGAAGATAAAGCATCGCCCACTCTCACACGGAATGTTCTGTTGGATAAAAAAGCTGAAATCCAGTTCAGGAGATTTCCACGAACGCCGAGATGCTCCAATTTTGAAATGAGACGCCTGTGCGGAACCCGGTCGAAGGCTTTAGAAAAGTCAAGATACAAAACGTCCACCGGAATGCCGCGGTCGTACGACTCAGTCCAAGCAGACAGACCTGTTAGGAGATTAGTGAGAGTGGAGCGGCCGGGAATAAAGCCGTGTTGCTCCCGCGGTATGACAGAGTTTTCCATAGCAAATTTGATAAGTTGGTCACAGATTATGCGTTCTAGAACTTTGGCGACTGATGAAACAAGGCTTATTGGACGATAGTTCAGTGCCGAGAGCTTGTCACCCTTCTTGAAAATTGGCGTAACAGTGGCAGACAGCCAGTCACATGGAAGACAAGAGTCCCGGAATGATTTGGAGAATATGATGGATAAAGGCACCGCCATAGCCTTAGCACAATATTTAAGTAAACGTGAGGTAATACCATCACGTCCAGGTGAGGTGTCAACTTTTAGCTCCAAGAGGTATTTCTCAATGGTTTCCTCATCAATCGAAACATGTGTCATCTCAGGAATAGTCCGTTCTGTTTGACAAGTTGCAATAGGTCCAGGTGGCTCTGAGGTGAAAGCTGAAGAGAAGACATCAGCGAGTACGTCAGCCGACTCCACCGGACTCCCACACATGTTACCATCCAGCCTCCTTACAATCGGTGCCCCAACTTTAGAATTAAGGAAGGATCTCACATATTTAAACATCCGTTTAGGGTTTCTGGACGAGACCAAATTATTCTCAAATGCTGCCTTGGATGACTTGATTTCCTTACTGACGAAGTTGGAGAGGTTGCGATGATTTATGTAGTCCGAATCAGCTCTTGTTCTCAAGAATCTCTGCCAGAGAGATTTCTTCCTTCTCACTAGTGCCAAAATACGATCATCAATCCAAGGTCTCACAGGATTAAATTTAACTTGTTTTGTATACGTATTGGATGCAATAGCAGTCTCAACAGTTGAGAGAAAGGTAGACCACACAGCATTCATCTGATCGTCTGCAAGGATTAAGTTCCAGTTCTTTGATGATAGTTCCGCAGCAATGCCGTCATAGTTCACCTTCCTTATGGTTTTGAGTTGCCTATTTTGGGGAGTGGGGACCTGTAACTGGATCTCAGTGGCCAAAGTTAAATGGTCAGATTTTCCGAATGGTGCTAAATAATTAATCTCTGATACAGTGTCTGGGTCTGATGTGAAAAATAAATCTAATATGGATGGATTCTGCCCGAGGCGATATCTGGTGGGATTCTCCACCAACTGCTGAAGTGCTGAGTTGGAAACTATTTCTGCATAAGGAAAAGACGGGGAATTCACTGAAGGCAACTGGACTAAGGGCCAGGTAATATCAGGGCAGTTGAAGTCTCCTGTAATCAACATGTTATTGTAATCTAAGGATGACTGCCGAATGAAGTGAGAACAGCTCGAATCAGCAGAGCTGGGGCGAGGTCGGTAAATACAACCCACTAGTAAGGAAAAGCCAGGTTTTGTTATTTTTAGAAAAAGGTTATCTATACCCGTCCAATCATGATGAATTACATCAACTCCAAAGGAAGCGGATATGTGTGAACTTACATAGATGCAAACACCCCTATAACCCAGACAGTCTAAGTTATCGTCGCGAAAGAGCCTATAGCCAGGGATGTCAAACATTGAATTTGGGATGGAAGGTTGAAGCCAAGTTTCAGAAATGAATATCAAGACTGGTTTATGAAGTTGGACATAAGAAAGCAGTTCTGGAAATTTTGAAGAAAGTGATTGTATATTAGTGTATACAATGGGCCAGCAATTCAGAGGTGCTAGTTTTTTGAATCTTTATTCTTATTTCCAGGTGGTAGTGATACAATAGTTGGGATTCCCTTGATATATTTGATAGTAATATCAGTATCCCCCAAATCCTGTCTTCTCTTGAGCTCGTCGCGGGCAGCATTCAGCGTAGAAATCTGTGCTTTAGTTTTATCATCCAGTATTCTTATGTTGTGGTATTTCTGGTTGCCTTGTAGGGAAGTTTTGTTTCTCAGAATAGTTGAAGCTATTTCAGGGTTGGAAAAAGTAAGTTTGGTCCAGCGTGGTTTTGTTTTGTCTTTTGACGGAATTCTCATGGTGTTTGCTAAATATCGACTTGAGTTAGGAGAAATCAAGTCGACAATTTCACCAACAACAGGCAGATCATCATTATCCTCTCCTTCGGGTAGATTGGTAATGATAAGGTTGAAAGATTTTTTCACCCTATCCAAGATCTCAGGAAAATCGTCAGCCGGAACTTCTTTTCGATCATTAGATAATGTTGACTCCACATTTTGTATCCTTTCAGCAAGTGATGATATATTGTTAGAGAGGGACGTTTGAGCGTTCTGGAGATACGATATGTCCGACTTACATGCCTGAATAGAGGATTCGTGGGCCGCCAGAGTACTAGAATGTTCGTTCAATGTCGCCGTACAGATATCCAGCTTGGTGAAAAGATCATCCACTCGCTTTCCGACTCTCTCCAGACCAGCGGTCATAGCTCGCATTTGCTCCATGAGAGCATTGAAATGAACGATCGTTATAGGATCGTTTGTAGTAGAAACCGAAGGAGAAGATGGAGATGTTGATCGTGCATCAGCGGAAGTGGAAGCACTACGAAGCAATCGACCGGAGGTGGTGCAAGAGGGACACACCCATTTGGCATTGGTCTCGCTCAAATACTCCTGATCCTTCTTCGCGACATTGACACAAACAGGGTGAAAATTTCCCCTGCACTTATAACAGCTGATGGGTGAAGAACCGGTTGGAATTGGTTTAGTACATTTGGAGCAGCTATTCGGCATTGTTTTAAATGTGTTAACATGTAGGTACAAAGGAAAACAAAAATAACAAGCTTCACTTCCTTGGGCCCGTAAGGAAGACTGACACAGATCGGGAAGGCCACGGATGGGTTAAATAATTAGGTCAGAAGGAGCCTTACTTTCACAGAACCAAAGAAAAAAGAAAAAGAATATTTATTTGAACATTCACCGAGAGCCTGAGTCGGTGCTGCTGACGCCGCCACTGGAGGTGACTAGCGAGCGCTAAGCCAGTTTAGGGATTTTGCTTCTGAACAGCGGTATGGGTCAAGGTCACGCAGTCGAAGTAGTGTAAACAAAACAAACTGCTCGATGGAAATCCGCCGAAAATCGAACTAATTTTCAAAACTCAAGTTAGGGTGAAACTAATTAATGAAATATAAACAGACTACTCACTCTGTACACTATTTTCAATCTGAAAATGTTGGTTTTTCAGGCAATAATAATACGATATATTCGGAGCACCACAAGAACGTCTGTATTCCACGAATGTTAATTTCGCTGTTTCGCTGTTTCGACTGTTGCCTCAAAAACCGTATCGCAAGTTGCACGAATGTAGCTTGCCGGTATTTTAGCCCACTTACGGACACTGGCTTTCTTCATTCATTCAGCGTCTCGAGGCTGGTATATTTTTTAGTTCGGACCACGTCTCATCAATTCGAGAGTTACTGTGAGGCCAAAATGAAGTTCGAAACGTTGTTTTTCAACCATTCTTGGCTCACTCGCGCTTTGTGAGCCGGTGCAGTCTCCTTTTGGAACATCTATGACCTGCGACCGAAATGTTGGTCTATCCACGGCTTCAAAGCAGCCTTAAAAACACTTTCCTGATAATATGTCGCATTAACTTCGACGCCAGGCTCAATGAAAACGATTGACGAGCGCCCATTAGCTGTTAAAGCGGTCCAAACCATTACTTGTGGCAGGTGCTGCTCCCTGGTAGCCAACCGATGATTTAGATTCTCATATGAACGGTTTGTCCGGTGAACTGTATCATTCTGCGAGTTTATCAATCGCTCAAGTGGAAAGATTTTCTTGTCAGAAAACACACCGGTGTGAAGTTAGCAGCCACTTTCTTCGGACAGAGCGGCCGTTTTACCAGTGGCGTCGGGTGAAATATAATGTATCATAACTTTTGACTGGAATGAAGTAGCGATCTGAAATTTCTAGAATATCTTTCTGAAATGATTTCCAATATCATACTAGAAAATCAGATTTTTCTCCCACCCGGAACTGTGAAAAAAAGCCCTGGAAAAAAAAAGAAAATTATGATCAATCAAAAATAACCGAAGAAAATGGCCTCTACCGATGAAACTCACAGGATACGTTTATTATGACCTAAGGAACAAGTGTTATCAATCTCATTTCCTTCGGAAGGGGCCGAGGGGTGAAAATCGACGCCGCCTCCATAGAACCTATTATTATTCTGAACACATCGAAGAAAATGACCTCTACCAATGAAACTCACAGGATACGTTCTTTGTCATTTAAGGAACAAGTGTTATAAATTTCATCCCCTTCGGATGGGGCCGAGGGGCGGAAATCGACTCTGCCGCCCCCATATCTCACACTTATAGAAAAACACCGAAGAAAATGACCTCTACCGATGAAACTCACAGAATACGTTTATTATGACCTAAGGAACAAGTGTTATCAATCTCATCTCCTTCGGAAGGGGCCGAGGGGTGGAAATCGACTCCGCCGCCTCCATGTCTCACACTTATTATAGAAAAACACCGAATAAAATGGCCTCTACCGATAAAACTCACAGAATACGTTTATTATGACCTAAAGAACAAGTGTTATCAATCTTATCTCCTTCGGTTGGGGCCGAGGGGTGGAAATCGACGCCGCCTTCATAGAACCTATTATTATTCTTAACACATCGAAGAAAATGACCTCTACCAATGAAACTCACAGGATACGTTCTTTGTCATTTAAGGAACAAGTGTTATAAATTTCATCTCCTTCGGATGGGGCCGAGGGGTGGAAATCGACTCCGCCGCCCCCATATCTCACACTTATAGAAAAACACCGAAGAAAATGGTCTCTACCGATGAAACTCACAGGATACGTTCTTTGTCATTTAAGGAACAAGTGTTATAAATTTCATCTCCTTCGGATGGGGCCAAGGGGTGGAAATCGACTCTGCCGCCTCCATATCTCACACTTATAGAAAAACACCGAAGAAAATGGCCTCTACCGATGAAACTCACAGAATACGTTTATTATGACCTAAGGAACAAGTGTTATCAATCTCATCTTCTTCGGATGGGGCCGAGGGGTGAAAATCGACGCCGCCGCCTCCATATCACACACTTATAGAAAAACACCGAAGAAAATGGCCTCTACCGATGAAACTCACATAATACGTTTATTATGACCTAAGGAACAAGTGTTATCAATCTCATCTCCTTCGGAAGGGGCCGAGGGGTGGAAATCGACGCCGCCGCCTCCATATCACACACTTATAGAAAAACACCGAATAAAATGGCCTCTACCGATAAAACTCACAGAATACGTTTATTATGACCTAAGGAACAAGTGTTATCAATCTCATCTCCTTCGGTTGGGGCCGAGGAGTGGAAATCGACGCCGCCTTCATAGAACCTATTATTATTCTGAACACATCGAAGAAAATGACCTCTACCAATGAAACTCACAGGATACGTTCTTTGTCATTTAAGGAACAAGTGTTATAAATTTCATCTCCTTCGGATGGGGCCAAGGGGTGGAAATCGACTCTGCCGCCTCCATATCTCACACTTATAGAAAAACACCGAAGAAAATGGCCTCTACCGATGAAACTCACAGGTTACGTTTATTATGACCTAAGGAACAAGTGTTATCAATCTCATCTCCTTCGGAAGGGGCCGAGGGGTGGAAATCGACGCCGCCTTCATAGAACCTATTATTATTCTGAACACATCGAAGAAAATGACCTCTACCAATGAAACTCACAGGATACGTTCTTTGTCATTTAAGGAACAAGTGTTATAAATTTCATCCCCTTCGGATGGGGCCGAGGGGCGGAAATCGACTCTGCCGCCCCCATATCTCACACTTATAGAAAAACACCGAAGAAAATGACCTCTACCGATGAAACTCACAGAATACGTTTATTATGACCTAAGGAACAAGTGTTATAGTATCAATCTCATCTCCTTCGGAAGGGGCCGAGGGGTGGAAATCGACTCCGCCGCCTCCATGTCTCACACTTATTATAGAAAAACACCGAATAAAATGGCCTCTACCGATAAAACTCACAGAATACGTTTATTATGACCTAAAGAACAAGTGTTATCAATCTTATCTCCTTCGGTTGGGGCCGAGGGGTGGAAATCGACGCCGCCTTCATAGAACCTATTATTATTCTTAAACACATCGAAGAAAATGACCTCTACCAATGAAACTCACAGGATACGTTCTTTGTCATTTAAGGAACAAGTGTTATAAATTTCATCTCCTTCGGATGGGGCCGAGGGGTGGAAATCGACTCCGCCGCCCCCATATCTCACACTTATAGAAAAACACCGAAGAAAATGGTCTCTACCGATGAAACTCACAGGATACGTTCTTTGTGATTTGAGGAACAAGTGTTATAAATTTCATCTCCTTCGGATGGGACCAAGGGGTGGAAATCGACTCTGCCGCCTCCATATCTCACACTTATAGAAAAACACCGAAGAAAATGGCCTCTACCGATGAAACTCACAGAATACGTTTATTATGACCTAAGGAACAAGTGTTATCAATCTCATCTTCTTCGGATGGGGCCGAGGGGTGAAAATCGACGCCGCCGCCTCCATATCACACACTTATAGAAAAACACCGAAGAAAATGGCCTCTACCGATGAAACTCACAGAATACGTTTATTATGACCTAAGGAACAAGTGTTATCAATCTCATCTCCTTCGGAAGGGGCCGAGGGGTGGAAATCGACTCCGCCGCCTTCATGTCTCACACTTATTATAGAAAAACACCGAATAAAATGGCCTCTACCGATAAAACTCACAGAATACGTTTATTATGACCTAAGGAACAAGTGTTATCAATCTCATCTCCTTCGGTTGGGGCCGAGGAGTGGAAATCGACGCCGCCTTCATAGAACCTATTATTATTCTGAACACATCGAAGAAAATGACCTCTACCAATGAAACTCACAGGATACGTTCTTTGTCATTTAAGGAACAAGTGTTATAAATTTCATCTCCTTCGGATGGGGCCAAGGGGTGGAAATCGACTCTGCCGCCTCCATATCTCACACTTATAGAAAAACACCGAAGAAAATGGCCTCTACCGATGAAACTCACAGGTTACGTTTATTATGACCTAAGGAACAAGTGTTATCAATCTCATCTCCTTCGGAAGGGGCCGAGGGGTGGAAATCGACGCCGCCTTCATAGAACCTATTATTATTCTGAACACATCGAAGAAAATGACCTCTACCAATGAAACTCACAGGATACGTTCTTTGTGATTTGAGGAACAAGTGTTATAGTTCATTGGTAGAGGTCATTTTCTTCGATGTGTTCAGAATAATAATAGGTTCTATGGAGGCGGCGTCGATTTTCACCCCTCGGCCCCTTCCAAAGGAGATGAGATTGATAACACTTGTTCCTTAGGTCATAATAAACGTATCCTGTGAGTTTCATCGGTAGAGGCCATTTTCTTCGGTGTTTTTCTATAAGTGTGAGATATGGAGGCGGCGGCGTCGATTTCCACCCCTCGGCCCCATCCGAAGAAGATGAAATTGATAACACTTGTTCCTTAGGTCATAATAAACGTATCCTGTGAGTTTCATCGGTAGAGGCCATTTTCTTCGATGTGTTCAGAATAATAATAGGTTCTATGGAGGCGGCGTCGATTTTCACCCCTTGGCCCCTTCCGAAGGAGATGAGATTGATAACACTTGTTCCTTAGGTCATAATAAACGTATCCTGTGAGTTTCATCGGTAGAGGCCATTTTCTTCGGTTATTTTTGATTGATCATAATTTTCTTTTTTTTTCCAGGGCTTTTTTTCACAGTTCCGGGTGGGATAAAAATCTGATTTTCTAGTATAATATTGGAAATCATTTCAGAAAGATATTCTAGAAATTTCAGATCGCTACTTCATTCCAGTCAAAAGTTATGATACATTATATTTCACCCGACGCCACTGGTAAAACGGCCGCTCTCTCCGAAGAAGGTGGCTGCTAACTTCACACCGGTAGAAAACACGATGTTGGGGAATTCACCGTTTTCGGCCAAACAAAGGAAATCCGTCACTCTCTCAAGTCTTATGACTTTTTTTGTGTTAACTTTCAGGAGAATGATTTTGTACGATTGTGAACAATACTCATAACGAAATGAAAATTCATGCGTTTAAGAGTACTTCGGAACTAATCCCGTCAAGGCACAAAGAACATGCATGGTGGTAATATCAAACAGAGCATGAACCTTGATCGAAGTAGCGAGATGTTTATTCGTCGATGAAGTGAAAACGCTAGGTCAATCGTCATGAACCAGACGTGGTGATAAAAGTACGAAATGAAAACGGATACGAACATCTCGCTACTTCGTTCAAGGTTCATGCATCGGAGGTAGGTGTTCGTAAGGATCCCAGGAGATGGCGTTTTGTTTCTGTTGAAGTTTGTAATTAAACTAATAGAACAACTTTTATAACAAGTTGAAAAATAACACCCCCTACGTCCCATTATCTCACGACAAACTTTCTCTTGGAGTCATCAGGAGAGCGCGCGCGTGGGCCTGTTGAGATTCTGAACTGACCATAAAGTTGAATTGCCTCGTGCAGCGGTAGTTAACAGTGTTTCTATGATCCGTGGAACGACTACAGTTTGTCACGATTTCGCGTGTATGTCGAAAGTTTATTATCTGCCATTATAATAAAAACACTATTGAAGTATTTACTTAGTTGGTGCGGCTTTGTGCCAATGTCAATTATTTCCTGAAAACTTTTAGGTTTGAGCGCAGACTGTTGTGATGATATGCCTTCTAGATTTTGGGGATATTTTAAAAATATGCATACATTACAATTTCAGGATTTACGGTGGATTTTAAGAAAATATCTCATTTCTATCATAATATGATGAATTTCCATCAAGTAAAGACCCAAACAATCAAAGACAATAGATATTCATTATACAAGGGAAAGAAGTATTAGATTTTAGCTCTTGAGCTAAAATCTAATATTTTCCCGTGTATATTACACTTTTTTTTTGTGACAGGAAAAACGACCATTACATAGTGAAAGAAATATATCCTTTCAGGAAATTACCTGTTTGCCCATGGGAAAAAAGTAAGTACTTTTTTCCCGGATACATAGACACTCACTTTTTTGACAAGGAAAAAAGTCATATTTTGTGACCTGTCAAGAGACATATTATGTCACATTTTTTTCCCGCCACAGAATAATAGTATATTATATTATAAGGATTAAAAGTGCATATTTTTTTGCAAAATTGTGAGTAAAAATAGGCACTTTTAGTCCGTATGATATATATACTATTTTTTCTCCAACCAAGTCAAAATTAAAATAAATTTGGCGATAGCAAGTCGGTAGTCAGGGATATCTGGTATTGTTGGTGAATATTGATTGTCAAGTAGACGTCAAATGCAATTACTTTTAATCCAAGGATTAAAAGTAGCGTTTTTAATCCTGGGATTAAAAGTGTTGTTAAGCAACGAGCAAATTTTTGTACGGTAAGGGAATAAATGACTTTTGCACCTGAAAATAGTACAAAAATGTTGAGATTTTTGTACTTTTTTCAGGTGCAAAAGTCATAAATTCCCTTACCGTACAAAAATTTACTCGTTGCTTAGCAACACTTTTAATCCTTGGATTAAAAGTAATTGCATTTGACGTCTACTTGACAATCAATATTCACCAACAATACCAGATATCCCTGACTACCGACTTGCTATCGCCAAACTTATTTTAATTTTGGCTTGGTTGGAGAAAAAATAGTATATATTATATGGACTAAAAGTGCCTATTTCTACTCGCAATTTTGCATTCGCTCGGCTCCGCCTCGCAACTGCAAATATTGCTCGTAAAAAAATATGCACTTTTAATCCTAATAATATAATATACTATTATTCTACACTCACTCTCAGAAAACACAACCATATAAAACGATAACATTACGAAAGAGAAAATTTTCATGTATTTAAAATATCGATATTGTCTGATCGAAACAATATCGTTCTTAAAATGGAAAATTAATATTAGATTGTAAATTTTTGATTTTTAAACTTGCTATGGGCCATGTTCGTGAGAATCATGGTTGACTGGTTTTATTTCGACGTCTGGTCAGAAATGAAATTATTGAAATATGTAATGTCGAACTACGTCAAAACTCAAGCGGAGAAAGCCCTGAATTTTTTATTCCGACCAAATCTAAAGCTGCCTATAGTAAAGAGTATGAAGGCTTTCAGGAGTAGAAAAAAAAAGTTTGGTGGACGCTGTCAGCGAAAATATTTTGCTAGCATATTTTGAAGATTTTGTATACTCCGTTCACGAAAGGTTGTGCCGTCGGTTGGCCATGGAAATTTGGCATATTCCACTGTGTATATTGAAATTTAAGGTTATGTTGTTTATTTTCTTGTCAGATTGATACGCAATGTTGTCAATATTGCATAGAGTTCTCTGATAACTCGCAAGCTTGTCGGATGAGGCCGAGTACATTCGGCAACGTTGATTTTATTTTACTTTATGACAGTAAATACTGCCAATAAATAAAGAAACGCCTACTTTGTGCTCAACCTTTCGTGAACGGACTATATGTTGCTCTGATTCTTGTATGTATGATTAATTCATTCGATCTTCTGTTGCAGGAGTATTCACCAAACACGTTATGGCCAAAATTATCTATGTTATCCATGCAACATTTGAAGGAAAAAAAGAATGTTAAATTATTCCATGAAGTGGATGTATTTGTTGAGAGCAAAAATAAAGTATACGTTCCCGAAAACTCAGCAGTGTTTCTGATGTATAAGGTTGCATATTATACTATTTTTAGTAGAATATGACTTGGGAAATATGAGTATATGGGAACTAAGGCGATATTGCTCAATATTAATTCAATCAGAAAAAAATATTTTTCAGCGTCATTTTAGACGACCGACCGCCGCAAAACTTTATAGGCGCAATGAATGGTCCGTTTAAACATCCATATTCACGCATCATTCGGCAAAGTATCGCGGAAAATGCGGAAACGCAAATAAAGCCCAATCTGTGCAAACCCGACGTCATCGATATAAACCATTCGGACGGAAGGGATCGCTTTCCTCGATGAAGCAAGAACGGCGGAAAGCCTTATTCACACAAAGCGGGCAATGGAATACGGTTTTCTATCCCACAAACAAACAGAAATATACGGGGAATTTTTTCAACTGAAGATGAACGCAAAACGCGGAAACACTTTTTGCATTTGTCGTTTTTCTGGTTCGACTCATCGGAACCATTATACAGGGTGTTTGTAAACGAATGCGAGGGACTTGAGGAGATGATTTCTCGATGAAAATAAGCAGGGGTAGTTTATACAGTGTGTTTGGTCATGACTTAGCGATAATTTAAGGTCATCAAATATACCTAATATTATCGACAAAAACCCCAAATTTGGAAGTTTACCCCCTTAGTTTTGGAGTAGCCCCCATTTTAAATTTACTTTTTCATTTTCGTTGACCCTTCGAAATAATATCGATTTCTTTGGACATAAAGGTCCTACAGATGTGAAAAAAATGTATTTCGGAAGATGATACTATCACCTCTCATTGAAGTGTAACAATATTAAAACATTCAACTGAAAAACGACATAAAAAAATTCTTTAAAAAAGTTCATAGTGAAAAAAGTACGGTTTTCTCAGTAAATCCGCAATAGTATACAAGAACTAGCATATTGAAGTATAATTTTTTTCAATGATTCAACACGCAAGGACACAAGCTACAAACAACACTCATCATACATTACATAATTTGAGAGTTATTGCTGTTATAAGGTGTTCGAACATAGCCCTAATGAAAATTGATAAAATAAAAAACCTCAGTACTGTACTTTCGATTAATTTCAATGATCAAACAAATAAATTAATCCTAAAAATTGCTCAAAATGGCCGCCTCTGCTCTGTAGACAGGCAGTGGCCTTCATGACGACCTGTCTTGTGTCTTTTGCTCGCGTAGTGATCATGTTCGAGCAGCAATAACTCTCAAATTATGTAACTTACAGATATGATGTGAGTGCTGTTTTGTAGCTTATATCCTTGCGTGTTAAATCATTGAGAATAAATTATACTTCAATGTGCTAGTTCTTGTACTATTGCGGATTTATTAAGAAAATCAGTACATATTTTCACTATGAACTTTTTTAAAGAATTTTTTTATGGCGTTTTCAAGTTGAATGTTTATATATGTTGATATCTTTCATGTGACCCTCGGACAGTTTAAAAGATTGGTTAAAGATTTTTTGGTAGTTGAGGTTTAAAAAGAAAATTCTTTTTTTCTTCACTTGTATGTAGTTTTAGGATTGGGAAATTGTATATTTTTTATTTGTGAATCCTTTGCTGGGTATTCAACCCGTTTGTGATTCTTTGATAAATAAATAAATAAATAAATAAATAAATAAATACTTCAATGAAAGGTGGTAGTATCTAGTATCATCTCTCAAAAACATTTTTTCACATCTGTATTACCTTTATGTCCAAAGAAATCGATATTATTTGGAAGGGTCAACGATAATAAAAAAGTAAATTTAAAATGGGGGCTACTACAAAACTAAGGGGGTGAACTTCCAAGTTTGGGTGTTTTTGTCGATAATATTAGGTATTTTTGATGACCTTAAATTATCGCCAAGTCATGACCAAACACACTGTATATTTTTTTTCGAAATCGACCTCCATTACAAGATACAGCCTTTGGAAGGCGATTATGAGTTGACAGTTTTGAATTTTTTTAGGAGTCCTAAAACACTGAGTCATAAAACTATACATAGTACGATTCATTAAGTATATGTTACTCACACAAATTTTATTGATCCCATAACTTTATTATTGAAAAATAATAACCCCTTATGATTTTCCTTTTCTTTGTTTTCTTTGGAAGGCGATGACGAGTTGACAGTTTTAATTTTTTTACGGCATATTAGAAAACCTGCAACATAAAACTATACGTAATATGAAGCACTAAGTAGATATTACTCACACATTTTTTTAGATCTCATAACTTCATTATTAGGGATTGAAAATAGATCCACTATGATTTTCGTGGAACAGATTTTCGAAAAATAAAATTCTCCTATGATCTCCCATTCAATTCTGAAAAAAAGTCACTTGCAAAATTTCGATACGGTCGATACTTTTCTCGGAAAAAATAAAACTTACAAGCAGTTATGATCACTGTTCATTCCATTTCATCGTATAAGTGTTCCATAGAATGAATATTTTAAGATATTGTATGTCTATGACAGGATAAAGATGTCCTATAAATCTATAGTTTTCGGGGAAAAGTTTATCCGTAATATTTTAATTTCATAAATAGAACTTTTTATCGATTGATAAGCATAATTGACAAACCCAATTTCGAGCATAAACAATATCTTAGCATATTCATTCTATGGAAATAGGACGAAATGGAATGTACAGTGATCATAACTGCTTAATAGTTCGAGACCATTAGTCGCTCGATAAATAACCGAGTTGGTTACAAGATTTTTCCGACGATCTCAACATAAATTTTGTATGAATTTCTGATTGAAATACATTCTCCATAGATTATAGAGTATATATACTATATAATCTTTGACATTCTCATTTTGAACCAGACATACATTTGACGTAATGGAATCTCTATGTTTCTATGTTCCAGTAGAGTTTTGACATTTCTCGTATTGCTTCTGAATAAATTGAGCATTAAATTGGTCTTTAATGTTCAATTTCGTACACATTGAAATCACCTTTAATTAATGGCGAAACAACGTTAGCCGGGCCAGCTAGTTTCAATTACATATATTTCTATCTTGTCATATTATTTTAAATTCTCAAGCTTTCGAAAATCACCCATCAACGAAATATGTATTCACACTGACTCCAAATAACTGTTATACATATCTCAATTCATGGCCCTTCTTATCTTTCCGTCATAATAACACTCAAAGGCGAGGAATCAGGAGCAGCAACATAAATCACAGGATCTCCGAAAAGCACTAAAAAAGGAGGACAAATATTTTAGCCGGAAAATATAAAGCACGCAGCTTTTGTGTGTTTGGCCGTCATGACCCGGGCCAGACGGCTTATTCGTATTTATAGGGGTAATATAAATGGAGATACAAAATCCCCAGAACGCTGACTGAACCACTGTTTTAATATGTTCGCTGCTGGATTTCGGCAGAAAGAATCCTGTGCATATTATGCCTTTTATGTTGGCTAGCTCGCTGAATACGGGATCTGGACTTCCGTTTTGGTGGAATAAAGGGGTGTTGTTTTCTAACCTGTTATTCTTTTTGAATGTTTTCATGGATAAATCTTTTACCCATTAAATGAGTAGAAAGGAGAATAATGAATTAAGTAAAGGGATTTCCAAAAAAAGGTGTTATTTGATACTCAAAGAAAAATGCCATTTTTCAATATAAATGATCGGATGTTTATTTCATTATAAAGAAGAAGCTATGCCGTTAATGTTGGAAAATAACATCAGGCAAATGACCACCACGACCACGCTTACAGGACTCTATCCTTTCAATGAAAATTTCCATTACCAAATCGCAAAGTGGCTGTCCTATGTCCTCGATAGCCTCACGAATTCCATCTCTGAGGTCTTGAATCGACGCTGGGCTATTGACGTAGACCTTCTTTCTCACGTGGCCCCAAAGGAAGAAGTCACAAGGTGTTAAATCACAAAATCTCGGTGGCCAATTGTGATCACCTCTTCGAAGGATAACACGTTGGGATATTGGCGTAGACCTTCTCTTTCACGTGGCCACAAAGGAAGAAGTCGCAAGGTGTTAAATAACAAGATCTGGTGGCCAATTGTGATCACTCTTCGAGAGATAACACGGCGGAAAGTTTTTCCGCTAAAGAACAATGGTTTCGTTGCTTGTGTGGCACGTAGCCTTAAGACCCAAATCTTCATGCAAAATACGGTGTAATGACGTTTGTGGAATGCCTTATTCCAAAGAACGACGAGGAATGGACCTGCGTTTTCTTCAACACTTTCGGCTACAGCAGCAATATTGTCGGCTGTTCTTGAGCGACGTGCGGGTTTTATTCTTTACATCACTAACTTGTCCTAACCACCAATTTCTTTATTGCGGTCCGACAAGTTGCTTCACGACGACCCAAAAATATTCGAGTTTTTTATGGTGAATTTTAATAATTTCTATGCGTTCTTGAAACGTGTATGGTTCCATTTTTATTAATGGAGTAGTTTCTACTTGTTAAATGTCAAAAGATGACAGCTTCAAACGTGACATCAACCGAAATAGCGGGCTATTCAAAATAACACCTCTTATTAGAACACCCTTTAGTTATTCAAACCGTCAAAATCATTCAAGTGACATTCATCGTAGCGCACTTTATTATGACCAACATTGTGGTTTCTGTGGCCGAGAATGAATTTTTCTCACCCTTCAGTTCTTCCCTAGACTTCGACGAACATTTATTTTCAAAACCCTGATAAAATAAATCTGTTCAGCCGTTCTCTAGTTTAGCGAGACTAACGAACAGCTATTGATATTTCTATATAGAGATGAATTAATTCTAACTACGAATTATCTGGTAGATCATTTCATTGCATTATAAATTTGAATACAGTTAGTTTAGTTTAGTTTAAAAAGGGGTTACAGTTGACTGCGATCTTAAGGTCTATTGTGCCCCCTCACAGAGCTGTTCTGACCAAAACCTTCACAGCTCGCCTTCCAGTTCCAGAGATCTAATGAAATCTAATAACTGTGAAGGCTTCAACGAGGCTACTTCCTCACTCTCACAAGTTTCTCGTCCAAGGCATTCTTTCCTCAGGTTCGCAATGCCAAGGCATTCCGTGACTAGGTGAATGGGGTTTCTTTCTCCTCCCCACGAAATACGGTTTCCGACATTTATGTTCTACGAGTTTGAGATCTCACATCAAATCTCTAACATGCTTGTGAAAGTCACCGAACCAGCGTCGATGAGCATGTGTTTATCTTTTTCGATTATTAACTTACTGTACTGTACCCTATTTATATTATATTAGTAAAAGTCTGGTTTCTTGGGTAAGAACCACTCTATTAATCTGAAAATTTCTAATTATGAGATTAGAGCTGAAATTCTGTAAGACGATCAGACTGAAACTGGAGGTTCACAGATTCAAATGATCATTTTCTCTGTATAAACAGGAGGATAAGTGCTTCACACTTCACGTTATTATTGAAATTATGTGCTTACCTGCCGCGAATGTATTTGAATCACCAACTTATCTGTCTTCAATAAATATGATTCTCAATCCAGCTTACCTGAAACAAAAAATAAAATTAGGTTTGTTTTGAGAATATCACAGAAATCATCGGATAAATAGTTTGAATTCAAAGTCGATATTATAAACAGAAAAATTGATGAAAATACATCGTATGCAAAAAAAAAACTATAATCTGAATTGCGAAAAAACTGTCAAAAACCCAGCAAACTATACACGATTCATCGTTTGAAGAAAAATCAGAACCTTAAATCATCATCCGATTACCCGTGTCAACTAGTGGAAAATAATTTATAATATTTGTTCTACCAACAGAGTGTCTCAACATCAGAATAAGAAGTGAACACAAGGCGTTTTCGGATACTTACTCGGGTTAACTCGATCCCTAACCTTAGGTTTGTTTACCTAACCCGAACATCTCACCCGTGATCGGTGCTATCAACTCGATCACTGACTCGGGTTGATCTATCGTAACCCTACACGAGAGCAGGGCCGAAGAGTCACCGCATGCGCACTGCAGTTTAATTTTGTATTGAAAATACCGGAAATAAGTCTTCTACTCTTTTCTTTGCAATTTCATATATTCTATTTCTAAAAATTATGAAAAGAGAAGAGAATTTGGCTCAGTGTAAATGTGTGGTTCCATGAGCTGACAAAATAATGTGAAACAACTTCTTCATAACTTTGTAAGCAGATCTTCCTGCGCTAAAGCTGAAGCCTTTTTTACTTTTCAACATAGGTACTCAAAGATAACATTGAACATGCGAGGGCACTACATCAGAAATTATAAGAAAGATTTTTCAGAAGCCAATAAATCCCAGCAAATCTAGATTAGATTAGATTAGATAGTTGTCGATCGGCACGTTGATTACCCTTCTGCACTGCGACCAATAAGGTTTTTTGTGCGTTACCATGCTAAAACTACGTTTTTCCTAGGAATCTAACCTCTAACCTCCTTAGCAAAGCAGGTTACTTCCTAAGGAGACTTCGCTCTTATGTCGGCTGGCGTTAATAACGCGCCACCTAGTAGAGTAACTCTGGTTTGCGCCAGCGCAGTGCATTGGCATAGTATGTGCTCGGTGGTTTCAGTGGTCGATTCACATAACCTACAAATGTCGGAGTTTTCTTTACCGATCTTGTGTAGGTGATATCTCACGGGACAATGCCCTGTGAGAAGGCCGATTAGCAGCCTTAACTCGTTTTTGACAACGATAGAGCTTGTTGAGCCTTCTCTTTGGAAGGTTCGATTAGTCTATTTGCTT
Source organism: Propylea japonica (assembly GCA_013421045.1). Classification (NCBI taxonomy): domain Eukaryota; kingdom Metazoa; phylum Arthropoda; class Insecta; order Coleoptera; family Coccinellidae; genus Propylea; species Propylea japonica. The sequence continues at coordinate 54,783,126 of CM024243.1, forward strand.
GTCTGTGACCGGATGTGTTTATCCAGTAAGAGTGTTTCTCCCTTTTTCCCAAACGCCGACCTCTGCCCTAATCAGTGTAGGTGATACCCAACAGGAGGGCACGGGTCCGGTGAAGAGTGTGTTTGCTCCTCTTTTTGCAAGGGCATCAGCTCTTTCTTTTCCCTCAATGTTCTGGTGGGCAGGTACCCAAGCTAAAACTAGCTTGTTGTACTCCGCCAGTGTTTTGAGGGAATGTGTGGTTCCATGAGCTGACAAAATAATGTGAAACAACTTCTTCATAACTTTGTATGCAGATCTTTCTGCGCTAAAGCTGAAGCCTTTTTTACTTCTTCAACATAGGTACTCAAAGATAACATTGAACATGCGAGGGCACCACATCAGAAATTATAAGAAAGATTTTTCAGAAGCCAATAAATCCCAGCAAAGCTAGAGACAATCAGTAAATAAACTGGAACTGAAAATATAAATTCTCTACTTCTTTAAGATAGGTATTCAAAAATAACATTTAACATGGAAGGGCACGCCAGAAATTATAAGAAATATTTAACAAAAGCCAATAATGCAAGCAACGCTAGAGACAATCCGAAAATGAACTGGGACTTAAAAAATTAACCCTGAGTAAGTTTCCGAAAACGCCTATACCCATCTCAGCTTGACGTTAAAATTCCTAAAGTAACGTCAATCAACTAAGAAACGACTTTCAGAAGATTGCTACGCACAATGTTACAGCATAATGGTTTCCGCCTAATTTTTCAGTCATCGGTCCTCTGAAAATATCCTTTTCCCTCGTGCGTGTGCCATTTTCCGAATCCCTTTTTGCCCTTAATCGAATTATTCCGCCATGAAAACGCCCCGTCTGAATCTTTCTCTACAACCTATGAAGCCAATTTCCCTTTTAATCCTAATTATAAAGCAATCTGTTTTCGCATCCGGTGTATAAATGGGGTTATTTCCGGGGATTAAGTCATTTTCCATTGAACCAAATGGGTATTCACGGGAGATGAGACGATGAAAATTTCTAATTCACGGCTTCCATTATACGCCTAAATGCCGAAGATGAATTAACTTGCACTTTCGTCAAGTGAAATTATAGTAATAGGATTCATGTGAAAGGAACAACTATCTGCAGGTTTTGTGGATCAGAAGCAGATGAACATGTGGCTAGCAAGTGTCCAGAGCTGGCTGGTCTTAAAAGAATTAATATAGGGAAAGCGGTCCTGGACATCCAAGAGGTTGTCGGTTTCATCAAACGCCATTGCCGACATCCTTGAGTTTCCATAAATGAGTAAGGTAAAGAAGCTTCAGAATATCTAAAGAAGGTACAGGTTATGAGAGAAAAAGAATCAGAGAGTCTGATCCTCTCTGAACAACTACATCTCATCTGCGAACCTCCCTAGTGATGTAATGATCAAGAAAGTAAACACTGAGAAAAACTTCATGACATTGCTAAGTAAAAGAGAGGAATGGGAACGGGAATACACCGACTACATCCTCAAAGAGATTACCGTGAAATGGTATACAGATGGTTCCAGATGGGATATACGGGCCAAGTACCAAGTGTGCACTGTCGCTAGGCATCTGTATGAGCGTCTTTCAAGCGGAAATCTTAACTATTGAAAAATGTCTAGATATAAATCTAGAAAGAAACTATCAGAAGTGCGATATAGCCATTCACTCAGGTAGTCAAGCTGTTATTAAAGCATTGAGCTCCTACGTCATCGACTCAAAGATGATCTGGGTGTGCCGGAACAAACTCAATGAGGTAGGCAAGGAAAATACGGTCTTTTTATCTGGGTTCCTAGCCATTCGGGAATCGAAGGAAACGAAGAGGCCAATACACTTGCCAAGGACCACGAATGTCACTCATTAGGCCAGAAAAAATGTACCTATAAGAAGGAGTTTCTGGAGAAGGAGAAAGCCGAAAAGGAAAAACTCTAGCAGAGTCTCCCAAGGATGGATCATTTCACTAAGTTCCTTCGGAACTTTGGAACAGCAAGATCCAAAAAAAATCTGGATCTTAGTAAGAAAAAATTACACCTCCTCACAGGATTTCTTTCAGGACACTGTGGCCTCAGGAAGCACCTGTTGAGGATGGATTATCGGACACTGAAGAGTGTACGATCTGTGGGGAGGAGGAAGAAACCCCCATTCAACTAGTCACGGAATGCTTTGCCATTGCGAGCTTAAGGAGAGAATGCCTTGGGCGAGAAACTTGTAGGAGTCAGGAACTAGCCTCGATTAAGCCTTCAATAGAAAATATTCAAAATCTGTCAAAAAAAAATATGAAAACCCTGAGCAGGTGCTTTTCAGCGCTCGTTTATTGGTTGAGCAATAATGTTATTACCTCAAAATGTTGTAAAGGACTTGAGATTCATGCTAATTATGTGAATGCAACATCTCAGCAGGATGAGAATTATATTCTGGAAATTATTAAAAAAAAGTATGTAAAAATCAATAATTGAAAAAATCAAATTACATATATGGTTTTGATGATTTTTTATTATTCTTCCACAAATGGGCTCAGCAATTATGCTATGTACCCAATATCAGTAGTTTTCGAGTTCATTGCGATGCAAGAACGACACACCACCACCAAGACTTTTCACAACGTCCATGCCATCGCCGGGATTCGAACCCGGGACCACCGGCACCACGGCTAGGAGTCATACGCACTAGACCAATGGTTCTCAACCTTTTCACCACTGAGGACCACTTTACCTATCAGAATTCTAGGCGGACCACTTGTACCTATCAGAATTCTTGGCGGACCACTTAGATATTATTATTAACATTTCCCAATAATAGGTTAAAATGAGTTCAGGCGCGTTTGGTCATATGGTTCTGGTCAACACAATACTAAAAACGTTTTGAGTTGAAAAAAAAAATTGGCAGATGCATCAATTTACGTCTCAAGAGGCAATATTTAAATTGATTATTTTATGACTTTTTCTTTCGCGGACCACATGAAAACCGTTTGCGGACCACAGGTGGTCCGCGGACCACAGGTTGAGAATCACTGCACTAGACCACCGGGGTCGGCTGGGTTTTGATGATGCGATCGTCTTGAAATTTTGCATGAACATTCAGTATATCAATATTCAGTCACAGAATAAATTTCACTCGAATCGAATAGGTATAAAGATTCTTCCTTTCAATATTCCAATTGGATTTTCTATGATTTTGTTAACACTATTGACACAAAATTCTGCATGACGCTCATTATGAGCATTTTGCATATGAACGCAAAAGTTCATTTAGATTGGTTTCGTTTTGTCTGAGATATTGAGGAATAAAAATCTGAATGACCACCTTGTACGATTTGGCTGGTTAACAAACCGCGACATTTGGGAACCGAATCACCCTGAACATCTCAAGCATCTAGGACAATCCTTTCGAAAGTTATCATGTTTGCGGCCGGACGGCCTCACGGACAGAAGGCCCTTTCTATTTGAAGCTGCATTACTTCCAAACTGATGCAAATCAGTTGATGCGCTTTGTATTTGACAATCAGTTCAATTTCCACAATCACTTCAGTTCATCATAACAATAACATTACTTAATATTTTGGTAAAGGTTTAACAATTTTCTTCACCATAAATCCACAAAAAAGAAACAGGTAATGGCCGCGATATCGCATCATCTCTTTCTCTGATTAGTGACACTTTCAGACGTTATTGCTCAGTCCATTCTGTATGTCTATGTTCAAACCTTATCGTTTTGTTGATTGTCATCCGACAAAATCACCTCACTGAAGTGATTTCGGAAATTATTCAGTCAAATAGAAAGCTAGGAGAGCGCTAAAAAATTATGCACTCATTTCCAATTAAATCGATGACAAGTCCACTCTTCGTAATGAGACATCAAGTTAAAACTCTGGCAGCGTTAAAACGAACGTTCCGAGAACTCGAAACGCATACAAAAATACCTGCGAATTATGAATGAGAAAATTTATCTCGAAGTGGGTCTCTTAACGTTTATATTTAGATCGCATTAGTCATCGGGACTTCGGATGTCGCATATTCAACAAGTTACTGTCTGTTTCTCATTGTTTCTGCTCTGTCGTTTGTTGTTGTAGTAAGATTAATTCGACATGTGGAAAACTAGGGAATTTTAAGTTGTGCAACCGATGTCTTAGATGTTTCATTATTTTCTTTTAAGTGTGGCACTAATGACGCACATTATTTTTGTATCTCGACACAGATGTTTCTCGAGTCGTGATGTCTTCTGTTAGAAATTAAAGGAATTCAGATCAAACGTGACAAAAGTGATATTTTTTGTTTTCATTGTTTTGAGTTTATCGTAGATAATAATGTGCACTTTGTCATGGCTCATTTACTTTGAGACAATGGTACTTGATGAAATTTTTCACTGAATGAAAGTCGACCATTGCAGTTTTGTTCATTTAATTAACATTTAGAGGGTTGATGGGGATGGCACAGGGTGCAACAAAAATCTTTCAAAAATGCATAAAAATTTGGTAAAAGTGAAACAAAAATTAATATGTTTCAGGATTTTGTTGCCGAATATTTTTCTTCTGAGAAATAAAATCGACAATTCGAGGGATTATCAGTTGAGTTGTCAAGAGTGCAAGAGTATTTATACAGAGTGTTAGTGAACAAGTGCGACAAACTATAAGACATTAAAATTCGTCCAAAAATATAAAAAAAAATTTAACTCTAAAATGCACCATTTTCGAGGTGTTGAAATTGAAAATAACAAGTTCATTTTTTGTCTTCTCGAGCATTTTCTTACCATAAGTAACTGTATTTTTCTCATGTGTCTTCTCTTCTGTTGTTGTTGTAGTAAGATTAATTCGATATGTGGAAACTAAGGAATTTTAAGTTGTGCACCGATGTCTTAGATGTTTCATTATTTTCTTTTAAGTGTGGCACTAATGACACACATTATTTTTATATCTCGACACAGATGTTTTTCGAGTCGTGATGTGTCGTCTTCTGTTAGAAATTAAAGGAATTCAGATCAAACGTGACAAAAGTGATATTTTTTGTTTTCATTGTTTTGAGTTTATCGTAGATAATTTCTACTGTGTGTGAATAAAGGAAAGCGTGTTTGATAATCATGTCTTTGTAGATCATTCGAATCTGCGATAGCGATCCGAATAATCTGAGTTTTCTACTCATACTTTAAAATTCAACACACTTGCGATAAATGAAATTACTTCATTTACTATAAATGATTTTATTTGAGGTTTTCCACTGACCGAAGAATTTTGATTGTATGTATTTGCAGGCTCATTTCTTCTATGTTCCGAAAAGAAGGAAAAACCATGGATTCATCTGATTCTTCATATCAGGATTTCTATTGTCAGGTTATTGAGGTGTTTGTAGGATTCCACCTCAGAGAAAAAAGTAAACCAAGAGTTGCCTTCACTCATTCGTTATGCAGCCAAGAAAAATCTGTTTATACGCGCGAACAAACTTTCGGCGTACGAAATCGTGCCTTATGTTCATTCCGTATTGGGATAATTGGTTTACCACACAAGTCTGAAAAGTTTTTATGTCTGTGAAAAAATATTTCAAATAACTAGATCAATCCAAATTGTTGGAACAAATTGAAAATAGTAATAATCGAAATGAATACAATCTTCAATTTATAGGCTCACAGAACCTTCTTCATGCGGACTGGGATGATTTATTCCAGATGTTATCAATGAAGGAAGAGACAGACCGGTTTCGGCCTTATTAGGCCTCGTCAGTGTCCCATATCCCTCAGAGACAACATCCTATTGAAAAACTTCTACATTTAAGACCACTTGTAAGACTCTATCGAGTATTATCCTACAGATGGTGACATCTAGTAGTGAGTAGCGTCAAAATGAGAAGTTCAATCATCACAGATCGCATGCTGAATGCACTGACTACTTCCTCTTCACTCTTTGAGATGTTAGCAGTGGTCCTACATCAGGGCCTTCATGCAAGTTTCTCCGAGTGATGGAAACACCCAATTTTTGGCGGCTGTGAAGCCAAGTGATTTTAAGATAAAGAAAAAATGACAAACAAAAAAATTCTTTGCCTTTAAGGAGGCTAACCTAACAAATTTTTGAAACATAGATAAATTGAAAATAGTAATCATCGAAATGAATACAATCTTCAATTTATAGGCAAAGAATTTTTTTTCTACTTAATTTAAATACTCTATACATGACCAAAATTAACTGGTATTTTAGGTACTTCTCAGATAACTTTATGAGTATCCTTGCTTTGTGTTCCAAGCGGAAATATTAGCTATTGAAAGATGTCTAGATATAAATCTAGAAAGAAACTATCAGAAGAGCGATATAGCCATACACTCAGATAGTCAAGCTGCTATTAAATCAATGAACTCCTACTTCATCGGCTCAAAGATGATCTGGGAGTGCCGGAACAAACTCAATGAGGTAGGCAAGAAAAAAAGGTTTTTTTTGATCTGGGTTCCTGTCCATTCGCGAATCAAAAGATACGAAGAGGCCAATACACTTGCCAAAGAGGGCGCACGAATGTCACTCATTGGTCCAGAAACCTTCTGTGGTATAGTGAAATGTACCCATACGAAGGAGAAGGAAAAACTCTGGCGGATTCTCCCAGTTATGGATCATTCCAATAAGTTTCTTCGGAACTTTGAAACAGCAAGATCCAAAAGATATTTGGATCTCGGTAAGAAACAATAAACCTCTTCACTGGCTTTCTTAAAGGACACTGTCGCCTCAGGGAGCACCTATTGAGGATGGGATTATCGTACACTGATGAGTGTAGGTTCTATGGGGAGGAGGAAGAAACCCCCATTCACCTAGTCACGGAATACATTGCGAGCCTAAGGAGAGAATGCTTTGGGCGAAAAACTTGTGAGGGTGAGGTACTAACCTCGTTGAAGCCTTCGCAGATATTGGATTTCATCATATCTCTGTAACTGGAAGGCGAGCTGTGAAAGATGTGGTCAGAACAGCTCTGTAAGGTGGCACAACAGACCTTGAGGTCGCAGTGAACTGTAACCCCTTTTTAAACTATCAACTATTAACTATGGGAGAAATATAGTAGCTTGGTTGCAAACTGGTGAATGCGCCAGACCATAACTATTTCTGTTTCATTACATCTCACAGATACCCATATCCACGTAACTCCTATTTGAAACAAATTTTCACATAGGAGATTCAGTCACAGTCAGTAAATTGCTAAACCAGTTATTTGCGATAGGTACTCCATTTGTTAAAATAAACCATATTTAGCAAGTTCTAACCTTATTGTCGAACATCGTGAGTAAAACTACGAATTGGTTATCAAAAAAGTTATCTAACACATAAGAAAATGTTAACAATCAATGTTTTGAGACAATGAAAAATAGAGATTTGCGTTGAATGAATATCGATACTTTGATACAAAATGGCGAATGCGCCGGTGTCATTACATTGCTTGCAATAGTACCTATATCATGCAACAAGCATAATAGCTATTATTCACAAGGTGAAGTTAGAGAGGCCCAAATCACCTAGTGAATAATCGCCATTATACGCAAGTAGCTTTCTTCCCATCATCCACGATTACTGAGTATATTTCTTGAAGATTTTAACATTTGGCGAAAGTGACAAGACCCTTGTATTACAAGTGTGGAAGAATTCAAGTCGACACATGAGAAACTTTTGGAGAACTTGTCATTGTATATTTTGTAATGAAAATTGCTTCGATTGATGTATCAAAAGCAGATTTGACCCTAGATTGACAAGATATACCCTTATTTTTTTGTTGGTTGGAGTACCTTAAAATACTGAAGAAATATCAATGTGAAAAATATAATGTTAGAGCTGAATCTATGAAGAAGTTGACAGCAGTGAATAATAACTCATTATTCATTTGTAATTAATGGGTATTATTATGGCCGAGCAAACAGAGGTATAATGGGTTGATATACAATAGGCGTGGATAAAATATTCCTTCAGGTATTTTTGAGAGTCAAATTATTATTTTAGGTTTAAAATGAAAATTGAAATGAGAAACAATATTTTCGTTCGAAGACGAAATAATCTTCATTTTGAGTTTTAAATGGTTTTACAATAGGAGGTGCTATTTTGAATAGCCCGCTATTTCGGTAGATGTCACGTTCGAAGCTGCCTTTTTTCGACATTTGACAAGTAGAAACTACGCCTTTAATAAAAATGGAACGATATACGCTTCAAGAACGCATTGAAATTATTAAAATTCACGACGAGAATATTGCTGCTGAAAATAAGCCTGGAGCAACCGTTACGGTAAATGAATTGCGCTATCGAGACATGATTAATGATTTTTATGGCTGAAATTGGATAGTTTTGATCTGGACAACGTTAACTTTCAACAAGATGGCGCTACGTGCCACACAAGCAACGAAATCACGGATCTTTTGCGGGAAAAGTTTCCGGACCGTGTTATCTCTCGAAGAGGTGATCACAATTGGCCACCGAGATCTTGTGATTTAACACCTTGCGACTTCTTCCTTTGGGGTCACGTGAAAGAGAAGGTCTACGCCAATAGCCCAGCGACAATTCAAGACCTCAAAGATAGAATTCGTGAGGCTATCGAGGACATAGTGTAGCCACTTTGCGATTTGGTTATGGAAAATTTCATTAAAAGGATTTGATACGGTAAGCGTGGTAGTGGTGGTCATTTGCCTGATGTTATTTTCCACTATTAACGGCATAGCTTCTTCTTTATGATGAAACAAACATCCGATCATTGATATTGAAAAATGGCATTTTTCTTTGAATATCAAAATAACATCTCTTATTGGAAAACCCTTCACTTGTGAGGGTTCAAATACTCCGTTGCAAAATGGCGAATGCTCCGGGATCGGCAACTTCTTAGGTCAAATATTCTCGGATTTCCCGAGATTCCAGAGGACTGAAATTAGGGACAGCTATACCCCATTAGTCAAATAGGGGAAATCGAAGATATCCTTAATTTATTGTCGATGAAATTGGAGTAATTTACAAACTTTCCGTAAGATTTTTGTTGAGGAAGTGTTAAGAAGTTTTATGTCGAGAAGTTTAAGCTTGGAGATGTCCTGACAAGTACTGGCGTAAAATCGTTACCCTTCTGCCATATAATTCTGAGTCGCCCATAAATAAACTTTTCACCGAAAAAAGCAATTTAGATTTTTAAGTATTCGTTTGATGGGTTTTGAAGGATTACTTACTCTCAAGGCATTCTTTCATTTGAATTATCTTGAATAATTGGGGATTTCAGTCAAATCGACAAGTAGGAATAAACAATTGTTTTCGATAATTTTTCAAGAATTACATTTTACTACTGAGTTTGATGCATAGGTATAATATACAATGTGTTTGGTCATAACTTAGCGATAATTTAAGGTCATCAAATATACCTAATATTATCGACAAAAATACCCGAACTTGAAAGTTTACCCCCTTAGTTTTGGAGCAGCCCCTATTTTAAATTAACTTTTTTATTTTCGTTGGCCCTTCCAAATAATATCGATTTCTTTGGACATAAAGGTCCTACAGATGTGAAAAAAATGTTTTTTGAAAGATGAAACTACCACCTTTTATTGTAGTATAACAATATAAAAAATTTAACTTGAAAACACCATAAAAAAATTCTTTAAAAATGTTTCACTAGAAATATGTACTGATTTTCTTAGTAAATCCGCAATAGTACAAGAACTAGCACATTGAAGTATAATTTTCTTCAATGATTCAATACGCAAGGATATCAGCTACAAAACAACACTTACATCATTTCTGTAAGTTACATAATTTGAGAGTTATTGCTGCTCGAACATGATCACTACATGAGCAAAAGACTCAAGAGAGGTCGTCATGAAGGCAACAGCCTGTCTACAGAGCAGAGGCGGCCATTTTGAGTAATTTTTATAATTAATTTGTTTGTTTGGTCATTGAAAATTATCGAAACTACAGTTCTGAGGTTTTTTTATTTTTATCAATTTTCATAAGGCTCATGTTCGAACAGCAATTACTTTCTAAATATGTAACTTACAGAAATTATGTTGGTATCGTTTTGTAGCCAATATCCTCGCGTGTTAGCTCATTTAGAAAAAATTATACTTCAATGTGCTCGTTCTAGTACTATTGCGAATTTACTAAGAGAATCAGTACATTTTTTTACTAAAATTTTTTAAAAGAATTTTTTATAACATTTTCAAGTAATGTTTTCATATTGTTCCACTTTAATAAAAGGCCGTAGTATCATCTTCCAAAAAAATTTCTTTCACATCTGTGGGACCTTTATGTCCAAAGATATCGATATTATTAGGAAGGGTCAACTAAAATAAAAATATAAATTTAAAAAGGGAGCTTCTTCAAAACTGGAGGGGTAAAATCCCCAATATGGGTGTTTTTGTAGATAAAATTAGGTATATTTCATGCCCTTAAATTATCGCTAAGTCATGACCAAACACACTGTATAAAAATATACAGAGTGTCTGTATACAAATGCGAGGGACTTAAAGAGATGATTCCTCGATGAAAATAAGCAGGGGTAGTTCATATAATTTTTTTCGAAATCGACCCCCCTTCCAAGATACAGCCTTTGGAATGCAATGACAAGTTGATAGCTTTTTATTTTTTTCACGGCTTCTTAAAAGCAGTGAGTCATAAAACTATACATAATATGAAGCATTAAGTAGATTTTACTTACACAAATTTTTTGATTTCAAAATTTCATTATAAGGGGTTGAAAATAACAACCTCTTATAATTTTCGTTCAAAATTTTTTTTCGTGGGATAGATATTCAAAAAATAAAATTTTCTTGTGATTTCCAATTCAATTCTGGAGAAAAAAAGTCTCCAGCAAAATTTCGATATTTTCTCGGAAAATCTTACAAGCAGTTATGATCACTGTTAATTCCATTTCATCGTATAAGTGTTCCATAGAATTAATATAGATATTGGGAGGTTTCGGAAACTTACTCGATCACTAACCCTGGTTGAATATTGACAGATAAACAGTTCATTTGCTGTCAAAATTCAACCCGAGTTAGTGAACGAGTAAGTTTCCGAAAACCCCTATTGTATGTCAATGATAGCTAAAAGTGCATAACCAAATGCAAATTCGAATAACAACCATTTTTATAACTGAGTAATTTATTTCATTACTGCTATTCAGTAGTCATTCAAAAAATCAAACTCCTCTGAAACTGAAAATTGTAGAAAGAATCATAGAAAGTCTTTTTTCTTCTGTCAAAACCAATTTTGAGCATAAACAATATCTCAGAATATTCATGAAATGGAATGAACAGTGATCAAAACTGCTTGTAAGTTTTTATTTTTCAGAGAAAAGTAGCGACTGTATCAAAATTTTGCAGGAGACTTTTTTCTCCAGAATTGAATGGGAAAGCATAAGAGAATTTTATTTTTCCAAATCTATCCCACGAAAACAATTTGTGAACGGAAATCATAGGCGGTTGGTAATTTCAACCCCTTATAATCAAGTTATAAGATCTGAAAAATTTTTTTTAGTAACATCTACTTAGTGCTTCATATTATGTATAGTTTCATGACTAAGTGTTTTTAAGGAGCTGTAAAAAATTAAAAACAGTCAACTCGTCATTGCCTTCCAAAGGCTGTATCTTGGATCGATTTCGAAAAAAACATATATGAACTATTATTTTCATCGAGGAACGTTGTCCATAATAGAGTGCGCTGAGATGATTGTCACTTGAATAATTATGACGGTTTGAACGACTTTTCAAATTTGAAATTTATAATTCACTTGAATGAACCGTAGATAGAGTAAAGTATGGAAGCACTCGTTAATAGGGCTTAATAGTTATTCATACAACAAGTGAGTTAATTTCTTCGAGTGAATAAACATTTTTAACTCACGTGTCGTACTGGACCAGATAAATTTTGGCTCCAATTGGTTCGGAACTTCTGGTCCAGTACGGTGGCCACCAAGGTCACCGGATTTAACACCACTGGATTTTTTCCTGTGGTCACATTTAAAGGACAAAATTTATAAATTTGAAAATGAAACTGTAGAAATATTGATGATAAATACAGAAAATGTACTAAGAAGTGTATCCAGGATACACGTCCAAAATGCTATCCGCAATGTCAGAAGAAGGTGTGAGCTTTGCATTGACCAAAATGGATTTCACTTCGCACAATATTTATGAAAAATTTGTTATTTGTTCTTATCTATTAATCATTTGATGTTCACAGATTATCATATTTAGACAACCATTTGATTTTTCGTGGTAAAATAAAACTTTTGATGTTTTTTACAGTTTAATAAGAATAAGTTTAATAAGAAATTTATATATATTTTTGAAAAGGGAAAAAAAAGACGGTTCCATCTGTTATTCAAATGCTTATGGTTCACATTTAAAAACACACAAGTTTGTATTATAACTTCGAAAAAAAAAACGGAATAAAAAAAATTTGATTACATCAATGAATTTTACGAAAAGAAGTGCCTGTATAATGTTTTCGTTTCATGTTCATAGCGCCAGTAATAAAGAAGTTATGAGAACTTTTCATTTCACGCCATTTTCCAATTTTCGCTAATATCTCGGAAACGGTTGAACTTACAAGGTTACGGTTTTCACCAAATTAAATCCCTCAAAATCGAGCCCGAAAATGCGCCATTCATTTCCTTCTAGCTCCAAGGGTTTCTGAGATTCCCTCACTAGACAACGAATTCGGGACACCCGATACGTCTCAACATGGTGCATTTACGTACAACACAATCACAATAAGCAAGAAATGAAAGAAATCAACGAAGAAGATTTGAACAAAGAGAAGGGCGCAGATTCGTAGTCGACAGACGCAGAACATCAAACCAGAAACATAAAAAAGTATTTTCTACGAATAATGTAGATTAATGGCGAAACAACGTTAGCCGGGCCAGCTACTAAATGAATAATTGTTGATTGCAAGCAAACATTCGCTTAAAACTATCTAGAAAATATAATTAACATCCCTTCATCCCCTGCAAGCATTTTCATTCCCCACAGCACTCGAATAATTTTCCACACTCAGAAAAATAATCTAAAAAATGAGAAACGCCCATGCTCGACATGGAATTAAGAAATTATATTCATCGTAGGAGGCTAAGATCTCGCCAGCGGCGTCTAGATTAAGCGCATTCTTTTCGGGACGGATAAAATTGAAGCATTCAATTCAGCTCTAATGAGGAGCTCGCAGCCGACGGCCCTTATTTTTTCACACTGGAAAATGGGGAAAATCGCAGGGTTTTCGCGTGTTTTCCGGCGGAAAAAGGCACTCAAAACGGTAATGCCGGAAAAGGAGAACTAATTAAAGGAGGCACGTGTTCGAGGCTTCCTGGGTTCCTTTGAAATTCACGCTGAAAAATGGTAATTGAGGTTTGGAATACGTCATTATGGGATAAATGGTTGGTTTTTATTTTATTAGGCAGGTCTTTGGTTACTTTTGATTCTACAGGGTTTTTGGTTATTCAGTAGTATGAGTTTTTGTAGAAAATACTTTTTTACTTTTCTGGTTTGATGTTCTGCGTCTGTCAACTACGAATATGCGCCTTTCTCTTAGTTCAAATCTTCTTCGTTGATTCCTTTCATCTCTTGCCTCTTGCGATTGTGTTACAAGTAACTGAGCCATGTTAACACGCACATTGGCATTTTTCTGTTTGATTTGTAAGCCTGATCAAATTTGCCTCTCTGCGTCTTGCTAGCATTTGAACTTTCCTAATAAGTCCATAATAAACTTTATCTACGATTGCTTCTATACTTTACTCTTTACTTTATCTACGGTTCATTATGAATTTCAATTTTGACAATAGTTATTCACACCGTCAAAATAATAGAGATGTTGACTCATGTTACGAATTCATATAAATTGAGGTACTCCTCATAGAAGGAAGATTTCGCAATCCTAAAAACCCATTTTAGTGATCGTATTATTCTCGTTAAATTAAATAAAGCTGATGTAAATTATGTTATTTATTATCAACTATCACGTGACTGCGAACGGCAATCAGAGGTAGTTGACGTCACTATCCAATATTATCGTTGCAAATTCGAATGTTCTGTGCTCAGATCAACAAAATACATTCATAAAGCCGCGTTTCACAAAACTCCAATCACCTTGATTATTGAAATGCCATCATTTCTGTGCAATTTTCAGTTCATTTTTGACATAAACCATCGACTTAATTCAAAATCAAATTTGATTCGAACTTATGAAGTTGAAAGCTGAAAGAGAACAGAATAGTTCAATTATTAATTACAAGAACGATAATCTAAAATTTCCTTTATAATGGAGGATTTATCAAGGGTAAAAGTAGTAACGTTCTATTATTGATTCCCCGATGGTCGCAAGTTTCTTTGCTGAAAACAAGGATTTTTGTGCAGATTAGAAACGTGATATTGTCTTTGTAAGTATCAAACTTTTAACTCATATTCATTATTACAAATAGAAGAAACACCTTATACAGCATTTATAGACTTTTTCACAAGGAATCAGGAAAAATCAGTTCGCTTTGACAGAAGTCATAGTTTGTTTATTGGATATTGACGTAATCATCATAACGTTACAAATTGAGCATTTCTGCGGGAATTTCGAATTGTCTTTTCATTTACGTATTTTTTATTGGCAATTATTATATTTTCAAGAAAAAAGTAATTTTTTCGTGTTTGTATAGGGTTTATCTTTAAAATGAAATAAATTTCAAAAAGTAGCTAACATCCCTATTCAAGTGCAGAACTCTATTATGACCAACGATTTGGTTTCTGTGGCCGATAATTAATTTTTTCACCTTTTAAACCTTCTCTAGACTTCCACGAACATTTCAAGAACAAGATAAGATGAATCCTTTCAGCCCTTCTCGAGTTTTAGCGAGACCAACAAAGAGCAATTGATTTTTATATACAGGGTGTCTGTAAACAAATGCGAGGGACTTTGAGAGATAATTCCTCGATGAAGATAAGTAGGGGTAGTTCATATAATTTTTTTTCGAAATCGACCCCTCTAAGATACAGTGTTTGGAAGACGAGTTGACAGTTTTCAATTTTTTATGGCTTCTTCAAAACACTGAGTCATAAAATTTTTTTTAATAATATGAAGCACTAAGTAGATGTTACTCACACAATTTTTTAGATCTCATAACGTTATTAATAATAATATCAACACCCTTATGATTTTTCTTCAAAAATTGTTTTCGTGGGATAGATTTTTGAGAAATAAAATTATCTTATGGTTTCCCATTCAATTCTGGAGAAAAAAGTCTCCAGCAAAATTTCGAGCCAGTCGATACTTTGCTCGGAAAAAATAAAAACTTACTCTTCTGAAACTGTAAATTGTAGAAAGAATCATAGGAAATCTATCTTTATTCTTCTGTCAAAACAAATTTTCAGCATAAACAATATCTTAGAATATTAATTCTACGGAATATACAATGAAATGGAATGAACATTGATTGGGAAATTGTATGTTAATTATTTGTGAATCATTTGCCGGGTATTCAACCCATTCGAGATTCTTTGAATAATAAATAAATAACTGCTTGTATGTTTTTATTTTTTCCGAGAAAAGTATCGACTGTATCGAAATTCTGCAGGAAACTTTTTTTCTCCAGAATTGAATGGGAAACCATAAGAAAATTTTATTTTTCGAAAATCAATCCCACTAATCAATTTTTGAACGAAAATCATAGGGTTTTATTATTTTCAACCCCTAATAATAAATAAGAAAAGGTTTAACTCGTAACATTGCCTTGAATATAAATAAAGTGAAAGCAGATAATAATATTAGTCGATTAACCGAGGACGAAATTAGCTCCGAAGTATGAGTTTAATATTCGTTGATTTCAATCGATTAATAGTATTCTCTGCTTTCCTAAAAATGAAGTTATGAGATCTAAAAAATTTGTGTAAGTAACATCTATTTAGCGCTTCATATTAATTATATTTTCATGACTCAGTGTTTTTAAGAAGCCTTAAAAAAAATTAAAAACTGTCAATTCGTCATCGCCTTCCAAAGGCTGTATCTTGAAACGGGGTCGATTTCGAAAAAAATTATATGAACTACCCCTGCTTATTTTCATCTAGGAATCATCTCCCTTAGTCCCTCGCATTTGTTTACAGACACCCTGTATAGAGAGAAGATTTTGGAGAACGATTTCCTAACTGTTCATTCAGCAGTGATTTTCGAAACAGGTACCTGAAAGGGTTGATTATTTTTACCGCTTTTCCCAGAATTTCCCTGCAGCTTTAAAAATGACCGGTGGCAGGCTTAAATTAAAGCCTCAATGATTGATGAACCACCTCGATATCTGCTTTCTGATTCAAGAGCGGCATTTATTGAGACCATTTGGACTGCATTATCCAGTTAAATGAAAGCTCTACAGCGGGTTTTACATTCAGTATAAAAACGATGTATCAAAAGTATTGAAGGATGTTCCTTTTCTCATTATTATTTTAATTCAAGATAAATTATTGATGACTTTATAAAATTACATTAAGATTCAATCACGAAGGGTTTCAAAATAGAGCAAATTTAGGTTTGGAATATTTAGAGTTTTTCGTTGTTATCATGTCAGGCATGATATTATGGCGGAGAATGAGCAGCTAGCACAAAATTTGATATGTCATTCGAAAGTAAACTAAATGAGGTATTTTTCACTGAAAAGAAGACGGGTACATAATTATTGATATTTCATCGAAAAAACCATTGGAAAAATAGGACTAATTTTGTTAACTTCAGAATCATGATATTCAACTCCTTACCACGCAATAAGAGTTTTTTCTGTACACATACTCTCTTATCTTGTAGAAAATTTTTTGCCCAACCCGAATATGTGATCAAATTTGATGAGACTACAAGGAAAACTGAATAATGATCATTTTTAGAGGAAAAACTTAAAATATTCCGTGAAATCAAGAAATGATAAATTGAAGAACAACCGTCAACATTTCGACCATGTGTATATGACATTCTTTGTTGCGAATCACTCGTATAATCGCCCCTTGAAGTTTGTCCACTTTATAAGTAGACACCCTGTATATTAAAATTAATTGCTGTTCCTTATGGGTCAATAACATTGAGATACTTCTCAAGATGCTACTGAGCGAATATACAAGCGAGTGAATTAGCTTGTGAGATTGTGATGATAACACACAAAACTGTCTACTCGCTGAATAGCCAACAATCTAGCGATCCACGTGAGGTCCATGTTTGTATCGTTCTCAACGATCTAAGATAAATGTCAAATACGTTTTCAAATTCAAGAACCAGAAACCACTGAGTAGATGAGAACTCAAGATGAAGAAAAAATGACAAACAAAAAAATTCTTTGCCTTTAAGGAGGCTAACCTAATAAATTTTTGAAACATAGATAAATTGAAAAAAGTAATCATCGAAATGAATACAATCTTCAATTTATAGGTTCACAGAACCTTCTTCAGGCGCCCTGGGATGATTATTCAAGATGTTGTCAATGAGGGAAGAGACAGACCGGTTTCGGCCTTATTAGGCCTCGTCAGTGTCCCATATCCCTCAAAGACAACATCCTATTGAAAAACCTCTACATTTAACACTAATTGTAAGAAGCTATCGAGTAGCAACTAACAGATGGTGACATCTAGTAGTGAATAGTGTCAAAATGAGAAGTTTAATCATCACAGATCGCATGCTGAAAGCACTGATTACTTCATCTTCACTCTTTGAGATGTTAGCAGTGGCCCTACATCAGGGCCTCAATGCAAGTTTCTCCGAGTGATGGAAACACCCAATATTTTTGGCGACTGTGAAGTCGTTTAATAGCAACTGTGATTACACACATGCCAACAAGCCAAAAAGCCAGCGATTTAGTGTGAAGAGTAGCCAAGCTTTCAACTTTAGTCGCAGCTTTTTTACAATCAGATTGTTGGCTTGTGAACACGATTACACTGAGCGAATTTACAATCAGCTACTGAACTCGCTCAGTAGTATAGTCCGTTCACAAAAAGTTGAGCACATAGTAGGCGTTTCTTTATTTATCTGAAGTTGGCAGTATTTGCTGTCATAACCTAAAATAAAGTCAACGTTGCCGAATGTACACGGTCTCGTCCGACGAGCTTGCGAGTTATCAGACAACTCTATGCAATATTGACAACATTGCGTAGTATTCTGACAAGAAAATGAAGAACATAACCTAAAATTTTAATATACACAGTGGAATATGCCAAATTTCCATGGCCAACCGACGGCTCAACCTTTCGTGAATGGACTATAGCTTGTAAAGTATCTCAATGTAATCGATCCATTATTCTTACTAATACTCGATGACGGCTGAAGGGATTTATCTTATTTGTTGAGAAAAAATCATTCTCGGTTTGAATAACTATTATCAAATTTGCAATTTGAAATTCTTCTGAATAAGCCGTAGATAAAGTAAAGCATAGAAGCAATGGTAGTTTAGCAATGATTAGTATAGTCAAAATGCCAGCAAGACGAATGAGGACAAATTTGTGTCGTAGAACAAACCATTCTAGAGTCTTGCGAGATGGAAGAGCACAAAGATCAGGCGAACAAATCCAACAGGAAAATGCAGATGTGCGTGTTACCATGGCGTACTTACGTACAACACAATCGCAATAGGCAACAAATGAAAGAAATCGACGAAGAAGATTTGAACGAAGAGAAGTACGCAGATTCGAAGTCGACAGACGCTAAACATCAAACCAGAAAGCAGTGATTTTCGAAACAGGTACCTAAAAGGGTGGATTCTTTTTACCGCTTTTCCCAGAATTTCCCTGTGGGATTGAAAATGACCGGTGGCAGACTCAAATTAAAGCCTCAATGATTGATAAATCTGCTTTCTGATTCCCGACATCATCAGAGAGGCATTTATTAGGACCGTCCGGACTGCATTATTCAGTGGAATGAAAGCTCTATACAGCGGGCAACTAAATGATTGCCGGTGCAGAGATGGTACGGGACATAATCGAGGGTAAAATTAATTATAACGGCAATAAACCGAGCTCGCTGAAGGCCAATATTACAATTACCGACAATTAATTAACCTCTGCTTGTATGAAGTTAATATTTCGTTCCGTAGCGAACACGAGTGCTATCGATCCAGGTAAAAGTTTCGATGTTGCTAGGTGAAAAGTCTCAAGGATTTATGTGGTTTGAATGTTGAGGGTACAAGGTTTCCTCCATAGAGATAGGATTGTATACAGTTGCCATCATTGAAATAAACGTGGTATCAGATGCGCCATATTACTACCACCTAACGTCAAAATTGACAATCGTTGAATTATCTGGAGGAATTGTGATTCTTGCGCCTGTTTCTAGTTAAATTGTGATTTTTTCTGCTTAACAATATACAATAAAATGGTATCGTGCACTGAAAGACATTCTTCAAGCAGAGAAGAGACAGATAAGAAGAAAATTAGAGACAAAACATATCACAGGTAGGGATGAGTACTGAACAGATCCGCATTCGAAATTTTTGCTACTCTGTCTTGGTAATCTGATATTTTTTATATGAGTACATTATCGCCTGAGGAAAAATTGTTTATTTGATATTCAATTGATCTTATTCGAATAGGATTCCTAAAGACCTAACTCGTCGTATTTTTGGGTGAAATTTGTGAACAGAAAAAACTGGCAACTTAATTGAACCCTGAACTTTCCGCCATATTGGTTCCCGACTTAGCCTGCCCAGTGGTACTATTTTTTCTTACTAAATTGTATGTCTTAGCGTTTCTTCTCTATTTTATCTCGATGGTTTATTCACAAAGCTTTTTACCGGGTCCGGCACTCGAAGTGAAGTGCCATCGACGCACCTGCCACAGTGACATCAGCTATTTAGAAGTTTGCTAAGTAACAGTTATAAGTAGAGACCGGATTATATGCAACATAAAAATGATGTTATATGCATGCAACTATGCATGAAATATGCAAGAAAATAGGCAAAATATGCACCAAAATTTGGGTACTCAGAATAAAAGAAAAGCAATTTTTATTTCAAAATCAATATAACAATAACTCTTAACAATATGGCATTAAAATTTAATTTAATGTTTTTGTAAACGTTAACAATAAAATATTGTTCCAAATGTTGAATTTTGTCTTCGATTATTTTGAATATACGAGGGCAATTCAAATATAAACGAGACTTTTCGTTTCTCAGGCACAATAGTGGGGGGAGACCATTCCTGATTTTTTGTTGTTGGGTAGGTTTGTCAGGAGTAAGGGAAGCACGTCGGATTGCCTCATCGACCCTCTCGGTGTCCACTGTGACGATGTTTGAGAAAGAGTTTCCTCCGAAAATTGACTGCCCATGTTCGGAGAAGAGACAGTGTCGCGAGCCAGAGTTTTTGCATGACATAAACAGTTCGTGGAGGGTCGTGATTGTGTTGAAAATGAGAGCCATAACCGTAACGAACAACATCAGTAGTGTTCGACAGCTCATTGAAGACGACAGACGTCGTACCACTTCTGAAATTGCAAGTTAGGTCGGGATAAGTTATCGGAGCACCTACTCCATACTCATAGAGAAGCAAGGGTACCGTAAGGGTTGCGCCAGGTGGTTTTCTCGCCTTCTCACAGCTGACGTTTTCAGGTGTGTGGGCGTCTTCATGCACGATCTCAGGAACAAGGAGACCAATTTCTCACTCACATTATCACCTGTGATGAAACATGGGTGCACCATTATACCCCAGGGTCTAAACAAGCGAGTAAGGAGTGAAGAGAACAATACGTTACGCAATTGACGGAAGAACCTCTTGCACAAAACATCGTCACAGTAGACAACGAGAGCGTCGATGAAGCAATCCGACGTGCTTCCCTTACTCCTGACAAACCTACCCAACAACAAATAAATAAGGAATGTTCTCCCCCACTATTGTGCCTGAAAATCGAAAAGTCTCATTTATATTTGAATTTCCCTCGTATTTGTATGTGGAAAAAGTTCGCTCCACATCTACGGACAAACTGGGGACAATTTGAACTGTGGTGCTATGTTCTCCCTTATAGTTAAACTTCTGCCGTCCCATTTATAAAACTTTCGATAAGAGACAAATCTTCGAAACCTGGGTTTCCTTTAAATATCCTTTCGAACTTTTCTTGAATTTTATTGGGAAATGCTAATGGGAACATGGAGTTCATGAAGGAAGTCAACACTTCCCCATATAATATCACTATGTCATAATAAGTGAATCTAAGATATTCATTTACAATCTCGCTATTAATTTGCTTCACAAAATTTTCACAATATACGACATCAAATACTCTACTGATTTCCACTGCAAACGAATTTCAACTTGATCAGTACACAAAAAAAAGAAAGTAGTACTTGACATAAAATAACCCAAAAGGATGAGAGAACTGTCTAAATAAGGGATCTTCTGTTTAAAAAGTCGTCCTTTATTCAAGTTAAGTAAGGGAGGCCTGTATTATATTAGAGACCACCTTAAAATATTTCTTTGATGCGCATGAGCAGATGTCAAAATAAAAGGAACTTCATTCAAGTTGAGCCTCTATTTGCGTTTCGATAACTCTCTATCATCAGGAAAGTGTTCCTATGGCGGCTTTGAAGCCGTAGGAAGACAAACATTTCGGTCGTCTTCCAACAAGACCCTGCACTGGCTAACAAAGCGCAAGTGAACCAAGAAAGATGGCAAACAACGTTTCGAACTTCAGGTGCTTAGAACTTAATTTCGTTTCGTGTTTATTCGATCATAACTCATATATACAGGGTGAGTCTTTGACTTGTACATATATTTTAACCGTAGATTCCTGGGGTCAAAAGAAACACTTTTTTCCTCTACCATTTTTTCCGATTCGGCCTGGTTAAAAAGATACAGGCTGTTGAAAATCCATAAAAAGCATACATTTTCAGTAATATCTCGCAAACGATTCCTTCAAATGAAATGATTTTTGAAACATAGTTTTTCATGAATATGATTAATCTTTCCCGACTACAAAATTCCGAGTACTTCGATGTTGAAAGAAAAAAAAATCTTAGAAATTCGAAAAATTGGGTACTTTGGCTGAATGCAACTCTGTCGAAAATATTCACAGAATTCAATTTTCCCTATGTGGTCACTTTGACAAATTTCAAGAATAATTCGAGAATTTGTTATCTGGAATGATGAATGGTAAGAGAACTAGCGGATTTTCTTTAAAAATGGGGTTACAATGAATAAGCTCACCTCTATACTTCTTCAGTGTAAATCCTTATCTATTCAAGCAAATTTCCACACCACTTTCGAAGTACCTATTGCAATTTTGTTTCGTTGAGCTTTGACATACGTTGATCCAAATTTACATTACGTTAGAATACGTTCATTTCTCATTTATTTATTCATCATTTTTATTACTACTAAAATGACCATAATAAGTTATTATTCATGAAGTCGTATGATTTTGAAAAACAAACTAACCACAGAACACCGATGTCAAAGAATCTAGTGTTACGTCTGTGACTTTCACCATGCCGGACCACAGAACATAAATATGCGGACACCCCTTGAAATTCAATCGCCCCAACTGGTGTTTATGAACGTGAAATGTCATGCGTGTTATGGTTGAATTGTTGTTTTGATTTCGGAAACTTGCACGGAAGATTTCAAGAGAAATGAATGCTATAGCTAGAATAGGTGGTTTAAAAGTTAATCCCATATGATCAAAAATGAAGTATACATCAAGAAGAGATTATTCTGCTTTTCATCACAAGCAAAATTTTGGATGAATCAATCATTGCATTAGAAAATATACAACTGGTATTGAAAAAGTGAGTTCATATTTCTTTCTTTAATACAGCAGCTTATTTGAAAATTTCGAATGGTATATCTACTCGTTTCTTTGATACAATAGCTTATTTCAAAGGTTTGAATGCTATATCTCGTACTTGCAAAAATTCAGTGGTTAGTTTACCAGTGGCGGCATAGCTCATTCTGAAAACTAAAAAGGGCTATATCTTCTTATTTAGGCCGAATCGGAAAAAATGGTAGAGGAAAAAAGTGTTTCTTTCGACCCCAGGAATATACGGTTAAAATATATGTACAAGTCAAAGACTCACCCTGTATATGGAAAAAACTCATTTCCAAGACCCCTTATTATTCCAGTACTTCTGAACTGAAGGACTACATTATTAACTCCCCTGTGTAATGCCGTTCCACCAAAACTCCAGCATAAACACAAAAATAGACCAGTTCAAAGACCTAACAACGACCGGTAAGAAAAATGAAAATCTCCATAAAGAATCAAATTATAGGTTGGCATGAACCCTTTTAACCTGCGCCGTTGCCATATTTCACGGTGCGGAAATGATGTCATGCCGAAAACCAATTGGCCGATACGTTGTATGGTTTCCTTTCGACTCCATCGTAACGTGGGGCCATAAAATAATGCCCGTGCGGTTGATAAACTTCCTGCGAATCAATTTTCGCGGTGTTATTCTCTTATCGTCGGCGTAAAGGTGGCTAGGGACTACCACATTTTTCATGAGGTTTCTCTTCGGGATCGATTTTCAGGGGTATTTTCGGTTATAGGTCGCTGTGAGAAACTTATACAGGATAATGAGAGCTCTAGTTCCATACGAACAACCTTCTTCCATAGCATGAACCTTGAACGAAGTAACGAGATGTTTACCATTTGTCGCATTGACCGAAGCGTACTTACATTTTGCAAATTTTACATCTTCAGTCAACGACGCGGATCGCTCAGGGTAACATCAGTTGACATGGTAATTGATGAAAAGAGGTTTAACGCGTAACATCGACATGAATACAAAAATAATGAAAGCAGAGAATAATATTAATCGAATTGAAATCAACCAATATTAAACTCATACTTCAGAGCTTATCTCGTCCTCGTTCAAGGTAAAATGCAAGGAAGTGGTATCAAACAGTGCACCTATGGATGGCCGTTTCGTCCTTATTAGGACTCAATAGCACAGGATAGCTCTGAATGATACAAGGTTTTCTTGGAATTTAAAACGAAGTGGCACCTTCTTTCAGGTATAAATATACCGAAGACGCCATCTCTAGTTCCATACGAACAACCTACTTCCATAGCATGAAACTTGAACGAAGTAGAAGAGATTACCATTTGTCGCATTGACCGAAGCGTACTTGCATTTCGCAAATTTTACATCTTCAGTCCTTATAAGGACGAAATGGCCATCCATAGGTGCTCTGTTTGATACCACTTCCTTGCATTTTACCTTGAACGAGGACGATATTAGCTCCGAAGTATGACTTTAATATTGGTTTGATTTCAATAGATTAATATTATTCTCTGCTTCCATTATTTTCTATTCATGGCGATGGTACGCGTTACATATTATACCTTCATAACCATAAATTTTCGGACCATGATTCACTGGATACATTTTGTCTAGTATATCCCCTGAATGATCTGGCGCCTATTGCCCCAAATACTTTGCGCCCATTGTTTTCTTGTCCCCCAGAACAAAATAATCACCAGCCGCCTCTGATCTGCTTGCTTATGACAACCAGAGAGATGAACGTATACAGGCGTGCAATTAAGCGAGAGAAGAGGCGAAGCCATGTAAATCTTCCTCGCAGGCACTCGGTAATATGCATGAGGGGAAAAATGGAGTATTTTGGCCCGCTTATTCAGACGCGAGGAACGATCTGGAATCTCATATTCTCGATTTTGGGGTCATATTTGCATTTCTGCCAATATGCATCTTGTTATGACCATGCCGGATATGGGGAGATGTATTTGTTCTAGCTGAATGGAATTGGTCGGATTGGCTAGAACGAGGGTCTATGGGAAGTCGAAAACGATCTCAAACAGCGCTGACAGGCTGAGTAAATCAGTTCAGTTGTAGCTGTACAGGGTGATTCACTTATCTTGGTAAAATATTTTTTCTCGAAAAGGGATGAATATTTTTTTATTCTGTTGACGGTATTTGGTACAAGTCAATGTTGACTTGAGATGTGCGTAAAAGCCGGAGAACGGAACTATCACATTTTTTTCTCCAGGGTCAAACCTTTTTTTATTATGCCATTCGAAAGATAATTTAATTCTAAATATTTCTTCTTCATACCATTTTTTTCTATTTCTTACGGTCAGCGACCTGCAGCGTGTTTTATGTTAATTCCATTCCATTTATTTTTTTTGTATTGTGACAGTATGCCTTGATTTAAAGACATAGATATGATTGTGTTTTTTAAAATCAAAAATACTATTTCTCCATCATTATATTACAATCATTTTTTTTTAATAACAAACGAAACATGTCCAATCATATGTTCTATATACCGGCCATTATGATCCATACATAGATTATATTATCTTTTCCTTATTTCATTATACATAAGTTACTTTGGCCAAAATATTAGGGTCCACATGGACAGAGTTACTTATAATGAACTAAGGAAAAGATATAATTTATGTATGAATCATAATGGCCGCCATATAGAATATGTATATGATTTGACATGTGTTGGGTAGAGTTGTAATATTCGAAAAAAACATGAAAAAGTGGACTGTACAATAATTAAAATATCCCAACATAAACGATAAGATAAATATGGTCTAAAAACATATAAATTCTTACCAATCTCAGCAGAATGAATCAAACTGGATCTGATGTTATCTCCACTTACCATGAACAGATTGATCGTACAGATGCTGCTAAGGGTTAAATGGACCACACTTATCCTTGCGATTTTATAAACCACACACATGGTAACTCAATATGAACTCGCGTAGTTTAACAGTTTTGAAAGCAGAATGGAATAATCGAAAAATTAAATTGATTAATGCAATTAGCACGTAATAAATCGATAATAATTAGGAAGCAGAGTAATATGTCTTCACGACGGAATCTAGAAGAATACTGGTTTTCATCAGAAAAAGACATATGCTTTCGTCATGAAATGAAAAGAGAGACAACAAACACAACACAACTGAAAAAATCCCGCATATAAAATGGGGAAAACGAATAAATATAATATTATTATTACTGAACGTAAGAATGAAAATTTGGGAATTTTCACTCTCACATTCACTTGTTGTGAACAACATGTTTCTACTATAAAAAAATTGTTTATTGTTATAAAATATAATATTCGATGAATATAATGATTGAGAAATAGTTTGCTATAAAGTCTCTTTGATTTTAAGAAACACTATAACATTTACGTCTCTAAATCAAGGCATACTGTAACAATAAAGAAAAAATAAATGGAATAGAATTGATATAAAACACGCGCAGGTCGCTGACGGTAAGAAATAGAAGAAACATTCAAAATTTGATTATTTTTCGAATGACACAATAAAAAAGGTATGTTCCTGAAAAAACATTTTCGATAGCGCCGCGACGCCTTACTTCTTAATTCTTTTATCCGATTTTTAAGCACATCTCAAGTCAACATTGACTTGTACCAAACACCGTCAACATAAAAAAATATTCATCCCTTTCCGAGAAAAATTAGGTTACCAAGCTAAGTGAATCACCAGGCACGTCATTTTCTTAAAGAGTGTAAATCCTTGCAGCCCTCCTTCACCGGCCGCCACTGAAATATATCTGTTATGTATATCGTAGTAACGAAGAATCGAGGTAATCGAGTTTTGGCCTCACGAGGAATTGTTTATCCGCGGAAATTTATTCTGGTATTAAGTAGGTGAAACGGTTTTTGGGAGACCTTGATGGTCTCCTCTGCTGGTGCGGCGAGAAGTCTTTTACAACCTATGACGTCAACGGCATGGTGGGTCGATAATATTATCATTATCTTGATTGCTATGAAGCGGGAGAAAGTTTTGGATTGAAGGTATGACGTGAGGAATTGTTTATTGTTGATGAGGAATGAATGGATGACGTTTTGTTGTTTAAATCGTGACGCTAAACTGGGTGAACTTATATCCATTGTCTGCGTATTTGTCTTACTAGATGTTTTGTTTCAATGGAGGATTTTGAGTTTTACACAAAATGTGTGTTCCATATAAATTTCTTGATATTATATGATTCAAATAATTCTTATTCGAAAACTTCGAATAATCATAATAGGATTATACAGGGTCTTTAAAATGATTGTAACAGCGCAGTTGGCTTTGAATTAATGTGTATTATTTTACGCAAAAAAAAATTGTTGTGTTGAATTGTGCTAGGTTTTTGCTGCTTTGTGCTGTTAATTTTAGATCTAATTCCAAGTGGTTTTCGAGATATTTCAAAAACCGAAAAAATGAGGCAGATCAGCACTGAATGCGAAAAATGATATTTAAATGATTGATAAAAATTGTGCTACACATATACTGAGTTGTGCGGTTCGAATTTTCTCGAAAGTCCCTCCCATTTCCTGAAAAATCGAAATTTGAGAAAAAAGACGTCCCAGCACCTTCGTTTCTTTTCTCATAAACGAATGAAAACATTTGTGCTGCTTTGTGCGGTAAATATTTCCACTAAAATTTTTCGTGTTTTCCTGCAAACTAGGAAAATGAAAAGAAGTCGTCCCAGCACTTCTGTTTTTATTCAAAGGAAATATGCTCAAAAAATTGTGCTACTCTTAGGCAAAGTTGTGCCGTAGTTATTTTCTCTAATATCCTGCTAATTCACCCAAAAAATAAAGAAATTAGAAAAGAGTTAGCCCAGCACTTTCATTTTTTTCAAAACCCAATGAAATGAAAGAAAAATTTAACGGAACAACAAAAATTTTTCCGAAAATCAAAAAGTTCTGGGCCATCTTCTCACATACCGTTGCCTGGTTTACTGTTTTTTCCTCCACCCTACTGATTTTTCTTATTTTCCCTCATATAAGAAGGAAACTGATGATTTTTCTGAAACTTTCACCAGCCCAAGTTGGCACAGATAGACGACCTACAATAATATAAAACAATTTTCGTCGAAAATAAATTAAAGTGCTGGGCTACCTTTTTTTTAATTTCTTAATTTTTTGAGTGAATTAGCAGAACTTTGCCTTTTGAAAAAAACAAAAGTGCTGGGATGACTTATTTTTTACTTTCGTAGTTTGCAAGAAAACACGAAATATTTATGGCACAAAGCAGCACAAATTTTTTCATTCGTTTGTGAGAAAAAAAACGAAAGTGCTGGGCTATCTTTTTTCTTGAATTTCGATTTTTCAGGAAATGAGAGGGACTTTCGAGAAAATTCGAACGGCAAAACTTAGTAGGTACATGTCTAGCACAATTTTTATGGATCATTCAAATCCCATTTTCCGAAAAGTGCTGGGATGGCTCATTTTTTCGGTTTTTGAAATATCTCGAAAACCACTTGGAATTAGGAAAAAAAAATAATCTAGTATCTCTGAACCCTTTAGCGTCCACCATTATGTAGAAACAGGAATGAAATAATGTAAAATGCCTTCTTATTGGTGAAACTCTTTATTAGTGACTGCAAATAACTTGCCTGCTCGACTAGTTTCGATGGGTGTTTCCCATCATTTTCAAGAGCCTAGTAACTAGACAAGATGCAGCAGTCTAGCACAGTTCTCCAGCAGGGACAAAGAATCGACCTTGACACATTTATGGTCTGGTTTTCAAAAAAATTGTACTGAAAAAATAATCGGCAGTAAACAGCACAAACCTGGCACAATTTAGCACAACCAAAATTTTTTCGAAAATCAAAAAGTGATGGGCCAACTTCACACACATTTTGAATTATTTTTACTTCGCTGCTTCCTATGCAAACTCAATACATTTATCAAATCTTTCTCTATATTTATCTCTATCCATCTTTGACATTGATAATTACCCGCATAACAGTGTGAAATTAATAAATAAATAATCCAGAGCCAACTGCGCTGTTACATTCATTTATAAAGACCCTGTACTACTCGATAAAAATTTACGATTTTAATCATCAGTCGAAGTTGAATCAGGACCAGAAATATCAGATAGAGTAAGTATTTGTGATTGTTCATTGAATACGATAAATGACATTACCATACCTTTTCAAAGTTAGACAATCCGGTAATTCTACAACTGCCATCAAAAAGCAGGTGCAAAATTTCGTGAAGATCTTCAAAAAATATACTGATGGACAAAATTAGCGCACCACCTAAAATTTCGTTATATTTTAACAATTGATATATCTTCCCAATCTTTTGTCGGATTTCAACGTTTTTTTCTTTTAATAGTAGCTCTGTTATTGTCGAGTTCCCTCCATTAAACAGAAGTCCAAAAAATAAAATCTTCATGTTGTACAGGGCGTTTGAATAATGTCATGTTTTATAGTCAAATTTTAACGTCTTCTGTGGGCAATGCCAGGTTGCTGAGGCATATAAAAACAATAAAGCGTTGTAGCCTAGTATCTCTTGGGTATTTTGTTTTTTTTTAAAAACCAATTTATCTTGAAGTCGTCCAGAGATATTCAACGTTTTATCGACTCTTGTATTTTATGCATTAGCCATGAATATCTTCGCAACCATTTGCCCGCTTTGAATGTTTTTTTTTAGTTCTAGCTCTTTTATTGGCGAATATCATACTAAAATGAGATGTTCAAAAAAGAGATGCATCATGCTGTACAGGGCGTTTAAATTTTCGGGTTTTTTTCATTACAGTTTAACGCCTTCTGTGGGCAATACCAGATATATGAGGCTTCTAAAAATTATACAGTGATGTAGCCTGATGTTTCCTGAGTATTTTGCTTTTTTAAAAAGCAATTTAATTTGTACCATTTCAGAGATATTCACATTTTTATAACATCTTGCATTTTTCTGTTCTTGATTTCTTTTCGATTATTTTTGTGTTTTATGTATGAAATGCAAGATGTTATAAAAATGTGAATATCTCTGGAAGGGTACAAGTTAAATTGCTTTTTAAAAAAGCAAAATACTCAGGAAACATCAGGCTACATCACTGTATAGTTAGTATAGTATAGTAGAGAAGCCTCAGGTATCTGGTATTGCCCACAGAAGGCGTTGATAGTTGATAGTTTAAAGAGGGGTTACAGTTCACTGCGACCTTAAGGTCTATTGTGCCCAAACACAGAAGGCGTTAAACTGTAATGAAAAAAAAACCCGAAAATTTAAACGCCCTGTACAGCATCATGCATTTCTTTTTTTGAACATCTCATTGTAGTATGATATTCGCCAATAAAAGAGCTACAACTAAAAAAAACATTCAAATCGGACAAATGGTTGCGAAGATATTCCTGGCTAATGCATAAAATACAAGAGTTGATAAAATGTTGAATATCTCTGGACGATTTCAAGATAAATTGGTTAAAAAAAAACAAAATACTCAAGAGACACTAGGCTACAACGCTTTATTGTTTTTATATACCTCAGCAATCTGGCATTGCCCACAAAAGAAGTTAAAATTTGACTATAAAACATGACATTATTTAAACGCCCTGTACAACATGAAGATTTTATTTTTTGGACTACTGTTTAATGGAGGAAATTCGACAATAACAGAGCTACAATTGAAAGAAAAAAACGTTAAAATCCGACTAAAGATTGGGAAGGTATCAATTGTTAAAATTCAACGAAATTTTAGGTGGTGCGCTAATTTTGTCCATCAGTATAAAAATGAAATAAAATGAGCAGAATTAAACCTGTCGAGGAAAAGCATCCAACTTTACATTTTTCATAAAAAATTATGTGCTTACCTTTCGCAAATGTACTTAATTGTATCAGTATTTCATCTGCCTTCAATAATTATGATTTACAATCCGGCTTACCTGAAACAAAAAAAAGATACATGAGTGTGTTTTCAGAAAAGTTAAATAATCATCTACGTATCGGATCAACATGATTTTTCACATTTTAAGAAGCATAGCTCAGCATGGTAATACAATAATATTCTTTTTCGTCTACCATATTTCCAAGATCAACTAGTTGTGATATCTATAACGAAGATTTTTCACTTATCAATTAATTTTTTCGATAGTTCCGAATTAAAATTCGATATTATTATTATGGACTATGGAGTGAAATTAATCACCAAATTAATAAACGAGCTGATTACAAGATTTTTCCGTCGACCACAGAAGAGTTGTGACATTAGCGTATTGCTTCTGAATACTTTTTCGAATATTCTTTGTTGCTTACTTTCATTTCTTGCCTCTTGAGATTGTGTTGCACGTAACTGCGCCACACGCACATCTGCATTTTTCTTTTGGATTTGGAATCTAGATTGGTTTGCTCTAAGACTCAAATTTGCACCTCTGCGTCTTGCTGGCATTTTGACTGTACTAATAAGTCAATACTAAACTTTATCTATTATTGCTCCTATACTTTACTTAAGTTATGCTTTAGTGATAATTCCTAATTTCACATTAGACAATGATTATTCGAACCGTCGAAGTTGTTCAGGTGATATTCATCGTAGCGCACTCTATTATGGGCAACGTTGTGGTTTCTGTGGCCGAGAATGAATATTTCTAACTTTTTAAACGTTCCTTAGACCTCCATGAACATTTCAAGACCAAGATAAGATAAATCCGTTCAACCGTTCTCTAGTTTTAGCAAAAAGTAACTAACAGCAATTGATTTTTGCAGGCCCCGAATTCTGGACAAGTGATCTCTCAATGCGTCTACGAACTTCATTGCGAGGTGTCCATTTCTGCAGGTAAAAGAGGGACTCGCGAAATGAAGTTCGTATAGGCTTAGAAAGATCACTTGTCCAGAATACGAGGCCAAGTTTGGAAATTCACATCTGAAACATACGATATACAATCCATCAGACAAAGAATTCTTCCGTCTAGTTGCACAGATGAATAGTCGAGATAATCACGTGCTGTAACTGAATGAATTCCGTTGTCTTATTGCAATAATCTAGTCTTGTCTCTCTCTTGTCGCAGTATGATGAGAACCTGCAGTACACGTATAGAATGATTTAATTTGTCAGGCTGCCCGTAATACTCGATTCAAGTATTTACTGTTGCCTACCATACTAAATGAATTATGCTCCTCTCAACGATAAGAGAGACAAAACTAGAATATTGCAATAAGACAACGGAATCCAGTGTGTTACAGCACGTGATTGTCTCTACTATTCATCTGTACAACTGGACGGAAGAATTCTTTCTCTGGTGCATTGTATATCGTATGTTTCAGATGTGAATCTCAAAACCTGTATAGTTTACTAGCGACCCGCCCCGGCTTCGCACGAAATGAAATTATTTACCACATCACATTAGAAACCTCAAAAATAACAGTACTTCTCCATTATTTAATGGATGTTATTATACATATAAACCTTCCTCTTGAATCACTCTATCTATTGAAAAAGCGCATCAAAATCCGTTGCGTATAGTTTCAAAGATTTAAGCATACAAAGGGACAGAGAAAGCGACTTTGTTTTATACTATGTAGTGATTATTGACAATCCTCACATTCTCAGTTTGATAGAGTCAACATAAATATTAATTTCTCTCGTCCTTCTCGTGAAAAAAATTATATTTATAGGAATATCACGCTACAATTTTTTCCACCACCATTATTACTCCCGCATTCCAGCACGGCCATTATGAAAAAAATAATCGTATATTCTTGGCTTTTTATACCCCCTTTCCAGTGGTTCGCGTCAGATGAGTCTGGTTTCAATATCATTATTTTTTCCACTTCTTCCTCTCCGCAGATTCGCCAGCATCCATTCCTGGCCATATCTGGAACGGAATGAAGACCAACCCTTATGAATTATTCCCTTATTGCCAGGAAACGTTCAATATTTTACTCAGTTCACCGGAGTATTCAAAAATGTTGCTTGGTTTCGGTTTATCGCTCAGATAGAAATGGGATGCGATATATAAAATTTGTTGAAATGTTTATCGCTACTACCGCGAAAGGGGTATATATTCTTATCTACCGAATTGATGGGGTTAGGGGGATGACCTTTCTCGTGGAGTGCTTTTTGGTTACTACTTTGTTGTCAGTTCAGATAGAGTATATGCAGTGTGTCCAGATAGGGTAGGAGGTCTTTGTTTTTGATCGTTCAACTTGAACGAGTGCTATATAGTTTTGCCAAAATGTCAGTCATTTTCGAATTTTGAGCAGATGATCTCAAACGATAGGGTTCGACTCCCTGATGACGAATTTTTGGTCAAATTCAATTCTGTCCGTGGGACCGTCCGGCCGTCCGTTAACACGATTATACTTTCGAAGGGATTGCCCTAGAGACTTGAGATTTTAAGGGTGAGTTCGGTTCCCAAATGCCGCGGTTGAGTTCGTCAACTAGCCAATTGGTACAAGGTTTTCTATAAAATATGACCATTCAAAACTTTTGTTTCTCAATATTTCAGACAAAACGGAACCAATCGAAATGAAATTTTGCGGTCACGTGTAAGATGCTCATAATAAGCCTCATGCAGAATTTTGTGGACATAGTGTAAACAGAACCATAGAAAATTCAATTGGAATATTGAAAGGAAGAACCTTTATATTTCCATAATAGGATATCCGATTCGAGTGAATTCTATTTTGTGAATGAATATTGATATACTGAATGTACATGAAAAAATCTTGTTACGGTTCATTTTTCCTATTGTTTGAAAAAACTCGTTTTTTGGTTTATTCCATGAATTGTTAATTTCAGGTTCAATTTTGCATCGTTGTCATAACATAATTAATTCCATTTCATAATTTCATTGCATTGTTCATTTGCAAATTTAAATTCTAAAATTCTCATTGTTTGATTGTAATTTTAATTGTTTAAGGTTTTCATCTCACTGTCATTTAATAATTATAGATTTCATTTTCAATTTGCACATAAGGTTTTCTAGATTGGTAAGTTCGTCAATGCATGGGTAGATGTCACTGTTGGTCAACCGTTTCATTTTCCTTTGAATTAATTCTGCGTATTATTGTGTATTTCTTGTAGGTTCACTATCAGTTTTTTTACTCGTTTTTATAACTTTTGAAATGTGGCTTCTGATAAATTCAAATTTTAAATTCATATGATTATTCTTAGAGATTTTCGTGAGTTCAGACATAGTCATAAATAGTAAATTGCAGCAGAGTTGTAGAAGTCAATTTGATATAGAATATTAGTTTAATTGGTAAATTCAGCTGTAAGGCATTATTCAAAATCGATTAAATTCGGATAGCCTAAAATTACTTTTATGGATTCTGGACAAACATAATTTGGATAATAACTTCGACTTCAATTTATTTGGACCAACGTTGAATGGTGACATCGACCAAGCCCATTGACTAGCTTCCCAAGGAGAAAATCCATTAAATTTTCTTGGTGGAAAAATCCTGAAAGAGCATTCCAGGCCTACCTATTGTCGTACCAGAAATAGGTTCACCGACCAGATCAAGAGGAGACATTCGCTCTAACTAAGTTAAGTCCCTCCGTATGGTTTTTTTTATTATTTTGTAATTGTAACTGTTATTGTGTAATTTCATAAACTGCATTATCACTTTCAATATTATAAATTATAAAGTCATGGAATTTTGGCAATGATGAGAAGTCTTCTTGCATGAATCATTTTCTGATATTTTTTTAACTGATTATGATGTTTGATTGGGTACTTTATACAATTGTACAAGTTATTTGCCGATTTTTGATAAATTGTTATTCCACACTGATTTAAGTATCTTGAATTTAATTGTAATAAACCAATTAACGAAGCATTTCTTTTTTTTGCCACATAGTGATTTCGAAGGTATGTACCCTGACCTGACCCGGTCTGAGCCAGAATTTGAGTAACTCTTTTATTAGTTAATTGTAAATCTTCATATTACTAATTCTGATCATATCTAGGTATATCATATAATAAAGAACGTGGCAATCTCATCATCTGAACCATAAGAAAATTTAATTGGAATATTGAAAAGAAGAATCTCCATATTTTCATAACAAGATATCTGATTCGAGTGAAATTCATTTTGTGAATGAAGATTGATATACTGAATGTTCATACAAAATCTCGAGAAGGATCGCATCACCAGAACCATAGAATTCAACTTTTCCGTTGTCAAGTTTTTACATATTTCAGTTTTTGAATAATTTCCAGAATATTATTCCGTTCAAGCTGAGATTTTGCATTTATATATTTAGTATCGATCTCGAGTCCTATACAAAATTTTGAGGTAATAACCTAATTACTACACCAATAAACGAGCGCTTAAAAGCACCTGCTCAAGGCTTTCTTCAATTTTTTTCATATTAGATTCATTAAGCAAAATCCAAGTAAATTTTAACATCATCCGTTTCTACATCAAAAAGGTACAATTGGTCAGCGCCTATACTTATTCAACTTTGAAAATTTATATCTTATCGATAAGACCGGTTTTCTGTGAAACGTTAAAAAAATAAGAGCCCCGAGTCACAATTTTTTTCAAATCATATCATAATATAATAAAGGTCTTTATTTCCAATAAATAGAAATCCCAAGGGGAAGTTCACCCAGAGGTGTTCTACCACTTATCCCTTGTTACAGTGAAACAATTTGGGCATAAACCATTTAAAAAGATAAAATAAAAAACAAAAATGTATTTCTGAGCATACTCAATAGTTCTACACTTTATCCTCGGAGACTGATTTTTAAAAACAAATTAGAGACGGCCAAGGAAGTAATTTTTTATGTCAATCCTGAATCGATTTTTGGTGAGCTGTTTCAGGTGTTCAGGTATATTGTTGTACAGTCTATAAATATTATATCTGAAACTTCTTTGAAAGGAAGATGTTCTGTGATGGGGACATGACAGTAAATTCCTATATCTTATATTGACATTATGAGCATCAGCTCTATACCTTAACTTACTAAAGAGATAGGGTGGACATCTCTTGACTACTATTTTGTGATAGGTACAGACAGCATAACATTCGAATCGAAACTTCATCGGCAGCCAACCCAACTCCTTCAGCTTGTGAGATACGTGATCAAACTTTCTGATTCCAAAGATGAACCTCACGCAACAGTTCTGAACACGTTGAATTCTGCTGAGAGACTCCTGGTCCAAGCAAAAAGCATAGACAGTAGAACAGTAATTAAACTTTGACAGAACCAAAGACTCACAAAGCAGTTTTTTTGTATCGACCGGTAAGTAGGATCTATGAGGAAACATCATTCTAAGAGCCCCATAAGCACCACAAATTACTTTCTCAATATGTTCCCGGAACCGCAGTGACTCGTCCAAAATCAAACCTCAGTCACGCGCACTTTCAACGAAATCGATAACACAACCAGAAACAGAAGGTTTGAGCTTATTCTTGACAAGTTGCTTATCGTTTCTGGAGCCAAAAGCAAGTGCATAAGATTTCCGCGCATTCAATATCAAACCATGCTTCCTCGCCACGTCACATAAACTACCCAAATCCTCATTAAGCATAATTTCCGCAGCTGTCAACTCATCAATGTAGAATATCGCGGCAAATTGGCTACTCGCAGTCTAAGTGTGTCCAAAATAATCTGGGCGTACTTCACAAACCTCCTGTATACAGTTGGTTGTGAGTTATTTACATTATGTCTATAGTCCGTTCACGAAAGGTTGAGCACATAGTAGGCGTTTCTTTATTTACCTGAAGTTGGCAGTATTTACTATCATAAAGTAAAATGAAGTCAACGTTGCCGAATGTACTCGGCCTCGTCCGACGATCTTGCGAGTTATCAGAGAACTCTATGCAATATTGACAACATTGCGTATCCATCTGACAAGTAAATAAAGAACATAACCTAAAATTTTAATATACACAGTGGAATATGCCAAACTTCCATGGCCAACCGACGGCTCAACCTTTCGTGAACGGAGTATATGCGAATACTTATCGGATATAATTAATTTCTGTAAAAATGAATGTATTTCGAATTCATATAAATCATTCCTGTATAACGATAATTGCAACATAGAAACTCATTGTGAGAAGAAGAGGGCAAAAATAGCGACAACTGCTTATAAAGGATTTTCCAATAAGAGGTGTTATTTTGAATAGCCGCTATTTCGTTGGCTGTAACGTTTGAAGCTGTCATTTTTAACATTTGACGAGTGGAAACTACGCCATCAATTAAAATGGAACGATACACGCTTCAAGAATGCATGGAAATTACTAAAATTCACTACAAAAATGGTGAAAATTTGGCAGAGACGGTTCGTAAAACTCTAACATTTTTGGGTCGTCAGGAAGCATCTTGTCGGACCGCAATGAAGAGAAAACCCAAGAGTTAGGTATTGTTAAAAAGCCTCTTTATCCTCAACGTGTGACTGTTTGGTGCGGATTATGATCCGGCTGAGCCATTGGACCTTACTTTTTCGAAAATGAGGCTGGAGCAACAGTAACGCTGAATAAATTGCGCTATCGAGAGATGATTAATGATTTTTATGACCGAAATTGGATAGTATTGATCTGGGAGACGTTTACTTTCAACAAGACGTCGCTATGTATCACATAAGCAACGAAACCATTGATCTTTTGCGGGAAAAGTTTCCGGACAATGTTATCTCACAAAGAGGTGATCACAATTGGCCACCGAGATCTTGTGATTTAACCACCTTGCGATTTCTTCCAATAGCCCAGCGTCGATTCAAGACCTCAAAGATGGAATTCATGAGGCTATCGAGGACATAGGGCAGCCACTTTGCGATGTGGTTATGGAAAATTTCATTAAGAGGATATGGTCCTGTAAGCGTGGTCGTGAGGGTCATTTGCCTGATGTTATTTTCCACCATTAACGGCATAGCTTCATCTTCATAATGAAATAAACATCCGATCATTCATATTGAAAAATGACATTTCTCTTTGAATATCAAAATAACACCCCTTATTGGAAACCCCTTCAGTTACTAAAACATTATAACCATTGAGAAACACGTTACCAGCAAATCCCTTCATAAACCAACGACATTAATATCTTACATAACGAAATCCCCGTATATCAAGTCGCGACATATTGAGTACTCGCAGTCTGGCCAACATTAAGTAAAATATCAACTCCTTATAAGGCAAAAGCACCGCCATTAATCGCAAAACTCTTATTCCAAGCTTCTTGTCCTTCCTACTGACCGATATAAGCGGTAGACTTGTGCCGTTCTCGGCCATTTATCAGTTTCTTCATGCAAATGAGAAGTCGAACACGCTCGTATTTCGCAAACCGGCCGTCCGCCCGGCCGCTAGCCAGTTTGAAGCGTGTATTATTTATCACCATAGTTTGGCTGGCGTTTTTCAGCACTAGAACGGTAATTGCTACATGGAAAATGGGACAATGGGAATCGGATGATGATTTAGGGTTATGGTTTTTCTTCAAACGATGAATCGTGTATAGTTTGCTGGGTTTTTGACATTTTTTTTCGCGTTTTTTGAGGAAATTTATTGTTGAGATCTCAGAGTAAAAAGTAAACCTAGAAATGCCTTCACGCATTTGTTGACGCAGCCAAGTAGAATCTTAGACTAACTAAACGGAGAATAGATGAGACACTAGTAGAATAAGCTTCAACGCCATCTGTTTTTGTACAACATTACTAGTTCATGAAAAAAGCTCAATTGAAAAAGAAATCTGTATCGTAAAGAAGCCTCAAAAAGAATTCTGTAGTGCACCTTTTGAATAGGTAGGTACACCCATATACAAGAGGCAAAAAGTTTTTTGAAATTAAATTTCCAAAAGGAAATCAGGAATGGAATCGTGCAAGTTATCGATGAGTGAAAACATTTATTTTCATGAAAATAATACCTGCAACGAACTCTCATCTGATTTTCTTTTGGAATCGAGAAATGAGGATCAATAATCAAATTCTGGATAGAATAAAAATTTATTAACTGAAATAGGTATTACCAATTGAAAATAGAGATTTATTTCATGAATATCTAATCAATAAACTAATAATTGCATTGAAAACATTTTCAAAACTAACAATAATGAATTTAATAATACAAAATGTGAGTATTTACCTACTAAACTTATTATTATTATTGAAAATAATTTTTTCGTGTATTAGTCTCCTCCTCCGACAGATGTCGCGGAATATACGAGTGGCTCATCTATTTTATTAGTTTGTCTATGGTTTATGACTAAATTTCATCTATTAACTACGAGTGCTTCTATACACTACTTTATCTATGGTTTATTCAGGAGAATTCTGAATTGCAAATTTGACATTAATTATTCAAACCGTCAAAGTTTTTCAAGTGACATTCATCGTAGCGCACTCTATTATGGCCAACGTTGTGGTTTCTGCGGCGGTGAATGAATTTTTTCTCACCTTTTAAACCTTCCTTAGACTTGCAAAAACATTTCAAGGCCAAGATTTTCGGTAGTCCGAGTTATTCGTGGACCTTAAAAAAAGGTGTACAACACCCAAAATTCTTTGTTATCACAGCCCCGAAATTTGTTCTGACTAAGTACGGCCCTGACAGTCACAAAATACTTTCATTTTATTTTCAATCATGATTTCTAATTATAGTTCATTGTAATACTCCTATTTTGTTATAATGTATGACAAACGCACGGAGAAAATCAATAGAATCAGCAATATAAGTGACAATTCAATATTTCTTTGACAGAATGGATTCTAATCCCGAAAAGTTTGTTATAACAGTCGTAGAAAAAGTATAGTGTGAAGCTAGAACACAATGACTATTTATTCATTATTATCATTATATCTCACAGAGCAGTGACCAACGATAGAACTTGTTGAAATATTCTTGCATCAGTCACTAGTCTGTTCAACCCAACAAAAACGAACCTTCAAAAAATGTTTCTTATCCCATTTTCCGCATCCAGCACCAATAAAAAACACCAGGAACCGAACCAAATTGAAATTTTCCCGGAACAAAGAAACTGAGTGCTTAAAATTCCGGACAAATGACTGAAAGATGATTCCCAAGAATTCCGAGGTCGAGATACTCAATAACGATGGATGAACGGTTTTCTTCGGCGCGCGGAGCTGATGGAAAAAGATGGATAATTGCAGATCGGTCCGATCCCTCGGGAGAGCAGGGATCGTTGCCTCAGATCGAAGGGAAAATTGCATTGCCTCGTTCGGGATGACAATTACTTCTTCTTCTTTCTCTCTCGACCGGAGGAGGAATGTAAATTGGAAAGATCATTAGAGGGTTTCGATGGTGGATAGGTTATGGGCCTGCAGTATGTACCAGTGCAAACAGCCTGTGAAATTTTAATAAGTAACACAGAAAAGTCTTCATAACTTTACGTATTCTTGAAAACGTATCTAAAATAGGTAGAACTGATATTGAGATAACACTTAATCTCACCTACAGGTTTAGAAATTCACATCGGAAACATACGATTTACAATGCACCAGACAGAGAATTCTTCCGTCCAGTTGCACAGAAGAATAGTCGAGACAATGACGTGCTGTAACACACTGAATTCTGTTGTCTTATTGCAATATTTTAGTCTTATCTCTCTTATCGCGGTATGGTAGGGAACCTGAAGTACACGAATAGAATTATTTAATCTGTCAGGCTACCCGTAATACTCGATTCAAGTATTTACTGTTGCCTACCATACTGAATGAATTACACTCCTCTCAACAATAAGAGAGACAAGACTAGAATATTGCAATAAGACAACGGAATTCACTGTGTTACAGCACGTCACTGTCTCGACTATTCATCTGTGCAACAGGACAGAAGAATTCTCTGTCTGATGCATTGTATATCGTATGTTTCAGATGTGAATTTCCAAACCTGTATATGTTCATATTATCAATTATCGATCATGTTGATCAATTCATGATATTTGTAAACAAACAATTATTCAACATTTATAATTAACAGATGCTATTTGGCTAAAGAATAAGAATTGAATTACAATATACCGGGTGTCAGAAACCCGATGAGCTAGAATAATATGAGTGGCAAATCTTAAAATTCATTTTGTGAAAACCGCAACCTTTTAAGTCAAATCGTTTTCGAGCTAGTAGAGAAAATTGGAAAATGGCGTCAAATGAAAAGTTCTCATAACTTCTTTATTACTAAAGTTACAAACAAGAAACCAAAACATTGTACAGGCACTTTTTTCCAGTAGATAGAATTCATCGAAGTGATCAATTTTTCTTCATTACATTTTGTTCTAGCTCATCGGGTTTCTGAGATCCCCTCACTAGACAACGAATTTAGGACACCCGGTACAATTGCCCAATCAATAGGTATATCCAATTGAGTATTGTTAATTTGTAGTGAGTTCAGAATGTTTTAAGTGATAAACACCATCAGACTCATCGAAGGTGTTTATTACTTAGTTATGATATTCTGAACGCATCAAAGTTGAACCCAATTTATATATTCCGATTGAATCGGCAATTGTATGATGTAATTCCATTCTTACTTTCTAGCCAAATAGCATCTGTTATTTATAAATGTTGAATAATTGTGTGTATACAAATATCATGAATTGATAATGGATATAAACATATAGATGAGATTAAGTGTTATCTCAATATCAGTTTTACCTATCTTAAAGGGCCCACTCACTAAGAGGGAAGCGCGAAGACTTGAATGCGCGTTGTACGGGGTACAGTTAAAACAGTGTGTGTATGGCGTAAATTTGGAATGCGCAATTATCTCCGTCGTGTGGCGTGTGCATTCTTCACCGTACGTGGAAGAATGACCAAAAACGACCGTGTATGGGCAACAAGTCTCTGCACGTTTCATATGTTTAGCAACACAGTGTCGGGTTCGATATTTATACCTTGGACATTTTTTCCTTAATAACAACACACGCCACTGCCATTATTATCAGATCTTTTTTCGACGTCATCTCACGCTTGTCGCACATCCAAACCAACACGCAAAAGTGTATGTGTGTGGGAAATATGAATGCACACGTTTGCTTTACAGCAAACGTGCAGATACTTAACTGCGCATCCTTCCTTCTTAGTGAGTGGACCCCTTTAGACACGCTTTTAAGAAGACTTAAGGTTATACAGACCTTGCTGTATTACGTATGAAAATTATATTTTTATACCAAAAAACAGAGTTGAGGTCGCATGACCTATAAACTCTTTACTCAATAGATATACAAAAACAACTGTGAAACGAGAAAAAAAATTGACACAAGTTCCAGAATAAGGAACATAATTAAGTGGGCTGTTCGCAGAAAACTTATAACCATTATTGATTATGATTCGAAGATAGTAATATTGCTTGAATAACAAGATTGATAGAAATACGCGAACAGAATCGTCCTTAATGTTGGAAAATGTTTGTTTCTTGTTTTCAACCTACTCAAGACCATATTACACCCACTTAACCCTTTCACCAGGTCGTAAACACTGGCCCATCACGTGACCCGACCAACAATCGGTCGGCCATAACCTAAATGACGACTACAATAATTCGAGCGAGCGGTAGTGGTCCCGCTAGGTGCTCCGGCAAATAGGGGGGGCGGGTTATTTTATAATCCCCCCGTGGACGCCCGTTAAATCTCATAATTAATTCAGTGGAACAGTCCATGTGAAAACAATTAATCTGAGGGGATTCGTGGCACGATAGTCCCCATGGGGTGATGTATATAGTGCTGCGGTAACTGCGCTGTTTCGTTTTTTTTTCGACGATTTCCCGGGGACATGACCGGTTTTCAACTCGTGCGTTTTCTATGATCTAGGGATCGTTAAAATTTGAATATTGCTCTATTAGCGTGTGGTTGAATAACATGTGAAAATTAATAGAATTAATGATATGTGTATATTCAATGGAATTGAATCCCCTGTAGTGGGGATGAAATAATCAGATTCACAACATATTGTTTCTGACAACAAAAGGAACGTGTTGAAAACCAAATAAAAAGATGACATTGCGGGACTAAAATGCTCATGTGTTTAATATATCGATTTTGTTAAATGTGTGCCTTTCTGCGGTTGGTTGAAAAAATGTGGAATATGCCTAGAAACGAGTTGTCTGTGTTCGACAGAACTAGAATTATTGCTCTCCGGCATAGACTTATAAAAGAATGGACAGGACATGGAGTGGGAATATTGACTTCAGACAAGGATAGAATAATATTAGTGCGAAGCACAGAACATATAATAAAAACATTGGATCATAGATATCTACGCATTAGATATTTTTATGTCCTGTGATTTTTCCAACATTAAAAGAGAGAGAGAGAGAGATACTGTGAAGGATGGAGTGATATTAGTTTAGTTTAGTCTATGCTCTACACTAATATTACTCTATCCTTCACATCTCTCTCTTATGTTTGGGGCACGAAACTTAGTGTGAATGTCACATGACGTCATGTCCACCCTTTTATATGTCTATGCTCTCCGGCAAAAATTCAGTGGCGGCTGCTCAGAGGAGGCCAGGTCTCCCCTAATTTCACTGCATTTTATTCAACTTTAAATTCAAAAATTAAGTTCAAATAAAAAATAATCACATTTCTATATCTGTATTATTTCCATCATTCTATCCACCATCCAAATCTCAAAATAATGAACAAATGTTTATTACTCAGCGATCTAAAACATTCATACATTATCCGCAACACACAATACATAGTAACGGATAGCAGGCAAACCGCTTAGCGGAGGAGGCTCGCCTCCACGAGTCGAGATTCGTTTGAATGTAACATTTCAAACTTCTTCGAATGAACAGTGCGGGAACCACTCAAACTTCAAGCTGTAGATCACGTGTCGGAGACCCGGCTCCGCGGCATTATGTTCGTTCTGGGCGAACGAGCTTAG
The DNA here is from genome assembly GCA_013421045.1 of Propylea japonica. NCBI lineage: Eukaryota > Metazoa > Arthropoda > Insecta > Coleoptera > Coccinellidae > Propylea > Propylea japonica. The sequence goes on from CM024243.1 coordinate 54,826,623, forward strand.
CCGAAACTGAACGTCCGATCGGGCCGAATCAACACCGGCGATCGTGGATGGAGATCAGCTGTTGTTTTGATTCCCTCCCTTTTTATTAACGAAGTATTAATCCTCTCAGCGTGCGGTTTGTGGTTTTGTGATATTTTTCGGAAAAGTTTGTAGATAAGATTTTAATATTTCTAGGCGTTAAACTTAATCCTTCTATGAATTTCATAGCCCATTTGGATGATTTAAGTATGAAATTGAAAACTAGAAATAATATTATTCAAGAACTTGCCGAATTCCGAAGGCTTCTTGGAGAGGGTTTTCGGTTGGACAAAATGAAGAAGAATCAATATACAAATAGTTTTTAAGTGTTATTTTTGTTATAAATGTATATCAAATGATATTTGCAGGATATGTAGATCAGAAGCTCTTATGAACAAGCACGTCAAAAATTTCGACATAACGTCAGGCCACCTTGCAATTTTGATAGTCGGTATTTCCATTTGTACCAAAGGTACAGGGAGATCAAATTATACTGAATATTCTGGTGCAGTAGAGTAGCTTTCACGTGACAAATTATGTTTCGTGACAGACAGTTCATAAGAAATCAAAAAACTGTTGCTTATGAACTCTGTTGAAATTCAGGACATGAAATCCTACCGGGTGTCCTGAATTCTTTGTCTAGTGAGGGGATTTCAGAAACCCGATGAGCCAGAACAAAATGAGTAGCTCATTTTCGGGCTCGATTTTTGAGAGAATTCATTTGCAATCTTTGAAGTCAAACCGTTTTCGAGCTATTAAAGAAAATTGGAAAATGGCGTCAAATTTATTTATTTATTTATTTATTATATGAATGAATCGAGTTGAGGACATACCTATAAACTAGAATTATATGAATTATGTACAAGCATACAATTGGCTACAAGAAAAAAAAAGTAATAGATTTGAGATGAAACAGAATGATTATGAGAAAAAAAAATTAATGTCTCCTATGGTAGCCGAAAGAGATGGCACAACACAACACTCGTTCACAGGTTCTCTACAGTGAGCACTTCCACCTGTCATAACTGTTTTTGAAGGCGTTGGCGGACGATGATTGGACAATGTTGTCGGGTAGTCGATTCCAGTTATGAAATATGCGGTTGGGGAGAAAATACTGTCGCTGAGAACACTTGAAGTTTTCACGACTTAGTTTTAGGATGTGACCTCTTAAGTTGTTGGTGTTCAAGGTAAATAGGCTGCGAATTTGCTCACCAAAGTGTCCCAGCATTGCTCTGAATGAGAAGATAAGATCCCCACGCATTCGTCTCTCTTCGAAGGAAAAGTTCTCATAACTTATTTATTACTGAAGTTATAAACATGAAACTGAAACATTATATAGGCACTTTTTTCAGTAGAATTAATTGAAGTAATCAATTTTTTTTATTACATTTGTTCTAGCTCATCGGGTTTCCGAGATCCCCTCACTAGACAACGAATTTAGGACACCCGGTACATGGAAAATATCGAAATAATAATAATTTCCATGGAATTGGAAATACCCGAAATCATCGATTTTACCCTCACCATATTCCAAAAACATCAAACTGCATTATCACGAGATACACAAAATTTTTCCCATATACGTATAACAAAACAATAACAACACGCTTCGTGGGTCATCAAATGAAACCCATTCGTTATTTTAGAATAACTCATATCGAATTCCAACCACTAATAAAAGTATTAAATCACAGTAACTCATATGGAACGACCGACTGTAAAATAAAACTATTTGTCAACGATCCATAAATCTACCTGTTCATTTAAAATAGGCATTGTTTTATTCGAATGCAGGATGACATAGAGCTCTAAACGATATCGCGCCTACAGAATATTATGTACATTTGGCATGGCCAATAAATATTCAGGGCCAATGACTAAACCGCTAAAACTATTTTCATATCAAAATGTATTACTCATTGTTTGTAATAGAGGCCGAGCTCATCCCGCGACGTAAAGAGGATGTTTATTTTTAAAATTTGTATTTGCGGGTATCGCGACCTCTTTGTTCTCGTTGTATGAGGCAAACAACACCGAATTTCAGAGAAAAAACTAGAAAGCACTGATTTAGGTCACGAGCTGAAGAGGCACCAGTTAATCAATATTTTTATCATATTTTCTGTGATATTGTGGAATCTTAAACACTCACCGGCAAAATAATCGATCCACTCAAAAAAATACATGAAAGGACCCCGCACATTTTGTATGGGAATTGGCTCCCGGTGGATTTGGCTGAAAATTTGATATGATGTTCTACTAATCCTTCTGATCAAATGTCTCCACAGTCACGAAGCTGAAAAATGCATACTTCTAGGAGTTTTTAGCGATTTTTGTATCCATTATGGCTTACGTTTTACCGTATTGGCTCCCGGTGGATTTGGCTGAAAATTTGATATGATGTTCTACTAATCCTTCTGATCAAATGTCTCCACAGTCACGAAGCTGAAAAATGCATACTTCTAGGAGTTTTTAGCGATTTTTTGTATCCATTATGGCTTACGTATTACCGTTCACACAGAAATGTTTGAGAATATTTCGTGATTATTGAAAGCAGATTCTGTCAATTCGAAATATTATCAAACATTTATGTGTGAACGGTAATACTTAAGCCATAATGGATACAAAATATCGCTAAAAACGCCTAGAAGTATGCATTTTTCAGCTTCGTGACTGTGAAGACATTTGATCAGAAAGATAAGTAGATCATATCAAATTTTCAGCCAAATCCACCGGGAGCATCCTATACAAAATGTGCGGGGTCCTTTGTGTGATTTCAAGTCCGATTCGAATTAATTGTTTTTCAATTGTAGCTATAGTCCGTTCACGAAAGGTTGAGCCGTCGGTTGGCCATGATAATTTGACATATTTCACTGTGTATATTGAAATTTTAGGTTATGATGTTTATTTTCTTGTCAGATTGATGAGCAATGTTGTCAATATTCCATAGAGTTGTCTGATAACTCGCAAGCTCTGGGTACATTCGGCAACATTGAATTTATTTTACGTTATGTCAGCAAATACTGCCAACTTCAGATAAATAAAAAAACGCCTACTATGTGCTCAACCTTTCGTGAACGGAGTATATATTCATCCTTAATCAACCACCAGTTTTTTATTTCAATAAACAAAATCTGTTTTTTCCCCTCAACTTTAGAACCAACCCTGGTGTTTTCCAGTTGTTCCACAGTGTGATTTCTTATTTAATCATCAAGACATATCTTCTCTTGACAATTTAATTCTTCTTTTCTAACAATAGCTCCATTTTCGTTGAAGATAAAGGATTTTCAGTAAAATATAAAATTTCGCTAAGGCTATAAGAGTACTTCAACATATTGAACCTAAATTTCTGATCTAATGAAAATAAACTGGAAGCTAAGTCAAAAACAGAACGTGTTTTCCGCTCAGATGCGGATAATAGGTGCAATTCGCCTCGGAATGTCCTAATTAAGATTTTGAATCGAATAGAGCATCATTGAGCTGCTGTAAAATTTCAAGAGTTGGTACCAGAGATCGAATGTTCCTCTCAAGAGCATCCAAACATGCCCAATCGGGTTCAAATCTGAGCTTAGAGTTGGCCAGTTGAATTCTTGCAATCAACCTCTGCTAAATACTTCCTGGCAATCCTAGCCACATGCGGTTGATGCGGTCGGGCATTATACAGCATTAGAACGAAATCGTCTCTTCTGAACTATACGGCAACCTCAGATTATTCAACTTGAGGAATTTACATGTTTCGTCCAGTCTAACATACTTTTTGAAAATCAAACATATGTTTTATCTGTATCGCACGCATATTCAACTAGGTCTAATTTGAAGGAAAACCTAAAATTGCCTCTTATGCATTCAAACTATTGTCAACGCTTTTTAACCTATTATTCAGTACCTAAAATGCTTAATTTATTACCTATTTATGTGAGGAAGTTAATGAGTGAAAAAAACAAGTTCAAAATTGAGGTTAATCTTTTTATAGAGAAAAATCCGGAGTTTTTCAAGTATTTGTTTTCTCACTAATCGATATATTTTTTTTTGGTGTTTACATGAAGTCTTCGCGGCTCATTCAGCGCTGATATGGTCCATTGTCTGTAGATTTTTATTACGTTCGTCCTTATTTGTTGTTCGGGGTGAAAGATATTAGCACACAAGCTGACAGCTTAGGCGAAATCTTTTACCCTTATATGAAATTTATGTAGATAACTTGTGGAAATATGTAGATTCTATTTGTTATCAATAAACTCGAAGGCGGTCATGCTTCAAACGGTGTATACGGAAAAACATGTCGCGCTGAAACTTCTCTTGTTTTATGTTTTCACTCAGTTTTCCGTTTATTTTCATAACGTTCGAATTGGAGAATAAATCTGTGGTAGTACTTTCATAGCCATAGCCAAACTGTAGAATTTGATATTGCTCTGAAAACCCTGTATCTTTAACCAAAATTGAGCTATTGTTATAAATGAAGAATTGAAATGTCAAGAGAAGATGGGCCTTGATGAAATAAGAAATCACATGGTGAAACAACTGGAACACACCAGGGGTGGTCTAAAATAAAGGTTAATACAGATTTTGTTCCATTCTCTATGAAATAACGTACGCCAAGTTTTTTAAATTCAAAACTGATGATTGATTAGGGATGAATATACCTACCACTGAAAAAAAATTCAATCGAATCGTACTTGAAATAACATATTTATGAATTAACAAACTTTATCGATTTTTTGAGGGGATTTTTGCCGGTTAGTGTATGTAGGCACGGGGTGTTTTTGAATTGATGCGAAAGATATGGAAAGATGATTCCTCTGATTATTTCATGAAAAATTTCAAGAAGAGCCCTAAACAGGTGCTTTTGAGACCTGGTTCATCGGTGTAGCAAAAATGAAAAAATTTTGTATAGGACTTAAAATTTTTCAATTTTATTTCACAAGATGTATCCAGGTTGCCTTTTAAATTTTAAAAAGCTCTGACGTGAAGTATTTTACGCGATTGTTCATATTGGGAATATCCTGAAGGCTATTGGTTTCATTCTACTCATTCATCTTTCCTTTTCAAATATCAAACCTACCCTGAAAATGTCAAGTGTTGAAGTTGTTCAAACAATAGAGCCGAAATTAAACGAAAAAAACCGACGCAACATCAGTATTTCTTGAATTTCCCTTGCTTCAAACATTCTCATTAAGGGAGTATTCATTCTACAGACTTTCCCTACAAACAAGACCCAAGTTTTCCTGCTATTTTCTAGGGGGAATACTTGCAAACTAGCTGAGAGGGATAAGAATAGTTTCTCTCGTCTTAATGAAATGGAAACAGTCCATTATCCTAATAAGCACCATTAAATCTTGCAACGCACACTGGATTCTTAGTAGGATCCCTATATACAATGCCATTTATAATAACGAGCTCAACGGTAAGGAGTAAGAAAACATGTCCCCCAAGTTATTATGTATTATTTGTACAGTAGAGTGGGTATTGAACGAATAAACTTAAGACCTTTGCTTGGACCTGACTTACTCTTGAAATAACAGGCTATTATCGAATCTTGTATTTGAATGTTTAATAAGATAAGAGAAATTCTATTTAATTTCTGAAGATGTATCTACGTTGGAAACAAAATTCAAGAAATTGCAGACACCTGGCTAAACGATAGCATGCTGCCTCTAAAGCGGCCTACAGACGATCAACTTAGTTGAAGACTATGTTGTCAACTAGGTTGTAAACCAAATGAAAGTGAAAATAGCGGTTGTCAACCAAGTTGAAAACATCATTTCAGCGGTGGTTTCCGTCGAGTGAACTAGTCGGCTGATTAGGAGAAATTATCGAAACATGGAGAGAGATCTTTCGTTATATGTTATTATAAACGATATATGTGACAATGTGGTGCAGCACAGTTCTTGAATGAAAGAATTTGGACCAAGGATTGGTACCACAATCGGTCTCATTTTTCCCATTTCGGTTTAATGAAAGAACTTTTCGAATTTTGAGCCGAAATTAGTCTCCAACGATAGGGTTCTGCTCCCTGATGACGAATCCGTGGTCAAATTCAATCCGGTCCGTGGAACCGTCCGGCCATAAACACGATAACTTTCTAAGGAATTGTCCTTGAGACTTGAGATTTTCAGGGCGAGTTTGGTTTCCAAATGCCACAATTAAGTTCGTTAATCAGCAAAAACTTACAAGGTGTTCCATAAAATATGACCATTCCGAATTTTTGTTCCTTAATATTTCAGACAAAACGAAACCAATTGGAATAGAATTTCTCGACCACATGCAAAATGCTCACAGTAAGCCTCATGCGAAATATTGAAAGAAAGATTCATTATATGTCATAACAAGATATCCAAGAATCGCATCATCTGAAGCATATATTTCAATTTTCTTTTAATTATTGATTTTTACATATTTCATTTTTTAATAATTTCCATAATATAAGTCTGATCATCCTGAGATTTTGCATTCATTTACTAAGCATGAATCTCAAGTACTATACAAAATTTTGAGGTAATAGCATTATTGCTCCACCAATGAATGTTCGCTCAAAGCATCTGCTTAAGGTTTTTTTTTATATATCTCGGATTTTACTCTCCATAATTCAGGAAGATCTTTCACCCAATCAAAGAAATCTACCCAAACTTGAATGTTTGGAATTTTGCTCATATTTTCTAGTTAAATTACTACCTTTCCTCGAATATTAACGACGGATTTTGAATACGCTATGGGATGTTCACTCTACAAGGTAGAATTCCAACTGGTGTTAGTTGATGACTACTATACAGACGCTCCAACATAGCCGTCAACATCGGGCTGCGCCCACCAAATATCAAACCCATTTGATCTAGCATCAACTTAGTCTTCAACCTGGAATATCAACCACCAACCAGCCTACAGACGTTCAACTTGGTCGTCAACATGCCGTGTTTACAACTTAGTCTTCAACTAGGTTGATCGTCTGTAGGCCCTTTAAGAAGAAGCGAGCAAAAAAATAGAATTGTAAAAGAATGACAATTTTGTTGGTACTTAATCAGAGTTGCAAATTAACACCCTTTGCTTGTTCCCTTTGCCATTTGCACACTCTTTCACTCACCATACATTGAACATCGAAATTTTGAAAAAGATATTGCTGAGATTCTGCATTTATATATTTGGTATCAATCTCAAATCCCATATAAAATTCTGAGGTATCAGTCCGATTGCTCCACCAAAAAACGAGCTCCTGTTCAGGGCTTTTCTTAATTTTTAAATGATAAAATTAGACATATTTCGAAGCCCACTCTAGACGATTCATTGAAGAAACTACAGTTAAAACATAAATAAAGGAAATTTCAAAAAATTCTGACACTTCTCAGACCTTGGGTCATCAGTGAAACAACCTTTTCCAGTCTTTTCTATCAATCATACTTGAAAGGTCAGGTTCGTTTCTTTTTTGCAATGCACAGAGAAAGATCGCAATAATTCTGAAACACCCACAAGTCTGCGTCCGGCAATATAAATCTGTACACAGTCGATTTATATTCATATCGTGTTTCTGAGGGATCCATCATAGTCAGCTTCTTTGAATTATTCCTTGTATAATGAAGGAAGCAGTGACTAAGTGAAAAATAATCCTTTTAAGAGTGCTCAGTGGCGTGTCAGTTAGCTTGACATTTTATTTTTGAGAAATGTTGCAACGGATTAAATATATAGGATGTTTGTTGATTTGATGGGATCCTTCGAAGGGGGTATACTAGACGTCATTTGCAGCGAAATGCGTCTTGTGAAGCATGGTCCGAAAATCTATAGTTACGAAGATATGGCGATTTTTCAACTATCATCAAGAAGATGGTCCTCATTTTTTGCAAAAAAATTCTGATAACCCGAGATATACAGGGTCATAAAACAGTTGAACCTGTTCTCCTCATGAAATGTTGATGAAAAAAAATTAGAATTATTCAAGAAAACTATTATGAACTTTATAAACAAATGTGAGGAAAAACTTCCTTGTTTCGTGAGCTTTTCAACAAGGTACATACGTCAAAAATTCCTTCTTGAAATTTAAAATTACGGACGAAAAACCGAAATGGTGATTTTTTTCGAGTCACTCAGATATCCTATTTTCCCCATTTCACAAGAACCATGGCCTACTAAGGAATCACGAGTGCAATAGAGGATATCTGAATGACTCTAGAAAAAAGTTTTCCGGAAATAGTTTTTGATTGTTGACGTAGGTACCTTTTTGAAAAGTTAACTTATCAAAAGGATTATGACTCTGGTGTGCAGTGATGGATCTATGTTTCATCAATACTATTCGGAGCAAAAAACAGTCCGATCACGGTTCAAGGGATCCCAACAATGCTGGCAGGTTCATTTTCTGATCTACACCGCTCAACAATTGCTAGGGATCACTTATGAACTTCTCTTCATTTGTATTTGTTTCAAGTTATCTCGTGAATATCTGTAAATTATATGTTCTCTAAGAGAAAAGTAAGATGTTTTGAGTTGATTATATCAAAGTCTTCCTCACTTCATCGGCTCTTGTTCACAAAATCGATTATTATCTGTAGGCTGTTACAGGTGGAGTGAAAAGCAATGTGGTATTTGTTATTAAATCTGTTTTTTTCTCTCGTTCAAAAACATAAGGTGACAATAATTGAAGAAACGAGAACAATATCGCTTATCAGTTATGCCGAGAACACGTTTGGCTCCTGTGCAACTGGACCAAATCATACGGTGGATACAAGAAGGTTTGTCCCAGCGAGAAGTGTCCCGACGGTTGAATGTTTCGCAAAGTGTCAAGAGTCGGGCTTGGAATAGGTTCATCCAAAACGACTCAGTAGCTTATGTTCAAGGGGGAGGTCGGCAGCGCAGTACAACAGCTGCCCAAGATCGTCTTTTGATCCTCAATGCTAGGAGAAATCCCACTTACCCGGCGTCGCGGCTCAATAGATCACTGAGAGTTGCAACAGGAGTTCTAATTTCGAACCAGACTGTGAGACGACGACTACATGTTCGTGGTTTGAGAGCACGTAGGAGGATACAACATCCCCGTTTGAATAGGGAACACCGGGTTCATCGACGGCAATGGGCTGAGGAGCACCGCAATTGGACACTTGAAGATTGGAGCCGATGTTTATTTACGGATGAGTCTAGATTTCGTTTGGTCAACTCCGATGGACGTATTCTTGCTTGGAGGGAAAGAGGTCGAAGGTATGCAGAACAGTTTATGGTACCCACAACAGCTTTTGGCGGAGGTTCTATATGTGTATGGGTATGCATTTGTTTGAACCAACGCACAGAGTAGGTTGTTCTGCAGTACACCACCATGACCAGCCAGAGATATCACGATATGATTATTGAACGCATAATTGTTCCGTTTGCGGCTGCCGTGGGCGAGAATTTCATTTTAATTGACGATAATGCCCGTCCACACCGTAGTCGTCTGGTTAATGAAGCGCTAGAAACCCATGCTATTGATAGGATGGACTGGCCAGCTCGCTCTCCAGACTTGAATTGCATCGAACATGTCTGGTCTGAGATGTCTAGACAATTGTCAACCTTAGAACAACCGATCAATAACCTTGAGGACCTTTCTAACGCTTTACGGGATATTAGGATGAATTTGCCCCAAAATTTTATAAATCGTTTCATCGAAAGTATGTCTCGCAGGGTAGAATGCTTGAGACGATCTCGTGGGGGACCAACTAGGTACTAGCTTAACCGAAACTTCAACCTTCTTGTGGTTTCATCATGAAATTTTTATGTTATTCAAACACAGAATTTTGAGTGTTCCTAATAAAGTCTTTTTTTCTCTCCAACTTTCCATTTTTTCATTCTTTTCTCAAGTGGACCATATTATCAACTGAAAATACTCTGATATCTGACTAAATTTATAATCTTGGAGCGAATATTTCAGAAATAAATTTAGAACAAGTAAGTGATCCCTATCAATTGTTGAGCAGATTATTTTTAGCAAATGATGCACCCATCTTGCGGTTAGCCTTCTCATACCCAAATCATTATGAAAAACTCAATCACCGTCCTAGTTGATATACCTACGGCATCAGCTATCTCACGCACTTCTTTTCTGATCGTCCAATACAATATCGTGTTTTTGAGCGTTGTTTTTTCCCAATGTCTGTAATTTTCTAATTTTGAGCCAATAATGGTCTCAAACGATAGGGTTCTACTCCCTGATGACGAATTCCTGGTCAAATTCAATTTTGTCCGTGGGACCGACTGTCCGTAAGCACAATAATTTTCGAAGAGATTGTCCTAGAGACTTGGGATTTTCAGGGTGAATTCGGTTCTCAGATGGCTCTGTCAACCAGCCAAAGCCTAAAGAGTGTTCCATAAAATATGGCCATTCGGGATTTTTGTTCCTCAATATTTCGAAACCAATCGGAATGAAATGTAACGGCCAAATGCAAGATGCTGATAACAAGCCTCATGCAACATCCAAAATCTCGTGGCATAGTTTCAACAGAACCATATAATATTCAATTGGAATATTGAAAAAATCTTTATATTTCCATAACAGGATATCCGATTCGAGTGAAATTTTTTCTGTGAATAATGATTGATATACTGAATCTTATGCAAAATTTTCTGGCTATAGTGTTAACAGAACCATCGACAATTGGAATATTGAAAGAAGAATCTTTATATTTCCATAACAGAATATTATCCGATTCAAACGAAATTCATTTAAAGAATAAAAACTACTATACTGAATGTTCATGTAAAATTTCAAATCGCATCATCAGAACCATAGAATTTAATTTTTGTAATTATTCATTTCTTACATATTTGATTTTTTAATAATTTTAAAAATATAATTCCAATTGTGCTGAGATTCTGCATTTTCATATTCGGTATCAATGTCAAATCACATATTAAATTTTGAGGTAATAATCTTATTACTCCACCAAAGAACGAGCGCTCAAAAGCTCCTACTCAAGACTTTCCCTGAATTTTAAAATAATCACTGAATTTGTTCGCTCAAGACATTCAAAACAAACTAAATTATTGATAGATTTGACTCAAATTTTTACAGTAAGCGTTTGAAGGATGACAAAAGTTAAACGAAAACTAAGTTTTTCGTTTTAGTTCCTCTAATTGCAAAGCTCACTATTATAACGAACGCCCGGGTACATAATCAGACCTCACGATGACCGAAAAACGTAATTGCCAATTTAACATGACCTTCGTTCCCAGCTTGGGAATTTCAATAAATCCGTGACTGAAAGCTACCAACGTGACAAATTGAAAATCATAATTTCGGCCCCAAGTGCGGCAAAGTGCGAAACGTGTTCTCGTTCGAACACCGAAGAACGTCATTTATCAGAGTGTTATTGCGGCCATTTCGAGTGTATAGATAGCGAGATCTCCGAGCTATTGCCTCACTCTCGCTGGCATTTCCATAAAAAATCACGCACCGTATATTCCGGAAGAGATACGAGCGCAATCTTCGTGAGTATGCTCAAAATTTCATGAAACGTCAGTTCGGTATTTCATCAGAAGCGCTAAGCGCGCCAAACGATTAACGAGGTGTGTTGTTTTCATTAAAGAAATTGAAGAAAGCACTGTTATAAAGTCAAAACTCTTTGATCGCTTGTTATGTTAAAAAAATTTAAGAAAACCCCTGAGCAGGAGCTTTTGAGCGCTGTTTTTTTGGTGAAGCTATAAGACTATTACCGCAAAATTTTATAAGGGGATTTAAAAGTGATAACAAATATATAAATGCAGAATCTCAGCACAATCGGAATTTGGAATCTGGAAATTTTTCAGAAAATGAAATATGTCAAAAATATAAATTGAAAAATTAAATTCTATGGTTCTGGTGATGCGATCCCCTAAAAATTTCGAATGAACATTCATTATATCAGTTTTGATTCACGAAATAAATTTCATTTGAATCGGTTATTCTGTTATGGAAATATTAGGCCTTTTCGGATACTTACTCGGGTTAACTCGATCCCTAACCTTCGCGTTCGTTTACCTACCCCGAACATCCAACCTGTGTTCGGAAAGTACACTGACCCAGGTTGATTTACCGTAACCCTAACCCTACTCGAGAGCAGGGTTATACAGTAACCGCATGCGCACTGCAGTTTAATTTTGTATTTGAAAGAGGCGGAATTAGTCTTCTACTCTTCTCCTAGTAATTTCATATATTATATTCCTAAATATTATCGAAAGAGAAGAGAATTCAGCTCAATATAAAACGTGTGGTACCATAAGCCAAGAAAATGATGTGAAATTACTTCTTCATAACTTTGTATACATATTTTTCTGTGCTAAGCTACAGCTTTCTTTACTTCTCTAGTTCTCTTCTTTAGTTACTCGAAGATGACATTAAACATGGGAGGGCACGCTAGAAATTGGAAGAAAGATTTCACGAAAGCCAATAAATGCAAGCAGAGCTAAATATTTATCGAAGGAAAAATGCACCTTTCTGCAAGACAATGCACCAGTTAATGAAAACGATTGCAAAAATCCATGATCTAAGCCTCAAATTGCTTTCTCGTCTCTCAAGCTTTCCATATTTATCACTAAGCGATTATTTCTCGTTTCCAAAGAAGAGATCGCTCTAGTTCAATAGTATATTCAACAACGGCACGGGTTCCATCTAGACATCATGAAGCACAAATTTGCCTTCCAAACTCATCACAATAATTCTTTCTATAATTTTTTCAACGCGTTTTAAGTATTTCAAGCTTCTATCAAAACTTTCATTTATGTTTGAACAGATTTCATCATCTTAAATAGTAAGACCTGACTATAAAAATGATAACTTTGTCCTAAGCACTCCGCCTACAGTTTCAACCACGCTGAAAGCCCATAACCTGTACGGTTACTTTGATGATGGTTCAATCTCAATGCACCGTAAACAGAGCCTCGGTCTAGACGAAGTTCAACAAGGGGGACTGAGTGTTTGTTTTTAGACCACTCAATTTGTCCATGTCCTTACCTCACTTCATGCCGAGACCCTGGAATAAATAGCCGGCCCCAACTACGCCATTCTGTCTGGATGGCCGGTAACCACTTTAATGGCGGGTGTTTGTCATACGTCGGCGTTGTTTTAGTCATAGTTTCAAAGTTTTAGCTGAGGAATATGTAAACGGAGCACTATACATCGTTCATCTGATACGGCTGAATATCTGGAAAGATATAAACTAAGAGCTTTCTGTGTTGGCTTAATAGTTTACATCTGGATATCCGAAATATACCTTTTCTGGACCTGAAACGTCTGAACAACAGAATATCGTTCAGTATTTATCGGAAGTTGACGCAGAGGAACCACATTATCAGTTTCAGTTCGTCCCACCATTTGAGCCTATCAGGACTGAGGTTCTTGGTACACCGACTGTTTACCACGCCGCTCCCAAGTGAGGATTTTCAGTCCGTACTAAACATTATCAGGCATATAGCGGTCCTTAATGAATACGATGTAGGTTGGGTCACGATACACAAACACCGGTATGCCAGATTCGTGGTCTAAACTCGTCCGGCGCGAGCATCTACGTCATTGGGAGAATATTAGGAACAAATTCTAATCAATTCTCTCGAGTTCTAACACTTCTATCACGCAAATGCTATGGAAATGTTCCCAGTGACGTCACTCTCGATGCGCGTCGGCATACCGGTGTTTGTGTATCGTGGGTTGGGTGGATTCCTTGGTTGGAAGAGAGGACATAAAACGCCCGAAAAACAAGGCTTAGATTCTCCAACAGCATATGCCTAATATTAAACACATGAGGCTTTCTTACATTGGGCCGTTGTCTACTCGAGTGGCAATGTTTTCCACAACCACGACATCAGAGTGGCCTCTAAGTCCCCCAACACCCTGTACAGCCTTTTGGTGCACAACAAGGATAGTGTACCATTGTTGCAACGGAGTGGCGTTTATAAATTGACCTGCGGTGACCCCCATTGTAACATGGTTTACATCAGCAGAACGGGTAGAACTGTCCAACAGCGAATAAATGAACATCTTCGAAGCCAGAGAAAAGACAACTGCGACTATCTTTGGCAGGCATCTGAGATTGAACAACCATCCCTTCGATCCGGAAAAGGACGCCAAAATCATCCACCCGTCTGGCTTCGGTTTGAGACAATGCGTGTTGGAGGAAATGGAGATTTTCTGCCACATCAATGATGTATCTTTGGTCACTCTCAATTCCTTGTCCACACACGTTTTACCCCGCCTTTTTTATGTACTTAAGAGGGAGCCAAATGTGGAGAGGATTGTGACATCGGGGGACTGAGTATGTTGCCTTTTCACCCTTCTACGGAGCCACCTATGTGCTGACTGAAAGTCGAACCTCCCTCTGACATCCTGTCAGTCTGTCAGCTGTCTTGACGGCGCGCGGCGCGGCGGTGTACCTGCTTGCTGTAGCTTTTCGTTTTGTTCTGTTTATATTCACCTCACATGAAAATCTTTTAAATTTTTTCACTTGAATTTTAATTGTAACCGTATAATTTTATATGATGGCAAATATGTATGACGGTCGATTTTCCTGCCCTGGTGGAAACCTTTGACAGGACTGCTGCATCGTGAGTTGAACTCATATATTTCCGTTATTTTTTTCCATGAATTTTCCTCTTCCTCCGTTGCAGTCGTCTTGTTACTTGGCTCCAGAAGATGGTGATGTATTAACCCACCGAAACTAGTCGAGCAGACGTGTTTTTTGCAGTCTGATTTAATAAATGGGCTCTCACCAAAAGTAAGGCATATAATTAATTATCCTCTCCTCATTAACTAAGAGAAATTAACAAGTGATATAAATATCATCTTCTTCACTCAGTCACTCAAGATGCCATATTCAGTGGTATTTTCAACAATGGCACGGGTTCCTTCTAGATATAATGAAGAATAAAGAATTTGCCTTCCAAACTCATTCCGAAAACTCTTTCAGTAATTTTTTCAAACAGTTTTGAGTATTTCAAGACACCATAGACAAACTAAAATAATAGATGAGCCACTCGTATATGTCGCGCCACCTGTCGGAGAAGGGTACTAATACACGAAAAAATTATTCTCAATTTGATAGTTAGATGTCGTTGATGGAAATCCTATCGAGAAAATAGTAAGTATGTAAAATCGTTATTATCAAAAAACCTTTGAATTGTCAACTGATACAAGGAGTGGTTTGACACGTTCTTTTGAAATATCATGAATTTCGATATGCCTGCAAGAGTGAAGATGTGTTGTGTTATTGGATGTGAAAATCGAGATGCAAAAAGGTAATTTCAAAATATATATTATATATATTTTGTTACCTATAAGAATTAAGATAGTTTTCAAAAAAGTTTTTCATATATTGAATAAGTTTAGTAGGTAAATACTCATATTTTGTATTATTGAATTCATTATTGTTAGATTTTGAGAATGTTTTCAATGCAATTATTAGTTTATTGATTAGATATTTATGAAATGAATCTGTATTTTCAATTGGTGATATCTATTTCAGTTAATAAATTTTTATTCTATCCAGAATTTGATTATTGATCCTCACTTCTCGATTCCAAAAGAAAATCAGATGAAAGTTCGTTACAGGTATTATTTTCATGAAAATAAATTTACTCACTCATCGATAACTTGCACGAATCCATTTCTGATTTCCTTTTGGAAATTGAATTTCAAAAAACTTTTTGCC
The DNA here is from genome assembly GCA_013421045.1 of Propylea japonica. Taxonomy (NCBI): domain Eukaryota; kingdom Metazoa; phylum Arthropoda; class Insecta; order Coleoptera; family Coccinellidae; genus Propylea; species Propylea japonica. The sequence continues at coordinate 54,842,264 of CM024243.1, forward strand.
TCTTGTATATGGGTGTACCTACCTATTCAAAAGGTGCACTACAGAATTCTTTTTGAGGCAGCTTTACGATACAGATTCCTTTTTCAATTGAGCTTTTTTCACGAATTAGTAATGTTGTACAAAAAAAGATGTCGTTGCAGCTTGTTCTACTTGTGTCTCATCTATTCTCCGTTTAGTTAGTCTATGCAAGACACTATCCATACTTTCATTTAAGAATTAACAAATCTAATCATCTTGAACGGTAAAACCTGAGCATAAAAATAATAATTTCGTCCTAAGCACTCCGCTTGCAGTTTCAACTACGTTGAAAGCCCATAACCTGTACTGTTACTTTGAAGATGGTTCAATCTCAGCGCGCCATAAACAGAGCCTCGGTCTATGCGAAGTTCAACGTGTTGTTTTTAGAAAACTCAATTTGTCCATGTCCTTACCACATTGCATGCTGATCATCCATTCGTAACTTTTAGACGTGCCAACAGGGAAAAAATAATTCTGTGATTTTTTCAAGCAGTTGCATTCAGTCAAAGTATCTCGATAGCTCTTTCTGCCATTTTTGCAGCGAGTTTTAAGTAGTTCAAGGCTCTATCAAAACTTCCATTTATGTATGAACGAATTTAATTATCTTGAACAAGAATAGTTACTTATGTATCAAGGGAGTTATGAGGATTTTAACCACAAAGGGCAACAGATAAGTCCCGAGGGATTGTTAAGTTGCCCGAGGTGGTTAAAATCCAATAACTCACAAGATAGATAATTAATTTTATTTCATACTGCATGAAATATAAGAACCAAATTGTTCTGGTTTTCAGAACAAAAACGAATGGAGAATTGAGATTTCAAGTGATTTGTTGTAAAATTCTGAAAAATGATATGGATGGAAGTGAATTTCACGAACTGGAAGAGTTTCTCAAACGGAAAAGTAAAAGCAGCATGGAATTGAAAAATAAAACTGTAAGAATGTTGGCTGGCATCTCAGATGAAAGAAGGAAAACTTCATATTTGAATGCAGTCATTAACAGTGACAACTGTTCAATAGAAAATACTTGCAATTCGGGTAACAATTTAAGTGGTAAATTCGACAACTGTCGGTTTGTTTTTGTTAAAACTTTAGAGGGAGTTATAGCAATGTTTATATTTACGGTAACTAAGCATTTAATCCTCTATAGTCTATATAATGTATCAGTATGAAATAAAAATATTTACATAGAAGTGAAGCACTCCGCCTACAGTTTCAACCACGCTGAAAGCCCATAACCTGTACGGTTACTTTGATGATGGTTCAATCTCAATGCGGCGTAAACAGAGCATCGGTCTAGGCCAAGTTCGACACGGGAGACTGAGTGTTTGTTTTTAGACCACTCAATTTGTCCATGTCCTTACCTCACTTCATGCCGAGACCCTGGAATAAATAGCCGGCCCCAACTACACCATTCAGTCTGGATGGCCAGTAACCACTTTAACGAGAACTGTTTGTCATACGTCGGCGTTAGTCATGGTTTCGTTTACAGGGGGATAAAAATTAATTATGGCACTAATGAAACGTATCGCTGCAACGCTAAAGTCCATTTTGTGGCTGACTAACTTGATTAAGGCGGGGAGCATGCTGCTAACTGGTTCAGTTCGCTGTCATACAGGATGTGCTGATTGCTTAATTGTTTTATTGTCGCAGATTTTTATTTGTATACGGAGTATTTTTCCAGTTGAGTCTGATTGGTTTGACATCTTATATTTTTTCCGACATGAACGACACTGAAGTTACGAGCCAGAATCTTATAACTGTGTTTTTCAACTGTAGGTATGTTCATCCTTAATCAGTCTCCAGTTTTGAATTTCAAGCAGACTTGACGTACGTCATTTTATACAGGGTGAAGCAAAATCTGTTTTTTTACCCTTACTTAAAAACCACCCCTGCTGTGTTCCAGTTGTTCCACCGTGCGATTTCTTATTTCATCATCGAGCTACATCTTCTCTCGACAATTTAATTCTTCATTCATAACAATAGCTCAATTTCTGTTAAAGATACAGGGTTTGCAGCAAAAAATTAAATTTCGCTGAGGCTACAACAGAAATTCAACAAATTCAACCTAAAATTCTGACCTAATGAAAACAAAGTCAAAAACATGACGTGTTTTCCGCCCAGACGCAGATAACAGGTGCAGTTCGTCTCGGCATGTCATCATTAAGGTTTTGAATCAATTAGAGCATCACTGAGCTGCTGCAAATTTTCAGGAGTTGGTACGCGAGGTCGAATTTTCCTCCCAAGAGCATCCAAACATGCCCAATTGGGTTCAAATCTGGGCTTAGAGCAGGCCAGTTGAATTCTTGGATATCAACCTCTGCTAAATACTCCCTGGCAATCCTAGCCACATGCGGTTGATGCGGTCGGGCATTATAAAGCATTAGCAAGAAATCGTCTCCAATAAACGGTGCATACCGAACAAAATTATGCGCTGAAACTTTTCTTGTTTTATGTTTACACTCATTTTTCATAATTTTCATAACGTTCGAATATAAGGTGAAATCTGTGAAAGTATTTTCATAGCCATAGCGAAATTGTTGAGTTTAATGTTGCTCTGCATACCTTGTTTCTTAAACAAAAATGGAGCTATTGTTATGAATAAATTATTAAATTGTTAAGAGAATATGTGTCTTGATGATGAAATGAGAACTAATACGGTGGAACAACTGGAACATACCAGGGGAAGTTCTTAAGTGAGAGTAAAACAGATTTTGTTTCACCCTGTATAAAATTACGTATGCCACGTTTTCTTAAAATTCAAAACTGGTAATTGATTTAGGATGAACATGTCTACAATTGAAAAAAAATCAATCGAATCAGACTTGAAATAACATATTTATGAATTAACAAACTTCATCCATTTTTTGTAGATCGATTATTTTGCCGGTGAGTGTATTATCCGAAATTTTTATTGGTGCCTTTGAATACCAATCCGAAGAAATTATTTGATTCGAAATTCCCAACTCCATGCTTCATCTCAAACGGAAGATTCCAAGCTCTCCCCCGACATTTCCATAAAACCAAAAGGCATAAAATCAAAGTTGTTTTTTCATCCCCAATTTCGCCATAAAACATACCACCGCTCTCGACGCGAAATCCCGAGGTTTACAAGAAAAAAACCAGCCTGTCGAACCTGCCAGGAACTCATTAATCTCCCTTCTATCCCTCAAATTTCCATATAATCCCTTCATTTACGGATCTTCTGGCTCGGAATATGAGGTAAGAGATAAAAAGGAGAATTCATTTTTCGAGGGCAGAATGGAGGGCCCGATCCTTCGAAGAGGGGCAATCAGGCAATCGCACTGGCTGCTTTTCGATATCAAAGTGCAATTTAACGCGCCGCTTGCCTCTCAACGACTATTAGGCAGAGCGCCATCTGGCGTGGGACGTCGGAAACCTGAGCGATTTTATCGGGGAAGAGTTCAATGGCTGGGTTTACAAAAGAAGTTCGACGGCTGCTGAGGACAATGAAGAATCGTGGCAGGCCAATTTTTAATTTTGCAGCTTTTGTGTCGGTTGCCTGATGGCCTGAAGGTGCGCTGGGATGTGCTCATGGCTGTTCTAGACCAATATTCGCGATATTTTTTGTTGAACCGCAACTTGAAACTTCGTCTGGAGGGGCAAGTATTATATTCTAGCTATCTAGTCAATTTAAACTTTTAATTAATCTCTTTTTCCAGATTCAGCAGAGTCGGACTTGCTCTTAGGCCATAGAAACCTTATTCAGGCTTCTCCTTCTAAGGTTCAATCAATAATTTCTTTACTTGTCTTCGACCTGGTGAGGACAATGAAGAGTGGTGGAGGGGCAATTTTTGATTTTGTAGTTTTTGTGCCGGTTGCCTGATGGCCTAAAGGTTTGCTGAAATATGCTCATGGCTGTTCTAGACCAATATTCGCGATATTTTTCGTTGAACCGCAACTTGAAACTTCGTCTGGAGGGGCAAGTATTATATTCTAGCTATCTAGTCAATTTAAACTTTTAATTAATCTCTTTTTCCAGATTCAGCAGAGTCGGACTTGCTCTTAGGCCATAGAAACCTTATTCAGGCTTCTCCTTCTAAGGTTCAATCAATAGTTTATTTACTTGTCTTCGACCTGGTGAGGACAATGAAGAGTGGTGGAGGGGCAATTTTTGATTTTGTAGCTTTTGTGCCGGTTGCCTGATGGCCTAAAGGTTTGCTGAAATATGCTCATGGCTGTTCTAGACCAATATTCGCGATATTTTTCGTTGAACCGCAACTTGAAACTTCGTCTGGAGGGTCAAGTATTATATTCTAGCTATCTAGTCAATTTAAACTTTTAATTAATCTCTTTTTCCAGATTCAGCAGAGTCGGACTTGCTCTTAGGCCATAGAAACCTTATTCAGGCTTCTCCTTCTAAGGTTCAATCAATAATTTCTTTACTTGTCTTCGACCTGGTGAGGACAATGAAGAGTGGTGGAGGGGCAATTTTTGATTTTGTAGTTTTTGTGCCGGTTGCCTGATGGCCTAAAGGTTTGCTGAAATATGCTCATGGCTGTTCTAGACCAATATTCGCGATATTTTTCGTTGAACCGCAACTTGAAACTTCGTCTGGAGGGTCAAGTATTATATTCTAGCTATCTAGTCAATTTAAACTTTTAATTAATCTCTTTTTCCAGATTCAGCAGAGTCGGACTTGCTCTTAGGCCATAGAAACCTTATTCAGGCTTCTCCTTCTAAGGTTCAATCAATAATTTCTTTACTTGTCTTCGACCTGGTGAGGACAATGAAGAGTGGTGGAGGGGCAATTTTTGATTTTGTAGTTTTTGTGCCGGTTGCCTGATGGCCTAAAGGTTTGCTGAAATATGCTCATGGCTGTTCTAGACCAATATTCGCGATATTTTTCGTTGAACCGCAACTTGAAACTTCGTCTGGAGGGGCAAGTATTATATTCTAGCTATCTGGTCAATTTAAACTTTTAATTAATCTCTTTTTCCAGATTCAGCAGAGTCGGACTTGCTCTTAGGCCATAGAAACCTTATTCAGGCTTCTCCTTCTAAGGTTCAATCAATAATTTCTTTACTTGTCTTCGACCTGGTGAGGACAATGAGGAGTGGTGGAGGGGCAATTTTTGATTTTGTAGCTTTTGTGCCGGTTGCCTGATGGCCTAAAGGTTCGCTGGAATATGCTCATGGCTGTTTTCGACCAATATTCTCAATTTTTTCTTTGTTGAACTACAACATGAAACTTTAGCTTGAACTGAAAGTTTTGTATTGTAACTATCTACTAAATTAAAACTTTTAATTTAATATTCTTTCAGATTCAGCTGAGTTGGATTAGATCTTAGGTTATAGAAAGCTTGTTGAGACTTTTATTTTGAAGGTGCAATCAGCTTCTTACTCGTCTTCGACTTGGTGTTCCTCTCTTTTTCCAAATAAGCAACCTCTGCTGTAATCAGTATGATAATCAACAAGAGGATACAGGTCCAACCAAGAGAGTGTTAGCTCCTCTTCTGCAAGGGCCTTTTCATTTCCCTCAATGTTCAAGTGGGCAGTTTAAAAGACTAGAACCAGCTTGTTGTACTTTGGCATTGTTGTGAGGAATTTAAGGAATCAACGAAGAATCCTTAGAAGAGAGGCAATCAGGCAATCGCACTGGCTGCTTTTCGATATCAAAGTGCAATTTAACGCGCCGCTTGCCTCTCAACGACTATTAGGCAGAGCGCCATCTGGCGTGGGACGACGGAAACCTGAGCGATTTTATCGGGGAAGAGTTCAATGGCTGGGTTTACAAAAGAAGTTCGACGGCTGCTGAGGACAATGAAGAATCGTGGCAGGCCAATTTTTAATTTTGCAGCTTTTGTGTCGGTTGCCTGATGGCCTGAAGGTGCGCTGGGATGTGCTGATGGCTGTTCTAGACCAATATTCGCGATATTTCTGGTTGAACCGCAACATGAAACTTTATCTGGAAGGGCAAGTATTATATTCTAGCCATGTACTCAATTTAAACATTTAATCAATTAATTATTTTAAGAATATAGTTCCGATAATGAAATGGATCAGTAACCATCCGCGTATTCTTTACATTTTCACACTATGGATGAATAGTATGGAGCTATCTAGAAACATGAGACAAAAACATCTTATCAGAAGAGCGACTGAATTTAAAGTGAAGTTACAACATCGCAAAATGGAATATTTCGAACAATATCTATTCTTCAGAGATTACTTTATGGCCTACCTATTGCTGCATCGTATATGTGACATCAATCATACATAGATCTGCGAGACTCACCTGCAATAAAAAAAATATGTCATTAACATCTTTGAATTATTCATATTTCTGAAGACTAATAGCATTTGAATTGTAATAAAATAAGTGAGGTATTTCTTGACCGTGAATGAATATTTGGTGGAAGCTTTATTAGGATATCCTGGTCTTAGGAAATGTGAAACACTTTTATTTCAATCCAAGCTTTCGGTAAATTTTATTACCTTTTTCAAGGATCTATAAAAATAATTTACATCATTATTATATAAGGCTAAATTACAATTTACATACAAATATTGTGATTAAATTCATTAATATAGTTATAATTTTAAAGGACATATAAGTAAATTGTAATTTAGCCTTATATAATAATGATGTAAATTATTTTTATAGATCCTTGAAAAAGGTAATAAAATTTACCGAAAGCTTGGATTGAAATAAAAGTGTTTCACATTTCCTAAGACCAGGATATCCTAATAAAGCTTCCACCAAATGTAATATAATAATAAGGTTTTCGAACTTCAGTCCCAAAATGGTCCAAAACCTGTATGTAAGCTAGGCACATTCATGGTGAAAGACCAATTCAGTTCAGACGTTTGACCGATAATACAATAACTCACGAATGAAACACCCAAATGATGTCGACTTTGCGTGAGTGCTTTAATGACGAATTGTTCCTTAGCCTTCGTGCTGATGTTCTCCTGGTTATAGGTATTTGATCTAACTTCCTTCAGAGAATGAGAGTTCATTCACTTTCATGAAATTATGCGGCAGAAATTCAACTATTTTTATTCAATTTTCGATTTAGTCATTTGCAACCCTTCACAGGGTAATTAGTATTCCGACGTGATCCTTCGGAGGAAATATACTAGACGTCATTTGCAGCAAAATACGTCTAGTGAAGCATGGTCCGAAAGTCTATGGTTACGAAGATATGTCGATTTGTCAACTTTTGGAAATGTTATGCTTCGTTATCGAAAATAATTGTTTTTGTGAAAACGACTAGACTCTAAATATTCCAATAATATTTTTTTAAATGATACGAAGATGGTCCTCATTTCTTGCGAAAAAGTATTCACCTAAAATTCTGATAACTCGAGATATAAGGTCATAAATAACAGCACCTGTTTTACTTATAAAATCTTGATGAAAAAATTGAGAATTACTCGGAAAAACTAATATGCACTTGATGTACACATAAGAGGAAAAACTTCTCTATTTCGTAAGCTTTTCAAAAAGTTACAAACGTCAATAATTCCTTAATGCAGTCAAAAACTACGGCAACAAAACCGAACAGATACCAGAATTTCTCGAGCCATTCAGATGTCTACTCGTCCACAAAACCCTATTTTTCAGGCTTATGACGTTAATTAAAGGGTTTTCCAATAAGAGGTGTTATTCAGATATTCAAAGAAAAATGCCATTTTTCAATATAAATGATCGGATGTTTATTTCATCACAAAGAAGAAGCTATGCCTTTGATAGTGGAAAATAACATCAGGCAAATGACCACCACGACCACGCTTACAGGACCTTTTATGAAATTTTCCGTAACCAAATCGCAAAGTTGCCCTATGTCCTCGATAGTCTCACGAATTCCATCTTTGAGGCCTTGAATCGACGCTGGGCTATTGGGGTAGACCTTCTCTTTTACGTAGCCCTAAAGGAAGAAGTCGCAAGATGCTAAATCACAAGATCTCGGTGGCCAATTGTGATCACCTCTTCGAGAGATAACACGGTCCGTAAAATATCATTGGTTTCGTTGCTTGTGTGTCACGTAGCGCCGTCTTGTTGAAAGTGAACGTTGTCTAGTAATGTAATGACGTTTGTGAAATGCCTAATTCCGAAGAACGACGAAGAATGGACCAACCTGGGTTTTCTTCAACACTTTCGGCTACAGCAGTAATATTATCAGCTATTCTTGAGTGACGTACACTTGTTTTATTCTGCACATCACTAACTTGCTCCAACAGCTCGAATTTTTCCACCAGTTTCTTTATTGCGGTCCGACAAGGTGCTTCACCGTCTCTTCCAAATTTTCACCATTTTTATAGTAAATTTTAATAATTTCAATGCGTGCTTAAAGCGCGTTTCGTTCCATTTTTATTAATGGCGTAGTTTCTACTTGTCAAATGTCGAAAAATAACAGCTTCAAACGTGAGATCAACCGAAATAGAGGGCTATTCAAATTAAAACCTCTTATTGGAAAACCCTCTACTATAACCTGACAAATTTTCATCACACAAAGGAATGTATCTGAGCTGCACCGCCTGCTTTCTTATTTTATTGAAACGTATAGATTATATTTACTTATACCATAATTCCAAATCGGATTGCCTCAATCTTAGATCATATTACATATAAAGATAACAAATAGACTGATTTTTCCGTTGTCACATGATACCACACAGTCACGCTAGAACCTTATAAGACGGAATCCATTGTTTTCCGATTACGTCACAGATATCCAAGCAATACTCTTCTCTTGTTTCGTCTGGTTAGTGGGTAAGTGAGTAGAACGCATACTAGGAAACATGAGAAAATTGAAAATTCGATAGGCGAAGTATTGCATCGTATTTCAGACCATGTGCGGTCTGAATATTTCATCGAGGTTGATCCGATATGTTCGTCAGCATTTCCGGGAAGATTCGGATGATGTATTTTGTCGTACACATGTGACAGACGTGCAGTGACGTACGGAATTGCGAAGGTGACTTTAGGAGTGTAAATAAAATATGAAAATATGAGAAAATTGGAGGAGGGCCTGAAGTGAACTTAGTAAGGGCTAAAATCGATTTGAAACACTATGGGAGTCCAAATAAAAACAAACCTTCGATATATTGGGTAGTTATCTGTATTATAAAATAAATACTGCTTACATTTCCTACCTTTCTTTAGAAGACTTCATCAGAATAGGACTACCTATACGTATTCTGATGAAGTCCTTCAAATGAAATGAATATAACCTAGAAAATTCGAAAAATTGTTCAAACCGAGTGTTTTTTCGAGGTATAAAACTTGAAGTAGGCAAATAATGGTTCTTTGCGGAATACGTATCGCGCACTACCTTCATTTTGTCATCGACAAAATCGTCCATCAGAGCAGTTAATTCGATTAACCATGGAACGTTTTCGCACCACGTTTAATCTTATTGATAACTCGCATCCCCAGAGGGGAAAATGCAGATGTGCGTGTTAACATGACGCAGTTATGTGCAACACTATTGCAAGAGGCAATACATGGAATGAATCAGGGAAGAACATAATATCAGAAGAAAAGAAAAGTATTCTCTACAAATAATAGTTATTCAATCAACTAGGTTATTAAAGACAGCGACTAATGGTCAAGATATTTTAAAGTGTGAGCGGAGCGAACACGTTAATAGTTCGAGACCATTAGTCGCTCGATTAATAACCGAGTTGATCACAAAATTTTTCCGAAGATCTCAATATGAATTGTGTATGAATTCTTGATTGAAATACATTATCATTTTGCACAAGACTCACTTTTGACATAATAAAATTTGTATGTATCTATGTTTCAGTTACTTTGTGAACGGTTGCCATGAGGATTGCACATTAAAATAGCAGACATTGAGCATTGAACTGGGTCATAAATGATCAATTTAGTACGCATTAAAACCACCTTTTATTTTGAGATCGACGGAAATGTACATTAATAGCATTTCGGTAGATGTCGCGTTTGGAGCTGTCATTTTTTGACATTTGACAAGTAGAAACTACGCCATTAATAAAAATGGAACGATACACGCTTCAAGAACGCACTGAAATTATTAAAATTCACTGTAAAAACGGTGAAAATTTGGCAGACACGGTTCGTAAAACTTCAACATTTTTGGGTTGTCGTGAAGCACCTTTACTTGTCAGACCGCAATAAAGAAATTGGTGGAAAAATTCGAGCTGTTAGTATAAGTTAGTGAATGGAAGAATAAAACCAGTGCACGTCGCTCGAGAACAGCCGAGAATATTGGTGCTGTAGCCGAAAGTGTTAAAGAAAACCATGGTTTGTCCAGTTCTCGTCGTTCTTTGGAATTAGGCAATCCACAAACGTCATTTCACCGTATTTTGCATAACATTTGGATCTTAAGGCTTATAAAGTTCAGTTAACAGAAGAACTCAAGCCGGCCGATCATTAACAACGTCGTGTCTTTGCTGATTGGGTTGTTGAAATGCAGGTGATCACAATTGGCCATCGAGATCTTGTGATTTAACACCTTGCGACTTCCTCCTTTGGGGCCACGTGAAAGAGAAGGTCTACGCCAATAGCCCAGCGTTTAAGACCTCAAAGATGGAATTCGTTAGGCTATCGAAGACATAGGGTAGCCACTTTGCGATTTGGTTATGGAAAATTTTATTCAAAGAATATGGTCCTGTCAGCATGGTCATTTGCCTGATGTTATTTTCCACAATTAACGGCATAGCTTCTTCTTTATAATGAAACTAGCAGACCCAACAGACGTTGTTCTGTATACACAAAAATTCATTCAATTCGATCCAGCCGTTTAGTTGCAGAGTAGATGAATAACCTAAATAACGACTACAGCGCCATCTGTTGATCTGATTTGTGATCATAAACATACGGGCATCAGGCAATCCAAAATACATTCATACATCCCTGACACTTCGGTACCTTCTCCTACCCGCCTAGTGCCTACTTCGGAGACGCATTTTGGTGCGATTTCATCTTCAACCTGCCATATCTTTTGATGTATTCATCATAGTTGAATGATGTAAAAGGCAATTTCGTTCTAAATTAAATACTAGGTATGAACGACGTATTTAATTGGATAAAGATCAATACATAGCGTATTTATGAAAAAATACTCTCAAATAATGCATAATTTTGAGAAACATTCGGATACCTTCAAAAGGTTATACCGAGTAAACCTTGAAAGAGAGATATATGCTATCGCGGACTTTTTTGTAGAACTATTAAAGAGGTATATTCCGTCGTTGCTTCCATGTACGTCTTACGGTTTTTGCAGCTCACCTGAAAATACCTGATTTTGGTACTCATATTTATTATCATTGAAGTTATAGTGGGTTTCCTCAATTTTCTCGGTTGAAAAGTATAGCCTATGTTACTCAGGGATAGTGTAGCATTCTAAGGATGAAATAATTATTGAAATCGGTCTAGTAGCTTATGAGTTAACTCGTATCAACGCCACCAACCCACAAACATACAAATATTTCCTCTTTATAATATTAGTATATCACATGGGCTGAAAAGTCTCGGGCCTAACATATAAAGGGCGCTAGTTTTATTGCAGTAACCTTTTTTTCAGTTGGTACCAACCTACATAAAATTGCTGTCAAAATTCCATGACATTCGATTCATTAGGTGGTGAGTTATTCTGTTGAGAGTTTTTTTCCATTTTCATAACAATGGATCAAAAACAATTTCGTGTTTTGATTTTACACTGCTTCCTGATGGGAAAAAATACCGTTCAAGCAAAGCAATGGCTTGATAAGTGTTATGGGGAATCCGCTCCATCAGAAACAACAATCAAACGTCGGTTTGCTGACTTCAAACGTGGTCGTAGAGACACCGATGATGCACAACGCTGTGGACGTCCAAATGAGGTGGTAACACCAGAAAACATCGAAAAAATCCACAAAATCGTTTTGAATGATCGAAAAGTGAAGTTGCGTGAGTTAGCTGACATCGTGAAGATATCAAAAGAACGTGTTGGCTTTATATTACATGAACATTTGAATATGAGAAAGCTCTGTTCAAAGTGGGTGCCGCGTTTGCTCACTGTCGACCAAAAACAAGAACGTGTTCATGCTTCTGAGCAGTGTTTGGCCATGTTTGAACGTAATAAACCGGAATTTTTGTGTCGATATGTGACAGTAGATGAAACATGGATCCATTACCTCACTCCGGAATCAAAACGATCTTCATCTGAGTGGACACCAACTGGTGAACCTCGTCGAAAGCGCCCGAAAGCACAACAATCGGCTGAAAAGGTTATGGCCTCGGTATTTTGGGATGTGCATGGTGTAATATTCATCGACTATCTTGAGTAAGGAAATCCCATCAACAGTGAATATTATATGGCGTTATTGGAGCGTTTGAAGGCCGAAATTGCAAAGAAACGACCGCATATGGCAAAGAAAAAAATTGTTTCATCAGGATAACGCACCGTGTCACAAGTCGATCAAAACAGTGGCAAAACTACGTGAATTGAACTTCGAATTGCTCCTTGATCCACCGTATTCGCCAGATTTGGCTCCCAGCGACTACTGGCTGTTCACAGATCTGAAAAAAATGCTCGCCGGTAAGAAATTTCGCAAGAATGAAGAATGAAGTTATTGCTGAAACTGAGGCCTATTTTGAGGCAAAAGATAAATCGTTCTACAAGAGTGGTGGTATTGAAATGTTAGAGCGACGCTGGAATGATTGCATTGCTCTTGATGGAGATTACGTTGATGAATAAAACTAATTTTGAACCAAAAAAATTGTGTTTTCTTTGTTAGGCCCGGGACTTTTCAGCCTATGTGTTAGATAAACTATCATTTTTATTGAAAGATGGTAATTTTCTTTGAACATCAAAATAACACCTCTTATTGGAAAACCGTTTAGTATTGTATGAAAATCTGAAAGGTATTTCCGAAAATAAAAATAAAAAAAAACACCCATCAAAGAAAAATTATCATATCTTCACTCCATTACTCCGAAACCTCTCCAGATCCAGTTTCAGCACAAGAAATCCCCACCCTCGGGTTACGGCGGATTCAAGAGCCCGGCATACAAATATGCCTACTTCTGTTAAGTTATCGGGAAAGTTTAAAAGGAATTCGATAGGAAATGGCGCGCATCCCCGCCAGCAGATAACTCCTCGAGCATTATCCCCGGCTTCCAGTGGAAAACGACGGAACGATCTTCGCGTTCTTGAATTCGCGAATACTTCCGAAACTCAATTTTAAACATAAATTACCCGAATCTGAACGTCGCGTGATCTCGCGTAATGAGGTACGATTGAAATTTATGCAACGTCGCGGCGCGGATCGATATGGGTATATTGGTGGAAAAATTTAGAGAAAACCCTGGGTGGGTGCTTTTGAGCGATCGTTCGATGGTGAAGAAATAAGACTATTACCTCAGGATTTTGTATAGATTTTGAGATTCATGCTTAGTATATGAATGCAAAATTTCAGCACGATAGGAATTATATTCTGGAAATTATTCAAAAAATGAAATATGTAAAAATAATTAATTACAAATATTAAATTATATGATTCCGATGTTGCGATCCTCTTGAAATTTTGCATGAACATTCAGTATATCAGTTATGATTAACAAAATAAATTTCACTTGAATCGGTTATTTTGTTATGGAAATACAAAAAACCTTCTTTTCCATATTCCAATTGAATTTTCTACGGTTCTGTCAACACTATAGCCAGAAATTCTGCATGAACATTTAGTGTATCAATCTTCATTTATAAAATGAAGTCTTATTCATCCGAATAAGACATTTTTTTATGGAAATATGAAGTTTCTTCTTCTCAATATTCCAATAGAATTTTATATGGTTCTGTTTACACTATGGCCACAAAATTTTGCGCGAAGCTTATTATGACAATCTTGCATATGACCGCAACATTTCATTTCGATTGGTTTCGTTTTTTTCTGAGATATTTAGGAACAAAAATTCTGAATGGCCATATTTTATGGAACACCCTGTACGATTTGGCTGGTTGACGAACTTAACCGAACCTTTTGGGAACCGAACTCATCTCTCTAGGACAACCCCTTCGAAAATTATTGTGCTAATGGAATTTGACCACGAATTCGTCATCAGGGATTAGTAGAAATTCCAAAATTACAGACATTTGGGCTAAACGTTATAGCACTCGTTCAAAAAGAACGAGCGCTCAAAAATGAAATAAGTGAAAAATTCAATCCATTCTATGTTTCTGATGATGCGATGGACTTGAATTTTTGCATGAAGATTCAGTATATCAATATCCATTCACAAAATAAATTCCACTCGAATCGGATATCTTGTTATGAAAATAGAGAGATTTTTTAACACTAAAACCACAAAATTTTGCATGAGGCTTGTTATGAGCATCATGCATGTGGCCGCAAATTTTCATTTCTATTGGTTTCCTTTTGTCTGAGATATTGAGGAACAAAAGTTTTGAATGGTCATATTTTAAGGAATACCCTGTACGATTTAGCTGAAAATCGCAAGTCTCTAGGACAATCCCTTCGAAAGTTACCGTGTTTACGGCCGGCCGAATGGCCCTATGGACAGAATTGAATTTGACCACGAATTCGTCATCAGGGAGTCGAACCCTATCGTTTGATACCATCTTCTGCTCAAAATTCGAAAATTACAGACATTTGCGCAAACCGATGTAGCTTTCATCGGAAAATGCCGGAACGATCTTCGCGTTCTTGAATTCGCGATACTTCCGAAACTCAATTTTAAACATAAATTACCCGAATCTGAACGTCGCGTGATCTCGCGTAATGAGGTACGATTGAAATTTATGCAACGTCGCGACGCCGATCGATTTTCCATGGGGGGGTCGGTGTGATGGCAAAAAAAGTATTGACGTCAATTCGATACGTTTTTAGGGGGTCTTTGAACCGAATTATAGTTTTTTTGTATTGTTTGGATAAACGAAGCTGTGCGGTTGAGGAACAGACACAAAATATAGTCTACACCTTTTACAGTTGTAATTCAGAAAATCGAAGTTCGACTTCAGAAAAAAAATTGTATTTCAGAATAAAAATATGTAATTCAGAAGACAGACATTGAATTTGATAATAGTTCATTTAATTTCAGAAGAACGTTATTGAAATTCAGATTAGGAAGTTGGAATTCAGAAAAACAAAGTAGTAATTCAGAAACGGCAAGTTGAATTTCAGAAAAGGAAAAATGTATTTTAGAAAATGGTATTACATAGATAGAATACAGGGGACATATCCATGAGGAATATACGTACCTACTTCGAGTGTCAACAAAGCCCACAAGAACCTTTATCATTATTTTGCGACACCAATTTTGAATGAAATCATGTCTCAATATAATAAAACTGATATACCGTTTCATACATATATAATGATTCTGAAATAAATTCAATTAATTCTTAATTACAATTTTTTTTTTCTGAATCACAATTTCTTATTATTAATAGCATTATTGCTCCACCAATGAACAATCGCTCAAAAGCACCTGCTTAGGGTTTTTCTTAAATTTTTGAGCGCTAGTTCTACTTAAAAGAGTGCTATATCGTTTTGCCCAACTGTCTGTTATTTTCCAATTGAGCCGAAAATGGTCTCAAACAGTAGGGTTAGACTTCCTGATGATGAATTCGTGGTCGAATTCAATTCTGTCCGTGAGTCCGTCCGGCTGTCCGTTAGCACAATAATTTTCGAAGGGATTGTCCTGAAGATTTGAAATTTTCAGGGTGAGTTCGGTTCCCAAATGGCTCGGTTACATTCGTTAACCAGCCAAATCGTACAGGGTGTTCCATACAATATGGCCATTCAGAATTTTTGTTTCTCAAGATCTCAGACAAAACGAAATCCATTCTAATGAAATGTTGCGGCCATATGCAAGATGCTCATAGTAAGCCTCATGCAAAATTTTTGTGACCATAGTGTAAACAGAACCATAGAATATTCCATTGGAATATTGAAAAGAAGAAAACTTATATTTCCATTAAAAAATACCCGATTCAAATGGAATTTATTCTATAAATGAAGATTGATACACTGAATGTTCATGCATAATTTTGTGGCCATAGTGTAAAAAGAACCATAGGAAATTAATTGGAATATTGAAAAGCAGAATCTTTATATTTTATGTATTTCCATAACAGGATATCCGATTCAAGTGAAATATTTTTTGTGAATGAAGACTATTATACTGAATTTTCATGCAGAATTTTGTGGCCATAGTGTCAACAGAACCATAGAAAATTCAATTAGAATATTAAAAACAAGAATGTCTATATTTCCATAACAGGATAACGGATTCAAGTGAAATTTATCTTGTGAAGCAAGACTGATATACTTAATGTTCATGCATCATTTTAAGAGGTTTGCATCATCAGACCAATAAAATGTTATCTTTCGATTATTTATTTTTAAAATATTCAATTCTTTGAATAATTTAGAATATAATTCCGATTGAGCTGAGATCCTGCATTCATATATTTGGTATCAATCTCAAATCCCATATGAAATTTTGGTTTAATAGTCTTATTGCTCCACCAAAGAACGAGCGCTCAAAAGTTCCTGCTCAGGGCTTTTCATAAATTTTTCAATTATAACATCACTAGAAAAAATCGCTGATGAGATGTATTTGGACAGAGAGAACCAGACTATCTGACCTATTGAGCAGAAAAGTCAACAATGACATTTCAGCTGTCCAATCTACCGTTTTTATTATAACAAAAAAGCCACTCTTAAAACAGTGAAGTAGTGTTTCAAATAATGATTTTTTGTTAACATCGTATTATCTGACAGGGAGAACTGAAACCCCAAAACACTCGAGGGTTGGGAGCTTCGTTCGAACGTTAAAAATCGGTATGAGGAATTAGGGAATGAAATACGTAGATTTGGGGAACGATCTCTTTCGACGAGAGGGATAGGGGCAACGATTAAGTCGACAATAGAATCAGTTATTTCTTCCTGATCGTTTTAGCGGGGCTCAGGGGGAATCTATTGTTCGGGATGTTTTGGGTGCCAAAACAGGGAATTTTCGATGAATACACGGTTTAAATTTATTATTATCAGATTATGTCGTAACTCATGTTCGAAAGCACGCATAATTCGGAAAATGGTACAGAAGCCAGGTATAATTTTCGAAACGAAGAGTTGTGAAGTACTGCTGTTGCAGTGTTTTCCTCAAATTTCAATTGTATTGCAAATCTAATTAAATCTCAGTCTAGAATGAAGAATTGACGAAGAGTTCCTCAGGGTTAAATACAGGTTGTTTCAAAAAAAGGTGCGTAAATTCGGAATCTTCATCCTTAGATGATTTTATTATGGACTATAGAGATTGCTCTTGTTATAGGAAGCTCCATTTTTCTGTGCTCGTCAATAGTTGAAACCATAGAAAATATTGAAATTCAAATGAAAATGGGTTTAGGACCAATTTCAATACTCATATTGATACAAACCATACAATGTTATATATTTTTGAAATCAGAAAAAATTAAGCTGTCAGAAAATGACACAAAAATCTAATATTCCTATTTAAAAAACATAACTTTGGGTCATAGTTTCGTAATTAGAAATGGTGCAAAAAAGAGGAGCACGCCACTGGATTCTACGTAAAAAAGTGCCTGTATAATGTTTTAATTTCCGAGCTCTATCATCAGTATTAGCGGAGATATGAATTTTTTTCGATTTCGACACTTTTCCAATTTTCGCTTATAACTCGGAAACAAAAGAAGGTAGCCAAAAATGAATACTACTCTTGTTAGTTTCTCAGAAAAAGAGATCGAGAAGTGGGTATCAGATTTTGTCTATCTCCTCTGGTTTGAAAGTTGTAGCGATAAAACATCGAAATATGCCCACCCTGTACATCACAAAAATTAATTTCTATGGTTTTGATGATGCGATCCTCTTGAAATTTTGCATGAACATTCAGTATATCAGTTTTGATTCACGAAATGAATTTCACTCGAATCGGATATCCTGTTATGGAAATATAAAGAATCTTCTTTTCAATAGTCCAATTGAATTTTCCATGGTTCTGTCGACACTATGGCCACGAAATTTTGTATGAACATTCAGTATATCAATCTCCATTCTCAAAATAAATTTCACTCCTGTTGTGAAAATATAAAGATTCTTTTTCTTAATATTTCAATTGAATTTTCCATGATTCTGTTGACACTATGGCCACGAAATTTTGAATGAACACTCAGTATATCGAAATCTGTTCACAGAATAAATTTCACTCGAATCGAATATTTTCTTATGGAAACTTATGAAGTTTCTTCTTTTCAATATTCCAATTGATTTTTTTCTACGGTTTTTTCTTTGGTGGATCAATAAGACTATTACCTCAAAATTTTATATAAGATTTGAGATTGATACCAAATATATAAATGCAGAATCTCGTTACAATCGTGAATTATGTTTTGAGAAATCTTTCAGAAAATGAAATATGTAAAAAACATAAATTAAAAAAATTAAATTCTATGGTTCTGATGATGCCACCCTTCTAAAATTTTGCATGAACATTCAGTATATCAGTTTTCAGTCTCAAAATAATTTTAACTCGAATCAGATATTCTGTTATGGAAATATAAAGATACGTCTTTCAATATTCCAATTGAATTTTCTTTGGTTCTGTTAACACTATGGGCACAAAATTTTGCATGAAGATTCAGTATATCAGTTTTCATTCTCAAAATAAATTTCACTCCAATCAGATATCCTGTTATGGAAATATAATGATTTTTCTTTCCAATATTCCAATTGAAATTTCTATGGTTCTGTTAATACTATGGCTACGAAATTTTGGATGAACATTCAGAATATCTATCTACTCTCAGAAAAAAAAATCACTCAAATCTCATGGAAATAAGTTTCTTTTTTGCAATATTCCAATTGAATTTTCTATGATTCTGTTCACACTATGGCCACAAAATTTTGCATGAGGCTTGCTATGAGCATCTTGCATTTGGCCGCAACATTTCATTTCGATTGGTTCCGTTTTTTTCTGATATATTGAGGAACAAACATTTCGAATGGCCATATTTTATGGAACACCCTGTAAGTTTTGGTTGGTTAACGAACTTAACCGAGCCTTTTGGGACCTGAGCTCATCCTGAAAATTTGAAGTCTCTAGGACAATCCCTAGGAAAGTTATTGGGCTAACAAACGGCCCCACGGACAGAAGTAAATTTGATCACGAATTCGTCATCAGGGAGTCTAACTCTATCCTTTGCGACCATTTTCGGCTCAAAATTAGAAAATTACAGACATTTAGGCAGAACGATACCTATAGCACCCGAAGTAGAACGAGCGCTCAATACTCTTTCAAGTCACTCAAAATTAAACCCATGATGAGAATCGAAAATCTATCACCACAACTCGATTAATGCGAACTTGCACTGTCACCTGCCCCGTTTAGCAACTTCAGAACTGACACACACAAGATTCTAACATGATTTATTCAGTTTTACCGGCACCACATTGACCCCCAACAAATTTTAAGTTTTCCGAAGTTTCCCTCTATGAAGCGTTCCGAGCTGAATATCAAACAGGAAACTAATTTCGAACTTGAGCATCCTCATCAAGCTTGCTGTCAACACCTTTTCCCGTGTCTGGTCCTTAATGAAATCTGCGTAAAACATGAACATCCTGATGAACTCCAACATTCAAGTCGTAGCTTTAGAAATTGGGCGCGGTGGTAAATTCGAGAATTGCTAGCGAGATTTTCGTGGAATCGTCTTGACTCGATATGACGTTTTCATTTTGGATTCAACTGGGAAGTGGATGGTGGCACAGTTGATTCAATTTTACCTGAATCTGGGTCACTAATGCAATTTTTATTGGATCACTTGTGAGGAGGAATGATTTTAGAATACCCTGAATGTCGAAGTCATGACGAACAATTTCACGTAGGGATGGAACCGGACCGGATCCGGATTACTGAATCCGGCCGATCCGGCCAAATTAGCCGGAATTCCGGTCTGGCCCGATTTATATGAAAATCCGGCCGAATTTTTCAAGATTTGAATACAGTCGACTCTCGATAATTTGAAACTCAAGGGACCAACAAAAAAGTTCAAATTACCGAGAGTTCAAAATGAAAAGAGTTCAAATAAACAAGAGGGATTAAGGATGAAATTCAAATAAACAAGAGTTTGTTTAGAAGTACATACTAATAATATTGGATATTGTTATTATGTTATTATATATTATATTCTAAGAACATGATCTGTATGAGTATTTCATTTCGAAAAGTTTCCATATGAGTTAGTGACTTCCATCTAGCCTTGCCCAGGGTGTTTTCTATAATGTTGAGAGCTGAAGAGAAATCACCGTTTGTTTCTGCCAGCCCTCACTCGCTGAAAATTCTTAAATTACGAGAGCTTGAGCGAAAGACTTGACGATTTCATTTTGAAGGAAAAGCCAAGTCTTTGGAGCGGAAGACTTGGCGGTTTCGTTTTGAAGGAAAAAGCCAAAATGAAGCCGCCAATGGAAACATTGTTTCCTCTACAATGCCAAATCCACTGAAGTAAGGACTACTCGGGGCGAAGAAATTAAGCTTGACGAAGCCTTTTTCTTCCTATATTGGAGACACTTCCAGTGATTCGTTCCTTATTCTTCAAATCATGGACAATGTAGATGGTAAAATATCGAACTGTTTCGCAACATCTTTTTTCAATGTCCCTTTTTCCACCGCTTCAATAATACGTCAAAGATCCGGCCATGTTACTGGTCCGGTCCGGCAAAATCTTGAATTATACTGAAATCCGGTCCGGCCAAAAATTGCCGATCCGTTCCATCCCTATTCACGAATATATAGAGCTCTATTGGATTCCTCGTGTTCGAAATTTATTGACAGAAGTCACTAATGTGTCGTAAACTATCGATCTTTCGTGGTCACCATTCACTTGGTTGAGATATAAGATTAGATGAGGGCCGATAAGGCAAAATAGAACTTGTAGCACATTAAGATCTATTGCAACCTTGCACTGTTACCATTGAGCAGGCTTGCAATAACGATATTTTCTGTAATTGAGTGAACAGGAATGTCCTCTCCTCTTTTCCGCAGAATCTACACTTACTTGTTTATGGCAGTTATAAAGAGGATTCCAAATAACAGAGTCAAACTCCAACCTACTTCGTATCAATGCCTTGAAAAGGCACAAATGTTGTTGGACTAATGAAGCATCCACAACTGCGAATTATGAAACCATAAGCCCTCCGGAAGCACCAACAGATTGATATGGGTAACGAATGTGACAGCACCTTAGACAAAGGTTGTCTAAGGAGACGGAGAGTACCTCGGTGAGCACTATCAAAAATCACACCCAGATCCTTCACCTTAGCCACTCTTGGCAAAAGCTTGCAGTCTGCAGTGCTGAATAAGGAAAAATGATAGGTTGCTTACTACTCGCGTAAGACATGGTATTATATACCGGAGTGAACTTGGCAGACCATTTCTAGCAGACCGTTTGACGGAAACGCCCGAACGCGCTCCCCAGTGGCGCGCGGTGCGAAAGTATATTTAATGCTGAAATGAGGCAGATTTAGATAAATAATGAATATGTTACTCTCGGCTTTGATTTATAGACCAACAAAAAGAGGTTATGAAGGTGTCGACGGTTGGTTATCAGAATGAATTACGACAGATTCGCTATTTCGAGAAGTAAAACATTCAAAAATCCATATCTCCGAAAATATTCGCCGGCGCATAATAAGATTTGGTACGTACGTTCACAATATTAATATCATTATTCCCTGAAAATTTCATTCACTTGCAAAGGGATCCAGGGGGTTAAAACGCCCCCCTTAACATGGAAAAATTCATATCTCCGAAAATATTCGCCGGCGCATAATAAGATTTGGTACGTAGGTTAACAATATTAATATCATTATTCCCTGAAAATTTCATCCACTTGCAAAGGGATCCAGGGGGTTAAAACGCCCCCCTTAACATGGAAAAATTCATATCTCCGAAAATATTCGCCGGCGCATAATAAGATTTGGCACGTAGGTTAACAATATTAATATCATTATTCCCTGGAAATTTCATTTACTTGCAAAGGGATCCAGGGGGTTAAAACGCCCCCCTTAACATAGAAAAATTCATATCTCCGAAAATATTCGCCGGCGCATAATAAGATTTGGTACGTACGTTCACAATATTAATATCATTATTCCCTGAAAATTTCATCCACTTGCAAAGGGATCCAGGGGGTTAAAACGCCCCCCTTTACATAGAAAAATTCATATCTCCGAAAATATTCGCCGGCGCATAATAAGATTTGGCACGTAGGTTAACAATATTAATATCATTATTCCCTGAAAATTTCATCCACTTGCAAAGGGATCCAGGGGGTTAAAACGCCCCCCTTTACATGGAAAAATTCATATCTCCGAAAATATTCGCTGGCGCATAATAAGATTTGGCACGTAGGTTAACAATATTAATATCATTATTCCCTGAAAATTTCATTTACTTGCAAAGGGATCCAGGGGGTTAAAACGCCCCCCAAAACATTGAAAAATTCATATCTCCGAAAATATTCGCCGGCGCATAATAAGATTTAGTACGTAGGTTAAAAGTATTGATAACATTATTCCCTGAAAATTTCATTCACTTGAAAAGGGATCCAGGGGGTTAAGACGCCCCCCAAAACATAGAAAAATTCATATCTCCGAAAATATTCGCCGGCGCATAATAAGATTTGGCACGTAGGTTAACAATATTAATATCATTATTCCCTGAAAATTTCATTTACTTGCAAAGGGATCCAGGGGGTTAAAACGCCCCCCTTAACATGGAAAAATTCATATCTCCGAAAATATTCGCCGGCGCATAATGAAATTTGGTACGTACGTTCACAATATTAATATCATTATTCCCTGAAAATTTCATTCACTTGCAAAGGGATCCAGGGGGTTAAAACGACCCCCTTAACATAGGAAAATTCATATCTCCGGAAATATTCGCCGGCGGATAATAAGATTTGGCACGCAGGTTAACAATATTAATATCATTATTCCCTGAAAATTTCATTCACTTGCAAAGGGATCCAGGGGGTTAAAACGCCCCCCTTAACATGGAAAAATTCATATCTCCGAAAATATTCGCCGGCGCATAATAAGATTTGGTACGTAGGTTAACAATATCAATATCATTATTCCCTGAAAATTTCATCCACTTGCAAAGGGATCCAGGGGGTTAAAACGCCCCCCAAAACATTGAAAAATTCATATCTCCGGAAATATTCGCCGGCGCATAATGAGATTTGGTACGTAGGTTAAAAGTATTGATAACATTATTCCCTGAAAATTTCATTCACTTGCAAAGGGATCCAGGGGGTTAAAACGCCCCCCTTAACATGGAAAAATTCATATCTCCGAAAATATTCGCCGGCGCATAATAATATTTGGTACGTAGGTTAACAATATTAATATCATTATTCCCTGAAAATTTCATTCACTTGCAAAGGGATCCAGGGGGTTAAAACGCCCCCCTTAACATGGAAAAATTCATATCTCCGAAAATATTCGCCGGCGCATAATAAGATTTGGCACGTAGGTTAACAATATTAATATCATTAATCCCTGGAAATTTCATTTACTTGCAAAGGGATCCAGGGGGTTAAAACGCCCCCCTTAACATAGAAAAATTCATATCTCCGAAAATATCCGCCGGCGCATAATAAGATTTGGTACGTACGTTCACAATATTAATATCATTATTCCCTGAAAATTTCATCCACTTGCAAAGGGATCCAGGGGGTTAAAACGCCCCCCTTTACATAGAAAAATTCATAGCTCCGAAAATATTCGCCGGCGCATAATAAGATTTGGCACGTAGGTTAACAATATTAATATCATTATTCCCTGAAAATTTCATCCACTTGCAAAGGGATCCAGAGGGTTA
Source organism: Propylea japonica (assembly GCA_013421045.1). Taxonomy (NCBI): domain Eukaryota; kingdom Metazoa; phylum Arthropoda; class Insecta; order Coleoptera; family Coccinellidae; genus Propylea; species Propylea japonica. The sequence goes on from CM024243.1 coordinate 54,866,142, forward strand.
AAACGCCCCCCTTTACATAGAAAAATTCATATCTCCGAAAATATTCGCTGGCGCATAATAAGATTTGGCACGTAGGTTAACAATATTAATATCATTATTCCCTGAAAATTTCATCCACTTGCAAAGGGATCCAGGGGGTTAAAACGCCCCCCAAAACATTGAAAAATTCATATCTCCGAAAATATTCGCCGGCGCATAATAAGATTTAGTACGTAGGTTAAAAGTATTGATAACATTATTCCCTGAAAATTTCATTCACTTGAAAAGGGATCCAGGGGGTTAAGACGCCCCCCAAAACATAGAAAAATTCATATCTCCGAAAATATTCGCCGGCGCATAATAAGATTTGGCACGTAGGTTAACAATATTAGTATCATTATTCCCTGAAAATTTCATCCACTTGCAAAGGGATCCAGGGGGTTAAAACGCCCCCCAAAACATTGAAAAATTCATATCTCCGGAAATATTCGCCGGCGCATAATGAGATTTGGTACGTAGGTTAAAAGTATTGATAACATTATTCCCTGAAAATTTCATTCACTTGCAAAGGGATCCAGGGGGTTAAAACGCCCCCCTTAACATGGAAAAATTCATATCTCCGAAAATATTCGCCGGCGCATAATAAGATTTGGCACGCAGGTTAACAATATTAATATCATTATTCCCTGAAAATTTCATTCACTTGCAAAGGGATCCAGGGGGTTGAAACGCCCCCAAAAACAATGAAAAATTCATATCTCCGAAAATATTCGCCGGCGCATAATAAGATTTGGTACGTAGGTTAACAATATCAATATCATTATTCCCTGAAAATTTCATCCACTTGCAAAGGGATCCAGGGGGTTAAAACGCCCCCCAAAACATTGAAAAATTCATATCTCCGGAAATATTCGCCGGCGCATAATGAGATTTGGTACGTAGGTTAAAAGTATTGATAACATTATTCCCTGAAAATTTCATTCACTTGCAAAGGGATCCAGGGGGTTAAAACGCCCCCCTTAACATGGAAAAATTCATATCTCCGAAAATAATCGCCGGCGCATAATAAGATTTGGTACGTACGTTCACAATATAAATATTATTATTCCCTGAAAATTTCATCCACTTGCAAAGGGATCCAGGGGGTTAAACTCCCCCCCCCATTACATAGAAAAATTCATATCTCCGAAAATATTCGCCGGCGCATAATAAGATTTGGTACGTACGTTCACAATATCAATATCATTATTCCCTGAAAATTTCATCCACTTGCAAAGGGATCCAGGGGGTTAAAACACCCCCCTCAACATAGAAAAATTCATATCTCCGAAAATATTCGCCGGCGCATAATAAGATTTGGTACGTACGTTCACAATATTGATATCATTTTTCCCTGAAAATTTCATTCACTTGCAAAGGGATCCAGGGGGTTAAAACGCCCCCCTTAACATGGAAAAATTCATATCTCCGAAAATATTCGCCGGCGCATAATAAGATTTGGTACGTACGTTCACAATATTAATATCATTATTCCCTGAAAATTTCATCCACTTGCAAAGGGATCCAGGGGGTTAAAACGCCCCCCATTACATAGAAAAATTCATTTCTCCGAAAATATTCGCCGGTGCATAATAAGATTTGGTACGTACGTTCACAACATTAATATCATTATTCCCTGAGAATTTCATTCACTTGCAAAGGGATCCAGGGGGTTAAAACGCCCCCCTCAACATAGAAAAATTCATATCTCCGAAAATATTCGCCGGCGCATAATAAGATTTGGTACGTACGTTCACAATATTAATATCATTATTCCCTGAAAATTTCATTCACTTGCAAAGGAATCCAGGGGGTTAAAACGCCCCCCTTTACAAAGAAAAATTCATATCTCCGAAAATATTCGCCGGCGCAAAATAAGATTTGGCACGTAGGTTAACAATATTAATATCATTATTCTCTGAAAATTTCATTCACTTGCAAAGGGATCCAGGGGGTTAAAACGCCCCCCAAAACATTGAAAAATTCATATCTCCGAAAATATTCACAAGTGAATGAAATTTTCAGGGAATCCTGAATCCTGAATCATATCTCGGAGATATGATTTTTTCAATGTTTTGGGGGGCGTTTTAACCCCCTGGATCCCTTTGCAAGTGAATAAAATTTTCAGGGAATAATGATATTAATATTGTTAACCTACGTGCCAAATCTTATTATGCGCCGGCGAATATTTTCGGAGATATGAATTTTTCCATGTTAAGGGGGGCGTTTTAACCCCCTGGATCCCTTTGCAAGTAGATGAAATTTCCAGGGAATAATGATATTAATATTGTTAACCTACGTGCCAAATCTTATTATGCGCCGGCGAATATTTTCGGAGATATGAATTTTTCCATGTTAAGGGGGGCGTTTTAACCCCTGGATCCCTTTGCAAGTGAATGAAATTTTCAGGGAATAATGATCTTAATATTGTTAACCTACGTACCAAATCTTATTATGCGCCGGCGAATATTTTCGGAGATATGGATTTTTGAATGTTTTACTTCTCGAAATAGCGAATCTGTCGTAATTCATTCTGATAACCAACCGTCGACACCTTCATAACCTCTTTTTGTTGGTCTATAAATCAAAGCCGAGAGTAACATATTCATTATTTATCTAAATCTGCCTCATTTCAGCATTAAATATACTTTCGCACCGCGCGCCACTGGGGAGCGCGTTCGGGCGTTTCCGTCAAACGGTCTGCTAGAAATGGTCTGCCAAGTTCACTCCGGTGTATTATATTTGTCCATATTAAGGCTGAGTCTGTTTACGACACACCACTCATACAGTCGGTCAAGTCTACCGCAGTCATTCATGCTTATTATCGAGCAGAAAATCTTTAGGTCATCGGCAAAAACCACCTCACTTTCTAGCACATCAATTATATCACGTATGTATATAGAGTATAAATAAAAGTGGACCGAGATTGGAACCTTGAGGAATACCAGATGTTGAGATATATTTTTCTGAACGGGAGCCCTCTACGTGAAAATACTGGCGACGGTTGAATACGTAGGACGCAATTACTGCCACCAATGAATCTGAAAATCCATATCTCGATCTGAGCTTTTCAATGGGGACCTTGTGGCTTATTTTATCAAAAATCTTCTGAAAATATGCAAATATCACACCCATTTGAGGACCTGCGTCCAAATTACGAATTAAAAACTCAGAAAAACAGACCAGGTTGCTAAAGGTCACATCATATGGCTCCTCAGGCGAAAATGTCCTGTCAGAAAGACAGTGGCGATGCAAGAACTTTTGGACCTTGCAGATAAGGCTTCCTGGGATGATCCATCACCAGAAGAATTTTCTAGAGTAGTTCTCTCTCAGTTTTGTCCTTTTCCAAAACTCTTTGTCGAAGGTTGTTATGCAGCAGATATATTCTGAGCCAGTACGTGGTATTTCTGTCTATTGATTTACCCTCTCCATATTCTCTGATAACTAAGTGAACAGGAACCTAGATTGAAGACACCTTGTTGTTCTTGCCTACTTCATAGAGATTTTTTCGGCATATCTTCCCACATTCCCTTTGATTGCTTTAATATCATCTTGACTATCAGAATAGATCACTGTCACGCCCTCGATATATTTTTTTCCATCTTTCGATTGCTGGTATTTCTTCTGCCTGAAAAACAATCGAAAGAGAGCCTAACGATATTTGCTATCAACACCTTTTCCCGTGTCTGGTCCTTAATGAAATCTGCGTAAAACATGAACATCCTGATGAACTCCAACATTCAAGTCGCTCCCGTTGTAGCTTTAGAAATTGGGCGCGGTGGTACATTCGAGAATTGCTAGCGAGATTTTGGTGGAATCGTCTTGACTCGATATGACGTTTTCATTTTGTATTCAACTGGGAAGTGGATGGTGGCACAGTTGATTCAATTTTACCTGAATCTATCCTATCGATCTTTCGTGGTCACCATTCAATTGGTTGAGATATAAGATTAGATGAGGGCCGATAAGGCAAAGTGGAACTTGTAGCACTTTGAGATCTATTGCAACCTTGCACTGTTACCATTGAGCAGGCTTGCAATAACGATATTTTCTGTAATTGAGTGAACAGGAATGTCCTCTCCTCTTTTCCGCAGAATCTACACTTACTTGTTTATGGCAGTTATAAAGAGGATTCCCAATAACAGAGTCAAACTCCAACCTACTTCGTATCAATGCCTTGAAAAGGCACAAATGTTGTTGAACCAATGAAGCATCCACAACTGCGAATTATGAAACCATAAGTCCTTCGGAAGCACCAACAGATTGATATGGGCAACGAATGTGAGAGCACCTTAGACAAAGGTTGTCTAAGGAGAATACCTCGGAGAGCACTATCAAAAATCATACCCAGATCCGTCACCTTAGCCACTCTTGGCAATAGCTTGCAGTCTGCAGTGATGAATAAGGAAAAATGATAGGTTGCTTACTACTCGCGTAAGACATGGTATTATATTTGTCTATATTAAGGCTGAGTCTGTTTACGACACACCACTCATACAGTCTACCGCAGTCATCCATGCTGATTATCGAACAGAAAATCTTTAGGTCATCGGCAAAAACCACATCACTTTCTGTCACTTCAATTATATCATTTATAAAGAGTATAAATAAGAGTGGGCCGAGATTGGAACCTTGAGGAATACCAGATGTTGAGGTATACTTTTTTGAGTGGAAGCCCTCTAAGTGAACATACTGGCGACGGTTGGATAGGTAGGACTCAATTACTGCCACCAATGAATCTGAAGAGCCATATCTCGATCTGAGCTTTTCAATGAGGACCTTGTGGTTTATCTTATCAAAAGTCTTCTGAAAATATGCAAATATCACATCCATTTGACGACCTTCGTCCAAATTACGAATTAAAAACTCAGAAAAACAGACCAGATTCCTAATAGTCACATTATATGCCTCCTAAGGAGAAAATGTCTTGTAAGAAAGACAGTGGCAATGCAAGAACTTTTGGACCTTGCAGATAAGACTTCCTGGGATGATCCATTACCAAGAGAATTTTCTAGAGTAGTTCTCTCTCAGTTTCTTCCTTTTCCAAAACTTTTTGTTATGACAAAACAACCTATGGGTTGTTTTGCAGCAGATAGATTCTGAGCCAGTACGTGGTGTTTCTGTTCTCTTTTCGGGCTAATGTTTTACCCTCTCCATATTCTTTGATAACTGAGTGACCAGGAACCTAGATTAAAGACACCTTGTTGTTCTTGCCTACTTCATAGAGATTTCTTCGGCATATCTTCCCACATTCCCTTTGATTGCTTTAATATCATCTTGACTATCAGAATAGATCACTGTCACGCACTTGATGTTTTTTCCAGCTTTCTGTCTATACAGCTTTACATTGCGAGTATTCTTCCGCCTGAAAAACAATCTTATGAGAGCCTAACCATATTTGCTATCAACACCTTTTCCCGTGTCTGGTCCTTAATGAAATCTGCGTAAAACATGAACATCCTGATGAACTCCAACATTCAAGTCGCTCCCGACGTAGCTTTAGAAATTGGGCGCGGTGGTAAATTCGAGAAATGCTAGCGAGATTTTCGTGAAATCGTCTTGACTCGATATGACGTTTTCATTTTGGTTTCAACTGGGAAGTGGATGGTGGCACAGTTGATTCAATTTTACCTGAATCTGGGTCACTAATGCAATTTTTATGGGTTCACTTGTGAGGAATTGTGGTGGGATGATTTTAGAATTCGCTGAATGTTGAAGTCATGGCGAACAATTCTACGAATGGATGGAGCTTTATTGGATTCCTCGAGTTCAAGATTTATTGATAGAAGTTACTAATGTACCGCGAACTATCAATCTTTCGTGGTCACCATTCACTTAGTCGAGAGATTAGATTAGATGCGATAAGGCAAAGTAGACCTTGTAGCACTTTAAGATCTATTGTGCAACCTTGCACTGTTACCATTGAGCAGGTTTGCAATAACGATATTTTCTGTAATTAAGTGAATAGGAATGTCCTCTCCTCTTTTCCGCAGAATCTACACTTACTTGTTTATGGCAGTTATAAAGAGGATTCCAAATAACAGAGTCAAACTCCAACCTTCTTCGTATCAATGCCTTGAAAAGGCACAAATGTTGTTGAATCAATGAAGCATCCACAACTGCGAATTATGAAACCATAAGTCCTCCAGACACCAACAGATTGATATGGGTAACGAATGTGAGAACACCTTAGACAAAGGTTGTCTAAGGAGAGTACCTCGGAGAGCACTATCAAAAATCACACCCAGATCCTTCACCTTAGCCACTCTTGGCAATAGCTTGCAGTCTGCAGTGCTGAATAAGGAAAAATGATAGGTTGCTTACTACTCGAGTAAGACATGATATTATATTTGTCTATATTAAGGCTGAGTCTGTTTACGACACACCACTCATACAGTCGCTCAAGTCTACCGCAGTCATCCATGCTGATTATCGAGCAGAAAATCTTTAGGTCATCGGCAAAAACCACATCACTTTCTGTCACTTCAATTATGTCATTTATAAAGAGTATAAATAAGAGTTGGCCGATATTGGAACCTTGAAGAATACCAGATGTTGAGGTATACTTTTCTGAACGGGAGCCCTCTACGTGAACATACTGGCGACGGTTGAATAGATAGGACTCAATTACTGCCACCAATGAATCTGAAGAGCCATAGTTCGATCTGAGCTTTCCAATGAGGTCCTTGTGGCTTATCTTATCAAAAGTCTTCTGAAAATATGCAAATATCACATCCATTTGAGGACCTTCGTCCAAATTACTAATTAAAAACTCAGAAAAACAGACCAGGTTGCTAATGGTCCATTATATGGCTCCTCAGGCAAAAATGTCCTGTCAGAAAGACAGTGGCGATGCAAGAACTTTTGGACCTTGCAGATAAGACTTCCTGATCCATTACCAGAAGAATTTTCTAGAGTAGTTCTCTCTCAGTTTCTTCCTTCTCCAAAACTCTTTGTCAAAGGTTGTTATGCAGCAGATATATTCTGAGCCAGTACGTGGTATTTCTGTCTATTGATTTACCCTCTCCATATCCTTTGATAACTAAGTGAACAGGAACCTAGATTAAGAGACACCTTGTTGTGCTTTCTAAGGCGAAAATGTCCTGTAAGGAAGACAGAGAGGATGCGTATTTTATTCTTGCTGAGATCCAGGATTTTTTGGACCTTGCAGCTTAAACTTTTTGGTATGATCCATTACCAGAAGAACCTTCAAGAGTAGTTATATCTCAGTTTCTTCCTTTTCCAAAACGCTTATTGTCATCGGTTGTTTTGCAGCAGAGTAGATTAAAGAGACTTTGTTGTTCTTGCCTACTTCATGGAGAGTTCTTACTATATTCGCTTTGATTGCTTTAATATCATCTTGACTATCAGAATAGATCACTGTCACGCACTTGATGTTTTTTCCAGCTTTCTGTCTATACAGCTTTACATTGCAAGTATTCTTCTGCCTGAAAAACAGTCGAATGAGATCCTAACGATATTTGCTATCAATACCTTTTCTCGTGACTGCTCCTTAATGAAATCTGCGTAAAACATGAACTTTCTGATGAACTCCAACATTCAAGTCGCTCCCGTCGTAGCTTTAGAAATTGGGCGCGGTGGTAAATTCGAGAATTGCAAGCGAGATTTTCGTGGAATCGTCTTGACTCGATATGACGTTTTCATTTTGGATTCAACTGGGAAGTGGATGGTGGCACAGTTGATTCAATTTTACCTGAATCTGGGTCACTAATGCAATTTTTATGGATTCACTTGTGAAGAGGAATGATTTTGAAATACGCAGAATGTTGAAGTCATGACGAACAATTTCACGAACGACTGCAGCTTTATTAGATTCCTCGAGTTCAAGATCAATTGAAAGAACTTACTAATGTACCGCGAAGTATCAATTTTTAGTGATCACCATTCACTTAGTCGAGGGAATTGATAGTTGAGAAGCAGCGCCTTAAATTCTATTGTACAGGGAGATTCACTTATCTTGGTAACCTGATTTTTCTCGAAAAGGGGTGAATATTTTTTTATTCTGTTGACGGCGTTGCGGCGGCAGCAGAATTTTTTCTCCAGGAACATACCTTTTTTATTGTGTCATTCGAAAGATTATTTAATTCTGAATTTTTCTTCTACAAACAATTTTTTTTGTATTGTGACAGTATACCTTGATTTAGAGACATAAATAAGATTGTGTTTCTTAAAATCGAAGAGACTTTGTAGCAAACTATTTTTCAATCATTATATTTATCAAATTTCATATTTTATAACAAGTGAACCCTTATATGTTGGCCAAAGTATTTTAGGTATAATGAAAAAAGGAAAAGATATAATCTATGTATGGATCATAATGGACGATATATAGAATAAACATAATTTGACATGCTTTGATATTTAAATAGTTATTTTTGTATCCAGTGCGCGAAATGCTACTTTGGTGATCGAGAACTGATTTTTTTAACGAGGCGCAGCCGAGTTAAAAATAATAGTCGAGATCACCAAAGTATTTCGCGCATGAGATGCAAACAAAATTTTTTTTACAAACGCTTAGCTTAATATGAAAAAAATATTGAACTGGTTTGAACTGTTTTTCCAAATCAAGTAATTAGGTATTATAACTATGGGCAATATATTCTATGTTGAAAGCAACACTCAACGTTAAAGAAAACATGGATTTCAAGAAATTTACCAAGTTAAAATATAAAAATCCCATATAGTTTACATGCAGTGTGCGAAGTAAGTACACTACTTCGCGCACGGTGTCATAGTAACGAAGGAAATGAAAAAAAGGGTCACTTCGCATATTCTTGCCAATGCGCGAACCTTGTCATTTTTTAACGTTTGTAGAAAAAAAAGGTTTATTGTTATAAAGTATGATATTTGATGAATAAAATGCTTGAGAAATAGTCTCAGTAATCATATCTATGCCTCTAAATAAGGGCTTACTGTCACAAAACAGAAAAAAATAAATGGAAAAGAATTAATTAATAATAGGTCGCTGACGGTAAGAAATAGGAAAAAATGTTATACAGAATAAACATTCAAATTGTATTATCCTTCGAATGACACAATAAAAATGGTATGTTTCTGAAGAAAAAAATTTTGATAGCGCCGCAACGCTTGGCGTCTTAATTCTTTTATCACACTTTTAACATTAACTTCAAATGTAGTACTTGATGATGGAAACATAATCAAATCGATGTTTGTATAAGTTTGCGTTTAATTGAATTCCTAAATCCGCAAGTTCATCTGCCAGAGAAACCACAAAAATATCCCTCCTCCCTTCAATGTGTACTTTCACATCCATCCAAGTGAAAACCGAGGCACCCCGCCAGAAACACGATACTCAAAATTCAACCCTCCTAAAAAACGCTAATACGACTTCATTAAAAAGCGATGGAGCTGGTTCTGTCAGCGGCCGTCACTCACCCCTGTGTTCGGGGTGGTCTCGTAGCGAGAAAATGTTTTTGTAACTTCGGAAAAATACGAGTTATTTTCTCCCCTACCTGACTGATACCAGGTCGTGTTCGAGCATCGTTTTGCTGCAAGCGAATTTCGCCATATTCCGTCAACTTGACGAATCGACTATCCCAGTATGTTATTCATGAGCCACTTCGATGATGGATGGCATGTTTGCTCTGGATAAACCGATGGAAAACTGGAATTGATTGAATCAAACATGAAGTTCTGGCGCTATAACGCGGTTTTGTATCGGTTGACCGGTCCAATACAGATGCTTCCTTCGTGAACGAATCAGAATTTGTGTAAACATTGGTGAACAGGATTTCGCATGGTTGATGGATGAAATCTACGTGATAACGACTAGATATTGCTGACTGGGTTCATTTTTCTTTCCGCCTGTATAATTTTCATATGTAATACAGCAAAGTTTAACCTCACGTCATTTTAAAAACGTGTCTCAGGCAGATAGAACTGATATTGAGATAACATGTAATCTGATATATATGTTTATAACCTCTTTCCATTTCCACGATTTCACGATATTTGTATACATACAATAATTAAACATGTATAAATAACAGATGGTATTTGGCTAGACAGTAAGACACGAATTACATTGTACAATTGCCAAATCAATAGGTAAATCCAATTGAAAACTGTTAATCTATAGTTCAGAATGTTTCAAGTACTAAACAACTTGTGTAAACATTGGTGTTTTCGCATGGTTAATGGAGGAAATCTACGCGATAACGATGTTGCTGACTGGGTACATTCCATTTCTTTGCTTCGTTTAGAATAGTCTGTTTTTACTATTTTCAGCTAAGATGGATACGGTTGGTAGCTGCGGCAGCAAAAATATCTCTGGTCAGTTCGTGAATGAGTAAAATTAGTTATTTGCATTTGATTACACTATCGACCAAGTGATTATAAAGCAAGTTGATGCTATCATTTCTATGAGAAATCTGGGTGTACTTCTGGACTCAAAACATTCGACCTGCACATTAACGAAGCTATTACGTAAAACACTCAGGTGTACTTTCAGACATTAATCTCAGTTGGTCTTTCATTTCGTTGGAAACTTTTCTTCGAAAATTTTGATAGCGTCTTAATCATAATCAAAGCTTGTAATTAAGCTACATCATACCAACCTTAAAAAGCATTTTTTTCGATTTTATGGCCTACCTATAGCTGCATAAAGATGTGACATCTGTCATATGTAACTGCGAAACTCACCTGAAAGAAAAAATCATTAATATCATGTAATGATGGAACATTTATACGATGAAATGGAAATAACAGTGATCTTAACTGCTTGTAAGTTTTTATTTTTTCCTAAAGAAGTATCGGCTGCGTTCGAAATTTTTTCTCTAAAATTGAATGGGAAACCATAAGAAAACTTTATTTTTCGAAAATCTATCCCACGAAAACAATTTTTGAACGAAAATTATATGGGGCTGCTATTTTCAATCACTAATAATAAAGTTAAGAAACCTAAAAAAAATGTGTGAGTAACATCTACTTAATGATTTATATAAGGTAGGTATAGTTTTATGCCTCAGTGTTTTTTTAGAAGCCGTAAAAAAATTAAAAACAGTCAACTCGTCATCGCCTTCCAAAGGCTGTATCTTGGAAGTGGGGTCGATTTCGAAAGAAATGAATAGCAGCTACCCCTTGCTTATTTTATCGAAGAATCATCTCCCAAGGTCCCTCGCATTTGTTTACAGACACCCTGTACACAATGACAAGTTTCCCAAAAAATTTCTCATATGTCAACTTGACTTTTTCCATACCTGTAATAGAAGAGACATACTTCACCTCGTGAATAATAGATATCATTATACGGTCGTTGCATTCGACAGGATGTTTATAACAGCGCCATTGGCTTTGGATTATTTTTTGCCGCTACAGAATAAGGGTACCAAACTACTTTACACCACAGAACAAAAAACTATTTATTACACTGTTTCGCGGGTAAGGCCATAAAAATATAGTGAATTAAGTATATTTCTATGGGTTAGGCGGTCGAATTCTGTGGCTGAAATGATCAATAGGGGCGTTTGGCATCGACATTCGACATCGGACGTGTCGGATCGATCTGAACCGTTCGGTTATTACATCCTGATTGAGGGGAGTACACATCTGGTCTGTTCAGCAAAGAAATCTGAGCAATCGGATATCGATCTTTTCGCTCGGTCTATTTCAAGAGATAAAAGCGATTTTATCCATAAAGTTTTATGTTTTTATATTTTTTTTTGTTTTATGTTGGGTTTCCTGATCCGACAACCGATAGATTGAAAAATTCTAACACTTTTATTGTTCTGTTTTCATTTATTCTTTAAAATTTAATTAATTCATTCTCGATATAGCTATCGTAGTTATGAATGGGCAGGAGGAGATATTGCTTCCTCGTTTCTTTTTCGTGTAATTAATTAATCAGGATCTTTCGGTACAACTATCACCGTATTGAACGACCAGAAGGGGATATTGCATTCCTCGTTTCCTTTGTATTCAGTACCTTTGCACCTAATTATTTAATTGAGATTTTACGGTGGAGCTACGAAAAGGGTGAAAGTATCGTTAAAAGATGAGCATATTTCCCAAAATAGTGATTTTTGAAATCTCATAATCTATGAAAGTAGAAGAGAGCAGTATGTTCTGGTGGCAGATGCTCTGTACCGTTCGAATAAACATTCGCAGATATTACAGATGAATCTGTTCGATCTGTGGTCACGTGACTAAAAAATCCGTCTGCTGGCGGAGGTCAATGCCGAACGGGCTTAATGTAAAAGATAGATAGAGTAGAATATAGAGAGATGAATGTGTTGAGGGTGCATAGGAATCAATGAGAAAAATCCAAAGCCAACTGCGCTGAACTATTCCCATTATTTTCGTTACACGAATCTTTCACAGCTGAAATTTGAATAGGTATAAGAACGGAAACTGCGCAATTCTTTCCGAAGCCTTCCTGAAAAACACACGACTCCCCAGAGCATACTCCTGTACACGCTTCGGAAAACAGTGGTGGAACTTTCATTTCGAATGTGTCCCACATTCTTTTTATGCCACTCCTATAAATTACACGATGGGAGAACTGAGATATTGCCCTGATGTCATATAATTCAAACCAGAGGATGTGGTTTCGACTTTTACTCGATTATTGGTGCTCAATTCGTTCAGTTTGATTTGAATTTATTGGATGGCGGCAATTATTATTTCAGGTAGGTCATTGGACGTTGATTTTTGCACTCTTGTTATTAAGGGTATAGCGTAACGTAGTTCCCAGAAAAAAGCATTTCAGAAAAATTTGAGGAAACCCTGAGCAGGAGCTTTCGAGCGCTCGTTCTTTGGTAGAGCGATAAGACTATTACCTCAGAATTTTATATGGGATTTGAGATTGATACCAAATAGTATATAAATGCAGAATCTCAACACAATCAAAATTATATTCTGAAAATTATTCAAATAATGAAATATGTAAAAAATAAATAATTACAAAAATTAAACTCTATATGGTTCAAATTATGCGACCCCCTTGAAATTTTGCATAAACATTCAGTATAGTAGTTTTCATTCTCAGAATAAATTCAACTCGAATCGAATATTCTGTTATGGAACTATGAAGATTCTTCTTTCAATATTCCGATTGAATTTTCTATGGTTCTGTTAACACTATGGTCACAAAATTTTGCATGAAGATTCAGTATATCAATCTTCATTCACAGAAAAAAATTTATTCGAATCGTACATCCTGTTATGGAAATATAAAGATTTTTCTTTTCAATATTTCCATTTAATTTCTATGGTTCTGTTAACACTATGGCCACAAAATTTTGCATGAAGATTCAGTATATCGATCTTTATTCACAGAAAAAATTTCATTCGAATCGGATATCTTTTCATGGAAATATGAAGTTTCTTTTTTTCAATATTTCAATTGAATTGTCTATTGTTCTGTTCACACTATGACCACAAAATTTTGCATGGTGCTTAGTATGAGCATCTACAAGTGGCTGCAAAATTTTGATTGATTTCGTTTTGTCTGACATATCGAGGAACAAAAATTTTGAATGGCCCCATTTTATGGAACGATTTGGCTGATTAACGAATTCAACTCTGACAATCTCAAGTCTCTACGACAATCCCTTCGAAAGTAATCGTGCTCACGGCCGGACAGCCCCAAGGACAGAATCGAATTTGGCCTCGGATTCGTCATCAGGGAATTAAACCATATCGTTTGAGATTATTTTCGGCTCTTAATTCAAAATTACAGTCATTTGGGCAAAATGAAATAGCACTCGTTCAAGTAGAACGAGCTCTCAAAAAAAGTCTTCACAAACAACTACAACAACTTCGTAGAAACGTGGAGTCGTGTCACCTAACACAAAATTTTTCTGTCTAATTTGACATCTTGGCGTAAACTGATTTTCCTTTCGAATTGCTCAATAATGAATATGTTTATTACTCTTTATCTTTATTCGAAGATTTAACGAATGGGTAAATTACAATAAACAAATTTTTTTTGTCTATATATGAATAATTTAGACTCATGGCTTTTATTGCCTGATTTTTAGTTCATCCAAAGCTTCACCTTCTATCTCTTGTAAAACCTTTTTTGTTATTTTTCAGAATTATAGTTACAGTTGCAATAAGCCCGTTCGGCATTGACCTCCGCGAGCAGACGGATTTTTTAGTCACGTGACCACAGATCGTACAGATTCATCTGTAATATCTGGGAATAAACGAACGGTACAGAGCATCTGCCACAGAATATACTGCTCTGTTCTACTTTTATAGATTATGAGATTTCAAAGATCACTATTTTGGGAAATATGCTCATCTTTCAACGATACTTTCACCCTTTTCGTTGCTTTTCAGTAAAATCTCAATTGAATAATTAGGTGCAAAGGCACTGAATGCAAAGGAAACGAGGAATGCAATATCCCCTTCTGGTCGATCAATACGGCGATAGTTGTACCGAAATATACTAATTAATTAATTAATTACACGAAAAAGGAACAAGAAAGGAATATCTCCTCCTGTCCATTCATAACTACGACAGCTATATCGAAAAATTTTAATGAATTAATTAAGTTTTTAAGGAATAAATGAAAACCGAAGAATAAAAGTGTTAGAATTTTTCAATCTATCGGTTGTCAGAACAGGAAACTCAACATAAAACAAAAAAATATATAAAAAACATAAAACTGTATGGATAAAATCGCTTTGCTCCGTCGAAATAGACCGAGTGAAAAGATCGACGTCCGATTGCTCAATTTTTATGACGAACGGTTCAGATCGATCCGAACGCCCCTAATAATAGTTAAAAGTGAAATTTTTTAAATCAGTTTCATCATCAATTGTTTGCATCCTTATTTTTTCATATCAATGCAGATACCATAGTAAACTTTCGAAAATTTTCCAACAAAACACGAGCGTAGGTTAAATTGTTGAAATAGCAATTTCTTCAATGTTTGCAGTTTCGGAATTACTACCTGAGACTCCTTGAAAAGGCATGGTGTATTATTGCGACTCATTTGGAGAAAATTTACCCAACAAATAGTCCTGAAAAGGGGCTCGAATATAGACATGGAAAAAGCCATTGTGTAATAAGGGTATAAGTCTCAAGTATCTTCCATCAGTACTTTTTCAATTCAATATTTTGAAAACTAGCAAAACCAAAAAAAAGAAAGACACGCCATACAACCTGTTCAAAAAGATTCCACGGTGTAAGCATCGATTTCACAACCGGCTACCGACCGTACAAGACTCACAGTTCATTAATTTGCCAAAGTCATAAATAACGCTCAGGCCGGCGTGCAACCATAGAGCGGAAATTCTAAATTGTGGGCGTATCCATTTTTGTACATGAAAGGACGCCGGCATCTGTCACAGAAATGTATACGCGCGGATTTCGACATCTATCACTGGATACGTCGAACGGGCCTAACAGGCTTTGCGCTCAGATTTTTATCGGGAATGATGGGATTTTTCAGGTCCGCTGAAAATCAAAGCCCGAAATTTCGTCCGGGTATTGGAATTTCCCCGATATGAGCTGAAATGCGTGTCCGATGGGTTTTTATGCGATTGATTCGCGGAATTTTCGCATATTTGTTGGTTATTTCGTTCGCTGTTAACGTCAATGATATTTGGAAAGCTTCGTGTTGCAAGTCTTTATGTTATCCGCAGGCCCTAACTTTGAAAATTTGGAATAAATTCAATTCTTCTACAAATTCATACCAAATACTTTTAGAGCAAGATCCCGTGAACCCCAGACCTTCGTTATTTTATAAAAGCTGAAACTTGTCTACGCATGCTCCTAACACAGGTAAGAACGATGGACCAATATGAAGTTTGGGTTACCCTGGCTTTGGCAGGTAAACGGTATTAAAGGGGTGTAAAATACTGATCTAGTTTCGTCATTTTATAAAGTGTGATTTTTTGATATTACCTTCAGAAAATCATTAAAATTCACGTCATTAATTGCCAGACACTAACTATAGTGGCAACCCCTTGCCAGACACCCTTAATGTTCATTAAATTATATGTAATTCTACTTACGTTATTGTATAAAAGCTGATTTTTATATATAATACTTCTGGTAAAGATTTATATAACTAATCATTTAAGTGAATCTCAAAAACATCTGAAAAAAAGATATTCAATGCTACAACTAAATTAGATGGTCAATAGAATAAATTAAAAATTTTAACAATTTTATTCAGTTGTAGCATCGAATGTCTTTTCTTCAGATGTTTTTGAGATTTATTTAAATGATTTTACACCCCTTTAGTACCGTTTACCTGCCAAAGCCAGGGTAACCCGAACTTCATAATGGTCCATCGTTCTCACCTGTGTTGGGAGCATGCGTAGACAAGTTTTAAGCTTTTATAAAATAACGAAGGTTTGGTGTTCACGGGCTCTTAGACTATCAGAAAAATTAGGGACATTCAATGCTACAACTGAATTAAATTGTTAATAGAATAAATTAAAATTTTAACAATTTTATTCAGTTGTGGCTTCGAATGTCTTTTCTTCAGATGTTTTTGAGATTCACTCAAATGATAAGTTATATAAATCTGTACCAAAAAATTTATTTGCATAAGTCATTATAATCATGTCGTCTTACTCGCACTCACTCATATATACTGTCTCGCGCTCGCACCTGCAGCTAGACTACAAGCTTGTCTGTCAAAGGGTTGGCACTATCAAACATGTCTGTCTAATGAGAAAACATTATCTAATTATTACCCAAGTATTATATATAAAAATCAGCTTTTATACTATAACGTAAGTAGAATTACATATAATTTAATGAACATTAAGGGTGTCTGGCAAGGGGTTGCCACTATAGTAAGTGTCTGGCAATTAATGACGTGAATTTTAATGATTTTCTGAAGGTAATATCAAAAAATCACGCTTTATAAAATGACGAAACTAGATCAGTATTTTACACCCCTTTAATACCGTTTACCTGCCAAAGCCAGGGTAACCCGAACTTCATAATGGTCTATCGTTCTTACCTGTGTTGGGAGCATGCGTAGACAAGTTTTCAGCTTTTATAAAATAACGAAGGTCTGGGGTTCACGGGCTCTTAGACTATTTCCTTTATTGCAAATAATAAGGTTCCACGATTAAAATCACGTAAACAAGTTTGGTAAAATTATTTTCTGACCTCGAATGAAAGCGATAAAGCAATTTGGCAATGCGAGTGGAACACTTGTAATATTCCAAACAACGATTTAATAACTGATCCCTCCAATAAAATTCCTGGATTTGAGCTTCCAAGGAAAATTTGGACTGTTCTTAATCGTATAAGAACATGGCCGTTGTAATAGCATGCTTCTCAAGTGGTATTCAGTTGAGAGTCCTAGTTGTGAATGCGGAGAAGCAGAGGAGACTATAGAACATCTAATAAATTATTGTCCGATATTTAAATTTCAGGATGGCTTAAGGGCTATATATGAAATTACAGAGTCGTTTTTGAATTGGATTATTAATTTCGAATCGATTTAATAGAGTTTCAATAATTTTATTGTTCTGTTCCTTTTTCCTGCTTCGATTATTTCGTTTCAGATTCAGAATTCCGAAGACATCTTGGAGAGGGTTATCGGTTGGACTAAATGAAGAAGAAATTCTGCATTATTCGAATAGTTTTTAAGTGTTATTTTTGTTGGAACGGCGAGACAGGGTTTTTTTTCTACTGTGGTTTTTCCCTGAGCTCTGGTATCATACGAAAAAATAGTATGGTACCCCGTTTTGCACTAACCTCAGTTAGGGATTTTTGTTTTTGTTTTATGTATTGTATCATGTTAGCTCTTGAATTCAAAAGAATATATATAAACGAAGGTAACCTTCCACACTTTATTGAAGATTAGCCAAAATCATTAGACATGACCTGAATAATAACATATGTAACGACTCACCCTGTAAACAATCACGAATCAGTCATATACAACGAATTCCTCGCTTCCTGCACATCACCAAAACGGCATCGTCGCAGCAAATCTTATCGCACCAATTTAAACTACAACCGGACATAATATATATCCGCTGAAATTTATCTGAAGACGTTAATTAGCTCTAGACAGAAGCAAGATACGCGATAAACACGGGGTGAACGCACCCCTAATGGAGAAATATCCAATACTGTTAGGTAGGATTGCCGTGAAAATGGAACGGATCGTGTCGGGAACGAGGTACAGGTGAAGAACCATTCGGGGTAATTTTGTGGAAGTAAATATTTGAAGTTTTGAACGTGCCAACCGGCGAGTTTAAACACAACCCCTAAATATCAGGAAAGCGTGTTCTGGGGTGATGTTTCATCCGGAAACACAATTCAAACGACGGATTTGGGTAGAGTGTTCGATGCAATTCGAAATACTTTTTGTTTGAACTTTTTACTTCGTCTTAGAGCTGATATATTGGCTTTATGGAACTTTTCGGGACACCCTGTATACATATACATAAACAGAATATATCTCTTCATCCATATTGATCACAAAAATTGTATATACATTCACGAAACAGTCATATACAATGATTTTCCCGCTTCCTTCACATAACCAAAACGGCAACGTCGCAGCAACTCTTATCGCACCCAATCAACCTCCCTGTAGAAATATATCCGCTGATATTTATCTGAAGACGTTAATTAGCTCTAGACAGAAGCAAGATACGCGATAAACACGGGGTGAGCGCACCCCAAATAGAGAAATATCCAATACCGTTAGATAGGATTGCCAGGAAAATGGAGCATTTCGTTTAGAAAACGAAGTTCAGGTGAAGAACCATTCGGGGTAGTTTTGTAGAAGTGAAAATTTGAACTTTAGAACGTGCCAACAGGCGAATTTAAACACAACCCCACCTTAAAGGCTTGGTGTGTTCTGGGGTAGTGTTT
The DNA here is from genome assembly GCA_013421045.1 of Propylea japonica. Lineage (NCBI taxonomy): Eukaryota > Metazoa > Arthropoda > Insecta > Coleoptera > Coccinellidae > Propylea > Propylea japonica. The sequence goes on from CM024243.1 coordinate 54,885,007, forward strand.
CATCCAGAAACAAAATTCAAACGACGGATTTTGGTAGAGTGTTCGATGCAATTCGGAATACTTTTTGTTTGCACTTTGTACTTTGTCTCAGAGCTGATATATTGGCTTAATGGAACATTTCGGGATACCCTGTATACATATACATAAACAGAATAGATCTTTTCATCTATATTGATCACAAAAATGATATATACATTAACGAAGCAGTCATATACAACGAATTCCCCTCTTCCTGCACATCACCAAAACGGCAACGTTGCAACAACTCTTATCGAACCCAATTAACCTCCTGCTAGACATATATCCGCTGATATTTGTCTGAAGACGTTAACTAGCCATGTAGAGAAGCATGTTGGAGAAATATCCAAGACCGTTAGGTAGGTTTGCCAGGAAAATGGAACATTTCGTGTCGGAACGAGGTTCAGGTGAAGAACTATTTTAGGTTATTTTATAGAAGTAAATATATGAACTTTTGAACGTGCCAACCGACGAGTTCACAAAAATGATATACAATCACGAAACAGTCATATACAGCGAATTCCTCAATTCCTGCACATCACCAAAATGGCAACGTCGCAGAAACACTTATCGCACCCAATTAACTTCCTGCTAGACATTTATCCGCCGATATTCATCTGAAGACGTTAACTAGCCCTAGACAGAAGCAAGATACGCTATAAAAACGGGGTGAGCGCACTCCAAATGGAGAAATATCCAATACCGTTAAGTAAGATTGCCGTGAAAATGGAACATTTCGTGTCGGAATGAGGTTCAGGTGAAGAACCAAACGAGGGTAATTTTGTAGAAGTAAATATTCGAACTTTTGAACGTTCCAACCGGCGAGTTTAAACATAACCACTACATATAGGGATGGCGTGTTCTGGAGTAGTGTTTCATCCGGAAACCAAATTCAAAAGATGGATTTTGGTAGACAGTTCGATGCAATTCGAAATACTTTTTGTTTGAACATTGTACTTCGTCTAAGAAATGATATATTGGCTTTATGGAACATTTCAGGACACCCTGTAAACATATACATAAATAGAATAGATCTTTTCATCTATTTGATCACAAAAAGGATATATACATTGACGAAACAGTCATATACATCGAATTCCTCACCTCCTACACATCACCAAAGCGGCAACGTCGCAGCAACTCTTATCGCACCCAATTAACCTCCTGCTAGACATATATCCGCTGATATTCATCTGAAGACGTTAACTAGTCCTAGACAGAAGCAAGATACGCTATAAACACAGGGTGAGCGCACCCCAAATGAAGATACATCCAATACCGTTAAGTAAGATTGCCGTGAAAATGGAACATTTCGTGTCGGAATGAGGTTCAGGTGAAGAACCATACGAGGGTAATTTTGTAGAAGTAAATATTCGAACTTTTGAACGTTCCAACCGGCGAGTTTAAACATAACCACTACATATAGGGATGGCGTGTTCTGGAGTAGTGTTTCATCCGGAAACCAAATTCAAAAGATGGATTTTGGTAGACAGTTCGATGCAATTCGAAATACTTTTTGTTTGAACATTGTACTTCGTCTAAGAGATGATATATTGGCTTTATGGAACATTTCAGGACACTCTGTATACATATACATAAATAGAATAGATCTTTTCATCTATATTGATCACAAAAATGATATATACATTGACGAAACAGTCATATACATCGAATTCCTCGCTTCCTGCACATCACCAAAGCGGCAACGTCGCAGCAACTCTTATCGCACCCAATTAACCTCCTGCTAGACATATATCCGCTGATATTCATCTGAAGACGTTAACTAGTCCTAGACAGAAGCAAGATACGCTATAAACACAGGGTGAGCGCACCCCAAATGAAGATATATCCAATACCGTTAAGTAAGATTGCCGTGAAAATGAAATATTTCGTGTCGGAATGAGGTTCAGGTGAAGAACCATACGAGGGTAATTTTGTAGAAGTAAATATTCGAACTTTTGAACGTTCCAACCGGCGAGTTTAAACATAACCACTACATATAGGGATGGCGTGTTCTGGAGTAGTGTTTCATCCGAAAACCAAATTCAAAAGAAGGATTTTTGGTAGACAGTTCGATGCAATTCGAAATACTTTTTGTTTGAACATTATACTTCGTCTAAGAGATGATATATTGGCTTTATGGAACATTTCAGGACACCCTGTATACATATACATAAAAAGAATAGATCTTTTCATCTATAGTGATAACAAAAATTATATATACATTCACGAAACAGTCATATACATCGAATTCCTCGCTTCCTTCACATCACCAAAGCGGCAACGTCGCAGCAACTCTTATCGCACCCAATTAACCTCCTGCTAGACATATACCCGTTGATATTTATCTGAAGACGTTAACTAGCCCTGTACAGAAGCAAGATACGCTATAAAGACAAGGTGAGCGCACCCTAAATGGAGAAATATCCAATTCCGTTAGGTAGGATTGCCGTGAAAATGGAACATTTCGTGTCGGAACGAGGTTCAGGTAAAGAACCATACGAGGGTAATTTTGTAGAAGTAAATATTCGAACTTTTGAACGTTCCAACCGGCGAGTTTAAACATAACCACTACATATAGGGATGGCGTGTTCTGGAGTAGTGTTTCATCCGAAAACCAAATTCAAAAGATGGATTTTTGGTAGACAGTTCGATGCAATTCGAAATACTTTTTGTTTGATCATTATACTTCGTCTAAGAGATGATATATTGGCTTTATGGAACATTTCAGGACACCCTGTATACATATACATAAAAAGAATAGATCTTTTCATCTATATTGATCACAAAAATTATATATACATTCACGAAACAGTCATATACATCGAATTCCTCGCTTCCTTCACATCACCAAAATGGCAACGTCGCAGCGACTCTTATCGCACCCAATTAACCTCCTGCTAGACATATACCCGTTGATATTTATCTGAAGACGTTGACTAGCCCTGTACAGAAGCAAGATACGCTATAAAGACAAGGTGAGCGCACCCTAAATGGAGAAATATCCAATTCCGTTAGGTAGGATTGCCGTGAAAATGGAACATTTCGTGTCGGAACGAGGTTCAGGTAAAGAACCAATCGAGGTAATTTTGTAGAAGTAAATATTTGAACTTTTGAACGTGCCAACAGGCGAGTTTGAACACAACCCCTACATATAGGGTTGGTGTGTTCTTCCGGAAACAAAATTCAAACGACGGACTCTTTTTACCTTATCTGACAGCTGAGATATTGCCTGTATGGATTATTTCGGGCACTGTGTATACATATACATAAACAGAATATCTATTCTCATCTATATGTATCACAAAAATAATATATACAATGACAAAACAGTCATATATACAACGAACTCCTTGCTTCCTGCACATCACCAAAACGGCAACGTCGCAACAACTCTTATCGCACCCAATTAACCTCCCTGCAGACATATATCCGCTGATATTTATCTGAAGACGTTAATTAGCCCTAGACAGAAGCAAGATAGGCGATAAACATGGGGTGAGCGCACCCCTAATGTAGAAATATCCAATACCGTTAGGTAGGATTGCCGTGAAAATGGAACGATTCGTGTCGGGAACGAGGTTCAGGTGGAGAACCATTCGGGGTAATTTTGTAGAAGTAAATATTTGAACTTTAGAACGTACCAACAGGCGAATTTAAACACAACCCCTATATATAGGGTTGTTGTGTTCTGGGGTAGTGTTTCATTTCGGGACACTCTGTATACATATACATAAACAGAATAGATCTTTCGATCTATATTGATCACAAAAATGACATATACATTAACGAAACAGTCATATACATCGAATTCCTCGCTTCCTGCACATCACCAAAACGGCAACGTCGGAACAACAACTCTTATCGCACCCAATTAACCTCCCTGCAGACATATATCCGTTGATATTTATCTGAAGACGTTAATTAGCCCTAGACAGAAGCAAGATAGGCGATAAACATGGGGTGAGCGCACCCCTAATGTAGAAATATCCAATACCGTTAGGTAGGATTGCCGTGAAAATGGAACGATTCGTGTCGGGAACGAGGTTCAGGTGGAGAACCATCCGGGGTAATTTTGTAGAAGTAAATATTTGAACTTTTGAACGTGCCAACAGGCGAGTTTAAACACAACCCCTACATGTAGGGGTGGCGTGTTCTGGAGTCGTGTTTCTTCCGGCTGTTCACGTACTGATGACTCGGAAGTTTTTCGAAATTGTTACACAGGTTTCGTTGTTTCAGCTCGTTACGATTTCGAGTGGATTTTATGATTACGAAAGAGGAGTATTTTCTGGGATATGTTGACTTTTTAGGTTTTCTTTGATTGGAAAGTGTAGCTTCTATGAAACAATATTTATTTAAGGTTTTCATTTTAGGGAGGTAACTTGGGGTCACTGGGTTATCCTAACCTAGTTTAAAAGAGGGATTACAGTTCACTGCGACCTTAAGGTCAATTGTGCCCAATCCCAATCCTAACCGATTTGAATGTTTTATGAAGTTTGAATCCTTCTATATTGATTTGAATAGTGGTATCACTGGATTAGGATTTAATTGAAAAACTAATCGATGTAAAGGGTTTTCAATAAGGTATTATTTTGACATTAAAAGAAAATGGCCATTTTTCGATATAAAAGATCAGATGTTTATTTCATTATAAAGAAGCTACGCCGGTACGGTGTAATGACGTTTGTGGAATGCCTAATTCCAAAGAACGACGAGGAATGGACAAACCGGGATTTTCGTCAACATTTAAGGCTATAGCAGCAATATTCACGGCTGTTTTTGAGCAACGTGCACGAGTTTTATTCTTCACATCACTTACTTATCCCAACAGCTCGAATTTTTCCACCAATTGTTTTAATGCGGTCCGACAAGGTGCTTCACGACGACCCAAAAATGTTCGAGTTTTACGATCCCTCTCTGCCAAATTTTTATAGTGAATTTTAATAATTTCAATGCGTTCCTGAAGCGTGTATCATCCATAGACAAACTAAAAAATTAGATGAGCCACTCGTATATTCCGCGCCATCTGTCGGAGGAGGAGACTAATACACGAAAAAATTATTTTCAATTTGATAGTTAGATGTCGTTGCATTCATGGAAATCCTATCGAGAAAATAGTAAGTATGTAAAATCATTATTATCAAAAAACCTATGAATTGTCAACTGACACAAGGAGTGGTTTGACACTATCTTTTTGAAATATAATAAATTTCGATATGCCTGCAAGAGTGAAGACGTGTTATTGGATGTATTATTTTCATGAAAATAAATTTCCTCACTCATCGATAACTTGCACGAATCCATTTCTGATTTCCTTTTGGAACTTAAATTTCAAAAAACTTTTTGCCTCTTGTATATGGGTGTACCTACCTATTCAAAAGGTGCACTACAGAATTCTTTTTGAGGCAACTTTACGATACAGATTCCTTTTTCAATTGAGCTTTTTTCACGAATTAGTAATGTTGTACAAAAACAGATGTCGTTGAAGCTTGTTCTACTAGTGTCTCATCTATTCTCCGTTTAGTTAGTCTATGGTATCGTCCCATTTTTATTAATGGCGTAGTTTCTACTTGTTAAATGTCAAAAAACGACAGCGTCAATCGCATTGCATCAGTACCAACATTTTGAACAACTTGAAATGATTTTGAATTACGTAAATTCCCAGATATAGAGACGTTGATTCCCTACTATTAAAGGATACAGTTCATACGAAACAGCAGTTAATTAACCAAATTATATGCCCTATAATTGAACATAGACGCCCCTAATTTGGCTATTAACTGGCTCAGGCTCGGTATAAAATCGTTACCGTCTAAATGAAAGGACGTCATAGGTTCGGTATAACTTCTTCGCAAATCCTAGCTATTGAAAGATGTCTAGATAAAAATCTAGGAAGAAACTATCAGAAGTGCAATATAGCCATACACTCAGATAGTCAAGCTGCTATCAAAGCACTGAGTTCCTATGTCATCGACTCATAAATGATCTTGGAGTGCCGGAACAAACTCAACGAGCTAGGCAGGAAAAATAAGGGCTTTTTAATCTGGGTTCCCGGCCATTCGGGAAGAGGGCGCACTAATGTCACTCATTGGCCCACAACCCTTCTGTGGTATAGGTAAATGTACATATAAGAAGGAGTTTCTGGAGAAGGAGAAAGCCGAGAAAGAAAAACTCTAGTGGAATCTCCCAGCGATGGATCATTCCTTCGGAACTTTGAACAGCAAGATCCAAAAGATATCTGCATCTTAGTAAGAAACGATTACACCTTCTCACTGGCTTTCTTACAGGACACTGTCGGACACTGACGAGTGTAGGTTCTGTGGGGAGGAGGAAGAAACCCCCATTGCCTAGTCACGGAATGCTTTGGCATTGCGAGCCTAAGCAGAGAATGCCTTGGGCGAAAAACTTGCCCTCACAGCCTTCACAGATATTGGATTTCATCAGATCTCTGGAAATGGAAGGCGAGCTGTGAAGGGTATGATCAGAACAGCTCTGTGAAGAGGCACAATAGACCTTGAGGTCGCAGTTATTTGTAACCCCTTTTTTAAACTATAACTATCAAGGAAAAACTCTTTCAACGTTTGAGTGCTCGCAGAGTAATAATGTCAAATAATCAAGAATTCTGAAAAGCAATCTCGAAATGTAATAGTATATAACATTACCAGCAAGGTAACAGGGTTTTTACTGGTAAATGGAGGATATAATTGACGAGCCGCAGGCGAGTCAGTTACCTCCTTGAGCCAGTAAAACACGTTACCTAGCGTGTATTGTTTTATATTTTATTTGTTTCTCATTTGTAAAAGGTTACATAAATTCCAAAAAAATTCTCAAGAATCTGTCGCAAATGTTGTAAGCTATGCATTATTTATGATTATTTATGACATCGGAATATTATGACAACTGTCAGTGGCTTTACGAGAGGGAAGTTCTTCCAGAATATTTGTTCATTTCTGACGAAAAAGGCCAGATTCAAATGAAACAAGGCATGAATATCGTTTTAAATACTCTTATAACGTTTATTACTAAAAATATTTGTTCCAGGAACGATGAAATTAGAAGAATGAATGAAATTAGAAGCGAGTACGTGAAACTGTCAGTGAGTTTACAGGTCAAAAAGCCTCTAGGATATAGGCAATTTTGAGAAGGAAAACAAATAGATACGAATAAAACAAGGTACGAATATCGTTTTCGAATATTTCGAGAACGTTTATTGAGAAATACATGTGTTCCAGGAACTCTGAAATTAAGAGGATGAATGAAATTAGAAGCAAGTACTTGACAACTCTCAATGTAAATAATACTACTAACTTGTAAAAATTTTGCAAGTTAACTGTCAGTTTTACAAGTTAGTGACTTGATAAAATAAACTTTCTTGATTAATATTGTGCTTTTGGAAACTGACGTTTACAAATGAGAAACAAAAAAACAGCCTAACAATATCCGGACAGGCCGGACATCTGATAACTTGATTACGTAAATTCTCAGGTATTGAGAGGTTAATTCCCCACTATTAAAGGATACAGTTCATACGAAACAGGAGTTGATTAACCAAATTATATGCCCTATAATTGATCATAGACAGCACGTATGCACCTAATTTGGCTATTAACTAGCTCAGACTCGGTATAAAATCGTTACCGTCTGAATTGAAAGGACGCCATAGGTCCCGACAGGCATCTTTGCATTCACCGGTCGTTATTGAAAGAACCAAGAGGCCATCAGATAAGCCTAGAGATACCAGGGAAATGGCTGACAAAACCGTCTTTTCATCTGAACTATCTCATTCGCCTTGGAACTTTTTCCAAGGTATATAAAAGATTCTTATACTAGAAACGACGATAAGGTTTTATGCATTTTATAAGCTGGTATTATTCGAATATGAAATTTTGCATATCTCGAGTTTTTGACGTAAGAGTTGTTGCCGTAACCCTAACTGTGAATTGCCGTTCGATATTTCTTTTAGAAAATATACAGGGTGTCTGTAAGCCATCGCGAAGGACTTCGGGAGATGATTCCTCGATGAAAATAAGCAGGGGAAGTTTATATAAATTTTTTTCGAAATCGACCCCCTTCCAAGATACAGCCTTTGAAGGACGATGGCGAGTTGACAGTTTTTATTTTATTTACGGCTTTTTCAAAACACTGAGTCATAAAACTATACATAATATGAAGCACTAAGTAGATGTTACTTACACAAAATTTTAGATCTCATGATTTTATTACTAGGAGTTGAAAATAACAACCCCCTTTGATTTTCGTTCAAAGATTGTTATTGTGGGATAGATATGTTATCTCTCGAAGAGGTGATCACAATTGGTCACCGAGATCTTGTGATTTAACACCTTGCGACTTCTTCCTATGGGGCCAAGTGAAAGAGAAGGTCTACGCCAATAGCGCAGCGTCGATTCAAGACCTCAAAGATGGAATTCGTGAGGCTATCGAGGACATATGGCAGCCACTTTGCGATTTGGTTATGGAAAATTTCATTGAAAGGATATGGTCCTGTAATCGTGGTCGTGGTGGTCATTTGCTTGATGTTATTTTCCACTAACGGCATAGCTTCTTCTTTATAATGAAATAAACATCCGATCATTTATATCGAAAAATGGCATTTTTTTTGAAAATCTAAATAACACCTCTTATTGGAAAACCCTTCGAGATATAATAGAGGAGAGATGCTATGACATACAATTGAGTAAGGAAAAATAGAACCACTGGGCAGGGCTAAGTCGGGGACCAATATGGCGGAAAGTTCAGGGTTGATTTAAGTTGCCAGTTTTTTCTGTTTACCAATTTCGCCCAAAAAATACGACGTGTTGGGTCTTTAGGAATCCCGTTCAAATAAGGTCAATTGAATATCAAATAAACAATTTTTCTTCAGGCGACAATATACACATACAAAAAGATATCAGATTACCAAGACAGACTAGCAAAAATTAGAATGCGGATCTGTTCAGTACTCATCCCTACCTGTGATATGTTTTTCCTCTAATTTTCTTCTTATCTGTCTCTTTTCTGATTGAAAAAAGCCTTACAGTGCACGATACCATTTTATTGTATATTATTAAGCAGAAAAATCACAATTTAACTAGAAAATGGCGCAAGAATCACAATTCCTCCAGAAAATTCAACGATTGTCAAATTTGACGTTAGGTGGTAGTAATATTTCGAATCTGATACCACGTTCATTTCAATGATGGCAACTCTATACTATTCTATCTCTATACAGGGTCTTTCACGAGGAACCTCACCCATATTTATACGGGAAAGTACTGAACGTATTTTCATGAAATTCAGCACTTATAAGTATTTCACGATGCTGATGAAATCTAAAATATTTTCAAGGCAAGAGCACCTCCGGTTTTTCTGGAAATGACGTCAACTTCCGTTTTTCAAATTAGAACACCATTTTTTTATTGCAGAAATAGATTCCTTAGAAAATTTCAAGTTATTTTGATGTAACATTTTTCAGTTTTGGTTGGAAAATTCTCTCTGAGCGGGAAAATACGAAAAAAAAAATCGAAAATAGAGCTCCGCTGAAACAAGAATAACTTCGAGGTTTTTGGATGGAAAATTTTCATTTTGGAATTTTTCAAGATGTAAAATTGATGTATCCACTTTAAAAATCGAAATCGCGATTCATGATACAGGGGGTGAAAAAATCGCTTTCAAAGTTAGGGATGACAAAATCGTGAAAAATCAATTTTTTCAAATTAGAACCCCATTTTTTTATGGCAGATATTGAATCTACGTTAAAAAATGATGTGAGTGTATGCATCACACCCTTGCCCTAAAGTGGATATTTTCTGAGTTATTCACAAAAAACTGTTTTTCGTCTTGAATTTTCAGCTATTTCTTTTCCCTTCACGCCAAAAAGATGAAATTTTCAGGAACTGTTACTTAAACCATGTTTTAGATTTTACTACTCTAATATGCAAGAGAAAAAAGTTACAGGATGTTCCTAAATAGATGGCGAATTTTGATTCGAATTTGTATCGGAAATCTCTTTATTTCAACTATTCGGCCATCGGTTTTCAGAGAGAAAATCAAGACGAAAAACAGTTTTTTGTGAATAACTCAGAAAATATCCACTTTAGGGCAAGGGTGTGATGCATACACTCACATTATTTTTTAACGTAGATTCAATATCTGCCATAAAAAAATGGGGTTCTAATTTGAAAAAATTGATTTTTCACGATTTTGTCATCCCTAACTTTGAAAGCGATTTTTTCACCCCCTGTATCATGAATCGCGATTTCGATTTTTGAAGTGGATACATCAATCTTACGTCTTGAAAAATTCCAAAAATGAAAATTTTCCATCCAAAAACCTCGAAGTTATTCTTGTTTCAGCGGAGCTCTATTTTCGATTTTTTTTTCGTATTTTCCCGCTCAGAGAGAATTTTCCAACCAAAACTGAAAAATGTTACATCAAAATGACTTGAAATTTTCTAAGGAATCTATTTCTGCAATAAAAAAATGGTGTTCTAATTTGAAAAACGGAAGTTGACGTCATTTCCGGAAACACCGGAGGTGCTCTTGCCTTGAAAATATTTTAGATTTCATCAGCATCGTGAAATACTTATAAGTGCTGAATTTCATGAAAATACGTTCAATAGTTTCCCGTATAAATATGGGTGAGGTTCCTCGTGAAAGACCCTGTATAAGCACCTCTTATAATCATTGGTGATTTCAATTTCAGTAACCATCTTTCATTATTGGAATCCGTCCAAACCCGATAAATCTCAAGATCGGGCGGTCCATAATCAAGTTACAACACGCGTTAATGTTCATAAACTCCGTCAACAAACATAACTCAAATTTAAATTCAAGATTAGCCGGTACGTTGATGATGAACACAGTCCATCCCGGCCACACACAAAACATTCATCATCTTTTATCTCGCATAATTCGAAATGAGCTGTTAACTGATGTTGCCACCCCTGTTTGTTCAGCACACTTTGATATTATTCATGATGTCAGTTGGGTAATTGCGATGGCTTTAGCCACCGGTTTTTGCCTACTGCAAAGTGGTTGTTTCTAGGGGATGCGAATTGAATTGAAGCTGGTAGTTGGTTTTTGTGGAGCTGGTGTAGATGAGATCCAGTATTTCAACACTACAGTTAACAGGGTGGGAATATCATTGGTTGAATTGTTTTGTTTTTGTGGTTGTTGTGGAGGTGAGGAAAGGGGATGAAATTAATCTAAAGTAGGTGAGTATTGTTGCCTTACGATTAATTCTCTTATCTCTTGAATTATTAGGATACAAAAATCACATTCAAGTGGACTGGATTTAAGGGTTCAAGGGGATTGACTCCAGTGGCGGCTGCTTAGAAGAGGCTGGGCCTCTACTGCCACTGCATTTCATTCAATTTTAAATTTGAGTTCAAATAAAAAAATAATCACATTTCTATATCCGTCTTATTTCCATCATTATCAACTATCCATATCTCAAAGTAATAAACATATGTCTATTACTGAGCGATCTAAAACATTCATACATTATCCGCAACACAAGATTCAGCGTAACGGATAGCAGGCAAATACTTTAGCGTGGATGGAGATCAGCTGTTGTTTTAATTAAGATTTTAAATATTTCAGCAAGAAAAATGAAACGGAAACAAGAAGTGAGATTTATAATGCAAGAAGTGAACTAAAAGAAACGCAAAATCCTGTAGATTTCAGTTTGAATAATAAAGTCAGTAAAATGCCTTACGGTGATAAAATTTTCATAACTCAAGTAATCAATTAATCATTAATTCTACTCATAATCGTTCGTTCTGCGTAGAACGATATAATAAATGCCAGTGGCCAGTACGAAATAAATTATGTTGTTTATTGCGTGGTCTCAAGCCTTCTCTGATTGAAATCTCACGAGCCGCCACTGCAAGAGGGTTGACACTATAATAAATAAAGGAGATCCATAATTTTTCATAGTTCTTTTATAGACCATGGTCTATATACAAATATCCTTAATCTTTTATCTAGCATAGTTGCATAGTTGGAAATGAGCTGTTAACTGATGTTGCTACCCGAGGGGTCTATCACTGCGGAATTTTAGTGTACAAAATGATGGAATTGGAAATGAATTACACGGAATTAGATGGAATTGCATGGAATTTGATGGAATTGCATGGAATTTGACGGCATTATAACGGAATTGTTTGGAATTGAGAAGAATTGAATGGAATTTCAATGGAATTGAACGGAATTGTAAAGAATTTAACGGAATTATGATGAATTTAACGGAATTATGGGGAATTTAAAGGAACTATGGGGAATTTTACGGAATTGTGAGGAACTGAATGGAATTATGCGGAATTGAAAAGAATTTTTGTGAATTTAGTGGAATTATTTATCAAATTGGAATTTTAGTGTACAAAAAACTGCCATTCATAGCCCCCGAGGGGTCTAGACACCGAGGGGTCTATCACTGCGGAATTTTAGTGTACAAATTGCTGGAATTGAGAATGAATTACACGGAATTAGATGGAATTGCATTGAATTTGATGGAATTGCATGGAATTTGAAGGCATTATAACGGAATTGTTTGGAATTGAGAAGAATTGAATGGAATTTCAATGGAATTGAACGGTATTCTGTTAGCATTGAATGGAATTGAAAATGCGCAGAATTGAACAGAATTGTGAGGAATTGAACGGAATTGTAGAGAATTTAACGGAATTCCGATGAATTTAACGGAATTATGGGGAATTTAATGGAATTATGGGGAATTTTACGGAATTGTGAGGAACTGAATGGAATTATGCGGAATTGAAAAGAATTTTTGTGAATTTAGTGGAATTATTTATCAAATTGGAATTTTAGTGTACAAAAAACTGCCAGTGATAGACCCCTCGTTGCCACCCCTGTTTGTTCAGCACACTTTGATATTATTCATGATGTCAGGTTGGGTAATTGCGATGGCTTTAGCCACCGGTTTTTGCCTACTGCAAAGTGGTTGTTTCTAGGGGATGCGAATTGAATTGAAGCTGGTGAAGTTGGTTGATGTTTGGTTTTTGTGGAGCTGGTTGAGACGAGATCCAGTATTTCAACACTACGGTAAACAGGGTGGGAATATCATTCGTTGAATTGTTTTGTTTTTGTGGTTGGTTTGGAGGTGAAGTTAGGGAAAGAAGTTGATCCAAAGTAGGTGAGTTTTGTTGCCTTTCGATACTACTATTAGATCTTGAATTGTTCGGATGCAAAACTTATATTTAATTGGAATGTTTTTACGGGTTCAAAGAGGGTTCACTTCTTAATAAATGATTATGATGATGAGTTCAATTCATTTTCATAGGTTTTGATCTAGACCAGGGGTCTCCAAACTGTTCAGCCTAAGTGCCACTATGTTTACTTCAGCAGATGCAAAGAGCCAAAATATTTAACCGTTTGATTCAGTAGCTTTGGAATCCCTCAAGTGATGATAAGCTAATAGGCGTTTTCGGATACTTACTAGGGTTAACTCGATCCCTAACTTTCACGTTCTTTTACCCCGAGTTTTCCCAAACCGAACATCCAACCCGTGTTCGGAAAGTACGCTGCTTTTAACTCGATCACTGACTTAATCGTGACCCTACACGAAAACAGGGTCGTAGAATCACCGTATGCGCACTGCAGTTCAATTTTGTATTTGAAAAACAGGTAATAAGTCTTCTTCTCTTTTCTTAGTAATTTCGTATATTCTATTCCTAAAAATTATGGAAAGAGAAGAGAATTTGGCTCAGTGTAAAATGTGTGGTTCCAACTTCTTCATAACTTTGTATGCAGATCTTTCAGCGTTAAAGCTAAAGCCTTCTTTACTTCTTTAACATAGGTACTCAAAGATAACATTGAACATGCGAGGGCTAACTAGAAATTATAAGAAAGATTTTACAAAAGCCAATAAATGCAAGCAAAGCTAGAGACAATCAGAAAATAGACTGGGACTTAAAAAATCAATTCATTAAATATTTGGTTATGTTATTGATACGTCACTGACACTGTAAATCCTAAACCTGATGTGTTCGTAAACTTAGAACCCGGGTCCGTGATCTGAGTAGACCCGTCACGTGACTCAATGGATTGAGTAAGTAACCTTAAGTGAGTTTCCGAAAACGCCTAATGAGTTTTCGCGGGCCAGATTCTTGAAACTGGAGGGCCAGATTTGGCCCGCAGGCCGTAGTTTGGAGACTCTTGATCCAAACAAAGATCGATAAATAAACAATCATCATATTTCATCTGGCAGAATTAGAAATGAGCTGTTAAAAGTTTGTTCAGCATACTGTAATATTATTATTATTTTTTTGCTGCCGGTGTAATATAAATTATATCACATAATAAATAAACTCATATTAATTTTAAGATGATTCATCAAATTTTGTTGAAACTCCCAGAACTGAACTGTCCAAAACAAGATTGTTTACAATAACTAGCTCGTTTCCGATTCTCGCCACCTAAGCGCTGATGTCATGAAATATGCCAATATCTCTGAGATAATTATAGATCCTTTGACTTGATCTAATCGAGTTTGAGTTGGGTCTCTTAATTACCCCAAGTTTAAGCTTTCCTAGATGCTGCACAGATAATAATCACATCTTATCTAGATACCCAGCTTATGCACCTCCAAATCGAGAGCTATTTAACCCGGACAAAATCCCAATTAACAGTCAAACGCATACGCGGCGTGGCTGCATCTGAAACTCGACAATTAACTACAAAGTTTCATCGACAAATCGATATCCAAACGCGAGTACTGTCGAAGGGCTCTTCCAGTTTGGATTGGTGCCTCATTGACAACCACTTATGTGTTGTTACGGTGATGTATTGATATCTAGTTAGCCTAGACCAGTTCCATGCATAAATAAAATGTTGCGATACCATAGCAACGAACAATAACTAATTAGAAGTGTCAGTGTGAAGTTTGAAGTCAAACAAGTGAGCCAGAGTAACGCAATAGATTTTAAAAAATTAAGAAAAGTCCTGAGCAGGAGCTTTTGAGAGGTTGTTCTTTGGTGGAGCAATAAGACAATTACCTCAAAATTTTATATGGGATTTGAGATTGATAACCAATATATAAATGCAGAATCTCAGCATAATCGGAATTATATTCTGGAAATTATTCAAAAAATTCAATATGATGATGGAGCGATCCTCTTGAAATTTTGAATGGATATTCAGTATATCGGTTTTGATTCACAAATTAATTTCACTTGAATCGTTATTCTGTTATGGATATATGGAGATTCATCATGTCAATATTCCAAT
Source organism: Propylea japonica (assembly GCA_013421045.1). NCBI lineage: Eukaryota > Metazoa > Arthropoda > Insecta > Coleoptera > Coccinellidae > Propylea > Propylea japonica. The sequence continues at coordinate 54,900,270 of CM024243.1, forward strand.
TGAATTCTCTATGGTTCTGTTAACACTATGGCCACAAAATTATGCATGATGAACACGCAGTGTATCAATCTTTATTTATAAAATAAATTTCATCCAAAACCGATATTTTTTAATGGAAATATGAAGTTTCTTCTTTTCAATATTCCAATTCAATTTTGTATGATTCTGTTCACCCTATGACCACCCAATTTTGCATGAAGCTTATTATGAGCATCTTGCATATGGCCGCAACATTTCATTTCGATGGGTTTCGTTTTGTCTGAGATATTGAGGAACAAAAATTTTGAATGGCCATATTTTATGGAACACCCTAAACGATTTGGCTGGTTAACGAACTTAACAGAGCCATTTGGGAACCAAACTTACCCTGGAAATTTCAAGTCTCTAGAAAAATCCCTTCGAAAGATATTGTTCTAACGGCCCCACGGACAGAATATAATTTGAATACGAATTCGTCAAATAGGACCCTATCTGAAAATTATCGACTATTCGGCTCGAAGGACCATATAAAATATCGACTTTGTGGCTCGAAGGACCATGAAAATTATCCTAGCTCGAGGATTATGGAAAATATCTTGACTATTTCGATCCGTCTTTAGGGACCCTAGAAATAGAAGATGTGCATTTGCTATGTTGTAGGACCACGAAAATACACTTGTTTATATTCTGCTGTAGACCAAATATAATGATGTTTAGGTGCGTGATTGAAATTAAACACTTTCCACTTAAAAGCTATTTAATTAACACCTAATAGTCCGGTCTATTTAGACCAAAAAATGAGAGTGAAGTTACATAAAGTTCCAACAAGCTGAATTTCTGTGAAGTTGTTCAAAACATAATTATAAACAATGTCTAAAAGTTCCTCATCATTCCGCTGTGAGGAAAAAATTTTATTCGAGGTCAAATGTCAAAAAAATGAGTTTTTCGCGATTTTCAGCAAAACGGTAAGTTTTATCATGAATGTACCTCAGACAAAAATTGTAGATCATAAAATTATCTATAAAAAATGTATCAATACTTTTTTTCTTAGGAGCCACCGTTTCTGAGATATAACGATTCAAAAAGTAATAACTACGCCCTAAATACACTACCTCATAGGTGGCGTGGAAACGTTTGCATATTATGACGATAACGACTTTTATAACTTTTTGAATCGTTATATCTCAGAAACGGTGGCTCGTAAGAAAAAAAGTATTGATACATTTTTTATAGATAATTTGTCTGAGGTACTTTTATGATAAAACTTACCGTTTTGCTGAAAATCGCGAAAAACTCATTTTTTGACATTTGACCTCGAATAAAATTTTTTCATCACAGGGGAATGATGAGGAACTTTTAGACATTGTTTATAATTATGTTTTGAACAACTTCACAGAAATTCAGCTTGTTGGGACTTTATGTAACTTCGAATGTCTAAATAGACCGGACTATAATGCAATAATCACTAGAACTCACAGCTTTGAGTTAGTGATACCTTAATTTTTGAATGCACTGATTCGAAAGATGATTCTGTTAGAGAATGTGTTGATGGTTCGCCTTTTACCAATGCACTGCCTGACCTGTTACGTATAGGTCGATCAGACCCTTTCAAGTACCACTTGAATTTGGGGCTGTTGCTAGGCAGTCTTACTACACATTTCCCTGTGGAATTGAGGGGTATTTCTTATAGATCTAGACTGGATTTTTGTTCACATTTATAGTTCATAAAAAATTCTACACTATCGTTTGAGATTATTTTCGGCTAAAAATTCGAATATTACATACATTTGGGCGAAACGATTTATCAGCACTCGTTTAAGTAGAACGTGCGCTCAAAAATTGAATTTTTCCTTCAATTCGACACAAAATATACCGCCTTCAACTCAAAAAAACAACAATGTACACTCTCGGAAATATCAACTGTGAACGTTAGTCGAGTGCCTACTTAAATCCAAGCTATCACGTAGCCAAGTGCGCTCGAAATATCGCAAAATCGGTTGTCGCCGTTCCAGAACAGCCGGAATCGATATCTGGCCCGACAGAAAATCCCATTCGACAACTTTCTGCATTGAAAGCTTCCCGTTTGCAGTTTGACTTTCCTCAAAAACCCTAATGTCTTTTGATTGTCCTCCGGATGTTCGAGGAAGTACTCCAGTTCTGGAGCGTAACATTCAAACGTCTGACCGCTTGTAACAACACCTAAGTGGTTGTAAATGGGGCAGCAATCTAGACTGGAAGAGCACTTCGACAATTCCCGTGTTTGGTTATCGACTCGTCGATTAAACTTTGTAGTTACGAGGATATATTGAAAAATATATTGTAAATTTCGAATCGATTTAATAGTTTCAATCATTCTTTTTTTCTATTTCGATTTTCTTCTGTTTCAGATTCATTCAGAATTCCAAAGGCACCTTGGAGAGAGTTATCGGTTGGAATAAATAAAGAAAAAATACTTCAATATTCGAATAATTTTTAAGTATTATTTTTGTTGGAACGGCGAGACAGGGTTTTTTTACTGAGGTTTTTCCCTGAGCTCTGGTATCATACGAAAAAATAGTATGGTACCCCGTTTTGCACCAACCTCAGTTAGGGATTTTTATTTTTGTTTTATGTATTGACTATGTTAGCTCTCAATTTCAAAAGAATAAATATATATTGAAAAAATTAAGAAAAGCCCTGAGCAGGAGCTTTTGAGCGCTCGTTCTCCTTAAACGAATGCTATTCGTTTTGCTGAAATATCTGTAATTTTCGAATTTTTAGCCAAAAATGGTCTCAAGCAATGGGGTTCTACTCCCTGACGACCAATTCGTGGTTAAATTCAATTCTGTCCGTTGAGCCGTCCGGCCTTTAGCAGAATAACTTTCGAAGGAATTGTCGTAGAGACTTTTCAGGGCGAGTTCGGTTCATAACTGGCTCGGTTGAGTTCGTTAACCAGCCAAACCATAAAGGGTGTACTATAAAATATCATTCAAAATATTGGTTGCTCAATATCTAAAACAAAACGGAACCCATCGAAATGAAATGTCGCGGCCATATGCAAGATGGTCATAATAACCTTGATGCAAAATTTTATGGCTATGTAAGTAAGCTTACACTTTCTTAATGTGTTTTTTTTTTTCGAACAAAGTCGTCGGCGTTTATATATTTGTCAAATTGAAATTTCATTATTGTCAAAAGTTGTGAATACGAACATTGAATGTAGTTTCTTGTTTTCAGGTTTGTTAAGATATATGTAGATTACTGATGGTATTGAATAAATAATCCTTGTTTTCAGAATAAGAAACACATCTTGTTTTGTTTCAACAACATAACATTATAAAACTACATTCTCGTTCATGAGAAAAATGGAGAAGCTTCAATTTGAGTTTGAATTTATTGCGACAGCAGATGGAAAGACGAATATTATAGTTATTAATTCAATTACTACGCTAGAGAACAGAAGGTTCATCCTAATAGATGGAGATCGAATTGCAAAAAAACATGAATTGGTAGCAGCAACGGAAACATTTACAAAGGTGAAAAATAGCTTTAAAAAAAGAAATCAGTCAAGAAAGGTCTGGATTACTCTTACTGAACAGATGAAAAAAAACTTATTTCGATGAAGATGGAAATCTACAGTTCAATAATTTATTTTTGGAAGAAGAAAACAAAATGAATGATTTGACAATGGACAAAGAAGAGCGGAGGGAAGATGTAAGAAAGCTTACACTTTCTTAATGGAATTTCGAAAAAATAGTAAAGAAAAAAAGTGTTTCTTTTGACTTCATTGATCAATGGTTAAAATATATTTTCCGCCGATCTCTAAATAAAAGGTGCTTTTAATGTGTACGAAATTGAGCATTAATGACCCATTTTAATGCTCAATTTTTTTAGCCATTTTAATGTGTAATCCTCATGGCAACCGTACACAAAGTATTCAGAAGCATTACGAGAAATGTCAAAACTCTACTGGAACATAGAAACATAGAGTTTCTCTTACGTCAAATGTATGTCTTGTGCGAATTGAGAATGTATTTTGATCAAGAATTTATACACTATTCATGTTGAGATCGTCGGAAAAATTTTGTAATAAACTCGGTTATTAATCGAGCGACTAATGGTCTCGAACTATTAATGTATTCGCTCCGCTCACGCATTAAAATATCTTGACCATTAGTCGCTGTCTTTAATAACCTAGTTTATTAAATAACTATTACCGTGTGTCCTAAACTCGTTCTCTAGTGAGGGGATCTCAGAAACCCGATGAGCTAGAACAAAATGAGTAGCTCATTTTCGGGCTCGATTTTTGAGAGAATTCATTTGGTGAAAACCCCAACCGTGTTCGAGCTATCAGAGAAAACTGGAAAATGACGTCAAATAAAAAGTTCCCATAACTTCTTTATTACTGAAGTTATAAACATGAAACTAAAACATTATACAGGCACGTTTTTCAGTAGAATTCATTCAAGATATCAATTTTTCTTCATTACATCATCGGGTTTCTGAGATCCCCTCACTACACCTTTTCCAATTGTAATTCAGAAAACGTAAAATGTAATTCAGAATAGCTAATTGAATTTCAGAAGATGGAAATTGTAATTCAGAATAATAAATTGATATTCAGAAATGGTGATTTGAATTTCAGAATAGTGATATGTAATTCAGAAAGCGTAATTTGAATTTCAGAAATAGTGATATGTAATTCAGAAAGGGTAATTTGAATTTCAGAAAATATAAATTGTAATTCAGAATTGGTGATTTGAAATTCAGAAATGGGAAATTGTAATTCATAAAAAGGAAATTGTAATTCAGAATTGGTTGCATGTACTCGAGATATAATGAACATGAATATGAACCTATTTATATCTATGTTATACAGGGTGAGTCTTTGACTTGTACATATATTTTAACCGTAGATTCCTGAGGTCAAAAGAAACACTTTTTTCCTCTACCATTTTTTCCGATTCGGCTTGGTTAAAAAAATACAGGCTGTTGAAAATCCATGAAAAGCATACATTTTCAGTAATATCTCGCAAACGATTCCTTCAAATGAAATGATTTTTGAAACATAGTTTTCCATGAATATGATTAATCTTTAACGACTACAAAATTCCGAGTACTTCGATGTTGAAAAAAAAAAAAATCTTAGAAATTCGAAAAATTGGGTACTTTGGCTGAATGCAACTCTGTCGAAAATATTCACAGAATTCAATTTTCCCTATCTGGTCACTTTGACAAATTTCAAGAATAATTCGAGAATTTGTTATCTAGAATGATGAATGGTAAGAGAACTAGCGGATTTTCTTTAAAAATGGGGTTACAATGAATAAGCTCACCTCTATACTTCTTCAGTGTAAATCCTTATCTATTCAAGCAAATTTCCACACCACTTTCGGAGTACCTATTGCAATTTTGTTTCGTTGAGCTTTGACATACGTTGATCCAAATTTACATTAAGTTAGAATACGTTAATTTCTCATTTATTCATCATATTTATTACTACTAAAATGACCTTAATAAGTTATTATTCATGAAGTCGTATGATTTTGAAAAACAAACTAACCACAGAACACCGATGCCAAAGAATCTAGTGTCACGTCTGTGACTTTCACCATGCGGACCACAGAACATAAATATGCGGACACCCCTTGAAATTCAATCGCCCCAACTGGTGTTTATGAACGTGAAATATCATGCGTGTTATGGTTGAGTTGTTGTTTTGATTTCGGAAACTCTTTCACGGAAGATTTCAAGAGATATTGGAAATGAATGCTATAATTGCTATAGCTAGAATAGGTGGTTTAAAAGTTAATCCGATATAATCAAAAATGAAGTATACATCAAGAAGAGATTATTCTGCTTTTCATCACTAGCAAAATTTTGGATGAATCAATCATTGCATTGGAAAATATACAACTGGTATTGAAAAAGTGAGTTCATATTTCTTTCTACAGCAGCTTATTTGAAAATTTCGAATGGTATATCTACTCGTTTCTTTGATACAATAGCTTATTTCAAAGGTTTGAATGCTATATCTCGTACTTGCAAAAATTCAGTGGTTAGTTTACCAATGGCGGCATAGCTCATTCTGAAAACAAAAAAAGGCTATATCTTCTTATTTAGGCCGAATCGGAAAAAATGGTAGAGGAAAAAAGTGTTTCTTTCGACCCCAGGAATATACGGTTAAAATATATGTACATATCAAAGACTCACCCTGTATAGTACATATATCTACATAATATTATGTAAGTAATGAATTATTTATTTGCCACAGAAAGTATAGTGGTTTGGGTACCAGGCATTGCCTGGTATATTATACAATCAAACACGAAAACATTCTGAATTACTATTACATTTTCTGAAATTCAATTCATAACTTCTGAATTACAATTTTCCTTTTCTGAAATTGAATTTGCCATTTCTGAATTTCAATTCACTATTCTGAATTACAACTTCGTTTTTCTGAAATACAACTTCCTAATCTTAATTTCAATTTCGCTTTTCTGAAATTGAATTACCTATTCTGAAATTCAATTTCTGTTCTCTGAATTACATATTCCTATTCTGAAATACATGTTCCCTTTTCTGAAATTGAACTTCGATTTTCTGAATTACAACTGTAAAAGGTGTAGACAACGAATTTAGGACACCCGGTACAAGTTAAAGATTCTTCTGGTATACAAACGCCAAACTATTCATTCTCTGTCAACTACCTAACCCTAAACAAAAATTTCCATAAACCAGAAAAACAAGAGATCGAGAACCAATTCTCGAGATAGTCGATGCCATCAAACCCCTCGATATAATCTCCCCCTTACATGATATTCGTTTTGTTCCTTCTATTTGTCCGACTGCTACAATCGCCTTCGCAAGCGCAAAGCGCGCAGAATATGTGCCCTCCATTCCAATAAATGGAGTTAGTCGTTTTCGTCTCGAGGGAGCGTCTGAGATGAAATCGATAAGACTGCATGTATCCTGACATCATAACAAGAGGGTAAATAAATAAAGTCAATAAGGCGGATCATTATTAGATAGACGGAAGAGTTGGATGGTATCTGAAATGGGCGTTTGTTCTTTTCCTGGAAATTGGACGGATTTAAGGGAGTTTATGTGATTGGATATGAGTGTTTGAGTGATATAACGAGGATTGTACTTGATGTCAGAAAGAAGGAGAAAATGATGATGCGTTGCTTTAACCCTGAATACTCATTCTTCAGTTCGGATGATTTGTTATCATGGTTTCCTTCAGTTTTAAGAATAATAATTATAATCACCAATTGAATGTAAAAACAGGTCTTATAAAAATACTTTATGCCTTTTTGATTTCATCTACACCTGAAATTCTTCTTCTTCTTCTCTGTGCGGTGCCTTTCCGGCCGAACTGAGGCCTAGTGGCCCATTGTTCACCCGCATCGTTCTATAGAGACTCAGCTCCTCAGACACAAAGACAGAAATGTCGCGAGCCTGCCAGGAGTGGTCACTCTCACCATAGGAATAGAAAGTGTTGGATTTCCTAGGTGTGTTGACCTTAACTCAGTAAGGTTCCCGCAGTTGAACAAAATATGCTCAACCGTTTCATCAGTACTCCTGCACCACCGGCATAGGGAGCAGCTCGTCAACCCCATTCTCTTCAAATGCTTGTTAAACAGGTCACCAGACCGAGTTGTTTCCTCTCCAGCAACAGAAGCCTATTGACCTCAGATCGCGAGGACGGTCTCTCAATGAGAATCCTCGACCACCTCAGGCCCACCCCTGCGCTCCATTCCGAGGAAAATTCCCTGTTCAGCCAGTTCCTGAAGAAACTTCTGACAGATGTGCGACAGATTGGCAGCGCAGGCTCCGGACCAACAAATGCTAATCCGGCTCCCCGCCTAGCCAGTTCATCTGCCATAACGTTACCAGGTATATTCGCGTGAGCTGGACACCAGATTATTTTCAAAAAGTTATCAGAGCCCAGCCCACGCAGAGCTTTCCTGCATTCTTCTACCAAAAGAGAATCAACTCTAACATCAGATAGAGATTTCAGAGTTCCCTGGCTGTCGCAACATATGTAAATGTGCTGGCCAGAGTATCCCCTGCGAATATTATCTAGTGCGCATGCAAGAACCGCAAATAGCTCAGCCTGCACAATGGAACAGTCCTTCCCCAGAGGGATAGCCTGATTGAAGTGAGGACCCACGATTCCGGCACCAGACCCTGTTGCTGTGACAGAGCCATCAGTGAACCAGGTGGGACCATCTGGACTAAGAAGCCTGTTTGATGAAGACCGTAGGTCTCTGTCAGGAACAATTACCCTGTAGGGTTCGTCGAAGTAGAACTTAGTGCCCGCGCGGTCACCTCTTTGGAGAAGGGGATCGTGAGCATCCTTAACCATTTTGAGGGCCCTTGCGTGCCCAGTGAAGAGTCCTCCATCGCGCCATTGTCCCCGTTCTCAGATTCCTAGAGCTGTCTTCATAGCCACCTCCTTCACAACTAGGTGCAAAGGAGGGAGACCCAGCAGACATTCCATGCTGTAGGGGTAGACCTCAGAGCGCCTGTAATACTTAAACAAGCTTTCCTCTGGCATTTAGTCATAATGTTCTGGTTGACGGCCCTCTCCATAGAAGGCCACCACACCATAGAGGCATAGGTTAGGATAGGCCTCACCACGGCAGTACACCTGAAATTAGAAATAATGAAATTGCCTTCATCAAAGAATTTCTACTAGATAATCAATACCCACCAAATTTTCTATAAAGAACAATTTTAAATTTAGAACGAAAAATATCTAATCATAATTCTAATGATGATCAGGTACAAACAGAAAACCGTCAAGAACAAATAAATTTGTTGAACGTCATTCCTTATATTCCTGGCCTTTCAGAAAAAAAATAAGAAGAATTGGTTCCAAATTCAAGACAAGAACTGTTTTCAAAACACAAAATGATTTGAGATCCATTCTAACCAAAACGAAACCAATGAATGAGACACAAAAATAAAACAATTGTGTTCACAATATTCCCTGTATATGTGAAAAATCTTATACAGGAGAGACATCAAGACCTTTAGAGATAAGGAAACGGGAACATGAGAACAACATCAAAAAATAGAGACATTACAAGATCAAAAATAGCTGATAATGTAGGTTCAAATAGCGGGGATATAATATGATGAACTGGAACAACACAAAAATCCTAATGATGGAACCTGATAACTATAAAAGGAAAATTAAGGAATCCACGTTTATTTTGTTAGATGCAGTAGATAATTTGACCAATTGTTCTGTTTGAATATATCGTATTTGGATTGATTTATTGAAGAAAGAAGTAGGATCAGGAAATTTCAAAATTGAATGAATCAACATCTCTATGTGTTGACAACTTTCAATGTCAATCAGACTGCAAATGAAAAAACACACAATTCTGAAAATTTTACAAGTTTGTCTGAAGAAGGTGTCTGATATAGACACCGAAACGTTACATTATTCTTTTCATTTATTTCCTTTTTTTGTTTTACTGTTAGTCTACAATTTTTTCGAAACTAATTTGCTCCTGATAAATGAGTGCAGAGATTTTCGCAGGAGCACTTCATCTTTATCGAATTTTTTTCAATTTTTACTGTTTCAGAGATTGGGAGTGAAAACCTGAAAATTTTTTTAGAAATACAGAATCCTCCCAGATTATATTTCAATCGATATCGATTTATAAAAATCGTTCTCCTACGTCGTATAACATTCGGTAAAATCCAACTAGGAAAACTGCGAAAACTCCAACAAATCATTCTTCAAACCTACGGTCCATTTCGAACGCAAATTCGAATCGAAAGAGAATGAAAACTCGATGCATAGCAATCCAGCACACTCTCGGCGACTTCCGAAGATTTCTTACGCCCTGTTGCCAAGTCGTCCAGATAACTTTCTGACGAAAGTCGATTTGTTATTTTTCAAATGCACCAGAAATGCAGAAAGGGCCAAATTTATGGGACGAAGCGTCCGCGATAAGAAGGAGGAGTTCGTGAAGTTTTTTTATTCAAGTTGGGACGACCTGGGACCGGATCGAAGATGGATGTATATAGTTCGAGGACGATCTGACGTCCGGATGCCAGTTTGGATCTCCCAAGGTCGTCGATGTATATACGTGAAGATTTTGATGGTTTTTATCACATTCTGCGGTAACGGTAGGGACGATTTTTTTTTCTTTCGACTGAAGGATTTATAGGTTACAGGTTGAGTTGAAAGTTTCGTTAGTCGCTAGTGTTCTCGGATGATTTGTTATCTTTGTTCGAAAACATAGTTTTAACGTTTTATTTATTTTTCGTCAATGTTACTCATAAATTAGGGCGATTTTCTAAGAATATGTACAGTTTTTTATCCAAGTTTGGATGACCTAGAACCGGATCGAAGAGGTATGTATATAGTTCGAGGACGATCTGACGTCCGGATGCCAGTTTGGATCTCCCAAGGTCGTCGATGTATATACGTGAAGATTTTGATGGTTTTATTTTTCGCGTTCTTGGGTTATGGTAGGGACGATTTTTTTTCTTTCGGGTGAAGGATTTATTGGTACAGGTTGAGTTGAAAGTTTCGTTAGTCGCCAGTGTTCTCGGATGATTTGTTATCATGGTTTGAATACATAGTTTTAACGTTTAATTTATTTTTCGTCAGTGTTACTCATAAATAAGGGCGATTTTCTAAGAATATGTATAGTTTTTTATCCAAGTTTGGATGACCTAGAACCGGATCGAAGAGGTATGTATATAGTTCGAGGACGATCTGACGTCCGGATGCCAGTTTGGATCTCCCAAGGTCGTCGATGTATACAGGGTGAGTCTTTGACTTGTACATATATTTTAACCGTATATTCCTGGGGTCGAAAGAAACACTTTTTTCCTTTACCATTTTTTCCGATTCGGCCTAAATAAGAAGATATAGCCCTTTTTTGTTTTCAGAATGAGCTATGCCGCCACTGGTAAACTAACCACTGAATTTTTGCAAGTACGAGATATAGCATTCAAACCTTTGAAATAAGCTATTGTATCAAAGAAACGAGTAGATATACCATTCGAAATTTTCAAATAAGCTGCTGTATTAATGAAAGAAATATGAACTCACCTTTTCAATACCAGTTGTATATTTTCTAATGCATTCATCCAAAAATTTTACTGGTGATGAAAAGCAGAATAATCTCTTCTTGATGTATACTCAGTATACTTCATCGGATTAACTTTTAAACCACCTATTCTAGCTATAGCATTCATTTCCAATATCTCTTGAAATCTTCCTTGCAAGTTTCCAAAATCAAAACAACAACTCAACCATAACACGCATGACATTTCACGTTCATAAACACCAGTTGGGCGATTGAATTTCAAGGGGTGTCCGCATCATAGAACAAACTTTTCTCTATGGTCCGCATGGTGAAAGTCACAGACGTGACATTAGATTCTTTGACATCGGTGTTCTGTGGTCAGTTGTTTTTCAAAATCATACGACTTCAGGAATAATAACTTATGAAGGTCATTTTAGTAGTAATAAATATGATGAATAATATGAGAAATGAACGTATTCTAACATAATTTAAATTTGGATCAACGGATGTCAAAGCTCAACGAAACAAAATTGCAATAGGTACTTCGAAAGTGGTGTATAGAAATTTGCTTGAATAGATAAGGATTAACACTGAAGAAGTATAGAGGTGAGCTTATTAATTGTAACCCCATTGTTAAAGAAAATCCGCTAGTTCTCTTACCATTCATCATTCCAGATAACAAATTCTCGAAATATTCTTGAAATTTGTCAAAGTGACCACATAGGGAAAATTGAATTCTGTGAATATTTTCGACAGAGTTGCATTCAGCCAAAGTACCCAATTTTTCGAATTTTTAAGATTTTTTCTTTCTATCAACATCGAATTACTCGGAATTTTGTAGTCGGGAAAGATCAATCATATTCATGAAAAACTATGTTTCAAAAATCATTTCATTTGAAGGAATCGTTTGCGAGATATTACTGAAAATTTATGCTTTCCATGGATTTTCAACAGCCTGTATCTTTGTAACCAGACCGAATCGGAAAAAATGGTAGAGGAAAAAAGTGTTTCTTTTGACCTCAGGAATCTACGGTTAAAATATATGTACAAGTCAAAGACTCACCCTGTATAAGTGAAGATTTTGATGGTTTTATTTTTCGCGTTCTTGGGTTACGGTAGGGACGATTTTTTTTCTTTCAGGTGAAGGATTTATTGGTACAGGTTGAGTGGAAAGTTTCGTTAGTCGCCAGTGTTCTCGGATGATTTATTATCTTTGTTCGAATACAGAGTTTTAACGTTTTATTTATTTTTCGTCAATGTTACTCATAAATTAGGGCGATTTTCTAGGAATATGTATAGTTTTTTATCCAAGTTTGGAAGACCTAGAACCGGATCGAAGAGGTATGTATACCTATATGTAGTTCGAGGACAATCTGACGTCCGGATGCCAGTTTGGTTCTCTCAAGGTCGTCGATGTATAAACGTGAAGATTTTGATGAATTTATTTATCACGTTCTTGAGTAACGGTAGGGACGATTTTTTTCTTTTGGGTGAAGGATTTATAGGTACAGGTTGAGTTGAAAGTTTCGTTGGTCGCCAGTGTTTCTGGATGATTTGTTATCTCTGTTCGAACACATACTTTCAACGTTTAATTAATTTTTTGATGTTACTCATAAATAAGGGTGATTTTCCAAGAATATGTCGACGTGAGCGCCATTTTTTCGAAAATTGAGTTTTCAGTTGCACTGAATCGGCCTAAGCGCCTTCTCTTGATAGAACCTTGGATTAAGCAAATAAAATCGACAACTTTCCAGCTATTTCTATCCAAAGTTGCGTAAGCGCCGGACTCGTCGAAGCAGAATTCGTCGAAGTTGTTCACTTCAGTCATAAGCGACAGTAATGTATTGTTTACTCCTGTAATAAGCGACCAAAAATACATTGTCATAAACGACTTCAATTGACTTAACCTTCATTTTTGCCTTTTTTACCAGTTTTCCTAGATCAATTTTAACTGAATGTATATTCTCAGTGGTTTTTAGTGTTGTTACTTATTAGAGCGAATTCCGAAATTTTTTTTGGGAAAATAGTCACAAAACAAGTTTTTCCTAAATTACCCGAAATGTTTAAAATGTCGCTTACGTCGCGTCGTTTTGACTTGAATGCGTCGATATATAGTTTTTGAGCGCTCGTACTACTTAAACGAGTTCTATATCGTTTTGTCCAAATGTCTGTATATTAGAATTTTGAGCCGAAAATGCTCTCAAACGATTTAGACTTCCTGATGACGAATCCGCAGTCAAATTTTTTTCTCGATATCTCAGAAAATACGAAACCAATCAGAATGAAATGTTACGGCCTAATGCAAGATGCTGACAACAAGATCCCTGGCAACATTTTGTTGCCATAGTGTGAACAGAGCCATAAAAAATTCAATTGGAATATTGAAAAAAAGAAACTTCATATTTCCATAAAAAGATGTTCAATTCGAGTGGAATTTTTTGTGTGAATGGAGATCGATATTCTGAATGTTCATCCAGAATTTCGTGGCCATAGTTTCAACAAAACCATATAAAACTCAATTGGAATATTGAGAAGAAAAATCTTTATATGTCCATAACAGGATATCCGATTCGGGTGAAATTTTCTCTGTGAAAAAAAATTTTTGTGACCATAAAGGTAACAGAACCATAAAAAATTCAATTGGAATATTGATAATCGGACTGAGCCAAATCTGGCGAAGTGTTCTTGTAATTCTAACCATAAATCACGAATTTTTTGAATGGCAACATGAGATTTGTGTGCTGTTACGTTGTCCTGCAAAAAACAGATTTGAAAAGCTTTCTTTTCTCTTCAATTCTCATAAAGTGGTCAAGTATAATGTCGAATAGTAATCTCCAGTTATTGTTCCATCCTTATCCAAGAAATCAATCATGATTAATCGATGGCAATCCCAAAAAAACTGAAGCAAGCACTTTCGGACACGAAACTTCTTATGTCATTTTCAAATCGAGCATATATCGAACGCGCTTCTATCGTTGCACGCTTTTCGTCAACATTCAACCATTCGGAGATCCATTTTTCACATGTCCAAATTGCCGTGATCCTGGTGAATACTATGAAAACCAATGAAGTGATTTATGATGACAAATTCATTTATCGTTTACCTAACCCCGAAATACACTGATCAACAATTGCTAGGGATCACTTATGAACTTCTCTTCACTTGTATTTTTTTCAAGTTATCCCGTGAATATCTGTACATTATATGTTCTCTAAGGAAAAAGTAAGATGTTTTGAGTTGATTATATCAAAGTCTTCCTCACTTCATCGGCTCTTGTTCACAAAATCGATTATTATCTGTAGGCTGTTACAGGTGGAGTGAAAAGCAATGTGGTATTTGTTATTAAATCTGTTTTTTTCTCTCTTTCAAACACATAAGGTGACAATAATTGAAAAAATGAGAACAATATCAGCTTATCAGTCATGCCGAGAAGACGTTTGGCTCCTGTGCAACTGGACCAAATCATACGGTGGATACAGGAAGGTTTGTCCCAGCGAGAAGTGTCCCGGCGGTTGAATGTTTCGCAAAGTGTCGTGAGTCGGGCTTGGAATAGGTTCATCCAAAACGACTCAGTAGCTTATGATCATGGGGGAGGTCGGCAGCGCAGTACAACACCTGCCCAAGATCGTCTATTGATCCTCAATGCTAGGAAAAATCCCACTTACCCGGCGTCGCGGCTCAATAGAGCTAAGAGCTTAGAGACTAAGAGTTGCAACAGGAGTTCTAATTTCGAACCAGACTGTAGGACGACGACTACATGTTCGTGGTTTGAGAGCACGTAGGAGGGTACAACATCCCCGTTTGAATAGGGAACACCGGGTTCATCGACGGCAATGGGCTGAGGAGCACCGCAATTGGACACTTGAAGATTGGAGCCGATGTGTATTTACGGATGATGATTACAGTTTATGTTACCCACAACAGCTTTTGGCGGAGGTTCTATATGTGTATGGGGAAGAATTTGTTTGAACCAACGCACAGAGTTGGTTGTTCTGCAGAACACCACCATGACCAGCCAGAGATATCACGATATGATTATTGAACCCATAATTGTTCCGTTTGCGGCTGCCGTGGGCGAGAATTTCATTTTAATTGACGATAATGCCCGTCCACACCGTAGTCGTCTGGTTAACGAAGCGCTAGAAACTCATGCTGTTGATATAGGATGGACTGGCCAACTCGCTCTCCAGACATGAATTGCATCGAACATGTCTGCTCTGAGATATCTAGACAACTGTCAACCTTAGAACAACCGATCAATAACCTGGAGGACCTTTCTAACGCTTTACGGGATATTTGGACAAATTTGCCCCAAAATTTTATAAATCTTTTGATCGAAAGTATGCCTCGTAGGGTAGAATGCTTGAGACGAGCTCGTGGGGGACCAACTAGGTACTAGCTTAACCGAAACTTCAGCCTTCTTGTGCTTTCATCATAAAATTTTTATGTTATTCAAACACAGAACTTTGAGTGTTCCTAATAAAGTCTTTTTTTCGCTCCAACTTTCTCTTTTTTCATTTTTTTCACAAGTGAACCATATTATCAACTGAAAATACTCTGATATCTGACTAAATTTATAATCTTGGAGCGAATATTTCAGAAATAAATTTGGAACAAGTAAGTGATCCCTATCAATTGTTGAGCAGTGTATAAAAGCCAATCCTGGTATACCACAATGTCGACACAAGCGGATGCATAATGATAATAATTAATTCAGCAAACAATCTCACCTTAGGAAATCCATTTTCATCTCAAGGACGTCAAACATACCCAAGACGAACGTCTTAATGTATCCTAATGGGTCGTTAAACAATCTGCTAATAAACCAACGTCTTGTCTTGATGATTGATGGTATCATTGAACCAACAAACTGGCAAGTAAACCCCTTTATGTCACCTAATTTCCAATTTCAATACGATAGGTTATGGGCTCCTTTATAGCGATAGACGCGTTCGCAAATCAGTTTGGAATAATTATTGCAATTTGAAACTGTATGGAGCGATGAACTATTATTAATTGTTGTCGGGAAATCGATAACATTATTCGTATGGGTAGTGATGGTAATTTGTCACGGTGATTATAAATCGATAGTAATGAATTCATGTCAATTATAATGATGTTGATAAAACTGAATTTTATATACAGGAGGCGCTACAAACCATTAAAATTTAAAAGGGAAAAGGGGTTGATTGAAACTTCATTTGAAAGTTCTTGGAACACTTCTTACAACAGAGAATGAAAAAGTAATTTTTCTCATGCTCGAATACCCATCAGGTGAAAGTTAACGTTACAACATTGACCTTACCATCAACATCATTGAAAATGCGCAGTTACTGAGGTAGAAACTGTTAAGAGCATAGAATATAGGATCTGAAGGAAGGAGCATTTGTATTATATTTGTTGACCAGTTTGGATCTTGCAAATCGCGGCCGCATAAATCAGTATCGTAATATCATCTTCCAAATAAAAATACAACAAAACACAAATTAATCAAAACACTAAATAGATCCTTACCTCCAAACGATACTCACATTGAACGTTGCAAAATCTACCAAATTACCAACTCAAATCTAACAAGTCAAACGAATTGAAATTGTACAATATGGTTTTTCAAATTGGCCGATTTTCGTCTAAACAGTTCATCTACTTAATTAACGATATGCCCCTTCCTTCATATTCTTTATTCTATGATTCGTGCGTAATAAAGCATAGATTTATAATACTAACTAGATGGCGAACCTGTCAAAAATTTTGAGGCAAACGGCGACCATTTGCAGTTTGGGTTGGATTTGAGAGGTGTCACTTTTTCTATGAATTGAAATATTAGAATATTCCTTTATTTATTTTATTTCATTTGAATTTAATTAAAATGATACGATTACCAATATTGTTTAATAACTAATCACACGAATCGCAAATATATATAATTTGATAAAGACCGAAATGTCAGAGTTCACAGAACACTAATATACAGGGTGTTTCATCATAAACTGGACAAACATATATTTTCGTGTAGGGGACATCGGGAGAATCATTTTTGCCTTATACAATATATCCCGTTTTCGAAGCATAAGCGAGATACAGGGTGTCAAACGTCATTTTTGAGCAAGATTCTTATGAGTGTGGTCAGTTATGTATAACACTTGGTGTAACGGTTTTGGTCAAATCTCAGTATTTTTGGGTCCTCTATTCAGAAAAGTTGACGAACACCGAAATAAAATTTACAAAATGGCGGAAGACCTGCAATGTTCCAAATTTTTTTTGCGGTTATCAAATTGACTTTTGTTTTCTGAATGAACACAATTGTCTAAGAATTTCTGTGAACATTTTTTTTCAAAAATCGAACACAAATTTTTTTTACATGTCTACAACGATGAAAAAATTTCACTCGAAATGGATGAAATTTTGTACAATTGTACTTCTTGAATTATCAATCACGAATATAAAAACAGATATATAAAACATCGAACGGTTTCGTTACTACAGTCATTCAAATGTTTCGTTTAGACCTCTGAAATTATGAAAAAAAATTTGTTTTGAGTTCTAGAGTCAAAATAATTTAAGTATTGTTATGTCCAAACATTCTAGATGAATTTATACAAAAAAAATCAGTGAAACTTAGTTGGGACTCGAAGCGACGTAGGCATTAAATAGGGAAATGGCACTGTTATAAGGATATTAATATTCGTTGCCAGGCAATGGTAGTTCGTAGCTCATAGAGTTTGACTACTAGCCAAATTATATTCACTGAAATTCAAATACCAGTCCAACTCTATGAACTTCGAACTAACTGTAGGCAAAAATGATTCTCCCGATGTCCCCTACACGAAAATATATGTTTGTCCAGTTTATGATGAAACACCCTGTATAGAGTTCGTTTTTCATGACTTCTTTCAAAGGAACGTCTATGTTTCAATCAAAATTCGAGCACAGATGGTATAGAACATCAAAATATTCGTGTTTCATCCCAAACTGCAAATGGCGCCCCTTGCCTCACTTTTTTCTACGTGACAGTAAGGAAGTTCGACGTCCAGTTAGTATTATAGGTCCATGTAATAAAGATTCGCAAGTGGAATTGTCATAGAAAAGCCAATAAAACCTTCGAGAAAATAAGTTAGTAACTTCATTTTTCATCTCCTAGAAATGAGCCAATTTCAACATTCCAAAGGCCACCTCATCACTCCAACTCTCTAACCTCGTTCCGATATGAAAGTCACCCCAAATCATCCCGAGATCAAAACTCCATCAACCCCTTCGATTCAATCGGACCCCGAAGCTAAAAATCTCATTTTCCCGATGCGTAACATTCTTCAACTTCCCCCACCCCCTGTCGTCTGCCTCCAAATCGATCACAGGTGAACGGCAAAGCGCACCGCATTAACCCCCAACCCCCGAGGGCCGAACCCTTCCTTTGATCTCCTCACTTCATGGCATTTCGCGTTTCAAAAATGCAGATGGCTGCGAAAACAGGGAGTTGGCTGGCTGTTGGCAGGCCTGAGATTCGTCGTGTGTGTGCCGACCTGCTTAGCATGTGTGAAATGAGAGGGCTCTACCCCTTTGTGAACGAGCGTTCGTTTATCTTTGCTCCGGTTATTAGAACCTCTGAAGGGTGTCTTGGAGGGTCGACGGAAATAACCTTGGGAATTAGGAGCTTCAGGAATGATAACAGCTTCATTTTCTCCGCTATGTTGTTGTTGGGTGTGTGTTGATGTTACAAGGGTTTTTTAATGGCGTGGAAGCTGCTGAATTATTAAGTTTGTCATTTTGGATTTATGTTGGTATCACTAGTCAATGAAGACCAAATTGAAGGTAATCAAATAAAATATTAAACAGAGGAAAACCTTCGTGAGAAGCATTCGATTATCTTTGCTCCGGTTATTAGAACCTCTGAAGGGTATCTTGACATGAATAACCTTGGGTATTAGGAGCTTAAGGAATGATAACAGCTTCATTTTCTCCGCTATGTTGTTGTTGGGTGTGTGTTGATGTGGCAAGGATTTTTTAATAGCGTGGAAGCTGCTGAATTATTAAGTTTGTCATTTTGGATTTATGTTGGTATCACTAGTCAATGAAGACCGAATTGAAGGTAATCAAATAAAATATTAAACAGAGGAAAACCTTCGTGAGAAGCATTCGATTATCTTTGCTCCGGTTATTAGAACCTCTGAAGGGTATCTTGACATGAATAACCTTGGGTATTAGGAGCTTAAGGAATGATAACAGCTTCATTTTCTCCGCTATGTTGTTGTTGGGTGTGTGTTGATGTGGCAAGGGTTTTTTAATAGCGTGGAAGCTGCCGAATTATTAAGTTTGTCATTTTGGATTTATGTTGGTATCACTAGTCAATGAAGACCGAATTGAAGGTAATCAAATAAAATATTAAACAGAGGAAAACCTTCGTGAGAAGCATTCGATTATCTTTGCTCCGGTTATTAGAACCTCTGAAGGGTATCTTGACATGAATAACCTTGGGTATTAGGAGCTTAAGGAATGATAACAGCTTCATTTTCTCCGCTATGTTGTTGTTGGGTGTGTGTTGATGTGGCAAGGATTTTTTAATAGCGTGGAAGCTGCTGAATTATTAAGTTTGTCATTTTGGATTTATGTTGGTATCACTAGTCAATGGAGACCGAATTGAAGGTAATCAAATAAAATATTAAACAGAGGAAAACCTTCGTGAGAAGCATTCGATTATCTTTGCTCCGGTTATTAGAACCTCTGAAGGGTATCTTGACATGAATAACCTTGGGTATTAGGAGCTTAAGGAATGATAACAGCTTCATTTTCTCCGCTATGTTGTTGTTGGGTGTGTGTTGATGTGACAAGGGTTTTTTAATAGCGTGGAAGCTGCTGAATTATTAAGTTTGTCATTTTGGATTTATGTTGGTATCACTAGTCAATGAAGACCGAATTGAAGGTAATCAAATAAAATATTAAACAGAGGAAAACCTTCGTGAGAAGCATTCGATTATCTTTGCTCCGGTTATTAGAACCTCTGAAGGGTATCTTGACATGAATAACCTTGGGTATTAGGAGCTTAAGGAATGATAACAGCTTCATTTTCTCCGCTATGTTGTTGTTGGGTGTGTGTTGATGTGACAAGGGTTTTTTAATAGCGTGGAAGCTGCCGAATTATTAAGTTTGTCATTATGGATTTATGTTGGTATCACTAGTCAATGAAGACCGAATTGAAGGTAATCAAATAAAATATTAAACAGAGGAAAACCTTCGTGAGAAGCATTCGATTATCTTTGCTCCGGTTATTAGAACCTCTGAAGGGTATCTTGACATGAATAACCTTGGGTATTAGGAGCTTAAGGAATGATAACAGCTTCATTTTCTCCGCTATGTTCTTGTTGGGTATGTGTTGATGTTACAAGGGTTTTTTAATGGTATCGAAGCTGCTGAAATACTAAGTTTGTGATTATGTATTTATGTTGGTATCACTAGCCATATAAGAAGGAATGAGAAGTATTTAGATAAAATATAAAACAGAAAAAAGCCTTTGTGAATGAGCATTCGTTTATCTTTGCTTCGGTTATGAGAACCTCTGAAGGGTATCTTCGAGGGTAGACATGAATAACCTTGGGAATTAGGAGCTTCAAGAAAGATAACAACTTCATTTTCTCCGCTACGTTGTTGTTGGGTTTGTGTTGATGTGACAAGGGTTTTTTAATGGTGTGGAAGTTGCTGAATTATAAAGTTTGTGATTCTAAATTTATAGTGGTATCACTAGCCATATAAGAAGGAATAAGAGGTATTAATATAAAATATAAAACAGAAAAAAACCTCTGTGAACGAGCATTCGTTTATTTTTGCTCCGGTTATTAGAACCTCCGAAGGGTATCTTCGAGGGTAGACATGAATAACCTTGGGTATTAGGAGCTTAAGGAATGATAACAGCTTCATTTTCTCCGCTATGTTGTTGTTGGGTATGTGTTGATGTTACAAGGGTTTTTTAATGGTGTCGAAGCTGCTGAAATACTAAGTTTGTGATTATGTATTTATGTTGGTATCACTAGCCATATAAGAAGGAATGAGAAGTATTTAGATAAAATATAAAACAGAAAAAAGCCTTTGTGAATGAGCATTCGTTTATCTTTGCTTCGGTTATGAGAACCTCTGAAGGGTATCTTCGAGGGTAGACATGAATAACCTTGGGAATTAGGAGCTTCAAGAAAGATAACAACTTCATTTTCTCCGCTACGTTGATCTTGGGTGCGTGTTGATGTTAAAAGGGTTATTTAATGGTGTGGAAGTTGCTGAATTATAAAGTTAGTGATTCTAAATTTATAGTGGTATCACTAGCCATATAAGAAGGAATAAGAGGTATTAATATAAAATATAAAACAGAAAAAACCTCTGTGAACGAGCATTCGTTTATTTTTGCTCCGGTTATTAGAAGCCCCGAAGGGTATCTTCGAGGGTAGACATGAATAACCTTGGGTATTAGGAGCTTAAGGAATGATAACAGCTTCATTTTCTCCGTTATGTTGTTGTTGGGTATGTGTTGAGGTTACAAGGTTTTTTTATGGTGTCGAAGCTGCTGAAATACTAAGTTTGTGATTATGTATTTATGTTGGTATCACTAGCCATATAAGAAGGAATAAGGAGTATTTAAATAAAATATAAAACAGAAAAAAACCTTCCTGAACGAGCATTTGTTTATCTTTGCTCCGGTTATTAGAATCTCTGAAGGCTATCTTGGAGGGTAGACATGAATAACCTTGGAAATTAGGAGCTTCAGGAATGATGACAGCTTCATTTTCTCTGCTACGTTGTTGTTGGGCGTGTGTTGATGTGACAAGGGTTTTTTAATGGCGTGGAAGCTGCTGAATTATTTAATTTGTAATTCTGGATTTATGTTGGTACCACTAGCCATTTAAGAAGGAATAAGGAGTATTTAGATAAAATATAAAACAGAAAAAACCTTCCTGAAAGAGCATTCGTTTATCTTTGCTCTGGTTATTAAAATCTCTGAAGGGTATCTTGGTGGGTAGACATTAATAACCTTGGGAATTAGGAGCTTCAGGAATGATGACAGCTTCATTTTCTCTGCTACGTTGTTGTTGGGCGTGTGTTGATGCGACAAGGGTTTTTAATGGTGTCGTAGTTGCTGAATTATTCACTTTGTAATTCTGGATTTATGTTGGTATCACTAGCCATATAAGAAGGAATAAGGAGTATCAAGATGAAATATAAAACAGAAAAAAGATTCGTGAACGGGCATTTGTTTATCTTTGCTGCGGTTATTAGAACCTCTGAAGGGTATCTTGGGGGGTGGACATGAATAACCTTGGTGATTAGGAGCTTCTGGATCTGGAATGATAACAGCTTCATTTTCTCCGCTACGTTGTTGTTGGGTGTGTGTTGATGCGACAAGGGTTTTTAATGGTGTCGTAGTTGCTGAATTATGAAGTTTGTAATTCTGGATTTATGTTGGTATCACTTGCTATATAAGAAGGAATAAGAAGTATCAAGATGAAATATAAAACAGAAAAAAGATTCGTGAACGGACATTTGTTTATCTTTGCTTCGGTTATTAGAACCTCTGAAGGGTATCTTGGGGGGTTGACATGAATAACCTCGGGAATTAGGAGCTTCTGGAATGGTAACAGCTTCATTTTCCCCGCTGCGTTGTTATTGGGTGTGTGTTGATTTTATACAAGAGTTTTTTAACGGTGTCGAAGCTGTTGAATTAAAAAGTTTGTAATTCTGGATTTATGTTGGTATCACTAGCCATATAAGAAGGAATAAGGAGTATCAAGATGAAATATAAAGCAGAAAAAAGATTCGTGAACGGGCATTTGTTTATCTTTGTTGCGGTTATTAGAACCTCTGAAGGGTATCTTGGGGGGTTGACATGAATAACCTTGGTGATTAGGAGATTCAGGAATGATAACAGCTTCATTTTCTCCGCTTCGTTGTTGTTGGGTGTGTGTTGATGCGACAAGAGTTTTTTAATGGTGTCGTAGTTGCTGAATTATGAAGTTTGTAATTCTGTATTTATGTTGGTATCACTAGCGATACAAGAAGGAATAAAGAGTATTAAGATAAAATATAAAAGAGAATAAAACCTTTATGAACGATCAATCGTTTATCTTTGCTCTGGTTATTAGAATCTCTGAAGGGTATGTTGAAGAGTAGACATGAATAACCTTGGGAATCAGGAGTTTCAGGAATGATAACAGCTTCATTTTCTCCGCTACGTTGTTGTGTGTTGATGTGACAAGGGTTTTTCAATGGCGTTGAAGCTGCTGAATTATTTAATTTGTAATTCTGGATTTATGTTGGTACCACTAGCCATTTAAGAAGGAATAAGGAGTATTTAGATAAAATATAAAACAGAAAAAAACCTTCCTGAAAGAGCATTCGTTTATCTTTGCTCTGGTTATTAGAATCTCTGAAGGGTATCTTGGAGGGTAGATATGAATAACCTTGGAAATAAGGAGCTTCAGGAATGATAACAGCTTCATTTTCTCCGCTACGTTGTTGTTGGGTGTGTGTTGATGCGACAAGGGTTTTTAATGGTGTCGTAGTTGCTGAATTATGAAGTTTGTAATTCTGGATTTATGTTGGTATCACTAGCCATATAAGAAGGAATAAGGAGTATCAAGATGAAATATAAAACAGAAAAAAGATTCGTGAACGGGCATTTGTTTATCTTTGCTTCGGTTATTAGAACCTCTGAAGGGTATCTTGGGGGGTTGACATGAATAACCTTGGGAATTAGGAGCTTCAGGAATGATAACAGCTTCATTTTCTCCGCTACGTTGTCATTGGTTGTGTATTGATGTCACAAGGGTTTTTTTAATGGTGTTGAAGCTGCTGAATAATTAAGTTTGTAATTCTGGATTTATGTTGGTATCACTAGCGATATAAGAAGAAATGAGGAGTATTCAGATAAAATATAAAACAGAAAAAAAGATTTGTGAACGGGCATTCGTTCATCTTTGCTCCGGTTATTAGAACCTTTGAAGGGTATCTTGGAGGGCAGAAATGAATAACCTCAGGAATAAGGAGCTTAAGGAATGATAACAGCTTCATTTTCTCTGCTATGTTGATCTTGGGTGCGTGTTGATGTTAAAAGGGTTATTTAATGATGCTGGAACTGCTTAAATATTCAGTTTGCAACTCTGGATTTATGTTGATATCACTAGCCGTAAGAGACGGAATTGGGAGTAATAAGAAAGGTTACAAAACGAAAAACACCTTAGTCTCAGCCTTTTCCTCTTGATCGATTAATCATTTTGAAGACCAAGCAATTGGAAATAAAATAGCGGCTTTGTAGGTGAACAGAATCGAATTATAAAAATTTCGTACATGTTTTACGTTTTCAACGTTTCCGATTGAATTCCGCCACCCACAGAATTTCGAATTGCAATATAACGCTGCGGAAAGTAGGAAATCATTTGTCGTTATCTAAATAATAGTTTGCACCGATTTGATTGATTTGTTCATTAATCACTAGATAAATAAACACTTCTGCTTACCTTTCTCGAGTGTAATTGAATCTTCTTTTCATGCACAGTTTTGAAAAACTATGTGATTTATATGAGAGGGCTCACCTGAAATAAAAAGAGTGTTTAGAGAACGAGTTATAACTACACTACTGGAAAAAATTAAAGGATCAAAAAAAATTTTCAAATTTTTCGGCAATTTTCAACTTGCCGTAACTTTGAGAGGAAAGGTCGTACAAGGAATTTAAAGAAAGGAAATTGTAGCTCCAAGTGTCTAGTTTTTGGATTAGAACTTCAAAAATTTTAAGTTTCAGTGGTTTTCGAGTAATGATAGAAAAATCAGCAACAAAAAAATTCTCAAAATTTTACCACTTTTTTTTTCTTGTCTACGAGCATGGAAATTTTATTTTTGCATAATCGTTATGATGATGGGATATTTTGTTAATTCAGCTTTGATTTATTCCTTTATTGACCACAATACGTCCACTTCTCGTCGAGATATCGGTCTTCAAATGGAAAAGGATCCATTTGTCTTTGATTATCGATTTCTCAGCAACCAATGATCGCACAGAAAATTGAAGGAGGGTTTCAAGACTTTAAATGAACTCCGATTAATGAACAACTATTGCTTATTCATAGAAATTTTTTTTTCTTCATTTCGCATCAATATAAAAATTTAACAAAAAAAGGGCTTTTGTTGGTTTCTTGGAAAATCTACCGCTGGATCGAAAATGTTGAGAAACCAATAATGTTAAGTGTGACTTTCACAGTTCAATATGTTGATAAAAACCTTACGAAGAGTCAACTCAATCCAGCGAGCCGTTTTTTGTTTGACTCGATTGAATTTTTGAAAAAAAAAAATAAGGATCACGTTTTTTGCTCTGAGAAGCTCATAATCTTCAAAAAAGGCAAAAAAGAATTTTCTCGAGCTTTTTCCACAATTCAATTGCAAATAGTACATAAATTTCAAAAAAAGAAGAATAAAATAAACTAACAAATAAAATTTTTATTAATTTAATAACGGATAAAAAATGGATCCTTTTCCATTTGAAGACCGATACCTCGGCGAGAAGTGGACGTATTGAGGTCAATAAAAAAATAAATTAAAGCTGAATTAACAAAGTATCCTATCATTATAACGATTATGCAAAAATAAAATTTCCACGCTCGTAGACAAGAAAAAAAAAGTGTTAAAATTTTGAGAATTTTTTTGTTGCTTATTTTTCTATCATTACTCGAAAACCACTGAAACTTAAAATTTTTGAATTTCTAATCCAAAAACTAGACACTTAGAGCTACAATTTCATTTTTTAAATTTCTTGTACGACCATTCCTCTCAAAGTTACGGCATGTTGAAAATTGCCGAAAAATTTGGAATTGTTTTTTGATCCTTTAATTTTTTCCAGTAGTGTATTAAATATTTCAGTTAACATTTTTGTAGCAGATTAAGACGATTGCATTTCTATTCGACCGCTGATTTCATTTTATTTCTATAGAAAATTTTTGCACTCATCAGTGTAAAAACTATAAAATAAATAGGTACTCTGGGAGAACAGGAAAACCTCAAACGACTGAACTTGTCCAGATAAAATTCCTTCTAAGAAAAACTCAAAACAAAATTGACAACTTTCCAGCAACCTCACACCATGCCTGCACGAACCTGAAGACGCAGACTTCCTACCGAAACTTCGCAACTTAAAAGACCCCAATTCCAATACTTTTCCATTAGGAACTCATCCAAATTCAAATCAGGATCTGTCACTATTGACTTTCGTATCTAGTTATCTCAGCGTCGAATTTCCCCGAAGTTAATTTTCTAGAAAATCCTGCATACCTTGCAGAGTCAATAAAAGAAACCTCGACCTGGGGCGTGCCCTGCAAATTGAAATCCTAACGGCCTATCCAAGATTGCAGAGGTGTTTATTCGAAGAGGAAGGTATCCTTCCAGTCGTTTGAAACTTTGAAGTTGGAGCGGAAGATGAAGGGTCCTGATGACCTTTAGCTATCGACGGGTCGAATCTGCGGAGGAAGGTTGAATTTCGTCGTGACAGAGATGATTCCTTGAGATTTTCCGAAGAATGTTTTGCTCTTCTTTACGGTTATTTATGAATTATTCCTTAGACCATAGTTAGTTAAACATTGAAATATTCTAATATTTTTTAGCATTTAAATATGTTCTAGATGTTTCAATAGAACTTAAATTTATAGAGGCCTGATGAAGCAGATGAAAATCTGCAAGACGTGCTGAATATATTTTAAAAAGTTCTAGAATATTTGTTCTTATTCCCACAAAGAAAACCCCCTGTTCATAGTTAGTTAGTTCAAAAAGAGGTTACAGTTCACTGCGAACTCAAGCTCTACTGTGCTCCTTTACAGAACTGAAATGTAATATCTGTGAAGGTTCCACGAGTCTAGTTCCTCACTCTAATAAGTTTCTCGCCCAAGGCATTCTCTCGTTAGGCTCGCAATGCCAAAGCATTCCGTGACTTTGTGAATGGGGGTTTCTTCCTCCTCCCCACAGATGATAATCCCATCCTCAACAGGTGCTTCCTGAGGTGACAGTGTCCTGCAGGAAAGCCAGTGAGGAGGTGTATTTACTTCTTTCCAAGATCCAGATATCTTTTGGATCCCGCTGTATCAAAGTTTCTGAAGAACTTAGTGGAATGATCCATCCCTGAGAGATTTCGCCAGAGTTTTTTCCTCTCAGCTTTCTCTTTCTCCAGAAACTTCTTCTTATAGGTACATTCACCTGTACCACAAAAGGGTTCTGGGCCAATGAGTGACATTCGTGCGCCCTCTTTGGCAAGTGAATTGGTCTCTTCGTTTCCTTCGATTTCCGAGTGGTCGGAAACCCAGATTAAAAAGGCTTTATTTTTCTTGCCTACCTCATTGAGTTTGTTTCAAAACTTCCAAATCATCTTTGAGTCGATGACGTTTAAGCTCTGTGCTCTAATAGCAACTTGACTATCTGAGTGTATGGCTATATCGCACTTCTGATAGTTTCTTTCTAGATTTATATCTAGACATCTTTCAATAGATAGATTTCCTCTTGAAAGACGATCATACAGGAGCCTAGCGACAGTGCACACAGCTCCTCTAGAGGTTTTGGAACCATCTGTATACCATTTTCGGTTTTTTTTGAGGTGTATTCCCGTTCTCATTCCTCTCTTTCACTTAGCAATGTCCTGTAGTTTTTCTCAGTGCTTACATTCTTGATCATTACATCACTAGAGAGGTTCGCAGATGAGATGTAGTTGTTCAGAGAGGACCAGACTCTCTGATTCTTTATTCTCTCATTACCTGTAACTTCCTTAGTTGTTCTGGGGATAGCCTCATGGACTACCCTATAAATCACTAGATGTAAAGGTGTAAGATCCGTAATGACCTCAAGTCCTAGTTGGGCAAGTTCTCATAGTCCAGTGATGCAGACACAGGCTCTGTACTTTATCGAGCCTTTTCCTCGTACTTGCCTTGGCAATCCAGGTTACTGCTCATATGTGATTATAGGTCTCACAATCATGACGTACATCCATCGCAGTATTTTTGGGTTTCAACCCCAATTTTTGCCGCATAGACCTCTGCACGCCATTAGAGCCCTTTCAGCTCTGCCAGTAGCAGTATCAACATACTTATTCCATAGAAGTTTACTATCGAGTGTTATTCCTAGGTATTCAACTTCTGACTTCCACTCAAAGATATTTCCGTTCAAAAAATATCGCGATTTTTACATATTTCAGTTTTCGAATAATATTCAGAACATTATTTCACATGTGCTGAGATTTCGCATTTATATAGGTATTAAGTATCAATCTCAAGCCCTATACAAAATTGTGATAGCCTCATTGCTCCACCAATGAACGAGCACTCAAAAGCACCTCTTAAAATTCTTCGTTCTTAAATTTTTACTTAAACCATTGACTGAAAACGAAACAAACGATTTCGAAATGGCAGTGTACTTTCCAACTTAGTCGGATTATAACGAGTCGAAATAAAACAATCCATTCGTTAAAAAAAATTCTGAGTTCGCTTCGAGTTACACCAGTTTCAAAGTACACCGTTGAAAAAACTAGGCAAGAAATCGTAGCTAGAAGAAAACTTCGAGTTTTGTTCGTCCGAATGGAAAATTAACTTTTCAAGCGTGGAATTGGAGGAGAAGGAACCGAAAAAAACACTTCTGAAGGCGCAATACCGAGAAATTCAACACCCAGTGCTGAATTCGAATTTCCTTTCGACTTCGTTACGATTTGGAATAGGTAAATTAAAGGTCCATTTACTTGATGAATGCGTCCTTTCTTTCTAACGAAAAAAGTGAGATTTGTTCGCGAAGAAAGGAATTTTAATAGTAGAGGCCAAAAATAACAATGATAGCAGTCAAACAGAAATGAAGTCTCTTCAGACGAAATTCCGAATTTCAAATTCATCATCAATATTTTTGTTCCGTCCGAAAACAATCCCCCTCAGATAAAATTAATGCACGTATGCCAGTGTTTTCTGCATTTCACTTGTGAAATGCGCATTTCCGTGTAACCTTCAGCTGGTTCTTCTAGTATGGAATGTCATGATATCTGGGCAGTTCATTGTTAGGTGAATAAAACACTTTTCCAGATAAAAACTCAGGTGATTGTAATGTCTCAGCATGTTTCGAGATATAAGTAGGCCCTCTTCAGGAGAAAAACAAAAAACTCATTGAGAAACAGCCACAGGGCCAAATGAAAAACATCAAAAATTAAATGAAATACAGTACTTAACCTCAAAAAACAAAGACAAAGTAGGAAAAGTTGGAAACAATTGAAATAGATTAAAATCAGTTGATTTGAAGTCAGTTCAAGCGCAAAATGGCTTTCGAACAAAGAATTAATATAGGTATATGAAACTTCAAATACCTTAATAAAGGGTGTCCCAACACTCGACGTCAACCCGGAACCGGGTGAAAAGGCAAGTAGGTAATGCTGGTTGTCAGAAAAATGAAAAAAAAAATCTAAGTTGCATGATTTTGAATTAATAGGCATTTAAAAAACATGCAAAATTCCACACCCTGTGACAGTCCTTTCCCTCCTGTTGCCACAAATATCAATTTTTTCCAATTTTTTTTTGCTGTGTAACCCTGAATAATGATTGTCTAAACTGTAATCAAAATTTTGATTCCAGCTGCTCTAGGTTTTATAAAAATAGGGCTAACTTCTCACAAAAAAAATTCAAAATAAATAATTGCCTAGGTTCAACTGACTGTATCGAAAAAATGTACTACGCAAGTTTGGCATGTTTTGTCAAAAGTTGGCGCATTTAGTAAGGATTCCAAAATGGTATAAGATTTGGTAAATGGTTGCTGCCGTAGTTCAAATTCGCTTTCGATTGCCTTTGAATACACTTTTTCTTAAATTGCTTCCTAGTAAAAAAGTCCAATTATTCAAGTCCGGTGAACGGGCCGGCCCCGAGATTGGACCAAAACGTCAGATCCATCTTCCGGGAAAAAATGTTTCCAGAAAAAAAAAAATTTCCAGAGAAATTTCTCCGAAAATTTTTTTTCTGGAAAAATTATTTTTTATGGAAACATTTTTCCCGGAAGATGGATCGGACATTCTGGTCCAATCTCGTGGCCTGCCCGTTCACCGGAATTGAATCTATTGGACTTTTTTTACAACTAAGCAGTTAAAGAAAAAGTGTATTCAAAGGCAATCGAAAGCGAATTTTAACTACGGTAGCTACAATTTACCAAGTATTGTACCATTTTGGAATCCTTACTTGATGCGCCAACTTTTGACAAAACATGCCAAACTTGCGTAGTATATTTTTTTTCAATACAGTCAGTATTACTTGCCCTTTCATCCGGTTCCGGGTTGATGTCGAGTTTTAGGACACCCCGTATAAGGTGTTTACCAACATAACAAAAAGCAATCACGCAAGTAAAAACGCTCTGCCCTCTCTTATCTAACTGCATAACTTATTGAACAACCTGATATAGTTGAATAATGAGTTCTACAATATTATCTCATACTGAAGTGAGCGTCAGACCGTAGAACGTTGCGAACTATTCAGCCATATCAAAGGACACAACACAAACCAGATCAATCGCGCAAAGTGCACAGCTTCCAAACCGGTGTAGAATATTGCCCATTTCGAACTTTCCACGAAATATAATAACCAGTCCGTTTCCAAGTACCAAAACGTATCAAATATGAAACATACAAACCACCTAAGAACTTTGAACATTTCGCGGAGATATTCCTGCCATTTCCCAGAAGTCAGCTCATGAAAACGGGGGCCATCCTGTTTTGTCGTGCCCGATTTGACGTGGCACAAATTGACGCAATTTGTATATTTCGCAATCTGGGAAAGCCGCAATCTCACCGTAATGAGGGGGGAGTTTATTTCTTTCAAACCGTTTATCTGGGGTGTTGTCCCTTCACGAATTGATTTCGGAACCGTTCGACCGTGAAGAAAGAGCCTGATATAAAGTAGAGTCTATATGAATGTCTCCGGCAATTTTTTATGATAATCTATGAAGGTTTTTCTGTGAGAATATACACTGCGCAAAAAAATTAACGCACATTATGGAAATCTCAAATTTGTTCTACAGCTGAAGGTGTTCTCAATGATAATTATTTTTATCAGAATTATGCATGCATATGTTATCCACTTTTAACGTTTTTCTTCAATACATATGTTTTTTCCCAGCAGGAATTAAAAGAGATAAGATTCTCAGATTTTGAATGTATTGGCTCCATCCTGAAATCAGTTGTTCTCGATCAATTCTAGCGATTTCTTTCGTTTGATTTTCTACACTCGATCGCTATGCAACGCGAAACACGCAATTCGACCCAAGAGGAATGTACCCAAGAGGTAGTTTTGCGAGAAGAAGGGTAGACATACACAAGAATTGCAGAAAGGTTTGGAGTTTCCCATACAAGTGTGTCCAGAATGTTGCAGCGATTCAGGGAGACAGGTATAAATGTCCGAAGACCAGGACAGGGTAGACCACGGGTAACAACTGCCATTCAAGAACGTTACTTGAGAGTTTCTTCGTTGAAACAACGGTTTGCAACCGCTCGCTTCCTTCCTAGCTTCCTTCAAAATCAGGTTGAACAAACTCATAGGGTGCAAATTAGCACTCAGACAATAAGAAATCGCCTCAGAGAATATGATTTAAGGCCTCGTGTCGCGGCAAGAGGCCCAGCTCTTACACCAGCCTATCGCAGGGCGCGTTTTAATTTTGCGAGAGAGCATATCCATTGGGAAGAGGCTGATTGGGAAAGAGTTCTCTTCACAGATGAGTCTAGATTCTGCCTCTACCATTGTGATCGACGTTCCCTTGTATACAGACGTCCACATGAAAGATAAGCTCAGTGCAATTTCCTGAATACTACTGGTTTCGAGGGAGGATCGATTATGATATTGGGTGGAATATCTTTGACTGCTCGCACACACCTAGTGGTCGTTGATAATGGAGCTATGAATGCTGATGGTATATAAGAAACATTATTGAAGAGCATGTAGTGCCATTTGCCCCATACATTGGTGAAAATTTCATTTTTATGGACGATAATGCCAGACCCCATCGTGCGCGCATCGTTCAGGAGTACCATGAAGAGGTTGAAGTCTCTCAAATGGAATGGCCAGCAAGGAGTCCAGATCTCAATCCGATTGAGCAGGTTTGGGACAACCTCAATAAAAGGCTGAGAAGTTCAGAAAATCATCCAGCTACTCTTAATGGCTTAGGAATCCAACTGAGAGAAATCTGAGAAGGATTAGATCAGAACATTTTAAGATCACTCATTTTGAGTATGAACCGTCGTTGTCGAGCTGTAATTAACGCAAGGGGTGGAAATAACAAGTATTAAATCACTTATCAGCATTCCAGTATTTTGAAAATTGTTTATTTCTCTTCTTTCACATAAGATTCGTTGAAATCCTGAATTTTTCTTCCATATAATGTGTCTTGTTTCGTTCAAAACCTTCCCGAGAGAACATAAAAAATAAGTTATAAAGTCAATGTAGAGTTAACTTTCATTAAAATCGAGATTTTCAGAATGTGCGTTAATTTTTTGCGCAATTCATTCCGAAAAAATTGGTTTTTTCTTCATAACTCCTGTAGTTTTTGACATATTCAGTCCAAATTTGAAATGCGAGCTATTTTCAACAGTCTCCATCATTGTTCGTCGTGAATCTTAACTAGAATCTACAATGTGTTTTCTTTTACGGAGCCATGTCTCTTTTTTCCCTCTCAAACTTTTTTTGCGGTACGCCACTGATCAGCGTAAAATCAATTTTTGATATCTTCGTTCAATTTAAAAACTTTTTTGACTTTTGTAATTCAATATTCCTGCCATTTCACAGAAGTGAGCTCATGAAAACGGGAGCTATCCTGTTTTGTCGTGCCCGATTTGACGTGGCACAAATTGACGCAATTTGTATATTTCGCAATCTGGGAGAGCCGCAATCCCACTGTAATGAGGGGGGAGTTTATTTCTTTCAACCCGTTTATCTGGGGTGGCATTCTATGAATTGATTTCGGGACCGTTCGACTGTGAAGAAAGAGCCTGATATAAAGTAGAGGCTAGATGAATGTCACTGAGAATTTTTTATGATAATCTGCGGGTTCTTTGTGGGAACATATTCAATGGAGCTTATTTGTAAGAGTTTTTTTACGAATAAAACGGAAATTTGCACTGAACATTTCATACGAAAGCGTTCATCATATAGTTCACGACAATTTGGACATGGGAGACATTTCTGTAGAATGGATCCACAAATGTTTCAATGTAGACCAAAAGCATAAGCATCGCGTTTGATCTGTGGTCGATTTGAAAACGATGTGGACTTCTTAAACCGAATTGGTTCCGTGCACGTTTGGCAGCTGACGCACACCGCAGGTCTACAAATCCATTTTTCTCATGTAAACATAGCAAAACCACGAGAGATTTTGATGTTTATCGAGTGTTTCAGTTGATTTATAGTCTAAGAGCCCGTGAACCCCAGACCTTCGTTATTTTATAAAAGCTGAAAACTTGTCTACGCATGCTTCCAACACAGGTAAGAACGATAGACCATTATGAAGTTCGGGTTACCCTGGCTTTGGCAGGTAAACGGTATTAAAGGGGTGTAAAATAAAGATACTGATCTAGTTTCGTCATTTTATAAAGTGTGATTTTTTGATATTACCTTCAGAAAATCATTAAAATTCACGTCATTAATTGCCAGACACTTACTATAGTGGCAACCCCTTGCCAGACACCCTTAATGTTCATTAAATTATATGTAATTCTACTCACGTTATAGTATAAAAGCTGATTTTTATATATAATACTTGCGTACTAATTAGATAATGTTTTCTCATTAGACAGACATTTTTGATAGTGCCAACCCTTTGACAGACAAGCTTGTAGTTTAGCTGCAGGTGCGAGCGCGAGACAGTATATATGAGTGAGTGCGAGTAAGACGACATGATTATAATGACTTATGCGAATAAATTTTTTGGTACAGATTTATATAACTTATCATTTAAGTGAATCTCAAAAACATCTGAAGAAAAGACATTCGAAGCCACAACTGAATAAAATTGTTAAAAATTTTAATTTATTCTATTAACAATCTAATTTAGTTGTAGCATTGAATGTCTTTTCTTCAGATGTTTTTGAGATTCACTTAAATGATTAGTTATATAAATCTTTACCAGAAAATGTATTTGCATAAGTCATTATAATCATGCCGTCTTACTCGC
Source organism: Propylea japonica (assembly GCA_013421045.1). Lineage (NCBI taxonomy): Eukaryota > Metazoa > Arthropoda > Insecta > Coleoptera > Coccinellidae > Propylea > Propylea japonica. Next base: position 54,934,473 of record CM024243.1, read on the forward strand.
ACTCACTCATATATACTGTCTCGCGCTCGCACCTGCAGCTAAACTACAAGCTTGTCTGTCAAAGGGTTGGCACTATCAAAAATGTCTGTCTAATGAGAAAACAGTATCTAATTATTACCCAAGGGGAAAACCCCCCTTATTCACCCGATTTGGCTCCGTCCGACTATCATCTTATTCTTCGACTGAAAAAAAGTTTTAAAGGTCGTAACTTTTCTTCTAACAAGAAGGTAATAGAAGCTGTTTGCAGAGCAAGAAGAATAATTTTTTGGAAGGTCTAGAAACGTTGCAGGTTTGCTGAAATAAATTATCTAATCAGGAGGAGAATATCTTGAGTAATGAAATATTGTGACCTCAGAGTAAGAAATAAACATAGAGATGACGCGTATACGCGTGAATAGTACTGCATTATAATCAACCAGGCATCAAAGTGAGATGGAAAGCATTTTACTGTCACACTGGGGTGAAGTAAACAACTGGTTAGATTTGCATTTCTCCAATTCCTGAATATAATACAACATTAACGTAATTTTGCCCTAGCTATAATTAACGGAAGAGCCTTAAGCAACAATAAACGGCCACCAAATCAGAAAAATAATTTAGTTTATGAACGTCGAATCGAAATGAGCAACACATCGCATCAAGAAACTAAACACTAACAGAAAATGTTGCCAAACTGACAGATTTATCTGTAACAGACGCAAGCCGTTAGTATCAGAGTGGTAGAGCGGTTAACCAATTATTATATCACAATACGGAATAAACATACGGCAAGATTACGCAACGCCGGAAGTTTATTCGCGCGTATAGACAGATTTTACTTGGCTGCAGAAACAAATGCGTGAAGGCAACTCTAGGTTTACTTTTTACTCTGAGATTGTGACATTGAAATGGAATAATTTGTACACTACAAATTATATAACATTCAAGATTTTCTTCCCAAAATGTGAATGAAGTGTTCTGCCAGATCGAATACACCAATAACGAATCACCTATAACTGACCTTTAATCTCCACGCTCCAAATAAGTCGAAAGGTCAAAATGTCTAAAGGACGACCTAATCCAGTAGATCAATTTTCACATTTCATTTAACTTCTTTCCTACGCGAACTGTTCCAGAAACCCGTAGATAATCTAATTAAGATCCAGAAACACCGTTGCTACCAGCGGCAAAATAATCCAGTTAATGGCAACTAACCGGCCAATAATACGGTCGGTATTGTATCAGAAAGTTGGCAAAGTTTTCGGCTATACGCCCTAAACTTTATGCCGCGTACGCGTTCCGCAAATGCGATATAAAATTAATTGAATTATAATTTAGTTCTAGGTAACCGAGGGAACTGTAAAGTGGAGTAAATAGTCGAATATCTCACTCCCAAGGGTTTAAATGGACTCGGAAACCATCGAACAGAGTTGTTTGCAACGCTGAAAAGTGATATAGAGTTCAAAGTTTGCTGTACCAATGGGTAATGAACTCTTGAAAACAAGTTGAACGATAGTATTTTTCACCAAAATTTGTGTAAGGTCCGGAGTTTGAACCGAGATTGATCTCGAACTTTACGATTGGACTCTCAGAGTAAAAAGTAAACCCAGAGATGCCTTACGGATTTGTTGACGCAGCCAATAGGCCAAGCAATAGAGGTTTTTTACGTGACAAAAATACTACCTGAAATCTGACTGTGCAGTCATGCAATACGTAGTTTCTACATGTTTTTCATGATAAATTCCACTCCTGAATCGTCTTAGGTTTTTTTTGAGAAGCGGAAAATAGCCAAAAATATCCAAAATTTTGCTTTTTCGCTAATAAAACGTGAAGTATTGGTCTGATCGAAAAGCTGTTAGAGCACTTTTTGTAGAGAATTCAAAAACAAAAAAAATGAGAGGTGACACGTCTCAAGCGGATAATTAGTTTCCGAGGAAAGTTCAAAAAACTGAAAAAAAACATCAATTTTTTGAAAATTCATAACTTTCTGAGATGAAGCGTAGTTGCTCTGAATTTAAGTAGTTATTAACATATACTTTATTGGTGCACAATTACAAAGCTGTCGGATAAATAGTTTTTGCACAATCGCAGTTTTCCGAATTCGACGTACTTTTTTCAAGAAGGTCGCGATAATCGGCTACTTGTCGGATTTGAATTTTACAAAAAGCATTTTAAAGAAGAAATACAATTCTTCAAATCGTTTATTCTCTCGATACCGACCGATAATGTTTAGTGGGTGAAAAACGGCTTCAAACAGGAGCAAAAAGGCTCGAATGCATCAAACTAGTCGCGGAGTGGGAGTCGCCCGCTACGCGACGCGCGAAAGATACAAGGTATTAGTCTGGGTGCCGGTGGGCCAAATTACAAATTATTAATATATTTTTCTTACTTTCTGTATAGCTAGATTAAGTTGAGTCTACCACATTTTTCCTCTGTCATTTTTCTTGTAGTCGCGGCTTTTTTTCAGCAAACATCTCGTAAATCGACCATATTTTCAATTTCTTTAAATCATACATATACTTTTCTTGTAAAATGCAATCATAAAAACAATCTAGGAGGAATCAGAAAACATGATTGTCCGACAAAAATCGTGTGGCTTTGAGCGTGTCCACCAACATGAACATGACTAAAAATCGCATTTTTTTAAATTATTAATATCCTTCTGGTTTTTTCAGAATCGGTTGATATAACCATATCAAATATGGAAATGCAATTGTCCGACAAAAAAAATGTGGCGTTTTTCCTGTCCGACAGATGAAAGTCGACGGTTTTTTGAGAGAAAAAAAATTATACATATATATTTTTTTTCTTCATATACTCTCTTCACATTGAAAATACAATATAGTGCACCAGTTGTCCGACAAAAAAAATGTGGCGTTCATTCAAAAATTAAAGAATTCAATGCTCTACTTTGGGTATTAATAATATGCATTAATCGGATATAACTTTGCTTATGTTATAAATATACATTCGATTTTTTGAGGATCATTTAAGAAGGATATGATGAATACAATCATTCAACTGTCCGACAAAAAAAGGTCGGCAATTTCTCAGTCCACCGAATGAAAGTTAGTGGTCTCGTGCCACAAGATGATGACACGCCATCCGTATCAAGTTTTTTGGAAACGCAACAAACACAAATGGATGTAGATCAAGGGTAAGAGTAATTTATCATTAAGTAATAACAAGATTCATATTCGAAATTTTGATTTCAATTATTCGATAGGACTTTATATATTTTTTTTAATTATGTGTAATCTTCGCAGGTGTGCGATCGCGGAGTCTGAATTAATTAATGAAGATATAGAAGAGTTTCTGGATACCTCCATTATTGAGAAATTTAGCACTAGGAAAAAAAGTGAGGAATGTTTTTTTGCCATAAAGTCATAATCAGGAAGAATTTCAAGAAAATTGTTTGCCGTCCTGTTAAGAATAAAAAAAGTTTTTTATCGAAAATCAAATCACATGCTACTGAACTTAATGATTTGAGCACTTTGCACAGAATTGCAGAAGAACTAAAAATCGATATGCAGTTATGCTATCATAGTCAGTGCCGTTTGAAATATTTAGCGCAATATCAGCAAAATGCGAAGAAACCAGATAATTCGAACTGGGCTACCACTCGTGATTTCAATAAAATCGCTCGTGAACAGGTCTTAAAATTCGTTCAGGAGGAAGTAGTGAATGATTTGAAAATTCTATCGATTCCATTCATAGAAAGGTGCTACATAGATTTCTTGCAGGATTTATATAATCTGAGTCATTTCGAATGTACAAATTTATTTAATACAAGCAATCTGAAAAAATTCATCTTGACGAATTTGAAAGAAGAAATTACCTCAGTGAATATTTCAAATGAACAGTATATTATGTCGTCAAACGTCAACTGAAAGGATTTGACGCCTCTATAATGCCACCAACTAAAGTAGAGTTAATCGAACAGGTGAAGAGGACGATTTATATATCAAACGTGTGGTGTAATGCTCATCTGAGAAATCCAACGATCCTTAGACCAGAAGATTGTGGTTGGACACAAATTGACGACAAATATCACCACCACTGGTTCAATCGACCTCAAAGTCCATCATTTGAAGAAATAACAACTGAAAACACAGGTAGGATGTGGAAAATTTGCCATAGCTTTCTAGAATTTATAATCAATAATTTTTCAGATTCAGATGATGACGAGGAGGATGGCCAGACTGACGAATTCGCAGATTCATCGGATACGGATTCTGATGAGGATGACTGTGACTCCGATAGGGATTGAGCTCTCGAATTCGAACCACTGCTTTTTTATTTATTATATTTTGAATAAAAATGTCATTGAATGATCAGAATTACACATTTTCAATTAAAATCAATTGTTTCATATCAATAATAATAATCGAAGGGAGATTGTGAAACGAAACCATACATTTTAAGTAGTTTTTTTGTCCGACTGAGGATTTGCCGCATTTTATATGGTGGACAGTTGTTTTTTCTAAGAAACAAATCTCTCTCAAATATAAATTCATTGATGTCGGAAATATATTAATAATTTTAAAAACTCAAAAAAATCGCCGACTTCCATCTGTCGGACAAGAAAAACGCCACATTTTTTTTGTCGGACAATTTCATTTTCATATTTCATATGGTTATATCAACCGATTCTGAAAAAATCAGAAGGATATTAATAATTTAAAAAAAATGCGATTTTTAGTCATGTTAATGTTGGTGGACACGCTCAAAGCCACAAGATTTTTGTCGGACAATCATGTTTTCTGATTCCTCCTAGATTGTTTTTATGATTGCATTTTACAAGAAAAGTATATGTATGATTTAAAGAAATTGAAAATAAGGTCGATTTACGAAATGTTTGCTGAAAAAAAGCCGCGACTACAAGAAAAATGACAGAGGAAAAATGTGGTAGACTCAACTTAATCTAGCTATACAGAAAGTAAGAAAAATATATTAATAATTTGTAATTTGGCCCACCGGCACCCAGACTATATACAGTTTTCCCCTCGCGTACCGGCGACTCCCACTCCGCGACTAGTTTGATGCATTCGAGCATTTTTGCTCCTGTTTGACGCCGTTTTTCCCCCACTAATCATTATCGGTCGGTATCGAGAAATGCTTTTTGTAAAATTCAAATCCGACAAGTAGCCGAGTATCGCGACCTTCTTGAAAAAAGTACGTCGACTTCGGAAAACTGCGATTGTGCAAAAACTATTTATCCGACAGCTTTGTAATTGTGCACCAATAAAGTATATGTTAATAACTACTTAAATTCAGAGCAACTACGCTTTATCTCAGAAATTGACCAAGTTATGAATTTTCAAAAAATTGATGTTTTTTTCCAGTTTTTTGGACTTTTCTCGGAAACTAATTATCCGCTTGAGACGTGTCACCTCTCATTTTTTTTGTTTTTGAATTCTCTACAAAAAGTGCTTTAACAGCTTTTCGATCAGATCAATACTTCACGTTTTATAAGCGAAAAGGCAAAATTTTCGATATTTTTGGCTATTTTTCGCTTCACAAAAAAAACCTAAGACGATTCAGGAGTGAAATTTATCATGAAAAACATGAAGAAACTACCTATTGCATGACTGCACAGTCAGATTTCAGGTAGTATTTTTGTCATGAAATCGACCTTTCGATAGCTCTATTGCTTGGTCTACAAGTAGATTCTGTTTTTGGAAGCGAACAACACTCAATGAGGTAGGCAACAAAAATAAGGTCTTTTCAATCTGTGTTTCCGGCCATTCGGGAATCAAAGGAAACGAAGAGGCCAATACATTTGCCAAAGAGGGCGCACGAATGTCACTCATTGGCCTAGAACCCTTCTGTGCCCTTCTGTGGTATAGGTAAATGTACCTATAAGAAGGAGTTTCTGGAGAAGGAAAAAGCCGAGGGGAAAAAATTCTGGCGGAATCATCATTCCACTAAGTTCCTTCGAAACAGCAAGATCCGAAAGATATCTGAATCTAGGTAAGGACAATTACACCTCCTCACTGGCTTTCTTAGAGGACACTATCGCCTCAGGAAGCATCTGTTGAGGATGGGATTATCGGACACTGACGAGTGTAGGTTCTGTGTGTTCTGTGTGCAGGGGATACTCTGGCCAGCACATTTACATATGTTGCGACAGCCAGGGAACTCTGAAATCTCTATCCGATGTTAAAGTTGATTCTCTTTTGGTAGAAGAATGCAGCAAAGGTCTGCGTGGGCTGGGCTCTGATAACTTTTTGAAAGTAATCTGGTGTCCGGCTCACGTGGATATACCTGGTAACGTTAAGGCAGATGAACTGGCTAGGCGGGGAGCCGGATTAGCATTTGTTGGTCCAGAGCCTGCGCTGCCAATCTGTCGCACATCTGTCAGAAGTTTCTTCAGGAACTGGCTGAACAGGGAATTTTCCTCGGAATGGAGCGCAGGAGTGGGCCTGGGGTGGTCGAGGATTCTCATTGAGAGACCGTCCTCGCGATCTGAGGTCAATAGGCTTCTGTTGCTGGAGAGGAAACAACTCGGTCTGGTGACTGGTGCATTGACTGGTCACCTGTTTAACAAGCATTTGAAGAGAATGGGATTGACGAGCTGCTCCCTATGCCGGTGGTGCAGGAGTACTGATGAAACGGTTGAGCATATTTTGTTCAACTGTGGGAACCTTAATGAGTTAAGGTCAACACACCTAGGAAATTCAACACCTTCTATCCATATGGTGAGAGGGACAACTCCTGGCAGGCTCGCGACATTTCTGTCTTCGTGTCTGAGGAGCTGAGTTTCTATAGAACGATGCGGGTGAACAATGGGCCACTAGGCCTCAGTTCGGCCGGAAAGGCACCGCACAGAGAAGAAGAAGAAGAAGTAGGTTCTGTGGGGAGGAGGAAGAAACCCTCATTCACCTAGTCACGGAATGCTTTGCCATTGCGAGCCTAAAGAAAGAAAAACTTCGGCGAGAAACTTGTAAGAGTGAGGAACTAGCCTCGTTGAAACCTTCACAGATATTGGATTTCATCAGATCTCTGGAATTGAAATGCGAGCTGTAAAGGGTGTGGTTAGAACAGCTCTGTGAGGGGGCCAAATAAACCTTGAGGTTGCAGTGTACTGCAACCCCTTTTTAAACTATAACTAAAGGGATAGAATGGAAGTTCTACATGATAGCAATTCACGGAATGCCAACTTAGTCAGTTCTTATAATGACAATAACCCCTTCCAACTACTAGCGCATTCTCACGTCGTAACGACAGATCGATCGGACGTCCAAATCGAACAGACATTTCGCACAGGAGACGACGCTCAGAAAGATAAATCGGGCAGGATATCCTGCAGGCTCGAGAGCCGTCGTTTCACTCCTTTCCCGATATGCCACCCTAATAATAACATCTTTCTGCGAACAGAGCAATTTGGGAGATCGATGCCCGAGTCCTGGCGAGGAATTCGAATAGCAGTTTCCGTTTTATTTCGAGAGAACGATGCGAAGAACTGATCTATATTGACGTCGTGTTCTTCGGCCGCTCTGTGCTCGAGACGAATGAGGTTGTAAGTCTTCCTCCAGAACGTTATAAGTGGATCAGAACGTATTAGGAGACTGAATTGTCCTGATTTCGCGAGATGGAAGTTCTTAGTTTATTGGTCTTGGAGGTCGAGAGTTATTGTTGCTGGATCGCGGAGATTGCCTACTTGAGCGTATTGGAGTCATGAGCAGGTGTTCATATCAGATGTATGGCCGGTTTCTGAGGTATCACTTTAACCGTCCAATAGTAAACGGTTCGATAAATATAACCAATCGATAACCTCTTGATAAAGGTAGCTGAGTTTCTGACGTCTTTTTCGGTTGTCAGTTAACTATCTATTCGATAACAGCTGATTAACGGTAGTCTCGCAAGTTCCTTCCTAGATCAACAGATGTCGCGACATACAAATTGACGTTTTGATTATGAATTTTGCAAATTTTAATTGAAACTGCACGCCTGAAACTCAAAATAATGAGATTTTCCATACGGAATATCAAATCGATTTCATTTTCATGTATATTTATGTTTTATGTATATTTGGATCATTACCAATGATGAATTGAAAAGTTCCTGTCGCATAGAACCGTAAAGATATAAGCACTTGTTGAAAGACGGTTAAAGTGCAATTCCTTTCAGATATTGGAGCTAATACAGAATTCAATTCATTACATAAGTGTAAAACTGTTTGCTTGTTCAATCTGTACCTCATTTTAAATTAATCATCTGTATACATTTCGAGAGGTAATGCGAACCCGTATAAATCTGGATACAAAAATATTGCCAATGAATTCCATTGCCTCTTCATCTGATGAAGGGCTGGAACTAGAGGATAATCTTCTTGTATTATATTCCATTATTACACAACTCGTTTAATACAATATGTTAAGAATGTTGATATGAATCCAAATCCGGTGCTCCGTCAAATCAAAATGAAAAAGTGAGGTTGGAGTTGACAAATCAAACGCCAATGCCCATGCGCCATTCACGAAATCTACAGATAACCGGCCATTTTCGGTCGGTTAACATAAACTGACTTTATTGGCTGGTTATCTTTCCAAGCGGTACTCAGAAACCGAAATCTGCGCTTATCCATCCGTCAAATTTGACAGATAGATAAACTGCGGTTAAAACGACCTCAGAAACCGGCCATTAGTCAATTTAGGATATGGTCTGAAGTCAGTTTAGTCCGCTCAGAATTTAGATTTGCATTTTACCTCAAACCTCTCATTGATCGGAGGATGTATATTTCATTTATGTTCATTTATTCTGACCAGTACTTTTATATTTTATCATTATTTGGGTTTACATCGTCTGATAGGTATTTCTGAAAAGCTTGGTAAAGGTGAATCTGAATTGCCTTCATTTATCTTGTCATCGGTACATACTTTTCATAGGTTGATCTGAATTGCCTACGTTTAGTTAGTCATCGGTAGTTACTTAGTTTACTTTTAGTCCGTCCGTCAACTCTTGTTCAGGGATGTTTTCCGCTATGAAATACTTCTCTATTTTGAACTGAATCTTCTCCAGTATGAACACTGGTAATCAAGTTTGAATCTTATACAGTCCACTGTATGAATTGCGTTTACTAGAGAGATTTCTTTAATTTGACTTCTTTGTATGTTATCTGTTACAGAATACAGCTCATGAATTTATTTCATGAAATTGTCATCTCATTAGAATGCTCTTATTAGTCGATATTGTTTCAAAGTATCTTGATTCTTGTGTTTTAATAAATGATGTAAAGTTTTATGCCTTTCCATAATAACTATCTGGAACTATCCCCATAAATTGATTTCACAATTGTGAATTGCAAAATCTGAACACCCTAATTTGAACAATATTCAACTGAAATAGCTAGCAAATTCTAAAGATAACAGAGGCGTTATTTCGGCCTAAACTCAACCTCGTAATATCAACAATTCCGTTCGAACAAACGTAAACACCTGTTTTTCAAACACCTAGAACAATTACCTTTCTTGTCGTGCGGCGAAGACAAAAAAGGAAGCGAAACACAATTAGGAGTGAAATTGAACAGAGCCAATCGGAACCTAGGCGAGCTAGCCGAAATTCATTAGCTGTCTAGCTGCTGGCTGAAGAATTGAATCTAGGAGGTATAAAATACGGCAAACCGTATGATTGCTTTCCGCTAATGAACTCCCGGTATCGATTCATTCGAAATCGAGAACAGAGGTGGAAATTTACGACATTGAAGACTGTTCTTGTGGGCTGGAGGGACTGAATAGATTCCCGGAGAAAATAAAAATTGCTGAACCGATGTCGAGTTCTCGTGTTAATTATTTCGGGGATTTCGTGGGAGGTTAGATGATGAACCGTTTTTATGTGGGCGTGGAGAATGGTGGAATCAATTGAAATATTAGAAGTCCGGTCTATTTAGACATTCGAAGTTACATAAAGTCCCAACAAGCTGAATTTCTGTGAAGTTGTTCAAAACATAATTATAAACAATGTCTAGAAGTTCCCCATCATTCCCCTGTAAGGGAAAAAATTTAATTCAAGGTCAAAGGTCAAAAAATTGAGTTTTTCGCGATTTTCAGCAAAACGGTAAGTTTTATCATAAAAGTACCTCAGACAAAAATTGTAGATCATAAAATTATCTATTAAAAATGAATCAATATTTTTTTCTTAGGAGCCACCGTTTCTGAGATATAACGGTTCAAAAAGTTATAAAAGTCGTTATCGTCATAATATGCACACGTTTCCACGCCACCTATGAGGTAGTGTACTTAGCGCGTGTTTTCTCCAGTAGGCCTACTCCACGGGTCAGTTGTGATCCTGTTTAATGTAAAACTATTGCAAAATTACGGAAATTTTCAAAGATTGGGAAAGATAAAACCGATGTAAATGAAAAAAAAGTGTTGAAGTTTATTCGTCTTATTCGTAAGTTTCAAATTCTTGTTCTTCTTCTCCTGCTTCTTCTTCATCTTCATTTCGTTGGAGTTAAACGAATCCTCCATTGTTTGTGATTCAATATTAGAGCACGACCGGCCTTGACAATTTTTGCATGCCAAAGAACAAGACTTTTTTGCAACCACATTTAGCACTGTATCCCTTTTTGCAGTTGCAAAAAATAGTGGTCAGCAGTTTTTCCGGCGTTGGTGGAAGTAAAGTTTGAACTGGCTCTAATATATTGTTGACCAACTTCCAACCCCGGTCTGTAGGGTCTAGCTGATAACCAAGCCACACTTGAACTTGGTAATATACTCGAAAAAGATGTTGGTGAGCAGCAACTGAGGTCGGAGGAAGACAAGCTAATTGAACTTGTTTTTTATTTTATTATTTTTAACGAAACATTCATATCGATGCTTATCTAAACATGAATTTTTTTTAGAAAGAAGAAAGCGGATGCCGTTGGTAATAACTTCTTGTTGAGTTGAATTACTCTTTTTAAAAACTTCAGCACATTGAAATGAATCTTGTTTTTCGAACATTTCGAAAACTGCTGTTTTACCCCTCCTGTAAAATGCAGATGTCGTATCACAGCCAGTTATTGCGTGTACTCATGCATATTATGACGATAACAACTTTTATAACTTTTTGAATCGTTATATCTCAGAAACGGTGGCTCCTAAGAAAAAAAGTATTGATACATTTTTTATAGATAATTTTATGATCTACAATTTTTGTCTGAGGTACTTTTATGATAAAACTGACCGTTTTCCTGAAAATCGCGAAAAACTCATTTTTTGACCTTTGACCTTGAATTAATTTTTTTTCCTTACAGGGGAATGATGGGGAACTTCTAGACATTGTTTATAATTATATTTAGAACAAATTCACTGAAATTCAGCTTGTTGGGACTTTATGTAACTTCACTCTCATTTTTTGGTCTGAATAGACCGGACTATTATTTGGACCTTTTCCATAATTTGTTTCTTTTACTCATAATATAACATTTTTCTGAAAACTCCTACGACTACGATGAGCATGAACCTTCAGATATCATACTATTGAAAATGATATTTTAGGTAACCTAAAGACATTCCCTTCCATTATTTTAATAAACTTCTTGTTCCTTCAAACTTTGCTCCTTCACTTATCCGCAGGCAGGCCATAACTTTGAAATTTGGAATAAATTTAACTCTTCTACAAATTCATACCAAATACTTTCCAATATTAGGACAAATAATAAGGTACCACGATTGAAATCACGTAAACCATTTTGGTCCAATTATTTTCTGACCTCCAATGAAAGCGATAAAGCAATTTGGTAATGCGAGTGGAACTCATGTAATATTCAAAACAAAGATTTAATAACTGATCTCTCCAATAAAGTTCCTGGATTTGATCTTCCAAGAAAAATTTGGAATAATCTTAATCCTACAAGCACAGGTCGTGGCCGTTGTTATAACATGCTTTTGAAGTGTAATTCTGTTGAGAGTCTTAGTTGCGAATGCGAAGAAGCAGAGGACACTTTAGAACATGTGATAAATAATTGTAAAATATTTAAATTTCAGGATGGATTAAGGACTATACATGAAGTTACAGAGTCGTTTTTGAATTGTGGGTTGTTAATCTCAAATCGATTTAATAGAGTTCAATTATTTTATTTTTCGGTTCCTTTTTTCTGCTTCGATTTTTCTCGTTTCAGATACAGAATTTCCGTAGGCATCTTGAAGAGGATTATCGTTTGGACTAAATAAAGAAAAATCCTTCAATATTGGAATCGTTTTTAAGTGTTATTTTTTGTTGGAACAGCGAGACAGGGTTTTTTCTACTGGGGTTTTCACTAAGCTCTGGTATCATACGAACAAATAGTATGGTACCCCGTTTTGTACTAACCTCAGTTAAGGATTTTCGTTTTGTTTTATGTTAGCTCCAGATTTCAAAAGAAATTTTACATAATAAACTTTGAGTCTATGATTGTACGAATTTGATCAAATTTCATATTGGACCGAATGAAATCGAACTCTTATCTAGACTGCAACTTTAGAGTTCAATAAACTGATAAATCAGCGCACGAGAGAAATGTATATTTGTTACAAGGTAACTTATCAACCTGATAAAGCTCAATAAATCCTATCGTTAGACGATGTATCAATACATAGAAATACAAAAATAGTTTTTTAATTGCATCCAGTTGACGTCATATTTTATTTATTATATTAGGATACTTCCTCATCTGATTCCGACTTCAGATCTCTGGCACAAAGGTCAATTATTGAAATAACAATGGTGATATAGAAATACCCATATATTTTTGAAAAATTGGATACTCCAGAAACCGGTCGACTTATTATTATTTTATCGCTGAAATTAGGAATGTGCAGGATGATTCCCCTATCTTGGTAACCTAGTTTTTCTCGAAAAAGATTGAATATTTGTTTATTCTGTTGGCGGAATTTGGTACAAGTCAGTGTTGACTTGAGATGTGCGTTAAAGTCCCTGTAAAAAATATTTATGGATTCATTCGAAAGATAATTTAATTCTGAATGTATCTTCTGAATATCATTTTTTCCATTTCCTACCGTTAGCGACCTGCGGCCAGTTTTATGTTCATTCCATTCCATTTATTTTTTTCTGTATTGTGACAGTATGCCTTGATTTAGAGACATAGATATGATTGTGTTTCTTAAAATCAAAGGGACTTTGTAGCAAACTATTTCTCAATCATTATATTCATCAAATATTGTATATTATAACAATAAACATTCTTTTAATAATAAATGCAACATGTCAAATCATATGTTCTATATAACGGCCATTATGATCCATACATAAATTATATATTATATTTTCGTAATTTCATAGACCTAAGTTACTTTGTCCAAAACAAAATATTAGGGTTCACAAAATAACTCATAATGAACTAAGAAAAAGATATAATTTATGTATGGATCATAATTGCCGTTATACAGGGTCTTTCACGAGGAACCTCACCCATATTTATACGGGAAACTAATGAACGTATTTTCATGAAATTCAGCACTTATGTATAAGTATTTCACGATGCTGATGAAATCTAAAATATTTTCGAGGCATGAGCACCTCCGGTTTTTCCGGAAATGACGTCAACTTCCGTTTTTAAAATTAGAACACCATTGTTTTATTGCAGAAATAGATTCCTTAGAAAATGTCAAGTTATTTTGATGTAACATTTTTCAGTTTTGGTTGGAAAATTCTCTCTGAGCGGGAAAATTCGAAAAAAAAATCGAAAATAGAGCTCCGCTGAAACAAGAATAACTTCGAGGTTTTAGATGGAAAATTTTCATTTTTGGGATTTTTCAAGATGTAAGATTGATGTATCCACTTTAAAAATCGAAATCGCGATTCATGATACAGGGGTGAAAAAATCGCTTTCAAAGTAAGGGATGACAAAATCGTGAAAAATCAATATTTTCAAATTAGAACCCCATTTTTTTATGGCAGATATTGAATCTACGTTAAAAAATAATGTGAGTGTATGCATCACACCCCATCTAAAATGGATATTTTCTGAGTTATTCACAAAAAACTGTTTTTCGTCTTGAATTTTCAGCTATTTCTTTTTCCTTCATTCTGATAATACCATGGCCATGAAATGTTGAATTCAATTAATCGATCTCCATTTGAAAATAAATTTCACTTTAAGCGAATATCTTCTTATGGAAATATGAAGTTTCTTCTTTCTTCAATATTCCAATTGAATTTTCTATGGTTTTGTTTAACTGTGGCCACAAAATTTTGCATGAGGTTTGTTATGAGCATTTTGCATTTGGCTCTAACATTTCATTCCGATTGGTTTCGTTTTTTTCTAAGATATTGAGCAACAAAAATTTTCTATGGTTCGGTGTACATTTTGGCTACTTTAAAAGTAGAACCCTGTATAACCATTTCTATTTTACAGTCAAATTCGATAAAACTCACCGCAATAGAACCTATCGACAACGCATGATACGAACAAAAGCAAACTCCATTAATTACAAATCGTTAGCATTTAACAACGGCCAGAAAAAGCAAACAACACAAAATATCCCAAAATGCGGCAAACTCGACCACATCGAAAATATTGATTTAGTTCTATTCATGACCCAAATACTAGATTCCATTACACACAGCACAAATGCCAGCCGTATAGGGTGAAATATATTCCGCGGTATAGCCAGACACGTACATTAAATTATCCAGATGTTGCTTTGTACAAGATATTGCAAATCCTGCTACAAGGGCATTATTGTAATCCTATATCGATTCTGGTGTTGCTTCGCGAGCTCGTCACCGCTTCAATTCGGTCGGGGTATAATAGGGCGTTTAATATACAGGGTGTTACATAATAGTATGTCACAACTTAAGGGGATGAATCTAGCTATTTTTGAGATTTCTGTTAAAAACACTTTTCTCGATTTAATTTTTTTTCTCTCGTGAAATCCAAAATTTTCGAATGCCAAACTTACCATAAAGAGCGGCGGGCTTTCCCTCGAATTTTCTCGATATTTTTGCAATAATTATTGAATATATTTCAAATAAAATGAATCAAATCTTAATGTTAAAATGTTCAGAGAGGCTTTAAACTTAATAAAGCAATTAAGGCAATTCAGTGTTTTCGTAGTGAGAAAAGTGACTTTCAGGTGAAATATTTTTCGGACTTTGGCTATACCCTCTAAAAAAAATGGATTTTTCTTCAGAACTCCTGCAGTTTTTGAGATATTCAGTCCAAATTTGGAATGCGAGCTTTTTTCAACAGTCATCATTGCAAGTTCTGAATCTTATTAAAATCTACAGGCTGTTTTCTTTTCCGGAGCTAATTTTTCGAAAACCGCTATCAGAAATTTTGGCAATAATCATTATTAGACTGAGGAAAACCCCCATTTGATAGAAGAATGTCATCGTCCAAAACAATTCTCACTAAATGTTTGGGTCGGAATAATTGAAAATTTTTTGATTGGACCATTTTTTTTCCTAACAGAATAAGCTGTCCAGCTTATCGGCAATTTCTTGAGGAGAGTAACCTTTATTGCTAGAGGATGTGCCACTTTTGGTGAGAAACATAATGTGGTTCATGCATGATGGGGCACCAGCACATTTCAGTGGAGAAGCCAGGGAATTCTTGAATAATACATTCAATAATCGATGGATAGGTCGGGGTGGGCCACAACCATGGCCACCTAGGTCCCCTGACTTAAATAGTTTGGACTTTTTCTTATGGGGATATCTCAAGAGTTTAGTTTATACCACTCCAGTGAACACTGTAGAAGAATTGAGAAATCGAATAATAACCTCTTGTGACACGATAAGAAATACCCCAGGAATATTTCAAAGAGTGCGTGATAATATGCGAAGAAGGGCAGAGGCCTGTATTCTTGCAGGTGGAGGACACTTCCAGCAATTTATTTAGTTTTCAATTGTTCTCTTCTTTTTTAGTTTGATATTGAATAAGCTTAAGTTGAGTCTCAGATGACGAGCTATCAAAATAAAAGCAAATTTTGGGCATACCTATCGAGTATTTCTATTTTTTTTATTTAGCGAATAACATACAATCGTTCAATAATTTTTTACTCAAAAACGGTTAAAAATACCAAAAAAAATACAGGAGTAAAAAAAGTTTTGAATTGAACGAAGATATCAAAAATTGATATTACGCTGATCAGTGGCGCACCGCAAAAAAGTTTGAGAGGGAAATAGGAGACATGGCTCCGGAAAAGAAAACACCTTGTAGATTCTATAGTTAAGATTCAGGACCTGCGATGATGGAGACTGTTGAAAATAGCTCGCATTCCAAATTTGGATTGAATATCCCAAAAACTGCAGGAGTTATGAAGAAAAGACCATTTTTTTAAAATTTCAACACCCTGTAGCTCCGTAACGAAGCTTTTGCGGACCCATGTTTATATGGACTTTTTTCTTGAAATTACATGTAGATTCACCACCTCAAATTGTGACATACTATTATGTAACACCCTGTATTGAACGCTCTAGTACTTACATTAAATTATCCAGATGTTGCTTTGTACAAGATATTTCAAATCCTGCTACAAGGGCATTATTGTAATCCTATATCGATTCTGGTGTAGCTTCGCGAGGAAGACACCGCTTCAACTCGGTCGGGGTGTAATATTCAACGTGTACGACGAGTTGAGCTTACACAGGGTTATTATTTCCTTTTAGAATCTCGTTAAGTGTAATGAGAACTCTCGCGTCGTCTGCACTGATTGCTTTGCGTGTTTGAAGCGTGAAATTGGAAAAGAAAGCGGTTATGTTCTGGAATTAGTGGAGAAAGACACTTGGGTTATAACATTACTTTTTAGTAGAAGCTATGCATTGGCTGAGTTAAGGTGCCATAGATGTCTCCATGGTCGTTATAGTTGCGCCTCATTATTTTTATAGAAATAAAGAGTCTACCAATAGGGATTACCTGGTTTTGACAGTTCATAGCGGCCATGTTTGATGGCATTGCAAACACTGAAACTGAAAGTGTTTTGCAAGCAAATTTTTTGACGCATCATCCTCTAGTAGAGATTTGAAGAACAGATTCAGCTACAAAATTTGTGGAGTGTTATAATTTGCAAGACGATATAAGATCATATGTTAGAAAGGAGGTGCAGCTAGAAAAACTGGAATTATTCGAAGCAATAGTACGTACCAAGTAATTGTTGAAAATTTCAAGCCACCCTTATTTTTATCATATTTGAATGTATTATTCAGATTTTCCACTCATTTCTAGTATCATGTTACAAATATCAATATTATGTTTATTTCTTATAGGAAGAGAAAAAAACGACCACAAACGAATATAAAATTCGTACCCGGAAAAGAAAATAGATCAACTTTGTTGGGAAAGGTGCCAGAAGAACAGCAAATAAACAAGCTATTGAAAACGAATGCGATTCAAGAATCAAATGAATGTGGGAACAAATTGAGCAACTAGAGGAGATTCATTCCCGAATGTTGGAAACGACTCGCCAAGTGCATTTTATAATCAACTTTGTCCCAATAAACCTTATTTTTAGTAATGAATTTCTTCATTAAAAATGTTTTGAATGAGAAACTTTCGCTTTTAATTTTCAATAACTTCTTGCAATAGGTAGAAGTATACAGATGTAGGTATATGTATGTACCTAGGCATGTAGCGATACCATGTAAACATGTGCACCTGGGCATGTATGAATTGTACCTAATATATTAGCTTTTTTCTTCGATATACTGCACAAAAATGAGTTTTTCTGAAATAACTGGTACAAAATATTTTCTTACATTTATTGCAGGAGTGAATCAATGAACACAATCTGATAAAACACAGAATCTTGCCAAGAAAGAAGGTGAGAATATTCGGCAGTTCTATCATCAAGTAACGAACGAAAAAGTACAGCGAAAAATATATCTCCAGAATAAAATTCCAACGGATTATCCATATTCCTAATATTATACTGTTTAGGAATTCCCAATATATTTTCGCTTTCGTCTACAAAATCCATTAAGTTATTCATTTCAACCTTCGAATATTGACAATTTGTATGATAGTTCATCATCCGAGCACCTCTCAAGGTTGGTCGGTAGCTGACTTGAGTAAGCACGGCTTTGTACACCGACGAAGTATTGCTGGAGTACTGAGTAACGTCTTTGAGATGAAAACGAATGTTTGAGATCTGCTTGAGTACGAGATCTGCTTGGGTACGAGATCTGACCGAGCATCGACTCAGTACGGGCATAAGACTAATTTCTTTGAGGTTTCGTCAAATCTCAAGTGTTCATACAGCAATAATCCAGTTACAATTCGTGAACTAAAAACCAACATTCGACGAGCCATAGCCGACATACCGATAGAAATGGTGCACGGCGTCATCGAAAATTGGCGTAAGCGGCAAACCGTCTGCAAAAAAAAACGGTCATTTGGCCGATATATTATTTAAAACAATGATGGGCAACCTTTTTTTCCTAAGCATTCAAATAGAAAAATTTTCCGTTGAGCACGGGCCATAATAAAATTCTAACAGTAATAAAATGTTTTCAACAAAATTTAAATACACCTTACATTGGAAGAGATGAAAAAACTTAAACTGATATAATTCAACAAAAAACTCCGTAACTCATCAGTAGGGAGTACTTGAGTTCTTATCCAATGAGACACCTAAGATTGCGGTTTTTCGCAAGAGAATCAATATTAGGCTTTAGCGCAAGCAAGTCTTCTGTAATTTTGAACGACTGCGCGAATGAAGATTGCTAACTGTGCTGTATCAGTGATGTCAGTGCTTTCATCCTATGCTATAGAAAAAGCAATAGATGCTTCCACCCCTTTTCCAAAAGCGACTTTTATATTTGCAACTATTGCATCTATTTGTCTTGTGAATCTTATTCTTTCATCTGAATACAAAGTGTCCGCGAGTTGAAACAAGAACTTTTTCATGAATTCACCTTCTGAAAATAGCTTCGAGTATCCTGCTTGCCCGAACGATATCTTCAGCTTCATCATTTTCACAAAGATATTTTGTTGTCCAACCATATTTCTATTTGAACTTCTCTATTCTTTTATTTCTAAATTGTCCAGTCTAACTTCCGTATTTTTGCAGATATTTTTTAGTAAAATGTCTTCTTCAATTATTTTTATTTATTCTTTATTCTTTCGCAACTGCTACGGTCTCATTACATATTCAAAGAGCTAATTTGGAGGTTTGTCGTGTGTGATAAAATTTATTCGCGGGCCAAGAAATTTCTATTTGCGGGCCGTAGGTTGCCCATGCCTGATTTAAAACATAAATTGCATACAATTATCTATCAAAATTGACAAGTATGACATTGCGGCGCCGCGTCGCCACGAAACTCTTCGGATTACCATTTTGGTCGAATGTTATTCCAATCAAAAAGTGTTTGAACTTAGTTTCCACACATTTCAATTGAAACTCTTCAACTAATTGTCGTCGAATAAACCTCGAAAATAATTGCAATCTCTACACCGGTTTTCCGACCAATAAATCTTTCAATAAAAAGCAGCCTTACCTTACGCTCTGCCTTCCGTTGCACCCGACAGCAGCAATGTCGAACTTATAGTTCTTCCTCTTCTCGCAGTTGAGCGACCTTCTGGCCTTAAGCTCAGCGTAACCGTCGTCCTTGGTGATGATTTCGAAAGGTGCTTCACCATGGTGCTTGTTCACTATCCGAAAACTGCACACGGGCGACCCGATGGCCCTTATCGCGGGCGTCACCTCGACCAGGGTTTCGTTTTCCCTGACCAGGCCATGGTACCCGTTGTCCAGGTTGTCTATGTCGAGCTTTGGAACTGCAAAGAGAAAACTGGAATTAGGAAAAAGTTTTGATGCTTATTCAAAACCTAATCAAATCGAACTTAGTTGGTAATGATAGCCAATTCGGTCATATCTTTGATTTTTTTGTTAGAGATTCTCACGAAATTCAGCAGAAGTCTTCGTATCAGCATTAAACACCTTCATGAGATATTTGGAACAATCATTATTCAGGAACTATAGTCCGTTCACGAAAGTTTGAGCCGTCGATTGGCCATGGAAATTTGGCTATCCACTGTGTATCGAACTGTGTATATTAAAATTTTAGGTTATGTTGTTCAGATTGATACGCCAGGTCATTCGGCAACGTTGACTTTATTTACGTTATGACAGCTAATACTGCCAACTTCAGATAAATAAACAAACGCCTAATATGCGCGCAAACTTCTGTAAACGGACAATATTCGATCGATGAGGCTATCAAACATTTAGGCAGAATTATTCGCAGTTTTGCTTGCAATTGCTTTTGTAAAATCTTTCTTATAATTACTGGTTTCCACTGTTTGGAAGGTTCCAAAGAAAATTCAATTGATGTGGATAAATCCATCAATGATTTATATAATAAAGTAAATCAGTATTCGATGTGATATCATTGACATATGGTTTAACCTTAATATACAAATCATTGAAGGATATACTTACGTCAATTAAATATTCCTCCTAACCTTCCAAACAGTAGAAAACTTCTAACGAATATGAAACAAAACATAATCGAAAAAGGGTATTTTTAGTTGAAACTTTTTTAACTTTCATTATTATTTTGCTAGATTTACATCATGTTCATAAACTCTGATGTTTTTTCTTGAAAAAAAGGTGCTCTTGTAAAATAACGCCCAGATGCAGCATTTATGAAAAAATAGATTTGAAATTTTCTCTCTTCTCACTAAGTACTTCAGAGTTAGTTAAATGATAAAAATAATTTTTTCTCAGAAATGCTGCATCTGGGCGTTATTATACAAGAGCATCTTTTTTCAAGAAAAAACATCAGAGTTTATGAATATAATGTAAATCTCGCGAAATAATGAAAGTTGAAAAAGTTTCAACTGAAAATACCCTTCGCCCCCCAAATGATACGATTGTGCTTGACATGAAAGAAATGCACTCAATCTAATCGATGTATATTTTTCATATTAGCCATTGTCTAAACTTTCAGCACTTTATGTGACTCCGTTTTGCGAATATGTGGCAAACAGTGTGGACAGGACGTCATCTTCAAAGGGCACTAGCTCCTTAACGAAGCAATTTTGCATTATATGATTTGGGTCGAATCTGTCTAAAATACGATCTATAATGTCCACTAGAAGTTTTTCGGTCTAATTACGGGACACCCTGTATATGTGCATAGTGTCAATCAATATAAGGGTGACAACAACTGAACCTCTCACCCTAACTATTAGAAAAATAGAGAAATTTCCATCTTTTAAATCTATTGTTCATTACTATTTTCAAATCGAACCAGAGTAAGAAAATTCATCTCCTATAACAATTAAATTGAAAAGGTATCAGCATAAAAATTGATGATAAAAAAAATGGAAAATTTCAAGAGAAATGAGTTGGAAAGCTACAGAATTTTCAGGGGTGATTCATATTGTGAACGAGTGTTCAAAAAAACAAGCAAAAGTTTTTCACGACTTTTTCCTCGAATTGTTTCTAATGAAATTAATGAACACTAAAAAAATCTTGTTCATCCAAGTATACGTGTTAATAACATCTTTTTATAGCTTCATAGAGGGTTTTCCTGGAGCGAGTAAATTAAGGGATGTTTTCTCATTAGTAATTAATTTTTCAGTGGAAATTTCTGTGCCTCAACCGCATTTTCTGCCGCTTCTCGCTGTATCTCTCTTTTAGTGCTGAAACTAAGAACTTAACTGATTCAAATTTAAATGCATTATACACAAGGGGTTTATAGAAGGCTTTCCAAGTTCTTTGTTCAAGTTCTAAGGTGATTTAATGGGGAGGTTGGAACAGAGGCTGAAATTCTCTGGCTACGTTTATCTGTGGTCTACTGAGAGTTGTTTGTCGTACCCAGAACTTTGAATTTCTGCGAACAAAGTGTTGAGTCTGCAAAGGGCAATTCCAGTTGTCTTTGAAGGGTTAACTGTGAATTATTGTGGAGGATTTTTGATGCGATAAGTGATATGTTTAGTATTCTGTAAGTGCGATTCAACAATAACTCTGGTCCAACAATTCGGAGGTAATTCTTCTCTGAAATATTTTAGAAATTTTAAATTCGAATTTGTATCTGAAAACGCAATGATGAAGTAATGTTTGTTTTCTCGGTGTTAAACGGAACCAAAATGAAAAAAATTTTTCGGTTTGGAAAATGACAATTGATTTCTTCAGCATTTTTGAGCGCTCGTTCTCCTCAAACGAGGGCTATATCGTTTCACCCAAATGTCTGTAATTGTCGAATTTTGTGCTGAAAATGGTATCAAACGATAGAGTTCTACTCCCTGATGACGAATTCGTGATCAAATTCAATTCTGTCCGTGAGGCCGTCCGTCCGTCATTAGCACAATAACTAACGAAGGGATTGTCCTAGAGTCTTGAAATTTTCAGGATGAGTTCTAGTCCCAAATGGCTCGATTAAGTTCGTTAACCAGCCAAATCGTACCGGGTGTTCCATAAAATATAGCCATTCAAAATTTTTGTTCCCCTATATCCGCAAAAAGAAACCCATCGAAATGGAATGTTGCGGCCATATGCAAGATGCTCATAATAAGCTTTCATGCAAACTTTGGTGCCCGCAGTGTAAACAGAACCATAGAAAATTGAATTGGAATAGTGAATAGAAGAAACTTCATATTTCCATAAACAAAATATCCGATTCGGATGAAATTTATTTTGTGAATGAAGTCTGATATACTAAATTTCAATGCAAAATTTTATAGTCATAGAGTTAACATAAATCATAGAAAATTCAATTGTAATATTGAAAAGAAGAATCTTTATATTTCCATAACAGGAAATCCGATTCAAATGAAATTAATTTTGTGAGTCAAGATTGATATACTGAATATTCATGCAAAATTTCAAGAGCATCGCATCATCAGAACCATAAAATTAATTTTTTTAATCGTTTATTTCCCACATATTTCATTATTTGAATAATTTCCAGAATATTTTTTCGATTGTGCTGAGATTTTGTATTTATATAATTGGTTTCAATCACAAATCCCATATAAAATTTGAGGTAATAGTTTCGCTCCACCAAAGTACGAGCGCTCAAATGCTCCTGCTCAGAGAGCAATTTTTTCAAAAGCTATGTTTTTGGAAAGAATGATGTGATAGCGCCGCGACGCCTGGCGACTTAATTTTTTTCTCTGACCCTCACGTGCATCTCAGGTCAACAGTCTCGTAGCAAAATAACGGTAATAGAATTTGAAAAATTCATTCATTTTCGAATAGAATTAGGTTTCCAAGATAGGTGAAACGCCCTGTATGTGATATCTCAGACAAAACGACACCCATCGAAATGAAATGTTGCGGCCATATGGAAGATGCTCAGAATATGAATAAGCTTCAAGCAAAATTTTGCAGCCATAGTAGAAACAGAACCATAAAAAATTCAATTGGAATGTTGAAGAGAAGAATCTTTATATTTCCATTACAGGATAACCGATTCGAGTAAAATATTTTTTGTGAAGGAACACTGTTATACTGAATTTTCATGCAAAATTTTGTGGCCATATTGTCAACAGAATCATAGAAAATTCAATTGAAATATTTAAAGGAAGAATCTCTATACTTCCATAACACTTTGACCGATTCAGGTGGAATTTATTTCGTGAATCAAGACTGATATACTGAATGTTCATACAAAATTTCAAGAGGATCGCATTATCAGAACCATAGAATTTAATTTTTGTAATTATTCATTTTTTACATATTTCATTTTTTTAATTACTTTCAGAATATAATTCCGATTGTGCTGAGATTTTGCATGAATATATTTGTTATCAATCTCAAATTCCATATTAAATTTTGAGGTAATAGTCTTATTGTTCCACCAAAGAAAGATCGCTCGAAAGCTCCCACTCAGGGCTTTTCTTAATTTTTTATCGTTGCAGTATTAACATTACGTCGTCAGAGATATCTCCCAGAGTGTACTTATTGAGTTACTGAGCTATTTTAAAACATTTTGATCTCACTTTTAGACACTCAATTAAGAAGCCAACGACGGAAGTAGACAGTTGAAGTCGTCAGCAGTAAAAAAAAACTTGGAAATATTGGTCGCCACAATTTATAATTATCACGTCAGAGGAAGTCGGGATACACATGAAATAAAATTCAAATGATGGTAGTTGAATAAATTATTCGGTTAAAAATCGATTACGGTTGAATGTAGGAAAGCGTCACAACGTCGACGTGCAGTGAAAATTATGTTTTTTAAGCTATTTTCTTGGTAGTTGTGTTGCGCCTGTCTCGTACTGTATAATTGTGGGTGATGTCAATCGGATAACTGGATTCAGTCAATTACATAGCATTTAAATCTATCGAATATACAACTGATCAATTGGACGGCGCCTTTCAAGCGGAAATCTTAGCTATTGAAAGATGACTAGATATAAATCTAGAAAGAGACTATCAGAAGTGCGATATAGCGATGCACTTAGATATTCAAGCTGCTATTAAAGCACTGAACTCCTACGCCATCGACTCAAAAATGATCTGGGGGTGCCAGAACAAACTCAATGAGGTAGGCAAGAAAAAAAAGGTCTTTTTAATCTGAGTTCCCGGCCACTCGGGAATCAAAGGAAAAGAAGAGGCCTATATAATTGCCGAAGAGGCCGCACGAATGTCACTAATTGGCTTATAACCCTTCTGTGGCATGGATAAATGTTCCTATAAGGAGGAGAGAGCCGAGAGGAAAAAACTCTGGCAGAATCTCACAAGAAAGGATCATTCCAAGAAGTTCCTTCGGAACTTTGAGACAGCGGGATCCAAAAAATATTTGAATCTTGGTGAGAAGCAATTACACCTCCTCACTGGCTTTCTCAAAGGACACTGCCGCCTCAGGAAGAACCTGTTGAGGATGGGAGTATCGGACATTGACGAGTGTAGGTTCTGTGGAAAGGAGGAAGAAACCCCCATTCACCTAGTCACGGAATGTTTTGGCATTGCGAGCCTAAGGAGAGAATGCCTTGGGCGAGAAACTTGTAAGAGTGAGGAACTATCCTCGTTGAAGCCTTCACATATATTAGATGTCATTAGATCTCTAGAACTGGAAGGCTAGCTCTGAAGGGTGTGGTCAGAACAGCTCTGTAAGGGGCACAATAGACCTAGAGGTCGCAGTAAACTGTTTCCCTTATTTCGCGTTTCGGACGCAGATGGCGACACCATCGGCCCGTGGAGGTATTAAGAATTCCGAGGTTTATTAGAAAACTTCCGCTTTTCGCATCGCCATTGTGATAGCAGTCGGGAGTCTCGGAGTTGGTGAATGCAAAGTTGGAGAAAACTCCAAATTTTGGAATATGGAGGTGGTAACAGACGGTTGTTAACAGACAGAATGGAAATGTACAGGGTGATTCAGTTATCTTGGTAACCTGATTTTTCTCAGAAAGAGATGAATATTTTCTTATTTTGTTGACTTGAGATACGCCTCCTTACCTGTACAATAGAATAACCTATCGTTCTGATGTTCACAATATAAATATTAGGTTCAAGGGTACCCTTACACCACCTGTACACAGAACTGAGCTAAATCGTAGATCATTTTCATATAACATCGCTTTCATAATGAACAGTTTCCAATCAAACATCAGAAATATCGTTAGCTTAAGTGGCTTTAAACATAATCTTTTCGAAAAACCGAGTCAGCAGAGTGGAAATAATATCTAGTGGATAGTCTCAGTATGTTACTTTATGTGTTTTTTTTAAATTGAACTCAGTAGGGTTGTTAAGCAAACTAGTTTGTAGTGTGGAATGATCACAGGTTAGATTAAACAGTAAACCGATTGGTGCACTGAATCTCGTTGTTTCCACAAAAAAAAATTTCTGTAGCGTAAAATCTTGTTTTTCTTTTTTTGTTGGAATAAAGACTTTTATTATTATTATTATTATTATTATTATTATACGAATATTCTTCATTATTTACTCCAAATAAGATGAAATTCCAAGTTTAGATTTGCAGACATCGCATGAAAATATTCCTTTTTGTCCTATAGCACCAACTTTTTGTAATGACTGATGAATTATGCGATTTTTGTGTGAAAAAATATATGTAGTTAGAAGACCAACAGGCTGGGCAGGTAAAGTTCATTAGCTGCAGAGAAAGCAATTTACCTAAGAGAACGACACTCTGAAATCAAACGCTGGCCCTCCAGGTTGGAGGTTGAGGCATCGGGCTAACTCCTCGATACTCATAAAAATGGTGAAATGTTAAAAAACCCAATAGAAGCCTTTAGATTACCAAAGAAAGTGATGAGATGGATACCTCGGAAAACAGGAAAAAAGGAAGACCAAGAACGACATGGATTAGTGGAATAAGAAAATCAATGAGTGAAGGAGGGCTAAATGATGGAGACTACAACAATAGAAGGCATTGGCAATTGGGAATCGGACAATATCTTTAGGATGTTTTAACCCGAATAAATAATAATTATTATTATACGCGTAAGGGAAAAAAAATTAAGACACCAGGCGTCGCGGCACTATCAAACATTTTTTTTCCAGGAACGTACCTTTTTTCATCAAGATACGTTTATTCTGAAAGTTCCTTCTGAACACCATTTTTTTCTATTTCTTGCCGTCAGCGACCTGCAGCGTGTTTTATGCATGGACCTATAATACTAACTGGACGTCGAACTTCCTAACTGTCACGTAGAAAAAAGTGAGACAAGGGCCGCCATTTGCAGTTTGGGATGAAACACGAATATTTTGATGTTCTATGCCATCTGTGTTCGAATTTTTTTTCGTTGAACCCATACTGCAAATGGCCGCCGTTTGCCTTCAAATTTTTGACATGTTCGCTATCTAGTTAGTATTATAAATCTATGGTTTTATGTTAATTCTATTCCATTTATTTTTTCTGTATTGTGACAGTATGCCTCAATTTAGATACATATAGTCCGTTCACGAAAGGTTGAGCCGTCGGTTGGCCATGGAAATTTGACATATTCCACTGTGTATATTAAAATTTTAGGTTATGTTCTTTATTTTCTTGTCAGATTGATACGCAATGTTGTCAATATTGCATAGAGTTCTCTGATAACTCGCAAGCTCGTCGGACGAGACCGGGTACATTCGGCTACGTTGACTTTATTTTACTTCATGACAGTAAATACTGCCAACTTCGGATAAATAAAGAAACGCCTACTATGTGCTCAACCTTTCGTGAACGGACTATAGATATTATTGTGTTTCCCAAAATCAAAGAGACTCTGTAGCAAACTATTTCTCAATCATTATAATTATCAAATAGAAGGTTTTCCAACAAGAGGTGTTATTTTGAATAATCTGCTATTTCGGTAGATTCACGTTTGAAACTGTCATATGTCGACATTTGATAAGTAGAAACTACGCCATTAATGAAAATGGAACGATACACGCTTCAACAACGCACTGAAATTATTAAAATTCGCTATAAAAATGTTGAAAATTTGGCAGAGACGGTTCGTAAAACTCAAACATTTTTGGGTCGTCGTGAAACACCTTGTCGGCCGCAATAAAGAAATTGGTGGAAAAATTCGAGCTGTTGGGACAAGTGAGTGATGTGAAGAATAAAACCCGTTCACGTCGCTCAAGAACAGCCGAGAATATTGCTGTTGTAGCCTAAAGTGTTGAAGAAAACCCAGGTTTGTCCATTACTCGTCTTTCTTTGGAATTATGCATTCCAATAACGTCCTTACACCGTATTTTGCATAAGGAATTGGGTATTAAGTCTTATAAAGTTCATTTAACACAAAAACTCTAGCCGGCCGATCATCAACAACGTCGTGTCTTTGCTGATTGGGTCGTTGAAATGCATGAAATTGATCCGGACCGTGTTATATCTCGAAGAGGTGATCACAATTGGCCACCGAGAACTTGTGATTTAACACTATGCAACTTCTGCCTTTGGGGCCACGTGAAAGAGAAGGTCTACGCCAATAGCCCAGCGTCGATTCAAGACCTCAAAGATGGAATTCGTGAGGCTATCAAGGACATAGGGCAGCCACTTTACGATTTGGTTATGGAAAATTTCATTAAAAGGATATATGGTCCTGTAAGCGTGATCTAGTGATCATTTGCCTGATGTTATTTTCCACTATTAACGGCATAGCTTCCGATCCGATCATTTATATTGAGAAATGGCATTTTTCTTTGAATATCAAAACAACACATTTTATCGGAAATCCCTCTATTACATTTTCGAGTAATTCTTTCATCAAGATTTTACATATTTGAGTGGATATCGTCAACTCCCAACTAATAATATTGCTCGTGAAAAGTAACTGTAATGACAATTTTTGGAATATTTTTACCAAATATATATCTTAGGGTAAAGACAGCCAACTTTCATAATCTATTGCAGTGAGCTTATAGACTACAGGCCCGTGTTGAAAAAATTGTGGGTCATTTGAACCACCAGGTGACCTATCTAGAACGATATAAGAGCATAAAATAATAAGATTCAGCACTATGCCGTCACTTGTAAGCTGTCCAACTAAGTGCAGGTGAGAATTCGAAAGTACAGGTAGAGTGGGTACATTTTGGTCACATGTTTTTGTACGGCATTCATACCATCGATAGATCCGTGAAAAATAATAAGAAAACGCGTAGCGCCGTAAAAAAATGTGGAGCCACAAAGTCGAAATTTTTTTTAATTTTCCGAATATTACCAGGGTAAATTTGGTCATTTGATTTTGTACGGCATCTGTGTCATACTATTTCAATACTGCTTCTAATCCATTATTCCGCAACGCCGTACAAAAATCTTGCGACAAGGGAAAAATATCTAGGGTTGCAATCCCCTCTCTTTCCGTATTCCAGGGGGTGATTTGACACAACATGAAATCAATTTATTTTGAAAGTATTTTATGCGAAGATAATATTTTTTCATATGCCGTACATTTTCTTTGGTTCAAAGGGGAAAAAGAGAAAAACTTCATTTATTTGTACCAATTTTCATAGTCTTTTCTTGATTCTAGGTTCCTAGTTAGAAACTGTGTTGAATATAGGTTTGTATTCTATCCATTTATACCAAAATATAGACATATTGTCACTGATAATTCCAAAATACAATATATTTTTGAGAAGTACTCACGACACTGAAGTTAGCAGACCCCCTTGTCGCATGATTTTTCACTGCAAACTTCAGTGTCATGAGTACTTCCCAAAAATATATTGTATTTTGGAATTATCAGTGACAATATGTCTATATTTTGGAATAAATGGATAGAATACAAACCTATATTCAAATAGTTTCTCACTAGGAACCTAGAATCAAGAAAAGACTATGAAAATTGGTACAAATAAATGAAGTTTTTCTTTTTTTCCCCTTTGAACCAAAGAAAATGTACGGCATATGAAAAAATATTATCTTCGCATAAAATACTTTCAAAATAAATTTATTTCCTGTTGTGTCAAATCACCCCCTGGACTACGAAAAGAGAGGGGATTGCAACCCTAGATATTTTACCCTTGTCGCAAGATTTTTGTACGGCGTTGCGGAATAATGGATTAGAAGCAGTATTGAAATAGTATGACACAGATGCCGTACAAAATCAAATGACCGAATTTACCCTGGTAATTGTCGGAAAATTAAAAAAAATTTCGACTTTGTGGTTCCACATTTTTTTACGGCGCTACGCGTTTTCTTATTATTTTCCACGGATCTATCGATGGTAAGAATGCCGTACAGAAATATGTGACCAAAATGTACCCATTCCACCTGTTCTTTCGAATCCTCACCTGCACTCAGTTGGACAGCTTACAAGTGACGGCATAGTGCTGAATCTTATTATTTTATGCTCTTATATCGTTCTAGATAGGTCACCTGGTGGTTCAAATGACCCATAAATTTTTCAACATGTAGTCTATTAATCCTACGTGGGTTCACAAACCAAAGCCAACTGAACATTCGGACGGTGCATTTACTGCACTAAGAACCCGTTCCAATAAAAGTCAATACTCCCACAAGGAAACTCCAAGCAATAAAGCCCAACTTTATGAAAAGACACCGAAACTCCCACAGAATCCACGTAAGAAGTCCAGGAACTTACTCCCGACAATTTACTCGACAGTTAATTCGAGACCAGCTCCCTCTCCCGCTTTTCAGCAAAGTTGGAATGATTTAATGAAAGAAGACGCCATCAGCAAAAAAGCGCCAGACACGAAATTTTTCTTTCTTATGAAAAAAAAACTTCCCGCCAATTTATGCGTTCCTTCTGATCAAGCCAAGCGAGAAAAGCGTTACAAGTTCGAATGAGTTTCCTTCCCTTCTTTACGACTGACTCCTGAAAAGTTATGATTCGATTTGAACTGCAGCAAGTGGGAGTTTAATCTAGATTCGAGGTAAATTGGGTGTTCGACAAGAATGCTGAGTTTGTTTTATTCTAATAATGATGGTTCGAAAGAAGTGAAAGAAAATTCATTCAGAGTTGTTACTGGTGTTTATGCAGGAAAACTTAAGTTTTTTGTGAAGTTGTTATGATATACAGTGAAATCTCCATGGGCGGACCCTCACGGGACCGCCCGATGGTGTCCCTTCAAGAGGGGTGTCCGCTTAAAAGAAATACTACATATGTACAAAAAAAAATTTATGAAAATAATAATTGGAGAATATTGAACATAAAAATCAAAATATATAAAGGTATAAGAGAGAAATATTTTTCAAATTAAACTCAACTGAAAAATCAATTTGAGGAATCATTGGGATAAACAAAAATTTTGATAAGAAACAGACACTTTAATTATGAAAAAATTCTTGAATTTTTGTTTGTCTCATTTTTCCTGAATATACAATCAAGAAATCTCAATTCTAATTTGGACACTCCGTACGCTCAATTTTTCCTTCTTGTACACTTCAATTATCTCAATTTTTTGTTTGAGAGTGAGTATTTTTCTTTTTGGATCCATTTCTTTCACTGAGGCGTCAGAATTCAAACTAACACTAGTTAAATTCTCGGGAGTTTCGTGCCGCAGTTGGGATCGATAAATTCCCGGTTCAACCGGGGAAGTCCCGAAGTGAAGGCTGGTACTAATGTTGGCGCGCGACATAGAAACTTCCTCTTCTTTTCCATTGCGTCCGATTTGATGCAATGAACTAACAGCGATACTTTCCACAGATAATTGAAACAGAACCGATATTTTGTTTTGGTTTTGTCCGGTTAATAGAACATACAGTGTCTCCCAATAAGCTTGATAGAACTTTGAAATTGAATAAAAAACAAAAATTAACCGATTTTGGTTCTCAAACGTTTATTCGAAAGATATGGTGTATAAGTTTATGATTTAAACAAGATATCGTTCAAATGGCCTCCACGAGCTCGTTTGCAGACCTTAATTCGTTTGACCCAATTTTCCATGACTCGGCCTAGCATTTCCTGTGGTATGGCCTCGATACACCTCGTAATGTTCTCCTCAAGGTCTTGAATTGTCGCTGGAGAGTTGCTGTACACTTGTGATTTCACATATCCCCATAAAAAAAGTCCAAGGGCGTTAAATCACACGATCTTGGCGGCCAGGCGATGGGGCCGTTTCTCGAAATTAATGAGTCGCCGAACTTATCGCGCAATAAAGTCATGTTGTCGTTCGAAATGTGTGGGGGGCGCCGTCCTGTTGGAAATAAAGATCGTCGTCACCAATTTCATCAAATTTCGGGAAGAGAAATTCACGCAGCAAGTCGCTATAGCGCTGGCCGTTCACAGTAACGGCTTGTCCGGCGTAATTTCGGAAAAAATACGGCCCGATGATGCCACCACTCCACAATCCACACCAAACTGTGATCTTTTGTGGATGCAAAGGTCTTTCTTGCACCACTTGTGGATTAGAATCGCTCCAATATCGCCAATTCTGCTTGTTAACGAAGCCGTTCAGCCAGAAATGAGCCTCTCTTCGCGTGGCCACCGGCGAACGCGAATTTGCGTAATAAATTTGGACGATTTCCAAACGTTGTGTGAGCGTGAAACTTTTCATGGTAAAACTTTGAACCTTTCTGAATAAAATGACACTTCGAACGTCAAAATTGATAAACAAATATGGCCGCCAAAACCTTACAAAGTTCTACAACCTTATTGGGAAACACTATACCTTAGTGTCCGCGTCCGTTCAAGGGAATGTCCGTTCAACAGACAACCAACACAATGTAAATTATATGGGAGTCAATTGGGACCACGTAAAACTGTCCGTTCAAGGGAGGTGTCCGTCTAAAGGGGGTGTCCGCGACGGGGAATTTCACTGTATTATTATGACAAACCTGGACCTTTTTTATTATATTAGCATGAACAGTAAGAATTCCATCAACTCAGAAAATACAATGTAAGCACTCGGTAAATAATATAAACGAACTGACAAGAATAACTCATAAACCAGACCAAAAATTTCCAAAATTCACCAAGCAAAAGATAGAATTCTTATGGAAAAATCACTAATAAAAAATGCTGTTCCAGTGTGCACTAGTCCACTCATCTAATATAGTCTGGTATTTTTTCTGCCTTTCATTATTACCGAAATACATACTAGAACACTTGACTGCTAATCAGTATGCAAACGAGATTTAACAGTTAGGGGGTAATTAATTTCCGAATTATTTTATAATTCGAGAATATCATGAAAGTTGTTTCAATAAAAGCGCAAGATTAGAAGTGCTCGCATGTTCGACAGTTATAATATCACATGATTATGATTTGACACAATTTGCATTCTAAAAATTTCAGAACCCTTACTTAATCCGTTCGTGGAAAAAAATGGGCAAAATGATAGACGCTGTTCCTCTAGGAACAAGCGCAGGACAACATCGCTAGCTATTGCTCCTTGATGCGGTAAAATCAACTCGAACATACTGTATCATTCTTTCAATAAAAATCGAATCTCGAATTTTATACGTCGCGATAAAATCGCGAAAGTTCCGAAATAATATGATGAATGTTCCGAATATTGTCGCAGACAAAACGGCATAGCGTACGGGATATTACCCCGTGCCGTTTAGACAGCTTGAAGATGAAAAGCCACGTCGGTATGAGAAATTGTTCAAAACGTATCAACAAGTTAGCATTTTCAAAATTCCAGAAGCGTTTTTCAATCCGTTCGAGAGTGAACAAAATGATTGCACGCTGTTCCCCTAGCAACAAGCGCACAATAACTTCGATAGCTATTGCTGCTTGACGCAGTAAAATATAGTCAAACATACTGTATCATTCTTCAAACAAAAATCGACCGTTTCTCGAATTTCATACGACGAGCGAAAAATCGCGAAAGTTCCGAGATAAAAATAATGAATGTTCCGAATGTTGTCGTAGACAAAACGGCATATCGTACGGGATATTACCCCGTGCCGTTTAAACAGCTTGAAGATGAAAAGCCACGTCGGTATGAGAAATTGTTCGATATGTATCAACAGATTTGCACTCTCTAAATTTCAGAACCCTTACTTAATCCGTTTGTCGTGGGCAAAATGATAGCACGCTGTTCCCCTAGCAACAAGCGCACAATAACATCGCTAGCTGTTGCTCCTTGACGCAGTAAAATCAACCCAAACATACTGTATCATTCTTCCAATAAAAATCGACCGTTTCTCGAATTTCATACGACGGGCATAAAATCGCGAAAGTTCCGATATAAAAATGATGAATGTTCCGAATGTTGACATAGACAAAACGGCATATCGTACGGGATATTACCCCGTGCCGTTTAAACAGCTTGAAGATGAAAAGCCACATCGGTATGAGAAATGGTTCGATATGTATCAACAAATTTGCACTCTCAAAATTTCAGAACCCTTACTTAATCCGTTCGTCGTGGGCAAAATGATAGCACGCTGTTCCCCTAGCAACAAGCGCACAATAACATATCTAGCTATAGCTGCTTGACGCAGTAAAATCAACTCAAACATACTGTATCATTCTTCCAATAAAAATCGACCGTTTCTCGAATTTCATACGTCGCGCATAAAATCGGGAAAGTTCCGAGATAAAAATGATGAATGTTCCGAATGTTGTCGTAGACAAAACGGCATATCGTACGGGATATTACCCGTGCCGTTTAGACAGCTTAAAGATGAAAATCCAAGTTGGTATGAGGAATTGTTCAATATTTATATCAACGATTTTGCATTATCGAAATTTCAGAACCATTTTGTAATCCGTTGGAGAATTTTCTTGGGCAAAATGATAGCACGCTGTTATCCTAGGAACAAGCGCACAATAACATCGCCAGCTATTGCTGCTTGACGCAGTAAAATCAACTCAAACATACTGCATCATTCTTCCAATAAAAATCGACCATATCTCGAATTTCATACGACGCGCATAAAATCGCAAAAGTTCCGAGATAATAATGATTAATGTTCCGAATGTTGTCGTATACAAAACGGCATATCGTACGGCATATTACCCTGTGCCGTTTAGACAGCTTAAAGATAAAAATCCAAGTCGGTATGAGAAATTGTTCAATATTTATATCAACGATTTTGCATTATCAAAATTTCAGAACCATTTTTTAATCCGTTCGAGAGTTATCGTGGGCTAAATGATAGCACACTGTTCCCCTAGGAACAAGCGCAGAATAACATCGCTAGCTATTGCTGCTTGACGCAGTAAAATCAACTCAAACATACTGTATCATTATTCCAATAAAAATCGAACGTTTCTCGAGTTTTATATGTCGCGTATAAAATCGCGAAAGTTCCGAGATAAAAATGATGAATGTTCCGAATGTTGTCGTATACAAAACGGCATATCGTACGGCATATTACCCTGTGCCGTTTAGACAGCTTAAAGATAAAAATCCAAGTCGGTATGAGAAATTGTTCAATATTTATATCAACGATTTTGCATTATCAAACTTTCAGAACCATTTTTTAATCCGTTCGAGAGTTATCGTGGGCAAAATGATAGCACACTGTTCCCCTAGGAACAAGCGCACAATAACATCGCTAGCTATTGCTGCTTGACGCAGTAAAATCAACTCAAACATACTGCATCATTCTTCCAATAAAAATCGACCATTTCTCGAAGTTCATACGACGCGCATAAAATCGCAAAAGTTCCGAGATAAAAATGATGAATGTTCCGAATGTTGTCGTATACAAAACTGCATATCGTACGGCATATTACCCTGTGCCGTTTAGACAGCTTAAAGATAAAAATCCAAGTCGGTATGAGAAATTGTTCAATATTTATATCAACGATTTTGCATTATCAAACTTTCAGAACCATTTTTTAATCCGTTCGAGAGTTATCGTGGGCAAAATGATAGCACACTGTTCCCCTAGGAACAAGCGCACAATAACATCGCTAGCTATTGCTGCTTGACGCAGTAAAATCAACTCAAACATACTGCATCATTCTTCCAATAAAAATCGACCATTTCTCGAAGTTCATACGACGCGCATAAAATCGCAAAAGTTCCGAGATAAAAATGATGAATGTTCCGAATGTTGTCGTATACAAAACTGCATATCGTACGGCATATTACCCTGTGCCGTTTAGACAGCTTAAAGATAAAAATCCAAGTCGGTATGAGAAATTGTTCAATATTTATATCAACGATTTTGCATTATCAAACTTTCAGAACCATTTTTTAATCCGTTCGAGAGTTATCGTGGGCAAAATGATAGCACACTGTTCCCCTAGGAACAAGCGCACAATAACATCGCTAGCTATTGCTGCTTGACGCAGTAAAATCAACTCAAACATACTGCATCATTCTTCCAATAAAAATCGACCATTTCTCGAAGTTCATACGACGCGCATAAAATCGCAAAAGTTCCGAGATAAAAATGATGAATGTTCCGAATGTTGTCGTATACAAAACTGCATATCGTACGGCA
Organism: Propylea japonica; assembly: GCA_013421045.1. NCBI lineage: Eukaryota > Metazoa > Arthropoda > Insecta > Coleoptera > Coccinellidae > Propylea > Propylea japonica. Next base: position 54,970,152 of record CM024243.1, read on the forward strand.
TATTACCCTGTGCCGTTTAGACAGCTTAAAGATAAAAATCCAAGTCGGTATGAGAAATTGTTCAATATTTATATCAACGATTTTGCATTATCAAAATTTCAGAACCATTTTGTAATCCGTTCGAGAATTTTCTTGGGCAAAATGATAGCACGCTGTTATCCTAGGAACAAGCGCACAATAAATCGCTAGCTTTGGCTCCTTGATGCAGTAAAATCAACTCAAACATACTGTATCATTCTTCCAATAAAAATCGACCGTTTCTCGAATTTTATACGTAACGTATAAAATCGAGAAAGCTTAAAGATGAAAATCCAAGTCGGTATGAGAAATTGTTCAGTATTTATATCAACGATTTTGCATTATCAAAATTTCAGAACCATTTTGTAATCCGTTCGAGAATTTTCTTGGGCAAAATGATAGCACGTTGTTATCCTAGGAACAAACGCAAAATAACTCGCTAGCTTTTGCTCATTGATGCAGTAAAATCAACTCAAACATACTTTATCATTCTTCCAATAAAAATCGAACGTTTCTCGAATTTTATATGTCGCGTATAAAATCGCGAAAGTTCCGAGATAAAAATGATGAATGTTCCGAATGTTGTCGTAGACAAAACGGCATATCGTACGGGATATTACCCCGTGCCGTTTAGACAGCTTAAAGATGAAAAGCCATGTCGGTATGAGAAATTGTTCAATATGTATCAACAAGTTTGCAGATACTTTGCAGACGCCGTTTAGGTAAAGCTGGATTTGAGCTGACGGCAACGTCTTTCGATATGAAACATGGCCTTAATTCATGGATGATTTAGTGCCTATTGTGAAGGGAAATCGTGTAGAAATGTTTTCCTTGTAGGGTGGGAGCGGAACGTTCGCAAGTCGTAAGGGTGGGTTTTTTGCGCACTTCGGAAATCGAGGGATGAGTTTGATGAAGTGTTTATAGTTTTTATGCAATTTTTCCGTGAGGAACAGAGTGCTGTAATTATTGAATTTTGGGCCGGATAGGACTCAAATATCTCGGTTAGGTGATGAAGAATCCGTGGTCAATGAAAATTGTGTTCGGTCGACTGTGAACACGATAACTCTCGAACGGATAAAATTAGGGATATGCAATTCGGAAACTTGGTTCGAGTTCCGAATGCCGCGTTTGAGTTCGTTCACAGGCCAAATCGGTTCCGTACTTTCCGAGTTATTGACGTTTGAATTTATTTATAACTTTCTTGACATTTCATCATTAGAAATAGTTGAAAAAAATATGTTGTCTGTGTATGTAGATTCGCGTTAAATTCAAATTCAATTTTTCCGTGGAGCCGTCCATCCGTCCTTGAGTACGATAACTTTCGAAAGGTTTGTATTAGAGACTTGACATTTTCAGGATGAGTTCGGTTCCCAAAGGCCGTGAATGAGATCGTTAACCAGCCAAGTCGTACGGGGTGTACTATAAAATATGGTCATTCAAACTTTTCGTTCCTCAATATCGGTATAAGGTATAAATAATATCCTTTTGCCGAAATGTCTGTTATTTTCGAAATTTGAGTCGAAAATCGTCTCAAACGATAGGGTTCGAGTCCTTGATGACGAATTCGTGGTCAAATTCAATTTTGTCCGTGAGGTCGCCCGCCCGCCCGCCTGACTGTTAGCACAATAACTTTCGCAGGGATGGTCCTAGAGACTTGAAATTTTCAGGGTGAGTTCAGTTTCCGAATAACTTGGTAGGGTTAAAATATGGCCATTCAAAATTTTTGTTCCTTAATATCTCCAAACGAAACCCATCGAAATGAAATGTTGCGGCCACATGTACCTAAGATGCCCATAATATGCCTCTTGCAAAATTTTGAGGTAGTAGTGTGAACAGAACCATAGACCATAAAAAATTCAATTGGAACATTGAACGGAAAAATCTTCATATTTCCATAACAAAATCCAATTATCTTAACCATAGAATTTAATTCTTCTCCGTAGTGATTTTTTACTTTTAATTTAAATTTTTGAATAATTTCTAGAAAATATTTCTGATCATGCTAAGATTTTGCATTCATACACCCTAAGTCTTATATGACATATTTAAATAATAACTTCATTGCTCCACCAATGAACGGGTGCTCAAAAGCACCTGCTCAGGGCTTTTCTTAAATTTTTATTACCGAGATTCTTCCCTGATCTCTGATAACATACGTAGAATAGTATAGTTTTGCACTAACCTTAGCTAGGGATTTTTTTGTTTTATGTATTGTGAAGGGTTTTCCAATAAGAGGTGTTATTTTGATTTTAAAAGAAAAATGCCATTTTTCAATATGAATGATCGGATGTTTATTCCATTATAAAGAAAAAGCGATACCGTTAATAGTGGGAAATAACATTAGGCAAATGACCACCACGACCACACCATAACCAAATCGGAAAGTGGCTGCCCTATGTCCTCGATAGCCTCACGAATTCCATCTTTGAGGTCTTGAATCGACGCTGGGCTATTGGCGTAGGAAGAAGTCGCAAGGTGTTTAATCACAAGATCTCGGTGGCCAATTGTGATCACTTCTTCGAGAGATAACACGGTCCGGAAACTTTTCTCGCAAAAGATCAATGGTTTCGTTGCTTATGTGGTACGTAGCGCCGTCTTGTTGAAAGTAAACGATGTCCAGATGAGTACTTTCCAGTTTCGGCTATAAAAAATAATTTATCATCTTTCGATAGCGCAATCCATTAATCGTAACTGTTGCTCCAGCCTCATTTTCGAAAAAGTAGGGTCCAATGACTCTGTTCTTGAGCGACGTGTACGGGTTTTATTCTTCACATCACTAACTTGTCCCAACAGCTCGAATTTTTCCACCAATTTCTTTATTGCGGTCCGACAAGGTGCTTCACGACGACCCAAAATTACCTGCAAAATTTTGACCATTTTTATAGTGAATTTTAATAATTTTGAAGCGTGTATCGTTCCATTTTTATTAATGGCGTAGTTTCTTTTTGTCAAATGACAAAAAATGACAGCTTCAAACGTAACATCTACCGAAATAGCGGGCTATTCAAAATAACACCTCTCATTGGAAAACCCTTCACTATGTTAGCTCATCATTCAAGAAGATAGAACATTTCAAGTTATGTATTTCTTCATTGTCCGAAATTCTTCACAAACTTCCTAATATCAATAGCACTTATCGCACAAAAACTAATGATTCCACGTAAGCGTTTTTTCTTGCTTTTCATTGATTTCTCATCGTTTATTTTGATCCATTAAGTATATCAGTTCGGTGAAAGTTCCATCCCTACTTTCGATCGCACCTAAAAGATTAATCACCGTGTTCAGGAAGACGAATCCTCGACTATGACCGATATTTATCTCCACCATAGAGCCATTAGTTTTGATCTATGCCATTTAAGGAAGTGGTTTCAGGCGACCAGTTCGCTACTACGTGGCGTCCACAATGGTAGTCTATTCATTAATGCACCGGTAATGGTAGTTTGGAAAGAGAAATTGACCGAGAATTATTTATGGTTGGATAATTATTATCATGTAGTGCGATAACGTACTATGGAGGTAATCAGATTTGAATTAAGCGGTATTTGTAAGTTGGTTGTTTTTAAGGTATTACAGTGAAAACCGTGAGTTCGCTTCTTGTGCTGAATTCTTGTCGGAAATATGTCAGTTCTCGAAGCAATAGAAACAGTAACAAAAAATTCCAGAAAAGCCCTGAGCGCTCGTTCATTGGAAGAGCTATAAGACTTTTACCTCGCTATAAGACTTTTACCTCGAATTTTTATATGCGATTGATACCAAATATACAGGGTGGCGGACGATTGACGTCCAAAAGAAAAAAAAGGTCCCTCGTCTCAACGGGTATTCGAATCACCCCCATGTATGTTATGCGATTTTTCACGGTTTCCGAGTGAATTTTTTTATGACCTTTTCAACTCGACCATATCAAAAAAGATATTTAAAAAAAAGTACAAGAGTTTTCTGATATATTTTTTTTGTAAATAAATCGCCATGAAATGTTCTTTTATACATAAAATAACCAGCATCGTAAATTTGATAAAAATTATAGAAATGTTGGTCACAAGTGAAAAAGTTACGTATTTTGGATCATGATCTAAATTTTCAAATTTAAATTAATAATGTTCACAGGCTACTTCTTGGTTTCTCAGTAGGCTTAAAAATTGCGCTCAACACTCAGCTTTCAGAATCATTAGTTAAAAATGGTACTCAACAGTCTACTTTTGCTAGAATTAGCCTTCAAAGTCAGCGAGGTGAAAAAAATCGAAGAACTAGACGATTACTCAAAAATTATTTTTTGCCATTTCAAGATTTTTCTGATCAAGTTATGATAGAAAATGCTGAAAATTTTCTTCAGGAGAAAAGTTTTGGATAAGAAAAGAAAAATGTATGGCAATAAATCACACATCATGTAGATAAAAAAATTTAGATATCGATTGAAACTTATTCTGGGAGGATTCTGCATTTCTTAGAAACTTTATAGGTTTTTCACTCCCAGTCTCTGAAACATAAATAATTAAAAAATGTTTGATTAAGGTGAAGTGCTCCTGCGAAAATCTTTGCACTTGATAGTTGTCAATTGACAACTATCAATGTCAATCAGATTACAAATGAGAAAATACACAATTCTGAAGAATTTTAGAGTTTGTCTGAAGAAGGTGTCTGATATAGCCACCGAAACGTTACAATATCCTTTTAATTTGTTTCATTTTTCAGTTTTACTGTTAGGCAAAAAAAATTTTTTTCAAGACCAATTTGCTCCTGACAAATAAGTGCAAAGATTTTCGCAGGAGCACTTCACCTTAATCAAACATTTTTTAATTATTTATGTTTCAGAGACTGGGAGTGAAAACCTATAAAGTTTCTAAGAAAAAAAATTTATTTATAAAAATTACAATAAAAAATAAATGAATAAATAAATTCTGCGAAGGTGTAGAATGTGTATTGAGGCTGGAGGTGGCCTTTTAGAAAACATATTGTAAATTTTATAAATAAATTTCTTTTTATCTACCTGATGTGTGATTTATTGCCATACCTTTTTTTTTCTTATCTAAAAAGTTTCTTCTTATGCTAATTTTCATAAATTTTCTGCATTTTATATCATAACTTGATCAGGAAAATCTTGAAATGGCAAAAAATAACTCTTGAGTAAATGTCTAGCAGAAGTAGACTATTGAGTACCATTTTTTATTAATGATTCTGAAAGGTGAGTGTTGAGCGCAGGTTTTGAGCCCACTGAGAAACCTTGAAGTAGCCTGTTTACATTTTTGATTTAAATTTGAAAATTTAGATTATGATACAAATACGTAACTTCTTCACTTGAAACCAACATTTCTATAATTTTTATCAAATTTACGATGCTGGTTATTTTATGTATAAAAGTACATTTCATGGCAATTTATTTACAAAAAAAATATATCAGAAAACTGTTGTACTTCTTTTTAAAAATTTTTCTTTCAATATAGTAAGTTGAAAAGTTCATAAAAATTCATAACTCGGAAACCGTGAAAAATCGCATAACATACATGGGGGTGATTCGAATACCCCATGAGACGAGGGATCTGTTTTTTTTCTTTTGGACGTCAATCGTCCGGCCACCCTGTATAAATGCCGAATCTCAGCACACTGGGAATATTCCAATTTAATTTTCTATAGTTCCGATGTAAACACTATAGCCACAAAATTTGTATGAAAAACCGCTATACTTATCAATCTTTATTCACAGAAGAAATTTCACTGGAAACGGATATCCTGTTATGTAAATATAAAGATTCTTCTTTTGAATGTATCAATGTGTCATAAATATGCTATTTCAAGTCCGATTCAATTGATTTTTTTTCAATTGTAGGTATATTCATCTTAATCAATCGCAAGCTTTAAATTTCAAGAAAACTCGTAGTACGTCATTTTATACAGGGTAAGTTTTTTTACCGTACTTTTATAACCATCCCTGGTGTGTTCCAGTTGTTCCACCGTGTGATTTCTTATTTCACCATCAAAACACATCTTCTCTTGACAATTTAATTTTTCAATTTTTGTTGAAGATACAGGGTTTTCAGAGCAACATAAACTCCACAATTTCGCTAAGGTTAAGAAAGTACTTTCAGAGATTTAAATCCGAACGTTATGAAAATAAACTGAAAACTGAGTGAAAACATAAAACAAGAGAAATTTTAGAGCAAAATGTTGTTCCGTATGCATTGTTAAATGGAGACGATTTCGTGCTAATGCTCTATATGCCGCATCAAGCATCAAGCGCATGTGGCTAGGATTGCCAGAGATTATTTACCAGAGGTTGATATCCAAGACTTCAACTGGCCTGCTCTAAGCCCAGATTTCAACCCAATTGGGCATGTTTGGATGCTCTTGGGGGGAAAATTCGATCTTGCGTACCAACTCTTGAAAATTTGCAGCAGCTCAGTGATGCTCAAATTGATTCAGAATCTGAATGAGGACATAACGAGACGTATTGCACCTGTTATCACGTTATGTTTTCTACTTAGTTTTCAGTTTATTTTCATAAAGTCACAATTTTAGATTGAATTTGTTGAAGTATTGTTGTAGCCTCAGCGAAATTTAATGTTTTACTGAAAGACCCTGTATCTTTCACAAAAATTGGTCTATTGCTATAAATGAAGAATTGGAATGTCAAAAGAGAAGATGTGTCTTGATGATGAAATAAGAAATCAAACGAAGGAACAACTGGAACACTCCAGAGGTGGTTCTAAAGTTAGGGCAAAAAATTGATTATGTTTCACCCTGTATAAAATGAGGTAAGCCGAGTTTTCGTGAAATTCAAAACTGGTGATTGATTCAGGATGAATATAACTACAAACAAAAAAATCATTAGAATCGGACCTGAAATAACATATTTATGAATTAACAAACTTCATCGATTTTTTGAGTGGATCGATTAGTTTGCCTGTGAGTGTAGCACTCGTTTAAGTAGAATGAACGCTCAAAAATTTAACAGCCGACAAAAAATGACAATCCCCTCAATTGATCGATTCACCGTATTTTCTTAGATGTATCCGAACGCTCTTCGAGGGTGCTCCTAAAAACATTGATTTTCCCCTCATTAAAAGACACTGAAAGGACCAGCTATTCCTTCAGCTCGCGCGTAAGAAAACTGCAAGCTTGTAGGATTGATATAATTCCCACTTGATTTGACCCACTCTGCCTTCCTATGAGCTCCGAGCACGTTCTGAGAGAAAAAGGTCCTTAAGAGAGCAGGGAATGAACTAATCTTGAATAAAAGGTCGTGAATGATTAATCATTCACGACCTTTAGCTCTGGGTCTTTCTCTATGTGTGGTATTCAAATAAAACGCGAAGTTCACTGTTGTGTAGGAGGAAGGCAGAGAACTGGTTTTATACTTCGCTTTTTGTGAAGTTAGAGAAGAGATGTGGGTCGAAAACTTCTGTTCAACTGTTTGAACACGTGTTAATCACTGTTACTTACAGTTGAGGTAAATGAAACTTGAGTTAACAACTTGATGAAATTGTTGACGTGGAATAATGGAAGAGGGACTCTCAAAAAAAGTTGGATCGACGAATAAAAAATTTAGTAAAGGCCCTGAGCAGGAGCTTTTGAGCGTTCGTTCTTTGGTGGAGCAATAAGACTTATTAACTTGAATTTTATATAGGATTTGAGATTGATATCGAATATATAAATGCAAAATCTCAACACAATTGGAATAATATTCTGGAAATCATTCAGAAGCTGAAATATGTAAAAAATAAATAAATAAAAAAATTAAATTCTATGTTTCTAATGATGCGATCCACTCGAAATTCCGCATGAATATTCAGTGTATCAGTTTTGATTCACAAAATAAATTTCACTTGAATCAGTGATCCTTTTATGGAAATACAGAGATTCTTCTTTTCAATATTCCTATTGAATTTTCTATGGTTATGTTAACAATATGGCCACAAAACTATGCATGAACATTCAGTGTATCAATCTTTATTTATAAAAAATGAATTTCATTCGAATTGGATATTTTTTATGGAAAGATGAAGTTTCTTCTTCGCAATATTTCAAATGAATTTTCTCTTGGCTCTGTTTACACTATGGCCACAAAATTTTGCATGAGGCCATCTTGCATGGCAAGATGCTCATAATAAGCTTCATGCAAATTTTTGCGGCCATAGTGTACCGGGTTTTTCACTATAATTTAATTTTAATTTAATTAAAAAATGATTACAGAGCTTGCTAGGTGGTTCTTAAAATTTTAAACTCTGTGGTACTCAGAATAAAAGAGGTAGACCAGTAGATGTTACATATTCGAAATCAGGGGATAAGGAGCAAGCCAAATATGGAAAAATATACAGGGTGTTTCATTTGTAAAAAATTAAGTTGCTATCAATATGTTGGCCACCCTGTATATATTCCATTATGTGAATTGATATTGTAAAACCTCAGTCGATTTCGTGAAATGTTTGTATTTTTCTGTATCTCTTTAGTAACAAAGTTAAAAGGGAGGTCAAATTATAATGAAAAACCATGTACACAAAAACATAGAAAATTCAATTGGAATATCGAAAAGAAGACACTTCATATTTCCATGAAAAATATCCGATTCCGATGAAATTTATTTTATAAATAAAGATTGGTACACTGAATCTTCATGCAGAATTTTGTGGCCTTAGTGTTAACAGAACCATAAAAAATTCAATTGGAATATTGAGAGGAAGAATCTTTATATTTCCATAACAGTATATATGATTCAAGTGAATTTTTTATTGTGAATGGAGACTGTTATACTGAATATTCATGCACAATTTTGTTGCCATAGTGTCAACAGAACCATAGAAAATTCAATTAGAATATTGAAAAGAAAAATCCCTATATTTCCCTAACAGGAAAACCAATTCAAGTGAAATTTATTTTGTGAATCAAAACTGATATACTGAATGTTCATGCAGAATTTCGAGAGGATCGCATCATCGGAACCATAGAATTTAATTTTTGTAATTATTTTTTTACATATTTCATTTTTTGAATAATTTTCGGAATATATCTTCCGATTGAGCTGAGATTCTACATATTTATAGGTATATCTGGTATCCATCTCAAATCCCATATAAAATTCTGAGGTAAAAGTCTTATTGCTCCACCAAAAAACGAGCGCTCAAAAGCTCCTGCACAGGGCTTTTCTTAAATATTTTTATAATCATTGAAAAACCTTGTTGATGAAGTCAAATTTCTTTAAATGATGACCAATATCGACAGTCAAAAATATATTGCAGGAATTCAACCTTTTCCGCTAGTTAATGCCAGCTTTCGAATGAACTTTATTGGACGAAGAATATGGAAATTGAATCTTTCGAACATGACAACGACCAAGAATTAGAGCTCATGATATAACGGGGCATATTAACATAAAGAAGTAAGGTGTTATTTGGAACATATTTTATGATAACGGTTTTTCCAGCAATAACTGCTGTCTGTTATTCGATTCGAGAATTGAAAAATTGAGCAATAAGACCTAACTGCCATTAAATGAAATCGTCTAATGCTGTAAGCTGTAAGCAGCCAATAAGAAGACGTTGCTATAGCTGCTACTTAAATTAGACTGTAATTCTTCGAGATGCTAGGGGGATGACGACTTAAAGACGTCGAAATGGTAAAAGAAGAAATACCAGCTTATTTTGTCCGACTTGATTGGTTGGAAGAATATTTGGAAGAACAAGGGTAATATTTTCATGACTTTTTCAGCTAGTATCAGAATGTTTCAAAAGTGTCCCAAATTCAGCAATGCGACAACTTGAACAGGATATCAGTAAATAAGTGCGACAAATCTCAGAAGATGAGTCTGCATGAAGAAAAAATTACATTATGCGACAGCTTCGTATTCCGACATACGGGGTGTTTTACTCGAAAACTGACAATTCATTTCCTATTCTGAAATCGGTCAATATTTTGGAATTAAATTTGGTGGGTTTCAAGAGGTAGTTATAAGACATTTTCTGAAATGCAACTAAAGGTGGCATTCTGCTTTTCATTTGTAAGTTACGATACTGTTTCGTACGATTGACCTGTAACTGGCCGACTTACAGATTCGTAAATTAGCAAATGCAATTCTGGAATGGTTCCTGTAACTTTCTTATTTACTGTGTCACTTTTTTCAACTACTCAACGAAAAACATAACCTTCAATCGTAAGATTTGATCATGGAACTTTATGTATTATGAGTAAATAAATGGTTTCGATTTGAATTTGAAAATAAATTTATCTGAATGTAGTTTGCGTTTGTTTCTTTCATCTAATAAATTGAAAACAGAAAAGAAAAAAATTTCTTGGTTAAAATTTCTTCAGAGCATTTATTAAGTTTATAGTACACCGGTTCTTCATTCTGAACATGTTCAAAAACTGGGCATTCGGCATTTCTTCAATCTGAACATTTTCTGGGCATCAGGCATTTCAAATAGATTCATTTGATCACGCAACCTTTTCCTTCCAATTCTCATAAAGTTCCTACTTCAAAAAAGAATGATTTTTAGGTCATGTATTTATTGAACAATGTTTTACCTGTTATGATTTCCTTCCGATAACAATCCAATAAACGAAGCCATATTATTTTTATACATCATGAATTTCTTATATTGAAACGTTGGTGTTCGTCCTAAAATAAACAAACCATTCAACGTAACCTCACAATATGTCATTCGATAATGCTTCCGATCGCCCGTCGAGTACTCGATTTCTGTAAGCTACAGGCTCCGTATTCTCGACTAGTGATCTTTCAAAGCGAATACGTACCTACTTCATTGCGCGGTGTGCATTTTTGCAGGTAAAAGAGAGACTCGCGCAATCAAGTTCGTATACGCATCGAAAGATCACTTGTCCAGAATATGGGCCCTGATCATTTAAAGAGCTCCAGAATTGCAGTGTTCCTGTTAGCTTATGAAAAGTTACAGATTGCCTTACAGATGAAAGCAGAATACCATCATAAGAATGTTATGTTCGTCATTGACTTGCATACAGGTTATGATATGAGTGTCTTTTAAAAAAAAAAATGGCCGTTCTATAGAACATCTGATTCGACATGTTGCATTTATTATTAAAAAAATTTTATTGTTATAATATGCAATATTTGATGAAACACTGCAGGTCGCTGACAGTGAGAAATCAAAAAATGGTATTCAGAGGAAACATTCAGAATTGAATATCTTTCGAATGACACAATAAAAAAGGTATGTTCCTAGAGAAAAAAAAATTGATAGCGCCGCGACGCTTGGCGTCTTAATTCTTTTCTCCGACTTTTAAGCACATCTCAAGTCACCATTGACTTGTACCAGATACTGCCAATAGAATAAAAAAATTCATCCCTTTTCGAGAAAAATTGGGCCACCAAGATGAGTAAATCACCCTGTACTCAGTTGAAAGCAGCTCTTGTAACTGCGTTATATACCAATAACCTTCTCGTATCTCTCTAATTCATTGCGAATATCCAAGAAATTGATACGACAATATCAATCACGTCATGTAATCGAGTCTGGAACAAAACGATCACGCCCTCTCTCAACCGGAGCATCGAACCCGATTCGAGTCCCTATAACTCCCGTTTTATGTGAACCTTTCCAGGATGATTTCTCATCGCGACTTCGGATTCATTATTCAGACTCACCTTGCATATTTTATGCTAAGGACCGTCTCTTTCCAGCTCATACGACGTTTCGAGTCCGTTTTCGTTTCGAAATCGGAAACTTCAGACGCAGTGGCGGCTCGTGAAGCTCGAAGAGCAGAGCTGCAGATTATACAGGGTGTCCAGCAGTTGCGCCTCGTGAGATTTCAATCAGAGGAGGCCCGAGACCACGCAACCAACAAAATAATTAATTTCGAACTGGGCTTCCTGTCAGCCACTGGCATTTATTATACCATTCTACGCATAACGAACAATTATAAGCAGAATTAATGAGTAAATTTGGCATTGCTGGTAGGGGTGTCTTAATTCCTTGAGTCTTTTTTTCATCATCGTAAGGCATTTTACTGAATTTATTATTCAAAATTAATTCTACAGGATTTTGCGTTTCTTCAAGTTCACTACTTGCATTATAATTCTCACTTCTTGTTTTCATTTTCATCTTTCTTGCTGAAAAATTAAAATCGTACCTACAAACTTTTCCGAAAAATGTCACAACACCCCAAACCGCACGCTGAGAGGATTAATACTTAGTTGATAAAAAGGGAGGGAATCAAAATCACAGCTGATCCCCATCCACGATCGCCGGGGTTGATTCGGGCCGATCGGACGTTCAGTTTCGGCTAACCTCGTTCGCCTAGAAGCGAAAATAATGCCGCGGAGCCAGGCCTCCGACACGTGATCTACAGCTTGAATTTTGAGTGGTTCCCGCACCGTTCATTTGAATAGGTTTCAAATGTTAAATTCTAACGAATCTCGACTCGTGGAGGCGAGCCTCCTTCGCTAAGGGTACGTTCAGATGATGAGCGCTCAACGCGCTCGCGGTTTGCCTGCTATCCGTTACGCTGTATTGTGTGTTACAGATAAATTATGAATGTTTTAGATCGCTGAGTAATAAACATATGTTCATTGCTTTGAGATTTGGATAGTAGATAGAATGGTGGAAATAATACAAATATAGAAAAATGATTATTTTTTATTTAAACTTGAATTTAAAATTGAATAAAATGCAGTGAATTTAGGGGAGGCCCGGCTTCCTCTGCCTCCTCTGGGCAGCCGCCACTGGTGTCCAGGTGATTGACGTCAATAATTTTTTTCCTCAGACCTGTGGCTATCCAAAAACACTGCATGTATATAATGCGATTCTTAGTAGTTCTCGAGATTTTTTTAAGTGTTTTTTTAATGTATTTTGCAGCTAGATTTGAAAAAATCATATCTTCCCATGCAGTTAGTATTTAGCAGTTTTTATTTTTTTCAACATGGTGGTCTTGAATGTTGCTTTAATAAAAAAAAATTAGTCAGCTTCTTGAAATTACGGAACTTTAGTAGGATGTACTCATACATTTTTTTTTTCGATTAAGAAACACAAAAAGGTGTTTCTAAGCTTCCCGTTGTGTTTAAAAACTGCGGAATCCTAAGCTACAAAAGTAATAGAAAAAAAGGTACTTGAGCGTTCTTTTTCTGTTGTAATCTGCCTTGGAAGGCGGATAGGCTAAAAATCATCGAAACCCGATAAAAGTTGTTTCTCTTCTTTTAATCATTTTCATGGTAAATTAAACTCTAAAATGGAATATTATATTGATTTGAATTGAAATTCCTGTGAAGTAACTGTAGCTCGTCTGTCAAAATCTGTGCTGAAAAGAGACGTGTCAATTGCCTGAAGCTACTTGAATATTCTTGATTTATTTTTCATTCCCCTTCTGAACGTTTTTGACTCAATTTACTTTCGTTGTTGGTTCCCTTTGCGGTGAATCTTAATAACGCCAACCTATTATAAAGGATTTTGAAGCCGATACTTTATTTTCTTCTTTCGTCAGATTTATGCAGGAGCAAAAAATTGAATCGAAAACTGACAAGTATGACCTTACGCCACCTGACGGCACAGTCACGAAACAGGTCCGGTATCACCGATTTCGTCAACTGTCATCTGATTCAAAAAGTGACAAGTGATTATTACGCCATTATTTTAGAGAGTTTACACAAGCCGCCACTGCTCTGGAGCGGTGGGGTAGTGTGTAGAGAAGAGGGGAGGGAAAGCGCGTCTCTTCCGATGAAGGGCGAGGGATGATGTATGTGGAAATTTTCATGGCGTGTCACGTTTCCTATGGAAGCTGGAGATGGCTTTCCAGGACGTGCCTGCGAACTGACGTGCCGCGTTTGGGGCTGAACCGGAAAATTTCAGTTTGTATTGCTCACTTTTTTCTTCACGAAAATAATAGAAGTGGAAATCGGATTAACTCTGGGAGAACATGCCCTTCCAACTATCTTAGTAGACGATTCAAAGCTAATATAGAAGTGCTGTCATAGAAGTAGTTTTGATATCCAAACCAGCATTAGTGCCAAAATATCCATTATTTCGAGAATTTTCCAATGATACGACTCTGGCGAAATTCAGCACAAAGATGAGTGCCAATGTCTTAATTCCAAACATCCGATCAATATCAATTTTGATATGCACTGCGCAAAAAATTAACGCAGAATTATGGAAATCTCAAATTTATTCTACAACTGAAGGTGTTCTCAATGATAATTTTTATCAGAATTATGCATGCATTTGTTATCCACATTCAACGTTTTTCTTCAATACAGATGTTTTTTCCAGCAGAAATAAAAAAAGATGAGATTATCAGCTTTTCAATGTATTGGCTCCATTCTGAAATCACTTGTTCTCGATCAATTCTAGTGACCAATAGTTTTTCTTTCGTTTGATTTTCTATACTCGATCGCTATTCAACGCGAAACACGCAATTTGACCCAAGAGGAATGTGCCCAAGCGGTAGTTTTGCGAGAAGAAGGGTGGACATACACAAGAATTGCAGAAAGGTGTGGACTTTCCCATACAAGTGTGTCAAAATTGTTGCAGCGATTCAGGGAGACAGGTATGAATATCCGAAAACCAGGACAGGGTAGACCACGGGTAACAACTGCCATTCAAGAACGTTACTTGAGAGTTTCTTCGTTGAGACAACGGTTTGCAACCGCTCGCTTCCTTCAAAATCAGCTTGAGCAAACTCATGGGGTGCAAATTAGCACTCAGACAATAAGAAATCGCCACAGACAATATGATTCAAGGCCTCGTGTCGCGGCGAGAGGCCCAGCTTTACCCCAGCCCATCGAAGGCGCGTTTGGATCTTGCGAGAGAGCATATCCATTAGAAAGAGGCTGATTGGGAAAGAGTTCTCTTCTGCCTCTACCATTGTGATCGACGTTCCCCATGCATTGGTGAAAATTTCATTTTTATGGACGATAATGCCAGACCCCATCGTGCGCGCATCGTTCAGGAGTACCTTGAAGAGGCTGAAGTCTCTCGAATGGAAGGGCCAGCAAGAAGTCCAGATCTCAATCCGATTGAGCAGGTTTGGGCAACCTCAATAGAAGGCTTAGAAGTTCAGAAAATCATCCAGCTAGTCTTAATGACTTAGGAATCCAACTCAGATAAATCTGGGAAGGATTAGATCAGAACATTTTAAGATAACTCATTTTGAGTATGAACCGTCGTTGCCGAGCTGTAATTAACGCAAGGGGTGGAAATACCAAGTATTAAATTGCTCAGGTATCAGCATTCCAGTATTTTGAAAATTGTTTATTTCTCTTCGTTCACATAAGATTCGGTGAAATCCTGAATTTTTTTTCCATTTTATGTGCCTTGTTTCGCTCGAAACCTCCTAGAGAGAACATAAAAAATAAGTTATAAAGTCAATTGCTCCGTTGCAGGAACGTCCGTTAAAATTTAAAGGTCCATTAAACCCTTAATCCTCCATTAGTTCCTTGTAATAATGAAGGATTAAGAGTTTAATGGACCTTTAAATTTTAATGGACATTCCTGCAACTGACACAATGTAGAGTTAACTTTCATTAAAATTGAGATTTTCAGAATGTGCGTTAATTTTTTCGCGCAGTGTAGATCGGATCTGTGTTCAAGTGAGAGTAATTCCGGAACAAACAACCGATTTTGCTTGCTCATAGGAGCATACAGACATGTAGTTTTTCCAAATCTACCGTGAAAAATTCAAGGCCGTAACACGTTCCGCTCGACAGTTATATCGACCAGAAATTTTATCGGTTTACCTCGCAGTTCCCACAGACAACGTATTTTTTTATTTATCACCCCGATCCTACACTCAGCTCGCTTCCACGGCAGGGAGCAGGGAATTGAGCAGGAAGTGGGCAGCGCGAGAATGTAATCACTACACTTCCCTGCTGCCTCACATTGCCACTTGTGCACTCAGAAAATTATTCTAGTAAATACAACGAAAAATGTATGTTATGATAATAATACTAAGATCCCTATTTGGTCAATCTAAAATTCTATTAAATCAACAGAAGCACTTTTGTCAGCTGCTACATTGAATAAAAACTTGTTATAGATAAAGAATTTTCTGTTACCGTTATAATAAAGTAGTTCTTCCTCTAATAGTGCAGTTATCAGGTATAACAAAAATATAGATGTTCATAACAATAGTTTCTTGTAACATGAATAATAAATTCTGTTACGTTAATAAAAATATACTGCTAAGCAGATCGAAATACAGGGTGGCCATTTGAAAACGAAACAGACGAGATTACAGACGAAATAAATTTTTTCGATAGAAAAGCTCGGACAGGTCGATTTCTGTTTCGAGGGGGACAACTTAATATGTAGGTTACGGACGCATAGCGCTTCAACCCTTGCTACTACAACCCTCACCCCCAATTTTTGAATAGGGAAGATGGGGTGAGTGATACCTCATTTGAAAGGTATTTTTATACTGATTTCAGCACAGTAATTGTTTTTTCATTTTATGCATTAGTTCTCGAAATATTCTCAACTAAGTATTTGAAAATGAAGTGGTGTTTTCATGGCACTTGTAGTGTTTTTTTTTGTGAAAAATCGACATTTTGAGCTTCAAAACAACCATGTTTATCTAAATGTCGTTGTCGTTGGCGAATATTTTCGGAGATATGAATTTTTCTATGTTAAGGGGGGCGTTTTAACCCCCTGGATCCCTTTGCAAGTGGATGAAATTTTCAGGGAATAATGATATTAATATTGTTAACCTACTTGCCAAATCTTATTATGCGCCGGCGAATATTTTCGGAGATATGAATTTTTCCATGTTAAGGGGGGCGTTTTAACCCCCTGGATCCCATTGCAAGTGAATGAAATTTTCAGGGAATAATGTTATTAATACTTTTAACCTACGTACCAAATCTTATTATGCGCCGGCGAGTATTTTCGGAGATATGAATTTTTCTATGTTAAGGGGGGCGTTTTAACCCGCTGGATCCCTTTGCAAGTGGATGAAATTTTCAGGGAATAATGATATTAATATTGTTAACCTACGTGCCAAATCTTATTATGCGCCGGCGAATATTTTCGGAGATATGAATTTTTCTATGTTAAGGGGGGCGTTTTAACCCCTGGATCCCTTTGCAAGTGGATGAAATTTTCAGGGAATAATGATATTAATATTGTTAACCTACTTCCCAAATCTTACACTACAAGTGCCATGAAAACACCACTTCATTTTCAAATACTTAGTTAAGAATATTTCGAGAACTAATGCATAAAATGAAAAAACAATTACTGTGCTGAAATCAGTATAAAAATACCTTTCAAATGAGGTATCACTCACCCCATCTTCCCTATTCAAAAATTGGGGGTGAGGGTTGTAGTAGCAAGGGTTGAAGCGCTATGCGTCCGTAACCTACATCTTAAGTTGTCCCCCTCGAAACAGAAATCGACCTGTCCGAGCATTTCTATCGAAAAAATTTATTTCGTCTGCAATCTCGTCTGTTTCGTTTTCAAATGGCCACCCTGTATAATGATTTCAGCAACTCTGCTTTGTGTACAATGGATAGTGTGACTGTTAAATATACGATTCATACTCTTCAGGCAACAGTAAGTCTGTTTATGCCGATAGAGGGTTTTATTATATTGCTAGAATGTAATATTCATACTATAACATTTAACTATTACATATCTTAATCTGATCCTCGCTAGTATAGTATATCTCGCCCCATTCCGAATATTATTCTATTGAATTTATAGAAAACAATTATTATCAATCATTTATCAGTGAAATTGTTGTGATGAACTTTTCTCTCTATGCAATACCTAATACTTATTTTTGTATTTGAAGTTATGGGAATAGGTTTTAGAATAACAAAATTTTCCGGCTTTGGTTAGTTCTATTAGAAAAAAGATTTTCTCAAGAAATCTGGTATCTTTAACATAACCCAATATATCATACCAAGGTGTACCCCAGAGGGTGTTTGTATAGAGGCCATTCATTGGAAATCATAACAAAATTTTTGCTGTGTCTTCAACCAAATATTTACTTCTGAAAATTTGGCACTTTCTCCATAACACCTTTATGTCCTCCCATCTCTCGGCTTCTTTTATGAATTTTAAGTTTCCTTTAAGTGTTTCGGCAATTTCTTCAGCTTCAAGAATCACTGTCAAACCATAAAATTAAAGTATATATTTTAAAGACTGGAATGAAAATGAATCTAATAGGTAACTAAAGGTGAATCTGGAGATAGTCGTCTTTTGGCTGACTGTGTCTCTATAAGTCCAATTGATTTCAGTTTTCTCACATTATTGTAATATTTAGCTAATAGTTTTCCTTTGGGGGCTTTATTTTTCTGAGGAGCGAAGTAGTATTCCTGCAAGAAAAAAATGAAACATAATCACACACTGATAGCTGATAGCGGTTGATTACCTTAATTTCTGCAGGAAATAAACATAAAATTTGGTCCGTTAAATTATTTGCAATCGACACGGTCATTTTTTTATTATTTTGGATCAAATCGTCCACTATTTTATCAACTATTATTTGTTTTTGGGCATCTTGAAGTTCCTTCACATTTTGAGATGATTGATAGATTACACTGGCTAGTATAGGTAAACACACCACATGTGCACGAAATCAGTAGCGATTTGAATATTCTCATGTTTTTCGTGTGCATCCGTATCGGTTTGTAGCATTCGCTCACAGAAGGACTGTTAAATCAACAGCGGATTTTGTAATTCTAGCAGTCATCCTGTTGAACAATGTTTTCGGACAATATTTTACTATTAACATAACGAATATTTCATCCCTGTTATAGTATATGATTTTCATTTGAACAAAGAATACTGTTAGGGTAGTATAACAATATAATTGTAAAGATAATAATACATGTTGTGGACATCATAGTGTATTAGATATTCTATATAATTAATTTGTGTTATCTTTACAAAATTTGGGACTTTGGGGTAATGGAAGTTCAGGCTGTTTTTGATAGAATTTGTCCATTGTATTGACAATAAATACATTGATTTTGATGGTATTTTGTAGCCTCGATGGAAATGATATTGTTATCACGATAGTTCTTGTTTTATAGTACTAACAAACGTTATTCAAGGTAACATAAATGGTCTATTGTAGGTACAGCAATTTCTAGTAGTCGAAAGAGTTTTTTGTAGGATTAACAATTTTAATACATTAAACTTTCAACAGAAGTGCTTCTGTTAATTATACTTATAAAATTTTCTGAGTGTGTTGCTCTACGCTCCCTGAATTGGCGGTTTTTCGTACGGAAGTCAAAGGACCGACAGCGTGAACAGCTGTAAGTGATTAAATTTGACTAGGTGCTGTGGAATTTCTTTGTCCGTCGTTGCCGATACCTATTCGCAAGGGAAATGTTGCGGCAGAGTGTAAATGCTCACTGCCTTAGATACTACTGTAGAAGTATTTCGTGAATTATTGCCGACAACGTGTAATTGAGGCTTAATGGCGCGTTCCTGACAAAATTTTGCAGAAGTTTTCGTGTTGAATTACAGAACTTCGTACTGAACATCAATTTCTCCATTTTTTCTTCGTCCCTCAGAGTGGCTTGAAATATTGTTTCCTCACTCAATTCCAAATAAATAAAGGTTATTCAACGCCAACTCAAACACAAACTTTTTTCATTAACCTCCTCCTCTACATTTCGACAAGTTCAACAAAAATTATCAGCGGCGAACAAACAGAGCATATTTCATTTCCAGTCTGATAAGGACATTTTAATCAATCTTCTTACCAAGAACTGCCTCTTGAACAAGCACAGCTTGCGGATTATGTCAGAGTGTTTTCGAATATTTCCGTCATCTCCGAAAAGGCCGGTCATAAATCTGGAGAAACGCCGGGATACTTCTACCATTCCAGGAAAGAATTAATAAGAATAGCGCTCATCTGAGATGTTAAAATGGGAAATTTCAGGTCCGGAGAGATCCGAGGATCAACTTCCTAGATAATTAGTCGAGTATTCGGTCTTGCCGCCGTTTTCTTTTAGCGGAAAATTATGTTTTTGGGTTGGACTCTCTCGGTTTGGTTCTCTTGTCATGCGGAATTCTTTTCGACTAGTGGAATTATGATGACTGTAAGAAATAGCACGGCTTATTCTAAAGCTGATATGGATTACTATCAACATGCTGGAACAGAGGAACTTGCTGATTTTGGAATCTTATTGAACAAAAACCCCCTGGCTTGCCGATTCAATCGACCTACCGTTTATCTAATCCACCAATTCAATTGACCTACCGTTTATCTGCCTACCGGTTCAATTGACCTACCGTTCATCTGATCTACTGGTTCAATTGACCTACCGTTCACCTGATCTACCGAATCCATCAATCTGCTCGAAAAATATAGATCTACTTAAAGAGTAGCTTAGTGAGCTCACTTGTTTCGAGATCTTATTGAACAAATTATGCAAATATCGATTCAATTATTTTTTCATTATTTAGTTCAACATTTGAAGTCTCTTGAACACGCGCAGCTTGCGGATTATGTCAGAGTGTTTTCGAATATTTCCGTCATCTCCGAAAAGGCCGGTCATAAATCTGGAGAAACGCCGGGATACTTCCACCATTCCCGGAATGAATTAATAAGAATAGCACTCATCTGAGATGTTATAATCAAAAATTCCAAGTCCGGAGAGGTCCGAGGATCAACTTCCTAGATAATTAGTCGAGTATTCGGCCGTTTTCTTTTAGCGAAAAATTATGTTTTTGGGTTGGACTGTTTCGGTTTGGTTCTCTTGTCATGCGGAATTCTTTTCGACTAGTGGAATTATGATGACTTCAAGAAATAGCACGGCTTATTCTAACGCTGATATGCATTACTATCAGGCTGGAACAGAGGAACTTGCTGATTTTGGAATTTTATTGAACAAAAACCCCCTGGCTTGCCGATTCAATCGACCTACCGTTTATCTAATCCACCAATTCAATTGACCTACCGTTTATCTGCCTACCGGTTCAATTGACCTACCGATCATCTGATCTACTGGTTCAATTGACCTACCATTCATCTGATCTACTGGCTCAATTGGTTTCGTGCACATTTGACAACTGACAGCACATCGGAGGTATAACAACCCCACTTTTCCTATGTAAATCTAGCAAAACAACGAGAAATTTTGGTGTTCCTCGAGTATTTCAGTTGATTTATTTCTTCTTTGGACTGAAAAATCGTGAAAATGGACCTATCAAACTGTTTATTAAGTTCAGATCATATTCATCGAGGACGATATGTAGAAAAATATCAGTTTTGGGAATTCACCCTTATCTACAGCAGAAGACTTATCTATCTAATGTGTCTTATTTCGTTGATAAAATGTATCCTGATATTATTATCCACTATTTAGTAGAAACGAAGAGTGCTGGTACGGCGAATGGATTGATATTTATAATATTTATTCTTCAATATATAGAAAAGAAAATAATGATCATTAGACGAGAAGGCTGGCAAGAAGGATTAACAAAGAATGATGAGGTATGTTCCAGATATTTTCATTCCGGTGAAGTAAACAATGAAAATCTTTCACAGGTCACCATTTAATAGGATGGTGGTTATGAAAAAATAATATTTCATTAGTTGATCACCAGTCTGCACCAGAGGAAGCATTTGAGACGTAAAGTGCAGTCAAAATCAAGAAGACAAAGGAATTAGCCAGTTTCAGGATTCATATTTGGAAATATAGAACATTATTGGATGTATTTCCAATTCACTCGTTAAAGAAAAGAGATGAAGATTACTCGTCAATTGACAAAATTGTTGTGATAACTTAAGTTTTTATAAATATATGCCCTGAAATCATATCACTGGACTAAAACTTATCTGGATGTTCTTTCAATTTGCAGTATATCTTTGTTTTTTATATGAGACAAGTAAAAGGTAACTGCTATCTCCGCTATTCACTATTTTGTAGAAAATAGCATGAACATACTTACTTCTAACTCTGTATTGTAAAATTAATTACAATTTCTTATTAGATAGGTAATTAAGTTTTTATTTATACAAGAAACTAATATTTGTTGGTTTGTATTGAACGATGAATGCTTTACTTTCGACTAAATATTAATTCTTTTTTTAAATTGTATTTAATAGAAATCGTTTTCTACGTTGTTAATAATTGAAATTTAGATGTTAATCTTCATGAAGTCTTTCATTTTATCAATAAAATCATCATGGAATTCATAGGCTTTCATTTCAATAAACAAATATGATAATTTTCCTTATTTCCATATATTGAAGAATAAATATTATAAATCTCATTTGATTCACTGAGCAGCACTCTTTGTTTTCACTCAATAACTGAACATATAAGGATACATTTTATCTTTGAAATGAGCCAAGTAAGATGGATAAAGATCTTCCTTCTACAGTTGACAAGGGTGAAATCCCAAAACTGATATTTTTCTACATATCGTCCTCGATGCATATGATCTGAACTTAATAAACAATTTGAAAGATCCATTTTCACGATTTTTCAGTCCAAAGAAGGAATAAATCAACTGAAATACTCGAGAAACACCAAAATTTCTCGTTGTTTTGCTAGATTTACATAGGAAAAGTGGGGTTTCTATACCTCCGATGTGCTGTCAGTTGTCAAACGTGCACGAAACCAATTGACCTCTTTTCTATACTCTTCTTGAAGCTTTCTCGCCATATATTCTAGATCTTCTTTATCTTTTGCACATATTTCTTGGTCATCGGCAAATTAAAGAGTGTATATCCAAGTATGTATATTCATCAATTTCTTTACCCATACCCTTTCATTTTTTCCTCCACAGTAACAATGCTTTCGCTGACTATATTTCAAAGAGCTTAGGAGAAATGCAGCAACCCTTGCGTAAACCTTTATTGCTTGTAAATGGCTCTGATTCTTTAAAATTTTCAACTCAAAAAAGTCATTCGGGTTCCGAAGCACCTAGCTTTCTTTTCCAAAATACCCGGTATTTCACAGAACTTCCATGGGTAATGTCTCTCTTAGGATAACCTCTTATCTTACAGTATCATCCTAACGACGCATCATAATAAACTTTGCCAACCACCAACTACTCAATTACAAGTTTCTCCCCCAATTAACCCTTGAATATCCACGACAACCATACCCTTTGACCTACCTTGTTTATACACTTCCCCCCCTATCCACAACGACAAAGTCATCGAATAAACGACTTGTCCTCTTGTACGTTATTAGTGGGTGCGAATAAATTAACTTCTTTCTCAAGAGAGTATTAGATGGTGTTTATCTCATTATGCAGAGTGTCTACTCATCCAAGGGGTCATTTACATACGCTCTAAAGAAGCAACACACGCTGTCTTCTTGAGAAAACTTGGTACATCGTCGTATAATAGAAAGTTGGAAGCGTGTTCTGCAGCTGGAAGATTTCTAGGAAGTTGGGAGTTTAGCAAGAAACTTGACGGATGGTAAACACGCTGTTTGGAGTTGTATGATGTTGAGACGATCTTGCTGAGTTTCTGAGATCTGGATAGGGTCTGAGATGTCAGGATGGATTTGCGGATAATATTTTAGGCGCAGACATGTTCAGTTCATTAAAATTGAGAAAATGATCGTGAAGGCTGAGTATAGGAAAATAATTCGTTAAGAGCCTTAGCATAACTGACATTTCATGCCTATTTATTTATTTCTTTGCTAGCTGACCCGGCCTACGTTGTTTTAATATGAATTTACATTATTTGTAGAGAATACTCGTCTACTTTGCTGTTTTGACATTCTACATCTATCGATAACGAATCTGCGCCCTTCTCTTTGTTCAAATCTTCCTCGTTGATTTCTTTCATTTCTTGCTCTTGCAACAGTGTTGCACTGCGCCATGTTAACACGCACTTCTGCATTCTTCTCTTGGATTTGGTCGCCTGATCTTTGTGCTCTTTTATCTCGCAGGACTTCAAAATAGTTTGTTCTACGACTCAATTTTGCCCCTCTGCGTCTTGCTGTCGTTTTGACTGTACTAAACTGTCTCTACCATTGCTTCTATACTTTACTTTATCTACGACCTACCTTGTTGATACACCATAAACGACTTGTCCTCTTGTAAGTTATTAGTGGATGCAAAAATTAACTTCTTTCTCAAGAGAGAGTATTAGATGGTGTTTATCTCATTATGCAGAGTGTCTACTCATCCAAGGGGTCATTTACATACGCTCTAAAGAAGCAACACACGCTGTCTTCTTGAGAAAACTTGGTACATCGTCGTATAATAGAAAGTTGGAAGCGTGTTCTGCAGCTGGAAGATTTCTAGGAAGTTGGGAGTTTAGCAAGAAACTTGACGGATGGTAAACAAGCTGTTTGGAGTTGTATGATGTTGAGACGATTTTGCTGAGTTTCTGAGATCTGGATAGGGTCTGAGATATCAGGATGGATTTGCGGATAATATTTTAGGCGCAGACATGTTCAGTTCATTAAAATTGAGAAAATGATCGTGGAGGCTGAGTATAGGAAAATAATTCGTTAAGAGCCTTAGCATAATTGACATTTCACGCCTATTTATTTATTTCTTTGCTAGCTGACCCGGCCTACGTTGTTTTAATATGAATCTACATTATTTGTACAGAATACTCGTCTACTTTGCTGTTTTGACATTCTACATGTATCGATAACGATTCTGCACCCTTCTCTTTGTTCAAATCTTCCTCGTTGATTTCTTTCATTTCTTGCTCTTGCGACAGTGTTGCACTGCGCCATTTTAACACTCACTTCTGCATTCTTCTCTTGGATTTGGTCGCCTGATCTTTGTGCTCTTTTATCTAGCAACACTTCAAAATAGTTTGTTCTACGACTCAATTTTGCCCCTCTACGTCTTGCTGTCGTTTTGACTGTACTAAACTGTCTCTACCATTGCTTCTATACTTTACTTTATCTACGACCTACCTTGTTGATACACCATAAACGACTTGTCCTCTTGTACGTTATCAGTGGGTGCGAATAAATTAACTTCTTTCTCAAGAGAGAGTATTAGATGGTGTTTATCTCATTATGCAGAGTGTCTACTCATCCAAGGGGTCATTTACATACGCTCTAAAGAAGCAACACACGCTGTCTTCTTGAGAAAACTTGGTACATCGTCGTATAATAGAAAGTTGGAAGCGTGTTCTGCAGCTGGAAGATTTCTAAGAAGTTGGGAGTTTAGCAAGAAACTTGACGGATGGTAAACACACTATTTGGAGTTGTATGATGTTGAGACCATTTTGCTGATTTTCTGAGATCTGGATAGGGTATGAGATGTCAGGATGGATTTGCGGATAATATTTTAGGCGCAGACATGTTCAGTTCATTAAAATTGAGAAAATGACCGTGAAGGCTGAGTATAGGAAAATAATTCGTTAAGAGCCTTAGCATAACTGACATTTCATGCCTATTTATTTATTTCTTTGCTAGCTGACCCGGCCTACGTTGTTTTAATATGAATTTACATTATTTGTAGAGAATACTCGTCTACTTTGCTGTTTTGACATTCTACATCTATCGATAACGAATCTGCGCCCTTCTCTTTGTTCAAATCTTCCTCGTTGATTTCTTTCATTTCTTGCTCTTGCGACAGTGTTGCACTGCGCCATGTTAACACGCACTTCTGCATTCTTCTCTTGGATTTGGTCGCCTGATCTGTGTGCTCTGTTATCTCGTTTTGACTGTACTAAACTGTCTCTACCATTGCTTCTATACTTTACTTTATCTAAGAACTACCTTGTTGATACACCATAAACGACTTAGATCATTAGATGGTGTTTATCTCATTATACAGGGTGTCTACTCATCTAAGAGGTCATTTACATACGCTCTAAAGAAGCAACACACGCTGTCTTCTTGAGAAAACTTGGTACATCGTCGTATAATAGAAAGTTGGAAGCGTGTTCTGCAGCTGGAAGATTTCTAGGAAGTTGGGAGTTTAGCAAGAAACTTGACGGATGGTAAACACGCTGTTTGGAGTTGTATGATGTTGAGACGATCTTGCTGAGTTTCTGAGAACTGGATAGGGTCTGAGAAGTCAGGATGGATTTGCGGATAATATACTAGGAGCAGACATTTTGAGTTCATTGAAATTAATAAAATGATCGTGAGGGCTGAGTATAGGAAAAAAATTCGTCAACAACCTTAGCATAACTGATAGGCCAAGCAATAGAGGTTTTTCACGTGACAAAAATACTACCTGAAATCTGACTGTGCAGTCATGCAATAGATAGTTTCTATATGTTTTTCATGATAATTCCATTCCTGAATCGTCTTAGGTTTTTTTTGAGAAGCGAAAAATAGCCAAAAAAAATCCAAAATTTTGCTCTTTCGCTTATAAGACGTGAAGTATTGATCTGATCGAAAAGCTGTTAAGGCACTTTTTGTAGAGAATTCAAAAACAAAAAAATGAGAGGTGTCACGTCTCAAGTGGATAATTAGTTTCCGAGAAAAGTCCAAAAAACTGGAAAAAACATCAATTTTTCGAAAACTCATAACTTGGTCAATTTCGGAGATGAAGCGTAGTTGCTCTGAATTTAAGTAGTTATTAACATAAACTTTATTGGTGCACAATTACAAAGCTGTCGGATAAATAGTTTTTGCACAATCGTAGTTTTCCGAATTCGACGTACTTTTTACAAGAAAGTCGTGATACTCGGCAGCTTGTCGGATTTGAATTTTACAAAAAGCATTTTAAAGAAGAAATAACATTCTTCAAATCGTTTATTCTCTCGATACCGACCGATAATGTTTAGTGGGTGAAAAACGGCGTCAAACAGGAGCAAAAAGGCTCGCATGCATCAAACTAGTCGCGGAGTGGGAGTCGCCCGCTACGCGACGCGCGAAAGATACAAGGTATACCGTTTTCCCCTCGCGTAGCGGGCGACTCCCACTCCGCGACTAGTTTGATGCATCAAGCCTTTTTGCTCCTGTTTGACGCCGTTTTTCACCCACTAAACATTATCGGTCGGTATCGAGAGAATAAACGATTTGAAGAATTTTGTTTCTTCTTTAAAATGCTTTTTGTAAAATTCAAATCCGACAAGTAGCCGAGTATCACGACCTTCTTGAAAAAAGGACGTCGAATTCGAAAAACTGCGATTGTGCAAAAACTATTTAACCGACAGCTTTGTAATTGTGCAAGTTTATGTTAATAACTACTTGAATTCAGAGCAACTACGCTTCATCTCAGAAATTGACCAAGTTATGAATTTTCGAAAAATTGTTGTTTTTTTCCAGTTTTTTGGACTTTTCTCGGAAACTAATTATCCGCTTGAGACGAGTCACCTCTCATTTTTTTTGTTTTTGAATTCTCTATAAAAAGTGCCTGAACAGCTTTTCGATCAGATCAATACTTCACGTTTTATAAGCGAAAAAGCAAAATTTTGGATTTTTTTGGCTATTTTTCGCTTCTCAAAAAAAACCTAAGACGATTCAGGAGTGAAATTTATCATGAAAAACATGTAGAAACTACCTATTGCATGACTGCACAGTCAGATTTCAGGTAGTATTTTTGTCACGAAATCGACCTTTCGATAGCTTGGTCTAACAAGTCCAATACTGGCAACGCTCAAGCTTTCAGAATCGCCTCGTAATTTTCGACTCTCACGTTGAATTATGTGCAAACCCAGACCCCGTTTCCGCCCTTCCCGAGTTCCGCCCATGATTTTCCGACCGAAGATCATATTTTTCTTTCCGCATTCTCATTTCGTTTTTTCTACACAAAGAAAAATCGTCCAACGTGAAGAACGGGAATGAATATTCAGGCATTCAAGTCGTTTTCTCCGACAATTCATTTAAGAGAAAGGTTGCAGTTTTTAGGGTTCGTAGAGGACGAACCAGAAACCCTTATAATTTAATTTTGTTCGTTTTACTGTTTACCCTCACACAAGTCGAAACATTCACATCCGTAGGAAGTAGGTTTGAAATCTTAGGCGTCTGCAAGTCAACGTTGTGAATTCGATTACCTAATGTTTATGAAGAATCCATACTAATATTATAAATGCGAAAGTAACTCTGTCTGTCTGTTACTCTTTCACGCCTAAACGGCTGAACGGATTTTGATGAAATTTGGTATGGTGATAGATGATAACCTAGAAATGGTCATAGGCTATAAATAATCACGCCATCGTTCTTAGGGGTAGGCAGTAGGCAGATAACTAAATTGAGTTAGTCGTTTTTGTTGGAACTTTTGCTCTTTCACGTCTAAACGGCTGAACAGATTTTGATGAAATTTAGTAAAGTAATAGATGGTTACCTAAAACGGATATAAGATCAAAATGATCACGTCATCGTACTTAGGGGGTAGGAAGTAGGCAGAAAACTGAATTGAGTTAGTGATTTTTTTTATGGTTTTTGCTGGGAGTTTTGCTCTATTATGCCTAAACAGCTGAACGGATTTTGATGAAATTTAGTTAGGTGAATTATAGTAATCTAGAAAAGGATATGGGCTATTAATATTCATGCTATCGTACTTAAGGCGTAGGCAGTAGGCAGAAAACTAATTAAGTTAGTGATTTTTAATCGTTTGTTTTAAAAGTTTACCTCATTCACGCCTTAACGTCTGAACGGATTTTTATAAGACTTGGTTAATATAAAGATAGGATCCTAGCATAGATCTATAATTACTATGGATGCAGAATCACGTGGCCTAATAGAAGATCGACGACTTGGATACATAAGAGAGAGAAAGACATATGCTATCTTATCGAAAAGAAAAGAGACGAAGCAAGTTTGTGGGCAACTTGTCAAAATCATATGGAAGATGTAAACAAATATTTATGTAACCACAGACTTTGCTTTGCCCACATGGAGTTGATGCGTTCAACTGACATTGCCCATAGAACAAGTATGACATTGCCCACAATAGCTCCATCACATTCGACCAAGTGACCTCTCTTTCTCATGCGGTGTCCATTCTTATTAGGTCTATGGATCCTAGGCACGGACACAGGTTACTTTTTGCGGCGGGAAAATACCTCATTCCAGCGGAAATCTAGCGTGATCGTGTCAAGAAGCGCATGACGCCATAGCTACTGAAATGATTTTGATGTTTTTTTTAACTGAGTGTTACTAAGACTTCAAGTTAGTATTTGATCACTTTTCTAACTTAGAGGGTCGGTTGCGCCATAATTTAGGGAATTTATGATAAAATTTTGATGCAACTGTCTTTATTTAACAGTTTTACTTGGATCGAATTACCGTGCGAAGCCTGGCGGGTCGATAGTAATTAATATTCGATGATTTGAGGTACATACAGGGTTTTCCTTTTAAGTTGGTCTATTAAACGTTTTAGGAGAACTATTCAATATTTCGTTCTGAAACTTTAAGTAGAGTCTTGAGAATGAAGGAACTCTTCGCCTCAAATATTTTCGAGTCGACACAGTATAACCTAAAAAAAAAAATTTTTCTCTGCCATGCACTGTTGCAAGGTTATGCACAAATTATTGAAATTGTTGACATCTGCATTTCCAGTTTGGAAATGCCAAATCTCGATTATTTTCAATGCGAACGGAATCAAACTCAGCAGTCTCATAAAAGAGGATCCATGAATTCATGTGGTACATTCGGTATTTTGATACATGGTAAGGTTCTACAAAGATTTTGCTGCGAAAATGTGGAACTTTAAATTGAAATATTTCGAGATTTACAACTGGCAACCCCATTTTTATTTTACAGCATTCGATTCTGAATAAAAATTGAATGACAGTCTCCTCTCACACTAATTATTTATTTTGGATAGTTTTCGAATATGTATAGGCATGATCTATGGTCGTGTTTACGATGAAATGGCTCCATGATAATGAGGTAAGTTATTGAAGTAGATTCTATTGTTGAAATCATAAGAAGTGTTCGATAATACTGCATGGAAGTTTACCCAGATTCAGGTTTGTTTCGCAGTACACGAGGAATGCCAAAAAATTATTGAAAGGACCTGTAGGAACTTCAACAATCATTATTCACATTCAGCTAGAATTACTGGAAATAAATTCCGAAAACTGTTTTGGCTTTCGGTAATTCTGGCCCAATGTTCATGACCTCAACCATGGAAATCATTCCGATAATTCACTTCATAATCACACAGTATCATCATGATCATGACTATAAATACTGAAAAATACTCTCGTTTAGATAGAACATGCGCTCAAAAAGGTTACAGTATTTGGGGTTCGTAGACGACCTGAAACCCTTATAATTTAATTTTGTTCGTTTTCCTGTTTACCCACACACAAGTCGAAACATTTACATCCGTAGGAAGTAGGTTTGAAATCTTGCGCGTCCGCAAGTCAATTTCGTGAATTCGATTAATATTCATGGAGAATAATATCCGACTTTGATTCGATGATTGAGTTACATGTGTACAGGGTGGGCATATTTCGATGTTTTAGCACTACAACTTTTAAACCAGAGGAGATAGACAAAATCTGATACACACTTCTCGATCTCTTTTTCTGAGAAACTAACAAGAGTAGTGTTCATTTTTGGCTACTTTCTTTTGAACGAGCACAGAAAAATGGAGCTTCCTATAATTTCCACAATCTCTTTCCAGTAGTCTTTTCATTTCTATGCTCTTCACTCAATTTCTCCAAGATCGAAGAATAATGGACTGCTTTCTTCAATCTCATTATTTCTAAGATTTCAACTAATTTCTACAAAATTCGAACATGAATATATTTCATTAAATGGATCACGAAATAACGGAAAGATCCACATAATCCATTGTTTCAATCGATATACTCACTTCTAATGAGATGGATGCAGGAGAATATTGTTATTGCTCTTCAGAATAAATACGCACAAGTGCCAGTCTATTTCAAATTGCTTATGAAATAACGCATATAGATGTGATTAAAATTGTTGAATGGCCATATTTTATGAGACACTCTGTACGATTTGGCGGGTAGAAGAACTCAACCATTTGGACCCGAAGTCATCCTGAAAATTTCAACTCTCTAAGACAATCCCTTCGGAAGTTATAGTGCTTACAGACGGCCCCACGGACTGAATTGAATTTGACCACGAATTCGTCATCAGGGAGTCTAACCTTATATTGAGACCATTTTCGGCTAAAAATTCGAAAATTACTGACATTTGGGAAAAACGATAAAGCACTCGTTTAAGTAAAATAGGTCCTCATATTCCTTTGAAATTAAGAGCTAACATAATACCATACTATTTTTTCGTACGATACCAGAGCTCAGGGAAAAATCTCAGTAAAAAACCCTGTCTCGCCGTTCCAACAAAAATAACACATGAAAAACTATTTGAATATTGAACGATTTCTTCTATATTGGGTGCAACCGATAACCCTCTTCAAGATGCCTTCGAAATTCTGAATCTGAAACGAAAAAATCGAAAAAAAAAACAAAAAAATTAAATGATTGACACTCTATTATATCGATTTAAAATTAGCAACCCAATTCAACAACGACTAGGTAATTTCATGTATAGCCCTTAAGCCATCCTGAAATTCAAATAGGGAACAATTTTTATCAGATGTTCTATAGTCACCTCTGCTTCTCCGCATTCGCAACCAGGACTTTCAACTGAATACCACTTGAAAAGCATGATATTACAACGGCCATGACCTGTTCTTATACGATTAAGAACAGTCTAAATTTTCCTTGGAAGATCGAATCCAGGAACGTTATTGCAGGGATCAGTTATAAATCTTTGTTTTGAATATTACATGTATTCCATTCAGATTGTTGAAGGATGGATTGCAGAGAAATCTATAAAATAATTTACCTTCGAATACAATTTCCATCGATTATTACCGAGCCTCATCTCACCTTGACAAGCTAGCTATTCCACATTTAAACGTAGCCTGCCAACAATAATATCGATCAATACCAAATCCCACAAACTAGACGTAATAAAATATTCAGTTATTTCCATCAAAATTGCATGGCTCGGATAACGTAATATGAATCGACACATTCACATGTGCTTTGTCGAGAACTTCACGGTGGAGAACTCTTTATAATTTGACCCTCTATTATGTGAACTCCATAAAGAGTTGGTTGAATTGCCAGAGGTGGAATCGAGGGTGGAATAAATGTTGCTAGATCAAAAAGTAGGAGTAAGTCGAGGTATATTTTTGAGTGTAATTTTTATTCATTGATACCAATAATGAACGTGAACGAGAAATTCTTGATAATGATTTATTGGTTGAAAGATTATTTGGGCTTTTTCCATTATCTTGGATTGTTCTATCCAAAGTTTCGGCAAGCATTCGCCAGCCGTCCTCAGGGTAATTCCAAAATCGAACTTAGAATTCAGCAGAATTAATGCGACTAGCTTCTGACACTAGCTGCCAGGAGCTAATCGCATTATTTGCTGAATTTTAAGTTCAATTTTGCTTCTGACGTTAGCTATCGCATTAATTTTGCTGAATTTTAAGTTCAATTTTGCGATTACCCTGAAGACGGCTGGCGGATGCTTGCCGAAACGTTAGATAGA
Source organism: Propylea japonica (assembly GCA_013421045.1). NCBI lineage: Eukaryota > Metazoa > Arthropoda > Insecta > Coleoptera > Coccinellidae > Propylea > Propylea japonica. The sequence goes on from CM024243.1 coordinate 55,002,520, forward strand.
ACAATCCAAGATAATGAAAACAATCCCAAGATTCTTTCTACCAATAATGATTTTACAGTTTTCACAAATGTGTTTCGAAATTGTGCATTATTGAAGTTCTACTCAAACGAGTGCTATATCGTTCTGCCCAAATGTCTTTAATTTTCGAATTTAGAGACAAAAATGGTCTCAAACGATAGGGCTCGACTCCCTGATGACGAATCCGTGGTCTAATTCAATGCTCTTCGTGCGGCCAGCCGTCCGTTAGAACGATAACTTTCGAAGTAATTGTCCTGGAGACTTGAGATTTTCAGGGTGAATTCGGTTCCCAACTGTCTCGGTTAAGTTTAAAATCAGCCAAATCTTACAGGTTGTTCCAGTGTTAGAAAATATGGCCATTGAAAATTTTTATTCCTCAATATCTCAACAAAACGAAACCAATCGGAATGAAATGTTGCGGTCACATGCGAGATACTCATAATAAGCCTCATGCTTAATTTTGTGGCCATAGTGAACACAGAACCATAGAAAATTGAATTGGAATATTGGAAAGAAGTAACTTCATATTTCCTTTCCATTAACAGATATCCGATTCGAGAAAAATTTATTTTGTTAATGAAGATTGATATACTGAATGTTCGTGCAGAATTTTGTGGCCATAGTATAAACAGAACCATAGACTATTCAACCGAAATATTGAAAATAAATATGTTTATATTTCCATAACAGGATATCCGATTCGAGTGAAATTTCGTTTGTGAATGAAGATTGATATACTGAGTTTTAATGCAAAATTTTGAGCCCATAGTGTTAACAGAACCATAGAAAATTCAATTCCATTATTAAAAAGAAGAATCTTAATTTCCATAACAGGATATTCGATTCTGGATAAATTGTTTTGTGAATGAGGAATGATATACTGAATGATCATGCAAGGTTTCAAGAGGATCACAGCATCAGAACCATAGAATTTAATTCTTTTCAATTTGCTATTTCAACATATTTCGCATTTTCAATAACTTCCAGAATATGATTCCGATTATGCTGAGATTCCGCATATATTCGGTACCAATTTTATGTCCCATATAAAATTTTGAGGTGGTAGTCTTATTGTTCCACCAATGAACGAGTGCTCAAAAGCTCACGCTCAGGACTTTTCTTATTTTTTTTTAATAAATAATGATAATACACCTATTTTGAATTCATTCTCGAAAATTTATTATTGGTAACCGCAGCATTTATGTAAGAGAAATATTATCTGTCAAAAGTTCAGATATCTTGTTATGAAAATATGTTCTCTTTTCAATATTCCAATTGAATAGTCTCGGGTTCTGTTGATACTATGGCCACAAAATTTTGCATGAACATTCAGTATAGCAATCTTCATTCACAAAATAAATTTTACTTGATTCGGATATCTGTTTATGGAAATAAGAAGTTACTTCTTTTCAATATTGCAATTGAATTTTCTATGATTCTGTGTTCACTACTGCCACAAAATTTTGCATGAGGCTTATTATGAACATCTTTCATGTGGCCGCAACATTTCATTTCGATTAGTTCCGTTTTTTCGAGATATTGAGGAACCAAATTTTGAATTCTTATTTTATGAAACACCCTGTACGGTTTGACTAGTTGACGAACTTAACCGCGGCATTTGAGAACAGAACTCACAATGAAAATCTCAAGTATACACAGAAAAAAGTGAATTCTCAAAAGGATTATTTCAATATTCTTATTAATTTCACTTTGTTTTAAGAGTTTTTATTCTCATTTGATGAAAAAAGTTTCGCATTAAAAATTCTGAAATGCTCAAATGTGAACATTGATTTTCTCAACATAAATTTTCACTTTGAATAAATATTTTCTATTCGAACTTGAAGCATTATTCCATTCAAATAATGATTATCTCAATTCAGCAATATGAATGTTTTTCAGGGCAAATATCGCGTGCTCTTTGTCTGAAGCTATAACAACTTATGCTGAGTATATTATTTTACTCGATCTGAGGTTTCCACATATTCGATTCATAACATCCCATATTTTAACATGAAAACTATTTCATTTGAAAATGAAACACTTCAACTCGAATGAAACCTCGAATATTCTTCTTTATGTAATATGGAATGTTCAGTATAATGATATTTTTCTGATCGGAAGCTCAGATTGAAGTTAAAATTTCTCTGATTCACCTGATCTGAGATCCAATCGGGCTCTAGAGTCTTAAACGGAGTATATCGCTTGCAATGCTTGCATATTCTTTGGACAGGTCCAGAGCTATCTTCTCATTCTATTCGCCGCCGAAGTAGGAAAGGACGCGTGGAAATTAATTTGATTTCGTTCACGTTGAGTGGTGTTGATTTTATCGAGGAGAAAAGAAATATTTTAATTTGATACGTTCAGTTCATTCTTTTTTCATATTTTTAGGGTATGATGCAGAATACTTCGCAGGTGGACATTGGTGATGTTCTGAAGGATTGGGGTTGTTAGGAATCTGTTATTCAAGTATTTAAAGGTAATTCAATATAATTAATCATTTGGAAATGAAGAAACTATGCTTAAATACAAATTACTTGATATTTTGATTACGTTCATTCTGAAATGCTAATAAACCATATATTATTATGCTAATTCTCGAAATATTTTCCCTCGAAGGGAGGAGATTTTATTTTCATCTTGAAACGGAAAAGGAAGAGAATGAAATTATTATACATATACCTATGTAGATATTGTTTTCCATTCAAAAATCCTTGACCTTTGGCTATATTTTTTATTTATAATAAATTTGAAGTTAAGGGTAAGTATGTTATGTTGTTGTTGAAGCCGGTGAAACGTTAAACCTCACTTTCGAACCCCCGAAGAAGCAATAAAATCATTGCGAAAATTTGGTTGAGATAAAAGAGTAGTTATTTTTATTAATGAGTCGTTAAACCCTTAATTTCAAATTTATTATCGAAGCTATAGACACCGAAAGCATATAAATTCATATTTATATATTATTAATAAAAATAACTACTCTTTCATCTCATTGATTCTATTGCTTCTTCAGGGTTTCGAAAGTGAGGTTTAACGTTTCACCGGCTTCAACAACAACATAACATGTGTACACTTAACTTCAAATTCATTATAAATGAAAAATATATAAAGCCAAAGGTCGAGGATTCTTGAATGGAAAACAATATGTATACCTACTCAATAATTTCATTCTATTCCTTTTCAGTTTCAAGATAAAAATAAAATAAAAGGTTAATAGAATAATTATTTCCTTCGGGGGAAAATATTTTGAGAATATGCATGATAATATATAGTTTATTAGCATTTCAAAATGAACGTAATCAAAATATCAACCCAAATATCAAGTAATTTGTATTTAAGCTTAGTATCTTCATTTCCAAATTATTGATTATATTGAATTAAAATAAAATCATCTCATTCCGAAGATTCATTTGAATCTTTTGGATATAACAATATACTCAAATCAATCATAAGCCAAATAAAACAAAGAAAAACAAAGATTTACTTCAAGAATTCATATACTCAATATGATCCTACCAAATATTCTACATGATCCAATGCTATACTTCATTCTATTTCCCATATACTACAATTATGTATTCGTTTTATTCATTTTGAGTAGTAGATTAGTGTTGGAAGGTGTATATGAATATCCTTGAATTGAAAAAATCATTTGCTACATTGAAAGCTGAGGCTTTGAAAATTTGATATTCTTCATTGAAATAGATATCCTCTAGGGGATATACAAATCTAACATCAGCTTAAATTGAAAGGTATTGGTTTAAAAGAAGCATTTACTTTTTTCCGTGTAGGAGAATCCCTTCGAGAGTTATCGTGCTCAAGGCCCCACGGACAGAATAGAATTTGACCACGAATTCGTCATCAGGAAGTCGAATCCCATCGTTTCACCATTTTCGGCTCAAAATTCGAAAATTACAGAAATTTGTCAAAACGATATAGCACTGGTTTGTGTAGAAGGAGCGCTCAGAAATGATAAATGAATTTTTAATATCTTGAAAACTATTAGTTTATTACTATTCATTCAAGAATTCAACTTTTCAGTTCAAATCATAAACCTAACTTGAAATTTTCAACTTTTTCAGTTTTTTCTTTCAAAATTAATCGTGTATACGGTTGGCAGGGGTCAACGATAATGACAGATTTCGTAGAATTTTCATTTCATTTAATTCCACAAATTATCAACGAAATCTCCACAACTATTATTTATCAAATATATCAAATAAATTCCAATTCAATTCTTTTTCGAGATATGAAAGCGTTCCAAAAAGGAATTATTCACCGAAATGGAGAGATTCAATATTCATTATCATTATTCATGATCCATTAGTTGAGTACCTCGAATCATTTCATCGATATTTACGTACGGAATTCCTGGAATTCACGTGATGTATTATATGACACTTGTTCGTCGATAATGCTAATTACTCGATGAATTAAACATTTCCCATCGCGTGAAATCGAGTGTACTGAATATTCAATTTATGAATAAGTTGGTTCTGCACTTGTTTTTGTTTACATTTTAACTGTGATGTTATTATTTGAATAAAATTTCAATACCGAGAATTCACTATTGGATAATGTACTTACTTATATGAAAATTCCACCGGGAAATTTTTATTGATTATTTATCTCAATTATTACTCGATAATAAGCGTGAGCTTGTTCCTAGGAGATCAGCGTATTATATACAGGGTATATCTGAATAACATCGAAGAAATGAAAGCGGCGATTCCTCAGATCATTTTATGAAAAAAAGTTTCCACAAATGTAGGTCCAGAAATGCATAGTTTCCAAGATACAGGATGTTGAAGTTTTATTTAAATACTGACTGAAAAAGTGGTACGCCACTGAAATAGTTCAAACAAACAATTATTGTAAATTCTTCGTTCAATTTGTAGCAAACAATCTCTTTTGCCTTTTTTCTTGTGGAGCGGCGTTTTCAAGTGAAAACATTAAACATTTCAACGTAACGTTCTACTACAAATACGCGTTGAGATGTTTCATTTTCTTACATTAAAATTTCAAGAAAAGCCCTGAGCAGGAGCCTTTGAGCGCTCGTTCTTTGGTGGAGCAATAAGACTATTACCTCAGAATTTTATATGGGATTTGAGATTAATACCAATTTTATAAATGCCGAATCTCAGCACAATCGGAATTATATTCTGCAAATTTTTCAAAAAATGAAATTGTACTTATATAAAAATAAATAAGTACAAAAATTAATTTTTATGGTTCTGAAGATGCGATTCTCTTGAAATTTTGAAATAACATTGAGTATATCAGTTTTGATTCAAAAAATAAATTTCCCTTGAATCGGTTATCCTGTTATGGAAATATAGGGATTCTTCTTTCCAATATTCCAATCGAATATTCTATGGTTCTGTTAACACTATGGCTACGAAATTTTAAATTAACATTCAGTATATCGATCTCCATTCACAAATTAAATTTCACTCGAATCGACTATCTTTTTTATGGAAATATGAAGTTTCTTCTTTTCAAAATTCCCATTGAATTTTTTATGGTTCTGTTCATACTATAGCCACAAAATTTTGCATGAGGCTTCTTATGAGCATCTTGCATTTGGCCGTAACATTTCATTTCGATTGGTTTTGTTTTTAATGGCCATATTTTATGGAACAACCTATACGATTTTGCCGATTAACGAACTTAACCGAGCCATTTGGGACCAAAACTTCAAGTCTCTAGGACTAGGACAATCCCTTCGGAAGTTATTGTGCTGACAGAGGGCCGAACGGTTCCATAGACAGAATTGAATTTGACTCCGAATTCGTCATTAGGAAATCGAACCCTATCGTTTGAGACCATTTTCGGCTCAAAATTTGAAAATTACAGACATTTGGGCAGAACGATATAGCACGCGTTCAAGTAGAACGAGCGCTCAAAAAGTAGAAATTTACCAAATAAATGGGTCATTCAGTGCGATTCTGTTTGCGCATAGCCATATTGCTAAGATAAAGATATGACTATCATAGCAAGATGCGCAATATTCTGTATTCTGATCGACCATTCCGTGGTAATATGATCTGTCAATTTAGCCATAACCTTGCTATCCGCATTGCTATCTTAGCAAGGTCGAAAGAGTACAGTAGTTAGAGCTACGGGGATTCTAACTCAAAAACTGAACATAACCTCACTTATTCGATTCAGGCGATTTTAAAGACGGTCAGGGGTGGTGGCGCCACCTAGCGGATGACGCCATGACAGTTTTGTAGCGATCTGTATGAAAAAGTTTCTGGACGGGCACGGGATTTGAACCCGAGAAGTTTGGGTGCGAGTCAAGTCGCATACCACATAGGCTACCGAGGCTATAAGAGTTTGGGGTGTTTGGTGTTATAAAGCGGGCACATCTGAGGGTTCTGACGCATGATTGAAATTATTGTTTGAGATATTGAATGAATATGTGTTTTGCATAGAAGGAATATATGTGTGAAACTCACTTTCATAGTCTAGGTGACCATTTTTATTTTCCTACTTGTCAAAATATCAGTTCAAGTAGAATTAGAAGATTTCAGCATTAATTTTCGATTTCTGTTTTTAGAGAATTTATGTTTGAAATTTCATTCTACTAAGAAAAGGGAAAACAATATTATAAATCGGGCGTGAGATGGCCACTCGAGTGAGAATTAGACTGAATCGAACTGAATAAAAATGATTTGGCAACTACAATTACTTCAATAAATGAAAACAATTTCAAGAACATGTATTTTTTATTAACTCAATGTTCAACATCTTTCAATACCTTATTCTTATAGAAGTACATACATTCTAGGATTACATAACTTTCAACAGATGGATTAATTCTACAAAATGCATTTATTAAATCTTCGATCGAAGTTTGTTTGTTGGGGGGATTCCGAATTAAATCTTTGATGATATCCAGAAACTTGTAGTAATATATGTGTGAAACTCACTTTCATAGTCTAGGTGACCATTTTTATTTTCATACTTGTCAAAATATCAGTTCAAGTAGAATTAGAAGATTTCAGCATTAATTTTCGATTTCTGTTTTTAGAGAATTTATGTTTGAAATTTCATTCTACTAAGAAAAGGGAAAACAATATTATAAATCGGGCGTGAGATGGCCACTCGAGTGAGAATTAGACTGGAGAAAATTGAACTGAATATAAATGATTTGGCAACTATAGTCCGTTGACGAAAGGTTGAGCCGTAGGTTGGCCATGAAAATTTGGCAAATTCCACTGTGTATATTAAAATTTTAGGTTATGTTGTTTATTTTCTTGTTAGATTGATAAGCAATGTTGTCAATATAACACAGAATTCTCTTATAATTCGAGAGCTGGTTAAACGAGGCCTGGTTCATTCGGCAACGTTGAATTTATTTTAAGTTATGACAGCAAATACTGCCAACTTCAGATAAATAAGCAAACGCCTACTATGCGCTCAACTTTTCGTGAACGGAGTGTACAATTACTTCAATTCAACATCCTGATGAAAAAATAGCATATAGTAGTTCGAGGACGATTTTTTCTTTATTTTTGAACATCCGATATTATTTGACGTGAATATCCGAATCAATATTCGAAAAAAGCACTGACGCAGGATCAGGTACCTTTGCGCGTATCTCATACGTACCTAATGAATTCAATATAAGAAGGCTAGGCCAACTAAGCTGTATAGGGAATGTGTTGATTTAGTTGTATAGATACCTGGGTGGTTGACTGAATTATTTTATTGAAAACCATTTGTATTGCGTAGTTTAAAAAGACGACGCACAGATAGCTGCTTTAAGAAAAAATACAATTTGAAGAACAAGTATATTTCATTGACTCAGTATTCCACATATTTCAATACCTTATTCTTATAGAAGTACATACATTCTGGGATCACATAACTCTCAACAGATGGGTTGAATCTACAAAAAGCATTTATTAAATCTTCGATCGAATTGTTGTTGGTGTTTCGAACTAAATCTTTAATGATATCCAACAACTTGTAGTAGTAGAATGATATTCGTAGATATTCGTAGATTTTTCAACATCTCAAGTCGATTGGAAATCAGTAGATGATTCAATTGTGTGATTTTATTCAAGTCGGCCCAACAGAAATACATGCAGTTTCCATACTATCAGTTTAATGATGACAAAAAAGGGTGAAACATATCTTCTTGTTCTTTTAACGATTTCAATCCGATTCATAGTTAAAAGCCGAATTATATCTATTGTTAGGTAAACCATAAGGAGTATCAGTACAACCCAAGAAGTATTTCAGTTTTACGATAACCAAATGGTGAGAATGTTTTTGTGCATTATATTCCTTCTTATTCTTCAACGATTTCGATCAGATTTATTGTTATAGACCAAAAATAGATCTGCATCAGTTAAAACTGCAGCAGTCAAAGCTGTAGCAGTCAAAACTGAAGCAGTCAAAACTGCAGCAGTTAGAACTGCAGCAGTCAGAACTGCAGCAGTCAAAACTACTACAATCTGCTTAAGAATTATGGAGCATCCAAACGGGTGCAGTAGTGAAATGTTCTTGATATGTCATATTCTGACTTATACTGTGCACAACACAAAATTTATGTTCAGGACAGAAAAGTCCTCTCGTAAAAAAAAACATCAGCAACCATTTCTTCAGAGGAAAGATAGTTAAGCAAAATTACGCCCGTCTCAACCATTTCTCTAATACAATGCAAGAAAAAAATACAATTTGAAGAACAAGTATATTTCATTGATTCAATATTCCACATATTTCAACACCTTATTCTTATAGAAGTACATACATTCTGGGATCACATAACTCTCAACAGATGGGTTGAATCTACAAAAAGCATTTATTAAATCTTCGATCGAATTGTTGTTGGTGTTTCGAACTAAATCTTTAATGATATCCAACAACTTGTAGTAGTAGAATGATATTCGTAGATATTCGTAGATTTTTCAACATCTCAAGTCGATTGGAAATCAGTAGATGATTCAATTGTGTGATTTTATTCAAGTCGGCCCAACAGAAATACATGCAGTTTCCATACTATCAGTTTAATGATGACAAAAAAGGGTGAAACATATCTTCTTGTTCTTTAACGATTTCAATCCGATTCATAGTTAAAAGCCGAATTATATCTATTGTTAGGTAAACCATAAGGAGTATCAGTACAACCCAAGAAGTATTTCAGTTTTACGATAACCAAATGGTGAGAATGTTTTTGTGCATTATATTCCTTCTTATTCTTCAACGATTTCGATCAGATTTATTGTTATAGACCAAAAATAGATCTGCATCAGTTAAAACTGCAGCAGTCAAAGCTGTAGCAGTCAAAACTGAAGCAGTCAAAACTGCAGCAGTTAGAACTGCAGCAGTCAGAACTGCAGCAGTCAAAACTACTACAATCTGCTTAAGAATTATGGAGCATCCAAACGGGTGCAGTAGTGAAATGTTCTTGATATGTCATATTCTGACTTATACTGTGCACAACACAAAATTTATGTTCAGGACAGAAAAGTCCTCTCGTAAAAAAAAACATCAGCAACCATTTCTTCAGAGGAAAGATAGTTAAGCAAAATTACGCCCGTCTCAACCATTTCTCTAATACAATGCAAGAAAAAAATACAATTTGAAGAACAAGTATATTTCATTGACTCAATATTCCACATATTTCAACACCTTATTCTTATAGAAGTACATACATTCTGGGATCACATAACTCTCAACAGATGGGTTGAATCTACAAAAAGCATTTATTAAATCTTCGATCGAATTGTTGTTGGTGTTTCGAACTAAATCTTTAATGATATCCAACAACTTGTAGTAGTAGAATGATATTCGTAGATTTTTCAACATCTCAAGTCGATTGGAAATCAGTAGATGATTCAATTGTGTGATTTTATTCAAGTCGGCCCAACAGAAATACATGCAGTTTCCATACTATCAGTTTAATGATGACAAAAAGGGTGAAACATATCTTCTTGTTCTTTAACGATTTCAATCCGATTCATAGTTATAAGCCAAATTATATCTATTGTTAGGTAAACCATAAGGAGTATCAGTACAACCCAAGAAATATTTCAGTTTTACGATAACCAAATGGTGAGAATGTTTTTGTGCATAATATTCCTTCATATTCTTCAACGATTTCGATCAGATTTATTGTTATAGACCAAAAATAGATCTGCATCAGTTAAAACTGCAGCAGTCAAAGCTGTAGCAGTCAAAACTGCAGCAGTTAGAACTGCAGCAGTCAAAACTGCAGCCGAAACTGCAGTCGAAACTACTACAAGCTACTTAAGAATTATGGAGCATCCAAACGGGCGCAGTAGTGGAATGTTCTTGATATGTTATATTTGACTTATACTGTACATTGATCAATTTCCAACACAAAATTTATGTCCAGGACAGAAAAGTCCTCTAGTAAAAAAATATCAGCAACCATTCTTCAGAAGAAAGATAATTAAGCAAAATTATGCCCTTCTCAACCATTTCTCTAATATAATGATACTCTATATCAATGTGTCTTGTTTTACTGTGATATATCGGCCTTCGTATAAGCTTTTGAGCACTATCATTATAAAGTACAATTGTTGCATTAAATCCAACTTTTTCTCTAAGAAAGCCTGTTATAAAAACTTCATCTTTGCTAGCTTCAGTGATAGCAATGTAATACTTGTATCACTTTCAGTAGATATCTTGTCCATATTAACATTGCTTTTCAAGTATCTCAAAACTATCTTTAAATATGTCTGATGTTCATAATTGAAACTACTACTGAATTGGCTTAGATAGCTTACAGGATATGAAAGGTCTGGGTTTGTATTAACTACTGAATACATTAAGGAGTTCGTAAGATTTTGATATGGTAAATTTGGTTTTTCATAGGTACTCTTTTTCTTTTTCCATTGTTAACCAAGTTCAATAGGTGTCTTAATAACTTCAGCATCTTTCATTATGAATATTTCTAGAAGATCAAATATATTGTAATCTCTCTGATTAATTTTTAACATATGTTTTTCTTCATCATACTTGATATTAAATACCAAAAACCTAAGACCCAAGTCCTTCAGTATAAAATGTTTTGACAATTCATGACATTCATGTTTAACATCTGCTTCTAACGATACAGAATTCAAACAGATCAAAAAATAATCTACATATATTGCAATGATAATCCTTGAAAAAAGATAACATTCTTAAAGAATATACATGGTTCCTGGTTAGAGTGTTTGAAATTAAGTTTTATCAGTCCCTTCAACTTTATTATTCCAAATTCGTACATGAATCTCCTTATCAATGTCACCGTTTCGACATATAAATTATCAATATATATAGTCCGTTCACGAAAGTTTGAGCTCATAGTAGGCGTTTGTTAATTTATCGAAGTTGGCAGTATTTGCTGTCATAACGTAAATTTTTTTTCGTGGCTTCAATCCACTTTTCACCCTTTTGTCATGCTTAAACCTAACTCACCGTCTTTGGATCTCCATTTTCAATTTGGTTTGGTTCATCTCTGAAAAAATTATACGTCACATAGTTTTAAAACTTTTTTTTCCTTGATACCCTTCCAGATCTCATTGAAACTTCTTTCCGCTACTAGTTGTCTGTATATTGTTCTTCTTCTGTCATATCTTCATCCTCCCCTTACTCAACTCCAATATTGATATCCGATAAAGACTTAGTTATTTCATTAGTATCTGATTCCAGAGCGATAGTTACTTCAGGAACAGATTCTGACTAATTTTTTGCTTTACATTTATATCTTCAAAAGGTTGATTGACATATTCATTAAGTTTTACAGTGCGACACACAAACACCTCATCAGTCTCGGGATCTAAAATTCTGTAGTCCCTTCTATAGTTGCTTCTATTATTATCTCTTTAGCTTTCTCTCTCACTTTTCTTCGGGAACAAAGATGTGAGTCAAAAGTAACAAAATGCATCTGATTTTATTTTATTTTAGAGTTCAAATGGTCGTTTTTCTTTAGATCTTGTAGCCAATCTGTTTGAAATATGATTAGCAGTCATTACTGCATCCCCCCCAAATATTTATACGAAAGTTTAGAATACATTTAGCTGATTCAACTAAAGTACGATTTTTCGCTCTGAAACAACATTTTTTCTGGGCAGTATGGTACTGTATATTGAAACCTAATACCTAAATTATTCAAAAAGTTTTTCAAGCTGTTGCTAACATATTATCCTTCGTAACTCACAAATTTTTTTTTCCAGATACTGTATGGTATGGTCACATGAGAATTTCAGCAAATTTACTTTCTCTATAAAAACTATTACTCCATAATATAAACCATTTTCGTATATGGCAGTCATTACTTACATCTTGCCCTTTTTGATAACACACTGCTTTTCATCAAAAGTGATATCATACGTAGAATTTGGGATCTTGGGCACGAACAATAGATTATTTTCTTAATTTGGGTCATATAACACATTTTTAATCATTAAAGTTCTAACCCGTTCGGGCATTTCTGTCTCAATGATAATGTCACCTTTCCCCCTGATTTGCATTTGTTGACCATTCACCACAGTTATTTTCTCATTCTTAACAGATTTATGAAATTTCATGAAAAATTTAGAATCACTTGATATGTGGCTTGTGGCACCCTGAATTCACATACCATTTGCTTTTTGCATACTTTTTTGTCTGACAAGTTAAAACAAAGTTCAGTGTTGGATTCACTCTTTTCAACAGATGATTTTTGCATGATTTTTGTTATTTTGGAAATAACAGTCCCTTTTCAAATGTCTTTTACGATGACGGTAGTGGCATTTCATAGTTTATTTCTTTGGCATTGTTTCTTGATTCCTCCTAGATCCTTTAATGTTCATCGCAATTTCTGTTGCAGTATCAATTCTCTCCTTTTCGTACTGCCTCATTCAACAATTTTCCCTTAACATATATATACTCGAAAGTTAATTCATCATCAAGTATTTCATCCAATGCTGTTACTAATAAGGAAAGAAAAATATTGGGAAAATTGGACACTATTTATTTTTTACAATGGATGATAACCAAGTTATTATTTCTTCAACTGCTGGTACTAATGTTGAGTAGCTATCTAGTAGACCTCCCAATAAAAGTGCATGATTGGAAGTCTTTAATCGTTTCACCTACACCTCTCAGTCTTTTAACCAGTTTTAAAACTTCTTTAATATCATAGGGCATAGACCTACCGTCAAGAGTAGATTGATATATATTCCTCAATAGATAAAGTTTATTAGTCAGAATTCAGGTGCTTTTGTGCATAACATTCCTTCTCATTCTTCTACGATTTCAGGTTCATAGTTATAGGTCAAAAAACTAACTGTTGTTAAGAGATGCAGGTGCCTTTGTTTGTGTGTCTACCGTCTTCGGAGTCCCTATTTCGTAACATAAACAAGATAATTCTTGCATTGTGGAATCAACCACCATGACAAATTCCTTTCGTTCACGTTAACAGGTAGGTAAATGAAATTATGTGTAGGGTCCTTTATGTGATATTATTCTTTCTATGATGCAGTTTATGTTATTTATGTAGATTTTCACAGTTGCAGACAACGAGAGAACTGATAGAGATAAGATCTTTTGCTTGAGACAAATCAATACAACATTAAAGTGTGACATTTTTCATCGCTCCATACCTTTTGAGTATGATTTCAATAAAAGTATTAAACTAGATAGTCTTAAAGGTTGTTGCCGAAAATATTTGACAGTAGGTGTTGAGCATCAGTCAGGTGTACCTTGTCGATATTTAGTAACTGTACGTTGTATTCATATCGATTGCAGTCTTGCTCACGCTGCAGCAGTTAAAACTACATCAGTTAAAACTGCAGCAGTCAAAACTGAAGCAGCAGTATAATAAACACTTAATTCAGTAAAATTTAGGAAATGGGTTCATCATCTTCCTGCCTGTAGTGTCGAAGATTATGAACCTTAAGAATTATGGAACATCAAATCAGCAGTTGTGGAATGTAATCGATATGTCATATGCTGGTTTCACGATAACGTTTCTTTATAAAAAACGTGTTCTCTACACTTATTAAAAACCATAATGATAATATTTCATCAATTTTTTCGAAACTTTTGCACAATAGCGCTGTGTTGAAATATTATCATTATGGTTTTTAATAAGTGTAGAGAACACGTTTTTTATAAAGAAACGTTATCGTGAAACCAGCATATGACATATCGATTACATTCCACAACTGCTGATTTGATGTTCCATAATTCTTAAGGTTCATAATCTTCGACACTACAGGCAGGAAGATGATGAACCCATTTCCTAAATTTTACTGAATTAAGTGTTTATTATACTGCTGCTTCAGTTTTGACTGCTGCAGTTTTAACTGATGTAGTTTTAACTGCTGCAGCGTGAGCAAGACTGCAATCGATATGAATACAACGTACAGTTACTAAATATCGACAAGGTACACCTGACTGATGCTCAACACCTACTGTCAAATATTTTCGGCAACAACCTTTAAGACTATCTAGTTTAATACTTTTATTGAAATCATACTCAAAAGGTATGGAGCGATGAAAAATGTCACACTTTAATGTTGTATTGATTTGTCTCAAGCAAAAGATCTTATCTCTATCAGTTCTCTCGTTGTCTGCAACTGTGAAAATCTACATAAATAACATAAACTGCATCATAGAAAGAATAATATCACATAAAGGACCCTACACATAATTTCATTTACCTACCTGTTAACGTGAACGAAAGGAATTTGTCATGGTGGTTGATTCCACAATGCAAGAATTATCTTGTTTATGTTACGAAATAGGGACTCCGAAGACGGTAGACACACAAACAAAGGCACCTGCATCTCTTAACAACAGTTAGTTTTTTGACCTATAACTATGAACCTGAAATCGTAGAAGAATGAGAAGGAATGTTATGCACAAAAGCACCTGAATTCTGACTAATAAACTTTATCTATTGAGGAATATATATCAATCTACTCTTGACGGTAGGTCTATGCCCTATGATATTAAAGAAGTTTTAAAACTGGTTAAAAGACTGAGAGGTGTAGGTGAAACGATTAAAGACTTCCAATCATGCACTTTTATTGGGAGGTCTACTAGATAGCTACTCAACATTAGTACCAGCAGTTGAAGAAATAATAACTTGGTTATCATCCATTGTAAAAAATAAATAGTGTCCAATTTTCCCAATATTTTTCTTTCCTTATTAGTAACAGCATTGGATGAAATACTTGATGATGAATTAACTTTCGAGTATATATATGTTAAGGGAAAATTGTTGAATGAGGCAGTACGAAAAGGAGAGAATTGATACTGCTACAGAAATTGCGATGAACATTAAAGGATTTAGGAGGAATCAAGAAACAATGCCAAAGAAATAAACTATGAAATGCCACTACCGTCATCGTAAAAGACATTTGAAAAGGGACTGTTATTTCCAAAATAACAAAAATCATGCAAAAATCATCTGTTGAAAAGAGTGAATCCAACACTGAACTTTGTTTTAACTTGTCAGACAAAAAAGTATGCAAAAAGAAAATGGTATGTGAATTCAGGGTGCCACAAGCCACATATCAAGTGATTCTAAATTTTTCATGAAATTTCATAAATCTGTTAAGAATGAGAAAATAACTGTGGTGAATGGTCAACAAATGCAAATCAGGGGGAAAGGTGACATTATCATTGAGACAGAAATGCCCGAACGGGTTAGAACTTTAATGATTAAAAATGTGTTATATGACCCAAATTAAGAAAATAATCTATTGTTCGTGCCCAAGATCCCAAATTCTACGTATGATATCACTTTTGATGAAAAGCAGTGTGTTATCAAAAAGGGCAAGATGTAAGTAATGACTGCCATATACGAAAATGGTTTATATTATGGAGTAATAGTTTTTATAGAGAAAGTAAATTTGCTGAAATTCTCATGTGACCATACCATACAGTATCTGGAAAAAAAAATTTGTGAGTTACGAAGGATAATATGTTAGCAACAGCTTGAAAAACTTTTTGAATAATTTAGGTATTAGGTTTCAATATACAGTACCATACTGCCCAGAAAAAAATGTTGTTTCAGAGCGAAAAATCGTACTTTAGTTGAATCAGCTAAATGTATTCTAAACTTTCGTATAAATATTTGGGGGGATGCAGTAATGACTGCTAATCATATTTCAAACAGATTGGCTACAAGATCTAAAGAAAAACGACCATTTGAACTCTAAAATAAAATAAAATCAGATGCATTTTGTTACTTTCGACTCACATCTTTGTTCCCGAAGAAAAGTGAGAGAGAAAGCTAAAGAGATAATAATAGAAGCAACTAGAAGGGACTACAGAATTTTAGATCCCGAGACTGATGAGGTGTTTGTGTGTCGCACTGTAAAACTTAATGAATATGTCAATCAACCTTTTGAAGATATAAATGTAAAGCAAAAAATTAGTCAGAATCTGTTCCTGAAGTAACTATCGCTCTGGAATCAGATACTAATGAAATAACTAAGTCTTTATCGGATATCAATATTGGAGTTGCGTAAGGGGAGGATGAAGATATGACAGAAGAAGAACAATATACAGACAACTAGTAGCGGAAAGAAGTTTTAATGAGATCTGGAAGGGTATCAAGGAAAAAAAAGTTTTAAAACTATGTGACGTATAATTTTTTCAGAGATGAACCAAACCAAATTGAAAATGGAGATCCAAAGACGGTGAGTTAGGTTTAAGCATGACAAAAGGGTGAAAAGTGGATTGAAGCCACGAAAAAAAAAATTTACGTTATGACAGCAAATACTGCCAACTTCGATAAATTAACAAACGCCTACTATGAGCTCAAACTTTCGTGAACGGACTATATATATTGATAATTTATATGTCGAAACGGTGACATTGATAAGGAGATTCATGTACGAATTTGGAATAATAAAGTTGAAGGGACTGATAAAACTTAATTTCAAACACTCTAACCAGGAACCATGTATATTCTTTAAGAATGTTATCTTTTTTCAAGGATTATCATTGCAATATATGTAGATTATTTTTTGATCTGTTTGAATTCTGTATCGTTAGAAGCAGATGTTAAACATGAATGTCATGAATTGTCAAAACATTTTATACTGAAGGACTTGGGTCTTAGGTTTTTGGTATTTAATATCAAGTATGATGAAGAAAAACATATGTTAAAAATTAATCAGAGAGATTACAATATATTTGATCTTCTAGAAATATTCATAATGAAAGATGCTGAAGTTATTAAGACACCTATTGAACTTGGTTAACAATGGAAAAAGAAAAAGAGTACCTATGAAAAACCAAATTTACCATATCAAAATCTTACGAACTCCTTAATGTATTCAGTAGTTAATACAAACCCAGACCTTTCATATCCTGTAAGCTATCTAAGCCAATTCAGTAGTAGTTTCAATTATGAACATCAGACATATTTAAAGATAGTTTTGAGATACTTGAAAAGCAATGTTAATATGGACAAGATATCTACTGAAAGTGATACAAGTATTACATTGCTATCACTGAAGCTAGCAAAGATGAAGTTTTTATAACAGGCTTTCTTAGAGAAAAAGTTGGATTTAATGCAACAATTGTACTTTATAATGATAGTGCTCAAAAGCTTATACGAAGTCCGATATATCACAGTAAAACAAGACACATTGATATAGAGTATCATTATATTAGAGAAATGGTTGAGAAGGGCATAATTTTGCTTAATTATCTTTCTTCTGAAGAATGGTTGCTGATATTTTTTCACGAGAGGACTTTTCTGTTCTGGACATAAATTTTGTGTTGGAAATTGATCAATGTACAGTATAAGTCAAATATAACATATCAAGAACATTCCACTACTGCGCCCGTTTGGATGCTCCATAATTCTTAAGTAGCTTGTAGTAGTTTCGACTGCTGCAGTTCTGACTGCTGCAGTTCTAACTGCTGCAGTTTTGACTGCTACAGCTTTGACTGCTGCAGTTTTAACTGATGCAGATCTATTTTTGGTCTATAACAATAAATCTGATCGAAATCGTTGAAGAATAAGAAGGAATATTATGCACAAAAACATTCTCACCATTTGGTTATCGTAAAACTGAAATATTTCTTGGGTTGTACTGATACTCCTTATGGTTTACCTAACAATAGATATAATTTGGCTTTTAACTATGAATCGGATTGAAATCGTTAAAGAACAAGAAGATATGTTTCACCCTTTTTGTCATCATTAAACTGATAGTATGGAAACTGCATGTATTTCTGTTGGGCCGACTTGAATAAAATCACACAATTGAATCATCTACTGATTTCCAATCGACTTGAGATGTTGAAAAATCTACGAATATCATTCTACTACTACAAGTTGTTGGATATCATTAAAGATTTAGTTCGAAACACCAACAACAATTCGATCGAAGATTTAATAAATGCTTTTTGTAGATTCAACCCATCTGTTGAGAGTTATGTGATCCCAGAATGTATGTACTTCTATAAGAATAAGGTGTTGAAATATGTGGAATATTGAGTCAATGAAATATACTTGTTCTTCAAATTGTATTTTTTTCTTGCATTGTATTAGAGAAATGGTTGAGACGGGCGTAATTTTGCTTAACTATCTTTCCTCTGAAGAAATGGTTGCTGATGTTTTTTTTTACGAGAGGACTTTTCTGTCCTGAACATAAATTTTGTGTTGTGCACAGTATAAGTCAGAATATGACATATCAAGAACATTTCACTACTGCACCCGTTTGGATGCTCCATAATTCTTAAGCAGATTGTAGTAGTTTTGACTGCTGCAGTTCTGACTGCTGCAGTTCTAACTGCTGCAGTTTTGACTGCTTCAGTTTTGACTGCTACAGCTTTGACTGCTGCAGTTTTAACTGATGCAGATCTATTTTTGGTCTATAACAATAAATCTGATCGAAATCGTTGAAGAATAAGAAGGAATATAATGCACAAAAACATTCTCACCATTTGGTTATCGTAAAACTGAAATACTTCTTGGGTTGTACTGATACTCCTTATGGTTTACCTAACAATAGATATAATTCGGCTTTTAACTATGAATCGGATTGAAATCGTTAAAGAACAAGAAGATATGTTTCACCCTTTTTTGTCATCATTAAACTGATAGTATGGAAACTGCATGTATTTCTGTTGGGCCGACTTGAATAAAATCACACAATTGAATCATCTACTGATTTCCAATCGACTTGAGATGTTGAAAAATCTACGAATATCTACGAATATCATTCTACTACTACAAGTTGTTGGATATCATTAAAGATTTAGTTCGAAACACCAACAACAATTCGATCGAAGATTTAATAAATGCTTTTTGTAGATTCAACCCATCTGTTGAGAGTTATGTGATCCCAGAATGTATGTACTTCTATAAGAATAAGGTGTTGAAATATGTGGAATATTGAGTCAATGAAATATACTTGTTCTTCAAATTGTATTTTTTTCTTGCATTGTATTAGAGAAATGGTTGAGACGGGCGTAATTTTGCTTAATTATCTTTCCTCTGAAGAAATGGTTGCTGATGTTTTTTTTACGAGAGGACTTTTCTGTCCTGAACATAAATTTTGTGTTGTGCACAGTATAAGTCAGAATATGACATATCAAGAACATTTCACTACTGCACCCGTTTGGATGCTCCATAATTCTTAAGCAGATTGTAGTAGTTTTGACTGCTGCAGTTCTGACTGCTGCAGTTCTAACTGCTGCAGTTTTGACTGCTTCAGTTTTGACTGCTACAGCTTTGACTGCTGCAGTTTTAACTGATGCAGATCTATTTTTGGTCTATAACAATAAATCTGATCGAAATCGTTGAAGAATAAGAAGGAATATTATGCACAAA
This sequence comes from Propylea japonica, assembly GCA_013421045.1. NCBI lineage: Eukaryota > Metazoa > Arthropoda > Insecta > Coleoptera > Coccinellidae > Propylea > Propylea japonica. Next base: position 55,022,348 of record CM024243.1, read on the forward strand.
AACATTCTCACCATTTGGTTATCGTAAAACTGAAATATTTCTTGGGTTGTACTGATACTCCTTATGGTTTACCTAACAATAGATATAATTCGGCTTTTAACTATGAATCGGATTGAAATCGTTAAAAGAACAAGAAGATATGTTTCACCCTTTTTTGTCATCATTAAACTGATAGTATGGAAACTGCATGTATTTCTGTTGGGCCGACTTGAATAAAATCACACAATTGAATCATCTACTGATTTCCAATCGACTTGAGATGTTGAAAAATCTACGAATATCTACGAATATCATTCTACTACTACAAGTTGTTGGATATCATTAAAGATTTAGTTCGAAACACCAACAACAATTCGATCGAAGATTTAATAAATGCTTTTTGTAGATTCAACCCATCTGTTGAGAGTTATGTGATCCCAGAATGTATGTACTTCTATAAGAATAAGGTATTGAAATATGTGGAATACTGAGTCAATGAAATATACTTGTTCTTCAAATTGTATTTTTTCTTAAAGCAGCTATCTGTGCGTCGTCTTTTTAAACTACGCAATACAAATGGTTTTCAATAAAATAATTCAGTCAACCACCCAGGTATCTATACAACTAAATCAACACATTCCCTATACAGCTTAGTTGGCCTAGCCTTCTTATATTGAATTCATTAGGTACGTATGAGATACGCGCAAAGGTACCTGATCCTGCGTCAGTGCTTTTTTCGAATATTGATTCGGATATTCACGTCAAATAATATCGGATGTTCAAAAATAAAGAAAAAATCGTCCTCGAACTACTATATGCTATTTTTTCATCAGGATGTTGAATTGAAGTAATTGTACACTCCGTTCACGAAAAGTTGAGCGCATAGTAGGCGTTTGCTTATTTATCTGAAGTTGGCAGTATTTGCTGTCATAACTTAAAATAAATTCAACGTTGCCGAATGAACCAGGCCTCGTTTAACCAGCTCTCGAATTATAAGAGAATTCTGTGTTATATTGACAACATTGCTTATCAATCTAACAAGAAAATAAACAACATAACCTAAAATTTTAATATACACAGTGGAATTTGCCAAATTTTCATGGCCAACCTACGGCTCAACCTTTCGTCAACGGACTATAGTTGCCAAATCATTTATATTCAGTTCAATTTTCTCCAGTCTAATTCTCACTCGAGTGGCCATCTCACGCCCGATTTATAATATTGTTTTCCCTTTTCTTAGTAGAATGAAATTTCAAACATAAATTCTCTAAAAACAGAAATCGAAAATTAATGCTGAAATCTTCTAATTCTACTTGAACTGATATTTTGACAAGTATGAAAATAAAAATGGTCACCTAGACTATGAAAGTGAGTTTCACACATATATTACTACAAGTTTCTGGATATCATCAAAGATTTAATTCGGAATCCCCCCAACAAACAAACTTCGATCGAAGATTTAATAAATGCATTTTGTAGAATTAATCCATCTGTTGAAAGTTATGTAATCCTAGAATGTATGTACTTCTATAAGAATAAGGTATTGAAAGATGTTGAACATTGAGTTAATAAAAAATACATGTTCTTGAAATTGTTTTCATTTATTGAAGTAATTGTAGTTGCCAAATCATTTTTATTCAGTTCGATTCAGTCTAATTCTCACTCGAGTGGCCATCTCACGCCCGATTTATAATATTGTTTTCCCTTTTCTTAGTAGAATGAAATTTCAAACATAAATTCTCTAAAAACAGAAATCGAAAATTAATGCTGAAATCTTCTAATTCTACTTGAACTGATATTTTGACAAGTAGGAAAATAAAAATGGTCACCTAGACTATGAAAGTGAGTTTCACACATATATTCCTTCTATGCAAAACACATATTCATTCAATATCTCAAACAATAATTTCAATCATGCGTCAGAACCCTCAGATGTGCCCGCTTTATAACACCAAACACCCCAAACTCTTATAGCCTCGGTAGCCTATGTGGTATGCGACTTGACTCGCACCCAAACTTCTCGGGTTCAAATCCCGTGCCCGTCCAGAAACTTTTTCATACAGATCGCTACAAAACTGTCATGGCGTCATCCGCTAGGTGGCGCCACCACCCCTGACCGTCTTTAAAATCGCCTGAATCGAATAAGTGAGGTTATGTTCAGTTTTTGAGTTAGAATCCCCGTAGCTCTAACTACTGAGTACTTGCCTACACGGATAACAATCTTGCCCAGGACTAAAACAGTTAGAAATTCGATAGAAAAATATTTGTTTCATTTTGATTTGTCAAAGGGTTCGAAAATAGGTAAATATGTTGCAATGAAGATGGGACTGACGTACTATAGAATATTTATTTTTAGGAGAATTCTTAGATCGCAAAACCGACATCAGGGACTCTAGAGAAGTTAATCAGAATGATCGGACAAACAAGCAGTTTCTGATTCGATTGAAAAGTTGAGAAAAATTAATGATGAACCAACTTCACAATTTTTCGCTTATGGCAGCTATTAGACTACAGTTGGTGAGGACTTCAATCTAGGAATGAGCCTACTAGTTATGTGAAGAGAAATACATAAAATAAGGACCTCATCTCAACAAATTTATTACTTCGATATGTAACATTTCCTTCAAGTAATGAAGATGTGAAGAAAGCATCAATAGAAAGGGTTTTCACAGTATAAATGTACAAGCTATAAGTATAATTCCATATTTTTTCCTTATATTTGGTTGAATCATTATTTTTCAGATATTTGATGTGAATTGAATAATAACAAATGCACAGTTCCATGGAGTTGCCCACGACTCGGCTTTGCCATGTTTCAAAAAACTATCGGCACATGAGATCAAAGTATGTGCAAGGAAGAAGAGATTGTTTTCTTCTAGGAAATTTTGGGTATCCTATCCATCCTGAATTATGACACTATTTCTCAATACTCTTTCTAACAATGCAGAGGAAATATGTGGCAAAATTTATTTATCGACGAAAAATGTTGTCGACAGATTTGCAACAGGAACATATATTCAATGAACACATAGAAGTTCATTCCAAATTTCTGTTGATATTGTATGTAATTGTTTATTGATAACCAATATAGAATAAAGCTTCATTCTGTGATTTAATTGTGAAAATTTCTTAGCCTCCAATAACATCACACCAACTGCTTCAGTTATTCGGCAGAATGCTGAGATTGTGTTCTCATTAATTAATAATTGTGTAATATGTGGAAATATCTCATTAGTAGGAAACATTCAAATGAAATTGTTTATTGATAACAAAATATAAAATATACTTCACTCTGTGAACTAATTGTAATAATTTCTGTCTCAAATAACATCACAGTTTCAGCTATTCGTCAGAATGCTTCAGCTAGTTGAAAGAAAATATTTCATTCAGAGGAAGCATCTAATCTTTTCTTGTCCCATTTTACACTGCATTCACAAAATTTGTGAGTTCAACCCACTTGATATTCACCTCCTGTATATTTCTAATGGGTGGGTTTTTCCTGTCACTTTAATTCTATTATATTCAAGGAAGTTTATCAATACTTCCATTTGAATTTTCTTGGTTTTCCTATTCTGCAACATTTTTGAAATTCTCATTACAAGTGTTTGAAAACACAGAAAGGTCATAACAAAACCTCAAAATAGTAGTTCAAATATCATATATTACAGTGTTGCCAGCTCTTGGATTGCCGATTCTCGAAGCAATATTGCTAAGGCGAAATTCATAACCAACATTGCTATAACAGTCGAAACAGAATACGCAATACCGTAGTCATATTGCTATGAATTTGGGAGATAGAAATATTGCTTGGATAACAAGATTCATAGCAATATGCGAACAGAATCGCACCGATTATGTCTACGTTAAACGCACCTTTCATTACGAAGTCGACGGAAAAAATATCCACTCAAAGAATAGCTTCGAATTTCCCTTCCGTTCAAAACTACTTAAAATGACGACACCACTCCGAATTGCTTTTCATTTAGAAATACCATGTAAATTCTTTATGCGCTCAGTAAAAACAACGCTCGCTAGTTTTTTATTGCACGATTATAAGCTTTATGCGCTCCGTCGGTGTTTACTCATAAAGCTCATTACTCCCTATGAGAGAGGATATTAAAACGTCCCAGCTGAGCACTTTGCATCACATCAGAGCTGATCCCTAGATCGGGACAAGACCGCCCTATTTGTGCTTGAATAATTTACTCAATAAGGGCTAAGTTTGTAGGTTGAGGCAAGTAATCGAATTCCAGTCTCAGGGCCCCGGGGCAAACGGCTTGGAATATTCGAATGGAGAATTTGTTAGGGCGATGAAGACTATCTTGTCGTCTAGAGGAGATATTTGAATATGATCGATTTTACTAAAGGGACGACATAATGAAGGGTTTTCCAATAAGAGATGTTATTTCGAATAACCCGCTATTTCTGTAGATGTCATGTTTGAAGCTGACATTTTTTTACATTTGACAAGTAAAAACTACGCCATTAATGAAAATGGAACGATACACGCTTCAAGAACGCATTGAAATTATTAAAATTCACTATAAAAATGGTGAAAATTCGGTAGAGACGGTTCGAAAATCTCGAACATTTTTGGGTCGTCGTGAAGCACCTTGTCAGACCGCGATAAAGAAATTGATGGAAAAATTCGAGCTCCTGGGACAAGTTAGTGATGTGAAGAATAAAACCCGTGAACGTCGCTCAAGAACGGCCGAGAATATTGCTGCATTAGCCGAAACTGTTGAAGAAAACCCATGTTTGTCCATTCCTCGTCGTTCTTTGGAATTACGCATTCCACAAACGTCATTACATTTTGCATAAAGATTTGGGTCTCAAGGTTTAAAAAGTTCAGTTAACACAAGAACTCAAGCCGGTCGATCATCAACAACGTCGTGTCTTTGCTGATTGGGTCGTTGAAATGCATGAAAATGATCCGGAATTCCATCGAAAACTCATCTTGAATGATGAGGCCCATTTCCACCTCGGTGGCTTCGTCAACAAGCAAAATTGTCGCATCTGTGGCTCGAAAAACCCAAGAGTTATTGTTGAAAAGAATCTCTATCCTCAACGTGTGACTGTTTGGTGCGGTTTATGGTCTGGCGAAGTCACTGGACCTTACTTTTTAGGAAATGAAACTGGAGCAACAGTTACGGTGAATGGATTGCGCTATCGAGACATGATTAATGATTTTTTATGGCCGAAATTGGATAGTATTGATCTGGACAACGTTTCCTTTCAAAAAGACAGCGCTACGTGCTACAAAAGCATGGAAACCATTGACATTTTGCGGGAAGGGGTGATCACAATTGGCCACTGAGATCTTGTGATTTAACAGCTTGTGACTTCTTCCTTTGGGGCCACGTGAAAGAGAAGGTCTACGCCAATAGCCCAGCGTCCATTCAAGACCTCAAAGATGGAATTCGTGATGCTATCGATGACATAGGGCAGCCACTTTGCGATTTGATTATAGAAAATTTCATTAAAAGGATATGCTCCTGTAAGCGTGATCATGGTGGTCATTTGCCTGATGTTATTTTCCACTATTAAAAGCATAGCTTCGTCTTTATGATGAAATAAACATCCGATCATTTATATGGCAAAATGGCATTTTTCTTTGAATATCAAAATAACACCTCTTATTGGAAAACTCTTTATCACCCAAAAATAGAACAAGATTCATTCAGACTCTTGAAGCATCAATTCAACAGAAATAGTATTAACTCAACTAGTTTAATGATCCCTAGATTAATAAACGGGTTGATTACATGATTTTTTCTATTTACCTTATTATTATTAATCTTCTTTATAGCGTGTCTACTTTTAAGTGGACAATCTTGAAAGAGGGATTATAGGAGTGATTTGCAACAAAAAATGCCATATAACACATGGTCGAAATGTTGACGTTTGTTCTCCAATTTATCATTTCTTGATTTCAAGGGATATTTCGAGTTTTTTCTATAAAATTATCATTATTCAGTTTGCCTTGTAGTCTCATCAAATTTGACCACATATTCGGAAAGGGCAATAAATTTTCTATAAGAAAAGAGGGTCTGTGTGCAGAAAAACTCTTATTGGGGGCGTGGTAAGGAGGTTAATATCACGATTCTGAAGTTAACAAAATTAGTCCTACAGTCGACTCTCGATAATTTGAAACTCAAGGGACCAACGAAAAAGTTCAAATTACCGAGAGTTCAAAATAAAAAGAGTTCAAATAAACAAGAGGGAGTAAGGATGAAATTCAATTAAACAAGAGTTTGATCAGAAGTACATAGGTACTAATGATATTGTATATGCGATCATGTATTATATTCTACATACATGATCTTTATGTGTACTTATATGATAACATGAGTATTTCATTTCGAAAAGTACGCAATTTTCATTTGAGTTAGTGACTTCCATCTAGCCTAGCATTGTCCAGGGTGTTTTCTATAAGTTGAGAGCTGAGAAGAATTCATCGTTTGTTTCTGCACTGAGGGCAGAAACCGAGAGCCTGAGCGAAAGATTGTTTCCTCCAGGCGAGGAAATTCAGCTTGACGAAGCCTTTTCTTCCTATACTGGAGACACTTCCAGTGATTCGTTTCTTATTCTTTAAAATCATGGACAATGTAGATGTTAGAATATCGAACTATTTCGCAACATCTTTTTCCAATGTGCCATTTTCCACCGCTTCGATAACACGTCTTTTCTCATTGAAAGACCCTTATTCTTTCTTTCACTCATTTTTGATTCGAAAATTCGAAAACCGGTTTTAGGTCAACGAAATTCTAAGGAAGACTGCGCAAACTCAATTAAGGGGTTACATGGGTTTCACGGTTTCAAAAAATCGATTTTTTTTGTCTTATCAAATTCTATAACATTTCTAGAATATTGTCCTAAATTTTCAAGTTGATCCGAGTAATAGTCTCGGAGATACAGCCTTGAGAAGGTGAGAATTTTTTCCCACTTTCATTGTCTCTTAAAATTTTAAACGCGTTTTTCTCAAAACTATGTTTTCAAAGTCGGTTGTCAAAATTTCTCGCGAACTACTCAACCGATCTTAATGAAATTTTACACAAGTAATCGAGATATTATTTACAAGGTATTGAACGAAGGATTTTCTTTTTTTTTCAATTACAACTATTAAAAAAAAAATGTCGAGAAATTTTCATCGAAATTTGCATTTTTTTGTGAAAACGTCTGCCAAAAATCCAATTTTCATTTTTATTTTTTTTCCTTCGTCCAATACCTAGTTTATTGTCTATACTAAAACACGTTTTTTTTTATTTTTACTTTTGATGATCCTGAAAGAAGTTCTGCTGACAACGCGGAGGCACCTTTTCTCCGAGGGACTGCCGGAAATGGCGTCGTAATGGCCGACATTTTAATATTTTTTTTTGAAAATTTCACAAAATCTTTATTAAATATGTATCTTTCAAATAATACAAAGTTTCATTAAAATATTTCATTTTTTATATGCAAAAAAAATTTTTGAAAAAAGGCCGTTTTTTGCCCGAGGGAACCCATGTAACCCCTTAAGACAAGTGCAAGATGAAACGGATCACAGAAGAGTGGGGACTTCAAATTATAGAGTGTTTAGGTGATTTGACTTCAAATTAAAGAGTGTTATTGAGCAAGATGTCACAGCTACAACTTCAAATTATCGAGGGGGTCAGAACACGTTGATTTTTTTCAAATTATCAAGTGTTATTCAAGGGAACTGAAAAGAACTTCAAATTATCGAGAGATTCAATTTATCGAGTGTCAAATTATCGAGAGTCTACTGTATTTTTAAAATGGTTTTTTTCGATGAAATATCAATAAATATGTACATGTTTTCTTTTCAGTAAAAAATACCTCATTTAGTGTACTTTCGAATGACATATCAACGAAAAAGTCTAAAAATTCCGAATCTAAATTTGCTCTATTTCGAAGCTCTTCAAACGTTAGCCTGGCCTTCTAGTATATTATATAATTTTATATATTTGAACAATCGAAGTAATCATCTGCTACAATAATTATAACATTATCTAGTAGTTGGCAGCGCAAACACGCTGGACGTAATCCTCTCCGTTTGTGTTTACATAGTGACAGCAGGTTTAAAGGCAAAATCCGAAATTAATCAAAAACGTTGCAATATTACGCTTTCATGCTCTGAGAACTTTCTGCTCTGTTAAAATCCATCAGAATAATTAGTGCATTTCCAGCGAACAATGTCGACTGTGGAAATTTCAACTGTTATTTTTAATCAGACAAAAGCATAGCACATTGACACGTGTTTTATTAACTTGGAATATTGTTAACGGGAATTAAGTATCTAATAATTAATTTTCTTTCATCAACATTATCGTTTTACCCGAATTCTGAAATTTTCGAATTTTGAGCCGAAATTGGTCTCAAACGATGGGGTTCTACTCCCTGATGACGAATCCGTGATCAAATTCAATTCTGTCCGTGAGGCCGTCCGTCCGTTAGCACAATAACTTTCGAAGGGATTCTCCTAGAGTCTTGAAATTTTCAGGATGAGTTTCGGTCCCAAATGCGTCGGTTAAATTCGTTAACCAGCCAATTCGTACAGGGTGCTCCATAAAATATGGCCATTCAAAATTTTTGTTCCTCAATATCTCAGAAAATACGAAACCAATTGGATTGAAATGTTGCGGCAAAATGCAAGATGCTGATCACAAGCCTCATGCAAAATTTTGCGGTCATAGTGTGAACAAAACCATAGAAAATTCAATTGGAATATTGAAAAAAACATCATATTTCAATGAAAGGATAACCGATTCGAGTGAATTTTTTTCTGTGAATAAAGATTGATATTCTGAATCTTCATGAAGAATTTTGTGGCCATAGTATTAACAAAACCATAGAATTTTCAATATTGAAAGAAGAATCTTTATTTTTCCATAACAGATATCCCATTCGAATGTAATTTCAAGGGGATCGCATCATCAGAACCATAGAATTTACTTTTTGTAATTATTTATTTTTACATAAATATTCCATTTTTTGAATAATTTTCAGAATATAATTCCGATTGTGCTGAGATTCTGCATTCATATATATAGTATCAATCTCAAATCTCTTATAAAATTATATAAAAGAAGAATCTTTATATTTTTTTTGTGAATGAAGACTGTTATACAGAATTTTCTTGCAAAATTTTGTTTGTCAAGGGACCATAGAAAATTCAATTGAAATGTTGAAAAGAAGAATCTCTATATTTCCATAACAGGATAACCGATTCAAGTGAAATTTATTTTGTGAATCATAACTGATATACTGAATGTTCATGCAAAATTTCAAGAGGATCGCTCAAAAGCTCTTACTCAGGGCTTTTCTTAATTTTTTCTGAAGAATTCCGTGCTTACCTTTCTGGAATGTGATTGAATCTCCATCACATTTTGTCAATAATATAATAAACAAGAAGGCTCACCTGAAACAAAAAAGGAATTCAGAAATGTGTCCAGAATAAGTTAAATTAATTACGAGTATATTAAACTTATCATCTAGGTACCAGATCAATATCTATAGCATGAAACCAATAGCCTACAGAATATGAATCTGATATCATCACTGTTATCGTAGTGATCTCGAACACCGCATTTGACACTGTTTAACATGTCTTTGTCAGTTGGAAGTTCATTTGTTACAATTCAACATCGGCATTAAGAAACCATTTAAAGTAACCGTCATTATCAACATTTCCAGCTGAATTTAACGTTTCGGAATGGTTTAGTTTATGGTCGGGATTCATTACCAAGTCCGGCATAAGTATGGAAAAAACCCACCCTAATACCTTCATACCAATACTCAAACAAAGAGTGATTTTCTTGTTCTTGGAATATTTCGTTATAAGAATTTTCTTCGTTTTAGAGGGTGTTTTCAACATGGAATTTGGATTCAAGGTGCAATGTCTTGAACGAAATTCGTTATACATAGAAATTCCTTATACAGACGTTCGCTATAGGGAAGTTCCACTGTATCCATACTAATATTATAAATGCGAAAGTAACTCTGTCTGTCTGTCTGTTACTCTTTCACGCCTAAACGGCAGAACGGATTTTGATGAAATTTGGTATGGTGATAGATGATAACCTAGAAATGGTCATAGGCTATAAATAATCACGCCATCGTTCCTAGGGGGTAGTCAGTAGGCAGATAACTAAATTGAGTTAGTGATTTTTAGTCGTTTTTGTTGGGACTTTTGCTCTTTCACGTCTGAACGGCTGAACAGATTTTTATGAAATTTAGTAAGGTAATAGATGGTTACCTAAAAACGGATATAAGATCAAAATGATCACGTCATCGTACTTAGGGGGTAGGAAGTAGGCAGAAATATGAATTGAGTTAGTGATTTTTTTTAGGGTTTTTGCTGGGAGTTTTGCTCTATCATGGCAAAACGGCTGAACGGATTTTGATGAAATTTAGTTAGGTGATAGATAGTAACCTAGAAAAGGATATGGGCTATTAATATTCATGCTATCGTACTTAAGGCGTAGGCAGTAGGCAGAAAACTAATTTAAATAGTGATTTTTAATCGTTTGTTTTAAAAGTTTACCTCATTCACGCCTTGACGTCTGAACGGATTTTCATAAGACTTGGTTAATATAAAGATAGGATCCTAAGCACGGACACAGGCTACTTTTTACGGCGGGAAAATACCCCATTCCCGCGGAAATCTAGCGTGATCGTGTCAAGAAGCGCATGACGCCATAGCTACTGAAATGATTTTGATGTTTTTTTTTAACTGAGTGTTACTAAGACTTCAAGTTAGTATTTGATCACTTTTCTAACTTAGAGGGTCGGTAGACGCCATAATTTAGGGAATTTATGATAAAATTTTGATGCAACTGTCTTTATTTAACAGTTTTACTTGGATCGAAACTTAGCGACATTCCATCACACTACTTAACTTATAGGGTAGGAAGGTACCAAAATTCAGACTACTTTTTACTTCGGGAAAATATCTCATTCCCACAGGAACCTATACACAGCTACCTATCTACAACATTAAAAAATGTGATGTCCGTGCGAAGCCGGGGCGGGTCGCTAGTATCCAATAACTGTTGATATACTCAAGCATCTTTTATGGTCGTATAACCTGAAGAAGTAATAAATCGAAAACATATAATCCTTGAAGATCTCAGTTATCAAAGAATGCTCCATTTCCAATGATGTCGACAATAAATGAAATTCCCGATCGGTAATATTTGTTCGAATGTTTTCGCCACATAAAATATCCTAGCACTAATAACAATAAAAATTTCCACTTCATATTATCATGGGGCATTTTATAGCTTTTCAATACCAGCTAAATAAAGGAGATTTTATTGTCCCATTGGGGATTTATTGGTATATCCACTTATCGAGACATACGTACCCTTAAATCCCATGGGGGAAAATTGCAACTTCCGTTTTAGTTCAACTGAAGTGTGGAAAGTGGGTCACCACTTCTAGGAACAGGAGAAGGATTAAAGGAAGAAACGCCTTTTTTCCTTTTTATAGTCAGTGACAAATATATATGAACATATCATTTATCATCAGTGGAGCCCGAAAAAGACACTTTCAACAATGATACATCAAGACTTTTCGTAGTTTTTTCCTACTTGTAAACAAGGACGCTATCGATCATCCCAGATTATTATACAGAGTGTTCAGTGATCCGATGTGATCCGAAAATATGCCCAAATATCTGTAATTTTCGGATTTTGTGCCGAAAACGGTCTCAAATGATATGGTTCTACTCCCTGATGACGATCGTGGTCAAATTCAATTCTGTCCGTGGGGCCGTCCATCCGTTAGAAGAACGATAACTTTCGAAGGGATTGTCCAAGAGACTTGAAATTTTCAGGGTGAGTTCGGTTCCAAAATGGTTCGGTTGAGTTCGTAGATCAGCCAAATCGTACAGGGTATTCCATAAAATATGGCCATTCAAAATTTTTGTTCCTCAATATCTCAGACAAAACAAAACCCATCGAAATGAAATGTTGCTGCCATATGCAAGATGGTCATAACAAGCTTCATGCAAAATTTTGTGGCCATAGTGTAAACAGAACAATAGAAAATTCAATTGGAATATTGAAAAGAAGAAACTCCATATTTCCATAAAGAAATATCCGATTCAAAATAAATTTATTTTATAAATGAAAATTGATACACTGAATGTTCATGCAGAATTTTGTGGCCATAGTGTTAACAGAACCATAGAAACTTCAATTGGAATATTGAAAAGAAGAATCTTTATATTTCCATAACAGGATATCCGATTCAAGTGAATTTTTTTTTGAAGGAGACTGTTATACAGAATTTTCTTGCAAAATTTTGTAGCCATGGTGTCAATAGAACCAAAGAAAATTCAATTGAAATATTGAAAAGAAGAATCTCTATATTTCCATAACAGGATAACCGATTCAATTTATTTTCTGAATGAAGACTGATATACTGAATGTTCTTGCAAATTTTCAAGAGGATCGCATCATCACAAGCATAGAATTTAATTTTTGTAATTATTTATCTTTACATATTTCATTTTTTAAATAATTCCCAGAATATAATTCCGATTGTGCTGAGATTCTGCAATTAATATATTTGGTATCAATCTCGAATCCCATATAAAATTTTAGGGAATAGTCTAATTGCTCCACCAAAGAACGATAGATCAAAGCTCATTCTCAGGGCTTTCCTTCAATTTTTTATCTTACACGTTTGCCTTGTCTAGCTCGAAATCAATAAAAAATATTTGGAATCCGCACATTTCGAAAAAATTTATTCATTTAAGGTTGACGCTCACTTGGACGAGACGAGACGAGACTAAGCGACGCGTTAGTTCGCCGGGACCGCGCACTTGGACGAAACGATGCGACGATCAGCCATCGGAAGAAATTCCCCCTATTTTTAGGCCGCAATAAATTTTTATTACCCTTGCTGCATGTCGCCCACCCGTATGAACAAGGGTCTATTGTTATTTGATCATCATAATCTCTGTAGTCCGCAGTAGTATTTCAATAATTCATAGTGTGCGGTCAAGATGGATAGTTCTTCCTTAGAAGATCTCGTTTTTTTGGGCTTATTGGCATGCATGGAAAATGAAGAAAAACAAACAAAAAAAAAGCTGGGTCAGTGATATAAATCTAAGGAGGGAAAGGTTCGGTGAATTTCATCACCTCTTTTCCGACCTCAGACGAGATAGAAAGAAATTTTTCAAATACTTCCGAATGTCAGAAGAGAAGTTTTACGAGCTTCTTGCTTTACTAAAAAATGAAATAGAACATAAGAACACTAAATTTCGGAAGGCTGTGCCCATTGAGGAGAGATTGGCCGTTTGTCTGAGGTAAGGCATATTTTGAATCATTTCAGCACCTTCGTATTGAACTTGATATTGAATTTTTTCATTGAAATATTTATTGGTCTAATTCATTTGATTTCCAATTTTTTCCTGAACATAATACAAATGGATAATGATGGAGCTTGGAAAAAAATCTCATATCTTTTTATATTTATATTAAATTATTCTTGCCTCTGTGGACATACATCTGGACATTTTAGGAGCTACAATGGGGTCCGGGTCCTTCTGAAATTTTTCAGTAGTACAGGCTTTGAACATTTTCTTTCAGAAAATGTCATTCTGTTATTCCCAAAATTTTGGTGGACTCTTTTATCTTGATACGGTCGTCCTTTATTCAAGTTAAGTAAGGGAGTTCTGTATTTTATTAAAGGTCACCTCAAAATCTTTCTTTGATGCGCAAGAGCAGATGTCAAAATAAAGGAAACTTAATTTAAGTTGGGCTTCTATTTGCGTTTCGATAACTCTCTAATGACTTCAAGTTCTGGTCGATGTTCGCGGAAACTCATAATTTGAATATTTTCCCATCAACATTCTCACATATCGAAAAATTCAACGTAACCCGACGAATTACCCGTGTCCGAATACCCCAACTTCACGAGAGAAAAAAACAAAAAACAGCCAGGACATTTCCCGGCCGTTTTGTTTGCCGAATAGTTAATTTGTATCGCGATATCTCAGCCGTCCCGAATTGCACAATGGGGCTCTCGTCCGGGCGGCGAAACGGCCATACGCACGGAGGAATTTAATTTGGAACAGGCGAGAATTTCGTCATTAAGCTCGGCAATCCGTCGGGTAAAACAATGGCGAGGGGTCTTCTTCGCTTTGCTGTAAACCCGACCGGTGCGAAGAGAAGAAATGTCGGATTTTAGAATCGAGCAAACGAGGGAGTTAATTGTATTTGGAAATTTATATTGGTGAATTGTGAGGAAAACAGGAACTGGAAGTTTTGGACGATTTTTCATCTAGACGTTAGAACAGGTATTTGCAAAGCGGGCATTAACTTCCGAAACAGTGTTCACCTGACAAACTTTTTATAGGAGGATCTGAATCATTGGTTTGCTACCAGGAACCAGGGGCCTGTAACACAAGCACTACAAGTCCTACAATTGTAAGAATATATTCTACACTTGTAACTGCTTCATAACACAAACCATCTTGTAATTACAAGTACGGACTAGTAATTACGTCAAAATCTCTACATATGTAAACTTTTTCTGTAACATAAGTTCACACTTGTATAATCGTGTCACGGAATTTCCTACAAGTGTAGATAATGTTTTACATATCTCCAACTCTAGGTAGATACAACACATTTTAATGTAATTTGCAAAAATTAACAAAAAATCACAACTGAGTAATTATATGTTCCTTATAAAGGGATTGTATCCAACTACTATCACAAATTGAAAAAGCAGCAGCCATTTTCATCTTCTTTATATTGTGGTAACGATGCCGTGAACTCTGTTATGGGCAGTTGGAGCTCTTGTTCTAATTTTTTTCCAGTTCAGTTTTATGGTTCTTCAACCTTAGATATTCTACTTGCAAAGCAAGCTCTTCTTGTTTTATCTGAGCAACTTTTTCCGAATCGGAATTATTGACTCTATCTCGCTTTCTTTTTCCTGTATAAAAATGCATTTTTCTATTAGGTATTATTCCTATTATTTTGCTTCGAAAAGAATTAGGTACCATTGAATTGCTTTGGAATAGATGGGGTTTCGTGAGCACTGATTGGTCCACTTTTATTGGCAATATCTTCAGCATTATTATTCTCTACGTCAGTTTACCGGCTTGGTTGCTTGAGTTTTTCGAAAGACTCAGCTACTCCAAGACCGCATATTACAGGAGAGTCTTTTCCAATTATTTCCAGTACAATTTTTTCCACTTCCGTTAGATTCCCCATTCCACCAGAGCCAGTTTTCTTCGCATTATCAATTTTAATCTATAAATATGTACCATATGTCGATAACAATAATCTTGCAAGTTCCAAGTTTTGCTGACCATAGCAATTCTCTTCAAATTCTGCCATATCTAATGTATCCTTTACATAAGTCCAATCTTTATCCGCTGGTACTTAACAATTACTTTGAGCCAAATTGGCCATTTCTTTCCACTTTTCTACTTTATCTTGCTTTCTCAGTTCATCCGAGAAAGCTCCGAAAAATATGTGTCTATTTTCTCTTATCTTAATTGAAAATTGCATTTTACGTTCGAAAACAATTTGTTTTGAAGACATAATGCAAACAGAAGAGCCGCAATACTACTTATATTGACAAGTCATGTCATATAGTAGGAATCAAATAATAATTAATTCTATGCTATTTGCATTATATGTGTAGCTACACATGTACAAAATTATTTAATTTCTACAATTGTAGCCATTCGCATTGTGACATCGAATTGGGTTTGACTTGTAGTTACAGGCAAATTACTTGTAACTTGTAGACTTGTTACACTTGTAAGGTTTGTGTTACAGGCCCCAGCTCGTCACAAATTATGGTTTGAACCGCTGGTGCTGTAACCGCGGATGGGTCTCCAAACATTTTATTAAGCCTGGCGTCGAAGTTAATGCGAAATTTTAGCAGGAAATTGTTTTTGAGGCTGCTTTGAAGCCGGTGGCAGACAAACATTTCGATCGCAGACTACAGATGTTTTAACAAGACTCTGCACCGGCTCACAAAGCGCGAGTGCGCCGAGAATGGTTGAAAAACAACGATTTTGCCATTTTGGAAAGCAATGTCCGAACCAAAAAAGAAACTACCAGCCTCAAGACGCTAAAGAAAGCCATCGTCCGTGAGTGGGCTGAAATATCGGCAAGTTGCGTTCGGGCACCTTGCGATTCAAGGCAATAGTCACACTGAAAGGTAGTCATATCGAGTCAAAGTGAAGTTATTCTGAAGATTTTTATTATTTTCACATGTTCTGTACATAAAAATTGATAAAAATCATTTTCCTAGCTGAATTCATGACCTTTTGAATAGCTTACACTTCGACAGCCGGACCCTGTATGTCAAAAATAAGCTGAGAAATATCGTAAATGGTTGCTATTATTGACAAGGGGAAATAAAGTCTATTTTGAGCGAGTAGAATACTACACTTCATCCACGGCTACAGAATATTTTTCTTAAAGTTTTTAACATCTGGCGGCCGAAAATGTCCCTTACATTATGTTCAAGAAAGGAAAAAGTCAAGTTAACATATGAGTATTTTGATGAACTTCTCACTGTATATTTTCATTTGACAAATGAAAAAAAATTAGGAACATTACAGGTTTTCCGCCATTTTGTAAATTTTTTTCGGAGTTCGTCAACTTTTCTTAATAGAGGACACAAAAAAACACAAGTGTTATACATAACTGACCACAGTGATAAGAATCTTGCTCAAAAATGACGTTTAACACCCTGTATCTCGCTTATGCTTCGAAAACGGGATATATTGTATAAGGCAAAAATGATTCTCCTCTACACTACACGAATATACAGGGTGTTCCTAAAATGAACGTACAAACGAAAAGGGGAGATTCCTTAAGTGAGTTTAAGAAGAAAAAAGGTCCCATAAACATAGGGTCGCAAACGTTTCGTTTTCGAGATACAGAGTGTTGAAGTTTCAAAAATTTTTTCCCGAAATCGTTGGTAGATACGACAAAACTACAAGAGACCGAAAAGTTTATTATAAGAACAAAGTTGCTTTTTACATTTTTTTCAAATTAACAGTTGCTCACCAAAAAAAAAGTTCTGCAGGAGAACAGGTGGAAATGTTCCAGAAAAAATATCACCCTGTAGATCTTCTATCGAAATTGCCATGTCACGTGGTGAGAACTCTCAAATGTAATATCTATGCCAAATTTCAGTTGAATATCTTGTGAAGTTTAGATACTATGAGAAAAAAACTTGAAAAAAATTAAAACTTCAACACTCTG
The DNA here is from genome assembly GCA_013421045.1 of Propylea japonica. NCBI lineage: Eukaryota > Metazoa > Arthropoda > Insecta > Coleoptera > Coccinellidae > Propylea > Propylea japonica. The sequence goes on from CM024243.1 coordinate 55,039,573, forward strand.
TATCTCGAAAACGAAACTTTTGCGACCTCATGTTTATGGGACTTTTTTTCTTAAACTCACTAGAGGAATCTTCCCTTTTCGTTTGTACGTTCAATTTAGAAACACCCTGTATATGTTTGTCCAGTTTATGATGAAACAGCCTGTATAGGGTGTCTACTTTTAAAGTGGACCAACTCCGAGGGTGCTTATACAAGTAGTTTGAAACAAAAAATGTCATACAACACATGGAAGAAATGTTGACGTTTTATTCCTCAATCTAACGTTTCTTCATTCTTGATTTAACAAAAAATTTCAAGTGTTTTCCCTAAAAAAGATAATTATATCACTATTCTGAAGTAAACAAAATCAGTCCAATTTTCACAATGTTTTTTTCGATGAAATATCAATCATAATGCACTTTCTTTTCAGTAAAAAACACCTCATTTAGTGTACTTTAGAATGACATACCAACTTTTGTGCTAGCTGCAAATTCTGCGCCCTAATATCATGGCTTACCTGATAACAACGAAAAAGTCTAAATCTAAAATTCCTAACCTAAATTTGCTCTATTTCGGAGCTCTTGGTGTTCGAATTTTAATGTTGTTTTAAGAAAATCATCAATTCATCTTAAATCGAAATAATAATGGAGAAATGAATCTTCTTCTTCAATATATTTAACACATCGTTTTCGCACTGAATCTACAACTCCACAAAGTTCATAGCGTTACTGACGCATTTCTGAACAACACAATTTTATTCTGTTGATGAGATCCTAGATTGACATTACGACTTTTATGTGCTGGGCAGCCATTCATTTGAAACTAAACATTTTATCTGTTAGACAGTTGCATTTCATCGAATATGTCAGTCAAGTTGCTCTGGATTGATGTGACAAATTCTTCAGCATCAAAGCGATCGGTAAGTATAACTGGTACGAAAAGTTCTCCTCGGATGACTGCCAACCTCAGGTTAATTCATGTTGGAAATGAGAAATAATAATCGCATGAGGGTTTTTTTCTCTGTCATACATGCTTGTTGTCATAAATTCATAACACCTGATTTCGTGAAAGTGGCCATATCAGTCCTTAATATCCTATGGTCCCCCATTTTCCTGAATTATTCTGGTATCAGATACGAGATAAATTGATGATTTCCATAAAATTACACTAAGATTCAATGACGAAGAGCTTCAAAATAGAACAAGTTTAGGTTCGGAATTTTTAGACTTTTTCGTTGTTATCATGTTGGCCATGATGCCATGATGAACAAAAGTTGATATGTCATTCAAAAGTACACTAAAGGTGGTATTTTTACTTGAGAGAAAGCGTGTGCATAATAATTAATATCTCATCGAAAAACCATTGAAAATATAGAACTGATTTTGTTAACTTCAGAATCGTGATCTTCACCTTCTTACCACGCCCACAAAACAGTTTTTTCTGCTCATACTCTCTTATATTGTAGCAAATTTATTGCCCTTTCTGAATAGGTATGTGTCAAATTTGATGAGACTACAAGAAAAACTGAATAATGATCTTGTTAGAGAGATAACTTGAATTATTCCTGAAACCAAGAAATGTTAAATCGAAGAATAACCGTCAACAATTCGACCATGTGTTTTATGACATTTTTTGTTGCAAATCACTTGTATAATCACCTTTCAAGTTTGTCCACTTTAAAACTAGACACCCTGTATATGTATAATTTCTCTAACTACAAGAAAGGAAGACTGGTAATTGAATGTAAACACCGCAGAACAGCAAAATACATAAACATGGTTTCAAACAGCGCAAATGCAAATGCCTGCACAGGTTTCACATCCAAAATAACAATAAGATTACACCCAACAATATTTTACAACAAAACAGACTCATCACAAATTCTCCTAATTATAATTGCCTTCAACACAGAAATCCGAGGAGTGTTTAAAGGCTTGAACGCCCATCGATTTTTCCGCTAGTCAAGCCATAAATATCAGCATTGTCTCGGATTTGGCAGAGGCGTCAGAAGGAAGAAGAAGAAAAGAACTTAATTCGAAATCATCATTAGGCATCCCATTGTCGGGCGTAATCGAAAAAGCTCAACATAAAGCCTCAGTATTTCTCTCGGAAAAATCTCGGAGAGGGTGAGAAGGGGGCAGCATTTGGGGCAGGGCCGTCACTAGGGGGTAGGCAGGGTAGGTGGTCGCCTTGAACGCCAAGATTTCAGGGTGATATATTTTTTTTAAATAAATCGCCATGAAATGTACTTTTATACATAAAAAAACCAGCATCGTAAATTTGATAAAAATTATAGAAATGTTGGTCTCAAGTGAAAAAGTTACGTATTTTGGATAATGATCTAAATTTTAAAATTTTAATTAAAAATGTAAACAGGCTACTTCATGGTTTCTCAGTAGGCTCAAAAACTGCGCTCAACACTCAGCTTTCAGAATCATTAATAAAAAATGGTACTCAACAGTCTACTTCTGCTAGAATCAGCCTTCAAAGTCAGCGAGGTAGAAAAAATCAAAGAACTAGACATTTACTCAAGAATTATTTTTTGCCATTTTAAGATTTTCCTGATCAAGTTATGATATAAAATACTGAAAATTAATGAAAATTAGTATTAGAAGAAACGTTTTAGATAAGAAAAAGAAAAACGTTTGGCAATAAATCACACATCATGTAGATAAAAAGAAATTTATGTATAAAATTTACAATAGGTTTTCAAAAAGACCACCTCCAGCCTCAATACATATTCTACACTTTCCCAAAAATTTATTTATTCATTTATTTTTTTTATTGTAATTTTTATACATAAATTTTTTTTATCTGCATGATGTGTGATTTATTGCCATACCTTTTTCTTTTTCTTATCCAAAAGTTTTCTCCTAAAGCAAATTTCAGCATTTTCTATCATAACTTGATCAGAAAAATCTTAAAATGGCAAATAATAATTTTTGAGTAAACGTCTAATTCTTTGATTTTTTCCACCTCACTGACTTTGAAGGCTAATTCTAGCAAAAGTTGACTGCTGAGTACCATTTTTCATTAATGATTCTGAAAGCTGAGTGTTGAGCGCAGTTTTTGAGCCTACTTAGAAACCATGAAGTAGCCTGTTTACATTTTTAATTTGAATTTGAAAATTTAGATCATGATCCAAAATACGTAACTTTTTCACTTGAGACCAACATTTCTATAATTTTTATCAAATTTACGATGCTGGTTATTTTAAGTATAAAAGTAAATTTCATGGCGATTTATTTGCAAAAAAAAATATATCAGAAAACTCTTGTACTTTTTTTTAATATTTTTTTTTTAATATGGTCAAGTTGAAAATTCTCAAAAGTTCATAAAAAATCATAACTCGGAAACCGTGAAAAATCGCATAACATACATGGGGGTTATTCGAATACCCCATGAGACGAGGGATCTGTGTTTTTCTTTTGGACGTCAATCGTCCGGCCACTCTGTATATTCCTTTCGACAAAAATCAGGTAGATTAGGCGGGTTCAGGATAGTACAAAGTGATTACCACACCGATACAAATCTCATCTGCAATCCCACCCTCATCCAAAAGGGTCATTGTTACGGACCCAGACGTGGTTTCACCACCTAAATTAACACGGTAACTTCGCAGAACATCAATATTTGAGATAACCAAGCCTGCCCGACCGAACGAGTGGAAACGCGAAATAAATAGACCAAAAAGTACGAAACGTGGATCTAATAGAGAGAAATCTGTTTGCTTAGCACGTATAAGTTATTTAGCGCGCCACGTTTCTAGTTTTTCCTTATCGCCATTCCGCAACCGTGGAGATTTTAGCGATTTTTCCTAATATATACGCGAACCCTATTGGCGCATCCGAAATCAGGGACGTCGTTAGCAAAACTGCCGCCTTAAGCACATACATACCTACTCATTTTACCTCCCTTACAGAAGTTACGTTTGGAGAATGCTTAGAGTAAAATTAAAGAAAAACTTAGAAATCCTTCAAGCATTTGTTGACACAGCCAAGTAGAATCTGTTTATGAACGCGAACATTCCGGCGTTGCGAACTTGTACCGTATCTTTATTCCGTATTGGGAAAATTGGTCGACGGCTCCACTACGATGGTACCAACAGCTAGAGTCTGCTATTAGAGCAAGAGCCCGTGAACCCCAGACCTTCGTTATTTTATAAAAGCTGAAAACTTGTCTACGCATGCTTCCAACACAGGTAAGAACGATGGACCATTATAAAGTTTGGGTTACCCTGGCTTTGGCAGGTAAACGGTATTAAAGGGGTGTAAAATACTGATCTAATTTCGTCAAATTATAAAGTGTGATTTTTTGATATTACCTTCAGAATATCATTAAAAATCACGTCATTAATTGCCAGACACTTACTATAGTGGCAACCCCTTGCCAGACACCCTTAATGTTCATTGAATTATATGTTATTCTACTTACGTTATAGTATAAAAACTGATTTGTATATATAATACTTGGGTAATAATTAGATAATGTTTTCTCATTGGCCAGACATTTTTGATAGTGGCAACAATTTGCCAGACAAACTTGTAATTTAGCTGCAGGTGCGAGAGCGAGACAGTATATATGAGTGGGTGTGAGTGAGACGGCATGATTATAATGACTTATGCAAATAATTTTTTTGGTACAGATTTATACAGGGTGTTTCATTGGGAAAGGGAAATACTTCACAGGTGCATAGGTGGCACCAAGACGGTTCTAGAGATACCCCATTTATTGGGTCTCACTGTCTTCGTAGCCGAGATACAGGGTGTTTTATGAATTTCGCCCGTTTCTTCCTGAGGCTGTACCAGACGATCCACCTGGTATATTTTCTTCATATTTGGCAAATATGTTCCTAATTGAGAGCCCAAACATATCATGCAATAACCGCCTCGAAAATCCAGGTCCGGGTTAACAAAAAATTATGAATCGTTTGAATACTCGAAACAACACCCTGTACATCGGAATTTTGAAAATCTGTTTTAATATGCGAAAACACCACTGAAAACTAAACTGGAACGTATACTTCAAATTTTCGCGCAGAAAGTTTTACTGCACAAATTTTGAAGGTAAAAGTGAAGTTTTTAGGAACTTGGATACCCGAAAATGGTTTGAAGTGACTTTAACAATGAATTATCAACAATATTGAATCCATAATTATTTCAACATTACTCTGTAATTCATTTTCACATTGGTTTTCCTTTTTATAGCCGTATACTTGAAAATCCAGGTCCGGGCTAACGAAAATTTATGAATCGTTTGAATACTCGAAACAACACCCTGTACATCGGAATGTTGAAAATCTGTTTTAAAATTCGAAAATACCACTAAAAACTGAACTGAGACGTACACTTCAAATTTTCGCGCAGATAGTTTCAATGCACAAATTTTCAAGGTAAAAGTGAAGTTTTAAGAACTTGGATACCTGAAAGTGGTTTGAAGTGACTTTTAACAATGAATTATCAAAATATTGAAATCCATAATTATTATACGTAATAATGCAACTCACTTCTCAATAAATGAAAACTAATGTGGAAATGAATTACAAACTATTGTTGAAATAATTATGGATTCAATATTGTTGATAATTCATTGTTAAAAGTCATTTCAAACCACTTTCAGATATCTTAGTTCTTAAAAACTTCACTTTTACGTCGAAAATTTGTGCATTGAAACTATCTGCGCGAAAATTTGAAGTGTACGTCTCAGTTCAGTTTTTAGTGGTATTTTCGAATTTTAAAACAGATTTTCAAAATTCCGATGTACAGGGTGTTGTTTCGAGGATTCAAACGATTCATAATTTTCGTTAACCCGGACCTGGATTTTCAAGTATACGGCTATAAAAAGGAAAACCAATGTGGAAATGAATTACAAAGTAATGTTGAAATAATTATGGATTCAATATTGTTGATAATTCATTGTTAAAGTCACTTCAAACCACTTTCGGGTATTCAAATTCCTAAAAACTTCACATTTACCTTGAAAATTTGTGCAGTAAAACTTTCTGCGCGAAAATTTGAAGTATACGTCTCAGTTTAGTTTTTCGTGGTGTTTTCGAATATTAAAACAGATTTTCAAAATTCCGATGTACAGGGTGTTGTTTCTAGGATTTAAACGATTCATACTTTTTTGTTAATCCGGACCTGGATTTTCGAGGCGGTTATTGCATGATATGTTTGGTCTCTAAATAAGGAACATATTTGCCAAATATGAAGAAAATATACCGGGTGGTTCGTCTGGTACGGCCTCAGGAAGAAAGGGCAAAATTCATAAAACACCCTGTATCTCGGCTACAAAGACAGTGAGACCAATAAATGGGGTATCTCTAGAACCGTCTTTGTGCCACCTATGCACCTGTGAAGTATTTCCCTTTCCCAATGAAACACCCTGTATAACTAATCATTTAAGTGAATCTCAAAAACATCTTAAGAAAAGACATTCGATGCTATAACTAAATAAAATTGTTAAAATTTTAATTTATTCTATTAACCAGTTAATTTAGTTGTAGCATCGGATGTCTTTTCTTCAGATGTTTTTACTTTTTGGTACAGATTTATATAACTAATCATTTAAGTGAATCTCAAAAACATCTGAAGAAAAGACATTCGATGCTATAACTAAATAAAATTGTTAAAAATTTTAATTTATTCTATTAACAATTCAATTTAGTTGTAGCATCGAATGTCTTTTCTTCAGATGTTTTTGAGATTCTGCCAGTTCGGCAACATCGTTCAGTTGCTGTTTAGTTATTTGATGCGTCGTGTTTACGTTTTCGTTTCGATTTGACGCTCATAAACCTAATTATTTGACTGATTTGGTGGCAGTTTATTGTTGTTTAAGGGTATTCCGGTAATAATAGCTATGGCAAAATTACGAAAATGTTTTATTATATTCTGAAATTGGAAATGAAAAACTAACCTATTGTTTACTTCACCCCAGTGCGGCAGTGAAATGCTTTCCATCTCACTCTAGAGCTTGATTGATTACAATGGGCCTAGGGGCATCTCTATGTTTTCATCTTACTCTAAGATATATTTAGTTTCGAATGGTTGTTTCAATTAACATCTTGGATATGGCCGCAACATTTCATTTCGATATGTTTAGTTTTGTCTTAGATATTGAGGAACAAAACTTTTAAATGGCCATATTTTATGGAACACCCTGTACGATTTGGCTAGTAAACGAACTTAACCGAGTCATTCTGGACCCGAACTCGTCCTGAAATTTCAAGTCTATAGGACAATCCTTTCGATTGTTATTGTGTTAACGGAAGGCCCCACGGACAGAATTGAATTTGACCACGAATTCGTCATCAGGGTGTCCAACCCTATCGTTTGAGACCATTTTCGGCTCAAAATTCGAAAATTACAGACATTTAGGAAAAACGATATAGCACTCGTTTAAGTAGAACCAGCGCTCAAAAAATATACCAGCCTCGAAATGCTGATAGTCTAAGAGCCTGTGAACCCCAGACCTTCGTTATTTTATAAAGGCTGAAAACTTGTCCACTCAGGCTCCCAACATAGGTAAGAACGATGGACCATTATGAAGTTTGGGTTACCCTGGCTTTGGCAGGTAAACGGTATTAAAGGGGTGTAAAATACTGATCTAATTTCGTCAAATTATAAAGTGTGATTTTTTGATATTACCTTCAGAATATCATTAAAAATCACGTCATCAATTGCCACACACTTACTATAGTGGCAACCCCTTGCCAGACACTCTTAATGTTCATTAAATTATATAATTATGATTTCCGTCTCTTAAAGTCTGTTTTTAAAAAGATTTATTTCTTTCCAAAATATCAATTACAACTTAACAGATAAAGAATTGATAAATTTAACAGATTAAGATTTGGAGTGAGTCTAATGGAAGTTACTTCCTAACTGAACTAAATCTAATGTCCACTCTCAAAAGAAAGCTAAAAGTGCATAATTGCATGTCGACACTTTCGAGTACAATTCCTGGGATGGACCGAGGTGTTGACTGTTGACGTCTACAATTCCTAGAGAAGATGATCTCATAACTCTTCCCCGCTTAGTTTAGATAACGTCCTCGTTATCGCTTTCTTTCCTGGTGTTGTCTTCAAGGTCTATGCGGATGATCTTCCTGGGACTGAAGAGAACTTCGGAAATTCTTGCTCTGTTCTTTATAATTAGAATTATTCCGGTGATAATGCAACAAAGCAAAATACCACTTGTCGTTATGTGGATTATTTGAGATGTCGGTTGCAAATACAGGGGCTGGTCTTGAAGTTTTTCAGCTTCTTGGAGAATTGAAGTTGGTTCTGATAAATGTTTCAATTGAAGATCTACCTTGTAGTTGTAGTTCAATGGGAGATTTGAAATTTTTCCAGTGTAAATTTCAAAAATTGGTACTGTATTGTCAAATATTGAATTTTCGATGATAATTTTGCAATCGGAATTCAACAGGTTTGTTCCTTGGATAGATTTATTCGTAACAATTCCATGACAATCTTCAAGTGTTGTCTGTGGATTCTTGAACAGTGTAAGAAGCTGTTTATTCTTCAGAATGTGAATTATCTTGTAGTTATTTTCTATTAAAACAGTTTGGCACCGGTCTGGTGATGCTAGGGTACAAGTTTCTTTGACTGGTTGTTGGTGACATAGAACCATGGAACTGCCTAATCTGGAGTCGCATACTTCATCGGTCCAATACTCTTCATTCTTGATTTTGATTAAATACTTCTTTGGAGGTATTACAGCTATATCTTGGTTATTAGGTAAAGGGTACACTCTGGAGTAGTTTGCAATCAAGGTTTTGAGGATAGGGATTTTAAGGAGGAATGTAATGGTTTCATCAGTTCCTATGACAGAAATTTTCGCAAATTCTATTATTTTATACAGATGAACTTGATCAATTGGTGATAATTGCTGTGGTTTATAAATTCTTTCCAAATAAGTAACGATTAATTGAAGTTCTTGAAGTTTTATAATTTCTAAATTTGGTATTTCTTTCATTGCGAAACTAAGTGTTCTTTCAATCATTAGTAAAGTGTTTAATAGTTCTTCTGATTGTAGTATCTGGTATTCGATAATGATTCTAAATTCCTCAGTTGATTTGATATTTTCAAAAAGTATTTTTGTATGAAAAATGTTATTGTTCAACAGAGCTAAGTCTTCAGAATATCTCTGCGTTAAATGGTTAGCGAATGAAGTTAATTTATTTATTCTTTCAATTTCAGAATTTTTGTTTCGATGAAGGCTCTCTAAGTTTTCGTTAATGGTCTTGAGGTCATCATCATCTAGATTTCCGGTTACGAATTTAATTCCTTTTCCAATGAAATTTGCCAAGCCTCTTTTAATTTTTCTGTTGAAAAATTTATGTAATATTTGTTCGATTTGAACTAGATTTGATTTCAATTGAACATAAATTCTGTGAGATAATTCATCGATGGTACGATTTTTCTGTAGAGCAATAAAGTTGTAATTGAGTTGATCATAATTAATTTGTAAATTGGTTATGTTTATGAAAAAAAGGAAATTGTGGTAGTGGTCAAGAATTTTGGCATTACAAAGAGATTCTTCAAAGTATCCATTACTGATTATTTTGTTGACCTGAAGGGCCTGGTTGGTTGGGGTCCGTATCAGGAGAATTAGCGGTATCCTGAAAAGAACAAGTATTATTCCTTAATCTTTTGACTTTCTTGATATGAGCTGTGGTTTCTCTAGATTTTTGGGTAAGACCACTGATTTTATTTTGTTGTTGTTGATCGACTCTAACTTTTTCAAAAGGAGGGTCAGTTTTTCTGGGCCTGTTTCTTTCAACATAGACTTCTCTTTGTTCTAAATCGGGAGGGTCATTTCTATTCTCGTTTAATTTATTCAATGTTTTCTGTCCTCGTTCCTTATTCCGTTGGTAAATATGGTCAAAAAATGGTAATATTTCTTGTTTTCTTTTTTCATTATACTGTTCATAAACGGTCATGTTCAGATCAAATTCTGGTAGTTTTTCGTAGGGACCATAAAGTAAATTAAATGGAGAATAGCCGGTAGTTGAGTGTATTGATTGATTATAGATCAGTGTTGCAGTAATCATAAGATTTGAAGGATTTTCATTAGGGTTTTTCAATTTTAAAATTCGAAGTTTTTCCAAGATTGTAGAATGAAATCTCTCAATAGGAGAATTTGAACTTGGATTATTCACCGTTGTGAAGTGAAGATCAATTTTGTTCAATTTACAATATTCCGTGAAAGTTTTGTTGTGAAATTCTCTTCCTTCGTCGCAGACAATTTTTGGGGGATATTATGGTGCGAAAAATAATGACGTAATTTATTGAGGATTGTAAGTGCTGTACCATCTTTGACTAGATATGACTGAGCATATTTAGAGAAGAGATCTATTATAGTCAAAAACTTTGAATTTAGAAAGGAAAAAGTGTCTAAGTGGATTATTTCAAATGGTCTTTTCGCAAGAAGTGGACCAGAGAATTTCAATTTATAGGGATGTCTCTCGTATTTCGACTGAAGACATAATTCACATTTGTTGATTATTTCTGTTATTTTGTTTTTCATTTTTGGCCAATAGTACTCTTTTGATAAAAATTTATGACTTTCTGAAATGCCATTGTGATTTTTGTCGTGATATTCTGAAATGATTTCTTTTTGATTTTCTTCACAGGTAACATCCAATGAATAATTATTACTGATTACAAGTTTTGCAGAGTAATTCAATGTTTCTTTACAAAATCTGACGAGGGGTAAACGCAATTTATTGTCTCTGAAATAAATTCCATAAGATTCGTTTGGTCTCAGAATTTCTTTGAATAGGTTCGAAAAATCGTTTGTCATACAATTTTGTCTTATTGATACACAATACGTATTTTTTCCAAAAGGTTTAGTGTATTTCAAATTGAATTGTTCACCAATATTCATAATAATTCTATTGGGATAAATATTAACAGGTGTTTCCGTAATTGGGATAACTTTTCCGTTGTCTTCTTGAGTAGAGTGAATAGTAGCATCAGAGTTATTATCATATTTTCATGTTCCTCGTTTACAGGAGGGTTTTCATTATTTTGAGAGTTCAGAATGGTTCTAATTAAAGTGATTCGTTTTCTCGATTATGTATTTCAATTCGTGAAAGTGCATCGGCAACTTTATTTTCCTTGCCTTTAGTATGAATTATTTTAAAATCAAATTCTTCTAATTTTAATTTCCAACGTATGAGGCGGGAATTTGGTTCTTTAATTTTGTAAAGCCATACAAGAGGATTATGGTCAGTTTCGATTGTAAAACTTTGTCCAAAAAGATAGGGCCTGAAATGTTTTGTTGAATCGAGAATTGCTAATAATTCCTTTTCAATTGTTGAATAATTTCTTTCAGCCGAGTTCAAAGTTCTCGAATAGTAGGCTATAGGGCGGTTTGACTGTGATAAAACACTTCCAATGGCTACATTTGAAGCATCTGTTGTTAATTTAAAAGGTTTTTCAAAATCTGGGTAGACCAGAATTGGGGCGTTTGTCAATAGTTCTTTACATTGTTGGAAAGCATAAACATAGTCCGGATCTTGATAATTTATTTTTGCTCCTTTCTTCAGGCATTTTGTAAATGGTGAAACAATATGTGCGAAATTTTGTATAAAACGTCGGTAATAACCTATTAAACCTAAAAACGACTTTATTTCTTTAACTGAACGCGGTAGGGGATATTTCTCGATAGTTTCTAATTTTGATGGATTTGGCGATATTCCTTCAGGTGTTATGACATGTCCTAGGAATGCTACGTTTTTACTCAAAAATTCACATTTGTCGAGTTCAATTTTAAGGTTATATTCTTGAATTTTCTGAAAAATTAGTTTCAGGTGATAAATATGTTCTTGCAATGATTTTGAAAATACGACTACGTCGTCCATGTAAACAAAACAAAAAAATATGCAGGTATTCCTTGAGAACATTATCCATTACACGTTGAAAAGTACTCGGGCCGTTTTTTAATCCATAAGGCATTCGAAGGTATTCATAATGGCCATTGTTTACAGTAAATGCAGTTTTTTCTATGGATTCAGGATCCATTTCAATTTGATGAAAGGCCTTTGCCATGTCGATTGTAGAAAAATAGCAACTTTTGCCTAAGTTATCCAAAATCTCTTCTATTCTCGGTAAAGGGTATTTATCTTCGACGGTTTTATCATTAAGACGTCTGTAATCTATAACCATTCTATACCGTAAAACGGGGTTACTTCGACAGGTTTTTGGCATGTTTGTTGTTCTGTAAAGGAAACTATACGCTTGACAACCTTGGCTCCTATTCCATTGTAACAATTGAAGCCTTGGTTGTATTCACTAAAAAAATTATTGTGGCCCCACCCCCCCTTCACTTTTTTTTTTAATTTCTTTTTGTTGTCGAAGTTATCCCGGGTTAGGGGTAACTTCGACACCATGCAGAATTATGCATAAAATCGAAGTTAGCTTTCTCCAGGGTAACTTCGACACCGAAAAATGTAAAATAAATATATAATAATAATAATAACAATAATAATAATAAGAACACCGAAGACCTCACAGCTCAATCCCCCTGATACTTGCTATCCGGGATGAGTGAATGTTCCCCTTAGTAGGGAGTGTGATAGCCGATCGCTAGGGGGTGTGAAAAATCACACCCTTTCTACGCTAATAGGCTCAAGTCGATAATAATAATAATAGTAAATGGGTTGTTAAAAATAATAAAATCATTTATATATTTAGCAACTTTGGTAAGGCATATTTAGCATATAAATCTAAACTAAAAAACATCCTTTAACTAAACAAAAACTCTTAAATAAAGTAGGTACATAACACAAGTAAAAAAAATCTCAGCTTTTTGACGTAGGTGCGCGACATCTTACAAAAATTAGGTAAGTGTTACCTGAAACAACGAGGAAAAACAAAACTGGAAATAATAACAATAAAACAAAAAATATAGTATAATGATAATAATAGTGATACTCGTAACAATAAACAATAAATGGATAACCGAAAAAACACTAAAAAGTCAATTGTATGCAAAAAACATGCATGATATTATACGTGTCGAAGTTACCCCCTGTCGAAGTAACCCCGTTTTACGGTACTTCTTTTGACCTGATGCGTCTTTTTTCTTGTCAACGATCCATACCGGAGCACTATAAGGTGAAATTGACGGACGTATAATTTTGTCATCAAGTATTTTTGAATTTGTTCCTGAATAATTTTTCTCATGTGATGAGGGTGTCTGAAAGATTTTACGTAAACAGGTTCCTCATCTTTCGTTCGAATTTTGTGTTTGACTGTATTACTAAATGAAAGATCTGAATCTTCGTTATAAAAAATATTCTTGAATTTATTACAAATTTTGAAGATTTCTCTTTTCTCTTCAGAGTTCATGTGAGCAGTTCTTATATTTTTCGCAAGTTTAAAATTTTGATGTGTTAATGGAGGGGTTGATATTTCTGTTTCGTGAATCGATTTCACAGGTATTCTTTCTACAAAATTAATTTGTACTTCATTTTCTATTGGTTGAGAAATTGGTATAGTGCAAAATCCGTTCCTAGCATGAGCAATACATTCTGGAGTTGAAAATTGTTGAAAGTTTATTTCAGGTAGAAGGACATTTCCGTTTTCTATGGAAACAGGTATTTTAATAAAATTTTTTGCTTTTCATTACGCGGTTTCAGTTTGGACGATGAATATTCGAGGTTGAAAGGTATTTTTAGATCATTAATTTCTAATGTATGAGTTTTATAATCAATTTTCGCACCTAATCTTTGGAGATCAGAAGTTCCTAATAGAGCGTCAAATTTTTGATGCCAATCAACTACATGTAAATGAATATTTTCAAAAATTCCTAATTCGTATAAAATTGGTATATTTAAATTATTGTCTGAAGTGATTGTGTTTCCTAAGCCAGAGACGCTAAATTTTTCTTTGTATAAAAATTGGAAGAATTTTTCAAACGCGGGTTTTGAATTAATGACTGAATTTGTTGCTCCTGAGTCAATCAAAATTTTGAGGTCAATTTTTGGTAAATAAATGTAGGGCAATTTGGACTTAATTTTGACACAATTTAGATCTATGTTTCTGGGAATTCCAAGGCAGCTATCTGAAAATTTTCTTCTTCTGTAAGATTATTTTCATAGTCATCTTGAGAATTAACGTTTGGATCATAAAATTCTGATTCAAAATCTTCAGGATTTCCACCTTCGGATTGAACGTTAAATAATTCTTCGGAAATAAAATTTCTTGTCGGTTTGTTTTGTGAAAAATTTCTTGTCGAGATCGACTGAGCGGCAGGTTGCCTAAAAGTGTTTCTAGTCGAAATAGACATAGGAGTTGGCTTTTGTTGATTTTTGGACATACTAGAACCTGGTTTTGGTCCGAACACTTCGCGAGCTGTTGGGTATCCTCTGTTATTTGGAATTGGTGTGTTAATGCAATAAGGAAAGCCGTTTGGATTTCCAGAATTTTCAGAAGGAGATTGATGCTTATAATTCGTCACGAAATTTTGGTTATTCGTTGGTACTAGGTTAGAAAATTTTGAGCATTGCTTGGAAAGTTTGGATTGAAATTTTGATTCCGATTTTGAGCTTTCGGGAATTCGTGGTAATTACGAGTCTGATATGAATTTTGAGGTGAAGTACGATTATAATTTAGCTTTTTGGTTGTTCTTGAGATTTCCGCAGAAATTCGCAGTATTCCCATTCCTGCTTTCTATTGTCGAAAAATTGACATCTATTAATACAGTCTTCTAAACTAATGCAGTTGAAGTTACTAAGGTAAGATCTGTATGGTTCTAGAATACCTATTTGGAATGTTTTGAGTGCTAGTTTCTGAATATCTTGTTGTTTGTATAACAAATAGTTTTGGTCTCTTATGTTTAGGGTTAAATGTTGTAACAAATCGCTCAAATTTTTTGAAATCTTACTATAATAGTCTAAATATGTTTCATGTTTTTGTTGTACGCATTGTGATAAAGAGGACACTAATAAATCTTCATTGCGTTGATCTCCATACCTTTGCAATAATACCCTTCTGATATTGGGCCAATCAGAGGCATTTTGAAAAGCTATGAAGTCCCTAGCTTCATCTTTCAATTTTGATCTAATCGAAAAATTCAGTGCGTAAGTTAGATCTTGATTCAGTCTGCCTTGCAGATGCGTCAATAAATTATCTACTTCGTTTATGAAAATTGATAGATTTGTATCCTGTCAGACATTACTTCGATTGAACTGTTAAAGAAGCTTGGTTAGAATTCATTTTTCTTCTAGGGTAAGGTTGAAATCTACTATTTCTAAGAATATGTGAACCTAATTCTAAAGTTTCTGAATCCTCAGCAATTATCTCTAATTCTTGAGAAGAATTTGTATCTGTCATTAGACTGATAAAGGAAAAAGAAAAAAAATTGGATGGGTTTGAAGGACTTACACCAAGATTTGCATCCTATAGTGGGTTGTTCCTTCCTTCTTGGTCGAAGTGGGTAGGTTGATTCCTTCCGGGTTGAAGTTGGATTTCCTTCCGGTTGAAGGTGATGTTGATGGTGGTTTTGACGATATCGCACAAAGAGTTAAAACTCAACGGGAGTTCCTCGGAGACGTCGAACGTTTTCGAAGCGGAAACTAATTTTAGCCACTTTTCACTAAAACCCCGTTGCGATATCCTGTTCGCAGCGCCAATTATGATTTCCGTCTCTTAAAGTCTGTTTTTAAAAAGATTTATTTCTTTCCAAAATATCAATTACAACTTAACAGATAAAGAATTGATAAATTTAACAGATTAAGATTTGGAGTGAGTCTAATGGAAGTTACTTCCTAACTGAACTAAATCTAATGTCCACTCTCAAAAGAAAGCTAAAAGTGCATAATTGCATGTCGACACTTTCGAGTACAATTCCTGGGATGGACCGAGGTGTTGACTGTTGACGTCTACAATTCCTAGAGAAGATGATCTCATAACTATATGTAATTCTACTTACGTTATAGTATAAAAGCTGATTTTATTTTTTGTATAAAATACATGGGTAATAATAAGATAATGTTTCCTCATTAGCCAGACATTTTTGATAGTGCCAACCCTTTGCCAGACAAGCTTGTAGTTTAGCCGCAGAGCGAGCGCGAGACAGTATTTATGAGTGGGTGCGAGTGAGACGGCATGATTATAAAGACTTATGCAAATACATTTTTTGGTACAGATTTATATAATTAATCATTTAAGTGAATCTCAAAAACAAGAAAAGACATTCGATACTACAACTAAATTAAATTGTTAACAGAATAAATTGAAATTTTTAACAATTTTATTTAGTTGTAGCATCGAATGTCTTTTCTTCAGATGTTTTTGAGATTCACTTGAATGATTAGTTATGTAAATCTGTACCAAAAATTTATTTGCATAAGTCATTATAATCATGCCGTCTCACTCGCACCCACTCACATATACTGTCTCGCGCTCGCACCTGCAGCTAAACTACAAGCTTGTCTGGCAAAGGGTTGGCACTATCAAAAATGTCTGGCTAATGAGGACACATTATCTAATTTTTACCCAAGCATTATATATAAAAATCAGCTTTTATACTATAACGTAAGTAGAATTACATATAATTTTATGAACATTAAGGGTGTCTGGCAAGGGGTTGCCACTATAGTAAGTGTCTGGCAATTAATGACGTGATTTTTAATGATATTCTGAAGGTAATGTCAAAAAATCACACTTTATAATTTGACGAAATTAGATCAGTATTTTACATCCCTTTAATACCCTTTACCTGCCAAAGCCAGGGTCACCCAAACTTCATAATGGTCCATCGTTCTTACCTATGTTGGGGGTATGCGTAGACAAGTTTTCAGCTTTTATAAAATAACGAAGGTCTGGGGTTCACGGGCTCTTGCTCTATGAAGAAAACCATAGTCCGTGAATGGGCTAAAATACGGCAAGTTACGTTCGTGCAATTTGCGATTCGTTTTTTGACCGTCTCAAGGCAATAGTCACAGTGAAAGATGGTCATATCATGCCCAAGTGAATCGATTTTGAAATTTTTATTATTCTCACATGTTCCATACATAAAAATAAATTGAAATCATTTTCTAACCGAATTTATAGCCTTTTGGATAGGTTACACTAGTTTCCTATCTTTCCATCTCTATAACCTTTGTCCGGAAAGTCAGTCGTCACGTTACGCAAAAACATCGATCGAACAACTTCAGTTGCTCTATGCGACTCAAAAAAATCGCCATAGTTGCGAACATACATCTCGAACTACACAAATATCGATTCGAGCGTCGAATAAAGCAGCTCCGAACGTTTATCAGGCAAGGAAGGAAATTTCAGCGGCGTTCCCAGACTTCTTGCAGCAATATATTACGTTATTTCGTACTTGGCGCATTTTCATGGAGATTTTTGTTTCATAAATCAAGATAAAGTATGGGGTTAAGGCACGGTTAAATATTTAATTCCACCTTCTATGGTGCCTTGGCCGCCCTGATGTTTGGCTAGGGAATATTTAGAGACGATGAATTGTGTTTTGTTCGTTGCGCCGGTAGAAAGAAGTGTTTTTATGGCTTTAGGAAGTTTATTGTCGGAAAACAAGCTGGGATTCTTTGGCGGGCACCTCAGAGTAAAAAGTAAACCTAGAGATGCCTTTACCCATTTGTTAACGCAGCCATGTAGAATCTTTTTATGAACGCGAACAACATTCGGCGTTGCGAACTTGTGCCGTATCTTTATTCCGTATTAGGATAATTGTTCTAAAGCTCCCGTACTATGGTACTAAAAACTAGAGTCTGCTATAGGCGAATCACGCTAAGCGATACGCCCTCTGGTGACGATATGGGTAACCATTAATATCAACATATTTCTTTCATTTTTTCGATTTATGTGTATATTTTTCATTACTAATCATTTTTCGATTATGAATCCATTCAAACAGCTATTGTTCAGTTTCTCAGTGTTCAGTGTACAGGGTGTTTCCTAAACATGCGGCAAAAACTTGGGGTTGTTCCTTGGACTATTTTAAGCATGTTATGTCCGTTGATGATTTTTGAAAAACCTCTTTGTTTCGAAGATACAGGGCGAACAACATTTTTCATATTTTTAAAATTAATAATAGTTTAAATAAAAATGCGTACCGCACTGTGTTTACTGAGTAGGTACAATTTATTTTTAAATTGTTTAACAACATTCCAATTACTAAAAACGGCCAGTTTTTTGACTTAAAATTGATAAGTTCAGATGGTAAAGGAAGACAGATTAAACACGGTTTTCATTTGAATTCGTTTTTTTGGCTAGAGGTGGTCATTTTCAACAGTTTTTGTAGGTTAAGTTAAATTTTCATGTAATTTTTCATAATAAAATGTTATTATCTGAAATTTTGTTTCCCCTGTATCTTCAAAACAAAGAGGTTTTTCAAAAATCATCAAAGGACAAAATATTCTTAGAATAGTCCAAGGAACAATTCCCTGAATTTTTTGCGCATGTTTAGGAAACACCCTGTATATGTATTTCCATGCATTTCCTCAGGCTGGAGATGAAATTCGTGTTTGTGTAGAAGACAAATCGGGAAGTAAAGTGTAGATGGATCGACGAAAAGCCTTTCAATTGAAACTTGAAATCGGTAAACCAGGCATAGAAAATATGAAAGTTTGCTTCTTGCATTTTGTAGATGACGATTATTTTTTTGGAGTTAAGTACTGATTACACAAAACTTGTAGGTTAGATTCGTGGGGTTAATCGTTTAAAGATCCCAGTTCCATCAGAGGAAGTTTTGAAAAAGACTGCTGTGCCTTCCAAAACTCTTCCTGTTGGATCTAATATAAAAAAGGAACAACCTGAATGTTCTAAATCTAGTAGTAAAACTTAACTTAAAGACGTTGATGTCTAAACAAAGAAAAACCCACCGGCCTACAAAGAATACAAAGAATGCAATTCTGAAGAAAAAAGTACTGTTTGAATGTAATAAAATGATTTTGATTCAACTTTTCAACGACATCATCTTCGTCTTTACTTCTTACTTTGAGTAAAAATCATAATAAGGGTTTTCCAATAAGAGGTGTTATTTTGAATAGCCCGCTATTTCGGTAGATGTCACTTTTGAAGCTGTTATTTTTTGACATTTGACAAGAAGAAACTACGGCATTAATAAAAATGGAACGATGCACGTTTCAAGAACGCAATGAAATTATTAAATAATCACTATAAAAATGGTGAAAATTTGGCCGAGACGGTTCGTAAAAATCGAACATTTTTGGGTCGTCGTGAAGCACCTTGTCGGACCGCAATAAAGAAATTGTGGAAAGTTCTTGTTGAAAAGCCTCTCTATTTTCAACGTGTGACTGTTTGGTGCGGTGTATGGTCCGGCGGAGTCATTGGAACTTACTTTTTCGAAAATGAGGCTGGAGCAGCCGTTACCGAGAGATGACCTAATGTTTTTTTTATGGCCGAAATTGGATAGTATTGATCTGGACAACGTTTACTTTCAACAAACGGCGCTATGTGCCACACAAGCAACAAAACCCCATTGATCTTTTACCGAGATCTTGTGGTTTAACACCTGGCGACTTCTTCCTTTTGGGCCACGTGAAAGAGAAGGTCTACGCCAACAGCCCAGCGTCGATTCAAGACCTCAAAGATGGAATTCGTGGGGCTATCGAGGACATAGAGCAGCCACTTCGCGATTTGTTCATGGAAAATTCATTAAAAGGATATGATCCTATAAGCGTGGTCGTGGTAGTCATTTGCCTGATGTTATTTTCCACTATAAACGGCATAGCTTCTTATACAGGGTATCCCAAAACTCGACGTCAACTCGGAACCGGGTGAAAAGGCAAGTAATGCTGGTTGTCAAAAAAATATAGAAAAAAATCTAAGTTGCATGATTTTAAAATAATGGGCATTTAAAAAGACACGCACAATTTCATACCCTGTGACAGTCTTTTCGCTCCTGTTGCCACAAATATCAACTTTTTCCAATTTTTTTGGTGTATAACCTTGAATAATGTCTAAACTGTAACCAAAATTTGAATTCCAGCTGCTCTGGGTTTCATAAAAATAGGACTTGCTTCTCAGAAAAAAAAATCAAAATAAACAGTTGCCTAGTTTCAACTGACTGTATTGAAAAAAAGTACTACGCAAGTTTGGCATGTTTTGTCAAAAGTTGGCGCATTTAGTGAGGATTCCAAAATGATATTATACTTGTTAAATTGTAGCTGCCGTAGTTCAAATTTATTTTCGATTGCCTCTGAATACAGAACGCCAGATCCATCTTCCGGGAAAAAAGTTTCCAGAAAAAAAATTTCCAGAGAAAATAATTTTTCCGGAGAAATTTCTCTGGAAACTTTTTTTTCTGGTAACATTTTTTTCCGGAAGATGGATCGGACGTTCTGGTCCAATCTCGTGGTTGGCCCCTTCACCGGACTTGAATCCATTGGACTTGTTTACTGGGAAGCAGTTAAAGAAAAAGTGTATTCAAAGGCAATCGAAAGCGAATTTGAACTACGGTAGCTACAATTTAACAAGAATTATACCATTTTGGAATCCTCACTAAATGCGGCAACTTTTGACAAAACATGCCAAACTTGAGTAGTACATTTTTTTTTCCCAATACAGTCAGTTGAAACTAGGCAATTGGTTATTTTAATTTTTCTTCTGAGAAGTTAGCCCTATTTTTATGAAACCTAGAGTAGCTGGTTTTCAAATTTTGATTACAGTTTAGACAAGCATTATTCAAGGTTACACAGCAAAAAGAAATGTTGGAAAAAGTTGATATTTGTGGCAACAGGAGCGAAAAGACTGTCACAGGGTGTGGAATTTTGCGTGTTTTTTAAATGCCCATTATTTTAAAATCATGCAACTTAGATTTTTTTTATATTTTTCTGAAACCAGCATTACTTGCCTTTTCACCCGGTGCCGGGTTGACGTCGAGTTTTGGGACACCCTGTATATAATGAAAAAAATCCGATCATTTATATGAAAATGACATTTTTCTTCGAATATCAAAATAACACCTCTTATTGGAAAACCCTTTATTTCAACATACTGGAAACCCCATTCTCTTCTGTATCACAGCAAAACTACAAATATAAATTCCATCGGCTGACTGAAGATGCCATCCACGCCGAAACGCCTAAGGCCGCACCTACATTAGGTCCGCATTTCTCCCGATCCGATCCGATCCGAAGTTATCCGTCCATCGGTATCCGATGACGTCAGACGTGACTTCCTACACTGGTCCCGACGTGATCCGTTTACTGTCTACCGTTCTACAGCAGTTTTTAGTAGAAACTATTGCAGTAAACACGTGATAGCAAAATGAATGAAAACTGAAATCTGTTGAAGTTGCGTTCCAATTGATTCCCACAACTCAAATTTTATGTCACGATTGTAGTAAGCTTTCACCCTCTGGTCCCATAGATGAGGTTCATCTCTCACAAGCTGTATTAACAACTCCTTATCAATTTTTCCCGTCATTTTTTAAAAATTTGATTGATATTCAACTTAATTAACAGCAAGATTTAACTTTAGTACTTTACTAACCACGCGTCGAATTAGAAACGTCGGATTGGAAACAAACATGATTGATCGGCCGTCAAATCGGATAGTGTCGTGAGTCGTCGGAAATCGAGAATTCGGAAGCTTCGTTTCCATTGTAGGCACTTACATTAAGATAAAAGTGTTTGTTTTTCTTCCGACGTTGTCCGGCCATCGGACAACGTCGGATCGGATCGGATCGGGAGAAATGCGGACCTAATGTAGGTGCAGCCTAAATAGTAAAGCACAAAACCGGCCGTTTTTAGACCTGCAGCATCTCGCGTGATGAAGTCACGTGATACGCTTAACTGTGTCCGTTTTTCTTGGTAGGATGAGAAAGTGGAGGCGAGAGTAGGATCATTATTTTCGTCCCAAAGCGCTGAAACGGCAGATGTCGTCGCGTTCTTGCTTTGTTAAAACGAAATAACAAGGTGTTGCAGGGTTGGCAACGTAACAGACTGTTCTGGTAGGGCTGGTCTCGGACAGGATGGATTGTTCCTAGGTGTGTAGGAAGTTGTTTTAAGACGCGAGTCTCGTGTCTGCGTTTTGTCTTTGGCAATGTTGGGGTAAGGGGTTGCGAGAACTTATGGGTTCTACGCCACTGACGGGTGGGTTGAGGGGGATGATGAGGTAGGACTAGGACTCGGAATTTTCGGGATGAATTCATTCGAATATTCGTTTTATATTCCAATCATTCGAATATTCTAATCATTCCAATTATTCGTATTATTCGAGAATTGACATTGAAAGTTGTCAATCACACTGCAAATGAAAACACAATTCCGAAGATTTCGAAGTTTGTCTGAAGAAGTTGTCTGATATAGACACCGAAACGTTACATCATTACATAGTTGGACTATCACCAGTTTGTATGAAAAACGGATAAACATCTCGCACTTCGTTCAGAGTTCATGCATCGGAAGTAGGTGTTCGTAAGGATCCCAAGAGATGGCGTTTGAATCTGTTATTCTCACAGCTAGGCGACATTTCTTCAAATAAGGGAGCCTAAAATGCCTTTCAGACGGAGCTCCTCCATACTGAAGAGCCCATAATAGCTATCTATGAATGCTCTGTTTGATATACTGCCTTGCATGTATTTGTGTGTTGACGGGATTAGTTCCAAGGTGTGGGTTTACTATTGGTTCATTTTGAATCAATTAGTTTATTCTCTGCTTTCATCTTTTCATTTATTTCTGTTCTTTTATGTTACTGTTAGGCATCAATTTTTCAATTTTGCTCCTGACAACTAAGTGGAAAGATTTTCGCAGGAGCACTTCATCTTAATTAAAATATTTTCAATTATTTCTGTTGCAAAAACTCAGAGTGAAAACCTAAAAAGTTTTTCAGAAATACAGAATCCTCCCAGATTATATTTCAATCGATATCTACGTCTGTCACTGTTGATACTGGGCGGTCAACTGAGGAATAGCGATTTAAAAGAGAAATAAAAAAAAACTATCAAGTCAATTTAAATTTTTTTCTACAATTAATGTTCAGCTCTTTGGGAATTCATTTCCTGAAAGTTAGGCTGTCAAAATGTCCACCGTTTTACTGCTGGCACTCTAACCTCCAAATTTAGGAAAAACGCGTAGCAAAGTTTCTGGAACGATGGCTTGGATTTCCCGGCAGATATGTTCTTTTAACGCAATTAGAGTGCGGGGATTGTTGCAGTAGACTAAACTTTTGACGAATCCCCCCAAGTAAAAGTCGCAAGGTGTCAAGTCCGGGCTTCTGGGGGCCATGGAAGGTATCCACGCCGAGAAATAAATTTTCAGGAAAGAGCGCCTGAATAACAGGTAAAGACCGATTTGAAGTGTGACAAGTGGCTCCGTCTTGCTGAAACCAAGTGTCTCGATTGTATCCATCAAAGTCTTGAAGGGCTGGTTAAAAAAAATTGTTCAACATGTCAACAACGATCCACTGTTACTGCTCGGTCGCGTCCGTCTTCGAAAAAGTACGTGCCAATAATGTCTTGTGCGTGTATTGCACACCTAACTGTGACCTTCGGACTATGCAATTGAGTTTCATATTTCTGTTTTGGGTTTTCTGAAGACCAATGACGGCAATTTTGTTGGTTAAGATAGCCGTTGATACGAAAATGGGCTTCATCGCTTACAGAACGAACGTTTCTCACCCGTCCAGCGAACCATGGTGACTGAATTTCCATGAACCCCTCTTTCGTTTAAGATCAACCCCACTTTCCTATTCAAAACAATTTTAGAGCGATTTTAAATCGGAATTCCTTAGTTGACTTCCCCATTACCATTAAAATCCAAAAGCTACCAAAATTTCCTTTTGTTTCAATCACAAAAACTGCATGATTTTTATCATAACCATTAATTTTCCAATTGAAATAATGGTGTTTTCAACAGTTGTTATTAATAGTTCATAATTTAGATAATCGTTATTGCTGGTAAACGGGTATTATTTATGGTACGTATGTTTATTTATGGAATCGCGTGAAATACTCCACAGGTTATAACATAATTAGTGTAATAAATGATTATTATAGACAACAAAGGATTGCAAATTCAGATTTATATAATTTGCTGTATAGCCTTTGTAATGAAGACAACTATTCAACCGTGCGAGATAGAGAAAAATTACGGTGGTCTTTTTTCGAGAAACGCATTGCTCTATCGTCTTTGTTTTCGAGTTATAAGCCAAAATTAACATTTGGGAAATTTCTAATTTGGTCATTATCTCCGTTTCTGTTTGTGCTCTAAACATGAACCAAAAACATTCGAAAGACACTTTTTTGATAGGAATCTAGTGGCTTAATCTAATTTTTCACTCTTAGGTCAGTGGCGACGATAGTGGGGGCAAGGGTTAACCCAGACCCCCCTGTATTCATGCCCTAGGGATCGACAAAATCGTACCAATTCATTGATCTCTACCCTCTGGTCGCACCTGCCTGCCCCCAGCAACACCACTGTCCTATATATATATATTGAACGAGGAAAAAACGGTGATCATTTTCAAGTCGAAATAAATTATTGTTTCCATGAGAAAAAAAATTCATGTATTAAGTTAGGAAGGAAACACCTCAGCAAAAATTAGATTAAGCCAATGGATTCCTATCAAAATAGTCCGCATAATGTTTTGTTTTTAAGTTTATAGCACAAACAGAAACGGAGATAATGACCAAACCAGAAATTTCCCAAATGTTAATTTTAGCGTATTACTCGAAAACAAAAAAAAGACGGCTAAATGAGTGTCTCGAAATAGGACCACCGTCATGAGCCATTCATTTTTCTCTTTCTCGTACGGTTAAAAAGTTCAAGTTCAGGGATCACCAATTTTGGTCACCCTGTACAGTGTAACTAAAGGGTTTTTCAATAAGAGGTGTTATTGTGATATTCAAAGAAGAATGCGATTTTTCAATTTAAATGATCGGATGTTAATTTCATTACAAAGAAGAAGCTATGCCGTTAATAGTGGAAAATAACATCATGCAAATGACCACCACGACCACGCTTACAGGACCATATCCTTTTAATGATAATTTCCATAACCTGCCCTATGTCCTCGATAGCCTCACAAATTCCATCTTTGAGGTCTTGAATCGACGCTGGGCTATTGGCGTAGACCTTCTCTTTCACGTGGCCCAAAGGAAGAAGTCGCAAGGTGTTAAATCACAAGATCTCGGTGGCCAAATGTGACCACCTCTTCGAGAGATAACACGGTCCGGAAACTTTTCCCGCAAAAGATCAATGGTTTCGTTGCTTGTGTGGCACATAGCGCCGCCTTGATGAAAGTAAACGTTGTCCAGATCAATAATCTCCAATTTCGGTCATAAAAAATCAGTAATCATTTCTCGATAGCACAATCCATTCACGGTTACTGTTGCTCCAGCCTCATTTTTGAAAAAATAAGGTCCAATGACTCCGCCAGACCATAAACAGCACAGGTTTTATTCTTCCCAGCACTAACTTGTCGCAACAGCTCGATTTTTTCCACAAATTTCTTTATTTCGGTCCGACAAGGTGCTTCACCTTGACCCAAAAATGTTCGAGTTTTACGAACCGTCTCTGCCAAATTTTCACCATTTTTATTGTGTATTTTAATATTTTCAATGAGTGTATCGTTCCATTTTTATTAATGGTATAGTTTCTAGTTGTCAAATTTCAAAAGGCAGCTTCACACGTGACATCTACCGAAATAGCGGGCTATTCAAAATAACACATAAATGAAAAACCTTTCTTTAAAAACTTGCCAGGAAGAAAATGTCGGAACAGATCAATTTCAATACGTAGGAGGACACATTTGAAGTAGAATTCTAAGACGAAATCTCCTCAATCCTTGGTAAAAGGGCTATCACCCTTAAATTCGTAATAGAGAATAGGGGTGAGCTATAACTCAATTGAAAGTCTCAAACTATCAACGCAATCGCTCCGCCCACGCGTTGAAATATCTTGACCATTAGTCGCTGTCTTTAATAACTTAGTTGATTAAATAACTATTTTTGAGTCTTTGTAGAAGTTACAAGGGCTGACTATTTGAAAACTTGCCAGGCCATTTATGTCTCGACAAGGTTTTCAGAGATTATATCATCAAAATCGCCAATTCACAACTATGGATTTTTCTCCATCGCCTCAACTTAGAGAAAGAGGTTAAGGTTAGAATTATAAAACATTCATTTCGTAACGTCAGATGGCGTTCCTAAGGCTGAAAATATAAATTTAGGTCGTTTCTTCTGGAAAGGTTTCATCTCAGGGCGCTGTACGAACGCAGGAATCTGATGGAATTAAGGAATTGAAGGGAATTGTTCTGGATTCTTTGGACCTTATCTTACCATAATTAAATAGAAGTACAGTAGAGACTCGATAATCCGGATCAATTAATGCAAGGGATGATCCGGATTAATGAGGAATCCGGAATACCGCGTCTTACAATTTAGTAAAGATGCAATTTAAAAAAACGGTTGAAATAAATATGTATACGCTTATTATCAAAACCATAAAACAAATATGTTATTTGTAATAATTAGATATTTTACGTTTTCTACTGTAAGGGAAAAAGAATGTTGAACAATAGCTTTCTCCTGTATATCTTTCAGAAGCTGAATATCAGTAATTGCCATGAGTTATGGAATAAACAGACTGCATCGAATTGATCTATGCTCTAAATGCATTTGCTAACATTATCCCCGTCTTCGAGGGTCGAAAAAATATGTGCTAAAAGGCCTTTTCGGTACATATTTCAGTTTTGTTAATTTAATATCATTATGATCCACATGCTGTATCAAAGCTGTATGGTATGGAGGTAGAAATATTCCATTTCACTAATTAATTATTCTTGTCTGACTTTTTTTCTTATACCATTGTGCACTATTATATACCAAAAGAACGCCCGATCGTCGTCATAGAAATTGAGTTACTACAAGTTAGAACCGTACACCACGTATGCAACGATCGGAAATTCGGATTTTTGAGTCTTGCAATTCGGATTATAAGGACATAATACAATTTTGACGTCAATCCGGACTAGTAAATATCCGGATTATCGTTCTCCGAATTATCGAGTCTCTACTGTAAAAGGTTTTATCATCAAAACTCCAATTCACAACTATGGATTTTTTTCCATCGCTTCAACTTAGCGAAACAGGTGAGGGTTGAAACCTTAAGGCGTTATCGAAAACTTACTCATAGTTATTAACTCAATCCATTGGATCAAGTGACGGATCTACTCGGATCACGGACCCGGGTTCTAAGTTTACGAACACATCAGGTTCAAGATTTGAAGTGTCAGACGTATCTAAAGAGGCTATTTTGAACAGAACAAGGACATTTGACAACATTTTCATGATTGCACGTGGGTAACCTTTTCGTGGCTTCATTTTAGTTGCATTGCGTATTGTGTTTATCTATTTCGTGTGTGCATCTTTTGAATTTCATTAACATTTACGGAGCATATCATATGGTGATCAACTGCAAAATAAAAAAGGCCAATCCTGAAAAGAAAATGGAAATGTAGGTATTGAAACTCGTATCATGCATTTCTATTTCTCATTGCTTTTTAATTTCAGTTCTTTCAAATGGATACAGTTTTTTGGGCGAAGAGATATTGATCTGAGCAGCTGTTATAGAATGTGGGGTGAGCATTTTTCTACAGATCCAATAAAAACAAATGGAGAAGCACTATCCTGTTGAAATTTCCCTTGTTTTACAATTCCATTTTCAAATTGTGGTTTATTTTTGATTGTTTTGATAATTCGGTACTAATATGTAACAAAATTATCGATTTGTATTCAATTTCATTATAACATTTTTCGTGATTGATGATTTCTAATAAAACTATAGCAATACAATATCGCATTTCATTAATATAAATTCATTCCAAACAACGTTGAGATGAAAAATAACATCCTTATTACGAAGCAAAGCACTAGCTCTGTTTTATCGATCAGGGTGTTTTTTTCTGGGCTCGACGTCTAAATTTTATGTAATACGTAGAAATAATTTAATTCGAATTTCGCGCCCATTATAACAGTTTTCTGTATTGAAAAATTGATCATTTTCAGCGCCATCTATGTGTCAGAATTAATCATTTAACCCAAAAACGTCGGATTCAAGTTCTAGAGTTGTAGGGGCGTTTTCGATGTTTCTTTCCTTTATCTTTGGCTGGAAATATAAATTCAGGCCGTTTTTTCTCGAAGGGTTTCAGCTCAGGGCGTTGTCCGGACGCAGGAATCTCTGATGGAATTACGGAATTGAAGGGAAACGCTCTAGTTTCTTTGTTCGGGGGCGCGTATCAGGCCCGCTGCGTCCACAGAAAGGAGAATTGGATAACTGGATCTTGGGATGTAGTCTGAATTGGGTATTTGATGAAAGATGAAGAGAGAGAGAAACGGCGGAATCGGCAATGTTGTTGCTTTTGTCTGAGTGCTTATCGATTCCTTATTTATGGCGTTTTTGATGGATTTTCTGTTTTGTTTACGCGATCAAAGGGATTCAACACGATTGAATCGTTAGGGTAGTAGGTTTTTAGGAGAATGACGTTTTTCTGATGGAAAAGCGTGTTTATTGAAATATTTATTTCGTCGTGAATCGTTTGAGTTAACATCTGTTCCTTGAATGAAATGGTAGAATCATAGACAAACTAAAAAATTAGATGAGCCACTCGTATATGCCGCGCCATCTATCGGAGGAAGAGACTAATACACGAAAAAATTATTTTCAATTTGATAGTTAGATGTCGTTGCATTCATAGAAATCCTATCGAGAAAATAGTAAGTATGTAAAATCATTATTATCAAAAAACCTTTGAAGTGTCAACTGACACAAGGAGTGGTTTGACACGTTATTTTTGAAATATAATAAATTTCGATATGCCTGCAAGAGTGAAGACGTGCTGTGTTATTGGATGTGAAAATCGAGATGCAAGAAGGTAGTTATAAAATTTATATGTATATTCTGTTACCTATAAGAATTGAGCTACTCGTAGTTAGTTAGTTTTTCATGTATTGAATGAGTTTAGTAGGTAAATACTCATATTTTGTATTGTTGAATTCATTTATTTTTAGTTTTTGAAAATGTTTTCAATGCAATTATTAGTTTATTGATTAGATATTTATGAAATAAATCTGTATTTTCAATTGGTGATACCTATTTCAGTTAATAAATTTTTGTTCTATCCAGAATTTGATTATTGATCCTCATTTCTCGATTCCAAAAGAAAATCAGATGAAAGTTCGTTGCAGGTATTATTTTCATGAGAATAAATGTCCTCACTCATCGATAACTTGCACGAATCCATTTCTGATATCCTTTTGGAAATTGAATTCCAAAAAACGTTTTGCCTATATGGGAGTACCTACCGTTTCAAAATGTGCAATACAGAATTCTTTTTGCGGCAGCTTTACGATACAGATTCCTTTTTCAATTGAGGTTTTTTCACGAATTAGTAATGTTGTACAAAAACAGATGTCATTGAAGCTTGTTCTACTAGTGTCTCATCTATTCTCCGTTTAGTTAGTCTATGGGTAGAATCATTCAATATCCAGTTTTTTCATTATTAATATAAATCAATTGTTCGTTAGTCTCGCTAAAACTAAAAAACGGCTGAACGGATTTATCTTATCTTGGTGTTGAAATGTTTGTGGAGGTCTAGGGTAGGTAAAAGGAGAATGTATTCTCGGCCACAGAAACCACAACGATGGACATAATAGAGTGTGCTACGAAGAATGTCACTGGAATAATTTTAAAGGTTTGAATGTACTATTGTCAGATTTGAAATTTAGAATTCTCCCGAATAAACCGTAGATGAAGTGAAGTATAGAAACAAACGTAGATAAATATTAGCAGTTAAAATGCCTGCAAGAGGCAGAGGACAAATTTAAATCAACAATAACAAGCCTCATGCAAAATTTTGTGGTCATAGTATGAACAAAACCATAGAAAATTCAATTGGAATATTAAAAAAAAGAATCTTCATGTTTCCATAAAAAAATCGATTCAAGTGGAATTGATTTTGTTAATGAAGACTGATATACCTACTAAATTTTAATGCAAAATTTTGTGGCAAAATGTTAACAGAAACCATAAAAAATTCACATGGAATATCATCAGACCAATAGAATTCAATTTTTTTTATAATATATTTTTTACATATTTCATTATGCTGAGGTTCTGCATTTATACAGTGTGTTTGATCATGACTTAGCGATAATTTAAGGGCATCAAATATACCTACTTTTATCGAGAAGAACACCCACAGTGGAGAGTTTGCCCCCTCAGTTTTGGAGTGGACCCCATTTTAAATTTAATTTTTTTATTTTAGTTGACCCTTTCAAATAATATCGATTTCTTTGGAAATAGAGATGTGAAAAAAATGTTTTTCGAAAGATGATACTTCCACCTTTTATTAAAGTGGTACAATATGAACACATTTAACTAAGAAATGTCATAAAAAAATTCTTAAAAAAAATTTCACTGAAAAAATGTACTGATTTTCGTAGTTAATCCGCAATATTACAAGAACAGGCACATTGAAGTATAATATTTTTTCAATGAGCTAATACGCACGGATATTAGCTACAAAACGATATCAACATAATTTCTGTAAGTTACATAATTAGAGAGTAATTGTTGTTCGAACATGACCCTTATGAAAATTGATAAAATAAAATAAAACTACGGTACGGTACTTTCGATAATTTTGATGATAAAACAAACAAATGAATCATAAAAATTGCTCAAAAAGGCTGCTCTGTAGACAGGCAGTGGCCCTCATGACGATCGGTAGCAACAACAAAAGTTTGGGGCGCTCGCGTAGGGTCCTGTTCGAACAGCAAAACTCTCAAATTATGTAACTACCAGAAATGAAGATAGGTGTTGTTTTGTAGCTTATATCCCTGCGTGTTAAATCATTGAAAAAAAATTATACTTCAATGTGCTAGTTCTTTTACTATTGTAGAATCAGTACTTTTCAATAAAAATTTTTTAAAGAATTTTTTATGTCTTTTTCAAGTTAAATGTTTTCATATTGTTTTACTTTAAGGTTGTAGTATCATCTTTCAAAAAAAAATTTCACACATCAGAAGGATCTTTATGTCCAAAGAAATCGATATTATTTGGAAGGGTCAACGAAAATAAAAATGTAAATTTTTAATGGGAGCTACTCCAAATAAAAGGGGGTAAACTTCCTAATGTGGATGTTTGTGTCGATAATATTAGGTACATTTGATGCCCCTAAATTATCGCTAAGTCATGACCCAATACTGTGTATATTTGGTATCAATCTATATAAAAATTCGAGTTAATAGACTTATTGCTCCACCGAAGTACGAGCGCTCAGAAGCTCCTGCCTAGGGCTTCTCTTAAAGTTTTTCATTATTTATCAATGCAGAATTACCGAGGGGTCTATCACTGCGGAATTTTAGTGTACAAAATGCTGGAATTGGGAATGAATTACACGGAATTAGATGGAATTGCATGAATTTGATGGAATTTCATGGAATTTGACGGCATTTTAACGGAATTGTTTGGAATTGAGAAGAATTGAATGGAATTTCAATGGAATTGAACGGTATTCTGTTAACATTGAATGGAATTGAAAATGTGCAGAATTGAACAGAATTGTGAGGAATTGAACGGAATTGTAGAGAATTTAACGGAATTATGATGAATTTAACGGAATTATGATGAATTCAACGGAATTATGGGGAATTTAATGGAATTATGGGGAATTTTACGGAATTGTGAGGAACTGAATGGAATTATGCGGAATTGAAAAGAATTTTTGTGAATTTAGTGGAATTATTTATCAAATTGGAATTTTAGTTTACAAAAAACTGCCAGTGATAGACCCCGAGGGGTCTATCACTGCAAAATTTTAGTGTACAAAATGCTGGAATTGAGAACGAATTATATGGAATTAGATGGAATTGCATGGAATTTGATGGGATTGCATGGAATTTGACGGCATTATAACGGAATTGTTTGGAATTGAGAAGAATTGAATGGAATTTCAATGGAATTGAACGGTATTCTGTTAACATTGAATGGAATTGAAAATGCGCAGAATTGAACAGAATTGTGAGGAATTGAACGGAATTGTAGAGAATTTAACGGAATTAAGATGAATTTAACGGAATTATGGGGAATTTAATGGAATTATGGGGAATTTTACGGAATTGTGAGGAACTGAATGGAATTATGCGGAATTGAAAAGAATTTTGTGAATTTAGTGGAATTATTTATCAAGTTGGAATTTTAGTGTACAAAAAACTGCCAGTGATAGACCCCTCGAGAATTACCGTCCTGAGTTTGTCGAACTTATTCACTAACATCCTGTAGAAACAGCATGATATCATTGATCGCAATCATAAAATGGATGGAATAATTTGTGAGGAGGCGTAGACATTGAAGATAGCATATAAATATCACCTATTATGGTGATTTATACACGTATCCAGTTCGCAATACTAGAGAATATGAACTGCTAACCTTTGCCATTTAATACTCGTATTACGCTCCTAGCTATACATAACCTATTTTAAAAATCAATAAGTGTGTATGGCGCAGAATACGTTTTAGATTTCCCTGAAAGTTATCGTTGATTGAAAGCTAGTAAGCTCAGAGTAAGAAATAAACATAAGAGATGCCCTACGCGTGAATAGTACTGCATTGTAATCAACCGAGCATTAGAGTGAGATGAATAGTTATTTAATCAACTAGGTTATTAAAGACAGCGACTAATTGTCAAGACATTTTAACGCGTTCGCTCCGCTCACGCGTTAATAGTTCGAGACCATTAGTCGCGTGATTAATAACCGAATTGATTACAAGATTTTTCCGACGATCTCAACATGAATTGTGTATAAATTCTTGATTGAAATACATACTCATTATTTGATTAATGGGTTTTACTTTGGCCGTACAAACAGACATAAAATAGGTGGATTAATCAATAGTGGATAAAGAAGATTTATGCAACGATAAATAATAAATCAATAAAGTCATTGCTAAGATGCGGTATTTAAAACTTCCTTCAAACGAGGCATGCAGCTGTGGCTATCCAAAATACCCTATGAATGCAATGCGAATTTTTGTAGTTTTCGAGTATTTTGCCAGCTAGGTTTGAAAAATTCATATATTTCTATGCAGTAAGTATTTTGCAGTGTAAATTTTTTAACATGGTAGTCCTGTATGTTGTTTCAATGAAAAATTTATTCAGCTTCCTGAAATCACTGCAAGCTACCCAAAAAAGACTTAAAAGCTAGAACTTCAGTTTTCAGTAGGATGTACCAAAACATTCATTTTCGATTCAGAAATAAAAAAGTGTTTTTTAGCTTTTGCCTAAGTTTGAAAACTTTGCGGAGTGCTAAGCTACGAAAGTCATACGAAAAAAGGTACTTGATCGGACTTTTTTGTTGTAATCGGCTTTGGAAGGCGGATAGGCTGAAAATCATTGAAACTCGATCAAATTTGTTTTTCTTCTTTTTTTCATTATTATGGTAAATTGAACTTAAAAATGGAATTTTAAATTGATTTTAATTGAAATTCCTCTTTAACCAATGTAGCTCGTGTAATTTCTACAATAATTTTGGTCTTACCACTGATGGAAAATGTAAACATTCGTCAGAATTACTAGTTGTGAAATTTCCCGTTTTCAAACTCAGCCAAAAGCTAAAAAACACCTTTATTTATTTCTGAATCAAAAATGAATGATTGAGTACATACTACTAAAAATTGAAGTTCTAGCTTTCAAGCCATTTTTGGGTACCTTGCAGTGATTTCAGGAAGCTGAATATTTTTTTCATTGATCAACATTCAGGACGACCATGTTAAAAAAACTGCAAAATACTGCATAAAAAGATACAAATTTTTCAAACCTAGCTGGCAAAATACATTAAAAAGCACTCAAAAAGTCATAACTCGAAAACTAAAAAAAATCGCATTACAAACATGGGGTATTTTTGGATAGCCACAGGTCATAGGAATCTAAAAATAATTTATTGACGTCAATCGCCTAGACACCCTGTATAGTTAGAAGAATAAGAGTTTCTTCGTAAAAGGGGCATTTAGAAATGCTCTGTATTCGAAGCCGAAAACCATGGTCAAGTGGTAGTCAGGTAAAGATTGCGAAGATTCTTAGAATTTCAACCTCATTGAGTCTCTAAATTGTATTCTGTTTATTTATTTCGGAACAGTCGGTACAAAGGAACGGTATTATTTCGAAAAATTCTTGGAAAGCACTGATGTGTATATTTGAACTTTCAGCTGTTTGCATAGTCGAAACGATTTATCATTCATATTACTAATTTTTGAGAATTCGTCTTTCGTGTTCAAATAATCATAACTTCCATAGGAACAATTCGAAATTTACTAAGAAAAGTAAATGCGAAAGAAAAATGGATTTAAAAGTGAATCCAATACGACTAATACTTCCCAGAATTTTTAAATCTGAACAAATAATCTGACAAATTTATCATAGCATGAGTGCTATCACAAATAGTCAATTAATTTAACCATCAAAAAACTTCAATTTTTTCCGGTTTATTTTCATTTTTCTGTGATAACTAATATATTAACGAATATAACAAATGTGTTTTTGAAATTCAAATTATTTTCGTTCTAAAATACGCCTTAAGATGCTCCATACAAGAAATATCTCGGCCGTCAGATAAGTTCGAATATAAAGAAGATTTTGCCCATCAATTAACCTATCAGAGGTACTGAGACCTCACCCCTGCTCACAAAATTTGAAGTCTTTAGCTTCTTTCGTTTGAACTTAGACCTTAGAAATGGTCCTGCGTAAATCCTTGCACTTATTTGTCAGGAGCAAATTGGTTTTGAAAAAATTGTTGCCTAACAGTAAAACTAAAAAAGGAAATAAATGAAAAGGATAATGTAACGTTTCGGTATAGCAGAAAAAGTAGTAGTGAGTAGAACCCAATCGTTTGAGTCCATTTTCGGCTCAAAATTCGAAAATTACAGCCATTTGGGCAAAACGATATAGCACTCGTTCAAGTAGAACGAGCGCTCAAAAAGCAAAACAGGGAAAAATTCAAATACATTCATGTGTTTTTCAAGTAGATTCTCCTCGTATAAAATCAAGTTTTTTCGTATTCGAATAATTCAAATTATACAATAAGTAATAACATAAGATTTATTTCCGGTCTTCCTCATGTCAGTGACTGAAATTTGAATCAACTGCAGGCAAACTGTCTTTTAAATTGCCATGACGAAGACAGGTCGATGATGATTATGTCAGTTTAGAATCCTCCCACTACAAAACATCCAAGACAGGCTTAATACTCATATTCAATAAGCCCATCTTTGCCTCAGGCCTCAGGGCATGTCTAAACGATCAACAACACAAATAGGCAAATTGCAGCTCAAGTCACGAAATGACATATAATTTTCAAATTGTTAAAAGCGACTAAAAATATGCATTGTATGGGTGACTGGGCTATATTGAACACCTGGTGGCGATTATTCTATTTCTGGATCATGGCATTTTGAATTGAAAAGGCCTTAAATTAACTATCTGTTTATGACTATAATTACCTCGATAATAATCGAGGCAGTTTGACTATTTGGGAATTCCACCCTAAGTCGAAAATTTAAGAAAAGCCCTGAGCAGTGGACCTTTTGAGCGCTCGTTCATTGGTGGAGCAATAAGACTATTACCTAAAAATTTGATATGGGATTTGAGATTAATACCAAATATGTATATAAATGCAGTATCTCGGCACAATAGGAATTATATTCTGGAAATTATTCAAAACATGAAATATGTAAAAAATGAGTAATTTAATCACAAAAATTTAATTCTATATTTTTCATTAACAATCAGTATAGTAGTTTTCATTCTCAAAATAAATTTCACTCGAATCGGATATTCTGTTATGGAAATATAAAGATTCTTCTTTCAATATTCCAATTGAATTTTCTATGGTTCTTTTCAAAACTATGACCACGAAACTTTGGATGAACATTCAGAATATCGATCTCCATTTACAAAAAAAAATCACTTGAATCGGATATTTTCTTATGGGAATATGAAGATTTTTTTCAATGTTTCAATTGAATTTTCTATGGTTCTGTTCACACTAAGTCCACAAAATTTTACATGTGGCTTGTTATCATCATCTTGCATTTGGCCATAACATTTCATTCCGATTGGTTTCGTTTTTTCTGAGATATTGAGGAACAAAAATTTATAACGGCCATATTTTATGGAACACTGTACGATATGGCTGGTTAACGAACTCAACTGAGCCATTTGGGACCCGAACTCATTGTGAAAATTTCAAGTCTCCTGGAAAATCCCTTCGAAAGTTATTGTACTAACGGCTGGACGGCCCCACGGACAGAATTGAATTTGACCACGAATTCGTCATCAGGGAGTAGAACCCTATCGTTTGAGACAATTTTCGGCTCAAAATTCGAAAACTACAGACATTTGGGCAAAACGATGTAGCACTCGTTTAAGAAGAAGGAGCTCAAAAATCTTCTACATATAAAGGTGCTCCACGGTCGATGATAACCTAAGCGTTTACGGAGAACGAGAAATACAAAGAACGAGTATACATATAAATGAAAATGTGCGTTAATATTTCAAGACCATTAATCGCTAGATTAATGAACTAAATAGTTGATCACAAAATTTTCCCATGAATTGAGTATTCTTGATTGAA
The DNA here is from genome assembly GCA_013421045.1 of Propylea japonica. NCBI lineage: Eukaryota > Metazoa > Arthropoda > Insecta > Coleoptera > Coccinellidae > Propylea > Propylea japonica. The sequence continues at coordinate 55,076,189 of CM024243.1, forward strand.
ATACATTCTTACCGTCGACCTCAAAATAAAAGGTGGATTTAATGTATACGAAATTGAACGATAAATAATGTTGTATTTATGTTTTTTGAGCTCTCGTTCTACAAACGAGTGCTTTATCATTTTGCCCAAATGGCGGTACATAATTTTCGAATTTTGAATCGAAAATGGTCTCGAACGATAGGGTTAGACTCCCTTATAACGAATTCGTGGTTAAATTCAATTCTGTCCGTAGGGCCGTCCGTCCGTCCGTTAACACAATAACATTCGAAGGCATTGTCCTAGAGACTTGAATAATATTCTGAATGTTCATCCAAAATTTCGTGGCCTTAGTTTTAAGAGAACCATAGAAAATTCAACTGGAATATTTAAAGAAGAATCTTTATATGTATTCCCATAACAGAATACCCGATTCGAGTGAAATTTATTTGGAGAACGAAAACTACTATACTGAATGTTCATGCAGATCGAATCATCAGAACCATTATCAGAATTAAATTTTTGTGATTATTTATTTCTTGCATAATTAATTTTTTGAATAATTTTCAGAATATACTTTCGATTGTGCTGAGATTCTGCATTTATATATTTGGTATCAATCTCAAGTCCGATATAGAATTTTGAGGTAATAGTCTTATTGTTCCACCAAAGAACGAGCTCAAAAACTCCTTCTCAGGGCTTTTCATAAATTTTTTTATGAGCAATTATCAAGGAAAACTGGACACAAAAAAGCAATACGAGTAATTTCACAACACTACTGAAACCGAGACTGAAAAAAAGATTTTAGTATAATGCTCGGTATAATGCCATTTGTGTTTCTTGTGTTAAATGTAACTGATCATCAGAAGTTGCATTGATACCGTGTTTCCGATAACTATTTCGTTATTGTTATTATTTCATACGGGTAAATCGATGGCGAGATTAATAGTTTATACCTTGATAACGAAGTGAATTAACAATTAACAGTAAGTTAATCGACGTCTGAAACAATGAGGAAGTATCGTAAATAAATATGAAATTGATACTCACAGGTTATCTGAAATATTTAAGTATTGTTCTCTTTTCTCTAGGTATGTCTTCATGAAAAACATGAAGAATTCAAAGCATTTATAGCAGTACCATTAAATGATTTATTTCAACTGACGACAACAATGAATCATTCAACTTATTGTTGCATATAAGTATGCCTTTCTTTTCGAAGAATTTGAGTCTAATTGAACAAAACATAAAACAAAGAACCCATCAGCTAAACATTGATGATAGGTACATACTCGGGTACATATGTATAATTTCTTTGATTGGAAATCACTATTGAAGTTGAATCCATAAAGCATAGAATAATAGTAATTTTCCGTCGACCTCGAAATAAAAGGAGATTTTAATGTGTACGGAATTGATCATTAACGACCCATTTTAATGCTCAATTTCGGCAATTTTAATGTGCAATCCTCATGGCAACCGTTCACAAAGTATTCAGAAGCACTACGAAAAATGTCAAAACTCTACTGGAACATAGATACACAGATATTTCATTTTGTCAAATGTAAATCTTGTGCAGAATGGAAATGTATTTCAATCAAGAATTCATACACAATTCATATTCAGATCGTCGAAAAAATCTTGTAATCAACTCGTTTATTAATCGAGCGACTAAAGTTCTCGACCATTAGTCGCTGTCTTCAATAACCTAGTTGATTAAATAACTATTAATCGACTAGGTTATTAAAGACAGCGACTAATGGTCAAAATATTTTAATAATTTACAGTTCGAGACCATTAGTCGCCAGATTAATAACAGAGTTCATTACAATATTTTTTCGACGACCTAAATATGAATTATGTATGAATTCATGATTGAAATACATTCTCATTTTGCACAAGACATACATTTGACATAATAAAATTTCTATGTATCTATGTACCAGTAGAGTTTTGACATTTCTCTTAGTGCTCCTGAATACTTTGTGAACGGTTGCCGTGAGGATTGCACATTAAAATAGCAGAAATTGAGCATTAAAATGGGTCATTAATGATCATATCCGTACACATTAAAACAAATTTTGTTTTGAGATCGACAGAAAAAATACATTATGTGTCATTCCTAGTATTATTTGTCATAGAACAGAATGAATTCAAACGGTATTTTGGTGAGATCCGAATTTAAAAGTGTGGCTATCAATTATTCTGAAATGGTATGAGATAATTCGATACTCAAATATATAATAAGTTTTATGCGGGGTTTTATTTCATCGGAAGAAAATTTCACCCCATCATGGTACGAATTGTTTATGATCGTTATACCGATTTGGAAATTCACAGCGAAAACATACGATATATTGGGTGGGCCATCTGTTAGTTTTTTTTTTAACCATGAATTAAACACATGCATTGTGGAAAAAATTCATTAATTTTTATTGAAAATCAAAGGAATATTTATGCCATTTATGTGTGAAAAATCACATCATTCATGTGACCACCACGGCTCTTCTTACAAGCTTGCATCCGAACATCAAAATTTGCGATGACTTTTTCCAGTAAGAGCGGATCTGTGGCCTCAATTTCATGCCGAATATTGCGTTTGAGGTCTTGAATTGTCCGTGGGGCGTTAGCATACACTTTACTCTTCAAAAAACCCCAAAGAAAATAGTCCAATGGTGTCAAATCGCATGATCTTGCTGGCCAATTCACGTCAGAATTACGGGAAATTAAGCGTTCACCAAATTTGGTTTGCAATAAACCTATTGTTTCGCGAGTTGTATGCGATTTGACACCATTGGACTATTTTCTTTGGGGTTGTTTGAAGAGTAAAGTGTATGCTAACGCCCCACGGACAATTCAAGACCTCAAACGCAATATTCGGCATGAAATTGAGGCCACAGATCCGCTCTTACTGGAAAAAGTCATCGCAAATTTTGATGTTCGGATGCAAGCTTGTAAGAAGAGCCGTGGTGGTCACATGAATGATGTGATTTTTCACACATAAATGGCATAAATATTCCTTTGATTTTCAATAAAAATTAATGAATTTTTTCCACAATGCATGTGTTTAATTCATGGTTAAAAAAACTAACAGATGGCCCACCCATTACAATGCATCAGACAGAGAATTCTTCCCTCCAGTTGCACAGATGAATAGGCGAGATAATCAAGTGCGATAACTGAATGAATTCAACTGTCTTACTGCAAAAATCTAGTCTTGTCTCTCTCTTATCGCAGTATGTTAGGGAACCCGAACTACACGTAAAGAATTTTTAATTTGTCAGGCTGCCCGTAATACTCGATTCAAGTATTTACTGTTGCCTACCATACTAAAGAATTACGCTCCTCAAAACGATAAGAGAGAGACAAGACTCGAATAATGAAGTAGGACAACTGAATTCAGTGTGTTACAGCAAGTGATTGTCTCGACTATTCATCTGTGCAACTGGATTGAAGAATTCTCTGTCTGATGCATTGTATATCGTATATTTCAGATGTGATTTCCAAACCTGTATATCCCGCTAGTTCTTAAACCCATAAATAACACTTCTTAGATCTGTTTCTGACAGAAAATCAATTAGTTGAGAATAAAAGTAGTACCCTGCGAAAGAATTATAGCGTCCTTGTTTTACACCCCCAATTTCATATGCAATTATGCAGTCAGAGTAAATGTAAATTTTCAGGCTGTTTCAGAATAAGATGAGCAGAATTCGGGACCGGCCAAAGATAGCGGCCAAAATACACGGAAACACCCGAACGCCGGAACCAGTGGCGTACGCATCGATCTAGTTTGATCATATGAATTCGACGAGATATTGGAGAAATAGGTAAATGATTAGTGAAATGAAGTTTTAATGAAAATAAAGCAGAACTATTCGAATTGCATTCTAGTGAATTCAAACGTGACGTTCCGAAAGCGTTGTAGGTACCTGCATCAACAAATTTGGCAGGAACAATCTTCAGGACATTCATTATTTGATATCGGGAAAAAAATTGACTTCCGAGGGGGTTCAAGGGTTGAAATTTCAACCCTTAACATTCACGCCCGTTTTTCGAAGGGAAAGCGTAATCCTTGCATCGCCAAATTTAACAGGAATATTCTTTAGGGCGTATTGAAATCGAGAAAAAAATTTGACTTTCGATGAGTCTAAACCCCCATAATAACTGCGGTTGTCATTGGTTCAGCCTTTGGTTATTCCCTTTTTGTCCTAGAACGAATAACCAGCCCTCAGTTCTCGTCGCTTGAAAACGGTTTCTGGTTATTAATTGTCAATTGTCAAATACAAAATTCGATTTGCAAATGTGAATTATTATGATCATGCATCCCAAAATATTAATGTTTGAAACGTGGATTCAATGTAGCGATGAACATATGTTTTTCAGAATGTTCTGCTTGACAAAAAAAGTTATAGTAGGAGAGCTGGCACGAATTTTTGGGTAGGTATTTGAGGCAAGCTGAAAACTTGTCAGATACCTCTCCTATTATATCCCAACTCGGGATTGCAGATCTGGCTGGTGAGTAGCGGGGCTAAATCAACCCCTACATTTTTAATGGCCTGGCAGGTAGAAAGCCCTACCGAAATGATCTGTCTTTTTGGGAATCTTATTTTTTAGTTATAAGTAACACTCCATTAAAATTTCAAGCTGCCTCAAAAACATTTTTATAATTTTTTGCAAAATATTTTTGCACGCGTCTGGCAATGTTTCAACCCCGATTAAATTATTTGGCAGCTTGAAATTTTAATGGAGTGTTACTTATAACTAAAAAATAAGATTCCCAAAAAGACAGATCATTTCGGTAGGGCTTTCTACCTGCCAGGCCATTAAAAATGTAGGGGTTGATTTAGCCCCGCTACTCACCAGCCAGGTCTGCAATCCCGAGTTGGGATATAATAGGAGAGTAATCTGACAAATTTTCAGCTTGCCTCAAATACCTACCCTAAAATTCGTGCCAGCTCTCGGACTATTATTTGTTCTGGCAGAAATGATTCGAAGAGAAAATATTACGAAAAATATACATGAGGACACTATGCAATAGATGTAAATTCACATGTATTGATATCGCTGTGGTATTTGGCTACATCTCACACGTCACAGTAAAGTTTTTTGGGGATTGATTCAAGTGTGTCAAAGTGAACAGTTCAGAAAAACACAGTTTACTTATCTAATAACAATTATATTATTATCATAGTGATAAAAAAAGAAGAAAAACCAAAACTATAGCAAATCAATGAAAACAAGTAAGCATGAGTTTAAGTGAAACAATATTCTTTATACATATTGAAAAATCGAGTATCGAAAAGCTAGTCCAAAAAAAAATACGACCAGTTGAAAAAAAAGAACATCCTTTTGACATTATTAACTCATCACGGGGACCAATTTTCTGTTCATTTATGGATTGGAATAATTGTTTGTTATTTGGTTGGAACTTTCTTCCCACCCAGTTGATTAGTCAATCGCCAATCTTCGAATGAAATTCCACTTCTTTTGCTGAAAGATGTCCCCATAATTGAAAAAACGCAATGTGGCTTATGCACGACATTTTTTATTGAAGGCACTGATTCGACTTAATCTGCGAGTGGCGATTTCGGAAGTAATCGAACAATTTCGTAATTTTATTAGATGAAATAACTTTTTATTTTCTATATCAGAAAGTATTCGTCGTAGGTAAAAAACTCAAGATACGATTACCTTTAATTATAATAATAATAATTCATTTATCCATTTACATTAATTACAATCGCAGGGATGAATAAACTTTTTAACCCATCAAATGTTTCTTGGGGAGTCATGTAAATTTTAGTCCAAAAAGGGACACAAATATATACAGATTAAAAATGTATAAAAAGATAACATAAATCAGACAAACAACAAATAAATAAGTAAGGCCAGTCATCATATTTTATATATCTGAAAATCATCTTTCATGTATTCATGTATTGTGTAGTTTGCTTTATTCAATAGAACACATTTCAGTTCCCTCTCAGTTTTGTTCTGTTCAATGCCTTCATTTCGGATGGCAGCTTGTTGAAAATTTTTATAGCCAGGTGATTGACGTTCAATTGTGATACGGTGGTATGGTATGATGAAGTTGTTTTGGTTTTTAGTACCTATCATATTTGTGATTAAAGTTGTTTTTCAATAGTATCTCTTTATGTCTTTATTATCGTGAATGCACATAAAACAGGTAAGTATGAGAATGGGCGTCACGGTAAGAATTTTTTCTTTAGGGAATAGTTATGTGGTATTTACGAAAATAATTTCAAAATTGTGAGAAAACATTGACCTACAATTATAAGTAATTTTGAATTGATAAAAATATGTTTAGATGCGTCGCAATAAACTAGCAGAACGCATAGAGTAATCGTGTACGGTGTCGAAAATATTTTTGAAAAACCAATTTTATGTTTGGATTTCAACTACCCGAATCTCAGAAACAATGCGTCAGAAACCCATAGTCCATAGGAACTTTTCGTCATAAAATCATCTGAGCATTAAGATCCCGAATTTACCGTACCTTATTGCAAACCACCCTGTATATTGAGGGGAAAATGAGCGTAAATACAATTTGTCTACGATGTAAATGAGGTGAAATTTCAACACAAAATAAAAAAATGGAAGCAAGCCCTGAGCAGGAGCTTCTGAGCGCTCGTTCTCTGGTGGAGCAATAGGACTATCATCTCAAAATTCTGTATATGACTTGAAATTGATACTTTATATATAAACAATTAAAAAAATTCAATTCTATGGTCACACTTGAAAATTAAAATAATTAAATTTTATGGTTCTGATGATGCGATCCTCTTGAAATTTGGCATGAACATTCAGTATATCAATCTTCATACCAGGAATAAATTTCACTCAATTCAGATATCTTGTTATGAAAATATAATTGTTTTTTTCAATATTCAAATTGAGTTTTCTTTAGTTCGGATGATGCTATGATCTTCAAATTTTGCACAAACATTCAATATATAAATTTCAATTCCAAAAATAAATTTCATTTGATTCGGATATCTTGTTATGGAAATATAAAGAGTCTTTCCTTTAATATTCCAATTGGAATTTCTATGGTTCTGATGATGCTATCCTCTTGAAATTTTGCATGAACATTCAATATATCAGTCTCAACTTACAAAATGAATTTCATTTGAATCGGAAAGTTGGTTATGGAAATAAAAAAATTATTCTTTTCAATATTCCAATTGAATTTTCTATGGTTCTGTTAATACTATGGCCACAAAATTTTGCGAGAGGCTCACTATGAGCATCTGGCAAGTTGCTGCAAAATTTCATTCCGTTTGCCCTCGTTTTGTGTGAAATATTGAGGAACAAAAATTTTGAATGGCCACTTTTTATGGAACACCCTGTACGATTTTTCTGGTTAACGAACTTAACCGAGCTATTTGGGAGCTGAACACACCCTGAAAATTTCAAGTCTCTAGGACAATCCGTTCGAGAGTTATTGTGCTCACGGACGGCCGGACGGACGGCCGGCCCTACAGAATTTGATTTGACCTCATATTTTCCATCAGGGAGTCGAACCCTATCGTTTGAGACCATTTTCGGCTCAAAATTCGAAAATTACAGACATTTGGGCAAAACGATATAGCACTCGTCTAAGTAGAACGAGCGCTCAAAAACCACCCTAGACAGAGACAATAACAAAAGCAAACAGCGAAAATTTCCCCCTGAAATGTACGTTTCTCACATGGGTTAGGACAATAAATCAGGCTGTTTTCAATAAGGTAACATCGGTTACTTTGGCCCATGCGTTCAGGTGCATTGTATATCAACCCGACCTGGCCGGCCGTGAAGCTACCTAACGCCATTTTGTACGTACACCTGTACTGAAACGAAAAAAAACACGGACACACACCCACGCCACATTCTTAAGCTAGAAACCCGAAAATCTTAACCAAATTCTCTTGTGTCAACGCCAGTGCACGGATCGCTTCGATCGGCATCAAGAATGACACCTGCAGGTATACAAACTTACCTGCGTACTCGTCTAGGTTCGCCAAAACCGTTCCAAATACGATAGCACTAATTACACTTATCACTAGCATGTTTCCTATGTTTGTTCGCGACAATTCCGACACTTTTTATCGTTTTTTTCGTTAAAATACACACTGTTTTTTCATAGCGCACTACGTCAAACCCCTGGACGGCTCAATTTCCTTTGGAACTGACTTGACTGGTTCTGGTGAAAAGGTAGAGAACACTCGATCGTAAGGTGGTTCGCGATGGCGCCGCTAGAGGCGCGTCGGGCGTTCGGCCATAGACGGCGGCCGTCGTATCGATTAGTGCGTTCTGTGTGTGCTGCTGATGGTCTTTCAGGTCGGATTTTCGATTTCGCCAGTCTGCTCTCGCTCTGTAGATTTCTGCATTAGTTTGATTTGTTTTCAGATGGATCCTCTATTACTTCAGGGAATATGCGTTATTCATCGAGTTTTACAGGTTCTTGGAATTGAATACTTTGATGTAGATGCATCAAATTCAAATAATTTGAAGGTTATATTGTTTCGTTTTGGAAATCTTCTCAGGATTAAATCGCTCATTCTAGTTAAACGAGTGCTATAATATTATGTTTTTCCCGAATGTCTGTAATTATCTAATTTTGTGGAGATAATTGGTAATTGTCTCAAATGATAGGACGATAACTTTCGAAGGGATTTTCATGTAGAGTACGGTTCCCAAATGACGCGGGTTAATTTAGTTAACCAGCCAAATCGTACAGGGTGTTCCATAAAATATGACCATTGATAATTTTTGTTCCTCAATGTCTCAGACAAAACGAAACCAATTAATATGAACTTTCGCGGCCACGTGCAAGAAGCCTATAATAAGCCCCTTACAGAATTTTGTGTTACGGCCAAATACTGATGCTAATAGCATTGTTTAAACAATGCTGATAGCAAACCTTATGCAAATTTTTGTGGCCATAGTGTGAACAGAACCATGAAAATGTCAATTGGAACATTGAAGAAAAAAACTTCATATTTCCATTAAGAAATATTCCATTGGGTTGAATTTTTTTTTGTGAATGGAGATCGATATATTGAATGTTCATTCAAAATTGCGTGGCCATAAATTCAACAGAATCATAGAAAATTCAATTGGAATTTTGAAAAAAAGAAACTTCATATTTCCATAAAGATATATCCGACTTGAGTGGAATTTTTTTGTGGATGGAGATCGATATACTGAATGTTCATTCGAAAGTTCGTGGCCATAGTTTCAACAGAACCATAGAAAATTCAAATGGAATATTGAAAAAAAATCTTTATATTTCCATAATAGGATATACGATTCGAGTGAAATTTATTCTGTGAATAAAGACTGATATACTGAATCTTTATGTGAAATTCTGTGGGCGTAGTGTTGACAGAACCATAGAATATTCAATTGGAATAATGAAAGAATATTTATATTTCCATAGGAGAATATCCGATTTCGACTGAAATTTATTTTGAAAATCAAAACTACTGTACTTCATATCCATGCAAAATCTCAAGAGGATCGCATCATCAGAACCATAAAATTTAATCTTTGTAATTATTTATTTTTTCGACATTTCGAAAGCTCCTACTCAGGGCTTTTCCTGAGTTTTTGGATTCGAAGAGAAATTTCAAATTGAAAAAAGCATAAAGTTAAATAAAAAAAATGGCACGACCAATTCTCTTTTTAGCCACACAGTTGAATACCTTCCATTTGATGAACCACAACCTATTTATCCATGTGAAAAAATAAAGTAGAGGTGTGCGGGTCGAAAGAGGTGAGAAATATCAAGTTCAAAAGAGCATAGGATTATTTGCTTCTTAGATTAAAAATCGACAGGTGCTTGGATTTTCCTCAATGAGCATTCAAACAAGAATCATTAATGATTTACTTTATATGTTTGGTAGGCTGTATATTTTCAGTTACTCAATAGTTATTTAATCAACTAGATTATTAAAGACAGCTACTATAATGGTTAAGATATCGCTCCGCTCACGCGTTAATAGTTCGAGGCCATTAGTCGTTAGGTTAATAACCGAGTAGATTGCAAGATTTTTCCGACAATCTCAATATGAATTGTGTATAGATTCTTGTTGGAAATACATTCTCTTTTTGCACAAGACGTATATGTGACTAAATGAGTTTTCTATGTTTTTATGTTCCAGTAGAGGTTTGACATTACTCGTAGTACTTCTGTAACCTTCGTGTACGGTTGCCATAAGGATTGCACATAAAATAGCATAAATTGATCATTAAAATGGGTTATTAATGCTCAATTTCGTACTCAGTTAAATCATGTTTTAGTTTGAGGTCGACGGAAAATTATGTTATTATCTACAATCACCGGCAACATAATCGATCCACCCTAAAAATCTATGAAATTTGTTAATTCATAAAAATGTTATTTCAAGTCCGATTCGATAGAATTTTTGTGGATCACCAGTTTTGAATTTGAAGAATCCTTGAAGAATCCTTCCTTTATAACAATATCTCAATTTTTGTCGAAGATACAAAGTTTTCAGTAAAACATTAAATTTCGCTAAAGCTACAACAGTATACTGTACAAATTCAACCTAAAAATTAGATCTAATGAAAACAAACCGAAAACAAAGTCAAAAACATAACGTGTTTTCCGCCCAGACGCAAATAAAAGGTGCAATTCGTCGCCACGTGTCCTCATTAACGTTTTGAATAAATTAAAGCATTACTGGGATGCTGCAAATTTTCAAGAGTTGGTACGCGAGGTCCAATTTTCCTCCCAAGAGCATCCAAACATGTCCAATTGGGTTCAAATATGGGCTTAGAGCAGGCCAGTTGAATGCTTGGGTATCAATCTCTGTTAAATACTTCCTGGCAATCATAGCCACATGCGGTTGATGCGGTCGGGCATTATAAAGCATCAGCACGAAATCGTCTCCAATAAACGGTGCATACCGAACAACATGTCGCGCTGAAACTTCTCTTGTTTTATGTTTTCACTTAGTTTTCAGTTTATTTGCATAACATTCGGATTTAGGTAAATCTGTGAAAGTACTTTCATAAAGCCATAGCGAAATTGTGGAGTTGCTCTGAAAACTCTGTATCTTTAACAAAAATTGAACTATTGTTATTTATGAAGAAATAAATTGTCAAGAGAAGATGTGTCTTGATGATGAATGAAATAAGAAATCACACGGTGGAACAACTAGAGCACACTAGGTATGTTTCTGTTAGGGTAAAAAAACAGATTTTGTTTTACCCTGTATAAAATGACGTACCTAGAGTTTTCTTGAAATTCAAAACTGGTGATTGATTAAGGCTGAACATACCTACAATTGAAAAAGAAATTCTATTGAATCGGACTCGAAATATTATATTTATGAATCAACAAACTTCATCAAGTTTTGGAGTGGATCGATTGTTTTGCCGGTGAGTGTATTTTTCCTATTTTATATAGTTCATTTTTCTTCGCGTGTTCAGAACTTTTTTGAATATTCTCTTATGAAAACTTCGCTCTTGGAGAGACAATTTGAAGTGGACGTTGAGATAAAGCTCAGTTTTTAGGTTTATGGTAACCGGTTTTCTTTAAAGTGGTAGTTTGTGTCGAAGAAGCATGACGAGGTTCTCAATATTACAGTAAAAACGAATCATTTGACCATATCATGCCCTAATAAAATCAATTCTCATCTTGATCTATGGAGTACCCCATCTCAACCTGCCTATGGGTCAAAATAGGATAAAAGCTCTTTTTGTGTAAATTCGCATTTTTATAAACTTTGAGAATATTTGTTTTTTCCCTTTTGTTTCAATGTTATATAAGAAGTAGTTAATTCAAATAATGATATATTACTCTCACCATGGAAATATCAGTTTAATTATCAATGAAACCCCACCTTTCCCTACACAGATAATTAACACAGAAAGTTCGAATGATTCGTCAAAGTAACCCTATTTTGTTACGTCACTGAAAATCATGTTGTGAAGAATGAGGGGAAATGACACGCGACTTCATTCAATATTTTGAAAGGGTGTCTGAGAATACAGAGGGGTGGAAGTCAACCTTTTCATCATTGAGTTATGCTCCCCTTAGTATTGAATTGACCTGTGGTTCAATTGCATAAGTAAAATTCAACCAAACCATTATACGTTTGAAGTGTTTACATGAAGAATGTTGTTGACGAGATGTCATTACCAGTAGGTATTCTTGAGAATATGTGATGTTAGCAGTGGCGGATTAATCTATAGTCCGTTCACGAAAGGTTGAGCCGTCGGTTGGCCATGGAAATTTGGCATATTCCACTGTGTATATTAAAATTTAGGTTATGTTCTTGTCAGATTGATACGCAATGTTGTCAATATTGCATAGAGTTGTCTGATAACTCGCAATCTCGTCGAGCGAGGCCGGTTACATTCGGCAACGTTGACTTTATTTCACGTTATGACAGCAAATACTGCCAACTTCAGATAAATAAAAAAACGCCTACTATGTGCTCAACCTTTCGTGAACGGACTATATTTGAGGGTTACAAGTACAATACAAATATGGAGCCCCTTCTCAGAATACAATGCAGATCTTTATTGAATAGATAACGGCATGATTTTTTCAAAAGAATTTGAAGCAAGTTTGGCTATTTTTGATTTGTATTCAAAATGCAATACAATCAAAATATAAACAGTCAATATATAATGATAGTTACAGTTAGTTTAAAAAGGGTTAAGGTTCACTGTCAATTGGACCCCCTGACAGAGCTGTTCTGACCACACCCTTTACTGCTTGCCTTCCAGTTCCAGAGATATGATGAAATCTAATATCTGATGTGAAGGCTTCAACGAAGCTAGTTCCTCACTCATACACGTTTCTCGCCCAAGGCATTCTCTCCTTAGGCTCGCAATGCCAAAGAATTTCGTGACTAGGTGAATGGGGGTTTCTTCCTCCTTCCCACAGAATCTACACTCGTCAGTGGCCGATAATTCCATCCTCAACAGGTGCCTCCTGCGGTGACAGTGTCCTGTAAGAAAGTCAGTGATGAGGTGTAATTGCTTCTTACCAAGATCCAGATATCTTTTGGATTTTGCTGTTTCAAAGTTCCAAAGGAACTCAGTGGAATAATCAATTCTCCAGAAACTCCTTCTTTTAGGTATACATTTACCTATAACACTGAAGGGTTCTGGGCCAATGAGTGACATTCGTGCTCCCTCTTTGGCAAATGTGTGGGTCTCTTCATTTCCTTTGATTCCTTAATGGCCGGGAACCCAGATTAAAAATACCTTACCTTACCTTACTCCCAGATCATCTTGTGATCATGAGTCGATGACGTACGAGCCCAGTGCTTTAATATCAACTTGACTATCTGAGTGTATGGCTATTTCGCACTTCTGATAGTTTCTTTCTAGATTTTTTGCTAGACATATTTCTATAGCTAAGATTTCAGCTCATACAGGAGCCCAGCGACAGTGCACACTTGATACTTGGCCCGTATATCCCGGCGCCTGCTCCTGTAGAGGTTGTATAACATTTTATGGTATTTTCTTTGAGGTTATAGTTGGTGTATTCCCGTTTCCAGTCATTTCTTTTACTTAGCAATGTCTATTTAGTTTTTCTCAGTAAACAATAATGATAGCAAAATACTCAAAAACTAGTTTTCATGCGCTCAAGTAGAAACTTGACCTATTTTTTTGGCGATATTCAAGAAACTGATTGAGACATGTTAGCCACATGTATCTGTGAACCAGTCTGGGTTTGGATATTTTCAGCTTAAAATATTTTGGGGTACCCCGTCTTGCACGACCTTTTTGGTTGACATAACCGTCATATTTCTGAGCGCTGATTCTACTTAAACGAGTGCTTTGTCGCCCAAAAGTCTGTAATTTTCGAATTTTCAGCCGATAATAGTCAAAAGCGAGGTTCGACGCCCTGATGACAAATCCGTGGTTAAATTCAATTCTGTCCGTGGGACCGTCCGTCCGTTAGCACGCTAAATTTCGAAGGGATTGTCCTAAAGACTTGAGATTTTCAGGGTGAGTTCGTACAGGGTGTTCTCTGAAATATGGCCATTCAAAATTTTTGGACTATAGTATCAACAGAACCATGGAAAATTCATTTGAAATATCGAAATACAGAACCTTTATTTTTCCATAACAAGATAATGATATCCAATTAGAGTGAATGTATATGTTGTGAATGAAGATTGATATACTGAATTTTCAAGCAAAATTTCAAGACGGTCGCATTTCAACTGAAATTGAAACGTAGGTACTAATAATTTACCTACTCAATATCATAACTGAAGCGCACATTGAGTCCTTGGTCACTATCTACCATAGTCTTTTTCACTCACATTGGAACTAAAACACTAATTTGGGGTGATTCTGTGTATACAGGGTGTTCTGATTTGTTTCCAACAAACTGAAATGGGTGATAGATCACATCATTTTAAGCAAGAAAGTTTCAATGAACATGGGTCCGGAAATGCTTCGTTTCCGAGATACAGGGTGTTGAAGTTAAAAAAATAATTCGCGTTTCCTTTAATATGTTTTGACTGCTTCGAAATCCTTTCATGAAATTTCGTATACAGGGGTTTTTTGGGACGATAAATTCAAATTTGTATTCGATTTAGTTGTATTTTCTAGAGGGCGCTACCGGCAACCATTTAAACCAATGTAAACCGTTGCAACTTCTTTGTGCTACCCTGTACACCGTTTTGGACTTAAAAAAAATCGATTCTCTTATCCTTTTTACTTGAAAATGGTATACCTCATCGAAGTCACTAGGAGCAATCGTTTCAGAAAAAAATGCATTTAAAGCCAAAAAGTCCCAAAAAATTATTCCCATTCTGAATATTCTGTTTCCAGAAATATTGAGATGGTGGGATGCTTTACGAATACTGAGTTTTTTATTTTCTTCGAAGGTATGTAAAATCCTATTTCCCTGTAGATGATTTCTTCTTTGTATGCTTCGTCCGGGCCTTTGGTAACCAATACCATTTATTATTATATTTATTGATAAGCTATTAACTTAGTTAACCATAATTATTTTTTCAACTTTAACGCCCTGTATCTCGGAAACGAAGCATTTCCGTTCACTTCAGTTTGTCGCGAATATTAATAGCTCAGAAACGGGCTATTCGCCTTATTTTTTGATGGACCCCTCAGACTGACAGAATATGCAAATGTCTAGTTTATATAAAAGAAAATATTAACGATATTGCCAAGCTTCTGGGTGATTTCAAGTATGCTACCAGAAATGTTTCAACATTGTTAATCCTCTCAGCACAGAACCTCTTTGTATGATTCCTCCCCATATTTCCAAAGTATTAGATATTATGTAGAATGTACAATGAAGATAAAGCGATGCGGTTAACGACATTTTTCTCGAGAAAAGATGACAGCAATGTGTCATTCATTTTTCTCTATCTCAAAGGGTTAAAAAGTTTTAGTTCAGTAATCACCATTTCTGCCCGGC
Source organism: Propylea japonica (assembly GCA_013421045.1). Lineage (NCBI taxonomy): Eukaryota > Metazoa > Arthropoda > Insecta > Coleoptera > Coccinellidae > Propylea > Propylea japonica. The sequence continues at coordinate 55,091,607 of CM024243.1, forward strand.
CTGTATATCATTCAAATTCGCATCTGGCAAATCTACACCCCTTCCTACAAACCAATCACGTGATACCTTTCGTGACACACAATTTGTCAGTGTAATAGGCCCCTACCACCTACAAAACAATTGCAGCTGTCCGGTGACATCTGTGTCACCTGCAGGTGTTTAAATGGCAAGAGGACTAATCGTGCAGAGGTAGGTTCACTCAACACGATATATGTACTTGTCCCACCTGAGCCACGTGAATAATTGAAATTTCAACAACACTGAATTGATTTCACTTCATGTGTGTCGAATACACGAGGTGAACTCGTGAAAAACCAATTTCCCGTAAAATTTGATATGTATAGGATGAAGAAGATGAATAACTTTCAAGTCATCGCGGAATCTTCATGAATTCGTTTCAACTTTTTGATTACCACTTACAACACATCGTTAAGGTTAAAAGTATTGGCTAGCTTTGAATATTCAGTATATAAATCTTCATTCACAAAATAAATTTAACTGGAATCGGATATCTTTCTTTTCAATATTCCAATTGAATTTTCTATTGTTCTGGTTACCTGAGCTGTGCCGAAGCCTTGTGCTTGGTGCTTCGCGAATTTTTCGAAAGGGTTTAGTGCTTAATAATTCGAAAAAGTGCTCCCAAGCACTTTCAGGAATTACTTAGCACTAAGCCGTTCACCGTCGCGTGATTCAAACAGACAAAGAACTAATTTTTTTTTTCGTTTCACTTCTATAGATTACAAATACTGGTGTTAAAAAACAATCTCGCTGTATGTTATGGACTTTCTGGAACAAGTTTTTACGTTTTCATTATTTTGACAAGAAGAACAGATTGTCATGATGTTATGGCGGAATTTTTTTAGGAAAATTCGATGGAGCAATGCGATCTTTTTTTAATATACGATTTGCGTATCTATTATCATGATTTCAAGTAATTTATTGGCGACTATTTTGGCTACAGTTTGTTAACTGAATGAATGCCATATAGTGCTAAGAAAACCATAGGAAACATTTCCATCTAATTTGTTGACAAGTCACTAACGGTATAAAATAGAAAAAAATGGTATTCAAAAGAAATATTCAGAATTAAATTGTGACATAATAAAAAAGGTATTGTCTTAGAGAAAAGTTTTTAGATATCGCCGCGACGCCTGGCGTCTTGATTATTTCCACCGACTTGTATGCACATCTCTAGTTAACATTGACTTGTACCAAATATCTTCAACAGAATAAAAAAATACTCATCCCTTCTCGAGAAAAATTAGGTTATCAAGATAAGTGAAAAAAAAGTAAAGTGAAGGTTATTTTGCTAACCTAATTTGACCACGAATTCTCCAGCAGGTAGTCTAACCATATCGTTTGAGACAATTATCAGCTCAAAATTCGAAAATTACAGACATTCAAGCAAACGATATAGCACTCGTTCAAGTAGAACGAGCGCTCAAAAAGGTATGTACCTGAAGAAGAAAAATTTGATAGCGCCTTGATGCCTGGCGTCTTTATTATTTTCTCCCACTCTTACGCTTTCAAGTCAACATTAACCAAGATAAGTGAATCACGTTGTTCACTATGGCCACAAAATTTTGCATGAGGCTCATTATGAGCATCCTCCATGTGGCCGAAACAGTTCATTTCGATTTGTTCGAAAATTTCGAATGGCTATATTTTGAAGAACACCCTGTACGATTCGGCTGGTTAACGAACTCAGCCGCGGCATTTGTGAACTCAACTTAAAAATCTCAAGTGTTTAGGACATTCCCTGCGAAAGTTATCGTGCTTGCAGACGGTCGGAATTTGACCACAAATTCGTCATCAGCGAGTCGATCCCTTTCATTGAGATCATTTTCGGATCAAAATTCGATAACCATAGACAATTCGGCGAAACAATATTCAACTTGTCTAAGTAAAACGAGCGCACAGAAATATATTATTCGTACTGTTTCAAGCTAACTTTTATACAATCATACAAACTAAAAACGAACAATCTGAAAAAGTTTTGGTATATTCTATGCATGAGCATGCGTACTTTGAATCTTAATTCCGAGTTGTTTCCTTCGAAAATCATCGAATTATCGAAAGATGTTTTTTTGATATTCAAGAATGAAGCATTATTTTCTTAGCATAATATAAACTCAAAAGCTTTTGACCTCATGTCATTGCTTCTTTGAATTTCAGATTATCGTTTGATTACAATTTCGTTTTTCAAATTGTACCACCATATAACATTAATTGTCGAGTAGTTTCGTCCAATCTTTATCAGAATTTCCTCCACAAACATACGAAATAATATAGACATCCGATAATATCTTTATACTGATCATAAATTTCAAATTAAGGGATATTATTTCACTTTGTCTGAAAGTTGTTGGAAAGAAAAATATAAGAACGTTAGGAGGCTGCATCCAGCTCATTAGTTCAATATCAATATTTGTCTCTCTTTTCTCATTACATTCTGTTTATTTTAATTATCAGATTTCGCTGAAGGTTTCCTGTAATGAACATCTGCTAACGAGTAGCGAATGTTGCACAATATCTCACAATTATTGTATGTGTTGGAATAGGATTACTAGATCGCCAAACCAGAAAACCGGACAGACCATCATTCAGTTTGGCCGAGCGATGTTCCTTCAATTTTACAATTGGATTTTCTATGGTTCTGTTAACACTTTGGTCACGAAATGCATGAAGATCCGGTATATCAATCTTTATTCACAGACGAAATTTCAACGGAAATATAAAGATTTTTCTTTTCAATATTCCAAATGAATTTTATACGGTTTTTTTAATAATATGGCCTCGCAATTTTGGATGAAAATTCAGTATATCGAGCACTTTACACAAAATGAATTACACTAGAAACACCTAGTTACGACATATAACATTGTACACTTTTTAAAAACATCAAGATTTTACAAAGAAATCAAAAATTCTTGGAGCGCAGATTCACAACGCAAAGTGTGTGAACAATAGATAATAAATAGTGTGCAATATGCCCAAGAAATTTTCTCTCCTAATTATTTTTGTTACGTGTTAAACCTCTGTTTATTGTTTACTACGTAGTCTGAAGGACCTTAGGTCGATGGCCATTGCTTGTTGCAATAAAAGACAGCTACTACTACTACTACTACTACTACTATTTACTGCGGTGTCAACTGACGGTACCCTGAGCGTTCCGCGTCATTGACTGAAGAAGAAGTAAAATTTGCAAACTGCAAGCACGCTTTAATCGATGCGACAACAGGTAAACATCTCGCTACTTCGTTCAAGCTTCATGCTATGGAAAAAGGTTGTTCGTACGGATCTAGAGATGGCGTCTTCGCAATTTTTATACCTGCAAGAAGGTACCATTTCGTTTTAAGTTCCAAGAAAAACTTGTATCATTCAGAGCTATCCTGTGCTGATGAGTCCTAATAGTGACTAAATGGCCATACATAGGTGCTCTGTTTGATACTACTTCCTACCATTTTGCTTTGAACGAAGTATGTGTTTAATCGGTTAATATAATTTTTTGCCTTCATTATTTTTGAATATGCACAATGTTCTAGTATGTTATCATAAAACGATTCTGGGAGAACAAACTCTGAAGTACGAACTCCGAAATGAGGGCCCGAATCACAAAAATTAAACATAGGAATCCCCTAAATATTCTCCAAAAATGTCCTGTTGAATTGTATTACATACATTTCGGGGCACCCCTTCGGTAGTTTTTGTTGATCTAGGATTCGTTCGAGGACTAAATGAAGAAACAGTTCACGGATGTCTGACAAGACTTTTTATTTCAACATGTACAACTGACATTACATACAACTAATCAATATTATTCATAGAACATAAAACATGGAAACAATGCTGCAAATGAATTGTCCAACAGTTTTAGGGGGTGGGGTATTCTGAGTATTACCCTCGGCCCTACGAATTTTTTGGATCGATCATTCACCTTTATTCTTCAGAAAAAATTCATTACTGTTAGAATTGAACTATGTATTTATTTAATTTAGGTACTATTCGTATTCCTTTTTCACAATATACATATTTATGTTTCATATTTTTTAGAATTACCATCTCTAAGCCCGTTGGCTGGAACCTGGGACACCGTATAACAGATTTTTGATATTATGACTAAAGCTACGGTTTCCTCGGACAGATCGTCGACCGTCGCGTCCAGGCCGTCAGTCGCCGCGTTGTGACGGTTTTATCTAACCAATGCATTTCAGTGGTTCTGCTTTTCTAGCAATCGCATAGCTGGACGGCCCCTGAACGTTGAAGTTGGACGTCGCGACCGACGGTTCTGATCTGCTGAGATTAGATTCGAGCGGTGAAGTGCAGTTCAACTTCCAGTGTTAAAGGAAGTAAAGTTATTGTTTATGTTGGTAATTCGGAAACGGAACCTATCTCAATGTTATACAGAGCTTTTCTTCAGCAGAAATTGGACATTTTATCCTATTGGTACTTTTCATTGTGCTGTCAAATTCAATATAAGTCTAAACTTGTTCGAAAAGTTCAGTGGAAAGTCCGAAATACTCCCTAAATTTCATTTCATTTCCAAAGAACCTTCTTTGCACGGTAACATTGAAGGCACCTTCTGGATGACGTCTCAAAAATAATTCATCCACTGGCTTGTTTGGATCTTTAAGAGTTGCCATTATCAGCTCCTCGTCTTCTTCTTCCTTCAATAATAACAGAAGTATTGATTTTGTTGGGTCCACTTTCGATAATTTCTTCTTACAACTACAATAAGTAGGTATTTCACGTGCATATGTAGGCGATCCACTAATAATTCGAGGAAACCACTTCCGATGGCAATCGCTATTTTCGACAGCTGACAGATCGTCGACCGTCGCGTCCAGGCCGTCAGTCGCCGCGTTGTGACGGTTTTATCTAACCAATGCATTTCAGTGGTACCGCTTTTCTAGCATTCGCTCAGCTGGACGGCACCTGAACGTTGAAGTTGGACGTCGCGACCGACGGTTCTGATCAGCTGAGTTTAGATTCGAGCGGTGAAGTGCAGTTCAACTTCCAGAGTTAAACAAAGTAAAATTATTGTTTACTTTAGTTAATTCGGAAACGGAACCTATCTCAATGTTGTACAAAGCTTTTTTTCAGCAGAAATTGGACATTTTATCCTATCGGTTCCTTTCTTGGTGCTGTCACATTTAATATAAGTCTAAACTTGTTCGAAAAGTTCAGTGGAAAGTCTGAAATACTCCCTAAATTTAACTTCATTTCCAAAGAACCTTCTTTCCACGGTAACATTGAAGGCACCTTCTGTATGACGTCTCAAAAATAAATCATCCACTGGCTTGTTTGGATCTTTAAGAGTTGCCATTATCAGCTCCTCGTCTTCTTCTTCCTCCAATAATAACAGAACTATTAATTTTTTTCGGGTCCATTTTCGATAATTTCTTCTTACAACCACAATAAGTAGGTATTTCACGTGCACATTTAGGCGATCCACTAATAATTCGAGCAAACCACTTTCGACAGAAATCGCTATCCTCGACGGCTGACGGCCTGGACGCGACGGCCGACGATCTGTCCGAGGAAACCGTAGCTTTAACTTGACTATGATGTGACATTGTTTTTTCAGTTTTCTGCAACCTCGATATGTTAAAATTCAGTGAAGAAAATAATCATTTTATATCCATGAATGTCCTTTGAAATCATAAAAAATTTAAGAAAAGCCATGAGCAGGAGCTTTTGAGCTCTCATCCATTGGTGGGGCAATGAGACCTCAAAATTTAATATGGGACCTGAAACTGATACCTTATATATAAATGCAGAATCTCAGCACAATCGGAATTATATTCTGAAAATTATTCAGATAATGAAATATGCAAAAATATAAATTAATAAAATTGAATTCTAGAGTTCTGATGATGCGATACTATTGAAATTTTGCATGAACATTCAGTATATCAGTTTTCATTCACTTGAATCGGACATTATGGAAATATAAAGATTCTTCTTTCAATATTCTAATTGAATTTTCTATGGTTCTATTAACACAATGACCATGCTAATCTTCTCTGTATCATTCCAATGTATATGTACCGCCGTAGCTAGTACTAAATACCTAAACTACATTCACAAAAAAAAATTCTCTCGAATCGGATATCCTGTTATGGAAATATAAAGATTTTTTTCTCAATATTCCAATAGAATTTTCTATGGTTCTATCAACACTATGACCATGAAATTTTGGATGAACATTCAGTATATCGATCTCCATTTACAAAATAAATTTCACTCGAATCGAATATCTTCTTACGGAAATATGGAGTTTCTCTTTTTCAATATTCCAATTGAATTTTTTGTGGTTCTGTTTACACTGTGGCCACAAAATTATGCATGAGGCTAGTTATGAGCATCTTGCATTCTATCTATCTAACATTTCATTTCGATTGGTTTCGTTTTTTCTGAGATATTGAGGAACAAAAATTTTGAATTGCCATATTTTATGGAAAACCCTGTACGATATGGCTGGTTAACGAACTCAGCCGAGCCATTTGGGACGCGAACTCATCCTGAAAATTTCAAGTCTCTAGGACAATCCCTTCGAAAGTCTTGCTAACGGACAGCCGGACGGCTCCACGGACATAACTGAATTCGAGCACAAATTCGTCATCAGGGAGTCTAACTCTATCGTTTGAAACCATTTTTGGCTCAAAATCCGAAAATTACAGACATTTGGGTAAAATGATATAGCACTCGTTTACATAAAACGAGCGCTCAAAAAAGAATGAAAAACCTTATTCATTTTTTATTCAAATCAATAACATACAAAATTGCAATATGCAATTAATTATAAAAATATATCGAATAATATATCACATTTCACTCATATTGTTATAATATCTATATCCAATATCAATAATTCATTCTCACTTAAGTATCTAAGTCTTGGTCTTTGTATAGTTTTGAGTATACCGTCAAACTTTTGGTTGTTTTAAGATTCAACACAAACTAAAAATTTTTTTTCGAAAAATTCACCCTAAATGACGACTAGTCTAAGTGGAATATTTTTTCTACTATTTAAATAAGCTACGTGATTCTTTGTCAGTTAAATAATTACAAGAAATGTGTTAAGTGCGGAGTATCTTTGGTATTCAAGCAATTATTATTCTTGAACTTCAATTTTATTTCTTGTCTTTCTACATAACTGAACTTGTTGAACTGTTAGAAGCCTTTGAACCCATATTGTCAAACAATTTCTGCCACACAATACCAACTGAATGGAAATACATACTCAACCAAATACAGGCTGACCAAATTTATTGTTTACTAAAGGGATCTCGAGAACCATAGCAGCTAGAAGAAAACTGATTACTTATTATCATTCTAATTTTTCCTGACTAACTCAAATCTGAAAACAAATTTAACCTAGCTTTAATAGATTTTGAGCTATGAACGAAAATTTTGGAATTTGTCATTTTTGTTGATGATGAATAACTCTTTTGTTTGAACTCTTTTTCGAAATCTATTGTTATATTCTACAGGCACTTGTAATAAACTTGAAATATGATATGACTGATTTTTTGAGTCCAACCATTTTCGAGAAATGACAAGGAATTTTGATTTTACAAATTTAAACCATGGTCGAATATTTTTTTATCAACAGTAAAAACACAAGAGCTTTTTTTTTATCGGATAAATTTCTCTTTGCAACGAAACAGTTTTGCTAATCACTAATTTTACGAGAACAACTGACATGATAAAATCGCGACACCGAAGGTGGAGCGACTTTATCTGATGTCAGTTTTTCGAGCAAATTTAGTGATTGGCAAAACTTTGAGTTGAAGAGAAATTTATCTGATAAAAGAAAAGCTCGAGTGTTTTTTGGCAAGATAAATTAACGACAGAATATATGGATCAACAACAACAATAATTAAAACGATTCATCTTTTGGGTTCTTATATCATAAACAACAAAGTTAAATAATTACCACACCGATTCAAAATGAAAGCACAATATGTTCAAAATTCAAAAATCTGACAGACTAATTGACATATTGAGGAAGAGAAGTTTTTATCCGATAAAAAAGGATGCACCTTTTTTATCGATGTCAAAGTGACAATAACATTTCCAGGTTTATGATATTTAATATTGAAGTTAATTTATCTGGTTCAAATATTTTTGCTGATTTCAAAAATGTATCGTATGTCCCTATTCACATGAATATCAGAGGAGAAAAAAAATTCATTTTCCTGCTTTTCAATTCAGTTCTGAATTAATTATAAGTAGGCTGGCGTTACCATAGAGACAGTTGAATGCATGTAGAAATGTATTATCCTCTATGGATTTAAAACTCTATGATTGGAATAATCGATTGCTGAATAATTAACTCTGTGGTTAATTTGTCATCGTTTGTTCTTAAGATTCAAAATAAGTAATATGTTTATTTTCCCTTATGGTCCGAAATATTTGATATAACATTCAATTCAATATTTTTTCTTATCTCACTTCAGTGAATATGATATCGATGCATAGAACAAGTAATTATTTCACAGAAGAATTGAGTGGATTTCACGAACTATATAAAGCATATTCAATGGTTATATTAAGACCAGCCAACTTATAATTAATTCAGAACTGAATCGAAAAGCATGAAAATATATTTAGAGTCCGTTCACGAATGTTTGTTTATTTATCTTATGTTGGCAGTATTTGCTGTCATAACGTAAAATAAAGTCAACGTTGCCGAATGTACCCGGCCTCGTCCGACGAGCTTCCGAGTTATCAGAGAACTCTATGCAATATTGACAACATTGCGTATTAATCTGACAATAAAATAAACAACATAACCCAAAATTTTGATATACACAGTGTCACGGTGAAATATGCCAAATTATCATGGCCAATCGACGGCTCAAACTTTCGTGAAGCGACTATATTTTTTCTCTCCTGTAATATTCATATGAAACGGGACATATGATAAATTTTTGAAACGGATAAAAAAACAGTCGACCATAGTTTAGATTTGAAATATCAAAATTCCTTAATGACATTTCTCAAAAATGGCTGGACTAAAAAAAATCCGTCATATAATATTTGAATTAGTCTTAAAAAAGCGTAACAACAAATTTCGAATAAGAATTCGAACAAGCGAGCTATTCAGCATCAACGAAAATGAAAAATTCCCATTTTTGTTCATAGCTCAAAATTTATGAAAATAGGTTAGATCTGTTCAGATTTGATTTAATCAGGTAAAAAGAGTTCAAAATGTGTCATCAGTTTTCTTCTAGCTGCTATGGTTCTCGAGATCCCTTCAGTAGACAACGAATTTTGCCCACCCTCTACAGGGTGATCAAGACCTTTACCAAGAGATTTCAACCACGTATTCCACGTCAACAAAAAGTCCTTGTTCGTCATATAAATATTTCGAGAATAATTTTCTGCAGAAAGATATCCTTGCTGGTTAAAACCTTTATCCAGAATTACAGAAAAATAGGAAGAGCAGTGTCAAAGTTATTGATAAACACATTTTTTCTGTGACGGGAAAAAAATGTGACATTTTATATCTCTTGACAGGTCATAAAATATGACTTTTTACGAAATTACTTTTTTCCCTGTCAAAAAATGATTCTCTATGTAGCCGGGAAAAAAGTTTTCCCGGGGAAAAAAGTAATTTCGTGGTGGAGGTTATGTGTCTTGCACTATTAAATGGTCGTTCTTCCTGTCACAGAAAAAAATAGTGTATTATACACGGGAAAAATATTAGATTTTAGCTCTCGGTTTTTTGTCTCCCTCCGCTTCGCGTCGGGAAACAATATAACCTCGAGCTAAAATCTCATACTTTTTTCCCTTGTATAATAAATAACTATTTTTAATCAGAAACGGTGCCTCGTACGTCAAACAGGCGTGACAGCAAATTTGCTCCGAATTGATTAAGAATTTTCACAGTTTTATGGTTAAAAAAACCAGTGGCGTATCATTTTTTTTTCTGAAAATATTCAGTCTCGATGCAGTACGGATGAAACTGGTAGAATAAAAAAATAATTTTCTGCAGAAAGTTCTCTTTGATTGTTGGAACCTTTTACCCAAATTACAGAAACATTTTTTCTCCCATAATTTTAATACCCTGTACCTCGACATATGTTTATATGACAAACTAGGGCTTATTTTGTCATAGAATGAGTGGTTGAAATTTTTAGGTTGAGATCAGGATCATCCTGGTTTACAGATTTTCGTACTAGTTGATTTCCTTGAAAACCTTTTCGATCCTAACAGATTTTTGCCTAGAACACACAGGGTGTTTTGTAATTCGACGTGAATTAGTGAAGCATGGTCCTAGAATCTATTTTCCGAAGATATGTCGATTTTTCGACTTTGTTTGAGATTTTCTACTTCGTCATCAAAAATAATATATTTTGCGAACAAGACTTGACTCAAAATATTCGTAGAATATTTTTTTCAAAGCTTAGGAGATGGTTCCCATTTTTTGCGAAATACTATTCAATAAAAATTCCGATCCGAGATATACAGGGTCATAAACAGCTGCACCTGTTTTCCTCATAAAATCTTGCTGAAAGTTAAAATTACTCGAAAAAAGTTTTATGAACTTGGTGTACAGATGTAAGGAAAAACAAACAACATGGTCCGCTTCAAATCAAGAGTGAAATGGAGGATATCTGAATGAGTCGAAAAAGTCTGTTACCTATACTACGTTCACATATTAGTGAGCACAAAGTAAGCGATTGTTTATTTATCGGCTGTTGGCAGTATTAACTGTCATAACGTAATATAAAGTCAACGTTGCCAAATGTACCCGGCCTCGCCCGACGAGCTTTCGAGTTAGAGAACTCTATGTAATATTGACAACATTGTATATCAATCTGACAAGAAAATAACAACATAACCTAAAATTTTAATATACACAGTGGAATATGTCAAATTTCCATGGTATACATTGTGCTCAATAATATGTGAACGTAGTATATTCAGTTCTCCGACCATAGTTTTTGATTGCACGAAGAGGGGAAGTATTTTCTCAAATTTGTACCGGGTGTCCTAAATTCGTTGTCTAGTGAGGGGATCTCAGAAACCCGATAAGCTAGAACAAAATGTAATGAAGAAAAATTGATTACTTCAATGAATTCTACTGAAAAAGTGTCTGAAAAATGTTTCAGTTTCATGTTTATAACTTCAGTAATAAAGAAGATTTGAGAACTTTTCATTCGACGCCATTTTCCAATTTTCTCTAATAGCTCGAAAACGGTTTTACTTAGAAGGTTGCGATTTTCACCAAATGAATTCTCTCAAAAATCGAAACCAAAAATGTGCCACTAATTTTGTTCTAGCCCAGCAAACACAAAATACAGCAACTGTACAGATACTGCGTTACAAGTGCCACCTGAATGCAGCACATAAATTGTTGTATTAAAACTGCACAGTTTCTGTATTGATAATAATGCATTTCAAAGAATTCAGTATTTGAAGTACAGTTGCTGTACAGTTTCTGCGCAACAAAAATTAAGTGACTCGTGCGCAACCAGTGAAGTTCAGTAAATGTGCAGTAACTGTGATGTAATAACTGCAAAAAGTTCAAATGCTTGTTACCAGGTACGGCATCGTACGGACTCCGACCAATCACAACATGTCCCCATCGTGGGGTAGGTCGGAGTCCTTGCTATTCGGTATGCGGTGTCTTTACGTTAGGTTTAGATGCCACCATTTTATTGTTTAGCAAAGTGTAATAGTTGGAAGGTTGCGTAAATAAGATTGTGGAAATTGATATAATATTGGTTTTAGCACCTTATAAAATTATTAATTTTTGCTCCGTAACATTTCAATTGAACGTTTTATTGTTCGGTTTTGAAAGTGTGCAGTGTGCAATGATGCAGTCCTATCAAGATGAAACAAGGTAGAATTATTTTTTCTAACCTCATATTCCTCCTATTTTAGAGGCCATACGTAGGAACAAAAGCTGTGAAAATGCCACGCAGACTGATGTTGAAACAACAATAAAAGCATGGTTGAGAAAACCTGTATGAGGAGTGAGGGAGCAGCCAAACCCAAAATGTATAAACCTTCGAAGAAATTTATTTTGTTTATATTATATTTTTATTTATATATACATATTTTATTCTATATTTTGTATGAATATTCCTGTTTCAGTTATATATTTTTTTTTTAATATATAATTTCTTTTCAAACTAATTTTTCATTCACACCAAAACCGAAAATAATAAGATCAAGATTATTAAATTTTCAGTTTGTTTCAAAACTTTTACATATTGAATTCCGTAATCAAATTTAAAGTTGCTGAACACTACAAACTGCGTTTGGTGTGCAACCATTGTATAGCGTAGGTGCATTTCAAATGCAGCAAGGCTGAACAATTTTTGTACAGTTACCTACTACACAACCTCGCTTCAAATGAATTGCAGCAACGCTGCACAATGGCTGTATATGAATGCAGTTTGTACTGTACAGTGACTGTACAATTCAGCGGGACATATACGGTCCGTTTCGATATAGTTACTGCGTTACCATCGCTGCAGTGACGTGCAGCAACGCTGTACAAATTTTGTACAGTTCCTGCGTTTCAGTGTTTGCTGGGAGCTCATCGGGTTTCTGAGATCCCCTCACTAGACAACGAATTTAGGACACCCGGTACACCAAATACATAAAACATTTTTCGAGTAATTCTGATTTCTTTAACAGAGATTTTATGAGGAAAACATGTGGAGCTATTTATGACCCTGTATATCTCGAGTTTTCAGAAATTGTAGTGAATACTTTTTTGCAAGAAATAGGGACCATCTCTTCAGCTTTGAAAAAAATATTACTTTGGATATTTAGAGTCGAGTAATTTCCACAAAATTAATTATTTTCGATAACGAAGCAGAAAATTTCAAAAAAGTTGAAAAAGCGCCATATTTTTGTAACCATAGATTTTCGGACCATGCTTCACTCGACGCATTTTGCTGCAAATAATGTCTAGTATATCCCCTTGAAGAATCACCTCTAGTTACCAAACACCCCGTATTCATCTGAAAACAATCCAAATCACCTATATCTATGTATGGCTTGTTAGTGACAACAATTTTCATTAATTTCTCTTCAAAACTAGGTCTGTTTTGAACCCTTATTCACACCGACCTGTGCTAATAACAATTATTCAGAGTTCAAAGGCATTCTATTTGAAAAATTCGACTAAAAAAATCAGTAACAACTGACTTGATTCGACCTCTTAAAACCTTCCGTTTGACTCTCACTCTTCCCTAAATTAAAAAACAGACATTCTCGATCACCGAGAAAAAAATTGAGCAAACGTTTCAGCCTCTCTGGGTCTCTTCAGGCACGTCTAGCAGAGTGTACACCTCGTGCCTGGTGATGAGGTGTTCGGGGTGGTACATGTAAGCTGCGCTTCTTCTACGCAGCTCTTTCATGCCGATTTCGATCGTTCGTTTCGTGAAAAGTATGGATTTGTAGCCGTTGACGAACATGCCGATCAGTATGCAGCTTCCTATGAAGATGAAGCTGTAGGTCATCACGGGACAGGCTATTTCTGCGAAAGTCGTCCCTAGGTAGATCCATCGTCGTATCGAAGGTGTCAAGTCGTCGATACCCTGAAAATATAATTGTTAATAAGCAGAGGTTTAACGCGTAACATTGCAATGAATACAAAAGTAATGAAATTTCCTTCATTAAAGAGTTTCTACTAGATAAAACCAATACCCACCAAATTTTATAGAAAGAACAATTTCAAATTTAGAACGAAAAATATCTAATCAAAATTCTAATGATGATCAGGTACAAACAGAAAACCGTCAAGAACAACCAAATTTGTTGAACTTCATTCCTTATATTCCTGGCCTTTCAGAGAAAATAAGAAGAATTGGTTTCAAATTCAATATAAGAACTGTTTTCAACACACGACACAACATGATTTGAGATTCATTCTAACCAGAAAGAAACCAATGAATGAGACACAAAAATCAAAAAATTGTGTTTACAATATTCCCTGTATATGTGGAAAATCCTTAGACCTTCCTTTGTCTAAGGGAAAATCTTATACAGGAGAGACATCAAGACCATTAGAGATAAGAAAACGGGAACATAAGAACAACATCAAAAATAGGGACGTTAAAAGATCACAAATCGCTGATCATCTATGTTCAAATAGCGGAGATTATATGATGAACTGGAACAACACAAAGATCCTAATGACGGAACCTGATAATTAATTAAGGAATCCACATGTATATTGTTAGATGAAGAAGATAATTTGGCCAATTGTTCTGTTGGAATAGATCGTATTTGGATTGATTGAAAACCTATAAAGTTTTTTTAGAAATGCAGAATCCTCTTAGAATATATTTAAATCGATATCAGAATAATATTAATCGAGTGGTATCAAACAGAGCACCTATGTTTGGCCATTTTGTCCATATTAGGACTCTTCATCACAGGGCAGCTCTAAATGTTACAAGGTCTTCTTGAAACGAAATGGCACCTTCCTTTAGGTATAAATAATTAAATATACCGGAGTCATCTCTAGTTTCATACGAACAACCTTCTTCCATAGCATGAACCTTGAACGAAGTAGCGAGATGTTTATGCATTGACTGAAGCGTACTTGAATTTCGCAAATTTTACATCTTTAGTCAACGACGCGGATCGCTCAGGGTAACATCAGTTGACATCATAGTAAATAAACAGAGGTTTAACGCGTACATCGCCATGAATACAAAAATAATGAAAAAAGACAATAATATTAATCGATTGAAATCAAACAATATCAAACTTCGGAGCTAATCTCGTCCTCGTTCAAGGCAATATGCAAGGAATTGGTATCAATCCGAACACCTATGGATGGTCATTTCGTCCTTATCAGGACTTAACAGCACAGGATAGCTCTGAATGATACAAGCTATTTCTTGGAACATAAAACGGAAGAAGGTTGTTTGTATGGGGCCGGAGATGACGTCTTCGGTATATTTTTACCTGAAAATAGGTGCCATTTCGTTTTAAGTTCCATTCTATGTTTCTATCTCTATGTATCATTCAGAGCTATCCTTACTTCCATTGCTGGACCGCTGCCTCAAATTAGCCTTTTCTAAACCCATGATAAGACTCCGGTCCAACAGGTGTTAACCTTGATGCAATTTTTGCTAAGTTATCGGCTTCTTCATTTCCTTCAAAACCACATTCATATACTTCATTTTACAACTAATGTATTGTCATCTGGCTGACATCAAATGCATTCAGAGAATTTTCCTTAAAGATTCCTTTGTCTAAGGAATTTTCTTGTAGAGTTCTATTTTACCTATGGAGATGATTGGATTGGATGATCATAGATGGCGCTGACCGGGTCACAAACGTCGAGCGTTCATTACCACTTTAAATAGTGAAACCTCTCATGTTTTAAGTATTATTTCATATTACTTTCCTTCTTGGTTACTTCAGACATAAGGGTCTATATAATGTAACGGAGATTATAAGTATTTCATAGGATTTGTTATTTGTGTTGACAAAACTGCAATTTAGCTGATTTCTAGTTATTTTATTACATATATTAATCTGAAGAATATTCACCTCTAGAGAGTGCAATACTGGGTAAATTAAATCAAAAACAGCCCAAATTAATTAATTCAATTTATTTCCTGTCAATTTGCAATTCAGTTGGACAAAACAGATATAAATATAATGAATCCAGAAAAATTCATACTTCCGGAAAATTATCAGTATATCTGGAAACTACATAAGAAATAAAAGTCAAAAATTCAAAATAATCCTTGACCAGAAACTTTAGAGCGCTCGTTCACTCGTAGAGCAATACAATTATCACCTCACAATTTTGTATATGACTGAAGGTTGCTACTGAATATTATATGAATGCAAATTCCCAGCACGAATAGGATTATATTGTAGAAACTGATACCTGTGTAAAATGTCGATAACTAAAAATATCAAAATTCTATGGTTTTGATTTCACGATCGTTTGGATAATTTGCATGATCATTCACTTTGCAAATTTATACCTCCAAACTTGGTTTGATTTCGATCGAAAGGTATATCATGGCAATGTTAGATTTGTTTATATAAAGATAGACTTTTCTGTTTTAATTTAAGCAACTTCAACAAATTTTTGCGTAGTGCTTTGAATTGGCATTAAACATTTTACTGCGAAATTTCGGTTCGATCGATTCAAAAAACTTCTATGGTTCGATGATGCGATCCTCTTGAAACCCGGAATTATTCGATAATTAAATAAAAATAAAATTCTATGGTAATGCGATAATCCTAAAATGTTGCTTCTTCAAAAAATTAATTTCAATTCATTTGTCTATTAGACTGCAAATGAAAAAACACACAATTCCGAAGTTTTTCTGAGAAGGTGTCTGCTATAGACCCCGAAACTTTACATTATCATTTTCATTTATTTCCTTTTTTAGTTTAACTGTTAGGCAACGATTTTTTCAACACCAATTTGCCCCTGACAAAAAAGTTCAAAGATTTTCGCAGGAGCACTTGATCTTAATTAAATTTTTTTTGATTATTTCTGTTTCAGAGACTGGGAGTGGAAATCTAAAAAGTTTTTAAGAAATGCAGAATCCTCCCATATTATATTTCAATCGATATAAAAATGGTACTCTGTTCGAATTTGAATTTGGCAGATATGCATTTTTGCTTTTATCCCGTCATAGACATACAATATCTTAAAATATTCGATCTATGGAACACTTATTCCATTGTTTAAACAATACGATGAAATGGAATGAACAGTGATCATAACTGCTTGTGAGTTTTTATTTTTTCCGAAAAAAATATCGACTGTATCTAAATTTTACAGGATACTTTTTCTTCAGAATTGAACGGAAAACCTAAAGAGAATTTCATTTTTCGAAAATCTATTCTATGAAAACAATTTTTAAACGAAAATCATAGAGGGTTGTTATTTTCAACTTCTAATAATAAAGTTTTGAGATCTAATGAATTTGTGTGAGGTACATCTACTTATAGTGCTTCATATTAAGTATCTATAGTTTTATGACTCAGTGTTTTCAAGAAGCCGTAAAAAAAAACTCTCAACTCGTCATCGCCTTCCAGGAGTCAATTTCTAAAATAATTATATGAACTATCCCTACTATTTTCATCAAGAAATCATCTCCCAAAGCCCCTCGCATTAGTTTTCAGACACCCTGTATTCATTCTATCATACATACCTCTTCCAACCACATAATAGGATAGATCATACTCGGGAAGTTCCGCACTGGGGTCACATATGGAGCTTGGTCCACCTTCAAATTCAATTGAACTCTTACTTTAGCTTCTAATGGCACCCCTAGTTTCTGGAAATTATTCATTATTAAGAAGAGAGATTATTTTATTTTCAATAGGGATGTCCTGTAGTGAAAGGATTGTACAGGATGTTTTCATCTGTTATAATAAGTTCATAACAGAATATTATCATATTTTTTATGGACACTCACTGGTTGTACTAGGAAGTGGGTTCCATGTTTCTCCTTGCTTGGATTCAAACCCTCAAAAGGCTGGCTTAGACTAGGATCAGCTTTGTAGAAATGTGGGAAGGAAACGTACACTGGAGCATCTGTGAAAAAAAGTTTTATGTATATTCATATATGTACTTATATCTGAAGCAGTATAGTCTAGTAAATTAAGTATTTTTGTGAACGGTCCTATTTGTTTTTTGGGTCGCTGAATCCGAATTTGGGGTTTGACCCCCCCTCCCCTAAGAGGTAAGTTAACTTCAGAAAATGCAAAAAGGGTATAGCCGGGTTTCAATGGTAAATCTGCCCCCGCGGCCTTTTCGATTCATATTGAGGGGATCGATTAGGCACTGAATGGAAATAATTCAGCCAACTTTTCAGCTTTTTATCTCTAGTCATTTTTGAGATTTCTGTGAAAAACACTTTTTTCGATTTTATTTTTTTTCTCTTGTGATATCCAAAATTTTCGAATGGTGATTTTTTTCTGTCGATTCTTTGCTATTGAAGGAATAGACGTATAATTTTTTTTTGAATTTCAGCTGCAAAATCTATTTTTAGGAAAAAAAATAAAGTTTTTGTCATTTGTTTTTCGGTGTTCTTAAAAAGTGTCCACCGCCATTTTTTGACATAAAATGTCTTCTTTGGCCCTTTATACCCTGGAATTTTTTCACATTCTTAAAATTGGTGGAACATTTTGAAAAAAAATTAAAACTGTTTGAATTTTAGGATTCAACAGATATCCATCAAATTTTGGAACCGTTGTATTCATATTGGCTTCCTGAACAATATTAGTGAAAAAAACAATTGGCGATCTGTTTTAGTTTGGGAGATATGGGCCCCCAAAATCCGAAAAATATTTCACCTGAAAGTCACTTTTCTCACTACAGAAACACTGGATTACCGCTTTATTAAGTTCAAAGCCTCTCTGAACATTTTAACATGAAGATTTGATTCATTTTATTTCAGATATATCCAATGAATATTGTAAAAACATCGAAAAAATTCTAAGGAAAGCCCGCCGTTTCTTATGGTAAGTTTGGCACTACCGCGAATTATTTCGCGCAAATATGACACGATGCATACCGGTAAATCCCGCTATCATTCCTAATTGCACTCGCTGAAAGACGCGGTAGTGCCAAACTTACCATAAGGAACGGCGGGCTTTCCCTAGAATTTTTCGATGTTTTTGCAACAATTATTGGATATATCTGAAATAAAATGAATCAAATCTTCATGTTAAAATGTTCAGAGAGGCTTTAACTTTAATAAAGCGGTAATTCAGTGTTTCTGTAGTGAGAAAAGTGACTTTCAGGTGAAATATTTTTCGGACTTTGGGGGCCCATATCTCCCAAACTAAAACAGATCGCCAATTGTTTTTTTCACTAATATTGTTCAGGAAGCCAATATGAATACAACGGTTCCAAAATTTGATGGATATCTGTTGAATCCTAAAATTCAAACAGTTTTAATTTTTTTTCAAAATGTTCCACCAATTTTAAAAATGTGAAAAAATTCCAGGGTATAAAGGGCCAAAGAAGACATTTTATGTCAAAAAATGGCGGTGGACACTTTTTAAGAACACCGAAAAACAAATGACAAAAACTTTATTTTTTTTCCTTAAAATAGATTTTGCAGCTGAAATTCATAAAAAAATTATACGTCTATTCCTTCAATAGCAAAGAATCGACAGAAAAAATCACCATTCGAAAATTTTGGATATCAAAAGAGAAAAAAAAAAAATCGAAAAAAGTGTTTTTCACAGAAATCTCAAAAATGGCTAGAGATAAAAAGCTGAAAAGTTGGCTGAATTATTTTCATTCAATGCCTAATCGATCCCCTCAATATGAATCGAAAAGGCCACGGGGGCAGATTTACCATTGAAACCCGGTTATACCCTTTGCGAAAATTTTGGACTTTCCTCAGTTTGTTGCTAATTGTAATAATTCTTAAACAAAGCATTTTAGCGAAAAGAACATACCTACAGTTCAAAATTAAAGTAGTGCTAATACATTTGTCAATATCTGAAATGAAATAATAAAAAAATAAGAAAAGCCCTGAGCAGGAACTTTTGAGCGCTTGTTCTTTGGTGGGGCAGTAAGACCTAAAATTTTATATTGTATTTGAGATTGATACAGAATGAATAAATGCAGAATCTCAGCACAATCGGAATTTTATTCTGGAAATTATTCAAAAAATGAAATACATATATAAAAAATAAATAATTATAAAAATTATTTCTAATGGTTGTAATGATGCGATCCTCATAAAATTGATTCAGTATATTATAAGTTTTGATAAAAAAAATAAAAAAAATTTCACATGAATCGGTTATTCTGTTATGGGAATATGGATTCTTCTTTTCAAAATTCCAATTGAATTTCTATGGTTCTGTTAACACTATTGCCACGAGATTATGAGTGAACATTCACTATATCGATCTCCATTCACAAAAAAATTTCGCTCGAATCAAATATACTATAAAAATGCTTCCTCCAATATTCCAATTGAATTTTCTATGATTCTGTTAACTCTATGGCAACAAAATTCTGAATGAACCTGCAGTATATCGATCTCCATTCACAAAATAAATTACTAGAATCGAATATCCTCTTATGGAAATATGAAGTTTCTTTCTTTCAATATTCCAATTGAATGAAGAATTCTTTCTATGCAGAAAAATGTAAGTTTATAATTGATCAGTCAGGTTTCAAACAAATTGTTGATGAGTATACAAGGATCACCGAAGACAGTTCCACCCTCATTGATTATGTCATAACTAATGATAGATGTCTAGACCACACTGTTCACTTGACTCCTAAGTTGTCGGATCACTCAATAATATCTATTAATTTGGGATCCTTGAATTCTTTTCTTGTCAGTACTTCCATAACTAAACGTTTATATAATAAATATATACCCGATGAATTTCAAAATGAACTCAGAAAGTGTGGTTGGGATAATACCCCAACTGATGTGAATTTACTGGCAGACGGTTTCATTGATTCTATACATAAAATATTTTATAGTATGTGCCCCAAAGTTGAAATTGTCGTTAAGAACAAGGGAGTATTGCAGTGGTTGAATGAAGAGATTAGACAGCTTATGAAAAAACGGGATGCTCAATATGAGAGGGCAATTTTTACACGTTGTGGCGATCAATGGAACATTTATAAAAAGTTGAGAAACGAGGTAACAGCGAAGCTAAGAACATCGGAAAAAAAGTACTATTATGATATAATAAAGAATAGTTCGAATGAAAATATTTGGAAAAATTTAAAAGCTCTATTTTCCAATAAAGTGGTTAATTCTACAGGTAATGTAAAGTTCAAAAATAAAATTTTAACGAGAGCCTCTGAAATATCCGAGGAATTTAATGAGTTTTTTGTCAGTAGTATTGATGACATTGTGTCAAGTACGATGAAAGCAAGGGATCCTTATCACTATATATCTGAAATTGATGAATGTGCAAAATTTTCAACATTTACGAAGATAACAATGAAACAACTAAAAAATTATATAAAAGACATAAAAAAAACTAATGGTCCTGATGACATAACAGCTGATATTTTTTAAAGATGCATTTGATGTGGCAGGCAATCGTTTTTTAGACATTGTTAACGCGTCACTTGAGAGCGGTATTTTTCCCGAATCTTGGAAGTTGTCCACTGTCATACCTATTGAAAAAGTTCCAAATGCAAAAAATTGTGAAGAATTTAGAGGCATTCATACACTACCTGTTTACGAAAAAGTTCTTGAACTAGTAGTTAAAGATCAATTGATGAAATATCTTAATGAAAATAATGTTCTCATAGACGATCAGTCAGGTTTTAGACCTAGACATTCTTGCGAGACTGCCATTGTGGATATTTGTGATGAATGGTTGAAAGAAATAGATAAAAACAACATCGTATTGGCGGCATTTATTGATCTTAGGAGGGCCTTCGAGACAATAAATAGAAGATTATTACTGAAAAAGTTGGATAAAATTGGAATAAGGGGTACTGTTATGGCATGGTTCACAACGTATTTGACTGACAGATCACAGAGAGTCAAATTCAACAATGAGCTATCTTCGAACAAGGGAACTGTACATGGCGTGCCACAAGGCACAACGTTGGGGCCAATATTGTTCTTAATATATTTAAATGATATAAAAAAACATCTTAAAAATTGTAAAATAAAATTATTCGCTGATGATACCATGCTGTATATAATCGGCAGGAATATCAACATTTTAAGTTCCTTACTTAATGAAGATTTAGAGTTGCTGAGTGATTGGCTCAACGACAATCAATTGAAGATCAATTTTAATAAATCGTGTTATATGATTTTTGGAAAGCAGAACACATTGCGAATCATTAATAAAGAGAGAGTTGTAATCAAAGTCGAGAACAATTTGTTGAAGAACGTTGACTCGATCAAATATCTGGGCATTATACTCGATGGAAGTCTCGATTTTGGACTTCATGCCGGTTATTTAACGAAGAAACTTGCACAGAAGATTCAGTTCATTTCTAGGATGAGTAATAAAATAGATATGAAGACCAGATGCATGTTATTTAGGTCCATCGTTCTGCCGCATCTTGATTACTGTGCATCACTCTTGTTCAATTTGAAGTCTAATGCCATCAGTAGACTGCAGATAGTTTTAAATAGAGGTATGAGAATGGTTCTCAGATGCAATAGAAGAACACCAATAAGATCAATGTTAGAAGCATTGAATTTGATGACAGTAAGGCAGAGAATTAAATTCAAAACTTTAGATCTTATTTACAAAATTGAGCATGATGTGTTGCCAGGTTACTTGTCCAGGAGGACTCGGTATGTTTCTGAGGTTCACCAGTATGGCACCAGAAACCAAAATAGTTTTTTTGTTGGGACATATGGTACTAATTTGACAATGGGATCCACTCTGGTTGGTGGTTTCATATGCTACAATAAGTTACCCAGTGCACTGAAGACCTGTAGCAGATATGCTACCTTTAGAAAATTGTTAATTTCTTATGTTAAGGAGCAATACTTTTAGTTGGTTACTTAATGATATTCAGAATTTGTAACTAGTATTTATTACTAAATAAAGATTATTATTATTATTATTATTATTATTCTATGCTTCTGTTCACACTATGGCCACAAAATTTTGCCTGAGGCTTGTTATGAGTATTTCCCATTTGGTCGTGACATTTCATTTCGATTGGTTTCGTTTTTATCTGAAATGTTGATGATCAAAAATTTTGAATAGCCATATTTCATGGAACACCCTGTACGATTTGGCTGGTTAACGAACTTAACCGAGCCATTTGGGACCCAAACTTATCCTGAAAATTTCAAGTATCTAGGACAATCCCTTCGGAAGTTATTGTGCTAACGGACAGAATTGAATTTGACCACGAATTCGTCATCATCATAATTCTATCGTTTGAGACCATTTTCGGCTCAAAATTCGAAAATTACAGACATTTGGGCAAAACGATATAGCACTCGTTCGAAAATGACAAACAGAAAATGCTTTGTCTTTAAGGAGGCTACCCTAACAACTTTCTAAACATAGATAAATTGAAAATAGTAATCATCGAAATGAATAATCATCCCAGTCCGCCTGAAGAAGGTTCTGTGAGCCTATAAATTGAAGATTGTTTCATTTCGATGATAAGTATTTTCAATTAATCTGTGTTTCAAAAATACTTTAGTTTAGTTTCCCGAAAACCATTAACGGTGAATATTTGTTTTAGTTAATTAATTTAAACATATTAAAATAGATGAAAAAAATTGTGTCATGAGTTATAAATCTTACCAAATTGACAAGGACTAATATTTTGAAGCCCTTTAGGTGGACAAAACTCGTTTCCAGGACAGTAGCACTTATTATCAGGGTTGACATCTACTGTTTCGAATGCATTGTCAGGTGGCGAGTATATATCAGCTTTTATTCCTGAAAACATAACTTGATAAATATTCAAATGACTGTTATTGAATTTCTGATCAATAACAAAAAAATTATGAAATGTTAGTTTTGTTGTTTAAATTTCCACTTAGAGTAGGTATCTTGAAATTGAGCATTATTCGTTAATATCAGTATTGAAATATGAAATTTTGACCCGATCAGATTTTTTGTTTCGAAATAATTTCTTCAATTGAATTTATACTATAAGCTCTATGAGCATCGGCAGCAAGTATTTCATCATTCCATTATACAAAGTGAGAGTTATTAAATGTTCTACCTATCTACCTGAAGGGTCTTTACTCTTTTCAGCATTTATTATGTATACCTGCAGGGTGTCTGTGAACAAATGCGAGGGAGTTGATTACTCTATGAAAATAAGCAGGAGTTTATATAAATTTTATTTCGAAATCGACCTGCCTTCCAAGATACAGCCTTTGGAAGGAGATGACGAGTTGACAGTTTTCAATTTTTTTAGGAGTCCTAAAAAATACTGAGACAGGAGAAAAGAGGGGTTTTCTATGATACTTTCTACAATTTTTATTTTTTCCGAATGAATTATCGACTGTATCGAAATTTTGCAGGAAACTTTTTTCTACAGAATTGAATGGGAAACCATAAGATAATTTTTTTCTTCGAAAATCTATCCCAGGAAAACAATTTTTGAACGAAAATCATAGGGGGTTGTTATTTTCAATCCCTCACAATAAAATAATGTGATCTGAAAAATTTGTGAGTACGATCAACATAGTGCTCCATAATATGTATAGTTTTATGACACAGTGTTTTAAGAAGCCGTAAAAAATTGAAAACGGTCAAACTGTATCTTGGAAGGGGGGTCGATTTCGAAAAAAATTCATATGAACTACCCTTGTTTATTTTGATCGAGGAATCATCTCCCAAAGTCCCCCGCATTTGTTTACAGACACCCTGTATTTTTTTAAAAAATTTTTGGTCAATGTGAGAGTTCATAATCCTGAAGATTCAATTTTAAGAGCGTCCATACAAGAAATGTGTCATTCCATTAACAGTCATAAAAATGTTCATTACTACTTTTCATAAAAAAAATCATATTGAGATTACTCACCATTTTTACTTGTCGAACCTTTATATTCCAATGGTAATATTCTACATAAATCCTTATCATATAAATTAATTATGTTCGATTTCGTTAAATCCCTTGGGGGAAAGAATGACCCTTCACTAGCCTTCAAAGAA
This sequence comes from Propylea japonica, assembly GCA_013421045.1. Classification (NCBI taxonomy): domain Eukaryota; kingdom Metazoa; phylum Arthropoda; class Insecta; order Coleoptera; family Coccinellidae; genus Propylea; species Propylea japonica. Next base: position 55,116,222 of record CM024243.1, read on the forward strand.
TTGCATGGTGGTGATTCCCAGTATGGTATTTTATTTATTCCGTTCACTTTTTCTAACAAACCGAAAGTTTGCATTCCATTCATTCCTGTGAACATGTTGTGCACTTCGTCCAATGTACCATTTCTCTGAAAATGATGTTTAAGTGTTTTTTATTTGTGACCAAGGCCATAGCCAGAAAAAAATTTCGGGGAGGGTCCACCGATTGAAGGGGGGTCCACCGAATGGCAAAATGACAATTTTTAAGAGAAAATGTTCTAATCCTATATTTTTGAAAAAATTCGGAGGGGTAACGGACCCCATCGGAACCTCCCTCGCTACGGCTTTGTTTGTTACCAATTTATATTAAATTTTCGAACATATGCTGGAAGTCAAGATTGAAACTACAGCACTATAGCTTCGTTTCTTGCTTGCTTATTTTTAGAAGAATTACATGCTAAAGTTCAGCTCGAATGTTAGTGAGTTTCGAAATTTGAAGCGGGAGGGGTCGCTTCAACTGACTGAAGAATAAATTGAGAAAAACCCTGAGTAACTGCTTTTGAGCGCTCGTTCATTGGTGAAGCAATAATACTAATGCCTCAAAACTTCATTCACTGCGCCAATTTACATCCTTAAACTCGATTTCGTTTCAGTGGAAAGGTATTCATGACAATATTAGATTTTTTAAATAAAAACCACCACACTTTTGCGTATTGTTTTAAATTGGCGTTAAACATTTTACTTCAGAATCTCAGTTCGATCGAATCGAAAAACTCGGAATTATTCCGAAAAAGTTCACAATCTAGAAAAAAATTGAATTCTTTGGTTCTAAAGATGCGATCCTCTTGAAATTTTGCATGCACATTCAGTGTATCAACCTCCATTCATAATATCTCGAATGGGATATCTTGTTATGGAAATATAAAGATTCTTCTTTTCAATATTTCTATTGAATTTTCTATGGGTTTGGTAACACTATGGTTATCAAATTCTGCACGAGGTTTATTATGAATGTATTGCATGTGGTTGAAAAATTTCTTTTCGATAGGTTTTTTTTGTCTGAGATATTGAGGAACAAAAATTTTGAATGTCCATATTTTATACAACGCCCTGTACGATTTGGCTGGTTAAATAACTTATACAGGGTCTCTATAAACGATTGTAACAGCGCAGTTGGCTTTGGATTATGCAAACCACAGAATTCTGTGATCATGCTATGCCCTGATTGGTTAGAGATTGGTATTCTGCAATCCAAAGCCAACTGCGCTGTTACAATCATTTATAAAGACCCTGTAGTATAAAATATTATATTATGCAACGAGCGAATGATGATAGCTTTTATTCACGAGGTGAATTATTAGGTTAAGGCCACTAGCCGTAGGCGAGTGATCCAAATCACCCAGTGAATAACAGCCATTATACGCGAGCAGCATACTATACTTTATCCACGACTACTGAGTATATTTCTTGAAGATTGAGCGTGGAAAAAATCAAGTTGACACATGACAATTTTTTGGAGAACTTGCCATGGTATATTTTGTATTAATAAAAGCTTTAATTGATATAATGAAAATAGATGTTGCCCCTACTTTAGAATACTGAAGACATACCAATTTAAAGAATATTATATCAAAGCGAAACCTATGAAGCATCTGACAGTAGTGAGTTATAATCTCATTATTCCCTTGTGATGAATGAGTATTCTTTAGGCCGAGCACAGACACGTACATTGGACGGATTTTACAATGGTCGAGGATAAATTAATTAAATATTACTTTCGCATCAAATTTGAGTTTCGCTTCCCAAACATAGAATTTTCTTTGTAATCTCGACGAGCTTCTCCTGCTAATTGCTTTCCTAGCTAGAATATTAGTCCAGTGGATTCAACGCTCTTCAGGTTAAACCAACAATTGAAAATTAAGAACCCAGATCCTTCGCCATTTTGCAACGTGTATTTAAAATGCAACATTTTCACCTGCGTTTCACCTGCAATTGCAGTAGGAATCTTCAGAGATTTGAAGAATGTAGGTTGTTTGGTAACCCAACTAATCATTAGTTGAACCGTCCAGAATTTATGAAGTATTTAACATATATTTTTGAGAGCTCGTTCTCTTTAAACGAGTGATATATCGTTCTGCCCAAATGTCTGTAATTATTTTATTTTGAGCCGAATATGGTCTCAAACGATAGGGTTAGGCTCCCTGATGACGAATTCGTGGTCAAATTCAATTCTGTACGTGGAGCCGTCCGTTAGCACAATAACTTTCGAAAATATTGTCTCAGAGAAAGTTCGTTTTCCAGATAGCTCGGTTGAGTTCGTTAACCAGCCAAATCGTACAAGTGTTCCATAAAATATGGTCATTTGAAATTACTGTTCCTCAATATCTCAGAAACAACGAAACCAATCGGAATGAAATGTTATGGCCAAATGCAAGATGCTCATAACAAGTCTCATGCAAAATTTGGTGACCATAGTGTGAACAGAACCATTAAAAATTCAATTGGAATATTGGAAAGAAGAAACTTCATATTTCCATAGGAAGATATTCGATTCTAGTGAAATTTGTTTTGGGAATGGAGATCGATATTCTGAATATTCATCCAAAATTTCGTGGCCATAGTTTTAACAGAATGAAAACTGATCTACTGAATTTTCATTCAAAATTTTAAGAGGATCGCATCATCAGAACCATAGAATTAAATTTTTATAATTTATATTTCGTACATATTCCATTTTCTGAATCTTTTTCAGGATATTATTCCGATTGTTCTGAAATTCTGCATTTATATATTCAGTATCAATCTTGAGTCCCTTAAGGTAACAGTCTTATTGCTTCAACGATGAACGAGCGCTCAAAAGCGGCTGCTCAGAGCTTTTCCTACTTTTTTTTCATTTTCGAAATACATTCAATCTTCGCGTGTAGGTAAACTACTATTGGAACAGTAGTGATTATCAAGTACGGATATGATACAGCGAGGTGTAAGTACCAACATTCTGAATACAAACACAGATAATTAACGAATCCAATAAATACCTACATTGATTAAAAGTCCCATTTTAGACATCGGTCGTTTTCTCTTCGGATAAAACTGATGAGCCAGGGATACCAACTTGTCGTCATATCCGAAAACCAATTCGTCTGCTGTCACTGTAACAAATGGTTTGAAGTTTCCCATGTTCAAAAGTAACGAAATTGTTTTCTGTACGAAGAAACCTAAGGTGTTCGAGTGCATCGCAAGGGTCTGGAACAGTATCAGAGAAGAAAATGTTGTAATATGAATATCGAAAAATCCCAAGTATCAGTTCAAGAACTAAAAGAAATGTTTCACTAGGAGAATTGTAGTTTATAGTTATAGTTTAAAGAGGGGTTACAGTTCACTGTGAACTCAAGTTCAATTGTGCTGATTTTTCACTCCTACAAGTTTCTCGCCCAACCAAGTCATTCTTTTCTTAGGCTCGCAATGGCAGAGCATTCCTTCTCCCACAGAGCCTACACTAGTCAGTGTTGGATAATCCCATCCTCAACACACACAAGCACAAGACTTACATTTGACAAATATAATGTTCTATTTTTCTATGCTCCAATAGAGTTTAGACATTTCTCGTAGTGCCGAATACTTTTTGGCGATTGCCATGAGGATTGTACATTAAAATAGCATAAAACGAACAATAAAATGGGTCATTAATGCTCAACTTCGTACATATTAGAATCACTTTTTATTTTGAGGTCGACGGAAATAGTTATTCAATTAACTAGGTTATTAAAGACAGCGACTAATGGTCAAGAAATTTTAACGCGCGAGTGGAGCGAACGCAATAGATCGAGACCATTAGTCGCTAGATTAATAACCGAGTTGATTACAAGATTTTTCCGACTATCTCAATATGAACTATGTGTACCGGGTTTTTCACTATAATTTAACCCCCCCTTTAACTCTGTTACTGAAGGAGATACAAAAAAATGTTTCGTATAAAAGTTTCACGAAATCGACTGAGGTTTTTTGAGTCCAGAAACTGAAATATGTATAGGGTGGCCAACATATTGATGGCAACTTCATTTTTTCAAATGGAACACCCTGTATATTTTTCCATATTTAGCTAGCTCTTTTTCTCCTGATTTCGAATATGTACCATATGTTGGTCTATCTTTCTTATTCTGAGCACCACAGAGTTTCAAATTTCAATAACCATCTGGCATAGCGTTTTGGAAGTTCGTGAATATTTAAGTGGCCAATTTGATTCACTTTAGCAATAATGACAATCAATGAAAGCGGACAATAATATTAATGATATAAAATCAACCAATAATTTGGAACTAATCCCGTCAACGCACAAAGAAAAATGATAATATTGTAATGATTAGCAACAAAATCTTGAATCTTTAATTTCTGACTTGAATCAGAGCCATAATAATGCTATCAAAAATAGTCTAAACAACTTGAGACAACTATATGAACTATGTGTATTGAATGAAGGTGGTCATTTTGAGCAATTTCTTTAGTTGATGTTATTCTTACCATACTACCATAGTTTATCATTTTTCATTGGTTAAGTAATTGTTAAGTATTCATTCTAAAATAATACTTTTAAGTAGATTGTTTTCATATAAATAATTTCGTAGGTATTTCACATATTTTTTTTTTCTTAGGTGTCATAATTTCAAAACTTTGAAACTCTGAAAATTGAAGAAACACATCCGCATACGCATTTATATTCGAGATCAGGAGGAAATAGCCTATCAAAGAATGGAAGAATATACAGGACAGGGTGTCCCATTTAAAAAAATTTAGTTGCATTCAATGTTGTTCACCCTGGATATCTTACCATTGACGTTATTATAAATCCAGAAATGAGCATTTTCATTAAACGCACTCTGCCACTTGTGAAATGAAAACAGATTTTGTCAGGTGGTTCTTAAAATTTGAAACTCTGTGGTTCTCAGTATAAAAGAGATAGACCAACAATTGTTACATATTCGGAATCAGGGGGAAAAGAGCTAGCCAAACATGGAAAAATATATAGGGTGTTCCATTTGAAAAAATTAAGTTGCCATCAATATGTTGGCCACCCTGTACATTCAGTTTCTGGACTCATATCCAAAAACCTCAATTGATTTCGTGAAACTTTTATACGACACATTATTTTGTATCTCCTTCAGTAAAAAGTTAAAGGGGGGGTTAAATTATAGTGAAAAAACCGGTACATTGTATAATATGTATAAATTGAAATATATTTTCTTTTGTTTTGCGAAGACATTTGACATAATCAAATTTCCATGTATCTATAGTCCGTTCACGAAAGGTTGAGCCGTCGGTTGGCCATGGAAATTTGGCATATTCCACTGTGTATATTGAAATTTGAGGTTATGTAGTTTATTTTCTTGTCAGATTGATACGCAATGTTGTCAATATTGCATAGAGTTGTCTGATAACTCGCAAGCTCGTCGGACGAAGCCTGGTACATTCGGCAACCTTGACTTCATTTTACATTATGACAGCAAATACTGCCAACTTCAGATAAATAAAGAAACGCCTACTATGTGCTCAACTTTTCGTGAACGGACTATATGTTCCAGTAAAGTTTTGACATTTCTCATAGTGCTTCTGAATACTTGTACGTGTACTTGTCTGTGTACGGTTGCTATCAGGACGGCACATTAAAATAGCATAACTTAAGCATTGAAATGGGTCATTTATGATAAATTTCGTACACATTAAAATCTCCTTTTATTGTGAGGTCGGCGGAAAAATTATTTTTCTTTACGAATAATACACAGTGAAAATGATATCTTACGTTTTTTAACATAGACGAGTAATTTCTGAAATAAAGAATGAAATCCATACATTAAGAGAAAATTGGTACTGATGGTGGGTTTCTCTGATCTTGTGTGGAGTATCCTCTGCCCAAAATAATCGAAGGCACTGGACCGCCTTTATCAGTGCATTAAGATTTTGGTATATACTCAAAGAATTTTGTAATTCTCAAAGATGAAAGAGCGCATCATTTATAATCTCAGAAAGAAGTCGTTGCAGGTAAAAAAGTGGAGGTAGTAGAGTTCAATCCTCTTCACAATATACAACCTTCTATAACTACGATAATAAATGAATATGAATATGAGTACTATAACGAATTTGATAGTTAATTTTTATCCCTACATTGCCAACTCAAGTTTCATAGCTAGTTACTAACAGTTACGGGTGGTATATAGGGCTTTTCTAAAATGACAGAATTCTGCCTGCCTCATAAAGCTTTTTCGTAAACTTACTCGGGTTAACTCGATTCTAACTTTCACGTTCATTTACCTAACCCGAACATTCAACCAGTGTTCGGAAAGTACGGTGCTATTAACTCGATCATTGACCCAGGTTGATTTATCGTAACCCTAAACAATACATCAGGGTCGTAGAGTCACCGCATGCGCACTGCAGTTTGATTCCTTGAGGTCGCAGTGAACTGTAACCGATTTTTGAACTATAACTATAACTTCACTATGTCTTGTGCAAAATATGAATGTATTTCAATCAAGTGTTTATAATAATAATATGCACAATGCACAACCATTATTCAAACACAAGTGTTTATACACAATTCATATTGATATCGGAAGAAAAATCTCGTGATTAACTCTATCTTTGTCTCGAACTATTGATAATTAAAATATCTTGACCATTAAGTGCTGTCTTTAATAACCTAGTTGATTAGATAACTATTAAATTTGAAAAAAACATTGGCTTTCCATTGTTTCATTCATTCGGCCAGGAGTCTGTACGGACACTTCTGGTGAAAATTAAAATAATTTTGAATTGAAAAAAATGTGTTTCAATGCGCAAAGAAAAATTTTGTACGATGTCGAAAATAATTTCGAAAAACCAATTTTTTTTTTCAAATTTCAGCACCTCTTGCCTCAAAAACAATGCTTCAGAGGAACTTTTCGTCATAAAATTATCCGAGGATTGAGATCCTGTAGTTACGAAAACTTATTCCGAAATACCCTGTATATTATTATCATTCAGTTCATTCATACTCACCAACAGAGGAATATTAGGCACCGTAATTTTTTGTTCTTTATTTACAGATAACTCAGGTACAAATTGTAGTATCTTCTTGTGTTGATAACTGACAGTTCCGTTATCATGGAACTTGATGTTAACTTTCTCCATATCCTCCCTGCAACAAAAAATACGTCTTAAGTAACAATCCCCTTGTCCGAAATATTTCGGGGTCAAATTAAAGGAGCATGAATATTTAGCTGGTTTCTAAGGAAATCATTAATAATTAGAATTTCAATTGTTATATCTAACTATTAGCAAACCCTGACCAGATTTCATCAAGAATTGTGTAATTGGTTTTGAATATCAATTCGTTCATTTTAACTTATTTAAATTATTAGAATTCAAAATGGTGTTGATGAAATAATAGTGATAATCTAATGAAGGTTAAAATGGTCGAACGTTTTAATTTTTGGCCGGTTCATCTGAGGATATAAGTGTGCCATATTTTGATGATGTAGATTCCGAGGTTGATCACAAACTATGGCCGGAAAACCGAACAGTTAACAAACTTTTTCGAGTAATTCAGGGGTGCGTTCACAAATTTACTCTGAAGCCTGGTTCTCAGAGTTTCAACGTGAAGCCTGCGACAGCAATTAAATCAATCAGAGGATATCAACAAAACTTCCCCTGACCCCCTCCTTTTGGTTTCTGGTTGTCAAAATCTGTCGCGACACGCCTCTTTTGTAGTTGAACTCACTTGTATTTCTGCGACAGCGAGGGAGAAAATAGGAGTAGTGGGGATTGTCGCTGGCTTCACGTCGATGCTCTGAGAACCAGGCTTGAGACTTGAGAGTAGGGTCAGAGTATAGCGGAGTATGACGGAGTAAATTCTTGGTCGTCGTTCAGAAACTCTACTCTACTTTTTTTTCGCAAGAGATGAGGACCATCTTTCTTTCTCTTCAGCTTTGAACGAAATATTCATTGAAATCTAGAGTCAATTAGGTTTCATAAAATTGATTATTTTTAACCTATAGCGGAGAAAACAATTTCAAAAGAGTTCACTGCAAATGAACCTATACATCTATCTCTTTTGAAGGATCACGTCGAATTACTAAACACCCAGTATATTTCAGTATACAATCGCATCGCAAGGCATGCAAGGTATACCGATATATGTAAGTTGGAGTACTTTAGAATACCGAAGAAATATCAATTTAAAGAATATAATGTTAACCTATATCTATGAAGCATCTGAAATTAGTGAATAATAACTCATTGTGCACTAGTGATTAATTGGTATCATTAAGGCCAAGCAAATGAACGTTTGATAGAAAGAATATAAAATGGTCGTGGATAAAAATAATATGTACAGGATGATTCAGTTATCTTGGTAACCTAATTTTTCTCTAAAGGGGTTAAATATTTTTTTATTTTGTTGACAGTATTTGGTACAAGTGAATGTTGACTTGAGACGTGCGTAAAAGTCGGAGAAAATAATTTAAATGCCAGGCATCGCGGCACTATCAAACAATTTTCTCTAGGAACATACTTTTTTTATTGTGTCATTCGAAAGATCATTCAATTCCGAATGTTTCTTCTAAAAAACATTTATTTCTATTTCTAACCGTCAGCGACCTGCAGCGTGTTTTATGTTAATTCTATTTCATTTATTTTTTCTGTATTGTGACAGTATGCCTGGATTTAGAGACATAGATATGATTGTTTTTCTTTAAAATTGAAGAGACTTTGTAGCCATTAATTTCTCTATCATTATATTCATCAAATATTACATTTTATAACAGTAAACATTATTTAATAACAAAGGAAACATATCAAATCATATGCTCTATGTAGCGGCCATTATGATCCATACATAAATTATATCTTTTCCTTAGTTCATTATGAGTTAGTTTGTCCAAGTAAAACTTAATATTTTTGCCAAAGTAATAATGAAATAAGGAAAAGATATAATCTATGTATAGATTATAATGGCCGGTATTTAGGACATACCTATGATTTGACATGTTTATTATTATAATATACAGCGTCTCTATAAATGATTGTAACAGCGCAGTTGGCTTTGTATTATGCAAACCACCGAATTCTGTGATCATGCTATGTTCTGATTGGTTAGAGATTAGTATTCTGTAATCCAAAGCCAACTGCGATGTTACAATCATTTATAAAGACTCTGTATAACATTTGATGAATATAATGATTGAGAAATAGCTTGACACAAAGTCTCTTCGATTTTAAGAAACACAATCTTATCTATGTCTCTAAAATCTAAATCAAGACAATCTGTCACAATACAGAAATAAATAAATAGAATAGAATCAATATAAAGCACCTGCAGGTCGCTGACGGTAAGAAAAAGAGAAGAACGGTATTCAGAAGAAACATTCAGAATTAAAATATCTTTCGAATGATACAATAAAGAAGGTAGGTATGTACCGGGTTTTTCACTATAATTTGACCCCCCCTTTAACTTTGTTACTGAACGAGATACAAAAAAGTGTTTCGTATAAAAGTTTCACGAAATCAACTGAGGTTTTTTGATATGAGTCCAGAAACTGAAATATATACAGGATTACCAACATATTGATGGCAACTTCATTTTTTCAAATGGAACACCCTGTATATTTTTCCATATTTGGTTAGCTCTTTTTCCCCTGATTTCGAATATGTAATATATGATGGTCTATCTTTCTTACTCTGACCACCACAGAGTTTCCAATTTCAATAACCATCTGGCATATAGCGTTTTGGAAGTTCGTGAATATTTAAGTGGCCAATTTGATTTACTTTAGCAATAATGACAATCAATGAAAGCGGAGAATAATATTAATGATATAAAATCAACCAATATTAAACCCATAATTCGGAACTAATCCCGTCAACGCACAAAGAATAATGATAATATTGTAATGATAAGGAACAAAATTTTGAAGCTTTAATTTCTGACTTGAATCAAAGCCATAATAATGCTATCAAAAATAGTCTAAACAACTTGAGACAACTATATGAACTATGTGTATTGAATGAAGGTGGTCATTTTGAGCAATTTCTTTAGTTGATGTTATTCTTACCATACTACCATAGTTTATCATTTTTCATTGGTTAAGTAATTGTTAAGTATTCATTCTAAAATAATAATTTTAAGTAGATTGTTTGGATATTAATAATTTCGTAGGTATTTCACATATTTTTTTGTTAGGTGTCATCATTTCAAAACTTTGAAACTCTGAAAATTGAAGAGACACATCCGCATTCGCATTTATATTCGAGATCAGGAGGAAATAGCCTATCAAAAAAAGGAAGAAAATACAGGACAGGGTGTCCCATTTGAAAAAATATAGTTGCATTCAATGTTGTTCACCCTGTATATCTTCCCGTTGACGTTATTATAACTCCAAAAATGAACATTTTCAGTAAACGCACTCTTCCACTTGTAAAATGATTACAGATCTTGGCAGGTGGCTCTTAAAATTTGAAACTCTGTGGTTCTCAGAATAAAAGAGATAGACCAACATATGTTACATATTCGGAATCAGGGGGAAAAGAGCTAGCCAAACATGGAAAAATATACAGGGTGTTCCATTTGAAAAATTCAAATTGCCATCAATATGTTGGCCACCCTGTATATATTTCAGTTTCTGGACTCATATCCAAAATCCTCAGTTGATTTCGTGAAACTTTTATACGAAACATTTTTTTGTATCTCCTTTAGTAATAAAGTTAAAGGGGGGGTCAAATTATAGTGAAAAACCCGGTACCTGGAGAAAACATTCTTGATAGCGCCGCGACGCCAGGCGTCTTAATTTTTTTTCAACTTTTATGCTCATCTCAAGTCAACATTGACGTGTATCAAATACCGTTAACAGATTAAAAAAAAAATTCATCCCTGTACAATTTCTCATTCAAATTACGATATCTATAGCCATCAAAGAAATCTCTTACTTATCACCAAAATCAGAAGGACAACCTTCCACCATATTGGCAATTAGGAATATTTGTGTAAGAGTAAGTAACCGACTGAAATTCAACCAGACAACAAAAGATTACTGAATTGATTTTTACGGATGGTTGAAAATCGAATATATTTTCTAGCATATGATTTTTGACTCAAGAGATGGATGTTGGTATTTATCTCTACAACAAAACTGTTTTTAATTTGAAGGTTTTATGATCCGAATCTAATAACAAATAACATCCTTACATTGAAGGTCAAGTCGAATCGGAAAAAAATTTTGAGGAGCACAGACTATTCAATTTTTTATCAGGAGTGGTAGAGCGCTTGTTGCAAGAATATAGTTTATTGTCGAAAGTTTAGTTTAAGTTGGGAATCCTTTTAATACAAGACATTACAAGATCACGAATGAGAAAACACACAATTCTGAAGATTTTACAAGTTTGTCTGAAGAAGGTGTCTGATATAGACACCGAAACGTTACATCGTCCTTTTCATTTGTTTACTTTTTTCAGTTTCATAATTAGGCGACAATTTTTTCAAGACCAATTTGCTCCTGACAAATAAATGCAAAACTTTTCGCAGGATCACTTCATCTTGATTAAAGATTTTTTAATTATTTCTGGTTCAGAGACTGGGAGCGAAAACCTATAAACTTTTTTCTGAAATGCAGAATCCTCCCAGAATATATTTCAATCGATATACAAATTTCTGATCGAAGCAATACTAACCACAAACAAGTGCACTGAATTATTGTTTCAATAGTGGATTATCTATTTTGAAGGTCCATTTAGATTTGCTACGGATTTCGTAATCTATAAATATTTTGACCAACACACAGATAGGAAACCTTGACCAAATTCGATGAACGATCGGAAGATATGAAATTCTTAAATAGGTATTTAATTGAATTATTAATCATTCTTTAACAGATAAACGATAAAATTTCGAATTTCAATAATCTCCTGTTGGTATTTGAATAATTATTGAATACCGGTCTTCGAGATATCTCCTTCGATTTTAAGAAATAAGTAGATTTTGTATGATATTTTGTGCGGGTGAAAAAGCATTCAAGAACATTTTGGTTATGTTTCTCTATAAGTGCAAGGGGCAGAAAAAATCCACCTATAAACCTGGATTAGCATTAAATTTTTTAGTACATTCATATTTTGCACCTAACATTTTTTATTTTGTGTTTCTTAAGAGGAAATTAAGGATTGCTTTTTAGGCGTCATCTCCAGGGGGCTGCTACTAAGCAGGGCCCAGTATATTTAGGGCGTTCTTAGAAAACAATTCCGGAAGTCCCTATTAGGGAAAAGTGAGGTAATACGATCCCTAAGGGTCAAATGATCCCCTGCCGTAAATCAGAAACAGCTTGTACCATCTATCCAAATACACATGAAACATGTTCCCCTGCGCCCCTGCGAGTTACCTGTAAAATGTCAATGCGGTGCGAGTGCTTGGCGTGATTTTATTAAAAAATAATCAAAAAGTGTGGCTCTGATCTAAGGTAAGCATGTTTTTGGACCTTCGTTTTTTTTTAAATGTAAGTGTTTACTGAAATGATGTTTTATTTGTGGGTATTAGTAGCAGTTAGCTAATATTTAAGCAATGTTCGATCATCGCACGCGGTATGTGAATGTTTTGTTTTGATCGATATTTTGTAATTTGGTATTTGGGGTGAAATGATCCCTTCAGTGTGTCTAAAATGATCCCTGGAATCATTTTACCCCATTAATAGTTTCTGTTTACAGATCATGCCAAGAATTTATAAACGTTAAACTAATCGCCAAAAGAGGCCTGAAGAACAAATGCAAAAGGCATTAGAGATGGTATGGCTTACAAAACCGCGAGAAGAGAATTTGAGGTCCCTGTGATGGTAAAAGAAAGAAGAGCCAAAGGTTAAAATAAAATAGTTGTAGGCTCAGCTGAAAAGTTAGGTAGCAAACAAACAGTGTTCAACCTGGAACAAGAACTGGAACTTGTTGACATGGAGTACAGAATAATCTACGGGCTGACCACTCAGGATTTCCTAACCTCAGCTCACCAAAAATGGCAGAAAGAAATAATTTACCGCATCAATTTTCCGAAGCTAAAGGAAAAGCTGGACTTGAATGGCTTCGTTGATTTAGACGTAGACATCCAGACATTACAATGCGTGCCGAGGTTTTAATAAGAATGTGGTGGATGAATTTCTCTCGACTTTGAGAAACGCCCAAGAAAAATATTATTTTTCAACCCATCGAATATTTTTGTTTTGTGTTACTTGCTTACATACTTAAATTGTTATGAACAATACATATTATCATTTAAATGAACAGAAGAGTTTTTTATTTCATTTTTATTTGATATTTATTAACTTATAGTACAAAATGATCCCTGGGATCATTTTGCCCCTACCCCAGGGATCATTTTATCCACAGGGGTGTATAAAATGATCCTTTACTAAACTTTAACAAAAATATCTAATACAAAAAAACTACATGGATGAAATGAAAAATAAGTGGGCAGATACAAAGTTGAGTAAATTCACTACCTTCAACAATTGAAATCTTGCGGTTTTGCCTTCAACTCAAGCCACAATTAAAATTTTCCCTTAAGGGGATCATTATACCTCACCTTCCCCTATGTATTTTTGGTCGCTGAATCCGGATATGAGGTTTGCCCCCTCGCCAGAGGTGAGCTAACTTCAGAAAATGAAAAAATTCGCGAAAATTTTGGACTTTTTCCAGTTTGTTGCTTGTAACTCTTAAACAAAGCATTTTAGCGGAAAGAATATTCAGTACAAAATTTTAAGTAGACAAAATTTCCTGCAAGAATGTGCTATTACTTTTGTTAATATCTGAAATGGGATGAAGAAAAAATAACAAACAAAAAATGATTTTCCTTTAAGGAGGCTAATCTAACAATTTTTGAAACATAGATAAATTGAAAATAGCAATCATCGAAATGAATAATCATCCCAGTCCGCCTGAAGAAGGTTCTGTGAGCCTATAAATTGAAGATTGTATTCATTTCGATGATTACTATTTTCAATTTATCTATCTCTCAAAAATACTTCAGTTTAGTTTACCGATAACCATTCACGTTGAATGTTTCGTGCGTAAAATATCTCGGGAGTGTTTACTTTATGAAGAACCCTTGTTAGATGGATCACAGGTGGCTGTAGTTAAACGGAAAGAGTTGCAGTCTTTCATAGAGGCAAGTAATAGTATATAACATTACTAGCAAGGTATGAGGGTTTTTACTGGCGAATGGAGGATATAATTGACGAGCCGCAGGCGAGTCAGTTACCTCCTTGAGCCAGTAAAACCCGTTACCTTGCGTGTATTGTTTTATATTTTATTTGTTTCTCGTTTGTAAAAAGGTGAGATAAATTCCAAAAAACTCTCAATAATTTGTCGCAAATGTCGTAAGCTATTTATGATTATTTATGACATCGGAAAATTATGACAACTGTCAGTGGCTTTACGAGAGGGAAGTCCTTCGAGAATATTTGCTAATTTCTGACGAAAAAGGTCAGATCCAAATGAAACAAGGTATGAATATCGTTTTTTAATACTTTTATAACGTTTATTACTAAAAATATTTGTTCCAGGAACGATGAAATTAGAAGGATAAATGAAATTAGAAGCAAGTACGTGAAAAGGAAAGCGAATAGATACGAATAAAACAAGGTACGAATATCGTTTTTGAATAGTTTGAGAACGTTTATTGAGAAATACATTTGTTCCAGGAACTCTGAGATTAGAAGAATAAATTAAATTAGAAGCAAGTACTTGACAACTTTCAATGTAAATAATATCTACTACTAACTTGTAAAAGTTTTACAAGTTAACTGTCAATTTTACAAGTTAGTGACTTGAAAAAATAAACTTCCTTGATTAATATTGTGTTTTTGGAAACTGACGTTTACAAATGAGAAACAAATAAAAAACGTAACGATGAAAAAGTAGTTCCATTAAAACGATGCACAAAATAAGAGGTCCACGATGAGTGCAGAAAGCAGTATACCAAAGAAAAATCGATTGCTGCTTATATTAAAAGGATTAAAGAAAATGGAACTGAGCCATTGTTATGTTCACATATCTTTAAATTTTCATTTAGAACGCACTGCTTTTTGTAAGCATTCTCACTCATAGTTTATTAGAAAAATTATTTTGTTTTTGTTCATTTGTACAAAAAACTCTCTATACTCAACAAAGTGGTGAGACAGGAAGCTTGTTCTTAACGCACCTTCCTGACGTTGAGAGACATTCTCCTCTGCCCATTTTACCTGGAGGGGAATCATTCGACATTGCCACGCGTAGTTATTCATGAAAAAACCTTTTTTCTACAAACGTCAAAAAATGACAAGGTTCGCGCATTGGCAAGAATATGCGAAGTGACGCTTTTTTTCATTTCCTTCGTTACTATGACACCGTGCGCGAAGTAGTGTGCGAAATACTTACTTCGCACACTGCATGTAAACTATATGGGATTTTTATATTTTAACTTGGTAAATTTCTTGAAATCCACGTTTTCTTTAACATTTAGTGTTGCTTTCAACACAGAATATATTGCCCATAGTTATAATACCTAATTACTTGATTTGGAAAAACAGTTCAAACCAGTTCAATATTTTTTTCATATTAAGCTAAACGTTTGTAGAAAAAATTTTGTTTGCATCTCATGCGCGAAATACTTTGGTGATCTCGACTATTTTTTTCAACTCGCCTGCGCCTCGTTAAAAAAATCAGTTCTCGATCACCAAAGTAGCATTTCGGGCACTAGATACAAAAATAACTATTATTATAGGCATATTAAATTCAAAGGCTAATTAGAACAAAAAGTAGATTGGGGTTTCTGCGCATTTTTAACAAAGAGCAAAAATGTGACCTATATTTAGAGCATCTAGTGACCGTCGCATTTTCAGATATTAACAAAAATAATATCACATTCTTGCAGGCAATTACGTCTATTTTAATTTTTACTGATGGCCTTTTCGCTTAAATGCTTTGTTTAAGAGTTACAAAAAACAAACTGGAAAAGGTCTGGAATTTTCGAGAGTTTTTCCAATAAAAAATAAATAAATAAAATAAATATAGGACCGATGGAAAAAACTTCCGTAATTTTTTCCTGGAAACAGGCTGATCGAACCTTGATTTACTGGACTACTAGACTTTTTTCTCAAAAGGGATCTTCCCATAGATTACAGTACCGTAATTGTAAATAAGGCATTAACGATAAGAAATATTGGACTTAATTACTTTCGTTCAAATTCAAAATTTTTGTTATTTAATATCTCAGACAAAACGAAATCGATCGAAATGAACTTATGGCTTTTCTTAAATTTTTCCTGAAAAGGTTTGCATTGCAAATAACCATTTCCTGTTGCAGATTTAGAAGTTACCAAATAGGTCATCTCTTTCGTTCATTATAGGTATTGTGAAATTTTCATTTGAAAGACCAAAAGATGAAAGCTCAATCCAATGGTATGATCCTAAGATCCTAATTAACAATTCTTTCTCATTCAATAAACGTATAACATTTTGTTAGTAAGAAGATCTCTATTGACTTATCCAATTTAACAACGTCTGAAGTCTATTATTGTTGCCATTCGATGTTGAGTCATTTTTTGATGTCCAATTATTTCGAGGATGAAATAAAGCTATTATACAAGTTCGGATATTTTACAATTGAAATTAAGAGTCTCGGACAGTATATCTCGATATATATTTGACATTATTATTATTATTATTATTATTATTAATAAACAAACAAGAGTTGAGGTTCAGGAAACCTATAAACTCAATAGTACATTAAAAAAAAAGCATATACATGACGAAAAAAACACAATTGAAATGTAGCTCATGGAGTATGTAGAAACAAAACAAAACGGAAATTATCTAAATAAAAAAGTGTTGGCTGCTGCTCAGATTCCCATCTGTCGTAACCCCTCTTGAACGCACCGACAGACCGGGACTGGACAACGGATTCGGGAAGAGAGTTCCAGGTGTTAAAGATTCTGTTGGGAAGAAAAATTTTGACGCTGATTAGTTTTGAAATTCTCTCGTATCAACTTGAATCTGTGTCCTCGGAGATTGTTGTAATTGAGGGTAAACATGTCGCGGAATCTGTCCCCTAGCATACCATGCATAGCTCGGAACGAGAAAATCAAGTCCCCGCGAATACGTCTGTCTCCGAAAGTCGTGAGCCCCATTGATGTAAGCCGCTGCTCATATGTGGGCCTAACAGGTCCACAACCAATCCTTGTAGCCCACCGCTGAGTCTTCTCGAGCACACTCTCCTCTCCTCTCGTAGTACACCACCAGACAGGACCTCCGTACTCTAGCGTGGGCCGAATGTAAAACTTGTAGATGGTCCCAAATGTTCGATCATCACAACCCTTGAACGCTCTATAAAATGAATAAGTCAGCTGTTTGGCTTTAGATGAAATGTGGTCGATGTGGCTTCGCCAGCTGAGATCTTCAGAGACAGTTATTCCAAGGTCGCACTGCCGGGAAACAGGGGACAGACGCCGACCACCGATGCTGTACTGTTTACGAGGGTTGTTCTTTCCTATGTGGAGAACCGAGCACTTCTCTATATTGAGGGGAAGTAACCAGTCGTCGCACCAGCCACTCAGTCTGTCCAGATCATCCTGAAGCGTGGAATGATGTATTGTGGGGCAGTTGTAAAGCTTTACGTCGTCGGCGAAAAGGGAAACAGAAGATCTGAACAGAGACGGTAAGTCGGACGTGTACAGAAGAAATAAAAGAGGACCCAAGACAGATCCCTGCGGTACACCAGAGAGTACGGGCCAAGACGAAGAAGAAAACTCACAACCAACCCTCACTCGATACGAGCGGCCAGATAGAAAGGCTCTGATCCACTGCAGTAAATTCCCTCGGATGCCCAGGTGTTCGAGCTTAATTAACAGACGGCCAAGAGGGACCCTGTCAAACGCTTTGGAGAAGTCCAGATAAATCACGTCCGTAGGTTGACCGCGATCCCAAGCTCTAGTCCAGTCGGAAAGACAGGAAAGAAGGTTGGTGGCAGTTGATCGCCCAGGAACAAATCCGTGCTGCTCATCAGGTATTAGTTTGTTGGAGAGGGAAAAGTCGAGAAGCAGTTCACAGATTATTCTCTCCAACACTTTCGAAGCAGTAGATAAGAGACATATGGGGCGGTAGTTGTGAGGGCAAAGCTTGTCTCCCTTCTTGAAAATCGGTGTTACACTGGCGAATAACCAATCGGAAGGAAGAGAAGAGGAGGAAAGCGACTTGGGGAATATGAGAGTAAGAGGAGCGACAAAAGCATTGGCACAACGATTGAGGAGATATGGAGATATTCCGTCATTACCTGGGGCTGATGATGTTTTCAGGTTAACAAGGTGTTTTTTCACGATTTCTTCTGTAATTTCAATATTCTACATTTTACATTATTGATGGAATAAATAAAGGTTTATTATTATTTATTATGATGAATTTATTAATCAAATATTTTCTCAACATATCCATACTAGTTGTAGTTATAGTTAAAAAGGTGTTATAGTTCATTGTGACCTCAAGGTCTTTTGTGCCCCATTACAGAGCTGTTCTGACCACATCCTTCGCAGCTCGCCTTCCAGTTCCAGAGATCTAATGAAATCCAATATCTGCAAAGGCTTCATCGAGGCTAGTTCCTCACTCTCACAAGTTTCTTGCGCAAGACATTTTCTCCTTAGGCACGCAATGGCGAAGCATTTCGTGACAAGGCGAATGGGGAGGATCCAAATGTCTTTTGGATCTTGCTCTCTCAAAGTTCCAAAGGACCTTAGAGATATGATTCATCTCTGGGAGATTCCATCAGAGTATTTCCCTTTCGGCTTTCTCCTTCTCCTAGAAACTCCTTCTTCTAGGTACATTTACCTATTCCACAAAAGGGTCTTGGGCCAATGAGGGACATTCGCGCGCCCTCTCTGGTAAGTGTATTGGCCTCTTCTTTTCTTTTTTTTCAAAGCTTAGGTATGTCCTCATTTCTTGCGAAAAAGAATTCACCAAAGTTCTGGTTTTCCGAAACATACAGGGTCATAAATAGCTGCACCTTTTTTCCTCATAAGATCCTGATGAAAAAATTTGAAATAACTCGGTAAAAGTATTATAAACTTGGTGTACAAATGTGAGGTTTTTCAAAAAAAATTTTACGTCAATAGTTCTTTCATGAATTCAAAAACTATGACCGAAAAATCGAACAGATTCTTCCCTATTTCACTCGAACCATGTCCAGCTCACGAATCACGTATGAAATAGAGGGTACGAGCATTGTTCAAACAATTGTACGAGTATCTAAATGACTGTTACCTGTTCTGTTTTGTTACTATAGTTTTTGATTGCATGCAGGAACTAAAGAAACAGGGAAGTTTTTTTTTCATTTGTACACCTAGTTTTACTTTTTCGGGTTAATTCTGAATTCTTTCATCAAGATTTTATGGGGAAAAAAGGAGCAGTTAATTATGATCCTGTATATCTCGGGAAACCAGAAATTTTAGTGAATATAGTTTCTCCTCAGCTTTGAAAAAAATTTCAGAGAAGTTGAAAAATTACCTTATCTTCGAAACCATAGATTTTCGGACCATGCTTCATTAGACGAATTTTGCTGTAAATGACGTTTAGTATTATACCCTTCAAAGGATCACGTCGAATTACTAAACCACCTTATATAATTCTGTTGTGAATACATCTCTCGTTTTTCCAGAGAGACAAAGAAAACAGTTCATAATTCTCAGTGTTATTGCTGTTTGTATCAACCTATTTAAATTGTATGCAACGTTCAGACATTTCCAATGTCATTACTTTTTTTCTGTAAATTCCAGATGTTGTTCGAATGTAACTGATCTTTATCAGAACATTGATCTTTTCAGTACTTAAAAACAAAATACGTATGCTTTGGTCGAGTGACATGAATGTATAAACAATAACCATAATTCACGGTTTTCGGCCATGATAATTGCTTGTTGGAAATTTCCAAGAATTTGTCCGTCTCTACTACCGCAAAATATGATGAATTATTGTCTCATATCATGATCTCCATTTTAATAGAAGTAGCTACGCCAATCACGTTTTTTCTAGAAGGATGTAAAAAACTTGTACAATTTATTTGCGCATTTGTTACACTAAAGAGCTTCGTTTTATTATTCTGAACTAGCTGGCCCGACTAATGTTGTTTTGCCATCAATATAAATTACTACATTATTTGTAGAAAATATTTGTTTTATTTCTCTGGTTTGATGCTCTGCGTCTGCGTCGACTACGAATTTGCACCCTTCTCTTTGTTCCAATCTTCTTCGTTGAGTCTTGTATTTTTTTACCTTTCAAAACTTCCCTAGACCTCCACGAACATTTCAAAATCAGGATAACAGAAATCCGTTCAGCCGTTCTCGAGTTTCAGCGAGACTAACTAATAGACCAAGCAATAGAGCTATAGGTCGATTTCGTGACAAAAATACTACCTGAAATCTGACTGTGCAGTCATGCAATAGGTAGTTTCTACATGTTTTTCATGATAAATTCCACTCCTGAATCGTCTTAGACTTTTTTTGAGAAGCGAAAAATAGCCAAAAAAATCCAAAATTTTGCTTTATCGCTTATAAAACGTAAAGTATTGATCTGATCGAAAAGCTGTTCAGGCACTTTTTGTAGATAATTCAAAAACAAAAAAAATGAGAGGTGACACGTCCCAAGCGGATAATTAGTTTCCGAGAAAAGTCCAAAAAACTGAAAAAAAACATCAAATTTTCGAAAATTCATAACTTGGTCAATTTCTGAGATGAAGCGTAGTTGCTCTGAATTTAAGTAGTTATTAACATATACTTTATTGGTGCACAATCACAAAGCTGTCGAATAAATAGTTTTTCCACAATCGCAGTTTTCCGAATTCGACGTACCTTTTTCAAGAAGGTCGTGATACTCGGCTACTTGTCGGATTTGAATTTTACAAAAAGCATTTTAAAGAAGAAATAAAATTCTTCGAATCGTTTATTCTGTCGATACCGACCGATAATGTTTAGTGGGTGAAAAACGGCGTCAAACAGGAGCAAAAAGGCTCGAATGCATCAAACTAGTCGCGGAGTGGGAGTCGCCCGCTACGCGATGCGCGAAAGATACAAGGTATACAGTTTTCCCCTCGCGTAGCAGGCGACCCCCACTCCGCGACTAGTTTGATGCATTCGAGCCATTTTGCTCCTGTTTGACGCCGTTTTTCACCCACTAAACATTATCGGTCGGTATCGACAGAATAAACGATTTGAAGAATTTTATTTCTTCTTTAAAATGCTTTTTGTAAAATTTAAATCCGACAAGTAGCCGAGTATCACGACCTTCTTCAAAAAGGTACGTCGAATTCGGAAAACTGCGATTGTGCAAAAACTATTTATCCGACAGCTTTGTAATTTTGCACCAATAAAGTATATGTTAATAACTACTTAAATAATTCAGAGCAACTACGCTCCATCTCAGAAATTGACCAAGTTATGAATTTTCGAAAAATTGATGTTTTTTTTCAGATTTTTGGACATTTCTCGGAAACTAATTATCCGCTTGAGAGGTGTCACCTCCCATTTTTTTTTGTTTTTGACTTCTCTACAAAAAGTGCCTTAACAGCTTTTCGATCAGATCAATACTTCACGTTTTATAAGCGAAAAAGTAAAATTTTGGATTTTTTTGGCTATTTTTCGCTTCTCAAAAAAAACCTAAGACGATTCAGGAGTGGAATTTATCATGAAAAACATGTAGAACTATTGCATGACTGCACAGTCAGATTTCAGGTAGTATTTTTGTCACGTAAAAAAACCTCTATTGCTTGGCCTATAACAGCAATTGATTTTTTTGTGAAAAAAAGAGTCTTTTCAGTTTGAAATGGTTTCATCTCTAAAAGGATAATGTAAAAGATGAGAAATTTTCCGGCTAATTTTGAGATGTATATATCGACCATATTCCTTGAAAGATCAAGTTTGCAACTGACATATTTTCGTAATATATGATTCAATGGAAGGATTTGAATTCGGTATGAATTGAAATGAATTATGAAAACATTAAAGAGAGCTCTGACGTGAAGTCAGAAGATGTTGCATGCTTGTTCATATTGGAAAAACGATCAATCAAATTTGAATATCATCAAAGCTACTGGTTTCATTTAATTCATTTCTGAACTCAACTTCACTCTTCACATCTAGGTACTTTCGAATTTTGAAATCGTTCCTTGCGGAAGTTATCCTTCCTCAGGGTATTTTGATTTGACCTCTCTTGTTCTCTTTTTCCGAATATTAGGAAGCTTGCAAAAGCTTTTTTAACATATGATAGAAGAAAATTAATCTCGAAAAGGTGAAAAGAAAATCTGAAAATTTAATAAATCAAAGTCACAAGTCCTGAGCAGGTGCTTTTGAGCGCTCGTTCATTGGTGGACCAAGGAAATATGTGAAAGCTTGACAATTGAAAAAATTAAATTCTATGGTTCTGATGATGCGATCCTTTTGAAAGTTTACATGAACAATCTCCATATATGAAATAAATTTCACTCGAATCAGATATCTGGTTATGGAAACATGGAGATTCTTCTTTACAATAATCCAATTGAATTTTCTTTGCTTCACATAATGCGATCTCCTTGAAATTTTGCGTAAACGTTTGGTACATCAATATTCATTCACAAAATGAATTTCATTTGAATCGGGTATCTTGTTATGGAAATATGTAGTTTCAATGTTCCAATTGGATTTTCTATGGTTCTGTTTGCACTACGGCCACAAAATTTTGCATTAAACTTTTTATGAGCATATTGCAATTGGCCGCAAAATTTCAAATTGATTTCGTTTTCTCTGAGATATTGAGGAACAAAACTTTTGAATGGCCATATTTTATGGAACACCATGTACGATTTGGCTGGTTAACCAACTTAACCGCAGCATTTGGGAACCGATCTCACCCTGAAAATCTCAAGTCTTCAGGACAATACCTTCGAAAGTTATCGTACGATTTGGCTGGTTAACGAACTTAACCGAGCCATTTGGGACCCGAAATAATCCTGAAAAGTTCGAGTCTCTAGGACAATCCCTTCGAAAGTTATTGTGCTAACGGCCGGCCGCCCCTTCCAACATAATTGAATTTGACCAGGGATTCGTCATTAGGGAGTCTAATCTTATCGTTTGACACCATTTTCGGCTCAAAATTCTAAAACTAAAGCCATTTGGGCAAAACGATATAGCACTCGTTTAAGTAGAACGTGCGCTCAAAAAGACCGAGCTGCGTATGGTACGCTTTAGAGACCCAGATTCGATTATATCATGTTGACTAAGTCAACATTCTATCGATTATGTAACAGCATCTTCATGGATTAAATCAATCTCCACTTTCTTCTGCATGGTTTGTAGTGTGTTCGGATCGATTAATGTAAATTTACACAACATGTCTCGGTGATTCATGTTTTGTAGCGTGGTGGCTTATTGTATAAGCGAGATATGATCAGATGATTGAGTATACATGAACTGCAGTGAATTATTCGACCATTCATATACAAATTTTATCGATGCATTCATTTGAATGAAATATGCAAGCAGTTGATGGACGTAACAAACTAGGATATATTTTTAATAGATGCCAGTGTACAGGGTGGGCAAAATTGGTGCTACATGAACTAAAACTTTTCAACCCTAGGAGATAGAGAAAAATGAATGGCGCCTTATAGTCGTCTTTTTTCGAGAAACTGATCATGACATCAAGTCGATTCCTCTATTTTCTTTCGTTTCAGAGTTATAGGCCAAAATTGAAATTTGGGCGATTTCAACTTTGGTCCTTATCTCCGTTTCTGATCATGATGCCGAAATAAAAACATTGTACAGGCACTTTTCTGATAGCAATCCAGTGGCGAATTCTGATTTTTTATAATAAACCTCTTAGAAAAAATCGGCACTGGATTGCTTTCAGAAAAGTGCCTGTATAATGTTTTCATTTCAACATTCTATCATAAAAAGAAACGGAGATAATAACCAAAGTTAAAATCGCCCAAATTTCAATTTTGGCCTATAAGTCGGAAACGTAAGCATAATCAGTTCCTCGAAAAAAGACGACTATAAAGGAAATTGTAGATCCAAGTGTCTAGTTTTTGGATTAAAACTTCAAAAATTTTAAGTTTCAGTGGTTTTCGAGTAATGATAGAAAAATCAGCAACAAAAAAATTCTCAAAATTTCACCACTTTTTTTTCTTGTCTACGGGCGTTGAAATTTTATTTTTGCATAATCGTCATAATGATGGGATACTTTGTTAATTCAGCTTTAATTTATTTTTTTATTAACCTCAATACGTCCACTTCTCGCCGAGATATCGGTCTTCAAATGGAAAAGGATCCATTTTTCATCCGTTATTAAATTAATAAAAATTTTATTTGTTAGTTTATGTTATTTTTATTTTTTTGAAATTCATGTACTATCTGCCATTAAAATGTGGAAAAAGCTCGAGAAAATTCTTTTTTGCCTTTTTTGAAGATTATGAGCTTCTCAGAGCAAAAAACGCGATCCTTATTTTTTTTCAAAAATTCAATCGAGTCAAACAAAAAAACGGCTCGCTGGATTGAGTTGGCTCTTCGTAAGGTTTTTATCAACATATTGAACTGTGAAAGTCACACTTAACATTATTGGTTTCCTCAACATTTTCGATCCAGCGGTAGATTGTCCAAGAAACCACCAAAAGCCCTTTTTTTGTTAAATTTTTATATTGATGCGACATGAAGAAAAAAAATTCTATGAATAAGCAATGGTTGTTCATTAATGGGAGTTCATTTAAGGTCTTGAAACCTTCCTTCAATTTTCTGTGCGATCATTGGTTGCTGAGAAATTGATAATCAAAGTCAAATGGATCCTTTTCCATTTGAAGACCGATATCTCGGCGAGAAGTGGACGTATTGAGGTCAATAAAGAAATAAATCAAAGCTGAATCAACAAAGTATCCCATCATTATAACGATTATACAAAAATAAAATTTCCAGGCTCGTAGACAAGAAAAAAAAGTTGGTAAAATTTTGAGAATTTTTTTGTTGCTGATTTTTCTATCATTACTCGAGAACCACTAAAACTTAAAATTTTTGAAGTTCTAATCCAAAAACTAGACACTTGGAGCTACAATTTCCTTTTTCTGAATTTATTGGACGACCATTCCTTTCAAAGTTACGGCATGTTGAAAATTGCCGAGAAATTTGGAATTTTTTTTCGATCCTTTAATTTTTTCCAGTAGTGTAGTTTTAGTTCATGTAGCACCAATTCTGCTCACCCTGTACATGAACTGCAGTGAATTATTTGACCATTTATATACACATTCTGTCGATGCATTCATTTGAATGAAATATGCAAGCACTTGATGGACGTAACAAACTAGGATATATTTTTTAATACATACCAGTGTACAGGGTGATTCACTTATCTTGGTGACCTAATTTTTCTCGAAAGGGGATGAATATTTTTTTATAATCTTGACGGTATTTGGTACAAGTCAATGTTGACTTGAGATGTGCGTAAAAGTAGGAGACGAGAATTATGACGCCAAGCGTCGCGGCGATAACAATTTCCAACATCCACTATCGAAAAATGATATCTCCTATGTATCGATATGTTTTATTAAAAAGTGGAAGACTCTAATATGTTTAAAAAACAAATTTAGGGAAAGCCCGGAGCAGATGCTTTTGAGCAATCATTCATTGGTTGTGCAATAATGCTATTACCACAAAATTTTGTACAGGACTTGAGATTCATGCTAAGTATATCAATGCAAAATCTCAGCACGGTCTGGAAAATTATTGAGAAACTGAAATATGTAACAATTTGACAAGTGAAAAAATAAATTTTATGGTTTTGATGATGCGATCCTCTTGAAAATTTGCATGAACATTCTGTTTATATTTTCATTCATTTACATTTCACTTGAATCAGATAGTATGTTATGGAAATATGAAGTTTCTATTTAATATTCCAATTGAATTTCCTATGGTTCTGTTACACTATGACCACAATATTTTGCATGAGGCTCAGTATGAGCATCTGTTCGAGAAATTGAGGAAAACATTTTTGAATTGCCATATTTTATGGAATACACTGTACGATATGACTGGTTAACAAACTTAATCGCGACATTTGGAAAACGAACTCACTCCGGAAATCTCAAGTCTCTAGGACAATTCCTCCGAAAGTAATCGTGCTCACGGCAGGACGGCTCCACGAACAGAATTCAATTTGACTATGGAATCGTGATCATCAGGTAGTCGAACCCTATCGTTTGAGACCAGTTTCGGCTCAAAATTCAATTATTACAGACATTTGGGCAAAACGATATCGGTTGGTTAAGTAGAACGAGGGCTCAAAAAATGGTATCATCACCAAGAGGTCACAAAATTTTTCGTATATCTCCCTTTCCACAAATACCGATTTTTCTTCAGAGTATGAAATAAACATAGAGATTCCCTACGCGTGAATAGTACTGCATAGCAATCAACCAAGCTGTAAAGTGAGATGGAAAGCATTTCACTGCTGGGGTGAAATGAACAATTGGTTTGATTTGCATTTCTTCAATTTCTAAATATAATACAACATTTTCGTAAATTTTCCCTAGCTATAATTAACGGATTAGCGTTAAGCAACAATAAACTGCCACCAAATCATTGAAATAATTCATTTTATGAACGTCAAATGGAAATGAAAATGTAAACACATCAAATCTAGAAAGTAAAGGCTAACATACAATGTTGCCAAACTGACAGAATTATCTGCAACACACGCAAGCCATTAGTATCAGAGTAGGGGAGCGGTAAACCAATTATCCCAATACGGAATAAACATACTGCACGATTTCGCAAAGCCCGAAGTTTGTTCGCGCGTATTTACAGATTCTACTTGGCTGCATAATAAATGCGTGAAGGATTTTCCAATGACTCTATTGATGGAAAGAAGATAAATATAGACCGTATCAAACGTCCAGTAAATAGGTAATTTCATTAAAAAATTGGATTCCCTTGATTTCTCACAACAAACTAATAGATCCTTCAAATGTCACGAGAAAAAATATAGATAGATGAAAATACATCTTGATCTAATAATTCTATATAATTAAATTGTTGTATTATTCGAATCCAATCGTCTATCGAGTTCACAGGTAGGTATCTATTTATTGTTTTTCAGAAGGTGATAAAATTGAAAATCCATACACAAAAAGTGATAATAGCTGTTGTTGAAAGGTTTTTTGTCTGAAAAACAAGTATATATTAATGATAGGGGCTCTCTACTAATGATGCCATTTCAGACCTGTAAAGCCTAAGTATGATGCGTAAGCAAATTTCCAAAGATCAATATTATCGATTTTTTATATGTAATAATCGATTATCCAAGGCGATTGAAGATGATATACTTTTTTCGTCCAAACATCTACTTTTTATGACTCTCCTCCCATCCATATGTAATTAAATTATGATGATATTTTAATGGGATAAATACGTAATGTTCCAGGTACAAACAAATTTTTTCGGTTTGTTTTCAACAGAACCGATTCGGTGCGATTCTGTTCGCACATTGCTATGAATCTTGTTATCCAAGCAATATGGCTATCTCCCAAATTCATAGCAATATGACTATGGTATTCCGTATTCTGTTTCGACTGTTATAGTCATGTTGGTTATGAATTTCGCCTTAGCAATATGACTATGATAATCGGCAATCCAAGAGCCGGCAACACTGTAATAAATGATATTTGAACTACTTTTTTGAGGTTTTGTTATGACATTTCTGTGTTTTCAAACATTTGTAATGAGATTTTCAAAAATGTTGCGGAATAGGAAATGCAAGAAAATTCAAATGGAAGTATTGATAAACTTCCTTGAATATAATAGAATTAAAGTGACAGGAAAACCCACCCTTTAGAAATATACAGGAGCTGAAAATCCTGTGTGTTGAACTAACAAATTTTGTGAATGCAGTGTGAAATGGGACAAGAAAAGATTAAATGCTTCCTCTTAATGAAATATCATCTTTCAACTAGCTGAAGCATTCAGAAGAATAGCTGAAACTGTGATGTTATTTGAGAAATTATTACAAAAGAATGAAGTTTATTTTATATTTGGTTATCAATAAACAATTTCATATGAATGTTACCTTCGAATAAGATATTTCCACATATTACACAAGTATTAATTAATGAGAACACAATCTTAGCATTTTACCGAATAACTGCAGCAATCGGTGTGATGTTATTGGGGGCTAAGAAATTTTCACAATTAAATCACAGAATGAAGCTTTATTCTATACTTGTTATCAATAAACAATTTCATAAATAATCAATAGAAATTTGAAATCAACTTCTATGTGTTCATTGAATATGTTCCTGTTGAAAATCTCTGTCGACAACATTTTTCGTCGAAAAATGAATTTTGCCATATTTTCCTCTGCATTATTAGTAAGAGTTTTGAGAAATGTTGTCATAATTCAGGGCTGGATAGGATACCCAAAATTTCCTTGAAGAAAACCATCTCTTCTTCCTTGCACCTACTTTGATCTCATATACCTGTTGAAAATCTCTGTCGACAACATTTTTCGTCGAAAAATGAATTTTGCCATATTTTCCTCTGCATTATTAGTAAGAGTTTTGAGAAATGTTGTCATAATTCAGGGCTGGATAGGATACCCAAAATTTCCTTGAAGAAAACAATCTCTTCTTCCTTGCACCTACTTTGATCTCATATACCGATAGATTTTTAAAACGTGGCAAAGCCAAGTTGTGGGCAACTCCATGGAAATGTGCATTTGTTATTATTTAATTTACATCAAATATCTGAAAAATAATGATTCAATCAAATATAAGGAAAACATATGGAATTATACTCACAGCTTGTACATTTATAGTATTTATACTGTGAAAACCCTTTCTATTGATGCTTTCTTCACATCCTCATTACTTGAAAGAAATGTTACATATCGAGGTAATCAATTTGTTGAGATGAGGTCTTATTTTATGTATTACTCTTCACATAACTAGTAGGCTCATTCCTAGTTTGAAGTCCTCACCAACAGTAATCAGAATATCAGGTGAAATAGTTTTGAATACTTATCCGATTGAAAGGATCAATTCCTTATTGAAAACAGAACCTCCTATTTTATTCATGAAAAATTTAGGAATGCTTTGAGGAGGTTTATCACCTGAAATTTTTATATGGAACTTGAAATTGATACCAAATATATAAATGCAAAATCCAAGTACGATCGGAATAAAATTTTTGGTTCTGATGATGCGATCTCCTTGAAATTTTGCCCCAACATTCAGTATATCAATGAGTAAGGGCTCATTATGAGCATCTTGCATTTGGCCGCAAAATTGCATTTCGATTGGTTTCGTGTTGTCTAAGATATCGAGTAACAAAATTTGGCTGGTTAACTATCCTAACCGAGCTAGATTGGACCGAACTGACTATGAAATTTTCCAGTCTCTAGGACTGCCCCACTGACAGAATTGAATTTGACCACGAATTCTTCATCAGGGAGTTTAACCCTATCGTTTGAGACCATTTACGGCTCAAAATTCGAAAATTACAGACATTTGGGCAAAACAATATAGCACTCGTTTAAGTAGAGCGAGCGCTCAAATAGCATAGGATAAATAGCTTTTGAAATTGAAAATCAACGGGTGCTAGGGTTTTCTTTAATAATTCTTTGTGAAGGGTTTTCCAATAAGAGGTGTTATTTTGTATAGCCCGCTATTTCAGTAGATTTCAGGTTTGAAGCTGTGATTTTTTGACATTTTACAAGTAAAAACTACGCCATTAATGAAAATGGAACGATACACGCTTCAAGAACTCATTGAAATTATTAAAATTCACTATAAAAATGGTGAAAATTTGGCAGAGACGGTTCGTAAAACTCGAACATTTTTGGGTAGTCGTGAAGAACCTTGTCAGACCGCAATAAAGAAAAAGGTAGAAAAATTCGAACTGTTGGGATAATCTAGTGATGTGAAGAATAAAACCTGTGCACGTCGCTCAAGAATAGCGGAGAATATTGCTGCTGTAGCCTAAAGTGTTGAAGAAAACCCAGGTTTGTCCATTGCTCGTCGTTCTTA
This sequence comes from Propylea japonica, assembly GCA_013421045.1. Taxonomy (NCBI): domain Eukaryota; kingdom Metazoa; phylum Arthropoda; class Insecta; order Coleoptera; family Coccinellidae; genus Propylea; species Propylea japonica. Next base: position 55,146,262 of record CM024243.1, read on the forward strand.
GGAATGAGGCATTCCACAAACGTCAAACCGCATTTTGCATAAAGATTTGGGTCCTAAGATCAATAAAGTTCAGTTAACACCAGAACTCAAGCCTGTTAATCATCAACAACGTCGTGTCTTTGCTGATTGGTTCGTTGAAATGCATGAAAATGATCCGGAATTCCATCGAAAAATCCATTCCACTTCGGTGGCTTCGTCAACCAGCAAAATTGTAACATATGGAGCTCGGAAAACCCAAGAGTTATTGTTGAAAAGCCTCTCTATCCTCTACGTGTGACATTTGGTGAGGTTCATGGTTCAGCGGAGTCATTTGACCATACTTTTTCGAAAAATGAGGCTAGAGCAACAGTTACGGTGAATGTATTCCGCTATCGAGAGATGATTAATGGTTTTTATGGCCGAAATTGGATATTATTGATCTGGACAACGTTTACTTCCAACATGACGGCGCTACGTGCCACACAAGCAATGAAACCATTTGTCTTTTGCGAGAAAAATTTCCGGACTGTGTTATCTCTCGAAGAGGTGATCACAATTGGCCACCGAGATCTTGTTATTTAACACCCTGCGACTTCTTCCTTTGGGGCCACGTGAAAGATAAGGTCTACGCCAATCAGCGTCGATTCAAGACCTCAAAGATGGAATTCGTGAGGCTATCGAGGACATAGGGCAGCCACTTTGCGATTTGGTTATGGAAAATTTCATTAAAAGGATATGGCCCTGTAAGCGTGGTCGTGGTGGTCATTTGCCTGATGTTATTTTCCACTATTAACGGCATAGCTTCTTCTTTATAATGAAATAAACATCCGATCATCTATATTGAAAAATGGCATTTTTCTTTGAATATCAAAATAACACCTCTTATTGGAAAACCCCTCACGAGAATAATTGATGAGGTACGTTATTTTTTTGCCACGCTGTATATCTTTACCACACATTCTCGATGAACCGAAATTTGGTGGTAAAAACCGAAAATTTCGTCTTCCCTTGAATTCCGATTTACCTAACTGGCTTAATTTTCACCGTTATCTTGATCCAAATAACTGGTGGAATTTCTATGTCAAGGTCAACTACTATCAGCACGTATCGTGTTTGAATATCGCATTAATTCATGCGATAAATTAAAAGGGATATGAATGAACACCGTCATTATAGTTTCAAATTTTCGATAGTGAAAGTTGAAAAGATGGTCATTGGTCAGTGACCTTCAAGACCGAGTGAAGTTGGCTGTGTATAGTTTTTGATTTGAGGAATTCAGAATTCGAGTTGTGTTGGAAATAACACTGACGGTGTTTGTGAATAAATGCGAGGAATCCTCGATGAAAATAAAAAGGTGTAGTTCATATACATTTTTTTCGAAACCGACCCCCCTTCCAAGATACAGCCTTTAGAAGGCGATGACGAGTTGACAGATAAATTTTTTTAGGAGTCCTAAAAAACACTTTGTCATAAATCTATACATAATATGATTCATTAAGTAGATGTTACTCACACAATTTTTGTTGACCCCATAACATTATTATTAGGGGTTGAAAATAACAATGCCCTTTGATTTTCGTTCAAAAATTGTTTTCGTGGGATAGATTTTCGAAAAATAAAATTCTCTTATGGTTTTCCATTCAATTCTGGAGAAAAAAGTCTGCTGCAAAATTTCGATACAGTCTATACTTTTCTTGGAAAAAATTCAAACTTACAAGCAGTTATGACCACTGTTCATTTCATTTCATCGTATGTTTCATAGCATGAATATCCAGAATTTCATAAGATATTGTTTTTGCTCAAAATTGGTTTTGACAATTATGCTTAATAATTCAGTTATTCGTGAAATTAAAATATTACGGATTTCTTCCGAAAATTAGTAATTAAACCTGCAGAAGAATTTAAGAACATTTTTATCTCTTGTTATAGAAAAACAATATCTTAGAATATTTATTCTATTGAACACTTCTACGATGAAATGTAATTAACAGTGGTCATAACTGCTTGTAAGTTTTTATTTGTTCCGAGAAAATTATCGACTGTATTTTTAATTTTAATTTTTTTAATTTTAATTTAATTTTGCAGGGGACTCTTTTTCTCCTGAATTGAATTGTTATTTTCAACCCCTAATAATGAAGTTATGAGATCTAAAAACTTTTCTACTTTATAATTTGTGAACTCCCATAACGATAGAATCATCAGTTGGCTACCAGGAAGCAGTACCTGCCACAAATAATGGTTTGGACCGCCGTAGCCGCGAATGGACGCCTCCCAATCGTTTTAATCGAGCCTGGCGTCAAAGTTAATGCGACATATTATCAGAAAAGTGTTTGAGAGGCCCCTTTAAAGCCGTGGGCAGACATTTCAGTCGTAAGCCACAGACGTTCCAACAAGACTCTGTACCGGTTCAAAAAGCGCGAGTGAACCAAAAATAGTGGAGAAACAACATTTCGAACTTCATTTCGACCACGCAGTGGCTCTCTTATTGTCCAGACGTGAATTCAATGAATTATTTTCTCTGAGGCATTCTGGAAAGCAAAGTCCGAATTAAAAAAATTAAGGAAACCCCTGAGCAGAAGCTTTTGAGCTCTCGTTCTTTGGTGGACCAATAAGACTATAACCTCAAAATTTTATATGGGATTTGAAATGGATACCAAATATATACATGCAGAATATCAGCACAATCGGAATAATATTCTGGACATATTCAGGTGAAAAAATCAAATTCTGATGGTTCTGATAATGCGATCCTCTTGAAATCTTGCAAGACCATTCGATATATCAGTCTTGAGTCACCAAATAAATTTCACCTGAATTGGTCATACTGTTATGGAAATATAGAAATTCTTCTTTTCAATATTTCAATTGACTTCCCTATGGTTCTGTTGACACTATGGACACAAAAAATTTTGCATAAGAATTTAGTATAACAGTCTCCATTCACAAACAAAATTTCACTTGAATCGGATATCCTGTTATGGAAATATAAAGATTCTTTTTTTCAATAATTCAGTTGAATTTTCCATGGTTCTGTTAACCTATCAACAATTGATAGGGATCACTAACTTGTTCTAAATTTATTTCTGAAATATTCGCTCCAAGATTATAAATTTAGTCAGATATCAGAGTATTTTCAGTTGATAATATGGTTCACTTGAGAAAAGAATGAAAAAATGGAAAGTTACAGACAAAAAAAGACTTTATTAGGAACACTCAAAATTATGTGTTTGAATAACATAAAAATTTTATGATGAAACCACAAGAAGGCTGAAGTTTCGGTTAAGCTAGTACCTAGTTGGTCCCCCACGAGCTCGTCTCAAGCATTCTACCCTACGAGGCATACTTTCGATCAAACGATTTATAAAATTTTGGGGCAAATTTGTCCAAATATCCCGTAAAGCGTTAGAAATGTCCTCTAGGTTATTGATCGGTTGTTCTACGGTTGACAATTGTCTAGACTACTCTAGACATCTCAGACCAGACATGTTCGATGCAATTCATGTCTGGAGAGCGATCTGGCTAGTCCATCCTATCAATAGCATGAGTTTCTAGCGCTTCATTAACCAGACGACTACGGTGTGGACGGGCATTATCGTCAATTAAAATGAAATTCTCGCCCACGGCAGCCACAAACGGAACAATTATGGGTTCAATAATCATATCGTGATATCTCTGGCTGGTTATGGTGGTGTTCTGCAGAACAACTAACTCTGTGCGTTGGTTCAAACAAATGCCTCCCCATATACATATTGAACCTCCGCCAAAAGCTGTTGTGGGTACCATAAACTGTTCGGCATACCTTCGACCTTTTTCCTTCCAAGCAAGAATACGTCAATCGGATTTGACCAAACGAAATCTAGACTCATCCGTAAATAAACATCGGCTCCAATCTTCAAGTGTCCAATTGCGGTGCTCTTCAGCCCATTGCCGTCGATGAACCCGGTGTTCCCTATTCAAACGGGGATGTTGTACCCTCCTACGTGCTCTCAAACCACGAACATGTAGTCGTCGTCTTACAGTCTGCGATTTCTCCTAGCATTGAGGATCAAAAGACGATCTTGGACAGCTGTTGTACTGCGCTGCCGACCTCCCCCGTGAACATAAGCTACTGAGTCGTTTTGGGTGAACCTATTCCAAGCCCGACTCACGACACTTTGCGAAACATTCAACCGTCGGGACACTTCTCGCTGGGACAAACCTTCCTGTATCCACCGTATGATTTGGTCCAGTTGCACAGGAGCAACTGGACTTCTCGGCATGACTGATAAGCTGATATTGTTCTCATTTCTTCAATTATTATCACCTTATGTGTTTGAACGAGAGAAAAAAACAGATTTAATAACAAATACGACATTGCTTTTCACTCCACCTGTAACAGCCTACAGATAATAATCGATTATGAGCCGATGAAGTGAGGAAGACTTTGATATAATCAACTCAAAACATCTTACTTTTTCCTCAGAGAACATAATATAATGTACAGATATTCACGAGATAACTTGAAAAAAATACAAATGAAGAGAAGTTCATAAGTGATCCCTAGCAATTATTGATCAGTGTACTTTGGCTAAAAAATTTTGCATGAAGCATATTATGAGCATCTTCCATATGGCCGCAACATTTCATTTCGATGAATTTCGTTTTGTCTCAGATATTGAGGAACAAAAATTTTGAATGGCCATATTTGATGGAAGACCCTTCTGACCCTTTACGATTTGGCTGGTTAACGAACTTAACCGCGCCATTTGGGACCAGAACTCCCTGAAAATTTCAAGTTTCTAGGACAATCCATTCGAAAGTTATTGAGCAAAGGGCCGGACGGAAAGAATTGAATTTGACCACGAATTCGTTATCAGTGAGACCATTTTCGGTGTGACACTCGTTAAAGGAGAAAGGGCACTTAAAAATGTAACAGCCTCGAGCTGCTGACGAAAGTCATTGTTAGTGAGTGCACTCACGATACACAAACACCGGTATGCCGACGCGCATCGAGAGTGACGTCACTGGGAACATTTCCATAGCATTTGCGTGATTGAAGAGAGAGAAGAGAGAGAGAATTGATTAGAATTTGTTCCTAATATTCTCCCAATGACGTAGATGCTCGCGCCGGACGAGTTTAGACCACGAATCTGGCATACCGGTGTTTGTGTATCGTGAGTGGACTAAAATATCGGCAAGTTACGTTGGAGACATTTTGGATTCGTTTTTTGAACGATTCAAAAAACAGCTACAGTGAAAGATGGTCATGTCGGGCCAAAGTGAATTGATTCTGAAATTTTGATTATTTTTACATGTTCCCTAGATAAAAATAAATGAAAATTATATTCTTGTCGAATTTATGGCCTTTTGAATAGGTTACACTCCGAGTGCTAGACCATGTGTGTAAAACAATACAAACGATGGTAATACAATACGGACATAGTTTCGTCCTCAACTTCTGTCATATTTGGCTACCGATTCAAGCACTCCAACGCACCTAAAAGCAAACGGACACACCTCCATGAACTCTTTCAAGTAAAACAACACGTCGAAGAACTCGAATTATTTCATCTTTTGTTCGCATAATATCTGGTAATCGTTATGCAATTTTCTCGAAATATCGTCAATATCGGCTAACGGGAATTCCTAAAACGAAAGAGAGAGAGAGAGAGAGAATGTCGGCCGAAACCGGGTTTGAGATAGGTGAAAGCGGTTACATCATCAACAAGTTCTTGAATATTTGCGGCGGCCGCAGTGCCAAGATCGGAAATTGCGTACGTAATTTCGACATTTTTTACTTAGCCTTTTCCTCGTATTACCATTGTCGGATATTTTGGGTCAGTGATGGATGCTTCAAGTACCAGTCTGTTGGATTCGATTTTGAGCATGACTGTATCTTCGACTCTTTTGTAAAGGGTTTTCCAATAAGAGGTGTTATTTTGGATAGCCCGCTATTTCGGTAGATATCACGTTTGAAGCTGTCATTTTATGACATTTGACAAGTAGAAACTACGCCATTAATAAAAATTTAACGATGCACGCTTCAAGAACGCATTGAAATTATTAAAATTCACTATAAAAATGGTGAAAATTTGGCAGAGATGGTTCGTAAAACTCGAACATTTTTGGGTCGTCGTGAAGCACCTTGTCTGACCGCAATGAAGAAATTGGTGGAAAAATTCGAGCTGTTGGGACAAGTTGGCGATGTGAAGAATAAAACCCGGGCACGTCGCTCAAGAACGGCCGAGGATCTTGCTGTTGTAACCAAAAGTGGAGCAACAGTTACGGTGCATGGATTGCGCTATCGGATATGATAAATGATTTTTATGGCCGAAATTGGATGGTATTGATTTGGACAACGTTCACTTTCAGCAAGGCGGCGCTACGTGCCACACAAGCAACGAAACCATTGTTCTTTTGCGGGAAAAGTTTTCGGACCATGTTATCTCCCGAAGAGGTGATCACAATTGGCCACCGAGATCTTGTGATTTAACACTTCTTCCTTATTCTGAGCAGCTTGCTTGTGGCCTCAAACTTTCATTTCGATAGGCTTCATTTTGTCTGAGATATTGGGTATCTAACAAAAATTTTGAATGGCCATATTTAATGGGACACCCTCTACGATTTGGCTGGTTAACGAACTTAACCGCGGCATTTGAGAATCGAACTCACCCTGAAAATATCAAGTCTTCACGACAATCATTGGAAAGTTATCGTGCTAACGATCGGCCGGACGGCCGGCCCTCGGACAGAACTGAAATTGACCCCGGATTCGTCATCAGGGAGTCGAAACCTATCGTTTGAGACCATTTTTTGCTCAAAATTATAAAATTACACAGATATGGATAAAACGATATAGCACTCGTTTAAGTAGAACTCAAAGCCTAAACCTTAGCTAACGGGAATTCCTGAAACGAAACAGATCGAGCAAGAGCCCGTGAACGCCAGACCTTCGTTATTTTATAAAAGCTGAAAACTTGTCTACGCATGCTCACAACACAGGTAAGAACGATGGACCATTATGAAGTTTGGGTTACCCTGGCTTTGGCAGGTAAACGTGTAAAAACGTGTAAAATACTGATCTAATTTCGTCAAATTATAAAGTGTGATTTTTTGATATTACCTTCAGAATATCATTATAAATCACGTCATTAATTGCCAGACACTCAATATAGTGGCAACCCTTGCCAGACACCCTTAGTGTTCATTAAATTATATATAATTCTACTTACGTTATAGTATAAAAGCTGATCTTTATATAAAATACTTAGATAATAATTAGATAATGTTTCCTCATTAGCCAGACATTTTTGATAGTGCCAACCTTTTGCCAGACAAGCTTGTAGTTTAGCTGCAGATGCGAGCGCGAGACATTATATTATAGTAATAGTAATAGTAATAGTAAGTTTATTCAACATCAAAATATTACATGTTATGTCAACTATTCAAATAACATATTTGTACCCAAAATTCCTCAATGCTGTAGAATGTACCATTAATCAAAAAGTCCTTGATGGTTTGATCAAATTTTTTCATTGGCAGGGTTTTCAATCTTAATGGGAGGGCGTTGTAGAATTTAACCCCCCAGTAGTCAAAGAATTGTTGTGTCCTGGCTAAGCGATGTAATGGTGTTATTAACTCATCTTTTCTTCTTGTGTTATACTCATGCTGATCCCGATTTAAATTCATTGAATTCTTGTGCTGGTGTACGTGCTTTAAACATTGCCAGATAAAGATTGAAGTTACCGTAAGTATTCTTTCCTCTTTGAATGAACTTCTCAATGCTCTTATAGCCTTTTTTTGCAATATAAAGACCTCTCTTGATGACTGGCCCCACAAAAGTATCCATATGTGAGATGACTATGTACGCAAGCATAATATGCAGTCTTGGCTGTTTGGTACGTGGCTATTTGCCTCATTTTCCTGATAAGAAATACTGATTTTGAGATTTTCTTACAGATCTCTTCTACATGTGCTGTCCAGGTCAGTCTACTATGAAGAGTGATACCCAAAAACTTAATATGTTTAACCTCTGCATTATGATGGAAACTTATTTCTTCTGTCTTATTTGCATTTAATTTGAGTTGATTTGCAGTAAACCATTCTTCAATATATTTTTTGGTATTTTCTTCCTTGTCTTGCATATCTTGTACACTTCTACTCCTCATTAAAACCGACGTGTCGTCACAGTAAAGGCAAGCATGGACCCAATCGGGAACATCTAAATCATTTATATAAACAACAGCTGCCTCACCGGATGAAGCACCTCCAAATGCCACATGTTGTTTTCTGTTTCTTAAGTATGACCTCAGAAGATCGTTTACCACATCTCTGAAACCATAGAAGTTTAGTTTGTCCAATAAAATTTCATGGGACACTGAGTCAAAGGCTTTGCTTAGATCGAAATTGAGCATTTTGACAAATTCTCCCTCATCGAGGGCTTCTGTGATATTTTCAATGATTTCTATTAGAGCTGTTATTGTGCTTCTTTGTCTTCTATACCCATGCTGGGTATATCACTCATCATATGGGTGGGTGCGAGTGAGACGGCATGATTATAATGACTTATGCGAATAAATTTTTGGTACAGAATTATATAACTAATCTTTTAAGTGAATTACTACTATTACCCTTGAATCCTATCTCCATTATAAATAAAATTGTAGATTATCGTTCTTGTAACGAATAATCGAACTATTCTGTTCTCTTTCAGCTTTCAACTTCTTGAGTTCGAAACATAGATATGATATTCTATATATTTACTATGGTTCAAGTCACAAAACCGTGAGTTTCACAAAGCTTGGGCAATCAAATCGTTCGTTTTGAAGTAAGTCGATGGTTTATGTCAAAAATGAACTGAAAATTGCAGAGAAATGATGACATTTCAGTAATCAAGGTGATTGGAGTTTTGTGGAACCCGGCCTATGAATGTATTTTGTTGATCTGAGCACAGAACATTCGAATTTGCAATGACAATACTGCATAGTGACGTTAATTACCTCTGATTAGCGTTCGCAGTCACGTGATAGTTGATAATAAATAACATAATTTGAATCAGCTTTATTTAATTCAACGAGAATAATAAGATCACTAAAATGGTTTTTTAGGATTGCAAAAATTCCCTTCTATGAGGAAAACCTCAATTTATATGAATTCGTAACAAGAGTCAACATCCCTATTGTAACAAGTGTCAAAATTTAAAAAATGCCTCAATGGAGTTGACAGGAAATAAGTCGTTTCAAAAGCTCAAATGTCAGACCAACGTTAAGATATCTTTATAGGATCCTTTAATAAAGTTAGGCCTCTATTTGGGTTTCGATAACTCTATATATGTATATATACGATTTCTTCCTTCATTCCACACAATACGACTCGTAGTACTATTCGACCTAGCTTTCAAATTTATTCATTTAAATCACCTCCTCACAGGTTAATTTATAGGGTTTCAACATCTGTCTGTCATCCCAGACAGCCAATTACGTAATATCCTGCAATTTTCTACCAGGAAAACTAATTGCACCGAATATACATGCAGGTTCGGTTGGCTGACTTTAATATTCTAATTTAACACCAGATTTGTAACCCTTTGTATGTCGAAAATTCTTGCCTTGTCGTGATTTGAGCGACAAGCACGATATCAAGATAATTTTACTCGCCTAGTTACGGACAATTATTAATGTTCTATTGTTATAGGTATTATATTTATTGCGAATAATGTGAATATTAAAATAGGTACATTTTATAGAACACTAGCTGAACCAGCAAAAGTTGTTTTGCCTAATAAATTATTTCTAGTTTCTAGATAAATTCTAGTGTAGACAGAAATTTATCATAAGTGTGTAAAAATTTTAGATTTTCTTTTCGAAGTAGAGTAAAAAACACTATAACTGATCAGTTATCAAGCGGAATGAGAAATGATAAATTACTAAAATGTCTATACAGGGTGTCCCATTACTCGACGTCAACCCGGAACCGGGTGAAAAGGCAAGTAATGCTGGTTATCAGAAAAATATAAAAAAAATCTAAGTTGCATGATTTTAAAATAATGCGCATTTAAAAAAACACGCAAAATTCCACACCCTGTGACAGTCTTTTCACTCCTGTTGCCACAAATATCAACTTTTTCCAACTTTTTTTTTGCTGTGTAACCTTGAATAATGCTTCTCTAAACTGTAATCAAAATTTTGATACCAGCTGCTCTAGGTTTCATAAAAATAGGGCTTACTTCTCGGAAAAATAATTCGAAATAAACAATTGCCTAGTTTTAACTGACTGTATTGAAAAAAAATGTACTCCTGAGCAGGGGTTTTTGAGCGCTCGTTCATTGGTTGAGCTATAAGAGAAATTTTATATGGGACTTGCGATTGATACCAAATATAGAAATGCAGAATCTCAGCACACTCGGAATTGCATTCTGGAAATTATTAAGAGAATGAAATACGTAGAACAATAAATGAAAAAATCGAATCTTTCGAAATTTTGCATTATTACCTACGACTGATTTCGATTCGAAATTCTAGAAAAAAGATTCAATTATTTTTTGTACTTATAGTTGATTGACACGTTGGTGAAAGGTTCTGGCAGGAATTGTAAGTGTATAAAACACTGACAAATACCTGTATAATTGTACAATTAACTGTGCACAAAAATCTAATTAATCATTAAAAGTCACTATTCACATGTTGGTAATTAGAAATTTCATCAAAAAACAATTATTGCTTCTGTTGAAATTTTTGCTTTTCACGTCATTGGGAATATTTTCTAAAGTAACGATGTTTTTTTTCCGTAAGGACCCAATCAAATTTCCAGTTTATTGCAAAACCAAGTACTATATTATAATTATACAAGGACTTCTGCTATCATTAATTTCTTTCTAGATGGCCCGGCCAACGTTGTTTTGCCGTTAAACTACGCACATTATTTGTAGAAAATATTTTTCTGGTTTCATGTTCTACGTTTGTCGACTACGAATCTACGCACTTCTCTTTGTTCAAATCTTTTTCGGTGATTCCTTTCATTTCTTGCCTCTTGCGATTGTGTCGCATGTTACTGCGCCATGTTAACATGCACAGCTGCATTTTCTTTCGGATTTTTTCATCGGATCTTTGTGCTCTTCTACCTCGCAAGACTCTAGAATGGGTTTGTTCTACGACTTAAATTAGCCCCTACGCGCCTTGCTGGCATTTCGACTGTACTAATAAATCAATACTAAACTGTATCTATGATTATTTCTATACTTAACTTTATCTACTGATCATTCAGGAGAATTCTAAGTTTAAAATTTGGCAATAGTTATTCAAACCGTCGACATTATTCGTGTGACATTCATCTTAGCGCACTCTATTATGGCCAACTTTGTGGTTTCTGCAGCCGAGAATAGATTTTTCTCACCTTTTAAACATTCCCTAGATCTTCACGAACATTCCAAGATCAAAAAAAGACTAACGAACAGCAATCGACTTTTATTTTTATATACAGGGTGTCCAGCCGATGAATTATTTTTAGATTCCTCAGACCTGTGACTATCCAAAAATACCCCATGTAATGAAATGTATGTAATTCGATTTTATGTAGTTATGAGTTATGATTTTTTGAGTGTTTTTCAGCTAAGTTTGAAAAACTCATATCTACCTATGCAGTAAGTATTTCGCAGTTTTTATTTTTTTAGAATGGTCGTCCTGGATGTTGCTTCAATGAAAAAATATATTCAGCATCCTAAAATCACTGCAAGCTAACAAAAAAATTCATGAAAGCTAGAACTTCAGTTTTTTGTAGGATGTACTCAAACATTCATTTTCGATTCAGAAATAAAAAAAGTGGTTTTTTAGCTTTCGGCAAGGTTTAAAATCTTTTTGGAGCGAATGACACGTCATTTTTTAGAACGTTTTCGATAATTATTCAAAATGGAGGCACATAATTTGAAAAATAATCAAGGTATAAATTACTCGATCTACATTCGTTTAACAGCAATTTCAATTAAAATGAATTTAAATCTCATATTTAAGCTAGATTAACCATAAATGAAAAAAAAGAAGAAATCTTATGGAGTTTCATTGATGCTCAGCCTATCAAAGGCTTATTACAACGAAAAGAGTCCGATGAAGTACCTTTTTTCCTATGATTTTGGAAGCTTAGGCAATAACCAAGACGACAATTTAAAAAAAAATAAAAACTGCAAAATACTTACTGCATAGGAAGATTTGAGTTTTTCAAACCTAGCTGGCAAAATAACATTGAAAAACACTCAAAAAATCATAACTCGAGAACTACAGAAAATCGCATTACATACATGGGGTCTTTTTGAATAGCGACAGGTCTGAGGAATCTGAAAATAATTTATTGACGTCAATCGACTGGACACCGATAAAAGAGAGAAGAAAAGAATAAGATAGTAACGATTCCTCACACAAAACAGTTCTCCTGCTGGTGTTGTCCTGTTACATTCAACAAGCCAATACTGTCGATGAGGTATATAAGAACTAAAATATTTCAATAATGTAAATTATCTCCTTAATATGACTGAAGGATGAAGTTCAATTTAGAAATTCACTTTCTTTTTTGATATAGAATAGATTCACACATAAAAGGTATCATTCAAACATCTAAAATTACACCTACACTAATTTAAACATCCCACAATCTATCCATATTTTGATTGTTTGGAAAACTAATATTTTCAAAGACTGACCATTCAACCTACTTACATACAATAACTATTATTCAAACTCCGTTGTTACATAACCAAACTCTTTCAAATATTAATAGAATAAATCAGCAATTCGGGTATATGATCAAATCTTCAGAGTTAATTAAAATAATTCATGGGTATTTCAGTGATTCTTCAGTTCTGCACCATTGACTGCAATATAATGAATTCTCGGAATTAATATTTCTTGTCATGGTAATTATTTCTTCACCTGATGACATTTCATTTCTTTATACTTGATAATGCTGGCCCATTTTGATTGTGGTGGCCAGATGACTATACTTATGCAAGAAGTGTGAGTTTTCGCTGTAAAGAATTAAAATTGGTTATGATCATTACTGGGCATTTCTCAAATGAGGTTTATTTTCTTTCTTGTTTGAAATTTCTAAATAGTCTGCGGATGTTTCACATCAAGCATTAGTTTTTACCTTTCCTTTTGAATAATATTGTGGTATACAGAGTGGGCTTCTGTCAATAGTGCTGGTCATTTATCGTTTATCGTTTTAACTGTTTTCAACTTTGTGGGTTGCTGTTCATATAAAAAAATTTAAGAATGCCCTGAGTAGGCTCGTTCATTCATGAGGCAATAATGGAAGAGTATAAATTCGAAAAGGTCTAAGTGCCACTTTCACGAAATTTTATATTTCACTCTATATGGGGTCTATGTGCCAAGGCCAAAAGCGTACAAAACTCTTCAATTATGCAATTACCTCAAAATTTTTTTTTGAACTTGAGGTTCATGCTTAGTATATGATTACGAAATCTCAACACGAAAGTGAAATATGTAAAAACTTGAAAATTAAAAAAATTGATTATATGGTTCTTATGACGCGATCCTCTTGAAATTTTGCATGAATATTCAGTATATCAATTTCCATTCGAAAAATTAATTTAACTCGATAAAGGTTGATATATTGGATCTTCATGAAAAATTTTGTGGCCATCATGTCAACAGAACCATTAAAAATTCAATTGGAATATTGAAAAAAGAATCTTTATATTTCCATAACAAAATTTCTGATCGAGTGAAATTTATTTTGAGAATGAAAACTAATATACTGAATAGGTACTTTATGCCCCAAGTTGATCTATTAGTACAGTCAAAATGACAGCAAGACTTGTAGGGGCTAATTTAAGTCGTAGAGCAAACCATTCTAGAGTCTTGCGATATAGAAAAGCACAAAGATTTGATGAAAAAATTCCAAAAGAATGTGCAGATGTGCGTGTTAACATGGCGCAGTTTCGTGCAACACAATCGCAAGAAAGGAAAGGAATCAACGAAAAAGATTTGAACAGAGAGAAGGGCGCAGATTCATAGTCGACAGACCCAGAGCATCAAACCAGAAAAATTAAAAATTATTTTCTACAAATAATGTAACAGGGACACATTTTCGGCATCGATTTTTGAGAGAATTCATTTGATGAAAACCGCAACATTTTAAGCCACGACATTCCCAAGTCGTGACCAATGGGCTAATAAAGAATTAGTTTTCCCCAGAGGGTCTACGGTATTTTATACTGATGGCTCGAAAACTGAAGACGGACGAGTCGGAGCCGGTGTTTACGGTCCCTCAATCCAATTAGCCATACCAATGGGTCTCTGTCCTTCGGTTTTTCAGGCAGAGACACTTGCTATAAGGGAGTGCGCTGCGCTCTGTGCGGAACGCAACTACCAAAGAAAGGAAATATATATAGCATCTGACAGCAGAGCAGCCCTACTAGCGCTTGACTCTCCACAAGTGAAGTCAAAGTTGGTGTGGGAATGCAAAACGTCACTTAACCTACTCGGAGAAAAGAACCAGGTCAATCTCATCTGGGTGCCTGGTCACTCCGGGATTCACGGCAATGAAGCGGCAGACCGACTGGCCAGGGAAGGAGGGACAACCCCCTTCACTGGACCAGAACCGTTTTGCGGCTTCCCAGCCAGTCATCAGGCAATGGCTATTAGGGACTGGGAACAAAAGAGGAAGCTTATGTACGACCAATGGTCATAAGCAAGCTAAGTCACTTCTCTCTCACTCGACGAGCTGGACCAAGAAAGTCCTCTCACTCAGCAAATTGGAACTGAGGAAACTGACGGGCGCTCTCACTGGGCACAGTCCTGTGAGGTATCACTTAAAAAACATGGGAAAGGCGCCCGATAGCACATGTCGCTTCTGTCAAGAAGCCACCGAGACAGCTAGACACCTGCTATGTGAGTGTGAAGCTGTTCACCAGAAACGGTTACGGCATCTTTGCTCTAGGTTCCTAAAGCCTGAACAAGTAATGGATGTGGCCCCCAGAAAGGTGGTGAAGTTCATTGAGACTTTGCTGTCGGACTGGTAAACAGCGCGGGGATGCACAATAGATCTTAAGGTCAAGGTGCTCGCAAGGTCGGTTTTGATCTGTCGCCCCTCCTCTAATCTAAGCCAGCGTTTCCCAACCTGTGGGGCGCGCCCCCCTTGGGGGGCGCGAATGAATTCAAGGGGGGCGCCAACAACCCGCCCCTGCCCCAAACGGTTCTTGCATGGCTCGAACTAGAACCACTTTACTAACTAAAGGGGGGTGCGATGAAATTTTAGATTGAAAATTGGGCCGCGAATACTGAAAGGTTGGGAAACGCTGTTTTAAGCCAAACCGTTTTCGAGCTATCACAAAGAATTGGAAAATGGTCTCAAATGAAAAGCTCTCATAACTTCTTTATTACCAAAGTTATAAACATGACACTAAAACCTTCAATACCTTCAATATTCAGATACAAAATAATTAATTCTTGCTCTTGGACCAGAAGGGTGTTTTAAACCAGGTGTGGCGTGATGATTTTCGAATCTTCTGTTCTTCTAAGACCGCTACAGGAGCATACTGAAGGGTAATCATCTCCCATAGATTTGAACAGTGGTATTTCGTCCTAAATATCGAATTTGATTTCGGAATAATGATAAAAAAATTTAGGATACGCGGTACGTAGGTTAACGGAAAAACAACGTTGCCAGCTTGTCAGAAATTAATGAAAGCAGAAGCATAATAATAATATAATATTTGGTTTTACAATAAACTGGAAATTTGATTGGGTCATTACCTGAAAGTTCAGAAAAAATTCGGAAAAAACATCGTAACCTTAGGAAATATTCCTAATGGCGTGGAAAACAAAAATTTCAACAGAAGTAATAATTGTTTTTTGATAGAATGTCCAATTGCCAACATGTGAATAGTGAATTTTAATGATTAATTAGTTTTTTGTGCACAGTTAATTGTACAATTATACAGGCATTTGTCAGTGTATTCTAAACTAACAATTACTGCCAGAACCTTTCATCAACGCGTCAATCAACTACAAAAAATAATTGAATCTTTTTTCTAGAATTTCGAAATTAAATCAGTAATACGTTTTGCCCCAAGTTACCTACTTATCTAGTATAATGAAGACAACCTTCGGTTGTGCAAGAACCTGTGATATTTGGGACCTGAACTTCAGTCTCGCTCTTGTCCATACTTTTGACGATTGAATTCCGATAGATTAGTTCCAAGATAGAAGTAACAATTTTTATGTCAAGGTTGCAGACAGTTGATTGACATTTTTCGTCTGTTAAAAAGAGTAAGCAAAAATATAAGTGATCATTTCACAAAGAAGTATAATCGAACTCGTAGGAGATTGAAATACAGAGCGACCGAAATGGAAAGTTTCAACTAGATGGAAATTTTTCTTGTGGCGAAGCTGAAAAAAATGCTGTCTGCAATAAAAAAAACGTTTTCTGAGCTCTTTTATGCCATTCATTAAGTGAACAGACTGTAACTTGAATATTCGCCAATAAAAATAACTCAAAAGCATGAATATAGGAACTTGAATCGTAGATCAAAAAAGGTTGCATTGCTCCATAGGATTTCCCAATAGTATATAACATTACTAGCAAGGTAAAAGGGTTTTTGCTGGCGAATGGATACCTCCTTGAGCTAGTAAAACCCGTTACCTTGCGTGTATTGTTTTATATTTTATTTGTTTTTCATTTGTAAAAAGGTTAGATAAATTCCAAAAAAATCTCAATAATGGCGTTAAATTTTTTGACATTTCTTAAAATTGTATTATTTATGATTATTTACCTATGACATCGGAAAATTATGACAACTGTCAGTGGCTTTACGAGAAGGAAGTCCTTCGAGAATATTTGCTCATTTCTGACGAAAAAGGCCAGATTCAATGAAACAAGGTATGAATATCGTTTTTTAATACTTTTATAACGTTTATTACTAAACAAATTTGTTCCAGGAACGATGAAATTAGAAAGATGAATGAAATTATAAGCAAGTACGTGACTGTCAGTGAGTTTACAGGTCAAAAAACCTCTAGGATATTTGCAATTTTGAGAAAGAAAACGAATAGATACGAATAAAACAACGTACGAATATCGTTTTTGAATAGTTTGACAACGTTTATTGAGAAACAAATTTGTTCCATTAACTCTGAAATTAGAAGGCTGAATGGAATTAGACTGTCAACTGGCAACTGTCAATGTAAATAATACTACTAACTTGTAAAAATTTTACAAGTTAACTGTCAGTTTTACAAGTTAGTGACTTGATAAGAGAAACTTCCTCGATTGATCTTGTGTTTTTGGAAACTGACGTTTACAAATGAGAAACAAATAAAAATATTTCGCTATACAACATAACAATTTCTCCGTGTCAAAATAATGGGAACATGAAGACTTGTTCCAATCCATAACATAGAGCGAGATCGTTTTTTAACACCATACTTATAATGAAGGAAACATTCAACAACTTAGATATCCGTAGAGGTTGACTGGAAAAAATAAATATTTTAGTTCTTTGTCTATTCCAATCAGTCGAAAGTCCGTTATTTACATGTTCCGACAAGTCCATAGAAGGCTTAGTGCTTGGTAATTTCTGAAAGTGTTTTAGAGCACTGCGGTGCTGAGGAGCACTTTTTCGAATTACTAAGCACTAAACCCTTTCAAAAAATTAGCGAAGCACCAAGCACGGGTTCAATCTAGTACTCGCGAGCAGAGTGCTTAAGAGCACAAAAGTGCTTCGAGTGCTTTCTCAAGCACTAAGTACAAGACTCTGTAAGGAGACACCCTGTATTTGCAAATTATCGAAATGCAATGAGTGGCGAGTGTTACATGTGTTCTTTGAGATAAAATTCGGTATCCAAGGTGAAAAAATATATGCAGGATATACAAATATATGAGATCATGTTAGAAATGTTTCTCCTTGAATAATTAATCAGTGTTTCAAAACAGTTTTGTGTTTTCGGGTGATGATTTTTCATAGTCTAACCACTCTAACCTCAACACCCCTTGCCTTGAATTCTTGATTTAAGGTATAAAAATCAAGGTTTGAGTAAAATTAACATAATATCATCTCATCTTCGGAAAAAGGGTATCTGTTTAATTGAAGCTTAAATAACTAAATTTAAATATTCGACAACTATCCGAAATGAATAATTGGGGTAAGAGAAGATTGTTATTCATTTTTTATTTTGAATCGAATGCTAAGATACAAAATAACAAATATACCACATCAATGATGATACTCTCTGCTATGAGACTGCTGAGTTTGGTTTCATTTGCATAAAAATTATCGAGATTTCAGAACTGGCAATGCAAATGTCGAAAATTTCATAAATTTGTGCACAACTTAGCAACAGTGCATGGCAGTAAAATTTTTTAAGTAAGCAGTACTGCGAATTTGTTATTGAAGTGATACATAAATAAAAATATAGGTAGTTTCATTTGCACTAAGAAGTAGATATGCTTTAAGATAGGTGTGGCAACACTGTCGACTTGAAGAGTTCCTTCATCCCCATCTATAATTTCAGAACGAAATATTCACTAGTTCTCCAACTACACTGCTCAACAATTGATAGGGATCACTTAGTTGTTCTAAATTTATTTCTGAAATATTCGCTCCAAGATTATAAATTTAGTCAGATATCAGAGTATTTTCAGTTGATAATATGGTTCACTTGAGAAAAGAATGGAAAAATGGAAAGTTGGAGAGAAAAAAAGAGTTTATTAGGAACACTCAAAATTCTGTGTTTGAATAACATAAAAATTTTATGATGAAACCACAAGAAGGCTGAAGTTTCGGTTAAGCTAGTACCTAGTTGGTCCCCCACGAGCTCGTCTCAAGCATTCTACCCTACGAGGCATACTTTCGATCAAACGATTTATAAAATTTTGGGGCAAATTCGTCCAAATATCGTTAATATAATAATAGCGTTAGAAAGGTCCTCCAGGTTATTGATCGGTTGTTCTAAGGTTGACAATTGTCTAGACATCTCAGACCAGACATGTTCGATGCAATTCATGTCTGGAGAGCGAGCTGGCCAGTCCATCCTATCAATAGCATGAGTTTCTAGCGCTTTATTAACCAGACGACTATGGTGTGGACGGGCATTATCAATTAAAATGAAATTCTCGCCCACGGCAGTCGCAAACGGAACAATTATGGGTTCAATAATCATATCGTGATATTTCTGGCTGGTCATGGTGGTGTTTCGCAGAATAACCAACTCTGTGCGTTGGTTCAAACAAATGCCTCCCCATACACATATAGAACCTCCGCCAAAAGCTGTTGTGGGTACCATAAACTGTTCTGCATACCTTCGACCTCTTTCCCTCCAAGCAAGAATACGTCCATCGGAGTTGACCAAACGAAATCTAGACTCACCCGTAAATAAACATCGGCTCCAATCTTCATGTGTCCAATTGCGGTGCTCCTCAGCCCATTGCCATCGATGAACCCGGTGTTCCCTATTCAAACGGGGATGTTGTACCCTCCTACGTGCTCTCAAACTCAAACGAACATATAGTCGTCGTCTTACAGTCTGGTTCGAAATTAGAACTCCTGTTACAACTCTCAGTGATCTATTGAGCCGCGACGCCGGGTAAGTGGGATTTCTCCTAGCATTGAGGATCAAAAGACGATCTTGGGCAGCTGTTGTACTGCGCTGCCGACCTCCCCCATGAACATAAGCTACTGAGTCGTTTTGGATGAACCTATTCCAGGCCCGACTCACGACACTTTGCGAAACATTCAACCGCCGGGACACTTCTCGCTGGGACAAACCTTCCTGTATCCACCGTATGATTTGGTCCAGTTGTACAGGAGCCAAACGTCTTCTCGGCATGACTGATAAGCTGATATTGTTCTCATTTCTTCAATTATTGTCACCTTATGTGTTTGAACGAGAGAAAAAAACAGATTTAATAACAAATACCACATTGCTTTTCACTCCACTTGTAACAGCCTACAGATAATAATCGATTTTGTGAACAAGAGCCGATGAAGTGAGGAAGACTTTGATATAATCAACTCAAAACATCTTACTTTTTCCTTAGAGAACATATAATGTACAGATATTCACGAGGAAACTTGAAAAAAATACAAATGAAGAGAAGTTCATAAGTGATCCCTAGCAATTATTGTTGATCAGTGTACTTCTAATGGGTCAAGTTGAATGGAAAACCCTGTTTATTATCAATGATCCCCTGGTGAGGAACTGAAAATAAACCCTTGGACTTTGCACACAAAACAAAGAAAATAACACAAAAGGCCACAGACTTTTGCATAATCTGTTATCATCTTTGTCTCATTGTCGAAATCGCGAACCATAAAGTGAATCTGTGTCAAGATGAAGATAACTGACAAACAGATACTTTCATGAGTTACTACCTGAAGTTTGGTTACGCAACTATTGAATATCTTTTATAGATTGATAACAAACACATCTTGTAGACGCTCCGATGAAGTACCAATTGTTTAAGTGGCAGCATCGATGCATCAAATGTCACCTTTGGCAAAGAACCTAGTCTCCAGTCATTGTAGTCGAATTAAAAGAATGAAATTTCAAAAAATCCCTGAGCAGGTATTTTTCAGCTCTCGTTCATTGGTAGAGCACTAATGCTATTACCCCAAAATTTTGTATTTTACTTGAAGTTCATGCTAAGTATAAGAATGCAAAAAAGCAGCATGATCGGAATTTTATTCTGGACATTATTGAAAAAATGAAGAAAAATCAGATTTTATGGTTCTTATGATGCGTTCCTCTTGAAATTTTGCATGAGCATTCGGTATATCAAGTTTCATTCACAAAATACGAATATATCATGGACCCATAATGATAATACTACCTGGACGTCGAACTTCCTTACTGTCACGTAGAAAAAAGTGAGGCAAATGGCCGCCATTTGCAGTTTGGGGTGAACCACAAATATTTGGATGTTTTATGCCATCTGTGCTCGAATTTTGATTGAAACATAGAGGTTTCTTCGAAAGAAGTGATGAAAAACTCTATATATTAGTGTTCTGTGAACTCTGACATTTCGGTCTATTAAAATTATAAATATTTTCGATTCTTGTGATTAGCTATTAAACAATATTGGTTATCCTATCATTTTATTTCGTCGAAATAAAATAAATAAAG
Organism: Propylea japonica; assembly: GCA_013421045.1. Classification (NCBI taxonomy): domain Eukaryota; kingdom Metazoa; phylum Arthropoda; class Insecta; order Coleoptera; family Coccinellidae; genus Propylea; species Propylea japonica. The sequence goes on from CM024243.1 coordinate 55,167,351, forward strand.
GAATATTGGTAATTTTGATATTTCAATTCATAGAAAAAGTGATACCTCTCAAATCCACCACAAACTGCAAATGGCCGCCGTTTGCCTCAATTTTTTAACAGGTTCGCCATCTAGTTAGTATTATAAATCTATGGAATATATATATACCTTGTCATAAAAATATAAGGATTTTCGATATTCTATGCTTCTGTTAACACTATGGCCACAAAATTTTGCGTGGGGCTTATATGCATCTTTTATGTACGTAAAATTAGATATTTAGGAACAAAAATTTTGAACGGTGATGTACGCTTGTCTGGTTAACTAACTTAACCGCGGCATTATATTATATTAGGGAACCGAACCCACCCTGAAAATCTCAGCTCTCTAGGGCAATACTTCGAAAGTTATAGTGTTTACGGAAGGACGGCCGGACGGACGGCTCCACAGACGAAATTCAAATTTGATCACAGATTTGTTATCAGGGAGTCGAACCCTATCGTTTGAGATCATTTTAGGCTCAAAATTCGAAAATTACAGACATTTGGCAAAACGATTTAGCACTCGTTTTAGTAGGACCAACGCTCAAAAATTGACACATGTTTAAGTCCACAGAGTTTTGCATACTCAGTCATCGTCTTTGTCGATATCGCGAATCCTAAACTGAAATTATCTCCAGATGAAGATGTTTGACAAACAGACACTTTCAACTATTTAATAGCTATAGATAGATAACATTAACACATCTATAGTCCAGTCAATTTGTGCTCAAAAAAACCCCTAGCAGGAAAGTTCTGGGGTAGTTTTGATTTTTTCGATTTTTTATGTTTTTTGGGGTGCTGAATCCGAATCTGAGGTTTGCTAACAAAATTTCGTGAGTTAACATTGAAAAAAATACAAAAAAAGAGAAAAAATCTCATTCTTTGGCAGTTTTCTGCTTATAACTCGGAAACTATCAACTTTTCGTGAAAAACCTCTCAATACAAAATGAAAGTACATAAAATTTCCTACAAATTGTACTACCACAGCTTGTTCTCCGACCACCTGCTCTGGCTCAAATTATAGTTTTAAATGAGGTATTTTCTATGACTCAATAAATGAAAAAAACTTAAATTCTATGGTTCCGATGATGCGATTCTCTTGAAATTTTGCATGCACATTCAGCATATCAGTCTCGATTCATAAAAAAAATCACTTGAATCAGATATCTTGTTATGCAAATATAAAGATTCTTCTTTTCAATATTCCAATTGAATTTTCTATGGTTCTGCTCACACTATGGTCACACAATTTTGCATGAAGCTTATTATGACCATCTTGCATATTGCCGCAACATTTCATTTCGACTGGTTTCATTTTGTCTGAGATATTGAGATACAAACATTTTGAATGGCCGTATTTTGTTTCATAAAACAAGGCCATTCTAAATTTTTGTTCCTCAATATCTCAGACAAAACGAGACCAATCAAAATGAAATGTTGCGGCCAAATGCAAGATGCTCATAATAAGCCTTTTGAAAAATTGTGTGACCATAGTGTGAACAGAACCATAGAAAATTCAATTGGAATATTGAAAAGAAGAATCTTTATATTTCCATAACAAAATGTCCGATTCGATTAATTTTTTTTTGTGAATCGCGACTGATATACTGAATGTTCATGCACAATTTCAAGAGGATCGCATCATCGGAACCATAGAATTAATTTTTTTTTATTTATTGAGTCATAGAAAATACTTCATTTTCAACTATTATTTGAACTAGAACGGTTTGTCGCAAAACAAGCAGTGGTAGTACAATTCGTAGGAAATTTTATGTACTTTCATTTTGTATGGAAAGGTATTTTAGGAAAAGTTGATAGTGTCAGAGTTATATGCAAAAAACTGACCAAGAATGAGATTTTCATTCTTTTTTCGTATTTTTTTCTATGTTCCGTCTAGAAATTTTGTTAGCAAACCTCAAATTCGGATTCAGCACCCCAAAAAACATAAAAAATGAAAGAAATCTAAACTAACTTTCCTGCTAAAAGCACAATTCTACTGGATTACTAGTAGACTCTCCGATGAAATAAGCAATTGTTTAAGTGGCAGCAACGATGCATCAAATGTCACCTTGGCAAAGAACCTGAAGTCTCCAGTCATTGTAGTCGAATTTAAACAATAATAAGTGTGTGCTTGTGCTTCCTAATTCATGAGAGACAATTGAAATGCAAAGAAGGAAATGTATAGTGTAATCTGAATAGTAATTTGAGTATAAGAGTTCAATGTCAGGGTCCCAAACTAGATTTGTCACAAGCTCATGAATTTATTCAAGACTTTGTTCGATATCTGCTTGTACAAATTGAGATATTTGGTGCAATGGTTTTTTGTTTCATTGCTCAACTAATGAAGGGTTTTCCAATAAGAGGTGTTATTTTGATATTCAAAGAAAAATGTTATTTTTCGATATGAATGATCGGATGTTTATTTCATTAGAAAGAAGAAGCTATGCCGTTAATAGTGGAAAATAACATCAGGCAAATGACCACCACGACCACGCTTACAGGACCATATCCTTTTAATGAAATTTTCCATAACCAAATCGCAAAGTGGCTGCCCTAGGTACTCGATAGCCTCACGAATTCCATCTTTGAGGTCTTGAATCGAAGCTGGGCTATTGGCGTAGACCTTCTCTTTCACATGGCCCCAAAGTAAGAAGTCGCAAGGCATTAAATCACAAGATCTCGGTGGCCAATTGTGATCACCTGTTCGATAGATAACACGATTCGGAAACTTTTCCCGCAAAAGATCAATGGTTTCGTTGTTTGTGTGGCATGTAGCGCCGTCTTGTTGGAAGTAAACGTTGTCCAGATCAATACTATCCAATTTCGGCCATAAAAAATCATTAATCATCTCTCGATAGCGCAATCCATTCACCCATTCACCGTAACTGTTGTTCCAGCCTTATTTTCGAAAAGTCCAATGACTCCGCCGGACCATAAACCGCACCAAACAGTCACACGTTGAGAAAAGAGAGGCTTTTCAACAAAAACTCATGGGTTTTCTGAGCTCCAGATGCGACAATTTTGCTTGTTGACGAAGCCACCGAGAGGGAAATAGGCCTCATCAATCAAGATAATTTTTCGATGGAATTCCGGAATTCCGGTCGGCTTGAGTTCTTGTGTTAACTGAACTTTATAAGCCTTAAGACCCAAATCTTCATGCAAAATACGGTGTAATGACATTTGTGGAATACCTAATTCCAAAGAACGACGAGGAATGGACGCACCTGGGTTTTCTTCAATACTTTCGGCTACAGCTGCAATATTCTTGGCTTTTCCTGAGCGACGTGCACGGGTTTTATTCTTCACATCACTAACTTGTCCCAACAGCTCGAATTTTTCCACCAATTTCTTTATTGAGGTCCGACAAGGTGCTTCACGACGACCCAAAAATGTTCGAGTTTCACGAACCGTCTCTGCCAAATTTTCACCATTTTTATAGTGAATTTTAATAATTTCAATGCGTTCTTGAAGCGTGTATAGTTCCATCTACCGAAAGAGCGGGCTATTCAAAATAATACCTTCTATTGGAAAACCCTTTATTATGAAGTTGACAGCAATGTATTTCCATTTTGACATTAATAAAATGGCGTATTAAACATAACAATTTCAATAATTTATCCATTTTGTATGAGGACTTAATTTGAGTTGCTTCACCAATGAACCAATGAATTTTCATATTTATGTTTCAACAGAAAAGTTAGAAGCCAGGGGCTTCATTTTGTTGTGTATCAACATTTAGATATTAGTATGGTAGGCATTTTTTACTTTTTTCCGAATATTTCAGCAACAATCGTGATTTGGCTTGGTCCGAAACTTCACTCATGTGTGAAGGAAACACATTCCTCGTGTCTATTGTCATAGTATAATATACACACTCAACAATCAATTCTGTACAGTTTAGAGCCATTCATAACTGCTCACTTTTGATATATTGCACACAAGAATAGCCAAGCCAACCTTTCTTCCAACAAGTGTAAAATCTGTTATAACTCAAGGTGTGGATATAAAATTTCCCAATGAACGCTAAAAACATCTGTCGACTGTTTTCTCATGGATACTTTCAACATGCGATAGTAACAATTACAACACTACTGAAATAGTAGTCTAACTTTATGACAACCGTTGAATTGGGGCGAAATATGGATTTCTTGTTAGAGCGCAGATTTATATCTCTGATATCTCAACCGTAGCTAGTTTGGATTCTGCAAGGTATAATCAATTCGCTATGGTCGTAAAAATTCTTAATGTTGATTTATAGTGAACGAAAGGATACTATCAGAGCTAATCTAACTGAAGTACAGTGGACTCTCGATAAGTCGAACTCCCAGGGACCACATAAAACTGTTCGACTTATCTATAGTTCGGCTCACCAAACGTTCGAGTTATTGAGGTGGGAGTTCGACTCATTGAGGGAAAAACTCGAGGTAATACATATTGATCATCTTTAGTCAATGAGAAGCAAGCGTATATGTATTTTACATTTAATGAAAAATATGTATACATACATTGTACATATTCTAATCACATATCTTCATAAAATTCATACGGGTTTAAAAAAATCGTTAATTTTCATTTGCTTTAAACGTTTTTTTCCAATTTGGAAACGACCGAAGATATTTCATTTAGTTTCCTGAAAATGTCGTATTCGATATCTTCAGAACTTTCCAGAAAACATCTGATCGTATCGATAGCTTGTCTAGCTTCTTGAACAGTTGGTGGTGTAGTTGGCTCAATTTCAGGGTCCTCCAAATTGTCCAAACCTGCATCGTCTTCTTCTTCCCTTCCTAACACTTCACGTACGATGCTTTCATCTGTAGGTGGAAAGCATACCGGTAGATCACAATCCACCTCCACAAATTCGTTAAAGTTTGCATCCACATCAAATACAGATGAAAGGATTCCCCATTCATCAATTTCCACTTCTTCTGGATTTTCCAGCGCTGTGTCTGATTCATCGGTGGTAATCACGTCGAATCCACATGCAGAAAAACAATTCTGAATTGTTCGAGGGCTCACTTCATCCCATGCCTTCTTGATGAAATGTAGAGCTTCTAATACATTTATTGGGACTACAGCACGATTTTCCTGTATTTGTCGAAGCACATGGTTTACTACTTCAGTACGGTATTTAACCTTAAAATTTTTAATGATTCCCAAATCCAAGGGCTGTAGTTTCGATGTCGTGTTCGGTGGTAGAAACTCTACTTTTAACGATATAAGAACAGGCAAGGGATTATGAGCTGGACAATTGTCTATAAAGAGAAGAGCCCTCTTCTTTTTTTTGTCAACTCGTTATCCCACTTTTGCAACCATTCTCTAAAAATAATTCCAGTCATCCATGCTCTAGAATTCGCAGTATACTCTGTAGGAAAGGTTTTAACATTTTTGAAACAACGGGGCTTCAGCGATTTGCCTATAACGCATGGTACATGTTTCACTGAACCGCTCATATTAACAGCAAGCAAAACAGTTAAACGTTCTTCACTTTCCTTACCACCATGACAATCTGTGTTTTTGAAATCTAATGTTTTGTTGGGTAAACATCTGTAAAACAGCCCGGTTTCGTCTGCGTTGTAGATCTCATCGGATGTGTACGTTTCCAATAAATCCGATAGATGAGCTAGCCATTCAGCACAAGTGTCTTCATTAACGCTAGCACTTTCGCCTGACAAGGTTCTTTCAGCAATTCCGTACCTTTTTTTAAAATTGGATAGCCAACCACTACTCGCTGCAAATTCGTGGCCTAGGGAAGATGCGAATTCCTTCGCTTTCTGTTGAAGAAGTGGTCCATTTACTGGAATATTGTTTTTGCGCGTTTCCTGGAACCACTTTATCAAACATTTTTCAACATCTGAGTGCTGAGGCAATTTTTGACGGTACCGGTGTACTGATTTTCCTTCTGCAGTGGAAGCGATGATTTTCATTTTGTTTTTGATGATGGTTGACAGGGTAGATTTAGGAATTCCGAACTGGATAGCGATGAGGCTTTTACTTTTTTCGCCTTTCTCTACTTCCCGAATGAGTTCCAGTTTATCTGCTACTGATAAAATTTTGAGTTTTCGCGGAGCCATGACTTATAACGCTCTTGGCACACGATGGCTTCATAAACAAATAAGGAAAGAATTGAACTAATGTCCCTCGACTCCTGAGCGGTTGAAGAACACATTATGATGGCTGCCACTTGTGGTGATTGGTTTGCGTAACGAATCCTTTTCGCTTTCATTCGTGAGATCAAAAAGTTCGACTCATTGAGGCGATGGTGGTCAGAAGTACGACTCATAGAGGTGGAGATTTCCGCGGAGCCCTTCCAGCAGTTCGACTCATCTATTAGTCTCTTTAGTCCCAAGAACACTGTTCGACTCATTGAGGTGAAATTACATAGGGTAAGATACGCAGGAATCGGGACTGGAGAAACAGTTCGACTTATCAAAGAGTTCGACTTACCGATGTTCGACTTATCGAGAGTCCACTGTATATATATTCTTTCGAATTGAGAGCTAACAAAATACAATACATGGAACAAAAAAGCCCCAGCTGAGGCTAGTGCAAAACGGAGTACCATACTATTCTGGCGTATGATACCAGAGCACAGGGAAAAACCTCAGTAGAAAAAACCCTGTCTAGCCGCTTTCACAAAATTGAAACTTAAGATTATTTGAATGAATTCTTCGATATTTAGATACAAAATACACTAGAACTTCCCTCTAACGAACCTTGAATTCAAATTCCAAGTTAAAAACAAGGTCTAAAACGAAGTAGATTCTCTCCATAACGAAATAGTCGAAGAACATCACTTTTTGAATGGGTAATGGTAAGAAGGTTTAAGGGTAGGTTTTTTCCGAAATTTTTCCGGACGTACGTAATAAATCCCGAACTTAAACTAAATCATTACGGCGGTCAGAAAGATCCTTCTTTAACAGTTTTAAATACACCCATGTCTGTTTGGTTTCAATCTAACCATTACGCTAGTGTGAAAAGTTGTGCTAAAATGTCTAAAAGCAAGTGCTTAAGTTTGAACGATAAACTTTAATTTATCAGTGTAGTCGACCGCGACATTGCCGACTATAAAAACAAATTTTCTGTATAACGAAATTTCTTTATAACGAATTTTTTTGAGGATGTAGCGCTTTCGTTATAGGGAAGTTCCACTGCACTTCATTCTTGCTCTTCGGCCAGAAGTGTATTTTAAACCAGGTCTGGCCTTCCGAGTGATGATTTTTCGAATCTCCTGTTCTTCTAAGACCGCCATAGGACTCCACTGAAGAGTAATCATCTCCCATAGATTTAAACAGTGTTATTTCATCCTGAATATCGAATTCAAATTCGGAATAATGATAATAAACGTGAGACAAACAAGTAAAACCTGACAATGAAAGTTAATGTACAGGTTTTCCCTAACTTGGCCTATTAGAATTATTTATAAAACTAGTGAATACTTCGTTCTGAAATTTTAGGTGGAGCTTTGGGGATGAAGGAAATCTTCGCATAAAATATTTTCCATTCAACTTGACCCATTAGAAGTATTTGGAGAACTAGTGAATATTTCGTTCTGAAATTATAGATGGAGCCTTGGGGATGAAGGAACTCTTCAAGTCGACAGTGTTGCCACGTCTATCTTCAACGCATACCTACTTTCTTATGTCAAATGGAACTACCCATATTTTTATTTATTTATCGATTCAATATCAAATTCGCAGTATAACCTACTAATGTCATACATTGTTGCCAAGTTACGCACGAATTCTTGAAATTTTTGACATCTGCATTGCTTTTTTGGAAATGCAATTTCTCGATTATTTTTTATGCGATCGAAACAAAACTCAGCAGCCTCATAGTAGAAAATCCCAGCATTCATGTGGTAGGTACACTAGTGGCAAGCGAAATGTGAACGACTTTTCAGAACATATGTGGCTTTTTTTAGTTGATTAAATGAGGATAATATTTAATGGGATGAAGCTTTCATGATATCGAAAGAGGAAAAACTGAGGAGTAGATAATAAAAGAAAACAGCTTCCATTTCAATTACCGAAAATACCATCAGTGAAACGTCTGTTGATCTGAAAAGTCAAAACAATCTGCGCTCCAATAATTAGATCAAGCTTGAAAACGATCGAATCAAATATAGATCAAAATCATCGATGATTTTTTCTGAGAAATGTCGAAACTCCTTGTTAGAGCATATAATATACTCCGTTCACATATTATTGAGCGCAAAGTAGGCGTTTGTGTATTTATCTGAAGTTGGCAGTACTTGCTGTCATAACGTAAAATAAAGTCAACGTTGCCGAATGTACCCGGCCTCGTCCGACGCGCTTGCGAGTTATCAGAGAACTCTATATTATATTGACAACAATGCATATATCAATCTGACAAGAAAATAAACAACATAACCTAAAATTTTAATATACACAGTGGAATATGCCAAATTGTCATGGCCAACCGACAACTCAAAGTTTCGTGAACGGACTATATTTATATCTCTGATATTTCAACCACAGCTAGCTTGGATTTTCTAAGGAATAATCAATTCGCTTTGGTCGTAAAAAAATCATAAAACTTTCTTAATGATGACTTACCGGTAAACGAAAGGACCAATCTCTTGAAGCCGCGGCTTATCACCATCTTGAAGGAATCCATCAGGATTCGTGACGTTGAAGATGTAAACTTTTGTGAGTCGTATAACTCCAGGTTTCTGCCAATAGTGAAAACTTATTGAACCATTCCATAGCCTCAAATTCTGTGAAAATAGAACAGCTTCATTTTTTTTCTAACAAAGATATGAAAGAGCATATCAGTAGCTCCATTTTGTGAACCTGCCGAATATTTATGAACGGGAAGGAGAATCGGTAGCTTAAGTAGACCCCTGAAAAGCTTCATATTCATTTATTTAAACTTTCGTTAGTTCTTGTAAATGTAAAAATAACTGAAATATCTGAATAGCTAAATGGCTATCGCCCGAAATTGAAACGAAAGGTTAAAGAAATTGGACACAAGTCAACCCGAACCAGCAAAAAGATAACCAATGTGTTTTCTTAAAAGATTAAAATAATTGAAAATAATTACAATGTGAGAACACCATTCAACACTCAAGATACTATCAGGGCTAATAACTGTAGTAAAACCTTAAAATGAAAGGCTAATCCAACTAAAGTAACACCTGAAAATGGAAATCATCTAACCACAAATTGCATATATGAAGAACCTTCTGAGTGCGGTGGAGCTTTTATTGGGGAAACTGAACGTCTTTTCAATGTTGGAATCAAAGAACATAAAAACTAGCTTGAAAAGAAAATACTTATGAAACAAAGCTTGCCCAACATGCTCTGAATGAAGAAGAAAAACTGGGACGTAAAAAATTGAAAGAAGCATCCCACATATCAATGACCGAAAACCTCTTCAGTCAACCATCTGTTTATTTCAAAAACCAATAATGAGTTCCAGCCTAAAAGAGAACGACAACTGAATAAATGAAAAAGTAGATCGAAGTGTTCGATGATTGTTTTCTGAGTACCTACTGTCAAAAATGACAATCATTTTCAATGAAGGGCGAATTTTGCTTTTTTGAAAGTTTGGAGTCAAAATTTTTATATTTTTGCTTATGTGTCATATGTAAAAATTGAAGAAAAGCCCTGAGCAGGAGCTTTTGAGCGCTCGTTCTTTGGTGGAGCAATAAGACTATTAACTTAAAATTTTATATGGGACTTAAGATTGATTTGATACCAAATATATCAATGCAGAATCTCAGCACAACCAAGTTGATTTATGGAATATAAACTATGTAATTGCAAAATGTCATTGCGATCGAAATTATATTCTGGAAATTATTCAAAAAATTAAATATGTAAGAAATAAATAATCACAAAAATTTAATTCTATGGTTCTGATGATGCGATCCTCTCGAAATTTTGCATGAACATTCAGTATATCAGTTTTGATTCACAAAATAAATTTCACCTGAATCGCTTATCCTGTTATTGAAATATATAGATTCTCCTTTCAATATTTCACTTGAATTTTCTATGGTTCTGTTTACACTATGGCCACAAAATTTGTTATGAAACAGTCTTCATTCAAAAAAAAAATTACTCGAATCGGATATACAGTAATGGAAATATATTCTTCTTTCTAATATTCCAATTCAATTTTGTATGGTTCTGTTGACATTATGGCCACAAAATTCTACATGAACATTCAGTGTATCAATCTGTATTTATAAAATAAATTTCATTTGAATCGAATATTACCTTACGGAAATGTGAAATTTCTTCTTTACAATATTCCAATTGAATTTTCTCTGGTTCTCTTTAGACTATGAGCAAAAAATTTTACATGAAGCTTAATATGAGCACCTTGCACAAGGCCGCAACATTCCATTTCGATTGGTTTTGTTTTGTCTGAGATATTATTGAGGAACAAAAAATTTGAATATTTTATGGAACACCCTTCACGTTTTGGCTGGTTAACGAATCTAACCGAGTCATTCGGGAACTGAACTCACCCTGAAAATTTCAAGTCCCTAGATCAATTCCTTCAAAAGTTATTGTGCTAACGGCCGGACGGCCCAACGGACAGAATCGAATTTGAAAACGAATTCGTCATCAAGGAATAAAACCCTATCGTTTGAGACTATTTTCGGCTCAAAATTCGAAAAGTACATACATTTGGGCAAAACGATATAGCACTCGTTTGTGGAGAACGAGCGCTCAAAAAATGTTATAGTAGATAATTATAATCTTACCTTAATTATAAGATAGTCCAACCAAGGTATGGATGATAAAATTATTCCAATGGCTAATGTGAAGATTCCTAAAAGTACTACTGCTAGACGTTCTGAAAACAAAAGAATATGTTCATATTTTACAACAAGATCAAAAGAAGGGAATTTTAAATGAGAATTAAACCAATGTGAACAGAGATAGCAAGTGAAAATGTATGTAACTTAATTGTCTTCAGTATGAGTCTTCAGAAATTGAAGAAAAAGACACTAGTGTGTTATAATTCCTAACCCACTAGTGAGTTATAGATTATAACTCCATATAACTCAAAAGGATCAACAACTCACGAGTGAGTTACAGATTATGACTCACGTTCATTTTTAAAATAGAGTTTTATTTATTGCTATTACAGGCAGAATTCAAGTTAATATTGAAATTGAAGGAAAACGCTAATGGTTCATTCAAATATGAAGTAATTGTTAAATTGATTGGTTCATTATTTGGAACCAGGCTCTCTTATATCGGTACAGCTGCTGATAGTATTGACAGAAGCAGACGCATGTGATTTTCTGCACACAAAAAAAAGTTAAAAAGAAAAAATAATCGAAAAAACATTTTCATCGATACCTTTTATCTTCCGTGAATGTATCCAAGACTCAAACATTTTGAACTCCTTGTCGCAAGCACCTATCTCTAGACTTTTCTAACAAAATTTGCGTATCTGTTTGTCCCTTTCTCTAAGGATATTTTCAGGAACGGAATTTTAATCGGTTTTCGTTTTCTATAGGTTCTCTTCAAGAAAGCTTCTTTTTTCTGGGGGCAAAACTGACAAGTGTCAAAAAACATATAGACATTTGCTTAAAACCCATAGCAACATGACAAACAACCTACTTTAACCAAAGTGTAAAAAATTTTCACTGAGACTGAGATTTAGCAGAGGTTGATATCCAAGAATTCAACTGGCCTGCTCAGAGCCCAAATCTGAACCCAATTGGGCATGTTTGGATGCTCTTGGAAGGAAAATTCGACCTCGCGTACCAACTCCTGAAAATTTGCAGCAGCTCAGTGATGCTCTAATTGATTCAAAACCTTAATGAGGACATGCCGAGAAGAATTGCACCTATTATCTGCGTCTGGGCAGAAAACACGTTATGTTTTTGACTTAGTTTTTGGTTTATTTTCATTAGGTCAGAATTTTAGGTTGAATTTGTTGAAGTACTGCTGTAGCCTTAGCGAAACTTTACTGAAAACGCTGTATCTTCAACAAAAATGAAGCTACTGTAATAAATAAAAAATTCAATTGTCAAGAGAAGAAGTGTCTTGATGTTGAAATAAAAATTCACAACAATTCACACAACAGGGGTGGTTCTAAAGTTAAGGTAAAAAACAGATTTCGTTTTACCCCGTAAGACATGACGTAAGCCTAGCTTTCTTGAAATTGGAAAATGATAATTAATTGAGGATGAACATACCTACAATTAAAAAAAAAATTCTTACGAATCGGAGTTGAAATAACATATTTATCAATCAACAAACTTCATCGGTTTTTCGAGTGGATCGATTATGTTGCCGATCAGTGTATAAAGGTGAGACTAGGAACACTGTATTATTATTATTATTCGAATTGGGTTCGTTATGGCTAGCTCAGCCCTTCGGGATCTGCAACCACATAGGTGTTTCGTTCTCTGTCCTACTCAATCATGGAAACCTAAGAAGATCGTCAATGGCGCTGATAAAACCACCTATTTGTTGTCCAGGATAGTTTTGCCCAAATGGATTGTTCTTAGGCTTGCCAGATCTGGACACTTGCATGCCACTTGATCAGCTGTTTCTGCTTCTGACCCACAAAGCCTGAAAATCTCATCTGTTGACTTTTCTTCACGTTACAATTGACGTTCGTACCGACAGTGCCCTGTCAGCAGTCCCACCATCACCCGAAGCTCAGCTCGTGACAGCTTCATGAGCTTTCTGGAATAGGCAGGCGACATCACGAGTTTTTTGGTCTGATAGAACATGTAACACTGTGACACCCAGAAGAAAATAATTCGAAAATAAAAGTTTTCACATTTTGGATGAAGAAGTTGAATTCATTTTCATGTCCTGAGGAAGTGGGAAACCATTCACGAAAAGACGGTAGGGTTGAAAAAGTGTTTCAATCGCCAGAAAAGTCCTAACATTTAATTATATTGAACTGAATATGAACTGTTGAAATTATGGAGTATCGTCGAGATTCAAAATCTATTTCAGACGAATGTGATAGACGTTTTAAACATTTGAAAAAGTTTGAATTTTTTGGAAATCTATCATTGGAATGTTCAATCAACCCTTTAAAAACATCTTAGCTTATTCTTACGTGAGTTGCATGCACCACATGAAGCAATGTCTATTAATAATCTACGGTATTTTCATCATTTGTTCACATAGTATAACTGACATACAGAAAACAACTACATAACAGGTAATCCTGAGTTCTCTTCGCAATGTTAAAGACTTAGGTGTGACAACTTTTCCCATACTGAGGCCGTTCAAAGCAGAAAAAATCTAACCATAGATGCTAACTCTAACGTATCTTGATTTATAGTGAATGAATATCGCAATTTATGTTGTAAATATTATTGATATCATACGTTCATCGATTGTTTGAAATATATGGGCTATAAAGATGTCATTTCAAGGAAAATTTTGAGTACCTATAAAATCATTTGAAATATGCTTAGACTGTATAGACTAAGGAAATATGTATGTCTTGTTCCTTCATCCCCACAGAGGCAGAGTTCAAAGAGGATATTGCATAGACAGGATACGGGTTCATCAATGAAACCATATCAAACGAAAGCAAGATATACAATACCTAACCTTACCTAACCTAACCTAACCATGTCAAACGAAAGCACGATATACAGGGTGTCTGTAAACAAATGCAAGGGACTTTGAAAGATGATTCCTCGATGAAAATAAGCAAGGGTAGTTCATATAATTTTTTTTCGAAATCGACCTCCCTTCCAAGATACAGCCTTTGGAAGGCGATGCCGAGTTGACAGTTTTCAATTTTTTTTAACTAGTCCCAAATAACACTGAGTTATAAAACTATATATAAAATGATTCATTGTAGATGTTATTCACACAATTTTTTTGATCCCATAACTTTATTATTATGGGTTGAAAATAACCCGCCATGATTTTCGTTCAAAAATTGTTTTTGTGGGATAGATTTTCGAAAAATAAAATTCTCTTATGGGTTCTCATTCAATTCTGAAGAAAAAAATCTCCTGCAAAATTTCGATACAGTCGATACTTTTCCCAGAAAAATAAAAACTTACAAGCAGTTATGATCACTGTTCATTCCATTCCATCGTATGTTCCATAAAAAGAATATTCTAAGATATTGTTTATGCTCAAAATTGGTTTTGACAGAAGAAAAAAGATTTTCTACGATTCTTTCTACAATTTTCAGTTTCAGAAGAGTTCGAATTTTTAAAAAAATAATTTGTAGTAATAAAATAAATTACTCAGTTTTTAAAATGGTAATAATTCGAATTCATTTGGCAGATATGCACTTCTGCTTTTATCTCCTGTCTAGACATACTATATCTTGGAATATTCATTCTATGATAACACATACGATGAAATGGAATGAACAGTGATCATAACTGATTGTAAGTTTTGATTTATTCCGAGAAAAGTATCGACTGTATCGAAATCTTGCAGGAAACTTTTTTCTACAGAATTGAATGGAAAAACATAAGACAATTTTCTTTTTCGAAGATCTGTCCCACGAAAACAATTTTTGAACGAAAATCATAGGGGGTTGTTATTTTCAACCCCTGATAATGAAGTTATGAGATCTAAAAAATTTGTGTGAGTAACATCTACTTAGTGCTTCAAATTATTCATAGTTTTTTAACTCAGACACTTGGGCATAACAATATAGCACTCGTTTAAGTAGAACGAGCGCTCAAAAACACCAACAATGGGTACGTTCAGAAGCACTCAACTGTTGGCAACAGTTGAGAAAGCGATAGCGCTCAGCAAAATCGCTGACAAATCGATGTTTCTCAGCAGTCGATTTCTGGCAGCGGTAAAAATTTGCGCTTTGTTTCTCATCTGACTGCTGAGACATGCGCATATACCTATTTTTCGATTTGTTTATGTTTAGGGTTTTTTAGTTGGAGTTTTGTATTGTTGTATTCTGTGAGTTGAAGTTTATCAAGGAGTATTTTGGTTATTCCAATACACTTAATTTTATAATATGCGAGTACAATCACAACAAGTTTCTCAACTGGGTATCAAAAAATAAGGTTATATATCATGATATGTCAGATTTGTAAATCACTCAGCGAAGCGTTCAGAAAACTCAACTCTACTGAACTGATTTTTGCTTTATGCCAACAGTTGAGTGCTGCTGAACGTACCCAATGATCAGTTGTGTGACACAAGTAAGTCGATCTATCAGACTTCAGCGAGATAAAAGAAAAAGTTGCTGTTCTGCGTGCCGTTCAAGGCCACGTCGTGACCGACTTAAACAAATGAGAGTGAAAGCGAAACGAACGACCTGAAGATGATATAATTCCATTAGGATAATAACAATCGTGTCCACCAGAGACTGAAGGAATGCAGAAGTATTACGTTTTGAATGGTCAACAGCTCGTGAACGATGGTCTACATTCGGCGACAACTGTTGACTGCGTTACGTTTGCGCGTTATCGGAATTTGTAAGCAATTTTTTTTAGTGACACAACATATCGACGAATTTCAAGGAATTTTTCGTCCCTGACTTTGACTAGGGCCACAGATTGCCTAATAATAATAATAATTGATTATAAAGGGTTTTCCAATAAGAGGTGTTATTTTGATATTAAAAAAATCCTATTTTCTATATAAACGATCGGTTTTTTATTTCATTATGAAGAAAAAGCTATGCCGTTAATAGTGAAAAATAAAATCAGGCAAATGACCACCGCGACCATGCTTACAGGACAATATCCTTTTAATGAAATTTTCCATAACCAGCAAAGTGGCTGCCCTATGTCCTCGATCGCCTCACGAATTCCATCTTTGAGGTTTTGAATCGACGCTGGGCTATTGGCGTAGACCTTCCCTTTCACGTGGCTCCAAAGGAAGAAGTCGCAAGGTGTTAAATCACAAGATCTTGGTGGCCAATTTTGATCACCTTTTCGAGAGATAACATTTCAACAATCAGCAAAGACACGACGTTGTTAATGATCAGCCGGTATGAGTTCTTGTGTTAACTGAACTTTATGAGCCTAAAAACCCAACTCTTCATGCAAAATACACGATGACGTTTGTGAAATGCTTAAGAAATACTAGGAATGGACAAACCTGGGTTTTCTCAACACTTTCCGCTACAGTAGCAATATTCTCGGCTGTTCTTGAGCGACATGCACGGGTTTTATTCTTTACATCACTAACTTATCCCAACAGCTCGAATTTTTCCACCAATTTCTTTATTGCGGTCCGACAAGGTGCTTCACGACGACCCAAAAATGTTCGAGTTTTACGAATCGTCTCTGCCAAATTTTCACCATTTTTATAGTGAATTTTAATAATTTCGTTTTTGAAGCGTGTATCGTTCCATTTTTATTGATGGCGTAGTTTCTATTTGTCAAATGTCAAAAAATGATAGCTTCAAACGTGACATCTACCGAAATAGCAAGCTATTCAAAATAACACCTCTCATTGGAAAAAACCTTCAGTTAAGCGATTAAATTTTCAATATAAACGGCAAACGTTAGCATCTTCATTCCTCTAAACTTCGATGTACTTTTTCCCTGATCAAGTACATTTTTTCTCTTCAGCGAACCTACCTAGTGGTGTTATTATCACAAATTTAAGAGACGCCCTGAGCAGGTCCTTTCGAGTGCTCATTCACTGGTGGCAATGATACTATTACCTCAAACTTTTGTATACCACTTGCAAAGCTATGTATATTTTGGAAATTCTTCGAATAATGAACAAAAACTTAGAATTACCATATTTCATGGAACACCCTGTACGATTTGGCTGATTAACGAATTCAAATGCGACATTTGGAAATCGAACTCACCCTGAAAATTTCAAGCCTCTAGGACAATTCTTTCGAAAATTATCGTGATTACGGACAATCTCACGGACAGAATTGATGTTGACCATGGATTCGTCATTAGGGAGTCGAACTCTATCGTTTGAGACCATTTCCGACTCAAAATTAGAAAATTACAGACATTTGGACAAAACAATATAACACTCATTTGAGTAGAATAAGTGCTCAAAAAGTGAGCATCGAAAAGAACTTTAACTCGATGCGAACTTCAAAGCTAATTCCGTCAAATGATAAACAGATGGTTCCAAAACCACGATAAGTGCCGGCGTTGGAGTATACAAGAACCAAGTTTACATTATCGTTAGCTCCTATTCGCGTGTTTTTAATCTGGGTTCCCGGTCATTTGGGAATCAAAGGAAACGAAGAGGCCAATACACTTGACAAAGAGGGCGCACGAATTCACTCATTGGCCCAGAACCCTTCTGTGGTATAGGTAAATCTATAAGAAGGAAGTTTCTGGAGAAGGAGAAAGCCGAGAAGGAAACACTCTGGCGGAATCTCTCAGGGATGGATAATTCCCCTAAGTTCATTCGGAACTTTGAAACAGCAAGATCCAAAAGATATTTATCTCTTGGCAAGAAACAATTACACCACCTCACTGGCTTTCTTAGAGGACACTGTCGCCTTAGGAAGCACCTGCTGAGGATGGATTATAGGACACTGACCAGAGCAGGTTCTGTGTGGAGGAGGAAGAAACCCCCATTCACCTAGCCACGGAAGGCTTCGCCATTGCAAGCCTAAGTAAAGAATGCCTTGGGCGAGAAACTTGTCAGAGTGGGGAACTAGCCTCGATGAAGCCTTCCCAGATATTGGATTTCATCAGATCTCTGAAACTGAAAGGCGAGCTGTGAAGGGTGTGGTCAGAACAGCTCGGTGAGGGGGCACAATAGACCTTGAGGTCCCAGTGAACTTTATTCCCTTTTTAAATTTAACTATAACTATAACTGCATCGATATTTTCGGGGGCTGACACAGAAACTGGGCTCCCGATCAGTCATCATCTCCAACAGAAAATTTACCTCGTCTGAAGCTTGCAGTTCAATTTTTCACGGTCGCATACGAAGGACATTGATCACCAAGGGTATTATAATTAAACTTATCTTCGTAAATCTGATTACCTTTTAAATACAGGTACAGGTACTTGATGATGTCTCGATACTTCAATTTTCAATTTTTAAAATTTCGGTGGACATCTTTTTCTTAATTTATTGCATAACTCTGGTTTACTTTTTTGACGTCAAACTCTATACGGACACTTCTAATGAATTGTTGTTCGTTGCAATGGTATCACAATATTTTATTTATGCATGGAAATGTCCTAGGCTAACTAGATATCAATACCTATATCCTCGTAATTAGACCCTAGACATCGTCATCAGTTTTTGTCTATACTTGTCAGAAATAGGACTTCCCATTCAAAAGTTCCAAATTTGGCCTACCCAGTACTTTTCTACAAACCGTGGGCCTAAAGTTGAAAATTTGCATATATGTACTTTGTTTTGAAGGCGTTCCATTACCTTGTAAATAACGGAACGTACCACTTTATCTGAGATCACATAAGATATATTTTTCTAGAATCGTGTTAAAGATGAAATCTTAATGGTCGAAATAAGTAACCATTTCCAATGAGAGTTGAAGGTTTCCTTTTATACCAAAAGAATGACCTCATACGTATGGTCATAGCACCGCAATGACCATGAGGATTATTATAAAGGTGAGATTTTGTCAAACGAATAGTCAAATATTACCTCATAAGAAAGAATATCAATTTATAAATAACCAAATTCATCGCATATCGAAGTTATTGTGAAATATTATCGAATACTAGCTAGCCCGGCTTTAGTTGTTCTGTCATTAATATATATTATTCGTAGAAAGTACCTTTCTTCTTTTGTGGTTGGATCTTCTGCGTCCTTATCTTGCCTTTTGCGATCGTGCTACACTTAATAGTCCATTGGCCAGCGGCTGTTTTTCATAACGATTACTAACAATCTGAAATTTTTTTGAGTACCCTCTATTTGACGAGACGCCCAACTTTTTCCTCTACGAAAATTCTCGATAGTGAGGGCTAATACAGTATGGAGGTGTCAAAAGTCTTGAATGGGTGAATGATCAGATTTTATTACTGACAACTACTTTATAAATTAAATCTTAAAATAATTTTATTACAAATTGAAAACAATAATTGTCTTCCAAAAATGATGATTCTATCAAAGTGTCCCCCACTCCCAACATACATCAACAACTAGGTTTAAAAAAATTATTACTAACCGGCAAGATTTTTTCGCTGTTGCTTAGCAAATATTTCCTTTATGGATTGGTCACATTGTCCTACAAATTGTGTGGTTCCAGTGTTTCCAGTCCTACCTCAGAAATTGTACCACAGAACCCACAATTGAAAATGATTAGAAACAATTGACCGCATTTCCAGCGTAGAACTGGAAAAACGTACCACTCAATTTGTAGAACAATGTGATCAGTTCATAAAGGATATATTTTCTAAGCAACAGTGAAAAAATCAGCCGGTTAGTAATAATTTTTTTAGACCTAGTTGTTGATATATGTTGGGAGTGGGGGAGAATCATCATTTTTGTAGGACAATTATTGTTTTCAATTTGTAATAAAATTATTTCAAGATTTAATTTATAAAGCAGCTGTAAGTAATGAAATATTCACCCATTCAACACTTCAGACGCTTCTATACTGTATGTGTATTAGCCCTCACTATCGAGAATTTTCGTAGAGGAAAAAGTTGGGCGTCTCGTCAAAATGAAGTTACTCACAAATATTCAGATTGTTAGTAATCATTATGAAAAATAGGCGCTGGCCCATGGACTATAACTGCGTTGTGTTAACACGCACATCTACATTTTCCTGATGCTGGATTTGTTCGGCTGATTTTGTGTTCTTCTATCTTGCGAAACTCTAGAATGGTTTGTTCCAGGACTCAAATTTGCCCCACTGTATCTTGTTTGCATTTTAACTACAACTAATAAATCAATATTAAACTATATCCACGATTGCTTCTATTCTTTACTTTATCTACGGTTTATTCAGAAAAATTTTAAAATTTCAAATTTGACAATGGTCATTCAAACCGTCAAAATTACCCAAGAGACAATCATCGTAGCGCACTCTATCATAACCAACATTGTGGTTTCTGAGGCCTAGAATAGATTTTTCTCACCTTTTAAACCTTCCCTAGATCTTCACAAACATTTCAAGGCCAAGATAAAATAAATCAATTCAGCCGTCCTCGAATTTTAGCGAGAATTACGAACAGCAATTGATTTTTATTTACAAAGATTCTTTACTCTAGATCACGCCAAGTATGTGAAGGGTTTTCCAATAAGAGGTGTTATTTTGAATAGCCCGCTATTTCAGTAGATGTCACGTTTGAAACTATCATTTTTGATGTTTGATGAAGGATCAAAAAAAATTTCCCATTTTTTTGGCCATTTTCATCATGCCGTAACTTTGAGAGGAATGGTCGTACAAGGAATTTAAAAAAAGGAAATTGTAGCTCCAAGTGTCTAGTTTTTGGATTAGAACTTCAAAAAGTTTCAGTGGTTTTCGAGTAATGATAGGAAAATCAGCAACAAAAAAATTCTCGAAATTTTACCACTTTTTTTTTCTTGTCTACGAGCGTGGAAATTTTATTTTCGCATAGTCGTTATAATGATGGGAAACTTTGTTAATTCAGCTTCAATTTATTTTCTCAAAGACCTCAATACGTCCACTTTTCGTCGAGATATCGGTCTTCAAATGGAAAAGGATCCATTTGTCTTTGATTATCGATTTCTCAGTACCCAATGATCGCACAGAAAATTGAAGGAGAGTTTCAAGACCTTTAATGAACTCCGATTAATGAACCATTGCTTATTTATAGCAATTTTTTTCTTCATGTCGCATCAATATGAAAATTTAACAAAAAAAGGGCTTCCGGCTTTTGGTGGTTTCTTGGAAAATCTACCGCTGGATAGAAAATGTTGAGGAAACCAATAATGTTAAGTGTGACTTTCACAGTTCAATATGTTGATAAAATCCTTACGAAGGGTCAACTCAATCCATCGAGCCGTTTTTTTGTTTGACTCGATTGAATTTTTGAAAAAAATAATGATACGTTTTTTGCTCTGAGAAGCTCATACTCTTCAAAAAAGGCAAAAAAAGAATTTTCTCGAGCTTTTTCCACATTTTAATTGTAGATAGTACATAAATTTCGAAAAAGAAAAAAATAAACTAACAAATAGAAATTTTATCAATTTAATAACGGATAAAACATGGATCCTTTTCCATTTGAAGACCGAGAAGTGGACGTATTAAGGTCAATAAAGAAATAAATTAAAGCTGAATTAACAAAGTATCCTATCATTATAACAATTATGCAAAAATAAAATTTCCACGCTCGTAGACAAGAAAAAAAAAGTGGTAAAATTTTGAGAACTTTTCGGTTGTTGATTTTTCTATCATTACTCCAAAACCACTGAAATTTGAAATTTTTGAAGTTCTAATCCAAAAACTAGACACTTGGAGCTACAATTTCCTTTTTTTAAATTCCTTGTACAACCATTCCTCTTAAAGTTACGGCATGTCGAAAATTGCCGAAAAATTTGTAATTTTTTTTTGATCCTTCAATTTTTTTCAGTAGTGTATGTATGTTTGATAGAAAAGCTTTCAGGATATTCAAATATGAACAAGCATAGAAAAACTTCTGACTTTTATGATGTTCATGAATGGAAATTGACTTGGATAATGTTATAATTTTCCCAAGTAGTTTCGAAATTACACTTACTTTGACTGATTTTTCCCTGCTCAGAGATGAGCATCTGTATTGGATGATAGTCATTATTATTTGGTTTTCCGAAAATCTTATCTCTTGCATGTCGTGTAACTCTGACATACTGTTTGTAGAGGCCCATTTTACCGCCTCTGAATGGATTTCTCTGCAATAAAAAGAAAATAAATTAGTTGATATGTAGAATGCAAGAATATTTAAGAACAATCAATGTATATTCATTTTAAATTAGATTAGGTGTTGTAAGTTCATCTGCTGTTTTACACTATGAGGATTTACAAAAAGCGATTCAAACAGGGTATTTCTAAATTGAACGTACAAATGACAGAGGAAGATCCTTTAAGTAAGTTTAAGAAAAAAAGTACCATAATAATGGGGTCGCAAACGTTCCGTTTTCGAGATATAGGGTGTTGAAGTTTTTACTCAAAAACTGACTTAAGAAGTAGTACGCCACTGAGAATTTCAAACTAACATTTTTTCTAATTCTTCGTTCAATTAAGGACAAAAAATCATCCCTTCTTTTTATTCGTATGGGGCGCCATTTTTATGTAGAAAGTAAATCATTTTAATGTAGCGCTGCCTAATTAATAATTTCACTCGAATCGGATATTCTGTTACGGAAATATAAAGATTCTTCTTTCAGTATTCCAATTGAATTTTCTATGATTCTCTTAACACAAAATTTTGCATGAAGATTCAGTATATCAATCTTCATTCACAGAAAAAATTTCACTCGATTCAGATATTCTGTTATGGAAATAATAAGATTTTTCTTTTCAATATTCCAATTGAATTTTCTATGGTTCTGTTGAAACTATGGCCATAAAATTTCGGATGAACATTTAGAATATCGATCTCCATTCACAAAAAAACAATATTTTTTTATGGAAATATGGAGTTTATTTCTTTCAATATTCCAGTTGCATTTTCTTTGGTTCTGTTCACGCTACAGCCACAAAATTTTGCATGAAGTTTGTTATCAGCATCTAACATTTCATTCCGATTGGTTCAGTACTTTTTGAGATATTGAGGAACAAACATTTTGAATGGCCATATTTTATGGAACACCCTGTACGATTTGGCTGGTTAACGAACTCAACCAAGCCATTTGGGACCCAAACTCATCCTGAAAATTTCAAGTCTCTAGAACAATCCCTTCGAAAGTTATTGTGCTAACGGACGGGCGGACGGCCCCATGAACAGAATTTAATTGATCACGAATTCGATATAGCAATCGTTAACATTAAATGAATTGTTGTTAGTCATCGATTATTATTTTTTCAGATATGTCAAAAATGATAAATATTTCAAAGAGTGCGTTTTTTAAAGTTGCATGTTTTAAGTGTTTTCCTGAAGACGCCTGGTGAATGCTGGACGAAATGTTGAACATAAAAAGCAAAAATTATTGAAATAGCCCAAATGATATTCGAATAATAGTACAGTCAAATAGGGATTTTAGCAGGAAAGTTTTGGGGTAGTTTTTTATGTATTTTGGGGTGCTGAATCCGAATCTGAGGTTTGCTAACAAAATTTCGTGAGGGAACATTGAAAAAAATACAAAAAAGAGAAAAAATCTCATTCTTTGGCAGTTTTCTGCTTATAACTCGGAAACTATCAACTTTTCGTGAAAAATCTTTCCATACAAAATGAAAGTACATGAAATTTCCTACAAATTGTATTACCACAGCTTGTTCTGCGACAACCCAATCTGGCTCAAATTATAGTTGAATATGAGGTATTTTCTATGACTCTATAAATGAAAATGAATTAAATTCCGTGGTTCCGATAATGCGAACGTCTTGAAATACTGCATGAACATTCAGTATATCAGTCTCGATTGACAAAAAAAATTTAACTTGAATCGGATATCTTGTTATGGAAATATAAATATTCTTCTTTTCAATGTTCCAATTCAATTTTCTATGGTTCTGTTCACACTATGGCCACCAAATTTTGCATGAAGCTTCTTATGAGCATCTTGCATATGGCCGCAACATTTCGATGGGTTTCGTTTGGTCTGAGATATTGTGGAACAAAAACTTTGAATGGCCATATTCTATGTTTCATAAAACATGGCCATTCAAAATTTCTGTTCCTCAATATGCCAGATAAAACTGAACCAATCGAAATGAAATGGTGCGGCCAAATGCAACATGCTCATAATAAGCCTTATGCAAAATTGTGTGACGAAAGTGTGAAGAGAACCATAGAAAATTGAATTGGAATATTGAAAAGAAGAATCTTTATATTTCCATAACAAGATATCCGATTCGAGTTAATTTTTTTTGTGAATCGAGACTGATATACTGAATGTTCATGCAAAATTTCAAGACGTTCGCATTATCGGAACCACGGAATTTAATTAGTTTTCATTTATTGAGTCAAAGAAAATACCACATTTTCAACTATAATTTGAGCCAGAACGGGTTGTCGCAGAACAAACTGTGGTGATACAATTTGTAGGAAATTTCACGTACTTTCATTTTGTATAGAAAGGTTTTTCACTAAAAGTTGATAGTTTCCGAGTTATAAGCAGAAAACTGCCAAAGATTGAGACTTTTTCTCTTTTTTTCTACTTTTTTCAATGTTCCCTCACGAAATTTTGTTAGCAAACCTCAGAATCGGATTCAGCACCCCAAAAAACATAAAAAATCGAAAAATCAAAACTACCTCAGAACTTTCCTGCTAGGCTTCTTTTGAGCACAAATTGACTGGACTATAATAGGAGCTCAAAAAACTCAACATCAGCGTTCATCTAATCTCTAGAATCTTCTACCGACCCAAATCCTTCATGCCTCAATAACATCAGGAAATCCAGAGAAGACACCATCATTCCATTTCCGCATATTTCAATCATACTCAACTGACATACATCATTTTTTTAACCTTCTCAACATGGATAATTTCCCCATGACATTTCAGGGGTACCAACCTACCTATGATATCTGCACCTGAGGGTATCAGGTTGCCAAATATCGTATCAGATTCAATGGTCTATTAATATAAGTGTTGTCAAAGTAACATATTGATCTCGTTTTTTTTATTAATTTATCCCACACATCTTAAGAACGACCTTCATGTGTGCAGACGGATAGCTTAACAAATTTTTAATTGAATTGTGGCTGGGATTTTCCAAGTATAAATCTGGATGTCGAAAAGTAGTACGTAATTAAATTTCATAATTATCATAAGTGTTTTTACGGAACTGGTTGTTTATGTACTTCCTTCAATATGAATTATTTATACAGGGTGCTTGGTAATTCGACGTCGATCCTTTGAAGGGCATATATTTGACGTCATTTGCAGAAAAATACGTCTAATGAAGCATGAACGAAAATCTATGGTTATGAAGTTATGGTGATTTTTTAACTTATTTGAAATATTGTGCTTCGTTACCGAAAATAATTAATTTTGTGAAAACTACTTGATTCTGAATATTCAATGAATATTGTTTTCAAAACTAAGGAGATAATTTTCTTGCTTAAAAGTATTCACTTAAAATTCCCGAGATATACTAGGTCATAAATCTTGATTGAAGAATAATTAAGAATTTCTGGAAAAAAGTTTCATGAGCTTGGTGCACAAATGTGAGGAAAATATCCCTGTTTTTTTAGCTTTTCAAAAAGGTTCATACGTGAATAGCTTCTTCATGCAATCAGATTTTCTCTATTTCACTCTTGATTCGTTAGCGGGCCATGGTTCGAGTGGAGTAGGGAAAAATGGAATATCTGAAAGACTCGAAAAAGTCTGTTACTTATTTGGGTTTCGGCCATAGTTTTCGATTGCATGAAGGAATTATTGACGTATGTACCTTTTCGAAAAGCTAAAGAAACGTTTTCCCTCACATTTGTCTCCAAGTTCATAATACAGTGGAACATTCCTATAACGAAAGCACTAAAATCACAAAAAAAATCGTTATAAAGAAATTTCGTTATACAGATAATTTGTTTCTATAGTCGGCGATGTCGCGGTCGACTTCACTGATAAATTTCCTTTTCCAGTTTTACTGTTAGGCAAAAATTTTTTCAAGACCAATTTGCTCCTGACAAATAAGTGCAATATTTCTCGCAGGAGCACTTCATCTGAATTGAAATTTTCCTGATTATTTCTGTTTCAGAGACTGGGAGTAAAAACCTATAAAGTTTTTAAGAAATGCAGAATTCTCCCAGAATATATTTCAATCAATATCTGAAAAATTTAAAACTTGAACATTTCCTTTCAGACATTTTCGAACAGCTTTTCGCACTAGCGTAATGGTTAGATCGAAACCAAACAGCCAGGGGTGTATTTGAAACTGTTTCAGAAGGATCTCTCTGCCCACCGTAATGATTTAGTGTAAGGTAGGGATTTATTACGTACGTCCGGAAAAACTCTGAAAAAACCTACCTTTATACCTTCTTACCAATACCCTTTCAAAAGGTGATGTTCTTTGAATATTACGTTATAGGGAGAATTTACTTCGTTTAGGGTGTGTTTTTAACCAGCAATTTGGGTTCAAGGTGCAATGTTTTGTACGAAATTCGTTATACAGAGAAATTTCTTATACAGAAGTTCGTGATAGGAAAGTTCCACTGTACTTTTTTCGAGTAATTCTCAATTTTTTCATCAAGATTTAATGAGAAAAACAAGTGCAGCTATTTATGACCTCGTACATCTCTGGTAATCAGAATTGTGAGTGAATACTTTTTCGCAAGAAATGAGGAACATCTCCTTAGCTCTGAAAAAAGATTCATTGAATACTTATTTGGTGACAAGTAGTTATTTTCTATAACGAAGCAAAAAATTTCAAAAAATTTAAAAATCGCCATATCTTCGTAACAATAGATTCTCGTACCATGCTTCACTAGACGCAATTTTCAACAAATGACGTCTTAGTATATCCCCTTCGAAGGATCACGTCCAATAACCAAACACCCTGTATAAAATGAGACCCCTAGTCTTTTCCGATTAAAATCATTGAGGTACCTAAAGTCAAAACGTTTGTTTCTTTCTATCAATGAATCACTTTCATGAGGAATGTACTTCATCGAACAGTAATAACTCTGCATGAGTTACTTGAATAATTGAAGCTGATTGAAAATTGCCACACTAATGTTTAACATTAGGCTAACTAAGTGGATAACTTACTTAGGAGACATAATATATGGAATTATTATAGTAACTGACATTATGGTTCGTGTCTTCACGTCGCCGTTGACAGAATTTCACTTCATTCAACATGCTGACAGAACCTAGCATTTATAGTAAGTATCTAATAAACACCTCATAGTAGATCACTAATCGATAACAAAAAAAATTTAGAAAAGCCCTGAACAGGGGCTTTGAGCGCTCGTTCATTCGTGGAGCATTAATGCTTTTACCTCAAAATATTGTATAAGACTTGAGATTCATGCTGTGTCGGAATGCAAAATATCAGCACGATCGGACAATATTCTGAAAATTATTCAAAAACTGAAATATGTGAAAATTCAATAATTGAAAAATATAAATTCTATGATTCAGATGATGCGATCCTTAAGAGATTTTGCATGAACGTTCGGTATATCAATCTTCATTCACAAATTTAATTTCACTCGAATCGTAGGTATATATCTTGTTATGGAAATATAAAGATTCTTCTTTTCAAAGCTTCTATCAACACCATATGGCCAAAAAATTTGAATGAGGCTTATTATGAGCATCTCGCATGTCGACGCAAAATTTCAATTCGATTGTATTTATTTGTATGAGATATTGAGGAATAAAATTTTGAAGGGCCATATTTTATAGAACATCCTGTAAGATTTGGCTGTTTAAAGAACTGAACCGCGGCATTTAGGAAACAGAATCCACCCTGAAAATCTCAAGTCTCTAGGACAAACCCTTCGAAAGTAATCGTGCTAACGGCCAATTGAATTTGATCAGGAATTCGTCATCAGGGAGTGGAACGCTATGGCTTGAGACCATATTCGGCTCAAAATTGGAAAATTACAGACATTTGGGTAAAACGTAGAACTAGCGCTCATTGACTATCATGAATTAGGTGATCAAGAGAAAGACCCAAACCCCTTTTCGTTTTAAGATGAAATATTTCTCTACTTCGGTAGCAGAAAATGTATGATTAGTTAAGTATGAATTTCGAATAAATCATGGTAATTGAGAGATTAGCTCCGTGTATACTAATGAGAATATAATTTACAGTCGCACATTTTTCAGGAATCCATTCATGATATGAACTAAATGGAATAGAAACGCGAAATTCTATAATTTCTGCTTTCTCTGGTCACCATTTTATTTTTTTTTGTTTATACACAAATGAGAATATATCTTAGAAACATCTTTTGTAGAAAGCAACTGTCCACTGTTTATTTTGTTTACTGCTCTATTCGTCCGGATGTATTATTTGAAGAGTTGTACACAATCGAACATAAATTAGTGTGATCGCTCTGAAAATTGCACTTACAAGTAACATTAATATAAATTTATTTCCTGGACATTCATATTCATGAAAAGTGAGCTTAGAACGAATCAATGACCTTTCAAGCACGAATATGTAAATTCTCTGTGAAATTCTTCATCAGCAAATACATTCATTCGTTTAATTTTTTTAATATTCCAATTGAACTTTCTATGTTTCTGTTCACACTATGGCCACAAAATTTTGCATGTGGCTTATTATCAGCATCTTGCATTTGGCCGTAATATTTCATAACGAGTGGTTTCGTATTTTTTAAATAAAGAAACAAAATTTTGAATGGCCAGATTCCATGGAAGACTCTGTACGTTTTGGTTGGTTAACGAACTCAACCGGGGCATTTGTGACCCGAACTGGTCCTGAAAATTTCAAGTCTCTAGGACAATCCCTTCGAAATTTATCGTGCTAACGGCCGGATGGTCATCAGGGACTATAACCCTATCGTTTTAGATCATTTTCGGCTCAAAATTCGAAAATTACAGACATTTGGGCAGAACGATATAGCACTCGTTTAAATAGATCAAGCGCTCAAAAAATAATATCGCGGTGATTCTAAACACGTATTTGATATCGTAACAGTTGAAATTGAACAGTAGGTATTCTACTGCATGAGTGTTTCAAGATAGCCAAATTTAACAAACCATTTGTTTTCCAGTTGTCTACCCTTCCAAAAATGTTTAACCAACCGCCGCAAACGAATCACTTTTCACCACAACAATGCGCACGTTCACACTTTTTCTAAAAAACTGCATTTTTGAGCACTAAAAAGGCCGACTTGATAGGTTATCAACTTATATGAATATAGTCATAACTTGATACCGAATGATTTCTTTCTTATTCCCGTTCGTGAAAAATAAACACAGAGGTTAACGTTTTCCGACACCTTGAAGCGGTTTATGCGTGCAGAATACGTGTTTTGGAGATACCTCGATGATAGTTGCAAACGTGCTCCGACAATTGGCATAAACATTGCATATGTGAATTAATCTTCACGAAAAGTAGTTTGAAAATTATTCGGAGCAAGGATTCATGCTTTTCACTCATTCCATTTCAAGTGAGGAAGTTTCCATATCAACTCTCGTTTCAAAGCGATAAAACATGCTAGCCGGCAAAACGTATCAAGTTAGTATTTCAGCGATAATATTTTGACATTACTCATATTCTTATAGATAGCATGGAAAATGAATACTTATTCGTCAAAAGGGAAAACTTGTCAAAAAGTAGATTGGAGAATTCCAGACTTTATCAAATGTGACCATATAGCTCTTAGACATTCGCGAAATTGCCTAATGAGTTTATTACACTACTGGAAAAAATTAGAGGATCAAAAAAAAATTCCAAATTTTCAATTCTCAACATGCCGTAACTTTGAGAGGAATGGTCGTACAAGAAATTTAAAAAAAGGAAATTGTAGCTCCAAGTGTCTAGTTTTTGGATTAGAACTTCAAAATTTTTAAGTTTCAGTGGTTTTCGAGTAATGATAGAAAAACCAGCAACCAAAAAATTCTCAAAATGTTACAACTTTTTTTTTCTTGTCTACGAGCGTGGAAATTTTATTTTTGCATAATCGTTATAATGATTGGATACTTTGTTAATTCAGCTTTAATTTATTTTTTTATTGACCTCAATACGTCCACTTCTCGCCGAGATATCGGTCTTCAAATGGAAAAGGATCCATTTTTTATCCGTTATTAAATTAATAAAAATTTTATTTGTTAGTTTATTTTATTTTTCTTTTTTTGAAATTTATGTACTATCTGCAATTAAATTGTGGAAAAAGCTCGAGAAAATTCTTTTTTGCCTTTTTTGAAGATTATGAGCTTCTCAGAGCAAAAAACGTGATCCTTATTTTTTTCAAAAATTCAATCGAGTCAAACAAAAAAACGGCTCGCTGGATTGAGTTGACTCTTCGTAAGGTTTTTATCAACATATTGAACTATGAAAGTCATACTTAACATTATTGGTTTCCTCAACATTTTCGATCCAGCGGTAGATTTTCCAAGAAACCACCAAAAGCCCTTTTTTTTGTTGAAATTTTATATTGATGAGACATGAAGAAAAAAAATTTTCTATGAATAAGCAATGGTTGTTCATTAATCGGAGTTCATTTAAGGTCTCGAAACCCTCCTTCAATTTTCTGTGCGATCATTGGTTGCTGAGAAATCGATAATCAAAGACAAATGGATCCTTTTCCATTTGAAGACCGATATCTCGGCGAGAAGTGGACGTATTGAGGTCAATGAAAAAATAAATTGAAGCTGAATTAACAAAGTATCCCATCATTATAACGATTATGCAAAAATAAAATTTTCACGCTCGTAGACAAGAAAAAAAAGTGGTAAAATTTTGCGAATTTTTTTGTTGCTGATTTTTCTATCATTACTCGAAAACCACTGAAACGTAAAACTTTTGAAGTTCTAATCCAAAAACTAGACAC
The DNA here is from genome assembly GCA_013421045.1 of Propylea japonica. Lineage (NCBI taxonomy): Eukaryota > Metazoa > Arthropoda > Insecta > Coleoptera > Coccinellidae > Propylea > Propylea japonica. The sequence continues at coordinate 55,197,871 of CM024243.1, forward strand.
TTGAAGCTACAGTTTCATTTTTTTACATTCCTTGTACGACCATTCCTCTCAAAGTTACGTCATGTTGAAAATGGCCGAAAAATTTAATTTTTTCCAGTAGTGTACATTGAGATAATTCACGAGCTGCTACTGAGCGAATTAGTATCTGATTGTAAATTCGCTTATTGTAATCGTCAACAACCTGATTGAAAAAAAGCTGCGACTAAAGTTGAAAGCTGGGCTACTTCACATGCTAAATCGCTGGCATTTTGGCATGTGAACAAGCCGTGTGTAATCACAGTTGCTGCTAAACAATCTGTGAGTTCTCAATTACACGGTGATTCCTGGTTCTTAGATTCGAAAACGTATTTGACATTTATCTTAGATCCTTGCCTTGACAACGATACAAACATAAACCTCGCGTGGATCGCTAGATTATTGGCTACTCAGCGAGTGGACAGTTTTGTGTGTAATCATCACAATTTGACAAGCGAATTCTTTCCAGAAAAATCTATCGAATCAATGAAATTAATTGACATTATTCGTTCAGAAGATCTTCGACTTACACATATCGTCAAAAGTCCCTTTCCAGAACGTGGATTGTTTATTTTGTGGAAAACCTTGGGTGGCGGGCAAGACTTTGTTCGTTGTATGTATTACTGGTGGAAAACTCAATGTCGTCTGCACTTGTGTTATCAATAAATTATCAATTTCAAAATCCGCGATCATATCGAGATGTTTTCAACTCTACAATGGAAATGAAAAATATACTAAATTCAGGTGTGCGTCAAATGAAGGTGTAAAAAAGGGATAAGAAAATATAAAGTTTTTGTATAGAGCCAAACGTCTAATATAGGAGTATGAAAGAGAACTCAATAGAGAGTAATCGAAACCCAAATAGAGGCTTAACTTTATTAAAGGATAATGTAATAAAAGATTCCTTAACGTGGGTCTGACATTTGAGGTATCGTTCTTTAGTGGAGCAATAAGACTATAACCTCAAAATTTTATACTTATGGGATGTATATCAGTCTCGATTCACGAAATAAATTTCACTCGAATCAGATATCCTGTTATGAAAATATAGAGATTCTTATTTTCAATATTCCAATTGGATTTTTTATGGTTCTGTTAATACTATTGTCACAAAATTTTGCACTTTCGTTCAGTATATCAATCGTCGTTTACAAAATAAATTTTATATGAATCGGATATCTTGTTATGGAAATATGAAGTTTCTCCTTTTCAATATTCCAATTGAATTTTCTCTGGTTCTGTTGACACTATGGCCACAAAATTTTGTTTGATTTTGACTCGAACACAAAAAAAAATTACTTGAATCGAGTATCCTGTGGAAATGTAAAGATTAATCTTTTCAATATTCCAATTGAATTTTCTATGGTTTTGTTAACACTATGGCCACAAAATTCTGCATGAACATTCAGTGTATCAAACTTTATTTATAAAATGAATTTCATTCTAATCAGATATTTTTTTAAGGAAATATAAAGTTTCTTCTTTTCAATATTTCAATTGAATTTCATATGGTTCTATTCACACTATGGCCACAAAATTTTGCATGAAGCTTATTAGGAGCATCTTGTATGTGCCACAACATTTCATTTCGATAGGTTTCGTTTTGTCTGAGATATTGAGGAAAGAAAATACCATATTTTATGGAACACCCTGAAAGATTTGGCTGGTTAACTGACTCATCTGAGTCATTTGGGAACCGAACTCACCCTGTAAATTTCAAGTCTCTAGGACAATCCCTTCGAAAGTTATTGTGATAACTTGTATCACATACAAGGTTTTTGGGGGTACATATCGATGAAGTTTTGAACTGGGAGATTCATGTTGACAAGACTTGTTTAAAGCTTTCTATCATTGGCTATGGAATAAAGATCCTTTCTGATCACATTAATGAGGGTACGTTAAAGATTATTTATCATGCAAACTTCGAATCTTTTTTGAGATATGGAATAATTTTCTGGGAGGGGGGTAATAGTAAGATTCAATCAGTATTTATCATTCAAAAAAGAATTCTAAGGACTATGTGTAAGTTGAAGTTTAGGGAATCGTGTAGGGGTAAATTTAAGAGTATGGGTTTGTTAACTGTGTATGGCTTGTACATTTTTGAATGTTTGATATTTATTTTCAAGAAAAAGCAATTGTTTCATGTAAGTGGGGACCATATAGATACAATACAAGAACTCTAGATTTCATTTATCCGCAGCATAGATTGGCCGGTACAGAGAAAGGTCCATACTACATGTGTATAAGGTTTTATAATAAGTTACCAGTTAGTTTTAAGAGATGTAATCATTTGGGTAAATTTAAGAGAATCGTGAAATCAATGTTGATAAAATTAGAGCCATATAATTTAAATGATTATTTAAACTCTGAGATTTTGTTTTGAACATGTAAGTTGTTGACGTCATTTCATTTTTTATGTAATTTATGTGAAATCTGAAATAAAGGAGATTATTATAAATATTATTATTATTATAACGGACGGCCGGACAGCCCCACGTACAGAATTGAATTTGACCACGAATTCTCCACCAGGGAGTCCAACCCTATCGTTTGAGACCATTTTCGGCTCAGAATGAAAAAATTACAGACATTGGGGCAAAACGATATAGCACTCATTTAAGGAGAACGAGCACTCAAAAAACGTGTGACAAACTTTTCTAAAAATGACAACTACTAGTATGTATATAAAAATGCAAGCAGTTCTGATCCTTCAAGACAAAGAAGTCCTTCCCTTTTGAAAGGAAATTAACTTCACCAATACACATTTCCTCACTCCTGGTAAACAAATATGTGCATAAATCATAATAACCGTGATTTTGACCCATTTTGACCAATCTCTAGAGTAAAAATTAATTTTACGATCATTGCCCTAAGCGATATTTGCTTTGTTACCAAACCATCAACGTTTCGACTAATGAAATCCAAGATAATAATTGGACATTTATCTTAACTACCTCTTCGTGCGTGAACTTGACACCATTTAGCAGTCGTAGAAATAGAAATCTACGGTCTGCGGTTTTTTGCGTTGAAGACAAAAAGACAACGGACGAAAGTAAACTGCGTCTTTCGTGCACTACTGTAGGATGATGACGTAAAGTGGATAATGTGACATTTAGCGAAATGCATCTGGCATACAAATATTAGAACGATCTTTTTAACCATGCGTGCATGATGGCGAAAGTTGAATAATAAGATGATGATGTTATCTACGAGATAAGTACAAAAATTCGAGAGGGATGCTTGCTTGAAGTTTAAGGTTTTTGTCCGCATATTCTTGTTGCTGGTCTTTAGACCAGCTAATCCTGAATGCACCAAATGAGCTCATAGCTGTTTGGTCTTGTGAAACTCAACAAGTGTTTATGAAGAAGAGCGACAAACGTCGAGATTGAAAGATTATTTGCCCAAGGGTTGGATAGAACAATCCAAGATAACGGAAACAGCCGAAGTAATCTTTCAACTAAAGAGCCATTTCAAGAATTTCCCGTTCACACACTTCAAGATGTTATACTCGTAGCTCGTCCAAAAATATAAACAAAAATTTTACAAATTCGCCCTCTAAAATGATAGGGTAAAAGATGAAGAGATTGACACCTTTAGTGCATGGATACATTCAGTAGGCGAATTCGGTGCCTAATTTTACTGCAACACTATCCTTATTATGTATTACCAAACTATAGTTGAATGTTGATATTTTGGGGACATCTTCAAAATTTCAATAAATATCGATTGAATATTCGAGGAAACGCCAATTTCCTCGAAGTTATATATTTAACAGTCATTGACATACTTCGATAGTGATTGACACCCAGTATGATAGTCATTGACATAATTTCATTTCAATCTTGCATCAATTTTGGGTCTAATACAATCCTTCTTTCTCTCACTCATACATCTTCATTATATGAGTGAATGAGACATTCATACTAGAAATACTAGAGAAAAAAGAGATTTTAGACACTTTAATTTCATATAAAGTACGAAGTAAGTATCATTAGATATTTGGCGCAAAATTTTGCAGTATAGTGTCAATAAGTGTATGAGTCTTCTTAAGGTCTGCACATAATTGCGTATATGTTTCTATTTTGCTATGTTTCAAGTCGTTAGATGTTTTTTTCTGTTTGGAAGGTTCCAAGGAATATTTAATTGATGTAAGTAAATCCTTCAATGTCTTATATATAAGGTAAGGTTGGACCCTATGTCAATCACTGTTCAATGTAATATTATTAACACAGTTATTGCCATATGGTCAGACCTTAATATAAAAATCATCGAAGGGTTTACTTACATCAATTAAATATTCCTCGGAATCTTCCAAACAGTAGAAAACTTCTAACTAATATGAAACAGAACATAATCGAAAAGTATACGCTATCCTTAAGTTAACTTAATACACTTATTGACACTACTTGATGATGGCGTTTTCAGAATGATAACCTGAGGAAATTGAACTTGACCCATATGAAAATAAAACATTCTGAAATATGTGAAGACAGATGAAAAACTCTTGATAGCACCAATAGTTTATTACATCGGTATATAATTGTGTACAAAGTGTCAATCACTATCGTAATGTCAACCTCTCACCCTACATCCGTAACCCATGGACCTATAATACTAACTGGACGCCGAACTTCCTTACTGTCACGTAGAAAAAGTGAGGCAAATGGCCGCCATTTGCAGTTTGGGGTGAACCACAAATATTTTGATGTTTTATGCCATCTGTGCTCGAATTTTGATTGAAACATAGACGTTCCTTTGAAAGAAGTGATGAAAAACGAACTTTATATATTAGTGTTCTGTGAACTCTGACATTTCGGTCTATTAAAATTATAAATATTTTCGATTTTTGAGATAAGTTATAAAACAATATTGGAAATCTTATCATTTTAACTCGTTGAAATAAAATTAATAAAGAATTATTGGTAATTCTAATATTTAAATTCATAGAAAAAGTGACACCTCTCAAGTGAAACCCAAATAGGAAATGGCCGCCGTTTGCCTCAAAATTTTTGGCAGGTTCGCCATCTACTTAGTATTATAAATCTATGCCACAACCTTCTATGGTACAGAAAACAACTCTTTCGAGTAAAAACTGTGGGAGTTGCGTTGATATAACCATAGAAAAGTCTATCGTTACATACAAAAAGTTCTAATATCGAATTTGAGGATGTAAATTGGCTAAGTGTATGATCATGCAAATGTTCGGACTTATTTTGAAATCAGAACCATAGAATTTTGATATTTTCATTTATCGACTTTTTGCAACGTTTTTCATCCTTTGAATTTAATATAATTCCGACCGTGCTGATAACTTGCATTCATATATTCAGTATTTATTCGAATCAGAATAAAATGAATTTTTTTGTGAATGAAGACTGATAAACTGAATGGTCATGCAGAATTTCAAGAGGATCGCATCCTCAAGAAATTTAATATTTATTCAATTTTTGAATAATGTTTAAAGTATAATTCCGATCGTGCTGAGATTTTGCATTGTAATAGGTACTTAGCATGAATTTCAAATATAATACAGAAATTTGGTGTAATATCATTATTATTCCACTAATTAACGAGAGCTCAAAAGCACCTGCTGAGGGCTTTTCTTTAATTTTATTTTTAAAATCCGAATAAAATGAGTGGAAAATTCAGGTTCTTCGGCAAGGTGCATCGTGGCCAGTGACGGCTCGTGCCCTCCAGATCGGGGTCGGCCAGACCAAAAGAAATATATATATATAACACAGATTTTTTTATTCGCGATTGTAAACTCTTAATTTTTTTTGCCATCACAGCCGCCTCGTCATTGGTTTGTCCGAATAATTTAGTCGCTATATTAAAATGATTGAAATTGTCTAACAAGTTATTGAAAATATCATTCGCGGTTCAAATTTTACGGACATCGCAAAATCCCCAAAAATCGTTTCGATAATTCACCGTGTCGTCAATATTTGACAGAAACATTTAATATCTATTGTCTCGTCTATTCCCCAAGAAGAGTACGTTGCACTGTCTATTTCCTCATAAATTAATTCCCTCGCCGAATCATATAAATCACTCTGTATGGATCTTGACAAACCAAAAATACCGACGGCGCGGAAGGCTAAACACAATTTTTGAAATCTTTGTCTAAATTCGCGGCGATTAAACGACCTCCTAAAAATTCTCATGATTGTTTCTTGTGTCAATAGGAAAGGGATCATATTCAATAGATGTTTCATAATTTTACTACTTTCCCTAACCTTATCGTCGAAACTTTTTATAAATTTGCGATGAGCACTCGAGCACTGTCCGAACAATTCAAAATATTTTGTTTTCCGACTCACCAAGTCGACGCTGCTTTACACAACCTCCCTTACATGTGCCTTTACCTTGTATCTCAAATTTAACAATCAAATAAATTTGTAACAAACTTACGGAAGTAGCCAAATAAATTTTAATAACACTTGGACACTTGTATTACACTGTCGACTTACCCCTTAGAAATACTAACCCCTTTTCAATTCCTTATACATAAGCGAAGATCGCGAAATGCGATTCTAGATGAATCCCCTCTTCTGAGGTACGGCCTGCCGACCTAGCCGCGTATTCTAGACCTTTTGAAATCACGATATTCCTAAAGTTAAGAATACATTAATGATATTTTCATGATCAGAAAATCAGTAACTACTATCGAACGGTACAAAACCGATCTTTCCTGAAATAGTTATAATTAACTATTCATTCGATCAGTGAAAGAACTGTGCAAATTAGCAACTTCTGCTTCGCAGGGTAGGCCTGCCGACCGTGACTATTGGGAAGCGACCTACTATCGATGCGTTGTACCGTTCTACTGAGTGGCCGTATTCTGGACGTATGTCGTAGTATCGCTTCATTTACGTACTGGTAGTACGGCCGAGGGCTGTGGGCCGACCTTGGTGTCACAATTGTAACATTTGTGTTACATTTCAGATCTACTGTTACGGTGTAACGTACAATTCTGAATTGCCAGCTTTCGGTGATGTTACGATATGTTACTATTTATAATTTTGGGTTTGTTACAAAAAGAACAATCGCTAGATGCTTTGGAAATCGAATATTTGGTGAGCCAGAAAGGAAATGTTGGGCGGAATAAGTTATATTTTTCTGTTCTGAGTGGAAATATTAAATATCCAGGCAATTTTAGTATCGAAATTGATAATTCAGAATGACTTTGAATGAATTTAATATCCAGAATTATTCTCAATTTCCCGATTATTTTTGGGTCGGCCCGGCCGACCCTGCCGACCCCGACGAGCCGTCACTGATCGTGGCTGTCACTTAAATGATATTAGGGCACAGAATTCGCAACTAGCACAAAAGTTGATATGTCATTCGAAAGTACGCTAAATAAGGTATTTTTTACTGAAAAGAAAACGTGTGCAAAATCATAAATATTTCATCGAAAAAACCATTAGAAAAATTGGACTGATTTTGTTTTGAACTTCAGAATCGTGATTTTCTTCTCTTCACTACGGCTGCAATAAGAATGTTTTCTGCATACAGACTCTCTCTCATCTTGTATTAAATTTATTGCCCTTTCCGAATATGTAGTCAGATTTGATGAGACTACAAGGAAAACCGAATAATGATCATTCTAGAGAAAAAATACGAAATATTTCGTGAAATCAAGAAATGTTAAATTGAAGGATAACCGTCAACATTTCGATCATGTGTTATACGAGTATGATATTTTTTGTTGAAAATCACTTTTATAATTACCCTTCTAAGTTTGTTCACGTTATAGATCCCAATGTCAAGAGCATGAGACATAATAGTGGCGTACCATAAGTACCATAATGAAACATTTAACTTGGATGGTTTCTGAAATTATAAAGAAGGCGCAAAACCAGATTATATCGATAAGATTCATTCATCGTTGCACAATCGATAAATAACATTGATTTACTGATAACATCCTTGACCAATTATCTCAGTCAACGATCCCAAGTTCTCGGCCACTACGAAGGCTGAAATTGCCATCGAAATTCCAGAATTATGAAAGAAATTATGCGGTATTCGAAGGTTTTCAAATGATAGTCGTATTAGTCATCGTCGAAGTCAGTTATTAATGTGTCAAAGAAGTTCGTGATTTCTCTCATTTGATTTACTATCATGGGATTTTCAGGTGAAGGGAAATGTAGACTTGTTTGATATTTTATTGAAACTTTAGTAGAGGGTATACTGAAAAAAATTTAACAAGGGCCAAGGGCGCAAAAAAATAAATTTCGAAAAAGAAAAAAATCTTTCGACTAGATCTGAACCTTGGAATTGAAAGCGCAAAACTCGCTCGAAGATTCGACTTTTGTAAAGAGTTTTCCAATAACAGGTGTTCTTTTGAATAGCCCGCTATTTTGGTAGATGTCATTTTCGAAGCTGTCGTTTTGACATTTAAGACGCAAAAAATACACCATTAATAAAAATGCAACGATGCTCGTTTCAAGAACGCATTGTAATTATTAAAATTCACTATGAAAATGCTGAAAATTTGGCAGAGACGGCTCGTAAAACTCGAACATTTTTGAATCGTTGTGAAGCACCTTGTAGGACCGCAATAAAGAAATTGGTGGAAAAATTCGAGTTGTTGGGACAAGTTAGTGTTGTGAAGAATGAAACTCGTGCACGTTGCTCAAGAACATCCGAGAATATTGCTGCTGTAGCCGAAAGAGTTGAAGAAAACCTAGGTTTGTCCATTTCACTACGTTCTTTGAAATTAGGCATTCCACAAACGTCATTACACCGTATTTTGCATGAAGATTTGAGTCTTATAAAGTTCGGTTAACACAAGAACTCAAGCTGGCCGATCATCAACAACGTCGGGTCTTTAAGGATTGGGTCGTTGAAGTGCATGAAAATGATCCGCAATTCCATAGAAAAATCATCTTGAGTGATCAGGCCCATTTCCATCCCGGTGGTTACGCTCGGAAAACCCAAAATGAAAAGCCTCTCTATCCTCAACGTGTGGCTGTTTGGTGCGGTTTATGGTCCGACGGAGTCATTGGACCTTCCTTTTTCGAAAATGAGGCTGAATGGTGAATGGATTGCGCTATCGAAAAAAGATTATTGATTTTTTATGGCCGAAATTGGATATTATTGATCTGGACAACGTTTACTTTCAACAAGACGGCGCTACGTGCCACTCAAGCAACGAAACCATCAATCTTTCGCGGGAAAAGTTTCCGGACCGTGTTATCTCTCGAATCTTGTGATTTAACACCTTGCGACTTCTTTCTTTGTGATCATGTGTAAGAGAAGGTCTACGCCAATAGCCCAGCGTCGATTCAAGACCTCAAAGATGGAATTCGTGAGACTATCGAGGATATAGGGCAGCCACTTTTCGAATTGGTTATGGAAAATTTCATTAAATGGATATGGTCCTGTAAGCGTGGTCGTGGTAGTCATTTGCCTGATGTTATTTTCCACTATTAACTGCATAGCTTCTTCTTTATAATGAAATAAACTTCCGATCATTTATGTTGAAAAATGAAATTTTTCTTTGGATATCAAAATAACACCTGTTATTGGAAAACCCTTTACTTATCAATATGAATTTATGAAAGTAAAGATTTCCAATTAAATTCGAAGTTTTTCTTATAATTGTCAGGGTTTAATCGACGATTTCTCAAATCGAACACTATCATTAAACATTGCATCCTTGTAGTAGGAAAACAAAATTGTCACATGTTTTGGTCAACGAAACTGATAATCTTCAATTAAGCAACCTATGCATTAGACATAATTCCTAACAATAAATCATGCAACAAAACATGAACTAATTATCGAAAAAAAATTTCTATTAACAGCAGAGACGATAAGATATATTACTCAATGATCGAATGTTTGCTATTATTATCATGGCAATTAAAGTGTGACCTTTACAAAGTGCTAAGAGAAACATAGCAAGTGTGACAAATATAAAAATGCTTCCTACTTCTTTTTTTCATAGATCACCAAGGCGGAAGTTCAGTTTCCAAGGCAGTTTCATTAATCTAAGAAGAGATAACGATAAGTAAGATGATCGTAAGACTTGCTGGACCTTATTAAAATATAACAGTTAAGAAGAAAATTCTTGAAATTTTCAGCACAATTGAAAACTTGAACATCATTAAAAATAACGAGTTAATAATTATTCTTCAAATTTTGATTCCTACAAATTAAAGTAAAACCTTAGTAGAAAACATTTCTATGAGTACCTACAAACAGCGTTTCAATAACATCAGAATACATACAAAGATGTATTGATATCTAGTTTGCCTATACCAGTTCCATGCATATGCAAAATATTGCGATGTCATAGCAACGACCAATAATTTATGAGAAGTTATAAAAAAAATTAAGAAAAGCCCTGAGCAGGAGCTTTTGAGAGCTCGTTCATTGCTGGGGCAATGAGACTATTACCTCAAAGTTTAATATGCGATTTGAGAATAATTCCTTATATATAAATGCAGAATCTCGTGTCGCAGCTCTTACCCCAGCCCATCGAAGGGCGCGTTTGGATTTTGCGAGAGAGCACATCCATTGGGAAGAGGCTGATTGGGAAAGAGTTCTCTTCACAGATGAGTCTAGATTCTGCCTCTACCACTGTGATCGACGTTCCCTTGTATACAGACGTCCACATGAAAGATGAGCTCAGTGCAATTTCCTGAATACTACTGGTTTCGGGGGAGGATCGATTATGGTATGGGGTGGAATATCTATGACTGCTCGCACAGACCTAGTGGTCGTTGATAATGGAGCTATGAATGCTGATAGGTATATAGGGAACATTATTGAAGAGCATGTAGTGCCATGTGCCCCATACATTGGTGAAAATTTCATTTTTATGGACGATAATGCCAGACCCCATCGTGCGCGCATCGTTCAGGGGTACCAGAAGGTTGAAATCTCTCGAGTGGAATGGCCAGCAAGAAGTCCAGATCTCAATTCGATTGAGCAGGTTTGGGACAACCTCAATAGAAGACTGAGAAGTTCAGAAAATCATCCAGCTACACTTTATGACTTAGGAATACAACTCAGAGAAATCTGGGAAGGATTAGAAAAGAACATTTTGAGTTCACTCATTTTGAGTATGAACCGTCGTTGCCGAGCTGTAATTAACGCAAGGGGTGGAAATACCAAGTATTAAATCACTTATCAGCATTCCAGTATTTTGAAAATTGTTTATTCCTCTTCTTTCACATAAGATTCAGTGAAATCCTGAATTTTTTCCATTTAATGTGTCGTTGTGAATGTAGGGTTAACTTAAATTGAGATTTTCAGAATGTGCGTTGGTTGATTAATTACTTTTTTAGAGAACTAACAAACTGAAGAATTCTTCGAAAACCTTGAAACTGACAGATGTTTTCCTTCGAACTAATCAAAACATCTGGAAGACTGTCGACGATGAAGAACTGGCAAGTGGAAAATTTCATAGGCCAATTTCCTAAACGAATATCTCACAATTTTGTGCAATACAGTCATCTTATCGCTAACCGGCGAGAGAAAGTAGGCTTCGTTGCATATTGGACGAATAAAATCGCATAAATTATGTAATAAAACTTGCTCATATGAACCAGAATTTTTGTTTATAACCTGAATAAGGTAATCAGGAAATCATTCGGTTGATACTTACGTTATCTCAATTAAATACCAAGTAATTTTGGTTTTGCCGGTTCGTCGTCGTGAGAGAGTATCGATTATTGTCGGTCATTAGATCAATTATCTTTGAGAATATTGTTATACACTCACCGGCAAAATAATCGATCCACTCAAAAAATCTATCAAGTTTGTTAATTCATAAATATGTTATTTCATGTACGATTCGAAAGAGTTTTACCTTCAATTGTAGGTATGTCCATTCCTAACCAATTACCAGTTTTGAATTTCAAGAGAACTCTGCGTACGTCATTTTATAGAGGTTGAAACAAAATCTGTTTTTACCCTAACTTCAGAACCACTACTGGTGTTTTCCAGTTATTTCATCGAGTGATTTCTTATTCCATCATCAAGACACATCTTCTCTTGACAATATACACTGCGCAAAAAATCAGCACACATTCTGAAAATCTCAATTTTAATGAAAGTTAACTCTACATTGACTTTATGACTTATCTTTAGGGGAAGTGTGCCCATGTTGGTACCCTTAACGAATTATTTACATATTTCATTAAAGAAATATTTTTCTATGTCATCGAGTGTACAGATTTACTGCTACTCGTATGTAGTATGCATTCTTATATATAGTTTCAATTTAAATTGTTAAAAATTTGGATTATAGCACTTTTTAAAATTTGGCCACGGGTGCCATCATAAGATCACGTATGTCCTTTTGATGGCATATAACTCAAAATAAAATGATATTATTCATTGAAATGTTTTATTGACGAAAATAGTAGTCCTATTTCATGCAATAGAAAATATAAGTGTGAAGAAACTAAATTTACATTCTTTGGCATCGTCAAAATATAAAAATATAATTTTTATACGCACAATTCACATACGAATATGATTTGCACTAGCACACTCGGCATGGCACCAGCTGGCGCATTTCTGGCAACGCAACCAATTCTCCCTTGGTCGAGACATGGACAACAGCTCATAACAATAAAGACAAGCGGCATCTGAATCATCGTCATAATGTCTTTCTTCATTTTCTTCTACGAACTTAATCTGTCTTTTGACCTTTCTAGCTAGCTTCTCTCTCTCTTTCTTTGTCTTCTCTTCTTCTTCCAACTTCTTTTATTTTATGTCAGGGGTTGTATTGAGGATTCCAACTTTTCCACGTTTTCTTCTTCTGTTCACTGTTGATTCTGCAACGGCAGTTGGCAGTGGTGGGAGTTCTTGTATGATTTTCAATGATCTCGATACTTCACTTGAAACCATTTTCATTATTTTCGGATACCTCTAATATTTCTTGCGGAGTACCAGGCTTTGGAGGAATCGTCTCTTGATCTTGATTCTTTTTCCTATGATGGCACCCTATGATATCATAGGAACACTCTGGCTATGCCATCATAAACATAAGTAACATATATTTTCAACAAAGCGAAAAAGGTACTAAAAAGACGAAAAAACCTAAAACTTCCACCCTGAAATCATTTTTATAGAGTGATTAAAGGAAAGAATAATCATTTTTCACACAGATTTTTTGAATATCCAAATAAAATGAAAGAGAATGAAAGAACTATCCTACATCAACACTTAGCCAAATGATTGAACTCTTATAACAGTCACAAATTTCCACGTGTTCAAGGTGTAACTAGGTATATCAAGCGTAAATGCCATTTGGCGTACAAACTCAGTAAATATAAGTTTGTTCAGTTGATGTTAACAGACTTCTTTAAAGTGTGCCATCATAAGCAGGAGGCCATCATAGGCATACTTCCCCTAATGTTCTCTCGAGAAGGTTTCGAACGAAACAAGACACATAAAATGGAAGAAAAATTCAAGATTTCACCGAATCTTATGTGAAAAAAGAGAAATAAACAATCTTCAAAATACTGGAATGCTGATAAATGATTTAATATTTGGTATTTCCACCCCTTGCGTTCATTACAGCTCAGCAACAACGGTTTATACTCAAAATGAGTGATCTTAAAATATTCTGATCTAATCTATCTTAGCTTTCTCTGAGTTGGATTCCTAAGTCATTAAGAGTAGCTGGATGATTTCCTGAACTTCGCAGCCTTCTATTGAGGTTGTCCCAAACCTGCTCATTCGGATTGAGATCTGGACTTCTTGCTGTCCATTCCATTCGAGAGACTTCAACCTCTTCAAGGTACTCCTGAACGATGCGCGCACGATGGGGTCTGGCATTATCGTCCATAAAAATAAAATTTTCACCAATGTATGGGGCAAATGGCACTACATGCTTTTCAAGAATGTACCTTTTATACCTATCAGCATTCATAGCTCCATTATCAACGACCACTAGGTCTGTGCGAGCAGTCAAAGATATTACACCCCATACCATTATCGTTCCTCCCCCGAAACCAGTAGTACGAGTATTCAGGAAATTGCACTGAGCATATCTTTCATGTGGACGTCTGTATACAAGGGAACTCATCTGTGAAGAAAACTCTTTCCCAATCAGCCTCTTCCAAATGGATATGCTCTCTCGCAAAATCCAAACGCGCCCCTTGATGGGCTGGGCCTCTTGCCGCGACACGAGGCCTTAAATCATATCTCCTGAGGCAATTTCTTATTGTATGAGTGCTAATTTGCATCCCATGAGTTTGCTCAAGCTGATTTTGAAGGAGGCGAGCGGTTGCAAACCGTTGTCTCAACGAAGAAACTCTCAAGTAATGTTCTTGAATGGCAGTTGTTACCCGTGGTCTACCCTGTTCTGGTCTTCAGACATTCATACCTGTCTCCCTGAATCGCTGCAACATTCTGGACACACTTGTATGGGAAACTCCAAACCTTTCTGAAATTATTCTGCATGTCCACTCTTCTTCTGGCAAAACTACCGCTTGGGTCAAATTGCGTGTTTCGCGTTGCATAGCGATCGAGTGTAGAAAATCAAACGAAAGAAAAACTATTGATCACTAGAATTGATCGAGAACAACTGATTTCAGAATGGAGCCAATACATTCAAAATCTGATAATCTCATCTTTTTTATTCCTGCTGGGAAAAACATATGTATCGAAGAAAAACGTTGAAAGTGGATAACATATGCATGCATAATTTTGATAAAAATTATTATCATTGAGAACACCTTCAGTTGTAGAATAAATTTGAGATTTCCATAATGTGCGTGAATTTTTTTTACGCAGTGTAGATACGGGGTTTTCAGTAAAACATTAAATTTCTCTAAGGCTACAACAATACTTTAACAGATTCAACCTAAAATTCTGACCTAAATAAACTGAAAACTAAGTCAAAAACATAACGTGTTTTACGCCTGAATGCGGCATGTTCTCATTATGGTTTTGAATCCATAAGTGAGCTGCTGCAAATTTTCAGGAGTTGGTAAGGAGATCGAATTTTCCCCCCAAGAGCATCCAAACATGCCCAATTGGGTTCAAATCTGGGTTTACAGCAGGCCAGTTGAATTCTACTACGCCACCGTTTTTGAGAGACACAATTGATTCCAACGTAGTATTTCAGTAAGTGAAACAACTATATCACTAAAACTTTGCCATGGTTCACTCAGAAATCGCCTCAACATCAAAATCTGACCGCAAAGTGTTACGAAACCATCCTTGTATATTTTCGACATGATTAAATCGTCCAATCAAGCACAGATAATTTAACTACGCATCTTCCTTCCAAATCCAACCTTCACTAAATCCATAGATTAAACTGCAAGTTTATACCCTTGTTGAAATTTTAAATTGGACAAATATCGTGGCAAGGTCTCGATGAGTTCATGAGCACTCAACCATCTGTGAAATTTACATTTTTTTCAGTATATTAATCAGAAATCGGTAAAGTATAGTAATTATATACTGACGTCATATAATACGATTGATCTTGATGAAGACGCGGTGAATTTAAAATGTTTTATTTTTGGAATCGATAAAATTTCATTGTCGGAATTAATACCATAGGCCTGATCTTCATGATATCCTTAAGGGTTTACCAATAGGAGGTGTTATTATGATATTCAAAGAAAAATGCCATTTGTCAATATAAATGCTGGGATGTTTATATCATTATAAAGAGGAAGCTATGCCGTTAATGGTGAAAATGACATAAGGCAAATGACCACCACGACCTCGCTTACAGGACCATATCCTTTCACTGAAATTTTCCATAACCAAATCGCAAAGTGGCTCCCTATGTCCTTGATAGCCTCACGAATTCCATCTTTGAGGTCTTGAATCGACGCTGGGCTATTCGCGTAGAACTTCTCTTTCACATGACCCCAAAGGAAGAAGCCGCAAGGTGTTAAATAACAAAATCTTGGTGGCCAGTTGTGATCACCTCTTCGAGAGATAACACGGTCCGGAAACTTTTACCGCAAACGATCAATGGTTTCGTTGCTTGTGTTGCGCCGTCTTGTTGAAAGTAAACCTTGTCCAGATCAATACTACCCAATTTCGGTGGTAAAAAATCATTAATTATCTCTCGATAGCGCAATCCATTCACCGTAACTGTTACTCCAGATTCATTTTCGAAAAAGTAAGATCCATAATGACTCCACCGGACCATAAACCGCACCAAACATTCACACGTTGAGGATAGGAAGGCTTTTCAATAATAACTCTTGGGTTTTCCGAGCTCCAGATGCGACAATTTTGCTTGTTGCCGGTGCCACCGAGGTGAAAATAAGCCTCATCACTCAAGATGATTTTTTGATGGAATTCTTGATCATTTTCAAGCATTTCAACGACTCAATCAGCTAAAAAACGAAGATCTGCCGGCTTGAGTTCTTGTGTTAACTGAACTTTATAAGCCTTAAGACCCAAAACTTATGCAAAATACGGTGTTATGACATTTGTGGAATACCTAATTCCAAAGAACGACAAGGAATGGAAAAGCCTGGGGTTTCTTCAACACTTTCGGCTACAGCAGCAAAATTCTCGGCTTCTCTTGAGCGACGTGCACGAGTTTTATTCTTCACACTTGTCCCAACAGCTCGAATTTTTTCACCAATTAATTTATTGCAGTCCGACAATGTGCCTCACGACGACCCAAAAATGTCCAAGTTTTACGAACCGTCACTGCCATTCTTATAGCGAATTTTGATAATTTCAATGCGTTCTTGAAGCTTGTATCGTTTCATTTTCACTAAAAGCGTAGTTTCTACTTGTCAAATGTCAAAAAATGACAGCTTTAAACGTGACATTTACCGAAACTACTTATTGGAAAAGCCCTTATTACGCCATCTTTCAAATCAAGGCAATACAACGTCGCAGATTCTTATGGTCACTTTTCAATCAGGCTACGAAGGCTTCAGAAACAAAATTGCATCAAAACTAAGTGAAGTTTTTGCGGTCGATGAAAATTCACGCATAATTTCCGATTAAAAAAATAGAATGTGTTGAGAAGCCAGTGATAGTTTCGACCATGATTCGTTTCTTCCAATCTTCATGTTTCAACCCAAATTAACATAATATGGTCACATACCCGTCACAGGTAATTATATTATAATGTAATAATAGTACTTGAAGAAATTGGATAACAAAATGTCGCATAAGTTTGATAAGAGAGAACTGAATAAATTACGAAGTTACAAGGTAGTCTTTGATATAAGAGTGTAACCGGAACTGAAATGAAAATCTGCTTATGATTTCCTCTCGAAAATATGCAAATTGACTTCGCAGAATATGGGTATAATTTAAGAGTTCAATATTTCGTAGCAAGATCCATTGATCTTTCACCGCAGTGCTCTATGATTAGTGGTTTTCGTGTTATGTATTGAAATTGATAAGTGTATTAAGTGATGTTTGCTTGATGTTTCTTCATTTTGTTCCGGGTAGCTTACTATTTATCCGGATGTGATTATTATTGGATATAGATCTCGACGGAAGTATCTCGCATTCTAGATACAGTACAGTGGCGGCTTGTGACAGAATAAAGTGATGAGGCACATCAAAAAAAAATATTAATCTTATAAACTCTTTTTTTGTCAGCTGCATACTTATCATTATGAAAAATCCTTCGGTATTAATGCTCCAATGATTCTATAGCGTTTTACTGGGTGGTAATTGCCCTGAGATAAGTTTTTCAACTCGCTTCAACCAGTTTTTCACTAAACCCTATCGGAATATGTATTATTAACACTGCCAAAAAATAATTTGATTAGAGTTACACTGTCAGTAGGCCAGTAGTACTCTCATTTTGAAACCTCCGATTCGATTTTCCTACCGCACCGATAGTCAAGATTTGGAATAGGTTGTATAACTTCTTCAAATGTCCCTCTTTGGCCCAAAACCCTTCTGTGGTATATCTAAATGTACCTATAAGAAGGAGTTTCTGGAGAAGGAGAAAGCCGAGAGGGAAAAGCTCTGGCGGAATCTCCCAGGGATGGATCATTCCACTAAGTTCCTTCGGAACTTCGAGACAGCGGGATCCAAAAGATATCTGGATCTTGGTAAGAAGCAATTGCACCTCCTCACTGGCTTTCTTACAGGACATTGTCGCCTTAGGAAGCACCTGTTGAGGATGGGATTGTCGGACACTGACGAGTGTAGGTTCTGTGGGGAGGAGGAAGAAACCCCCTTTCACCTAGTCACGGAATGCCTCGGCATTACGAGCCTGAGGAGGAAATGCCTTGGGCAAGAAACTTGTAAGAGTGAGGAACTAGCCTCGTTGAAGTCTTCACAGTTACTAGATTTCATTAGATCTCTGGAACTGGAAGGCGAGCTGTGAAGGTTTTTGGCCAGAACAGCTCTGTAAGGGGGCACAATAGACCTTAAGGTCGCAGTGGACTGTAACCCCTCTGTAAACTAAACTATCAACTATCAACTTCTTCAATTGTACATATTTTATACTCATAGAAATGACTCAAAGACTGTTTCTGTTTTATTGAAAACTCTGCAATATCACGAGTAGGTACTGCACAAACCCAATAAACCAAAACCAGAGTGAAATTTTACACTCTTCCGCTTCACGATTAACCCGAATATGTGCAGTTTGCCGATGAAACGAAACGAAACGATCACGGATCAAGGGTAGATGTCTGGTCAATCCAGACCAAAAAATTAGGGTGAAGTTACATAAAATCCCAACGAGCTGAAAATCGGTAAAATTGTTCAAGTTCAAAAGTCGAAAAATGAGTTTTTCGCGATTTTCAGCAAAACGGTGAGTTTCCTCAAAAAAGTAATTCAGACAAAAATGTAAATGTTCTAAAAGTTGTTACTGAGGCTAGCCTCAAATTCACCTTAGAAGCCGCAATAGATAAACAACGAAGGGGAGGTTCATGATCTCGTCACGTCGATGTGAATAACGCGCTAGACAAGGAAGCGCGTGAGGCAAGCCTCACCTCACCGTTTCCGCCTTGAAGAGGAAGTGAGATGAATGTACAAAAATCGGACCTTAACGCCTTTAACATGTAACGTTACGGTCCGATTTTTGTGCATTCATCGTAACATCAATAACGTGTAATGTTACAGACGTCTGTAGCTGTACCCGGCTTGAGATTGAGCTCGGATATTATGGAAGACGAGTGCAGTATCGTATAAAAAATTGAGACTGAAGAACATGATGGGATGATGAAATTGATTAATAAAATATTGGATTAATTCGCTTGATATTATTTGTGATTTCCGTATTTTATTTGGTGAGGCACTGCCTCACCTGCCTCATAGGACAAGCCGCCACTGATACAGTACCTATTTTACAGCAAATTCGCACTACTTTACTATTTACATTTGTTGAGTGCCCGTTCTACCTAAACGACTGCTATATTGTTTTGCTCAAATGTTTGTAATTTTTTAAATTTGAGCCGAAAATTGGCTAAAACGACTAGGTTCGACTCCCTGATGACGAATTCGTGGTTCAATTTAACTCTGTCCGTGGAGCCGTCCGGCCGGCCGCGAGAACGATAACTTTCGAAGGGATTGTCCTACACACACACATGCCAGATGCTCATAGTAAGCCTCATGCAAAATGTTGTGGCCATAGTGTTAACAGAACCATAAAAACTTCAATTGAAATATTCATATTTCCATAACAAGACATCAGTTTCGAGTGAAATTTATTTTGTGAATGAAGATTTATATACTGAATATTCATGCAAAATCTCAACAGGGTAGGATAATCACCATTGAATTAAATTATTTCAATTGTCAAGTTTTTTCATATTCCGATCAAGCTGAGATTTTGCAATCAATCTCAAGTCCTATACAAAATTTTGAGGGAATAATAATTATTATTGCTCATGCCCAGAACTTTCTTACATTTTGTTGGTAGTATATTTCTACTATGAAAATTATTGTGAACCTTCGGAAAATTGGTTGCCAGTAGGAAAAATTTGACTCTTTTCAGTTTTGACAATATACAGGGTGTCCCGTAAATACCACGCGAAAGTGACACTGGAGATAGATTGACATTAGGTCTTTCAGATAGCATCAACATGACCTCAGTAAAAGTCCGCTGGTTTTCGAGATATCACCACTTTTGTGTATTTTTTAAAAATCTCCAACTTTCGGTCTTCAAGCTCATGTTTTTTTTTTCACCTAGGCTATCCTGAATAGTTGCTTTAAACAATGAAGTAATAACTTCACCGAGAACTAGAACAAAATCCTTCAAAAAATGTCTGACTTGTTGTATTTTATGACGAAGATAAAACGTTAACTTAAGGTTGACTGACTGATGTTAAAAAAAATTATATCAGACTGAATTGACAAATAATCGTAAAAACTGGTCCATTTCCTGAACTTCTCAAAATGATACAACACTACCAGTCAAAACCTTAGAAATTATAATTTTGTCGCGAGAGATGTGTTTAAGCCGAAATAATTAAAAATTAGGAAAAATGCAAGTATCACCTGTTGCCAAATTACATGTTGCTTGATATTCTTTCCTCGCTACCGTTTCAAACAACCATTATTTTTGCTCTTCTTTCTCTTTTATCTCATTTTCTCTTTCATTTTTTGTTTGCAAAAGTGGTGATATCTCGAAAACCAGCGGACTTTTACTGAGTTCATGTTGATGCTATCTGATAGACCTAATGCCAATCTATCTCCAGTGTCACTTTCGCGTGGTATTTACGGGACACCCTGTATATTTCTGTTATGATGCGGTTATAACGAAAGATTTTTGCACTGTTTTACGCTGGGTCAACTCATACGTTTCACCAATCTGTTGCACAGTTTTTGAGCTCTCATTTTTTAATTTGGAGCCGAAAATGGTGTCAAATGATAGGATCCTACTCCCTGATGACAATTTCGTGGTCAAATTCAATTTTGTCTGAGGGACCGTCGGTCCGTTATCACGATAACTTTTGAGGGGGTTGTAGGTACTAGAGACTTGAGATTTTCAGGTTGAGTTCTGTTTCCAAATACCAGTCAGATTCTTCAACCAGCAATATCGTACAAGCTGTTCCATTAAATATGGCCATTCAAAATGTTTGTTTCCCAATATCTCTGTCAAAACGAAATCACCCGAAATGAAATTATGCGCCCACATGCAAAATGCTCACAGTGAGCCGAATGCAAAATTTTGTGGCCATAATTATCAGAACCATAAAAAAATAAAATTCCTTTTGTGTATTAAGATTCAATGTTTATGCAAAATTTCAAGAGGATCGCATCAGTAGAATCCTAGAATTTAATATTTTTTCCGCCGACCTCGAAATAAAAAGTGATTTTAATGTGTACGAAATTGATCATTAATGACCCATTTTAATGTTCAATTTTTTTGCTATTTTAATGTGCAATCCTCATGGCAACCGTTCACAAAGTATTCAGAAGCACTACGAGAAATGTCAAAACTCTACTGGAACATAGATACATAGAAATTTCATTATGACAAATGTATATGTCTTGTGTAGAATGAAAATGTATTTCAATCAAGAATTCATACACAAATCATATTGAGATCGTCGGAAAAATCTTGTAATAACTATTAATTGTCAAGTTTTTACATATTTCAGTTCTTGAACAGTTTCCAGAATATAATTCCAATCTTGCTGATATTTTGCATTCATATAGTCAGAATGAACCTCAAGTTTTATAAAACCTAGGTAATAGCATTTTTGCTCCATCAATAAACGAGCGATCAGAAGCACGTGCTCAGGGCTTTCTTGAATTTTTCTTTATCGATTCAATAAAATTCACCGCTTTGAGTCGTTAATCTCTGCCTTTTATACTTCACTGAACGCAAAACAAACTGAGGAATTTCAACTTACGTCTACATAGAGATAAACCAATAAATTGGCGATTAACATCTAATTACAACCTATTGGTAACACATAATTTAACGAAGCGAGATACGAGTACAATTGAATGATATAACTATTACCAATGAATAATAAAGCACGTGTAGCATTATCCTGAGATCTATTAATTATGAAACGTTTCGACAGAACTGAATATTCCAGACTATGAAAAAATTAAATTTATTAACGGTTATCAATACGAAGAAATAATTTCACAAGAATTCACGGATTATCTCGGAGAAATTTGAATTTATGTGAAATCTTGAATTTCGAAATAAAACAGAATAATTTCAATTTGAATTGAGATATATTGATAAATATAGCAAGGATCAAAAATTTATAATTATTGAATATCTTGAGTTGAAGCGATAAAAGATATAGAAAACTATCGATTGAAATGTAATCTGGGAGGATTGTGCATTTCAAGAAAACTTTTTTAGGTTTTCACCGCCAGATGAAAATAAAAAACAACGGAAGATACTGTATACAGAGTGTTTGGTCATGACTTAGCGATAATTTGAAGTCATCAAATATACCTAATCTTATCGACAAAAAACCCAAACTTGGAAGTTACCCCCTTAGTTTTGGAGTAGCCCCCATTTTAAATTTACTTCTTTATTTTCGTTGACCCTTCCAAATGATATCGATTTCTTTGGACATAAAGGTCCTACAGATGTGAAAATTTTTTTTCTGAAAGATGATACTACCACCTTTCATTGAAGTATAACAACATAAAAACATTCAACTTGAAAACACCATAAAAATATTCTTTAAAAAAGTTCATAGTAAAAATATGTAATGATTTTCTCAATAAATCAAGAACTAGCACATTGAAGTATAATTTTTTTCAATGATTATATTTTTATACTTCGATGAAAGATGGTAGTGTCATCTTTCAAAAAACATTTTTTTCACATCTGTAGGACCTTTATGTCCAAAGAAATCGATATTATTTGGAAGGGTCAACGAAAATAAAAAAGTAAATTTTAAAAGGGGGCTACTCCAAAACTAAGGGGGTAAACTTCCAAGTTGGGGTGTTTTTGTCTATAATATTAGGTATATTTGATG
Source organism: Propylea japonica (assembly GCA_013421045.1). Lineage (NCBI taxonomy): Eukaryota > Metazoa > Arthropoda > Insecta > Coleoptera > Coccinellidae > Propylea > Propylea japonica. The sequence goes on from CM024243.1 coordinate 55,220,775, forward strand.
ACCTTGAATTATCGCTAAGTAATGACCAAACACACTGTATATTCCTAGATAACCAGCACCCAGCAGAATTAGTTATTATAATTTCAGATTCACCAACAGAATTTGTTTCCAAATAATACAAAATATAATCGGGTAGCAACCAATTCTAATTATAAATGGAACGAAAATAACAATGACGTGGTTTGAAAATTGATTAATTCCCAATTAACTTTCGATTTATAAAATATATTATTTAAAAGGAAAAACTGAAGAATTTTTTATCATTGACGCATTCGACAGTAGAAACAATTATTTCAATTTTGAGTCTACAATATTAAAATTTATCCTAATGTGTTATTAAATAGGAAAATTTCATTTCAATATTCTATATAGAAAAAAAACACTTTTCTCGGAATCATTTATGGCACAAAAAACTATGATGCGGTGTGAAAATTGATTCCTTAACGATTTACTTTCGATTTGAAAAAATATGTTCTTCAAAAGAGAACATTGAGATTGTGTGAGCAAAATTTACCTTTATTAAAATTAATTCATTAGACAAATTAAAGAAATTTTATCAGAAAATTCGAGGGATATATATTTAAGAAAAAATTGAGAAGAGCCCTGAGCAGGAGCTTCTGAGCGCTCGTTCATTGGTGGGGCAATGAATTCAATATGGGACTTGAGATTGATACCTTATATAAAAATACAGAATCTCAGCACAATCGGAATTATATTCTGGAAGTTATACAAAAAATGAAATATGTAAAAATATATTTAAAAAATATTAAATTGTATGGTTCTGATGATGCGATCCTCCTGAAATTTTCCATGAACATTTGGTATACCAGTTTTCATTCATGAAATGAGTTTCACTTGAATCGAATATTCTTTTATGGATATTAAAGATTCTTCGTTCAATATTCCAATCGAATTTTTTATGATTCCGTTAACACTATGGCCACAAAACTTTGCTTGAGAATTCAGTATGTCAGTTTACATTCACAAAAAAAATTTCAATTGAATGGAATATCTTCTTATAGAAATATGAAGTTTTTTTCAATATTCCCGTTGAATGTTCTATGGTTCTGTTCAGACTATGCCAACAATATTTTGCATGAGGCTTATTATGAGCATCTTGCATGTGGCCGAAACATTTCATTTCGATTGGTGTTGTTTTTTCCGAGATATTGACAAACAAAAATTTTGAATGGCCATATTTTATGGAACATCTTGTACGATTTGGCTGGTTAACGAACTTAACCGAGCCATTTGGGACCCGAACTCGTCCTAATAATTTCAAATCTCTAGGACAGTCACTTCGAAAGTTATTGCGCTAACGGACGGCCCCACGGACAGAGCTGAATTTGTCCACGAATTCGTCATCAGGGGGTGAAATCCTATTGTTTGAGACCATTTGGTCAAAACAATATAGCACTCGTTTAAGTAGAACGAGCACTTAAAAACGGGAGGTAATGTATAACATAACATAACATACTTTATTGATCCTGTAAGACACTAACAAAAGTATAGGATAGGTCAAAGAAAAATTACAATACAATTGCAGTTGACATAATGCTAAGTATCTAATGCTAAGGAATCTGAAAAATACTCTGCCACCGAGTAAAAACATTTCGATGTCAGCATACTTTTGATTACCTTTTTAAATTGATTCATATTCAGAGATTTCACAGGGGATGGTAAATGATTGTATAATTTTATACTCTGATATAATGGAGAACATTCAAATTTATGTGTTCTATGTTTTGGCACAAGAAGAATATGAGAATTTCTGGTTCCATATTCATGATGACTTGAGACAGTTTCCCACTTTGATACATTCTCTTTAGCATACACAAGACATTTCAAAATGTAAATACATGGCAATGGTAATATTTTATTTAATACAAATATGGGTTTGCACGTCGAACCTGGTGTCAAATTGAAAATCAACCTTATAATTCTTTTTGTGCAACGAACACTCTTGAAACAGTAGTGCTGTTGCCCCAGAGCAAGATGTTATATACAAGGTGACTGTAAACAAGACTATAATAAATGTCAAGAAGAGAACTACGAGGCAGAGAGTTTTTAAGCCTACTTATTGCAAAGAATGAACTGTTAACTTTTTTGCATACAATGTCAGTATGGGTTGACCAACTGAGATTCCTGTCAATATGGATTCCAAGAAATTTTGTACAATCAGCTGAAGTTATAACAGTATTTAAAAAACTCAGTCTTAGGGGATCAGATTCAAGATTATTTAAGCCGAAATGTAGACAAACGGTCTTTCCGATATTCACCATCAAGTTGTTAACACGACACCACCTGACAAACTCTGCTATCAATCTTTCACAAGCCCGCTGTATAAATTTCTAGACCACCAGCACCCAGCAGAATTGATAATTTTATTTTCAGGTTCACCTACAAAATGGTTTTCGAGTAATACAAATTATAATCGGATAGTAACCAACCAATTCGAAGAATCTTTCATCATTCATACATTTGGCAACATAGTATAAAATAATTATTTCGATTTTGAGTCTGAAATATTCAAATTGATGTGTTATTAAATAGCAAAATTCCATTTGAATATTCTGTATTGAGACAAAATAACTCTTCTCGGAATTATTAATATCACAGAAGAAATTTGATGCGATTGGAAAATTGATTCATTAGTTTCGATGTAGAAAATATATTATTCAAAAGGAAAAACTGAAGAATTTTTTTTCCTTGATACATTCGACAACTTAGTTTGAAACAATTTTTCCAATTTTGATTCTTCAATATTCAAATTGATGCTTAGGTGTCATGAAACAAGAAAATTTCATTTGAATATTCTGTATCGACAAAAATCACTTTTCCCGGAATTATTAATGGCGAAGAAAAAACTATGATGCGATTGAAAAATTGATTCATAACCAACTAACTTTCGATTCGGAAAATATGTTATTCAGAAGAAAAAAACTGAAAAATCCTTTATCATTGATGCATTCGACAACTAAATATGAAAAAATTATTTCAATTTTGAGTCTGCAATATTCCAATTGATCTTGACCTCCTTATGTGTTAAATAGGAAATTTCCATTCGAATATTCTGTATCGGAAAAAAAATTTTCTCGGAATTAATAATGTCAGGGAAAAAAATTATGATGCGATTGGAAAATTGATTCATCAACAATTAACTTTAGATTCTGAAAATATATGATTCAAAAAAAAATTATTTTAATTTTGACTCTCCAATATTCAAATTTATACTTAGGTGTCATTAAATAAGATAGTTTGATTTGAATATTCTGTATCGCAAAAAATTACTTTTCCCGGAATTATTAATGGCACAGAAAAACTATGATGTCGTTCGAAAATTGATTCCTTACCAATCAACTTTCGATTTTAAAAATATATTATTCAAAAGGAAAAATTGAGACAGTGTGTGTAAACTTTAATTGTGATAAAATTTATTCAATAAATAGATAAAAGAAATTTGAAAAGAAAGTTCGGCAGTTGAAAATAAAAAAAAATAACTGAAGATAGTGTAGATATAGATTTCTATATTAACAGAACCCAGCAGAATTAATTATGTTATTTTCAGACTCACCTACAGAAATTGTTTCCAACTAATACGAAATATATTCGGGTAGCAACTAAGCTGAAGAAAATTTCATCATTGATGCATTCGACAACTAAGTATGAAACAATTATTTCAATTTTGAGTCTACAATATTGAAATGTATGCTAATGTGTTATTAAATAAAGAAATTTCATTTGAATATTCTAAAAACTTAATTTCCTCGGAATACCAATTATTTTTCCATTTTTGAAATACATATATTATTCAAAGAGAAAAACTGAAGAATCTTTTATCATTGATGCATTCGACAAATAAGTAGAAACAATTATTTCAACTTTTAGTCTGCAATATTCAAATTAATGCTAATGTGTTATTAAATAGGAAAATTTCATTTGAATATTCTGTATAGAAAAAAATTACTTTTCGCGGAATTATTAATAGCACAGAAAAAACTATGACGCGGTGAGAAAATTTATTCATTAACGATCAACTTTCGATTCGGAAATCATGTTATTTAAAAGGGAAAATTGAGCTTGTGTGTAAACTTCAACTTCAATAAAATTGATTCAATAGATAAATGAAAGAAATCTGAACAGACAATTCGAGGGACGAATATAAAAAAAACGGAAGATAGTGTATAGATTTCTAGATTACCAGCATCCAGCAGAGATGTTTTTTTTTCACATTCACCTACAGAAATTGATTTCGAGTAATACGAAGTATAATCGAATAGCAATGAATCGGTTATTCTGTTCTGAAAATATAAGGATTCTTTTTTCAATATTCCAATTGAATTTTCTATGATTCTGTTGACTCTATTACCACAACATTTTGGACGAAGATTTAATATAACAGTCTTTTCAACGAGAGAAATCACTTGAATCGGATATTCTGTTATGGAAATATAAAGATTCTTCTTTTCAATATTCGAATTAAATTTTTTATGGTTCTGTTCACACTATGGCCATAAAATTCAGCTTGAACATTCAGTGTATCAATCTCCCTTTATAAAAAAATTTAATCCGAATTGGTTATTTTTTTTTGTGGAAATATGTTTCTTGCTTTCAATATTCCAATCGAATTTTTTATGATTCTGTTTACATTAAAGCCACAAAATTTCCCATGAAAATTCAGTATATCAATCTCCATTCATTGAATAAATTTTATTCGAATCGGATATTTTTTTATGGAAATATGATGTTTCTTTCTTTCAATATTCCAATTGCATTTTCTATGATTCTGTTCACACTATGAGCACCAAATTTTGCATGTAGCTTATTATGAGCATCTTGAATATGGTCTCAGGATTTCATTTCGATGGGTTTCGTTTCGTCTGAGATATTTAAAAACAAAAAGTTTGAATGGCCATATTTTATGGAACACCCTGTTCGATTTGGCCGGTTAACGAACTCAACTGAGCTATTAGAAAACCGAACTCACCCTGAAAATTTCAAGCCTCTAGGAAGATCCCTTCGAAAGTTATTATGCTAAGGGACGGTCCCAATTGAGTTTTACTACGAATTCGCCATCAGGGAGTTTAACCCTATCGTTTGAGACCATTTTCGGCTGAAAATTCGAAAATTACAGACATTTGGGCAAAACGATATAGCGCTCGAAAAGGAAAATAATTTTTAGTTTTCCAGCAACCAGCAGAATCGATTATTTTTATTTTAGGTTCACCTTCAAAATTGTTTTCGAGTAATACAAATTATAATCAGATAGCAATAAACCAATCTTTCATCATTTATGCATTTGTCAACATAGTATAAAATAATTATTCCAATTTTGAGTCTGCAATATTCAAATTGATTCGTTATTAAATAGCAAAATTTCATTTGAATATTCTGTATCGAGAAAAAATAACTGTTCTCGGAATTATTAATGGCAAAGAAAAAACTATGATGCGATTGGAAAATTGATTCATTACCAATTAACTTTCGATTTGAAAAATATGTTATTCAAAAGGAAAAATTGAGATTGCGTGTGTAACTAATGCATAATAGTTTACTCGTTTGATTCGTGATAAATATAGCTTCTTCTTTCTGCATTTGTCCTTGATTCATTTAACTCAACTTTCCTTTGAATATGACAAAATGATTGGAAGAAAGCGACATTTTCCTTTTGATTGGATAGTTTGTGAGTAATTTGTATTATAATCCGAATAAATGACCTGAGGAGAAGATAAACAGAGTGTTTGGTAAATCGATGTGATCCTTCGAAGAGGATATATGCCTTATGCAGCAAAATTTGTCTTGTGAAGCATGATACGAAAATCTATTATATGGCGATTTTTCAATTTTTTTTAAATTTTTTACTTTATCAACGAAAATAAGGGATTTTGTGAAAACGAATTGACTTTTAATTTTCGACTAATAGCTTTTTCAAAGCTAAGGATATGATCCTCATTTCATGCGAATAACAAACTATCCACTTAAAATAACATCATATATACAGGGTCATAAAAAGCTGCTCCTGTTTTTGAGCACTCGTTCTACTTGAACGAGCGCTATATCGTTTTGCCTAAATGTCTGTAATTTTCGAATTTTGAGCCGAAAATGGTCCTAAAAGATAGGGTAAGACTCACTGATGACGAATTCGTGGTCAAATTCAATTCTGTATGTGGGGCCGTCCGGCCGTCCTTTAGCATAATAACTTTCGGAGGAATTGTCCTAAAGACTTGAACGTTTCAAGATGAGTTTGAGTTCTAAATGGCTCGGTTCGTTAACCATCCAAATCGTACAGAGTTTTCCATAAAAATATGCCATTCTAAATATTTTTTCCTTAGTATATCAGAAAAAAATTTGTTTGGCCATAGTGTGAACAGAACCATAGAAAATGCAATCGGAATATTGAACAGAAGGAACATAATATTTGCAAAAGAAGTTATTTGATTCGAGTGAAATTCATTTTGTGAATGGATCGATATTCTAAATGTTCATCCAAAATTGCGTGGCTATAGTGTTAATGTTAACAGAATCATAGAAAATTCAATGGGAATATCGAATCCTTATGTTTTCATAACAGGATATCCGATTCTAGTAAAATTTTTTTTGTGAATGTAAACTTATATACTGAATTTTCATTTACAATTTAGTAGCCATATTGTTCACAGAACCAAAAAAAATTCAATTGGAATATTGAAAGAAGAATCTTTATATTCCCATAACAGAATATCCGATTCGAGTGAAATTTATTTGAAAATGAAAACTACTATGCAAAATTTCAAGAGAATCGCATCATCAGAACCATAGCATTAAATTTTTGTGATTATTTATTTTTTACATATTTCAATATCTAAATGATTTTCAGAGCATAGTTTCGATCGTGCTGAGATTCTGCATTTATATATTTGGTATCAATAACATATCCCATATAAAATTTTGAGGTAATAGTCTTACGAGCGCTCAACAACTTCTAAATTTTTCATCAAGATTTTATGAGCAAAACAGGTGGAGCTATTTATCACCCTTTATATCTATGGTTATCAGAATTTATAGTGAATACTCTTTCGTAAATTCATTTTGTTTTTATAGTCAGAGAAACTTTATCGTAAGAAATGGGGACCACCTCCTTAGTTTTGAAAAAAATATCCTTTAAATATCCGGAGTCAAGTAGTTTTCACAATATTGATTTTTTTCGATAACAAAGTAGAAAATTTCCAAGAAGTAGACAAATGGCCATATATTCGTATCCATAGATTTTCGGACCATGCTTCAATGGACGCTTTTTGATGCAAATGCATGTGTATTTTAACACTCTGTTCACCTAGAAAAAATTGCGAAAAATAATAACGATAATACTGAAAGTTTGTGTAACTTTCCTATCTTTTGATTCTTCGGAATCAGTTATCAATAATCCGTACTAATGCTGAAAATAACATTCTGAAAATGAAGTATTCAAAAATAGAGACATTACAAGATCACAAATCGCTGATCATGTATGTTCAAATAGTGGAGATCATATGATGAAGTGAACAACAGAGATTCTAATGACGGAACCTGATAATTATAAAAGGAAAATCAAAGAATCCACATGTATTTTGTTAGATGAAGTAGATAATTTGGCCAATTGTTCTGTTGGAATAGATCGTATTTGGATTGATTTATTGGAGAAAGAAATGACATCAGGAAATTTCAAAATTGAATAAATCAACATCTCTATGTGTTGACAACTTTCAATGTCATTTAGACTGCAAAATAAAAAACACACAATGCCGAAGATTGTACCATAGACTTATAATACTAACTAGATGGTGAACCTGTCAAAAATTTTGAGGCAAATGGCGGCCATTTGCAGTTTGGGGTGAATTTGAGAGGTGTCTCTTTTTCTATGAATTTAAATATTAGAATTACCAATATTCCTTCATTTATTTTATTCGAACGAATTGAAATGATAGGATTACCAATATTGTTTAAGAACTAATCACAAGAATCGCAAATATTTATAATTTTAATAGACCGAAATGTCAGAGTTCACAGAACACTAATATATAGAGTTTTTCATCACTTATTTCAAAGAAAAGTCTATGTTTCAATCAAAATTCGAGCACAAATGGCATAAAACATCAAAATATTTGTGGTTCACCCCAAACTGCAAATGCCGGCCATTTGCTTCACTTTTTTCTACGTGACAGTAAGGAAGTTCGACGTCCAGTTAGTATTATAGGTCCATGGAATACGAGTTTGTCTGAGAAGGTGTCTGATATAGACACCGAAACGTTACCTCGTCCTTTTCATTTATTTCCTTTTTCAGTTGTACAGGGTGGGCATATTTCGATGTTTTAGCACTACAACTTTTAAACCAGAGGAGATAGACAAAATCTGATACCCACTTCTCGATCTCTTTTTCTGAGAAACTAACGAGAGTAGTATTCATTTTTGGCTACCTTCTTTTGTTTTCGAGGAATAAGCGAAAATTGGAAAAGTGGCAATATCGAAAAAAAATCATATCTCCGCTAATACTGATGATAGAGCTCTGAAATTAAAATATTATACAGGCACCTCTTTACGTAGAATCCAGTGGCGTACTCGCCTTTTTTGCACCATTTCTAATTACGGAGCTATGACCCAAAGTTATGTTTTTTTAAATGGAAATACTAAATTTTTGTGGCATTTTCTGAAAGCTTAATTTTTTCTGATTTCAAAAATATATAACATTGTATGGTTTGTATCAATATGAGTATAGAAAATGATCAAAAACCTATTTTCATCTGAGTCTCAATATTTTCTATGGTTTCAACTGTTGATGAGCACAGAAAAATTTAGCATCGTATAATTACCACAATATCTTTCCAGTATTCTTTTCATTTCTATGCTCTTTACTCAATTTCTCCAAGATGAACTGATGTGAAACTTGATCCCTCATTTAAGTTATAACTAAGATGTCTAAAATAAGACATCTTAGTTATAACCTACTGACCTTTTATTGTAATCACTATTAGGTATTGAAAAATATTTTTCCTTTATTACTTTTCTGATTGAATTGATAACTTCAATCATATCTATATATGCGTTATTTCATATGCGATTTGAAATAGACTACTAAGCACTTGTGCGTATTTATTCTGGAGTGCAATAAAAATATTCTCCTGCATCCATCTCATTATAATTAAGTATATCGATTGAAACGGAGGATCATGTGGATCTTTTTGTTATTTCCAAATCCATTTCAAGATATAAGTTTTCATGAAATATATCCATGTTCAATTTTTTTGGAGAAATTAGTTGAAAGCATAGAAATAATGAGATTGACGGAAGGAGACTGCTTTTGTTATAGGAAGCTCCATTTTTCTGTGCTCGTCAACCATAGAAAATATTGAGACTCAAATGAAAATAGGTTTTTGACCATTTTCTATAATCATATTGATACAAACCATACAATGTTATATATTTTTGAAATCAGAAAAAATTAAACTTTAAGAAAATGCCACAAAAATTTAGTATTTCCATTTAAAAAAACATAACTTTAGGTCATAGCTCCGTAATTAGAAATGGTGCAAAAAAGGCTAGTACGCCACTGGATTCTACGTAAAAAAGTGCCTGTATAATGTTTTAATTTCAGAGCTCTATCATCAGTATTAGCGGAGATATGAATTTTTTTCGATATTGCCACTTTTCCAATTTTCGCTTATTCCTCGAAAACAAAAGAAGGTAGCAAAAAATGAATACTACTCTCGTTAGTTTCTCAGAAAAAGAGATCGAGAAGTGTGTATCAGATTTTGTCTATCTCCTCTGGTTTGAAAGTTGTAGTGCTAAAACATCGAAATATGCCCACCCTGTACAGTTAGGCAACAATTTTTCAAACCCAATTTGCTCCTAACAAATTAGTGTAGAGATTTTCGCAGGAGCACTTCATCCTAATTAAATTTTTTTTAAATTATTTCTGTTTCAGAGACTGGAAGTGAAAACCTAAAGAGTTCTTCGGAAATTAAATTGAAGTGTTCAAGAACGGTCAGACAATTCTTCAATCTTTAATTCTTTAATCGGTTGATCCATCGAAGACGTTTAAAACAACTTCCGGCTCGTATCAATCGTGTTACAGACGTTTCAGAAAATAAAGAAAAAGCGCTCAAAAATCAATTATTTCTCAAACATAACAGAACTTTCATGCAAGAAGAATAATTCGAGTAAAAACCAGCATTTCACAATTGCAACTATTGCACACTAGATCTTATTGAGGCAGATATAGTGTGGTCCACTTTCTTCTGCTCTTATATAACGCCATTTTCGTAGTCGGTCGAGTTCGACACTAAAGTTCATCGTAATTTCTACTCGATTATTTTTTTCATCGTATCGTTGCAGAACTTTGGTTATACAAAAGTTGATTAAGTGAATTTCTGGGTCACGGTCAACGTAGAAAATCGAATTATGTTATCGAATTCTCTGATGCGGAGATTCTCTTAATTCGGAGAATAATGAAATGAATAAGGAGTTTAATGGTGGTATTCTGGTTGGTTCTGGCCGACTTGCAGATTCGTAAATAGTGAAATTCTGGAACGGTTCCTGTAACTTTCTCATTTACAGTGTCACTTTTGAACTACTCATCGAAAAACATAACCTTCAATCATAAGATTTGATCATGGAACATGTATTATGAGTGAATGGTTTTGATTTGAATTTGAAAATACATTTATCTAAATGTAGTTTGCGTTTGTTTCTTTCATCTAATAAATTGAAAAAGAAAAAGAAAAAAATTTCTTGGTTGAAATTGCTGTAGAGCATTTAATAAGTTTAGTACACTGGTTCTTCAATCTAAACATGTTCACAAACTGGGCATTCGGCATTTCTTCAATCTGAATAGTTTCTAGGCATCCGGCATTTCAAATGGATTCATTTGATCACGCAACCTTTTCCTTCCAATTCTCATAAAGTTCCTACTTCAAAAGAGAATGATTTTCAGGTCATGTATTTTTTATTGAACAATGTTTTTTACCTGTTATGATTTTCTTCCTGTAGCAACCCAATAAACAAAGCCATATAATTTTTATTCATCATGAATTTATCATACTAAAACATTGTTGTTCGTCCTAAAATTAACAAACCATTCAACTTAACCTCACAATATGTCATTCGATAGTTCTCCCGATCATAGACAAACGTTTAGTTAGTCTATTGTAGGTATGATCATCCTTAATCAATCACTAGTTTTGAATTTCAAGAAAACTAGGTGTACGTCATACGTCATACAGGGTGAAACGAAATTTGTTTCTTCACCTTAAGTTTAGAACCACCCCTGGTATGTTCCAGTTTTTTCACCGTATGATTTCTTATTTCATCATCAAGACACATCTTCTCTTGACAATTAAATTTTCCATTTATAACAAAAGCTCAAGTTTTTGTAAAGATACAGAGGAACATTAATCTCCACAATTTCGCTGTTATAAAAGTACTTTGACAGATTTAACCTTATATCCGAATGTTATGAAAATAAAGTGAAAATTGAGTGAAAACATAAAACAAGAGAAGTTTCAGCGCGACATGTTGTTCGGTATGCACCGTTTATTGGAGACGATTTCGTGCTGACGCTTTTTAATGCCCGACCGCATATACGGCATGTGGCTAGGATTGCCAGGGAGTATTTAGCAGAGGTTGATATCCAAGTACTCGTATTAACTGGCCTGCTCTAAGACCAGATATGAACCCGTTTGGGCATGTTTGGATGCTCTTGGGGGGAAAATTGGATCTCGCGTACCTCCTGAAAATTTTGCAGCAGCTCAGTAATGCTCAAATTAATTCAAAATCCTAATGAGGACATGCCTAGACAAATTGCACCTGTTTTCTGCGTCTGGGCGGAAAACACGTTAGGTTTTTTTCTTGTTTTCAGTTTGTTTTCACTTGGTCCGAATTTTAGGTTGAATTTGTTGGAGCCTTAGCGAAATTTAATGTTTTACTTGAAACTCTGTATCTTAAACAAGAATTGAGCTTTTTTTATGAATGAAGAACTAAATTGTCAAAGGAAGATGTACCTTGATGGTGAAATAAAAAATAACACGAAAAAACAACTGGAAGAACACATCAGAGCTGATTCTAAAGTAAGCATAAAAACACAGATCGGACTTGAAAAAACATATTTATGAATAAAAAAACTTCATCGATTTTTGAGTGGATCGATTATTTGGCCGGTTAGTGTATATAGTTGTGCCAAATATCTGTAGTTTTCGAATTTCGAGTTCAAAATGGTCTCAAGCGATAGGGTTCGACTCCATGATGACGAATCTGTGGTTAAATTCAAATTTGTCCATGAGTACGATAACTTTCGGAGGGATTGTCTTAGAGAGTTCAGTTCTTCAAACAGTCGATTCGTACAGGGTGTTTCATAAAATATGGCCATTCAAAAATGTTGTTCCTCAATATCTCAGACAAAACGAAACCAATCGAGATTTAATTTTGCGGCCACATGCTAAATAATAATCAGCCTTAGCAAAATTTTGGGATCATAGTGTTAACAGCCCCATAAAATATTCAATTGGTATATCGAAAATTCATCTTTATATTTCCAAAACAGGATATCCGATTCGAGTGAAATTTATGTTGTGAATGAAGATTACGAAAATTTCAAGAGGATTTTTTTATTATTGATTTTTACATAATATATTTTTCGAATAATTTCCAGAAAATAATTCCGATCGTGCTTAGATTCTGCATTTATGTTCCTAGCATGAATTTCAAGTCCTATACACTATTTTGAGATAATAACATAATTACTCCACGAATGAACGAGCGCTCAAAAGTACATGCTCAGGGCCTTTCTTGAATTTTTCTAGGTTGTCAAACAAAAAGTAACAAACAAAGATTTTCTATCAAATATATCGCAGTTGAAATACAAAAAAAAATTCATGTTATTTCTAGAATATAGGTACACATATACTTTATCTCTTGAGAACACTAGAGGGGCCAAGAATCCTGACGATGTTTGTATATTAGAAATGAATGTGCTGCCATAGAAGGATGCACGAAGACACCGACCTAGTTAAACCAATGCCATTTCAGATAATATCAAACAAGAATTCGTCCAAAATTTCACCTTGAAAATCGCAGCAATCGTGTTTTCCTGTACGAATGTCAAAAATTGTGAAACGAAATAATTAGGATTTGAATAATCAAATTGGCAAAAATTACACACTGAAATCCTAGATATAGAACAAATTGCATAACAATATTCAAATAGGCTAAGATTACGTGTAACAGCGTCTATGACTATATCCTGTAGCACTTTTCTAATTGTTGGCAAAAAAAACTCAACACATTCGTTTGATAGCAATGATATCTGCTACCTGTCCATACAAAATTTTCGGTTGTGTTGTGATCTTGAAATAGATGACCAGTATCAAAGTAATTAAGGTAATAGTTGAAATAATGTTAATTTCCAGTATGTTACAGGTTCTGTTTCATGTCACAAAATCAATAAAAGTAGTCTTTTTGAATAAACTTCGAGAAAAGCCCTGAGCAGGACCTTTTGAGCGCTCTTTCATTGGTGGGGTAATGATGCTATCGCTTCAGAATTTTATATGAGATTTAAGAACAAATATGTAAATGCAGAATCACAGCACAATCGGAATTATATTCTGGAAATTATTCGGAAAATGAAATATACTGATGGACAAAATTAGCGCACCACCTAAAATTTCGTTAAATTTTAACAATTGATATCTTCCCAATCTTAAGTCGGATTTCAACATTTTTTTCTTTCAATTGTAGCTCTGTTATTGTCGAATTCCTTCCATCAAGCAGAAGTCCAAAAAATAAAATCTTCATGTTGTACAGGGCGTTTAAATAATGTCATGTTTTATAGTCAAATTTTAACGTCTTCTGTGGGCAATGCCAGGTTGCTGAGGCATATAAAAACAATAAAGCGTTGTAGCCTAGTATCTCTTGAGTATTTTGCTTTTTTAAAAACTAATTTATCTTGAAGTCGTCCAGAGATATTCAACTTTTTATCAACTCTTGTATTTTATGTTTTAGCCATGAATATCTTCGCAACCATTTGTCCGATTTGAATGTTTTTTTTTTGTTGTAGCTCATTTATTGGCGAATATCATACTACAATGAGATGTTCAAAAAAAGAAATGCATCATGCTGTACAGGGCGTTTAAATTTTCGGGTGTTTTCATTACAGTTTAACGCCTTCTGTGGGCAATACCAGATACATGAGGCTTCTAAAAACTATACAGTGATGTAGCCTGATGTTTCCTGAGTATTTTTCTTTTTTGAAAAGCAATTTAACTTGTACCATTCCAGAGATATTCACATTTTTATAACATCTTGCATTTTTTTGTTTTTCTTAATTTCTTTTCGTTTATTTTTGTGTATTGTATGAAATGCAAGATGTTATAAAAATATGAAATCTCTGGAAGGGTACAAGTTAAATTGCTTTTTAAAAAAGCAAAATACTCAGGAAACATCAGGCTACATCACTGTATAGTTAGTATAGTATAGTAGAGAAAGCCTCAGGTATCTGGTATTGCCCACAGAAGGCGTTAAACTGTAATGAAAAAAAAACCGAAAATTTAAACGCCCTGTAGAGCATGACGCATTTCTTTTTTTGAACATCTCATTGTAGTATGATATTTGCCAATAAAAGAGCTACAACTAAAAAAAACATTCAAATCGGACAAATGGTTGCGAAGATATTCATGGCTAATGCATAAAATACAAGAGTTGATAAAACGTTGAATATCTCTAGACGATTTCAAGATAAATTGGTTTAAAAAAAAAACAAAACACTCAAGAGACACTAGGCTACAACGCTTTATTGTTCTTATATACCTCAGCAATCTGGCATTGCCCACAGAAGAAGTTAAAATTTGACTATAAAACATAACATTATTTAAACGCCCTGTACAACATGAAGATTTTATTTTTTGGACTTCTGTTTAATGGAGGAAATTTGACAATAACAGAGCTACTATTGAAAGAAAAAACGTTAAAATCCGACTAAAGATATCAATTGTTAAAATTTAACGAAATTTTAGGTGGTGCGCTAATTTTGTCCATCAGTATATATAAAAATGAATAATTACGAAAATTAATTTCTATGGTTTTGATGACGCGATCCTCTTGAAATTTTGCATTTACATTTAGTATCAGTTTTGATTCACTAAATGAATTTCACTTGAATAGGTTATCCTGTTATGGAAATATAGGATTCTTCTTTTCAATATTCCAATTGAATTCTCAATAATTCGGTTGGTAGTATTCATTCACAAAAAAATCACTTCAATCGGATATCCTGTTATGGAAATATATAGATTCTTCTTTTCAATATTCCAGTTGGATTTTCAATGGTTTTCAATGGCCATAAAATTTTGCATGAGGCTCATAATGAGCATGTGGCTACATGCAAGATGCTCATAATAAGCCTCATGCAAAATTTCGTGAACAAAATGTACACAAAACGATAAATAATTCAATTGGAATATCGAAAAGAAGAAACTTCATCTTGCCATGAGAAGACGTCCGATTCGAGTGGAATTTATTTTGTGAATGAAGATTGATATACTAAGTGTTCGTGCAACATTTCATAGGGATTGCATCATCAGAATCAGAAAATTAATTTTTTTCAATTACATGTTTCAATTTCCAGAATATAGTTCCGATTGTGCTGATATTCTGCATTTACATATTTGTTCTTAAATCTCTAGTCCCATATAAAATTTTGGAATAATAATCTTATTGATTCACCAATGAACGAGCGCTCAAAAGCTTCTGCTCTGCGCTTTTTTTAAATTTTGTTTCGATTCAAAATCATTTCGGATTTTCACCAGGAGCATCCTAGCAGAATTCGATCCGAAAAAATTTGTAACGTTAATGATTTTTTTTTATTTTCGTAATCACCACCAATTTAGAGTGAGAAAGGTATCTTGATTTTTTATTTGCTACGAATACTTCTTGAGACTGAAAATAAAATGCTATTTCAACTATAAGAGAGTTACGAAATTCTTTGATTACTTTCGAAATCTTCACAGGCCCAGGACCTTATCTTCAAAAAAAAAGTAGCGCGTAAACCACATCGCGTGTCTTTTCATAATGGGGTCATCTTCCAACAACATCAATGAAATGTTTTTGAGGATTGTAAAAAACTGATATTTCTTCTGAATTTTAACACTCTCTATCACTCACAGAATCCATAAGACATGCAAGGGTGTAGCTAGGAATTAATTTCGGGGGGGGGTTTTGACATTTTGGCAATTGACTTTGTAGGTGCCGGGAATTGTGAGGGTCGCTTTCTGTAGCAAGTATTTGTTGTTTTTAAGAATTCAATAATCCTTTTCCTACTTCAGAAACAATATTCAACATAGATATTCCTGGTTATGTTAGGTAAACCTATTTTTCAAATATGCTTCAGAATTTAATTTTTATTCACTCAAACAAAAACTTAAAAAACAATATTTATTCCCCGAACAATACTTACAGGATTTATCAATATGAAATTAGGGTGCATGTGTGCTTTCATTGAAACTAAATAAAGTATTTTAATGTTTTACTCCAAAATAGTACCAACAACATATGAATAGGTATTAAAAATGAAACAGTGAGAAAACACAAACAATATTTTTTATGGTGAATTCCTTCAGTTAAAGTCTATCCGTCTTTTTTTTCTAGCGAATTGGTCAACCACTTCATTTTCAACCCATTCAATCTAGTTTTGCTAGAAGAATTGGGCAGGTAATTTTTAATTCTCCTCAAGCTGGAAAAACTTCTTTCTGGAGTAGCAGTAGAAACTGGAATCGTAGCTAAAATTTGTAGTAGGATGTATAGATGTTCCAATACATATTCTGATTGCACTCATCTAAGCATTCTAATGCTGATTTTGAAATGGAGTTCATGGACATTTTCCATATTTCAAATTCTGCTTTAATTAAGTTTTAATTTTTTTCTGGGAGTAGTGAAGAATACATCGATAATGCGTCTTGTAATTCATATTCTCTGTTAAAATTCTGGGGTAGCAGACCAGATAAGGCTGATATTAATTTTCGGTGTTTAGAAAATCTATCAGTTAATTGTTGGATAGTATGTTCTAGAAATGGAATGAAGAAATTAATTTTAAAATAGGTTGTTGTATCTAAGGCTGGGGCATTTGACCGGTTCTTCTGCCTGCTGAATGTACCTCCGTTTGCTTCTATTAAACACTTGGTTTCCTCATATAGCAGTTGAAACTCATCATCCACTTTATTTCTCAAAACCCGCAAAGCAGAAAGCACAAATTCTATTTGTGTGCGATGTTATGAAACTTTAATATCATCCATATTGCTGATATGAATTGAAAATTTTAAATAGATTTTCGGAGTTGGTTAAGTGCAAAACGAAAGATTATTCTTGCAAGAAAAAAAAACTCTGAAACATTTCGGGGGGGGGGATTTGAACCCCCAAACCCCTCCCCCTGGCTACGCCCTTGGGAGTACGATTGATCCAAGCGTTCAAGTTCATCAACAGAACAGCAGGTGACAAGATCAGATCCCTAAAGTTTCACTGAACAAACTTCAATTAGACCAAATTTTCACTGCATTGAGTAAAAAGGAATGCAAACACTTTTCTATATCAGTAAAAAATCAGATTTCGAATGGTTAATATATCTGACAAAATATTATCAGCGGTTTTCAAATTAGCTGCAAATTGGTGAATGCGCAAGTGGTCGAGAAAATGTTTCAAAATCAATTTCGTGAGATTTGAAAGTTCATCCATGACTCTTTTTCCATTAAAATGATAGAAATTATGTATCTTTTCATGCGTTGGCAGAAGAAATTTCATTTCTGGGTGTCATTTTTAAAATGAGGTAAGCTGATATTGATCAGCTTACTTAATTCAAAATCTTCAATTTTCTCAAGGGTCCTTATATCTATCAACCTCATAAAAATTACAACGTTTTCACCTAATATGGTTATATGATACCTGAGAAGTGGCAAATTTTTGATCACCTGTTAAAAATGGTTACGAAACTCACCGAATCCAATATCAAACTCAGGAAGTTGACCATAACCTACATATTTCGAATATCATGGAGGTTAGAGAACTCTATGCAAATGAAGAACTAATTTACTAAATAATAATAATTTCTATAGTCAAAAATCGTTATACGTTTCTCACTCTGATTTATCAGTGATTTCTTGACTTCAGATTTATTAAATGAATTGAAATTCGAGGACATTAGGTTTAGGTTTTTGAAAATTATTATATTATTTTCAAGTAAAGATATTTCAATAGTTATTTAATCAACTAGGTTATTGAAGACAGTGATTAATGGTCAAGATAGTTAATAATTCGAGACCATTAGTCGCTCGATTAATTACCGAGTTGATCACAAGATTCTTCGGACGATCACAATATGAATTGTATATGAATTCTTGATTGAAATAAATTTTCATTTCGCACGAGACTTAAATTTGACATAATAAAATTTTTGTGTATCTATATTCCAGTAGAGTTTTGACATTTCTCGTAGTTCTTCTGAATACTTTGTGAACGGTTGCCATAAGGATTGCACATTAAAATAGCAGAAATTGAGCACTCATCATCTAAGCAGTAAAGGACCCTCAGAAATCATAAGAATTATCTGATTTTTATTTCGTTATCAGTTTTTTGGAGAAAATGATCATCTATCACCGAAATAACAGAAATATCAAAAATCAACAATGAATTTCTGAGATAGTTGTCTGCTAAGGATTGGGACGATTTTACATTCGAAGAAAATCATTGTGATATCGATTACGTTTGGGATAACTTCTTTGGAAGATACGAGTTCTTTTTGAGTGCTGCTTCTACTTAAACGAGTGAGAGTAATTCGAAAACTACAGACGTTTGGATCAAACGATATAGCACTCGTTTTTTTGTGTTGATGCGCACTCATAACCCATCAGAAAGCAAACAAGAATCGAAAATATTTTCGAAAACCAATTTTTATTTAATTTCAACATTCTGTATCTCTGAAATAATGCATCAGATACTTTATGTCATGAAATCATCTAAGGATGAAGATCTCGAATTTAAGGCACATTATTTTGAAACACCCTGAATGCAAGAGGCATAATAGGTTATAACTATTGAAATCCTAATTTCTTCTTTTACTTTTATTCCTTTCACCTCTGTGCCTCATTACAGCGACATCTATAAGCTACTCTCAACTAGGAGGTTTTTACGAAACAGACCCATAATACTGCGTACCTACCTACATCTCCCATAGATTTAAGATTTAACATCGGTAATTCGCCCTTAATTTTCAAGTCTATTCAGAAAAAAATAATAAAAAAAACTTGTGACAAACATCATAAAAATAATATATAGGTATCAAATGACAAGACAATAAAATGTGTGAAATGCGTACTTTCTTCATAACATAAAAACTGGTAGGTTCTGATTTTCACGTATACGTCAATTCCTCCAATTTGGGGTTTTTTCATCTTCCATATCCGTTAATACAGTGATTTAATTTTGCCCATAATTGACCTCATGAAACAATAAAATGCTGGGATTATCTGGAGTCAGAAAAAAAACTTTTCCCACAAGCCAATAAAATTCATTAATATTCATGACAAAGATTAAATTCTAATTGAAATGTTTTGAATATTTGTACCAGACTATCGATATCGTCAGGAATTTCATATAATTTTTCGGAAAAAATAAAAAAGACACATTGCTAATTTTGTCCACAAAAAATTCCATTTCAATTGGAATATTGAAAAAAAGAAATTTCATATTTTCATAAAAAAATATCCGATTCGAATAAAATTTATTTCATAAATGAAGATTGATACACTGATGTTCATGCAGAATTTCGTGGCCATAGTGTCAACACAACCCGAGAAAATTCAATTGGAATAAAAAAATCTCTATATTTCCATAACAGTATACCCGATTAATATGAAATTTATGTTGTGAATCAAGACTGATATACTGAATGTTTGTTCAAAATTTCAAGAGGATCGCATCATCAGAACCATGAAATTTAATTTTTTTAATCATTTCTTTTTTACATATTTTATTTTTTTTAATAATTCCTAGAATATAATTTCGATTGTGCTGAGATTCTGCATTTGTATGTTTGGTATCAATCTCAAATCGCATATAAAATTTTGAGGTAATAGTCGCATTGCTATAACAAAAAACGAGCGCTCAAAAGCTCCTGCTCAAGGCTTTCCTTAAATTTTTCATTAGTCAAATCATCACACAATTCTCATCCAGTCGTATGAAGTGTTTTCCATATTCATCATGTTTAAGTTGTTCCGATGATTTACGAACTGGAAAAAATGGTAAAATAATAACAGAAACTCGTAGTACCTGCATTAAACCGCTCAGCCATAATGCTAGACTACTTTTAGAGGTCGAATGTCGCCGTCAACAAGATTGAATTACTTTTTCTCGTCATCCGAATTTTTAGCAAGAGGATACGCATCAATTCCAAAAAAAAAATTAGAACTCCTACAAAATCCAAAAAACAAAACACCAACTTCAAGTCTTTCGAACCCAAAACACAAAAAAATATACGGGGGTGAGCCACAAAACGAAAAAATTTGATTTTTTTAGCAAATTCATGGAACGGCGATGCCTCAAGAACAAAAGCATACAAAAAATAGGATAACATTTTCTGGCAGAATTTAACCCGTTTATCAAATAAGTATGTATGTTCTTTTATTGCTCCTTTCTGAAAAAATGATAAACAGATAATATTTATGAGTTCTAAAATTTGAATGAAAGAAATCTTCAATTATTTTCATTATTTAGATTGTAATTATTGTTTTTCTTAAAATGTATGTTCTTATATAGTTTGATGGTTAACCGTAGTTGCAACATTTCCAAAGAAGGAATCAATTCATTTTAACTTTAGTCCAGTCAATTTGTGCTCAAAAGAACCCCTAGCAGAAAAGTTCTGGGGTAGTTTTGATTTTTTCGATTTTTTATGTTTTTTGGGGTGCTGAATCCGAATCTGAGGTTTGCTAACAAAATTTCGTGAGGGAACATTGAAAAAAATACAAAAAAAGAGAAAAAGTCTCATTCTTTGGCAGTTTTCTGCTTATAACTCGGAAACTATCAACTTTTCGTGAAAAACCTTTCTATACAAAATGAAAGTACGTGAAATTTCCTACAAATTGTATTACCACAGCTTGTTCTGCGACAACCCGTTCTGGCTCAAATTATAGTTGAAAATGAGGTATTTTCTATGACTCAATAAATGAAAATAAATTAAATTTCGTGGTTCCGATAACGCGAACGTCTTGAAATTTTGCATGAACATTCAGTATATCAGTCTTGATTCACAAAAAAAATTAACTCGAATCGGATATCTTGTTATGGAAATATAAAGATTCTTCTTTTCAATATTCCAATTCACTTTTCTATGGTTCTCTTCACACTATCGTCACACAATTTTGCATAAGGCTTATTATGAGCATGTTACATTTGGCCGCACCATTTCATTTCGATTGGTTCAGTTTTATCTGGGATATTGAGGAACAGAAATTTTGAATGGCCATGTTTTATGAAACATAGAATATGGCCATTCAAAGTTTTTGTTCCACAATATCTCAGACAAAACGAAACCCATCGAAATGAAATGCTGCGGCCATATGCAAGATGCTCATAAGAAGCTTCATGCAGAATTTGGTGGCCATAGTGTGAACAGAACCATAGAAAATTGAATTGGAATATTGAAAAGAAGAATATTTATATTTCCATAACAAGATATCCGATTCGAGTTGAATTTTTTTTGTGAATCGAGACTGATATACTGAATGTTCATGCAGTATTTCAAGACGTTCGCATTATCGGAACCACGGAATTTAATTTATTTTCATTAATTGAGTCATAGAAAATATCTCATTTTCAACTATAATTTGAGCCAGAACGGGTTGTCGCAGAACAAGCTGTGGTAATACAATTTGAAGGAAATTTCATGTACTTTCATTTTGTATGGAAAGGTTTTTCACGAAGAGTTGATAGTTTCCGAGTTATAAGCAGAAAACTGCCAAAGAATGAGATTTTTTTTTTGTATTTTTTTCAATGTTCCCTCACGAAATTTTGTTAGCAAACCTCAGATTCGGATTCAGCACCCCAAAAAACATAAAAAATCGAAAAAATCAAAACTACCCCAAAACTTTCCTGCTGAAACCCCTATTTGACTGTACTACTTGTAAAATATGAGAAATATAAATACACAAGAATTGTTTTTGCTTTTTTGAATTATAAAAAAATATGCAATTGAGAGCAAATAATTTGGACCTGAAATGAAAGCACAGTATGGAAAATTTTTGGAACGAAAATAAAAATTAATATGTGAAAATTATTTAAAAAACTTTTAAGTTATTCCGATGATTTACGAACTGGAAAAAATTATAAAATAATAACAGAAACTCGTAGTACCTGCGTTAAACCGCTCAACCATAATGCAAGACTACTTTTAGAGGTCGAATGTCGCTGTCAACAAGATCGAATCACTTTTTCAGCATAGTGTCGAAATGATGCTAAAAATGCCGCATTTCTAATAGAAAAACTGGTTTTGGTGAGCCTGTACTTAAAATTCCATTTCATCACAAAGTTTTGCAACAGTTTCGACTGCAGTTTCTTGAATTCACCTACATTCTCAATGTTGATATAACGTAGAAGAATGGAATTTATCAAATTTTAAAAACAAGCGGAAACCTAGAAAGTGATAGAAAGAAATCGATAACCATAGATGTTTAAATTAGGAATATTTGGAAAATACCATGAAGAGGTCGGATCACTGGCAAAAACGTAAACATGTATGATTAAATTACGATCTTTCATTGCTGCATTAGTTTAGGAGAAAGTATATTTGGTTGATGATTGCAAATATGTTTGTTTACCGCGAAGATGAAGACATAACATTTTATCATCAGAAGCTCTGCTGTTCGTTAGAATGAATATACAGGGTGTCTATACATTGGATAACTTCAAGGGGAGATTATACGAGTGATTTGCACCAAAAAATGTGATATAACATATGGCTGAAATGTTGACGGTTATTATTCGATTTAACATTTCTTGATTTCAAAAAATATTTCGAGTTTTTTCCATAAAATGATCATGATTCAGTTTTCCTTGACCACATATTCGAAAAGGGCAATAAATTTGCTACAAGATAAGAGAGTCTGTGTGCAGAAAAAACTCTTATTGCTGGCGTGGTAAGGAGATGAATATCACAATTCTGAAGTTAACAAAATTAGTTCTACACTACTGGAAAAAATTAAAGGATCAAAAAAAAATTCCAAATTTTTCGGCAATTTTCAACATGCCGTAACTTCGAGAGGAATGGTCGTACAAGGAATTAAAAAAAAATTGTAGCTTCAAGTGTCTCGTTTTTGGATTGAAACTCCAAAAATTTTAAGTTTCAGTGGTTTTTGAGTAATGATAGAAAAATCAGCAACAAAAAAATTCTCGAGCTTTTTCCACATTTCAATTGCAGATAGTACATAAATTTCAAAAAAAAAAATAAAATAAACTAACAAATAATTAGTTAATCAGTTAATTAATTTTTATTAATTTAATAACGGGTATTGCCACCACTGTTTTTCCATTTGAAGACCGATATCTCGGCGAGAAGTGGACGTATTGGGGTCAATAAAAAAATAAATTAAAGCTGAATTAACAAAGTATTCCATCATTAAAACGATTATGCAAAAATAAAATTTCCACGCTCGAAGACAAGAAAAAAAAGTGGTAAAATTTTGAGAATTTTTTTGTTGCTGATTTTTCTATCATTACTTGAAAACCACTAGAACTTAGATTTTTGAAGTTCCAATCCAAAAACTAGACACTTGGAGCTACAATTCCTTTTTTTAAATTCCTTGTACGACCATTCCTCTCAAAGTTACGGCATGTTGAAAATTGCCGAAAAATTTAAAATTTTTTTTTGATCCTTTAATTTTTTCCAGTAGTGTATTTTCCAATGGTGTTTCAGATGAAATATCAATAATTATGTACACGGTTTTTTTCGTTAAAAAATACCTCATTTAGTGTACTTTCAAATGAGTTATCAACTTTTGTGTTAGCTGCTTATCCTCTGCCATAATAACATGGCTAACATGATAACAACGAAAGAGTCCAAATATTCCGAGCCTCAATTTGCTCTATTTTGAAGCCCTTCGTGATTAAATCTTAATCTATACAATAATGTTATTATTTTTTCATACAGAATTACCTCCTGAAGTTTATCGTACTTGATCCCTTAATCGTAGATTTAACATTTTCTAGAAGAAATTATTCATTCAAACTTGCATTATGCGAAAAGTATAAATCAACAGAATGATTTTGCGTTTTGGAGAAAATCGAAATAAGGAAGAGTAAAAACACAAATGCTTCCGAATATATGAAAATAGTTATTTTTGTATTAAGTGCGTAAAATGAGTGTTTTTTTCATGGCACATGAGAGTGTCAAAAATTCACTCGAATGTGCCATGAAAACACGAATTTTATACGCACGAAATACAAACAACATTTTTTGTACAACTGTGAATGTGAATTTACATCGTCTGAAATACGTATAATCATTGAAGATAATGCTTTCAGTACAATATTTAAATGAATCCAGTGATCTTTCTGTGTCGTAACTATAGAAACAGTTTGTTGTTTGAATCATTGACAGTATTTGCTCGTAGTTGCTTCAATTTCGAATTATTTTAAAGAAGATGGAAGTTGAACATGATAGTGGTAGTGATACCCCCGCAGCTATGACTGAAAAAGCAAATACAATTGTATCTTATATGTTACCAGCCAAATCAAAGCTAATAATATGAGAAAACATATAACCAATTTCGAGAATGGCGCAACAAGAACAACGTAAAAAAGGTTTCTGAAAATGTGCTCACATGCTATTTCGAGGAAAAATAAAAAATTTTTAAACCTTCCAAGTTATGGAGCTCAATGTTAAAAAAAACATCGAATGTCAAGGAAAATATTGATATAAGGAATTTTTCAAAATTGGTCCCGCTTATTAAGAACAAAAGCGTCGGATACCGAGGAAAGAAATCTGAAGTGTTATGGAGGGATAATATCAATAAATTTTTCAGAGATGCTGATGACGAAACTAATTTACTTTATAAGGTACAGATACAATCATAATTTTGTGAAATTAGTTGTAATTAAAATATTCATTATTTTTAAGTAGTACTAATTTTAGTTATCAGCAGTGAAAAAAAGACTTTTTTTAACGGTGAAAAAAAGACTTTTTTTAACGGTGAAAAAAAGTAATATTTTACGCATCCATAGTGATGAAGAAAAGTCAAGTTTTTTTGACAGTTGTACAAAAAAAATTTATTCATCTCGAAATGTGAAAATAAGAAAAATTCGAATTTCGAGTTGAGAAATTATTTAACCAGAATAATTGTAAAAAACCTGAAAAAGTTACCGAAATATTCAAAAAAAATTCACCATCGGCCCAACAAAAATATTCTCACCTTTTGAATTCCTCAGCCAGAACGCACTTTTGCAAAAAAAATTCGAACTCTAACAAACAGAACACACAGACATCTGGGCAAATAGTGCACTAGGGACAAGCATGCGGAAAAATAAAAACGTTTAAAATTTTCTGAAGTAATTTATCTCCTTCATGAAAGATGTAATTTGATTGTGCCCTTAAAAAATACCTACAGACAATATTTGGGAGTTCTTAAATTTGAATAGAAAGTCATAAATAATTCACATAATTTATATTTTCCGAATATACAGGGTGGCCATTTGAAAACGAAACAGACGAGATTACAGACGAAATAAATTTTTTCGAAAGAAATGCTCGGACAGGTCGATTTCTGTTTCGAGGGGGACAACTTAAGATGTAGGTTACGGACGCATAGCGCTTCAACCCTTGCCACTACAACCCTCACCCCCAATTTTTGAATAGGGAAGATGGGGTAAGTGACACCTCATTTGAAAGGTATTTTTATACTGATTTTAGCACAGTAATTGTTTTTTAATTTTATGCATTAGTTCTCGAAATATTCTCAACTAAGTATTTGAAAATGAAGTGGTGTTTTCATGGCACTTGTAGTGTTTTTTTGTGAAAAATCGACATTTTGAGCTTCAAAACAACCATGACTGTGGCTTCCTTCCTCCAATCCACTGACATAGAACTCTTTAATCAAGATGTCGAACAAACAAAGCGTATTGCGAAGGAGCTCAATCTTGCTGAAACTCAATCTAAATTATCTTCGATATAATTTGCAGTATTTCCAATAACATGCGGTAACACTTGATCGATAGAAATCTCCAAAAAGTCCAAATACGTACATATCTCTAATCAGATTACCAGGTAAGAAAATCAAATCATTAATGATACCACAGAAATATTCCAGTCCCAATTCGTGAAACGATTTCCGACTTAATTATGAAGTGTTTTCTCAGTTGGCTTCAATAATGTTTTCATTTTGTTGATTATTGAATTCATATCTTTTTCAAAAAAATGAGAATCGATAATTTTTTATTTATTACGAACAGATCATTAAGTTGGCTCACTGGTTCTTTGACATTTGAATTATTCTTAGTTTTGAATCGAGACTTGTATGTGTTCTTTGTTCGACATGGTTTATTCAATTGCAGAGCGGGTGGAAATAATTTCACTTTTAATTGCAAACAATCAATGTGCGATTAGAACCGCAGAATTCTTCAATCAACGACATTTAGATAAACATGGTTGTTTTGAAGCTCAAAATGTCGATTTTTCACAAAAAAACACTACAAGTGCCATGAAAACACCACTTCATTTTCAAATACTTAGTTAAGAATATTTCGAGAACTAATGCATAAAATGAAAAAACAATTACTGTGCTGAAATCAGTATAAAAATACCTTTCAAATGAGGTATCACTCACCCCATCTTCCCTATTCAAAAATTGGGGGTGAGGGTTGTAGTAGCAAGGGTTGAAGCGCTACGCGTCCGTAACCTACATCTTAAGTTGTCCCCCTCGAAACAGAAATCGACCTGTCCGAGCATTTCTATCGAAAAAATTTATTTCGTCTGTAATCTCGTCTGTTTCGTTTTCAGATGGCCACCCTGTATATGCTTTTATATGAATTGATCGTTAATCGTAGTTTGAACATTTTCGGAGAACAAATTAATCCATTGAAAATTTCATAATGCGAGTAATAAAAATCCACGAAATCTCTGGTGCGTTATAAATCATCAATATCCGTGATAAAATTTTCGAGAAAAATCATTTGGACAAAAACACAAGGCAGAAAATTTTCTGAATAGGAATAAAAAACACTAATGTTTCTCGAATATTCAAGTTGCAAATTAATTTCACATATGAACTATGACACTTTATTAAATTTTGGAAAATTGTTATACTTCCTACAATAACTTTCAAATCCTGGAAAAGTTCAGAAACATGCATCACCCAACCAAAAAAAATATTCTCATCTGAATTGTAGCAAGTAGGTACGCATCAATTCCAAAAAAAATAAGAACTCCTGCAAGATCCAAAAAAACGGAACAACAATTGCCTGCAACCTTCACGTCAAAAATCATCCCTCAAGTTCTTCAAAACCAAAACACAAAAAATTCAGGGGGTTGTTCCTTGGACTATTTTAAGCATTTGATGATTTTTGAAAAACCTCTTTGTTTCGAAGATACAGGGCGAACAGCATTTTTCATATTTTTAAAATGAATAATAGTTTAAATAAAAATGCGTACCGCACTGTGTTTACTAAGTAGGTACAATTTATTTTTAAATTTGTTTAACAACATTCCAATTACTAAAAACGGCCAGTTTTTTGACTTACAATTGATAAGTTCAGATGGTAAAGGAATACAGATTAAACACGGTTTTCATTTGAATTCGTTTTTTTGGCTAGAGGTGATCATTTTCAACAGTTTTTGTAGGTTAATTTTCATGTAATTTTTCATAATAAAATGTTATTATCTAAAATTTTGTTTCCTCTGTATCTTCGAAACAAAGAGGTTTTTCAAAAATCATCAAAGGACAAAATATTCTTAGAATAGTCCAAGGAACAATCCCCTGAATTTTTGCCGCATGTTTAGGAAACACCCTGTATACTTTGACTGTTGACAGTTAACCGTAGTTTCAACATTTCCAAAGGAAGAATCAATTCATTCAAAATGGCAAAATACGAAAAGTATAAATCCACAGGATTTATTTCGCGATTTTGAATGATAAAAAAAATGCAATTTGGGTAAAAATCATTGGGACCAGCAAAGACGTCATAAAATAATTGTGAAAAACCTTGATAAAATTCATCATCGCAACACAAAAATATTCTCATCATTTAAATTATTCAGACGAAAGCATTATTCCCAAAAAAAATTCTAACTCGTGCGAAATCTAAAAACGAAGGCCAATTCCCTGCAACATTCATTTAAAAAATCACAGTTTAAGTCCTTCAAAAACCGAAACACAAAAAATGTACGGTGGTGAGCCGCAAACTCGAAAACCATATAGATATTTGTACAGATATAATCAGGATTTTGCACTACAACCAAGCACACGAAAAAATGAATAGAAAAATATTTTCTCGAGTAGATAATCAAGGAAATATTATTCTATTGCTTCGTTTCGAAAGAGGGTATAGAGAGAATTTTCATGAGCTCTGAAATTTGAGTAGTGAAATGAAAAAACTAAGTTATTATTATTATTACCAAAACAATTATTTTCCTGAAAATATATGTTTTTTCATAATTTTATCACTGACAGAAGTTCTAGCACTCAAAAAAATGATTCATTCGAACTTTCCATAAGCGAAAAATATAAATCCACTAGAATTCGTGCGCGTTTTTGAATTATGAAAAATTGCGAAGAAAATTTCGAAAAAAATCATTCAGACAAAATAGCACGATATAGAAAATTTTCTGAACAAAAAAACAAAAGCGTTCCTCGAATATATGAAAATTCTATACGACTGGAATAGTAAACATTTTCCACTGAAATTTCAACAGAAAAATTTTGAGTTAAGAATTAATTACACGTATTACCTACGTCGTTTTACCAAATCTTCAAATTATTATACATCCTAGAATAATCGTGAAAAAATGGCAAAGTTCCTGACCGAACTTCTTTCAAGAATATTCATCACAAACAAAAATATCCTCACAATTTGAACGAAAAAATTCAAACTACTGCAAAATAGAACAAATAAAATACCTTCACTTTTAAAATCATCCTTTAAGTCCTTCAGGACCAAAACCCAAAAAATGTACGGGGGTGAGCCACAAACACTCAAACCACGTATTGTCTGACTCAAAGAATATCTGTCGACAATCAATTTTATACTATGTGATGCGATGATGAACCGTGGTTTTGACATTTGCCTCATGCAAAAAATATTAATCAACAGGAATTATTTTGCGTTTTTGAATTATGAAATAATGCGGTGAAATAAAAAAAATCATTTGGCCAAAAAAGCGTTCATTAAAAATTTATGGGTTCTAAGATTCGAATAAGAATATGAAAAAACTTCAATTATAAGGTATTATTACTTCTATTATTATTCTCTATAATTCGATGATTAACCATGGTCTTAACATTTGCCTTATGCAAAAATTATAAATCAACAAGAATTATTTAGCGTTTTTGAATTATGAAGAAATGCGATGAAATTAAAAAAAATATATTTTGACGAATATATAAAATTTTATACACCTTACATTGTGAAAATCTGTTTTCCACTGAAATTTCTACAGAAAAGTCGCATAACCTGAAGAATTTTGAGTTGAAAATTAATTTCTCAAATGAACTATACCAGTTTAACCCCTAAATATTTTTATACTTCCTAAAATAATTGTGAAAAAATTTATATTTAGAAATATTCATCAACGAACCAAAAAAAATTTCTCACCATTTGACCTATTCAGCCAGTACGCATTTTTCCCAAAAAAAATTCGAACTCCTTCAAAATCCAACAAAAAAACACCTTCACTTCAAAACCGAACACAAAAAATATAAGGGGGTGAGCCACAAACACGAAAACCACGTATTGTCTGCCTGGAAGTAGGCCCGTCAACAATCAACAGACCACTAGATCTGACTGTATAAGTCGAACGATGTCTGACGACAGGATATCAAAGCTCACTTGCAAAAAATATAAATCAACCGAAGTTATTTAGCGTTTTCGAATTATGAATAAATTCCATGAAATTTTCAAGAAAAAATCATTCGGACAAAAAAAGCACTCTTTCAAAAAAAGAAATACATACAATTATTATGGGTTCTAAAATTCGAATAAGAAAATGAAAAAAATTATCAATTATTAGAAATGATCACTTCCATCATTATTCTCTATAATTCGATGTTTAATCATGGTTTTAACATTTGGCTCATACAAAAAATATAAATCAAGAAGAATTATTTAGCGTTTTCAAATTATAAAGAAATTCGATGAAATTTAAAACAAGAAATTATTTCAAAGAAAAATTTTCTGAACGAAACAAAGGAATATAAATGTTTTTCGAATATATAAAAATTTTATACGCCTGGAACTGTGGAAATCTGTTTTTTCACTGAAATTTCTACAAAAAAGTCTCGTAACCTAAAGAATTTTGAATTGAAAATTAATTTCTCAAATGAACTATATTAATATTAATATTTTTTTACTTCCTAAAATAATTGTAAAAAAAAATTTATAAGTATTTAGAAATATTTATCACCGAACCAAAACAAATATCCTCACCATTTGAACTATTCAGCCAGTACGCATTTTTTCCAAAAAAAAATTCAAACTCCTTCAAAATCCAACAAACAAAACACCTTCACTTCAAAACCGAAACACAAAAAAATATACGGGGGTGAGCCACAAACACGAAAACCACGTATTGTCTGCCTGGAAGTAGGCCCGTCAACAATCAACAGACCACTAGATCTGACTGTATAAGTCGAACGATGTCTGACGACAGGATATCAAAGCTCACTTGCAAAAAATATAAATCAACAGAAGTTATTTAGCGTTTTCGAATTATGAATAAATTCCATGAAATTTTCAAGAAAAAATCATTCGGACAAAAAAAGCACTCTTTCAAAAAAAGAAATACATACAATTATTATGGGTTCTAAAATTCGAATAAGAAAATGAAAAAATTATCAATTATTAGATATTATCACTTCCATCATTATTCTCTATAATTCGATGATTAACCATGGTTTTGACATTTGCCTTATGCAAAAAATATAAATCAAAAAGAATTATTCAGCGTTTTTGAATTATGAAGAAATGCGATGAAATTTGAAAAAAAATTATTTCGACAAAAAGTTTTCTGAACGAAACAAAGAAATATAAATTTTTCTTGAATATATCAAAATTTAATACAAATTAAATTGTGGAAATCTGTTTTTACACTGAAATTTCCACAGAAAAGTAGTATCACCTGAAAAATTTCGAGTTGAAAATTAATTTCACAAATAAACTATACCAGTTTAACTCCTAAATATTCTTATACTCCCTAAAATAATTGTGAAAAAAGTTTTTCATTTAGAAATATATATCACCGGACAAAAAAAAATATCCTCACCATTTGAACTATTCAGCCAGTACGCATTTTTCCAAAAAAAAATTCAAACTCCTTAAAAATCCAACAAACAAAACACCTTCACTTCAAAACCGAAACACAAAAAAATATACGGGGGTGAGCCACAAACACGAAAACCACGTATTGTCTGCCTGGAAGTAGGCCCGTCAACAATCTACAGATCACTAGATCTCACTGTATAAGTCGAACGATGTCCGACGACAGGATATCAAAGCTCACTTTGACGAGAAACATCACGTCCTTGCCGTCTTGACGCTAGTAGACGGTACCGAGGAGAGAGTTGAGAGAAAAGTCAAGTCGTACTAAAAAGACTGTTCATTCAGTTAAGGAACAAGCGTTATCAGTTCTTGGTTCTTGGTATGGGCGCGATTTGGTGGGGTGCCATGTAAGAGGTGAGGATGGATATCTTTCCTAGGTTATGAATGAAAGTTTGGTGATTTTTTTGACTCAAGGTGAAATTCCACCGGGGGTCATATCTTTGTAAGGTGTTTTTGATGGTGAAACTTATGTTTGTTAGGAAGGAAGAAAATAAGACATTTTTCAGGCAGGGTTGTCAGAAAAGGGTACCCATATATCATACAAGGTGGTCAATCGAGGTTCCGATTGTACCATGTACTTGGTCTCATCAATTTTATGAAAAAAATTTTGATTTTGGAGTTTTATATCTCGAAGAAGTAAGAGATGTAACTTCTTCGTTATTCTAAATGAACAATCTACTATTTACCTTTCAGTTATGTGGAAAATCTATACCTTTTCAACTTCAAATTGGGACTAATCACATTCATATTGGGAAAACGAATTCAAAATGACATTAAGCAACTTCAAAATGGTAAACACAATCGAATTGAGAATAAACACATTCAAAATGGGACTAATCAATCTTATATTGGAAATAGACATTTCCACTTGAATTTAATACTGATCTACAGGATGCGTAAGATTTGAGGGAGTGACTTCTCAGATCATTTTATGAAAAAAAATTCCCATAAATGTAGGACCTGAAATGCATTTTTTCCAAAATAAATGGTGTTGAAGTTTCACTTGTAAACTGAATAAAATAAGTGTACACCACTGAGATATTTCTTGAATTCTTCGTTCAGTTTGTAGTGAAACCTTTTACCTCTTTTTCGTGCGGAGCGCCGTTTTTATGTAAGAAAATAAAACTTTAACACATAGTATGTGGGGCTCAACTTTGACATGTTTTATTTTTTCTCATAAAACGATGCCTCCCAGGAAAAAAAGGCAAAATAGATTTTTGTCACAAATTAAACGAATAATTCAAATAAAATTGTTAGCTTGAAATAACTCAGTAGCGTACCAAATTTTTCGGTCAGTTTTCAAGTGAAAATGAAGTGGCCTACATTTGTTGAAAACTATTTTTCATTGAATGATCTGAGAAATAAACCCCTCAAATCTTTAGCATCTATTCAAAAATACCCTTCATATTGTCAAAATTTTTTTATACAGCATAAATCAATTTTTAAACATTCGCTGCTTCCGATCCTTTTATATAACGCAACATAGTTATAGTATACGAAACACACAAAATGATCTGATGAAAACCTTTATTATTTTTGGAGTATCAAAGTCAAGTGGAAATGTCAGTTCCCAATATGATATTGATTAGTCCCATTTTGAATGTGTTTATTTCCAATTAGATTGTGTTTACCTTTTTGAAGTTGCTTAATGTCATTTTGAATTTGTTTAATCCCAATTTGAATGCGATTAGTCTCAATTTGAAGTTGAAAAGGTATAGATGAAGTTAGGAAAAACGGAATTTTACGGTCGACTTTAAGAAGTATGGAAAAAGTACGGTTTCTGTGACACCCCCATTTGAACCGCTAATGTATCGTGCAATCATTCCTGATCACACGCTCTTAAGTCGACTTTTCTTGAAAAACCAATTTTTTTGATGGAACAAATGGTTAATTTTTTGACTGTTGGTGAAAATTGAGCGTGTTTTTCATCATTAAAAATGATTTTTCGAGAAAACGGTCGACTTAAGAGCTCACTTTTTCGTTTAGAAAACATTGGCTGTTCGAATGGGCTTCTCAAAACCGTTTTTTCTATCATTAGCGTAGAAGTTGGGGGAAAACACCCAATCGCTCCTCAAAACTTCCACCCATTGAGACTTGGGAAAAAAGCTAAGAAAATATACAGGGTGTTTCATCATAAACGGGACAAACATATATTTTCGTGTAGAGGACATCGGAAGAATCATTTTTGCCTTATACAATATATCCCGTTTTCGAAGCATAAGCGAGATACAGGGTGTTAAACGTCATTTTTGAACAAGATTCTTATGAGTGTGGTCAGTTATGTATAACACTTAAAGTAACGGTTTTTGGTCAAATCTCAGTATTTTTGGGTCCTCTATTCAGAAAAGTTGACGAACTCCGAAAAAAAAATTACAAAATGGCGGAAGACCTGCAATGTTCCAAATTTTTTTTAGCGGTTGTCAAATTGACTTTTATTTTCTGAATGAACACAATTTTCTAAGAATTTCTGTGAAATTTTTTTTTCAAAAATCGAACACAAATTTTTTTTTACATGTCTACAGCGATGAAAAAATTTCACTCGAAAAGGATGAAATTTTGTACAATTGTACTTCTTGAATTATCAATCACGAATATGAAAACAGAATTGTAAAATATCGAACGGTTTCGTTACTACAGTCATTCGAATGTTTCGTTCAGACCTCTGAAATAATGAAAAAAATGTGTATTGAGTTCTAGAGTCAAAATAATTAAATTATTGGCATGTCCGAACATTCTAGATGAATTTATACAAAAAAATCAGTGAAACTGAGTTGGGACTCGTACCGACAGGTATTAAATGGGGAAATGGCACTGTTTTAAGGATATCAATATTCGTTGCCATGAAACGGTATTTCGTAGTTCATAGAGTTGGACATTTATTTGAATTTCAGTGAATATAATTTAGCCAGTAGTCAAACTCTATGAACTACGATCTACCGTTGCCTGGCAACGAATATTATTATCCTTAGAACAGTGCCATTTCCCTATTTAATACCTACGTCGGTTCGAGTCCCAACTGAGTTTCACTGATTTTTTTTGTATACATTCGTCTAGAATGTTTGGACATGTCAATAATTTAATTATTTTGACTCTAGAACTCAAAACAATTTTTTTTCATTATTTCAGAGGTCTGAACGAAACATTTGAATGACTGTAGTAACGAAACCGTTCGATATTTCACAATTCTGTTTTCATATTCGTGATTGATAATTAATTCAAGAAGTACAAGTGTACAAAATTTCATCCATTTCGAGTGAAATTTTTTCATCGCTGTAGACAAGTAAAATAAATATGTGTTCGATTTTTGAAAAAAATTTTTCACAGAAATTCTTAGAAAATTGTGCTCATTCAGAAAATAAGAGTCAATTTGACAACCGCTAAAAAAAATTTGGAACATTGCAGGTCTTCCGCCATTTTGTAAATTTATTTTCTGAGTTCGTCGACTTTTCTGATTAGAGGACCCAAAAATACTGAGATTTGACCAAAAACCGTTACTTTAAGTTTCATACATAACTGACCACACTCATAAGAATCTTGCTCAAAAATGAAGTTTGACACCCTGTATCTCGCTTATGCTTCGAAACGGTACCTATATATTGTATAAGGCAAAAATTATTCTCCCGATGTCCTCTACTCAAAAATGTATGTTTGTCCAGTTTATGATCAAACACCCTGTATACCTAGCTCATTATGAAAAGAAAACTCTCAAGCGGTAGCTGTTATCTGCACTTTAGAAGGTTCAGGAAATGTTCGTTAGTTACATCATAAAGGCATATAATTTTTCCGAAAAAAATTTAGGAAAAGCCATGAGCAGGAGCTTTTGAGCGTTCGTTTTTTGGTGGGACTTGAGATTGATACCAAATATAAATATCAATGTAGAATCTCAGCACTATCGGAATTATATTCTGGAAATTGGTCAAAAAATGAAATATGTAAAAATCAATTAATTACAAAAATTAAATTCTATGATTCTGATGATGCGATCCTCTCAAAATTTCACATGAATATTAAGTATATCAGTTTTGATTCATAAAATAATTTTCACTTGAACCGGTTATTCTGTTATGAAAATATAGAAATCATTCTCTTCAATATTCCAATTCAATTTTCTATGGCCACAAAATTCTGCATTAACATTCAGTGTAACATTCTTCATTTATAAAACAAATTTCATCCGAATCGGATATTTTTTCATGGAAATATGAAGTTTTTTCTTTTCATTATTCCAATTAAATTTCCTATGGTTCTGTTCACACTATGAGCACCAAATTTTGCATGAAGCTTACTATGGGCATCTTGCATATGGCCGCAACATTTCATTTCGATGGGTTTCATTTTGTTTGAGATATTGAGGAACAAAAATTCGAAATGGTCATTTTTTATGGAACACTCTGTACGATTTGGCTGATTAACTCAACTGAACCATTTGGGAACCGAACTTACCCTGAAAATTTCAAGTCTCTAGGACAATTCCTTCGAAAGTTATTGTGCTAACGGCAGAACGGACGGCCCCTCGAACAGAATTAATTTGACCACGACTTCGTCATCAGGGAGTAAAACCCTATATAGTCCGGTCTATTTAGACCCAAAAATGAGAGTGAAGTTACATAAAGTCCCAACAAGCTGAATTTCTGTGAAGTTGTTCAAAACATAATTATAAACAATTTCTAAAAGTTCCTCATCATTCCCCTGTGAGGAAAAGATTTCATTCGAGGTCAAATCTCAAAAAATGAGTTTTTCGCGATTATCAGCAAAACGGTAAGTTTTATCATGAAAGTACCTCAGACAAAAATTGTAGATCATAAAATTATATCAATAATAATAATAATAAAAATGTATCAATACTTTTTTTCTTACGAGCCACCGTTTCTGAGATATAACGATTCAAAAAGTTATAACTACGCGCTAAGTACACTACCTCATAGGTGGCATGGAAACGGGTGCATATTATGACGATAACGACTTTTATAACTTTTTGAATCGTTATATCTCAGAAAGGGTGGCTCGTAAGGAAAAAAGTATTGATACATTTTTTATAGATAATTTTATGATCTACAATTTTTGTCTGAGGTACTTTTATGATAAAACTTACCGTTTTGCTGAAAATCGCGAAAAACTCATTTTTTTGACATTTGACCTCGAATAAAATGTTTTCCTCACAGGGGAATGATGAGAAACATATGCCCGATTGCACCGTTCGTCTAAGCAACGTTTAAGCCCTGAAATGACGTTTCATCAATGGAATAAACGTCACTTAAGGGCTTAAACGTTGCTTAGACGAACGGTGCAATCGGGCATAAGACATTGTTTATAATTATGTTTTGAACAATTTCACAGAAATTCAGCTTGTTGGGACTTTATGTAACTTCGAATGTCTAAATAGACCGGACTAATAGCTTGAGACCTCAAAATTCGAAAACTACAGACAGTTTGCCAAAATATAGGTATAGGAGGACTCGTTTGAGGAGAACGAGCGCTCAAAAATTCTGTTTTTGGAGTTTTATATCACGAAAGGCACTAGGAAATTTTCATAAATGAAAGTTTGGAGACATTAGAAATTGGGATAATTCCCTTCATCCCTGAAAAAATGTTGTGTATTTATCAATATAATCACCTTGATTATAGATCAGATCTGAAACAATTTTGTAATGGAACAGCAGGAAGAAAATCTCTAATAACTAGTTTTCTTGATGAGAATTAAACTTTTCTTGTCAACAATATTTACCAAATTATAATGTGACGTGTGTAGGTGAAAAAAATGGTTTAATTAGTTCATTTCTGCAATGTTTTTAGAACTATAATGAACCCAATTCGGTACTGAAACAAAGCAAGTTTTTTAGCTCATTTCGATCCAGTTTTGGCTCAGAACACTTGGTCAAAAACATGGCAGATATTTTTCCCATGAAAAATTCAAATCTTAACTTCAATAGCAATGAGCTAATCACACAGTCCAGTATGTTTATTAGATAACATTAGTTTCACTTGAAAAATTCATATTTTTCAATTATAAGCACAATGATCTTAACCCTGACCCCTGATATGCACTCTGATTTCCTCTTTTTAAAATAGTTTATCTTCTACCTTGGGATGAAAAAAATAACTTGCACAAACCACATGGCGTTTTTTCTCAAAATGGTGATATCTTCCTACTAAACTGGTTAACTTCCATCCAAAAAGCGGCGATATGACTATTCATCTACCAGGTAGGAAGAAAAATTCAACCAAATAATCACCAATTATTCCAATTCATACATTTACAGAAAATTGGTCCTTGTAATGAGTTTCTCTAATTACGTGTGGCAATTTTATTATAAAAATGGTTGATTTTGGAGTTTTATGTCTCGAAGAAGTAAGAGGGGTAACTTCTACGTTATTCGACATGAACAATTTACTATTTAATTTTCAGTTAGGTGAAAAATCAGATGAAAATTGAAAAAACTCAATTTTACGGTCGACTTTAGACGTATGACTCCCTAACTCCTACGTTAATGGAAATAGTACGTTTTCTGAAGCACCCATTTATAAGCGCTAATGTTTTCTACACACAAAAAATACTCCTGATTACGAGATATAAGCTCTAAAGCCAACTTTTTTCTTGAAAAACCAATTTTTTTAATGAAAAATGGTTGAATTTTTGACTGTTGGTGAAAATTGAGCATGTTTCTCAAGATTAAGATTGATTTTTCGAGAAAACGGTCGACTTAAGAGCTTAATTTTTTGTTTAGAAAACATTGGTTGTTCAAATGGGCTTCTCAAAACAGTTTTTTTTGTCATTAGCGCAAAGTTGGAGGAAAAACACCCTCTCATCTCTCAAAACTTCCACCAATTGAAACTTGGGAAAAATTCGAAAAAAACATAGCTCATCATAAGGGCATATAATTTTTCCGAATTTTTTTTTAGGAAAAGCCATGAGTAGGATCTTTTGAGCGTTAGTTCTTTAGTGGATCAAAGCGATATGACTCATCATTTAATTTACCAGGTGGGAAAAAAGGTTCAACCAAATGATCAGCAATTTTTCCAATTTATACTTTTACTGAAAATTGGTCCTCGTAATGAGTTTCTCTAATCATGTGTTGATTTTCCTCTGACCAAAAAAGTACTCACCTTTTTACCGGGGAAAAAAGTCATTTTGTGGAAAGTTATTTCGTTAAATATTGAATCATCGTTTTTTCTGTGTAATAAACGAAAAAATATTAGATTTGAGCTCCCGGTTTTTTGCCTCCCGACGCGAAGCCGTAGGAAGACAAAAAACATAACCTCGAGTTAAAATCTTATACTTTTTTCCATTGTATAATAAATAACGGAGTAAATAACTATTATTGAGCGCACATTCTACTCAAACGACTGCTATATCGTTTTGCCCAAATGTCTGTAATTTTTGAATTTTGAGCCGAAAATGGTCTCAAACGATAGGGATCGACTCCCTGATGACGAATCCTTGGTCAAATTCAATTATGTCCGTTAGCATTTTATTTTTCGAAGGGATTGTCCTAGAGAATTGAAATTTTCAGGGTGAGTTCGGTTCCCAAACGGCTAGGTTAAGTTCGTTAACCAGCTCAATCGTATACTCCGTTCACGAAAGGTTGAGCCGTCGGTAGGCCATAGAAATTTGACATATTCCACTGTGTATATAAAAATTTTAGGTTATGTTCTTTATTTTCCTGTAAGATTGATACGCAGTGTTGTCAATATTGCATAGAGTTCTCTGATAACTCGCAAGCTCGTCGGACGAAGCCGAGTACATTAGGCAACGTTGACTTTCTTTTACTTTATGACATGAAATACTGCCAACTTCAGATAAATAAAGAAACGCCTACCATGTGCTCAACCTTTCGAGAACGGACTATACAAGGTATTCCGTGAAATATGGCCATTCAAAATTTTTTTTCCTGAAATCTCAGGCAAAACGCAACCCATCGAAATGAAATGTTACGGCCAGATGCAAGATGTTCATAATAAGCCTCATGCAAAATTTTGTGACTATAGTGTAAACAGAACCATAGAAAATTCAATTGGAATATTGAAGAGAAGAAACTACATATTTCCATTAAAAGATATCCGATGCGAATGAAATTTATTTAATGATTGTAGATTGATACACTGAATGTTCATGCAAAATTTTGTGGCTATAGTGTAATCAGAACCTTAAAAAATTCAATTGGAATATTGAAGAGAAGAAACTACATATTTTCATTAAAAGATATCCGATGCGAATGAAATTTATTTAATGATTGTAGATTGATACACTGAAGCCGGGTTTCACAAAAACCTCGATCACGTTGATTGATGAAGTGTCATTATTTCTGTGCAAATTTCAGTTCATTTTTGACATAAACCATCGAAGTTTTATCAAAATCAACGATTTAATTGCCAATCAAGCTTTGTGAAACCCACGGTAAATGTTCATGCAAAATTGTGTGGCTATAGTGTAATCAGAACCATAGAAAATTCAATTGAAATATTGAAAAGAAACTCTATATTTCCATAACATGATTACTGATTCTAATGAAATTTATTTCGTGAATCAATACTGATATACTGAATGTTCATGCAAGATTTCAAGAGGATCGCGCGATCAAAAAATATTTTTTTTTGTGTTTGGTTATTTATTTATTACATATTTAATTATTATTTGAATTATTTCCAGAATATTATTCCGACTGTGCTGAGATTCTGAATTTGTATATTTGGTATCAATCTCTAGTATCGTATAAAATTTTGAGGTAATAGTCTTATTACTCCACCAGAGAATGGGCGCTCAAAAGCTCCTGCTCAGGGCTCTTCTGAATTTTTTCATCTCAGAAAGTAATAGTTGCAGGTGAAAAACTCAAGGAACCATTCTCACTGTGAATTATGTGGTGAATACGAACATAATTTGAACTCAGGAACCATTCCACTGATTTTGCCTATTGAAACCAAGGAAGAATATTCCTATTTTCTACCACATATCTAGCCTATAATTCAGAAGTTTCAAACTTATTCTGTTTCATTTCCAAAAAACTTTATAGGTTTTCACTCCCAGTCTCTGAAACAGAATTAATTAAAAATTTTTTAATTAAGATGAAGTGCTCCCTGCGAGAATCTTTGCACTTATTTGTCAGGAGCAAATTGGTCTTGAAAAAATTGTTGCCAAACAGTAAAACTGAAAAAGGAAATAAATTAAAAGGATAATGTAACGTTTCGGTGTCGGTTATATCAGACACCTTCTTCAGACAAACTCGTAAAATCTACAGAATTGTGTGACATTTAAAGTTGTCAATATGTTTAGATATGTTGATTTATTTAATTTTGAAATTTCCTGATGTCATTTTTTTCTTCAATAAATCAAACCAAATACGATCTATTCCAACAGAACCATTGGCCAAATTATCTACTTCATCCAACAAAACACATGTGGATTCCTTAATTTTCCTTTTATAATTATCAGGTTCTGTCATTAGCATCTTTGTGTTGTTCCAGTTCATCATTTGATCTCCGATATTTGAACATACATGATCAGCGATTTGTGATCTTATAATGTCTCTATTTTTGATGTTATTCTTATGTTCCCGTTTTCTTACCTATAAAGGTCTTGACGTCTCTCCTGTATAAGATTTTCCACATATACAGGGAATATTGTAAACACAATTTTTTGATTTTTGTGTCTCATTCATTGGTTTTGTTCTAGTTAGAATGGATCTCAAATCATTTTGTGTTTTGAAAACAGTTCCTATGTTGAATTCTTCGTATTTTCTCTGAAAGGCCAGGAATATAAGGAATGACGTTCAACAAATTCAGTTATTCTTGACGGTTTTCTGTTTGC
The DNA here is from genome assembly GCA_013421045.1 of Propylea japonica. Classification (NCBI taxonomy): domain Eukaryota; kingdom Metazoa; phylum Arthropoda; class Insecta; order Coleoptera; family Coccinellidae; genus Propylea; species Propylea japonica. The sequence continues at coordinate 55,262,140 of CM024243.1, forward strand.
ACCAAATCATCATAAGAATTTTGATTAAATATTTTTTGTTCTTAAATCGAAATTGTTGTTTCTGAAAAAATTGGTGGGTATTGATTATCTAGTAGAAACTCTTTAATGGGGGAAATTCCACTATTTCTAATTTCCGGTGTAGATGAAATAAAAAAGGCCTTATCATAAAGTGATTTTAAAAAACCTAGAAAGTTTTAGAGAAATGCAGAATCCTCTCAGAATATATTTCAATCGATATTTATTCTGTTTCACTTGTGGCTCAGAATTCGAGACACTTGGGCAGAATTATAGCAGACTAGCTTTTACCCGCGACTTCGTCCGCCTACCGACCCTCTAAGTTAGAAAAGTGATCAAATACTAACTTGAAGTCTTAGTAACACTCAGTTAAAAAAAACATCAAAATCATTTCAGTAGCTATGGCGACATGCGCTTCTTCACACGATCACGTTAGATTTCCGCGGGAATGAGGTATTTTCCCGTCGTAAAAAGTAGCTTGTGTCCGTGCCTAGGATCCTATCTTTATATTAACCAAGTCTTATAAAAATCCGTTCAGACGTTAAGGCGTGAATGAGGTAAACTTTTAAAACAAACGATTAAAAATCACTAACTTAATTAGTTTTCTGCCTACAGCCTACGCCTCAAGTACGATAGCATGAATATTAATAGCACATATCTTTTTCTAGGTTACTATCTATCACCTAACTAAATTTCATCGAAATCCGTTCAGCCGTTTAGGCATGATAGAGCAAAACTCCCAGCAACAACCATAAAAAAAAATCACTAACTCAATTCAGTTTTCTGCCTACTTCCTACCCCCTAAGTACGATGACGTGATCATTTTGATCTTATATCCGTTTTTAGGTAACCGTCTATTACCTTACTAAAATTCATCAAAATCTGTTCAGCCGTTCAGACGTGAAAGAGCAAAAGTCCCAACAAAAACGACTAAAAATCACTGACCCAATTTAGTTATCTGCCTACTGCCTACCCCCTGAGAACGATGGCGTGATTATTTATAGCCTATGGCCATTTCTGGGTTATCATCTATCACCATACCAAATTTCATCAAAATCCGTTCAGCCGTTTAGGCGTGAAAGAGTAACAGACAGACAGACAGACAGACAGACAGAGTTACTTTCGCATTTATAATATAAGTAAGGATTGTTTTCCTAGGAACAACCGTGAAGTAACTATCAATTTAAATTATAACTCAATGACACAATTCTATATATTATGTTCATTAGATAACATTATTATTATTTTCACTTGAAAAATTCTTATGTCTCATTTATAAGCACAATGTTCTTAACCCTGACCCCTGATATGCGCTCTGATTTCCTCTTTTTACAATAATTTGTCGTCCACCTTGGGATGGAAAAAATGTCGACAAAATTGCAATTTCTCATATTTAAGATAACGATTTTATCAATTTCGTCGGGAACAGAATAATCGTTCGACTGGAATAAATGGAGCAAATAAGCACGACAACATTGCATATGAAATGTATTAATTATTCTCTCTCATTTATTTTGAGCGATCTTTCTCCTTATACAGGGTGATCCTAAATTGAACGTACAAACGAAAAGGGGAAATTCCTTAAGTGAGTTTAAGAAAAAAAAGTCCCATAAACATGAGATCGCAAACGTTTCGTTTTCGAGATACAGGGTGTTAAAGTTTTAATAAAAAACATGTGTTGATTATACGAGTTTATCAAATTTTTATGAATCATCGCTACACATCAGGAAAATTTCCATAAAAACTGATACTGAATTCATTCACCACAGCTTAAAAAGTGGCCTTCCCATCATAATTTGGATTTTCACGAGGAATTCGAGAGAATCGTTCAAATTTTTTTTCTCGAAATCGTTGGTAGATACGACAAAATTACAAGAGACCGAAAAGTTTAGTATAAGAACAAAGCTCCTTTTTACATTTTTTCAAATTAACTGTTGCTCACCAAAAAAAAGTTCTGCAGAAGAACAAGTGGCAGTGTTCCAGAAAAAATATCACCCTGTAGATCTTCTATCGAAATTGCCATGTCACGTGGTGAGAACTCTCAAATGTAATATCTATGCCAAATTTCAGTTGAATATCTTGTGAAGTGAAGATACTATGAGAAAAAAACTTGAAAAAAATTCAAACTTCAACACTCTGTTTCTCGAAAAAGAAACGTTTGCGACGCCATGTTTATGGGACTTTTTTTTCTTGAATCTCCCCTTTTCGTTTGTAGTGTTTGTACGTTCAATTTAGGAACACCCTGTATGAGCGTTTTATAGTTTTGCCCCAATATCTGTGATTTTCGAATTTCGAGCAAAAAAGGTTTCAAACGATAGGATTTGACTCCCTGATGACGAGTTTGTAGTCAAATTCAATTCAGTACGTGAGGCCTGCCGTACGGCCGTCCGTTAGCACAATAACTTTCCAAGGGATTGTTCTAGAGACTTGAAATTTTCAGGGTTAGCTCGGTTCCCAAATGACATGTTCCATGAAATATTTTTGTTCCTCAATATCTCAGACAAAACGAAACCCATCGGAATGAAATGTTGCGGCCATTTGCAAGATGTTCATAATGAGCTTCATGAAAATTTTGTAGCAGTTTTGTTTCACAGAATCATAGAAAATTCAATTGGAATATTGAAAAAAAGAAACTTCATATTTCGATAAAAACATATCTGATTCGAATAATTTCTTTTTATGAATGAAGATTGATGCACTGAATGTTCATGCAGAATTTTGTGGAAATATTATTGACAAAATCATGGAAAATTCAATATTGAAAATAAAAATCTTTCCATAACAGGATATCCGATTCAAATGAATTTTTTTTGTGAATGGAGAATGTTATACTGAATTTTCATGCAAAATTTGGAGTCATAGTGTAAACAGAACCATATGAAATTCAATTGGAATATTGAAAAGAAGAATCTTTATATTTCCATAACAAGATAACCGATTCAAGTGAAATTTATTTTGTGAATCAACACTGATATAGGTACTGAATGTTCATGCAAAATTTCGAGAGGATCGCATTATCAAAATCATATAATTTACTTTTTGTAATTATTTATTTTTTACATATTTAATTCTTTGAATAATATCCAGAATATAATTCCGATTGTGCTTAGATTCTGCGTTTATATATTTGGTATCAATCTCAAATCCCATATAAAATTTTGAGATTATAGTCTTATTGCTCCACCGAAGAATGAGCGCACAAAAGCTCCTGCTAGAGGATCTTCTAATTTTTTTTATATTTTTTTCCAGAATTTTTATTTTGTTGTATTGTAAACGTGTTATGCAGGGTATTCCATCTCAAACGAGCCATCCCGTATATTTCTTATCACATAATGATTGGAAAAATTTCCAGAAACATTTCGAATGATTTTGTTTGGGAGACATCTTTGGAGTGTAATTGAGCCCCCCTAAGAGGAGGTGCTTCAACCCCTCAAAATGTAATAGGGAAGAGCGGTTGAGTGATACCTACTCTATTTGAAAGGTCTTGAAAGCTTCTCAACAACTGTGTGAAACGTGATTTTGTTGAACCGTTTTCGCCAGAAAATCAGCTCAATAAGGCACCTCGAATATTTTGATAATCGTAAGTATTTGCACAAGTGCATCAGAATTACCGATAATTTTGCATGACAGCCTGACACCCAAGGTGGAGGGATAAAAATTTGGTAAAAGTGTATCAAAAATGGACCTATTTAATGATTTTGTTGCCAAAGTTTTTTCTACTGAAAAAATGAATTTGTTTCATAATTTTGACGCGCACTGTATAAGCAAATCGGTACATATTAATTAAACTGATTCAATTGAAATGCAAATATTATAAATTGTCGACTACGTGCAATTATTCTCATTAAAAATATAAGATCAACAGCATCTTATTTCGTCGATTTCAGTCAATATTTACTTTGTTTCTGAAGTTAATTGCATCACAATTTTTTCAAATGATTTTCTAAGATTAATTTCAGACTTTTTCTTGCGCTTTACTATTTTACTATAGTGTAACCTGTTTAATCCGGACAATTAAATGCAAGGGTTCTGCCAGAACAAGAGAAATTTCCGGGTTACCGAACAGCATGTTAATAGTGCATCAGCACTAGATCTAATACTTTTCAATTCGATCTATATAATTTTCGCCTTTATTTGCAAATTTAAAGGAACGTACTCATCTTCAGGCATTGTTCAACAATAGAAACTTAAAATATTACGCGACGACTTCAAAAGTTGAATTGAATATCATTCTGACATGTTCAAACTCAAAATTTCATATCGTGTCCGGAATATCGAGATTATGCTTATAATATTTGAGCGTTCCGATTAGTGGATGTCCGGCTTAACATGTGTCCGGAATAAAGTGGTTACACTGTACTTATACAAATTTAATTCTTAGTCTGATATTTTATCACGAGCTATAGTGTAGAAATATTTATCCCTCTAAAGTCGCAAGCTGCTTATATTCAAACACTATAAATGCTACAGAATATCGAAAAAAACATACCAAATCCTCACTCAAGGGGATGGAAACTCGTCTAACCATTGTAAACTTCACTAAACAAGTAAATCTAAGCCGCGTTAAGCACACTGAAGTCAACTGTAAGATGGATTAAAACACTTGTCCTCTCAAACTCCATCAAGTATGTATCTTTACGTCAATGTCATTAGTATCATGCTTGGAAGATGAACTGACATAATAATTTTCGGATATAATTAAAGGTATGAGCGATATATGGCAGGAAAAATAACACCATTAGCAATTTTTTTTGCTTGAGTTTGTGGAATTCATTTGATGTTGCGATGGTGTTATCGTTTTCTTCGGTGGAATGGAAAATCCTGTCCAAACTCGAGTGTAGTGGATCAGAAATAATGCTGGTAATTCATCTTGGTCATAAAGCTAGTCATACAAAAAATCTGATAATTGGGACTAGAAATATATCCATTTACAATTTTGTTATTGCTGAATTTCATTGAATTTTTTTATGAAGGTATTTGATATGTACCGGGTTTTTCACTATAATTTGACCCCCCCTTTAACTTTGTTACTAAAGGAGATACAAAAAAATGTTTCGTATAAAAATTTCACGAAATCAACTGAGGTTTTTTGATCTGAGTTCAGAAACAGAAATATATACAGGGTGGCCAACATATTGATGGCAACTTCATTTTTTCAAATGTAACACCCTGTATATTTTCCATATTTAGTTAGCTCTCTCTCCCCTGATTTCGAATATGTAACATATGTTGGTCTATCTCTTTCATTCTGAGAACCACAGAGGTTCAAATTTTAAGAACCACCTGCCAAGATCTGTAACCATTTTACAAGTGACAGAGTGCGTTTACTGAAAATGCTCATTTTTGGAGTTATAATAACGTCAATGGGAAGATATACAGGGTGAACAACATTGAATGCAACTATATTTTTTCAAATGGGACACCCTGTCCTGTATATTCTTCCTTTTTTGATAGGCTATTTCCTCCTGATCTCGAATATAAATGCGTACCTATGTGAAATACCTACGAAATTCTTTATATCCAAACAATCTACTTAAAAGTATTATTTTAGAATGAATACTTAACAAATACTTAACCAATGAAAAATGATAAACTATGGTAGTATGGTAAGAATAACATCAACTAAAGGAATTGCTCAAAATGACCACCTTCATTCAATACACATAGTTCATATAGTTGTCTCAAGTTGTTTAGACTATTTTTGATAGCATTATTATGGCTCTGATTCAAGTCAGAAATTGAAGCTTCAAAATTTGTTTCTAATCATTACAATATTATCATTATTCTTTGTGCGTTGACGGCATTAGTTCCGAATTATGAGTTCAATATTGGTTGATTTTATATTATTAATATAAATTTTTTCCTTCGGGAACGCTCGGGAACAGCTATAAAAACGTGTCGAACGGTGTTAAATCGGGACTATTTGGTGGTCATAAAATGGGTGCGCCATTACCAATCCAAAGATCAAATTGGCCACTAAAATATTCACGAACTTCCAAAACGCTATGCCAGATGGTTATTGAAATTTGGAACTCTGTGGTGCTCAGAATAAGAAAGATAGACCAACATATGTTACATATTCGAAATCAGGGGAAAAAGAGCTAACCAAATATGGAAAAATATACAGGGTGTTTCATTTGAAAAAATGAAGTTGCCATCAATATGTTGGTCACCCTGTATATATTTCAGTTTCTGGACTCATATCGAAAAACTTCAGTTGATTTCGTGAAACTTTTATACGAAACATTTTTTTGTATCTCCTTCAGTAACAAAGTTAAAGGGGGGGTCAAATTATAGTGAAAAACCCGGTTACATGGTGGTTTTTATTGTGGCTAAGAGACTGGTTATAGTGGTTATAAAAGTCCTTCGCAAAATATCGACGTTTAGATTTTCAGCCAGACAGTCAGTGTACAGGAGGTAGCAAGAAATGAGCTTATCAGAGTGCTTTTTTATGTAAAGGGTGGGCCAAATTCGATACTTCAATAATTTTCAGAGTGAAACACACTAAAATCCAAATTACATAAGTAAAATAGAGTAGGAGAAGCCAGTGTACAGGTGGTATCAACAAAAATGATACTTTTATTAACGAAAACCAGAGTGCCTTTTAAGCGCTCATTCTACTTAAACGAGTGCTATATCGTTTTGCCCAAATGTCTGTAATTCTCGAATTTTGAGCCAAAAATGTTGTTAAACGATAGGGTTAGAATTCCTGATGATGAATTCATGGTCAAATTCAATTCTTTCTGTATGCCGTCGTTAGCACAATAACTTTCGAAGGGATTGTCCTAGAGACTTTAAATTTTCAGGATGAGTTCGGCTCCCAAATGGCTCGGTTATATGCATTAACCAGCGAAATCGTACAGGGTGTTCCATAAAATACGGCCGTTCAAAATTTTTGTTCCTCAATATCTCAGAAAATACGAAACCAATCGGAATGAAATGTTTCGGCCAAATGCAAGAAGCTGATGACAAGCCTCGTGCAACATTTTGTGACCATTGTGTGAACAGAACCATATACCAGTAAATTCGATTGGAATAGTAAAAAATAAAATTTCATATTTCAATAATGAGATATCCGATTCGAGTTATTTTTTTTGTGGATGGAGATCGATATTCTAAATGTTTATCCAAAATTTCTTGGCCATAGTTTCAACAGAACCATAGAATATTCAACTGAAATATTGTAAAAAGAATCTTTATATTTCCATAATAGAATATCCGGTTCGAGTGAAACTTTTTTTGTGAATGAAAACTACTTTAGTGAATCTTCATGCAAAATTCAAGGTGATCGCATCATCAGAACCATAAAATTTAATTTCTGTTATTATTTATTTTTTGCATATTTCATTTTTTGAATAATTTTCAGAATATAATTCCAATTGTGCTGAAATTCTGCATTTATATATTTGGTATCAATCTCAAATCCCATATAAAATTTTGTGGTAATATCTAATATTATTGCTCCACCAAAGAACGAGCGCTCAAAAGCTCCTGCTTAGGTTTTTTAACATTTAATGTATAGGGTGGGCCAAATTCGACCATTTCAAATGTAAACTGAAAGAATGATAGTGTTTGATGGCCAATTTCTATGAAAAACTCAATGGTGAATATCTATGATCGTCTTATAGTTACCGGGTGTTTCTCTGAAGTGTGCATATTACTTATAATGATGTAATTTTTCTTCTGGGTATAATTTTCCATTTTTTGCAAATTTCATTTCAGGAACTTTTCACGGAGAAAATACAAAATCGTTCATTAGGTACCTATGTTTAACGCAAATCGATACTTCATCGGATTTTCGCATGGATTTTTTTGTTTCAATAGATGTTTTGGCATATTTGGATAAGGCTTGAAATAATAATTCTGAAGCTTTGGAGGCTACTATAATTATTTGAACAATATTTATTAAAGGTGACAAATTTTCATAGCAATTTTTTCGCCAATTCGTGTTCAAATAATTAATTTCATATAGACTGGATAAGCAGTTATTCAAATTAGGAAAATATTTAAGTGACAATAACTACTCATCCGAACTGACCCGCTAAAGAACTTAAATGAGTATTCTGGTCCTATCACACCTATCCTGCAAATTTTTTTGCAGTATCCTGATAATTCGCTTTGACGAAATGTAGGATAAATATAGGTACGCGTCGCTGTCCTAGTTCAAAATATCAAGTTTGATATCGATCGGATTCCATAACCGGCCCAAAATGCAATAATAACGGTCATTTGGGCGGAACGATAGGACGCTGATCCTCTAATAACAAGCGCACAAAAAATACTGCCAGGTCAAGAGAAATAACGCAAATTGGTACCAATTGGTTTTTACGACAAAATTCATTAGTCGCATCTGGAAAATTCACTACTTCCTGCGGTGGGATAACTTAAAAGATGAAAAATTATTCATTTTTTCGAACACTTGGTAGCAATATCGGGATAAATGCTATTTTTTAGCGCTCGTTTTACTTAAACGAGTGCTATATCGTTTTACCCAAATGTCTGTAAATTTCGAATTTTGAGCACCAAATGGTCTCAAACAATAGGGTTCTACTCCCTGATTCAATTCTGTTAGACTTGAGATTTTCAGGGTATGTTCGGTTCCGAAATGCTTCGTTAACCAGACAAGTCGTAGTTCCATAAAATATGGCCATTCAAAATTTTTGCTCGTGAATATCTCAGACCGTGGCGTTTTTCTTTTGAATTGCTCAATAATAAATATGTTTACTATCTTTGATCTTTATTCAAAGATTTAAAAAATGGGCATATTAAAATAAACAAGACACACTTTTTTTACCTAAACCCTAAACATACAGGTTTGGAAATTCACATCGGAAGAATACGCAATTCAATGCATCAGAGAGAGAATTCTGCGTAGCCTTTGAATGAATCACCCGTTGAAATAACGTTGGTTGGTCTCTCTCATCGTTGGAAGTGACTTTATTGAGCAGTGTGGTAGGGAACCTGCAGTACTCGTTTCTAGTAGTCTAAGAGCCCGTGAACCCCAGACCTTCATTATTTTATAAAAGCTGAAAATTTGTCTACGCATACTCCCAACACAGGTAAGAACGATGGACCATTATGAAATTTGAGTTACCCTGGCTTTGGCAGGTAAACGGTATTAAAGGGGTGTAAAATATTGATCTAATTTCGTCAAATTATAAAGTGTGATTTTTTGATATTACCTTCAGAATATCATTAAAAATCACGTCACTAATTACCAGACACTTACTATAGTGGCAACCCCTTGCCAGACACCCTTAATATTCATACAATTATATGTAATTCTACTTACGTTATAGTATAAAAGCTGATTTTTATATATGATACTTGGGCAATAATAAGATAATGTTTCCTCATTAGCCAGACATTTTTGATAGTGCCAACCCTTTGCCAGACAAGCTTGTAGTTTAGCTGCAGGTGCGAGCGCGAGTGAGACTGCATGATTATAATGACTTATACAAATAAATTTTTTGGGAAAGATCTATATAACTAATCATTTAAGTGAATCTCAAAAACATCTGAATGAAAAACATTCGATGCTACAACTAAATTAAATTGTTAATAGAATAAATTAAAATTTTTAACAATTGTAGCATCGAATGTCTTTTCTTCAGATGTTTTTGAGATTCACTTAAATGATTAGTTATATAAATCTGTACCAAAAAATTTATTTGCATAAGTCATTATAATCATGCCGTCTCACTCGCACCCACTCATAAATACTGTCTCGCGCTCGCACCTGCAGCTAAACTACAAGCTTGTCTGGCAAAGGGTTGGCACTATCAAAAATGTCTGGCTAATGAGGAAACATTATCTTATTATTGCCCAAGTATCATATATAAAAATCAGCTTTTATACTATAACGTAAGTAGAATTACATATAATTTTATGAACATTAAGGGTGTCTGGCAATTAATGACGTGATTTTTAATGATATTCTGAAGGTAACATCAAAAAATCACACTTTATATATTTGACGAAATTAGATCAGTATTTTACACCCCTTTAATATCGTTTACCTGCCAAAGCCAGGGTAACCCAAATTTCATAATGGTCCATCGTTCTTACCTGTGTTGGGAGCATGCGTAGACAAATTTTCAGCTTTTATAAAATAACGAAGGTCTGGCGTTCACGGGCTCTTGCTCTATAGTATTACCCGCAGCCTGACGCATTTACTGAATGCGTCGGACTGCCCGTGTTAGTCGATTTGAGAGAGTCAACCATGTTAATGGTTCATTGGACCATCCAACGCGTCAAACAAAAACGAACCATAGCATGTAAATCTGTCCAGTATAGCACTGTACAACTGCACGGCAAAATACTCTTTTTAATGCATTGAATATCGTATGTTTCCAGTGTGAATTTACAAACCTGTATATAAATAATATAGACTCATGGCTTTTATTGCCTGATTTTTAGTTCATCCAAGGCTTCACATCCGATCTCTTGTAAAACACTTCATTTGTTATTTTTCCGTCGATCTCGAAAAAAAGGTGATTTTAATGTGAACGAAATTGAACATTAATGACCCATTTCAATGCTCAATTTATGCTATATTTTAATGTGCAATCCTTATGGCAACCTTACACAAAGTATTCAGAAGCAGTACAAGAAAATGTCAAAACTCTACTGGAACATAGAAATTCCATTAGGTCAAATATATTTTTTATGCAAAAGGAGAATGGAATTCAATCAAGAATTAATGTTGGGATAGTCGGAAAATTCTCGTAATCAACTCGGTTATTAATCGAGCGTGAGCGGAGCGAACCATTAGTCGCTGTCTTTAATAACCTTGTTGATTAAATAACTATTTCAGAATAACAGTTACAGTTGTAATTATATTGTAGAAGCTTTATTAGGATATCCTGGTCTTAGGAAATGTAGGACACTTCTATTTTAATCCAAGCTTTCGGTAAATTTTATTACCTTTTTCAAGGATCTATAGATCCTACATTTCCTAAGACCAGGATATCCTAATAAAGCTTCTACAAAATATTCATTCACGGTCAATAAATACCTCACTTGTTGTAATTATAGTTATAAGTGATTTTTTTTTTAATTCAATTTCATCTTCTATTGTTTGCATCATAAATTTTCATATACAATACAGATACCATGTTATTCTTTCGAAAATATTAAAAAAAAACAAAAGCTTAAGGTAAAATCTAAATTTCTTCAATGTTTGCAATTTTGGAATTACTACCTGAAACCCCCTGAAACAACCCTTGAAAAGGCAATGGTGTAATAGTGCGACTCATTTGGGGGAAATTTACCGAATAAATATCCCTGAAAAAGGCTCGAATATGGACATGAAAGAAGGCATGGTGTAATAAGGGTATAACAATTCCCCTTACAAAAATTATTGACGACTGTCGTTACTCTTTTGGCACGCTATTTGTACTGTAAATGATTCGATGTATAAAAATGCAGAAATATGTGATATCAAACCAGTTATATTCCTCGGTCTAGCAAGATATTCGTTGCCGAATTCAGTCTTCAGCTCATCAGTGCGATGAAGATCTTGTATCTAATCAATCATGTCGCAGGTAGTAAAGAAATAAAATAAAAGTGAGTGTGTTTTCCATCCTTATGGTCATTGTGGTGAGGTTTTACGACAATCTCTTCGCGTCTTGAGATTTCCAAGAATTCTTCAGAAGATTTTTTAAACTTCTTGAAGTGGAAGATTTTGGATGATTGTCGAAAATATTGTCACCTTGAGAAGAAGGATATGATGATAAATAGGGAATTCCGTTCGATTTTGCTTCTTCAGATTTTCTGGAATTACTGTCCGAAATTAATTATTGCGGAATCTTCCACGGATTCAATTCTCAACATATTTCGAGACTGGAGTCATTATTATAGTATCTTTAATCTTGAGCGGAAGCAATAGTTGGAAATGATAGTAAAGGGTTTTCCAATAAAAAGTGTTATTTTAATATTCAAAGAAAAATGCCATTTTTCAATATAAATGATCGGATGTTTATTTCATTATAAAGAAGAAGCCATTCCGTTAATAGTGGAAAATAACATCAGGCAAATGACCACCACGACCACGCTCACAGGACCATATCCTTTTAATGAAATTTTCCAAAAGCAAATCGCCAAATGGCCTCAAAGGAAGAAGTCGCAAGGTGTTAAATCACCAGATCTCGGTGGTCAATTGTGATCACCTCTTCGAGAGATAACAAGGTCCGGAAACTTTTCAACGACCCAATCAGCAAAGACACGACGTTGTTGATGATCGGCCGGCTTGAGTTCATGTGTTAACTGAACTTTTTAAGTGTAAAGACTCAAATCTTTATGCAAAATACGGTGTGATGATATTTGTGGAATGCCTAATTCCAAAGAACGACGAATAATTGAGAAACCTGGGTTTTCTTCAACACTTGCTACAACAGTAATATTCTCAGCTGTTATTGAGCGACGTGTACGGGTTTTATTCTTCAGATCACTAACTTGTCCCAACAGCTCGAATTTTTCCACCAATTTCTTCATTTTGGTCCGACAAGGTGCTTCACGACGACCCAAAAATGTTCGAGTTTTACGAATCGTCTCTGCCAAATTTCACCATTTTTATAGTGAATTTTAATCATGTCAATGCTTTCTTGAAGCGTGTATCGTTCCATTTTTATTAATGGCATAGTTTCTACTTGTCAAATGATGCCAAAAAAATGACAGCTTCAAACATGACATCTACCGAGATAGCGGGCTATTCGAAATAACACCTCTTATTGCCCTTTATATTATGCAACGAGCGTATAATGATAGCTATAATTCAGAAGGTAGGCGATTGGTCCAAATTTCCGAGTAAATAATATCCATTATACGCGAATAGCATGCTATACTTTATCCACGACTATTGAATATAAATCATGAAGATTTTAACATTTGGCGACAGTGACAAAACCCTTCTATTACTACAAGTGTGGAAAAAGTCAATCAATTTTTGGATTAACTAAAATCATATCAATTGGAAGATAGGAAAACCCCAAATTGGAGGAATTGACGTACAGACCAGAAAACGGAACAAGTTTTTATGCGCTGAAGAAAGTACGTATTTCGCACATTTCATTGCCATGTTACACATTGTTTTCATGATGTTTGTCACGAGTTTTTTCATCATTTTTTCTGAATTGAATTGGACATTAGGGCGAAATACCGCTGTTAAAATCTATTATGGGACAGTTCCGTGAACATCTGAGGTTACGGAAAAACAGTTAACAGTTTTTATGTGATGAAGAAAGTAAGTATTTCGCACATTTTATTGTCTTGTTATTCGATACACAGGGTGTTTGGTTATTTTCAAGTGTTCCAACAAATGAGATCTACTAGACTTCATTTGAAGCAAAATGCATCTAGTGAAACATGGTCCTTAAAATCTGTGGTTACGAACATATGGCGATTTTTCAACTTTTGAGTGCTCGTTCTCCTTAAACGAGTGTTATATTGTTTAGACCAAATGTCTTTTTTTCCGATCTTCGAGCCAAAAATGGCCTCAAACGATAGGGTTAGACTCCCTGATGACGAATTCGTAGTCAAATTCAAATTCTATCCGTGGGACCGTCCGTCCGGCTGTTAGCACAATAACTTTCGAACAGGTTGTCCTAGAGACTTGAAATTTTCAGGGAAGGTTCGGGTCCCAAATGGCTCAGTTAAGTTTGTTAACCAGCCATGGTTAATGTATGTTTATGGGTGTTCCATAAAATATAGTCATTCAAAATTTTTGTTCCTCAATATCTCAGACAAAACGGAACCCATCGAAATGAAATATTGTGGTCACATGCAAGATGCTCATAATGAGTTTCATGCGGAATTTTGTGGCCATAGCCCATAGTATGAAAAGAACCTTAGAAAATTCGATATGAATATTGAAAAGAAGAAACTTCATATTTTCATAAAAAGATATCCGATTCGAATGAAATTTATGTTATGAATAAAGATTGATGCACTAAATGTTCATGCAGAATTTTGTGGCTTTAATGTTAACAGGGCCATAGAAAATTCAGTTGGAATATTGAAAAGAAGAATCTTTATAATTCCATAACAGGATATCCGATTCAAATGAATTTATTTTGTGAATATAAATTGTTATATTGAATTTCAACACACAGACAAACTTGTAAAATCTTCAGAATTGTGTGTTTTTTCATTTGCAATCTGATTGACATCGAAGATTTTACAAGTTTGTCTATAGAAGGTGTCTGATATAGACACCGAAACGTTACATTATACTTTTTATTTATTTCCTTTTTCAGTTTTACTGTTAGGCAACAATTCTTTCAAGACCAATTTGCTTCTGACAAATAATTCCGAAGATTCTAGCAGGAGCACTTCACCTATAACATATAAAGTTTTTTAGAAATGTAGAAACCTCCCAGAATATATTTCAATCGATATCTGAAAGAATCTTTATATTTCCATAACAGAATATTCGCAGGGGTTACTCTGGCCAGCACATTTACATATGTTGCGACAGCCAGGGAACTCTGAAATCTCTATCCGATGTTAGAGTTGATTCTCTTTTGGTAGAAGAATGCAGGAAAGCTCTGCGTAGGCTGGGCTCTGATAACTTTTTCAAAATAATCTGGTGTCCGGCTCATGCAGATATACCTGGTAACGTCAAGGCAGATGAACTGGCTAGGTGTTGAGCCAGATTAGCATTTGTTGGTCCGGAGCCTGCGCTGCCAATATGTCGCACATCTGTCAGAAGTTTCTTCAGGAACTGGCTGAACAGGGAATTTTCCTCGGAATGGAGCGCAGGGGTGGGCCTGAGGTGGTCGAGGATTCTCATTGAGATGCCGTCCTCGCGATCTGGGATCAATAGACTTCTGTTGCTGGAGAGGAAACAACTCGGTCTGGTGACTGGTGCATTGACTGGTCACCTGTTTAACAAGCATTTGAAGAGAATGGGATTGACGAGCTGCTCCCTATGCCGGTGGTGCAGGAGTACTGATGAAACGGTTGAGCATATTTTGTTCAACTGTGGGAACCCTACTGAGTTAAGCACAACATACCTAGGAACTCCAACACCTTCTATTCCTATGGTGAGAGGGACCACTCCTGGCAGGCTCGAGACATTCTCTCTTCGTGTCTGAGGAGCTGAGTCTCTATAGAACGATGCGGGTGAACAATGGGCCACTAGGCCGGAAAGGCACCGCACTAAGAAGAAGAAGAAAACAGAATATCCGATTCAAGTGAAATTTCTTTTGTGAATGTAAACTGATGTACTGAATTTTCATGCAAAATTTTGTGACTATAGTATTAACAGAACTATAGAAAATTCAATTCGAATATTGAAAGAATCTCTATACTTCCATAACACAATATCTAACTCGGGTGAAACTCATTTTGTGCATGGAAACTGATATACTATGTTTATTCGAATTTTGAGAAGATTTTGCATCATCAGAACCATAGAATTTAATTTTTATTATTCATATTTTTTCAATATTTTATTTTCTGAATAATTTCCAGAATAAAATTCCGATTGTGCTGAGATTCTGCATCACTATATGAGGTATCAATTTCATGTCCCATATTAAATTTCGAGGTATTAGTCTTATAGCTCCACCAAAGAACTCAAAAGCTCCTGCTCATGGCCATTCAAAATTTTTGTTCCTCGATATCTCAGAAAATACGAAACCAATCGGAATGGAATGTTTCGGCCAAATGCAAGATGCTGATAACAAGTCTCATACAAAATTTTGTGGCCATAGTGTGAACAGAACCATAGGAAATTTGATTGGAATATTGAAAAAAGAAACTTTATATTTCCATAGGGTAATCAATGTTTTGAATGTTTTTCCAGAATTTCGTGGCCATAGTTTTTACAGAACTAGAGAAAATTCTATTGGAATATTGAAAAAAAAATCTTTTTATTTCCATAACAGGATATCCGATTCGAGTCAAATTTTTTCTGTGAATAAAGATTGATAAACTGATTCTTCGAACAGAATATTGTGGCTATGTTGTTAACAGAACCATAAAAAATTAAATTGGAATATTGAAAGAAAAATCTTTATATTTCCATAACAGAATATCTGATTCGAGTGAAATTTATTTTGAGACACTAGGTACTATACTAAATGTGCAATGCAATGCAAATTTCAAGGGGATCAAAAAACCGTAGAATTTAATTTCTGTAATTATTGATTTTTCACATATTTCATTTTTTGAATAATTTTCATTTTTTTGAGGTAATAATCTCATTGCTCCACCAAGGAACGAGAGCTCAAAAGCTCCTGCTCAGGGCTTTTCTTAAGTTTTTTCTTTATAGACCCTTAAAACTCTTCGACCATGATTTTATTATCAAATATCCTTAAGCGGCCGCGATTCCCCCAGTTTGACCTATTGGCATTAAGTCAAGAGGATTTGTTGGAACGTTGAAACTTCAAGAACTATGGTCCTCATTCAGTCCAACTTCGAATTTACCTTTTAATCATTCAATCAGTTTCCGGATCATTTTGACACATCAAAGCATATTAAAAAGCTGTCGGAACGAAATTTATTGCAGAATCGTACAATTTCATATTTTTCTCAATTCACCTCTTCCTTCTCAAGTGAAGTAACATTCTGCATAACAAGACCAATGAAACGGCATAAAATTAAGAAACACCAACACAGATTCCTCGAAACGTCCCAGTTAATATCGTACGATATTAAATAACAATCACAAAATACAAGAGCGGCGAAATGAAGAAATCCTAATGATCTGATGTATCGAGAATTTACAACATAATATCTCGTTCGATCTTATTAACGATATCCTTAATTTTGACCGCGAATTCATAATTCCATAGCTGCGCACATGGGAGATTTTCTTTTCGTGAGTTTGCCCAACGCGTTATGTCAAAAGTTCTTTTAGATCATTTTATATAATAAGGAATCAATTTCAAACCAGTTCTGGGTCAACACGGTGTAGCGGTAGTAGTAGTAGGTAAATGGGTGATCAAATATATTATGTACTTGTATATACACTGCGTGACGAATGAAATGTCCCATGAAGCTGCTAGAAGTTTCAAATTGCGCATATTTTCAAGGACGAATGAAACACATAATTTGCATTCATTTTTATAAACTTTTAAATGGAAATTAGCTGGCCTGGCTAACGTTATTCTGTCATCAATCTACATTATTTGAAGAAAAAACTTCTCTACTTCTTTGGTTTGATGATCTGCTTATGTCGACTACGAATTTGCGCCCTTCTCTTTGTTCAAATTCTTTTCGTTGATTCCTTTCATTTCTTGCCTCTTGTGATTGTGTTGCACTTGACTGCGCCATTGGAAAACCCTTTATTACACGTAACTGCGCCGTGTTAACACGAACATCTGCATTTTTCTGTTACATTTGTTTGCCTGATCTTTGTGATCTATCTCGCAAGATTCTAGAATGGTTTGTTCTACGACTCTAATTTGCCCCTCTGTGTCTTGCTCCCATTTTCACTCTACTATATATATATTCTTTTGAAATCAAGAGCTAACTGATACAATACATAAAACAAAAATAAAAATCCCTAACTGAGGTTGGTGCAAAACGGGGTACCATACTATTTTTTCGTATGATACCAGAGCTCAGGGAAAAACCCCAGTAGAAAAAACCCTGACTATTTAGTCCAAATGAACGATAACCCTCTCCAGGATGCCTTTGGAATTCTGAATCTGAAACGAAAAAATCAAAGCAGAAAAAAGAAACAGAAAAATTAAATGATTAAAACTCTAATAAATCGATTTAAAATTAACAACCCAATTCAAAAACGACTCGGAAATTTCATGTATAGTTCTCAAGCCATCCTGAAATTTATATATGGAACAATTTATTTATCAGGTATTCAATTGTCTCCTCTGCTTCTCCGCATTCGCAACTAGGACTCTCAACTGAATTCCATTTGGAAAGCATACTATTGCAACGTCCATGACCTGTTCTCATACGATTAAGAACAGTCCATATTTACCTTGGAAGATCAAATCCAGGAACTTTATTCGAAGGATCAGTTATTAAATCTTTGTTCTGTATATTACATGAGTTCCACTCGGATTGCCGAATTGCTTTATCACTTTCATTTGAGTTCAGAAAATGATTTGACCAAAAAGGTTTTCGTGATTTTAATGTCTGGAATATAGGAGAGTATTGGATATGAATTTATCGAAGAATTAAATTTGTTCCAAATTTTCGAAGTGATGGCCTGCTTGCGGATATGTGGAGGAGTAATGTTTGAAAGAACTGGTAACCATGGAATTGGTGTTGATTTTATTGTTCCAGTTACTATTCTCATGGAAAAATTGAATTGCGAATCGATCTTTTGTACATGTGCACTATTGAGCCAAACAGGGCAACAATATTCGGCAGTAGAGTACACTAAGGCTAGAGCTGCCGTACGAAGAGTTCTTGCGTCCGCAAACCATGAAGTACCTGGCAGTTTTTGAATTATATTATTTCTTGTTTTTAGCTTCATACGTAAATCATCCAAATGGGCTTTGAAATTAAGAGAAGTTTCTAGTTTAACGCCTAGATATTTAGGATTGAAATTATGTTTAAGAGAAGAATTACCAAAAAGTACGTTCAATTTTCTATATTTCTGATGATTATTCAAATGGAAACACGAGACTTCGGTTTTGTTAGCATTTGGACATAAACGCCAATCGAAGAAATAATTTTTCAGAATTTCTAAATCTGCAGAAAGATTATTTTCTATGGTTTTAAAATTTGAATGATGGTAAGCCAAAGCAATATCATCGGCGTATATGAATTTTTCAGATGAAGTTGTGGGAATATCACACAAATATAAATAAATCAATACTAAATTTTATCTACGATTGCTTCAATACTTAACTTTAACTACGGCTTATTCAGGTGATTTCTAAATTTTCAGGATGAGTTCGGGTCCCAAATGGCTCGGTTGAGTTCGTTAACCAGCTAAATCGTACATGATGTTCCGTAAAATATGGTCATTGAAAATTTTTGTTCCTCAACATCTCAGAAAAAACGAAACCAATCGGAATGAAATGTTACGGCCAAAATGCAAGATGCTCATAATAAGCTTCATGCAAAATTTGGTGGTCATAGTGTGAACAAAACCATATAAAATTCAGTTGGAATATTGAAAAAAAGAATATTTCGAGGTAATAGTCTTATTGCCCCACCGATGAACGAACCCTCAGAAGCTAATGCTCAGGGCTTTTCTTAATTTTTCACCTATTGGTCGAATTATGAATAAATTTTGAGAGACCAGTTCGGCGGATGATCAAAAAAGTGAATGACCCAGTCGTAGCTGTCATTCACGAGAAAAAATTGATTTGGTAGGTGAAAGTATTACCGATGACCCTGAGATGCCCATTTAACGACGTTCACAGCAAGTTGAACTTAGTGGGTTCACAACATGGTGTTTTTTTACATAAATATTCAGCTCTAATTCTAATTCTCTATTCGAAAACGATATTCGTACCTTGTTTTATTCGTATCTATATGTTTTCCTTCTCAGAATTGCAAATATCCTAGAGGTTTTTTGACCTGTAAACTCACTGACAGTTTAACGTACTCGCTTCTTATTTCATTTATTCGTCTAATTTCATCATTCCTGGGCCAAATATTTTTAGTATTAAACGTTATAAAAGTATTTAAAACGATATTCATGCCTTGTTTCATTTGGATCTGGCCTTTTTCATCAGAAATGAGCAAATATTCTCGAAGAACTTCCCTCTCGTAAAGCCACTGACAGTTGTCATAATTTTCCGATGTCATAAATAATCATAAATAATGCAACTTACGACATTTGCGACAACTTCTTGAAATTTTTTTGGAATTTATCTAACCTTTTTACAAATGAGAAACAAATAAAATATTAAACAATACACGCAAGTTAACGGGTTTTACTGGCTCAAGGAGGTAACTGACTCGCCTACGGCTCGTCAATTATATCCTCCATTCGCCAGTAAAAACCCTCTTACCTTGCTAGTAATGTTATATACTATTCTCAATTATTTCCACATATTTTATTTTTTGAATAATTACCAGAATATAATCCTGTTCGTGCTGAGATTTTGCATTTATGGGTTTTCCAATAAGAGGTGTTATTTTGATATTCAAAGAAAAATGCCATTTTTTAACATAAATGATCGAATGTTTATTTCATTTTAAAAAGAAGCTATGCCGTTAATAGTGGCAAACAACATCAGGCAAATGACCACCACGACCACGCTTACAGGACCATATCCTTTTAATGAAATTTTCCATAACCAAATCGCAAAGTGGCTGCCCTATATCCTCGATAGCCTCACGAATTTCATCTTTGAGGTCTAGAATCGACGCTGGGCTATTGACGTAGACTTCTCTGTCGTGTGACCCCAAAGGAAGAAGTAGCAAGATGTTAAATCACAAAATCTCGGTGACCAATTGTGTTCACCTCTTCGAGAGATAACATGATCCGGAAACTTTTCTCGCAAAAGATCAATGGTTTCGTTGCTTGTGTGTCACGTAGCGCCGTCTTGTTGAAAGTAAACGTTGTCCAGATCAACACTATCCAATTTCGGCTATAAAAAATCATCAATCATCTCTCGACGAAGGAATGGACAAACCTGGGTTTCCTTTGACACTTTCGGCTACAGCAGCAATACTCTCGGCTGTTATTGAGCAACGTGCACGGGTTCTATTCTTCACATCATCTTGTCTCAACAACTCAAATTTTTCCACCAATTTCTTTATTGCGGTCCAATAAGGTGCTTCACGGCGATCCAAAAATGTTCGAGTTTTACGAACCGTCTCTGCCAAATTTTGACCATTTTTAGAGTGAATTTTAATAATTTCAATGCATTCTTAAAACGTGTATCGTTCAATTTTTATTAATGACGTACTTTTCACTTGTCAATTGACAAACATGACAGCTTCATACGTGACATCTACCGAAATAGCGGGCGATTCAAAATAACACCTCTTATTGGAAGATTCTTTACTCAGCAGGAAACTCAAGTCTCATACAAAATTTTTGAGGTAATAGCATTATTGATCCACCAATGAACGAGCGCAAAAAAGCACTTGTTCGGGGCTTTTCTCGAATTTTTATTTCCTACAGTTGTTGAAACGAATCTGGTTTCCCACATTCCTGATATCTACATAACGGTTGAGCAGTGTATATCAAACACAAGTTATGTCATACTTTCTTTTTCGATCTAACACAAATAACTCTTGCAGATGTATCCATCTACATTACCCAGTTCTTTAAGTAGGTGACTGCACAAAGAATAAGCGAATATGGTTTTTGAAATTTCGACATTGTTAACACAGACGAAAGTTCATTATTACCAGATAAATTAACATGAAATCCATTAATGTTATTGGCTGATTGGTTCATTTAAAAGTGTTCCTGGTTCGGAACAATGTAACTTGCTAAGGAAGTAAATCTCGTTATATTGCAAAAAACGTGTGATACTGTAAGAATTCGATTTAATTGAATGTTCGTAATCATTCACTCGAATTCGTCAATAACACTGACCGGAAAACTGAAACTCTCATGATTTATGATGTTTGAAAATGAATATTCCTCGTGTTTATTTTTGATAAAAAAATTCGGAAACAATCAGCTTATTCATGAATTTAATATTTCTGGACAATCCTTGGAATTGCAACTATTCATTCCATTCAACTTTTTGTAAATACGTTAACTTTATTGAGTGAAACTTATCGTTCACAGGATATTTGTATTCAAATGATTCATTTCCTTATACGAATTAGAGCGGATTATGTTTTCAGGATTCAAAACTAGATTTAAAGAAAAAACAATTTAATTCTATTAAAAGAAACGATACGATGCATATGAGTTTTGTCAAGACTAAATACATACAATGCAATTAACTTGTATTATACAGGCTTTTCCTTTCAATTTTTTTTTTAGAAACTTTATAGGTTTTCACTCCCAGTCTCTGAAACATAAATAATTAAAAAATGTTTGATTAAGGTGAAGTGCTCCTGCGAAAATCTTTGCACTTATTTGTCAGGAGCAAATTGGTCTTCAAAAAAATTGTTGCCTAACAGTAAAACTGAAAAATAAAACAAATTAAAAGGATATTGTAACGTTTCGGTGGCTATATCAGACACCTTCTTCAGACAAACTCTAAAATTCTTCAGAATTGTGTATTTTCTCATTTGTAATCTGATTGACATTGATAGTTGTCAATCTATAGAGATGTTGATTTATTTGATTTTGAAATTTCTTGATGTCACTTCCTTCCTCAATAAATCAATCCAAATACGATCTATTCCAACAGAAAAATTGGCCAAATTATTTACTTCATCTAACAAAATACATGTAGATTCCTTAATTTTCCTGTTATAATTATCAGGTTCCGTCATGAGGATTTTTGTGTGGTCCCAGTTCATCATATGATCTCCGCTATTTGAACATATGATCAGCAATTTGTGATCTTGTGATGTCTCTATTTTTGATGTTATTCTTATATGTTCCCGTTTTCTTATTTCTAAAGGTCTTGATGTCTCTCCTGTATAAGATTTTCCACATATACAGGGAATATTGTAAACACAATTTTTTGATTTTTGTGTCTCATTCATTGGTTTTGTTCTAGTTAGAATGGATCTCAAATCATTTTGTGTTTTGAAAACAGTTCTTATGTTAAATTTGGAACCAATTCTTCTTATTTTCTCTGATAGGCCAGGAATATAAGGAATGACGTTCAACAAATTTGGTTGTTCTTGACGGTTTTCTGTTTGTACCTGATCATCATTAGAATTATTATAATTAAGGAATCTACATGTATTTTGTTAGATGAAGTAAATAATTTGGCCAATTGTTCTGTTGGAATAGATCGTATTTGGAATGATTTATTGAGGAAGGAAGTGACATCAGGAAATTTCAAAATAATAAATAAATCAACATCTCTATAGATTGACAACTATCAATGTCAATCAGATTACAAATGAGAAAATACACAATTCTGAAGAATTTTAGAGTTTGTCTGAAGAAGGTGTCTGATATAGCCACCGAAACGTTACAATATCCTTTTAATTTGTTTTATTTTTCAGTTTTACTGTTAGGCAACAATTTTTTTTTCAAGACCAATTTGCTCCTGACAAATAAGTGCAAAGATTTTCGCAGGAGCACTTCACCTTAATCAAACATTTTTAATTATTTATGTTTCAGAGACTGGGAGTGAAAACCTATAAAGTTTCTAAGAAATACCTACTAAGTAAATCAATACAATGCAATTAACTTGTATTATACAGGCTTTTCCTTTCAAGTAGGCCTATTAGACGTTTTAGGAGAACTAGTGAATATTTCGTTCTGAAATTTCAGATGGAGCCTTGAGGATGAAGGAACTCTTCGCCTAAAATATTTTTAAGTCGACAGTGTTGCCACGTCTATCTCAAATGTATATCTGCTTTCTTATTTCAAATGGAACTAGGTACCTATATTTCTATTTATGTATCGATTCAATACCAAATTAGGAGTAAACCTACTAACAAAAATTTCTCTGGCATGCACTGTTGCCACGTTATGCCCATATTCTTGAAATTTTTGACATCTGCATTGCCTGTTTGGAAATGCAATATCTCGATTATTTTCTATTCGAACGGAACCAAACTCAGCAGTCTCATAGTAGAGAATCCATGCATTCATCTGATGCATTCGGTATTTTGATGCATCGTAAGGTTTTTCGAAAATTTTGCTCCGAAAATGTGAATCTCAAGATTGAAATATTTCGAGATTTTAGAATGGCAAAAAAATTCGGAAAGAATTGTAACCATAGACAAACTAATAAAATAGATGAGCCACTCGTATATTCCGCGACATCTGTCGGAGGAGGAGACTAATACACGAAAAAAATATTTTCAATTTGATAGTTAGATGTCGTTGCATTCATGGAAATCCTATCGAGAAAATAGTAAGTATGTAAAATCATTATTATCAAAAAACCTTTGAATTGTCAACTGACACAAGGAGTGGTTTGACACGTTCTTTTTGAAATATAATAAATTTCGATATGCCTGCAAGAGTGAAGACGTGCTGTGTTATTGGATGTGAAAATCGAGATGCAAGAAGGTAATTATAAAATTTACATGTATATTCTGTTAACTATAAGAATTAAGATACTCGTAGTTTTCAAAAAAGTTTTTCCTGTATTGAATAAGTTTAGTCGGTAAATACTCATATTTTGTATTATTGAATTCATTATTTTTAGTTTTTGAGAATGTTTTCAATGCAATTATTAGTTTATTGATTAGATATTTATGAAATAAATCTGTATTTTCAATTGGTGATACCTATTTCAGTTAATAAATTTTTATTCTACCCAGAATTTGATTATTGATCCTCATTTCTCGATTCCAAAAGAAAATCAGATGGAAGTTCGTTGCAGGTATTATTTTCATGAAAATAAATTTCCTCACTCATCGATAACTTGCACGAATCCATTTCTGATTTCCTTTTGGAAATTGAATTTCAAAAAACTTTTTGCCTCTTGTATATGGGTGTACCTACCTATTCAAAAGGTGCACTACAGAATTCTTTTTGAGGCAGCTTTACGATACAGATTCTCTTTTTCAATTGAGCTTTTTTCACGAATTAGTAATGTTGTACAAAAAAGATGGCGTTGAAGCTTGTTCTACTAGTGTCTCATCTATTCTCCGTTTAGTTAGTCTATGATTGTAACTAGCGCCAAATCGTGTTGTATCCCATCAATGTTTTAAAATAATTTTTTCGCCGGCCTCGAAATATAAAAGGTGATTTTAATGTGTACTGAATTGAACATTAATGACCCATTTTAATGCTCAACTTTTTGCTATATTTTAATATGCAATCCTCATTGCAACATCACACAAGGTATTCAGAAGCACAACGAGTATTGTCAAAACTCTACTGGAACATAAAAACATAGAAATTCCATTATGTCAAATGTATGTCTTCCGCAAAATGAGAATTTATTTCAATCGAGAATATATACACAATTCATATTGAGATCGTCGGAAAAATCTTGTAATCAACTCGATTATTAATCAAGCAACTAATGGTCTCGAACGCTCCGCTCACGCGTTAAAATATCTTGACCATAAGTCGCTGTCTTTAATATCCTAGTTGATCAAATAACTATTTCCGTCGATCTCAAAATAATAGGTGATTTTAATGTGTGCGAAATTGAACATTAATGACCCATTTTGATGTTCAATGTTTGCTATTTTAATGTGCAATCCTCATGGCAACCGTTCACAATATATTCAGAAGCACTACGAGAAATGCAAAAAACTCTACGGGAACATAGAAACATAGAAATTTCATCATGTCAAATGTATGTCTTATGCAAAATGAAAATGTATTTCAATCAAGAATTTATACACAATTCATATTGATACCGTCAGAAAAATCTTGTTATCAACTCGGTTATTATAATCTAGCGACTAATGGGCTCGAACTATAAACGCATGAGCGGAGCGAAATATCTTAACTGTTAGTGGCTGTCTTTAATCACCTAGTTGATTGAATAACTATTTTTCAACAATTCTGTTTAATAAGAGATCTTTTGAGCCCCACCATAGTTGTATTCGCACTGCACAACAGGCCGCCTTCTAGCTCCAGAGCTTTAATGAACTGCAATATTTGAGAAGGTTCCTAGGAAACTAAATCGACGTTTCTCATTTCTCCTGTCTCACACATTCCTTACGCAGAATTGCAATGATGAGGCATTTTGTAATTGAGCAGTAGCTTCCTGCTTTTCCCACATAATTTACTCTCATCAATTTCTGTTAAGCCCGTTTTCAACCTATGCTTCCTTAAGGCGTTTCCGGATACTTACTCCGGTTAACTCAACCCCTAACCTTCGCGTTCGTTTACCTAAAGCCGGTCCCAGACAATGCGTGCATTCGGCGAATGTGCCTTCGTAGTTCGCCTTCGGGTACCCTCCCAGACACTGCGGCAATAGCGAAATGTTCGACATTCGT
This sequence comes from Propylea japonica, assembly GCA_013421045.1. NCBI lineage: Eukaryota > Metazoa > Arthropoda > Insecta > Coleoptera > Coccinellidae > Propylea > Propylea japonica. The sequence goes on from CM024243.1 coordinate 55,288,093, forward strand.
TTCTCTGTTGACAAACGTTCGCCAAACGGCCTCAGTATAGAACAGTAGCGGAGAGCATCGACATCAGACGTGTCGGATCGATCTGAACCGTTCGTTTATTACATCCGGATTGAGGGGCGTAGACATCTGGAGCATTCGTCATAAAAATCTGAGCGATCGGACGTCGATCTTTTCGTTCGGTCTATTTCGACGGAGCAAAGCGATTTTATCCATAGAGTTTTATGTTTTTTATATATTTTTATGTTTTATGTTGAGTTTCCTGATCTGACAACCGATAGATTGAAATATTCTAACACTTTTATTCTTCTGTTTTCTTTTATTCAATAAAACCTTAACTATTTTATTAAAATTTTTCGATATAGCTATCGTAGTTATGAATGGGCAGGGGAGATATTGCTTTCTCGTTTCTTTTTCGTGTAATTAATTAATTAGGATCTTTCGGTACAACTATCGCCGTATTGAACGACCAGTAAGGGATATTGCATTCCTCGTTTCCTTTGCATTCAGTGCCTTTGCACCTAATTATTTAATTGAGATTTTACTGAAGAGCTACAAAAAGGGTGAAAGTATCGTTAAAATATGAGCATATTTTCCAAAATAGTGATCTTTGAAATCTCATAATCTATAAAAGTAGAACAGAGCATTATGTTCTGTGGCAGATGCTCTGTACCGTTATTTCATATTTATCTATTTTAAAAACTGTCGAGCTATAGGAAAATATGTTCAGAAATTAGACAAATCTGACAGTAATCATTTACAATTACAATAAAAATCACAACACCTAGTTGTAACTTGATCTCATTGCTGTGTCAAAAATCAAAAATTATTCGGAATTAGTCTCGATAATTGAAAAGTTTCATATTTCAATATTTGTTCTAGGATATGATTCGTAGAGATCCAAGAACTCCATTATTAATTTATTAGACCATTCCATGATGGCTAAACAAATAATACCTAAAAACACCGTGAAATCACGTCGCACGACTCTGACTGAAGACAGAATAGGCCATATAGTACGCGTAGATAAACACATTGTCTGGGAGCTAACACGAATGAGCGCGAATGTACTTCGTCTTCCTTTGGTTTGTGCCGTCCGTACCGACAAGACTTCGGATAGCAGGCCAATGCCGAATGATACCCGAAGTTGAGCTCCCACACACTACGCGAAGCACCGCCAATGCCGAACATTCGTCAAATACACGCATTGTCTGGGACCGGCTAAACCCGAACATCCAACCCGTGTACGGTGCTATTAACTCGATCACTAACTCAGGTTGATCTATCGTAACCCTATACGAGAACAGGGTAGTAGAGTCACCGCATGAGTACTGCAGTTCAATTTTGTAATTGGAAAAGGCGGAAATAAGTCTTCTACTCTTTTCTTAGTAATTTCATATATTCTATTCCTAAAAATTATGGAAAGAGAAGAGAATTTGGCTCAGAGTAAAATGTGTGGTTCCATGAGCCGAGAAAATGTGAAACAACTTCTTCATAAGTTTTTATGCAGATCTTTCTGCGTTAAAGCTAAAGCCTTTTTGCTTCTTTAATATGGTAAACATTGAACATACGAGGAAACACCAGAAATTATGAGGAAGATTTTATAGAAGCCAATAAATCCAAGCAAAGCTAGAGACAATCATAAATAAACTGGAACTGAAAAAATAAATTCTCTACTTCTTTAACATAGATACTCAAAAATAACATTGAACATGGAAGGGCACACTAGAAATTACATATAATAAATATTATTTTCCTTCAATATGTTCTCAAGGCAAAGGATGTTTTAAGATTAGTTGATAGTACTCACGTGATGAAACCAATAATTTGACGAAACAATGTTGTTTGAACAAATAAATTTTAGCGGAAATTGAGTGTTTTAATCCTATCAGTTTCTTCCAAGTAAGAACCCAAACAATCAAATATTTAAACCCAAATATGAATTTATTTGAAACTACAGCGAGTTACATATCAAATGATATTATGTTCGAGGTTCTTCAATTTCAGAAAAATCGAATACATTCGATCTGAGATACTTCACGAATAGTGGTACGGCAGTCATCACTCCAGTTTCGCCATCTTTCTTCGAGAGAACTCCATATATGACTCCATTTCTGACGTATGGTGTTCCAAGTGTAAACTGAAAGAAATATCAGGTCACATAAAGTGTATTCATTTTAATACATACGAAAAATAATTATAAATTTCTGTGTCACTCGCAAAAATATTAACTTTAAAAGTAGAGAATAATATCGATCGATACCGACACTCGAAGTGTACCTAGCTTCAAGCCACCAACCCCTGGTCACTCCGGGATTCACGGCAATGAAGCGGCAGACCAACTGGCCAGGGAAGGAGGGACAACCCCCTTCACTGGACTAGAACCGTTTTGCGGCTTCCCAGCCAGTCATCAGGCAATGGCTATTAAGGACTGGGAACAAAAGAGGAAGCTTATGTCCTGGCGTACGACCAATGGTCAAAAGCAAGCTGAGTCACTTCTCTCTCACTCGACGAGCTGGACCAAGAAAGTCCTATCACTCAGCAAATTGGAACTGAGGAAACTGATGGGCGCTCTCACTGGGCACTGTCCCGTGAGGTATCGCTTAAAAACATGGGAAAGGCGCCCGATAGTACATGTCGCTTCTGTCAAGAAGCCACCGAGACAGCTAGACACCTGCTATGTGAGTGTGAAGCTGTTCACCAGAAACGGTTACAGCATCTTGGCTTCAGGTTCCTAAAGCCTGAACAAGTAATGGATGTGGCCCCCAGAAAGGTGGTGAAGTTCATTGAGACTTTGCTGTCGGACTGTTGAACAGCGCAGGGATGCACAATAGATCTTAAGGTCAAGGTGCTTGCCTTTAATTTTAACTAATCTAAAACCATCAACCACAGTAACATTAGCTATGGGGATGTAACTCAAAAATACTGCGATGGATGTACGTCATGGTTGTGAGACCTATAATCACATATGGGGCAGTAGACTGGTTTGCCAAGGCAAGTCAGGTAAGTACGAGGAAAAGGCTCGATAAAGTGCAGAGGCTTGCCTGTGTGTGCATCACTGGAGCTATGAGAACGTGCCCAACTAGGGAGGTCATTACGGATCTCACACCTCTACATCCAGTGACTGACACGGTAGCTCATGAGGCTATCCTGAGAATATCTAAGGAAGGTACATGTAAGGAGAGAATGAAGAATCAGAGAGTCTGGTCCTATCTGAACAATTAAATCTCATCTGCGAACCTCCCTAGTGATCTAATGATCAAGAAAGTAAGCACTGATAAACATTTCAGGACATTGCTAAGTAAATGAGAGGAATGAAAACAGGAATGAGCCGACTATAACCTCAAAGAAAATACCGTAAAATGGTATACAGATGACTCGAAAACCTCTACAGGAGCTGGCGTTGAGATATAGGGCTAAGTACGAAGTGTGCACTGTTGCTAGGGTCCTGTATGAGAGTCTTTCCAGCGGAAATCTTAACTATTGAAATATGTCTTGATATAATTTTGAAAAAGAACTATAAGAAGTGCGATATAGCTTTACACTCAAATAGTTAAGCTGCTTTAAAGCACCGATCTCCTACGTCATCGACTCAAAGATGATCTTGGAGTGCTCGAACAAACTCAATGAGGTAGGCAAGAAAATAAGGTCTTTTTAACCTGGGTTCCAAGCCATGCGTGAATCGAAGGAAACTTAAATGCCAATATAATTGCCAAAGAGGACGCCAAATGTAACTCAATGGCCCAGAACCCTTCTATGGTATAAGTAAATATACCTTTAAAAAGAGGTTTCTGTAGAAAGAGGAAGCCGAAAGGGAAAAACTCAGGCGGAATCTCCCAGGGATGGATCATTCCACTGAGTTCCTTCAGAACTTAGAAACATCAACATCCAAAAGATATCTGACTCTTGGTAAGAAACAATTATACCACATCACTAGCTTTCTTACAGGACTCTGTCGCCTTAGGAAGCACCTGTTGAGGATGGGATTGTCAGACACTAGCTAATGTAGGTTCTGTGGGGAGGAGGAAGAAACACCCATTTACTTAGTCACGGAATGCTTTGGTATTGCGATCCTAAGGAGAGAATGCATTGGGCGAGAAACTTGTAAGAGTGAGGAACTAGCCTCGTTGAAGCCTTCACAGATATTGGAAATCATCAGATCTCTGGAACTGAAAGGCGAGCTGTAGAAGATGTGGTTAGAACAGTTCTGTAAGGGGGCACAATAGACCTTCAGGTCGCAGTGAAGAGTAACCCCTTTTCAAACTATACACTATACAAACATTAGCTATTTAGAAATTTGCTAAGTGACCCTTACAAGTATGGTTTGCAAGCGTTCAAGAGCATATTACCGAAAGTTAAAGCAAAAAAATTATAAGACTTGAGAAAGAGAAGGGTTTGCTGTGTTTGTCCGAAAGCGCTGAATTTCCGAGCATTGTTTTTCTGGCGAAAACATTTTTCAACTTGCGCAATTCGTAAACTGCCTGAACGATGGAGTTCACCTGACAAACCATTCCTTTGAGATTCTGAATCATCGGTTGGCTACCATGAACCAGCACCCGCCCAAAATGATGGTTTGGGCCGCTGTAACTGCGGATGGGCGCTATTCGATTGTTTCCACAGAGCCTGGCGTAAAAGTTAATGCGACATAATATCAGGAAAGTGTTCTTGAGGCTCTTTTGAAGCCGTGGTCAGACAAACATTTCGGTCGCAGACCATTGACATTCTAACAAGACACTGCACCGGCTCACAAAGCGCGAGTGAACCAAGAGTGGTAGAAAAACAACGTTTTGACCTTAATTTCGACCATACAGTGGCTCTCGAATTGACCAAACGTGAATCCAATGGATTTTTCTCTCTGAGCCATCCGAACTAAAAAAAACAGCCTCGAGATGCTTATAGAGCTGTTGCCGTGAGTGAGCTGAAATAGCAGCAAATACGTTCGGGCAACTTGCGATTCGTTTTTTGTACCGTCTCAAGATCATAGTCATCTTCTTCTCTTCTTCTTCTCTGTGCGGTGCCTTTCCGGCCGAACTGAGGCCTAGTGGCCCATTGTTCACCCGCATCGTTCTATAGAGACTCAGCTCCTCAAACACGAAGACAGAAATGTCGCGAGCCTGCCAGGAGTGGTCCCTCTCACCATAGGGATAGAAGGTGTTGGATTTCCTAGGTGTGTTGACCTTAACTCATTAAGGTTCCCACAGTTGAACAAGATATGCTCAACCGTTTCATCAGTACTCCTGCACCACCGGCATAGGGAGCAGCTCGTCAATCCCATTCTCTTCAAATGCTTGTTAAACAGGTGAGTTGTTTCCTCTCCAGCAACAGAAGTCTATTGACCTCAGATCGCGAGGACGGTCTCTCAATGAGAATCCCCGACCACCTCAGGACCACCCCTGCGCTCCATTCCGAGGAAATTCCCTGTTCAGCCAGTTTCTGAAGAAACTTCTGACAGATGTGCGACAGATTGGCAGCGAAGGCTTCGGACCAACAAATGCTAATCCGGCTCCCCGCCTAGCCAGTTCATCTGCCTTGACGTTACCAGGTATATCCGTATGAGCCGGACACCAGATTACTTTAAAAAAGTTATCAGAGCCCAGCCCACGCAGAGCTTTCCTGCATTCTTCTACCAAAAGAGAATCAACTCTAACATCGGATAGAGATTTCAGAGTTCCCTGGCTGATAAGTCATACATCATAGTCATACTGGAAGATGGTTATATCGAGCCAAAGTGAATTGATTCTGAAATTTTGATTATTTTCACATGTTCCGTAAATAAAATAAACGAAAATAATTTTTCTAGCAGAGTTTATGGTCTATTGAATAGGTGACACTGCAAGTGCCGGATCCTGTACACAGGGTGATTTTTTTAAGTGTTACATTAGACGTTTTCGAGGAAGGAATTGTAATACAGATTCAAGATTTTGGATTTTCGTTTTAGAGTACATGAACTTTAATTGTAAAATATCTTCAAGGGGAATCTACTTCCGGTTTCACCGGAAACGAATGTAACTTCGTTATTTCAAATGCAACACCCTGTGTATTTATACATATTCGAATTCTTCGTTCAATTCTGTACTGATTTGATGTATGATATGTGCAACCACTCAAGCGGTTCTTGAATTATAGCCTGATTATCAAATTTTTTGAAAAAAAGGTTGTCACAAATTAGTGTCCATATCTTCAAAATCCCTCATTACAAGAATTTCTTTTTGCGAAAGTGGAATAAAAGAAATTACGCTGATACTGTTTCTTGTATAACTTATGAGGAAATATTATACAGGGTGTCTGAAAAAGGGCCCCAAAGTGAGATTCAATAAAACTATGAAATCTCACTTTTTTCAAATAGCAACCCTATAATTTTGTAATTCCAATCGATGGCACGTCAAAAACCAGTTAGGGTGTCGCGTACATTTCATGCCTCTAAAATCACCCTGTATATAACAAGTAACTTACTTCATTCATGATACCACTTCCCATATCCTCTAGTAAAGCCATATTCTTTTCAAGACGCCACATAGACCTCTTGTTAGCAACGTTTTTACCGCTTGGCCATTCGAAGGGTTCCTGCTTGTCTCTCTCAACCCAGTCTGTATATGGTTCTTGTGCTCTCTTTCTGACCTCTTCCTCTGGAAGCATCTCAGTGTCTGGTCCAGTGTATTGTGAGATGCAGAATTCCATTTCGCTGTCCTGATCGCACGCTTCTGATGTTTCGTTTCTGACTACTCTGAGAGCTCTTAGCCTGTCCCTGAATTTGCTGACGCGGTAGTTGCCGAAACCTACAAGGTATCCTTGGGATGGAACCTACGATTGAAAGATAGTTCAGTGTTGAATGAGGTAGGCAAGAAAAATAAGGTCTTTTTAATCTGTGTTCCCGGTTACTCGGGAATCAAAGGAAACGAATAGGCCAATACACTTGCCAAAGAGGGCGCACGAATGTTACTCATTGGCCCAGAACCCTTCTGTGGTATAGGTAAATGTACCTTCAAGAAGGAGTTTCTGGAGAAGGAGAAAGCCAAGGAGGAAAAACTCTGGCCGAATCTTCCAGGAATGGATCATTCCACTAAGTTCCTTCAGAACAAAAACAAAAGATATCTGAATCTTGGTAAGAAACAATTACACCTCCTCACTAGCTTTCTTCAGGTCACTGTCTCCTCAGGAAGCACCTGTTGAGGATGGAAGTATCGGACACTGGCAAGTGTAGGTTCTGTGGGCAGGAGGAAGAAACACCCATTCACCTAGTCACGGAATGTGAGAAACTTCTAAAAGTGAGGAAATAGCCTCGTTGAAGCCTTCACAGGTATAAGATTTCATTAGATCTCTGGAATTATAGGACGAGCTGTGAAGGTTGTGGACAGAACAGCTCAGTAAGGGGGCACAATAGACCTTAAGGTCGCAGTGAACTGTAACCCTTTTTAAACTAACTAAACTAATTCAGTGTTAAAGCGTAGATAACCTAATTGATGGTAGGCGGATATCTTGAGACTAAGCGGCTGTTAACGAAGAATTAAGAAGATTCGATAAAACGCATATGAAATCAATTGGGAAAATGGAATCAAATGTGAAAAGGTAGTATATATTGATATGGTTCAATTTTATGATTTAAAGAGTTTGTAAGTAGGCAGGATATAAAAAAATAAGATGTTTGTTACTATGGAAAGGAATTGAGAGTTAGAAATAAATAAAATTGTGAAAAGTCACGAAATTTTTCTTTCTAGAATCCACCCTGAAAAAGAGTCAAATAATTCATTACAAATTAGCTAAAAAGAATGTTTGGATCGTGTAATTTCGAAATCAATAGAATTTAAAAATAATCACAATCAACAGCATTCCAAAATTTATGATGAAAATTTTGATGGGAATTTCAACCCAATGAGGGGAATTTCTTATATGAAAATAGGAATATCAAATAGAATAAGAAAAAAATTTTCCAAAGATTAATATTATATGAAGACTCGCCAGAGAAATATAAGTAGGATATTATTAAAATAAGAAATTTATTTCCATTTTTTTCAAATTATATTCAAAATTTAACAAAATGCAAACAAATTTGAGGGGATTTGATATGGTTCAATTTTATGATTTAAAGAGTTTGTAAGTAGGCAGGATATAAAAAATAAGATGTTTGTTACTATGGAAAGGAATTGAGAGTTAGAAATAAATAAAATTGTGAAAAGTCACGAAATTTTTCTTTCTAGAATCCACCCTGAAAAAGAGTCAAATAATTCATTACAAATTAGCTAAAAAGAATGTTTGGATCGTGTAATTTCGAAATCAATAGAATTTAAAATAATTATAATAGAAATACACGAAATCATAACAATATATATATATTGATATGGTTCAATTTTATGATTTTAAGAGTTTGTAAGTAGGCAGGATATAAAAAAATAAGATGTTGTTACTATGGAAAGGAATTGTCAGTCAGAAATTAATAAAATAGTGAAAAGTCACGAAATTTTTTACTAGAATCCACCCTGAAAAAATCTCATAATTCAATAAAAATTAATATAAGAAATTGTATGGGTCGTGTAGTTTCTCATACTAATTAAAATTCATATAAATCGAAATAGAATTACACGATTCCATAACAATATATATTCTTTCGAATTGGGAGCTAACAAAATACAATACATGAAACAAAAAAGTCCCTAGCTGAGGTTGGTGCAAAACGGGGTACCATACTATTCTGTCGTATGATACCAGAGCACAGGGAAAAACCTCAGTAGAAAAAACCCTGCCTCGCTGTTTTTACAAAATTGAAACTTAAAACTATTCGAATAAATACCTTCAATATTCAGATACAAAATACGTTATTCTTGCTCTTGGACCAGGAGGGTGTTTTAAACCAGGTCTCGCGTTCCAAGTGATGATTTTCGAATCTTCTGTTCTTCTAAGACCGCTACAGGACCCTACTGAAGGGTAATCATCTCCCATAGATTTAAATAGTGGTATTTCATCCTAAATATCGAATTTAATTTCGGAATAATGATAAAAAACTTGTGACAAACTTATGTCAAAATGACATACATAAGGTAGTGATCAGCTTGAATCATTTGCTGCTAAGGGCGCTAGACGACTAATAGGCTTGGACCACATTATAAGGGCAAAGGGCTGTACCACAATTTTTCCCTGGATTTTTGCTCTGAACTATAACCTTGCCTGAAGCTCAACTTTGGACTGAAATACAATCATTGGCTGAAGCTGAGTAATTTTTGGCTGATACATTTGGCTGTACCTATATTTGCTTGGAACTTAACTAATGGCATAGAGCTGGAAGTATACCTGACGTCTATCAAAACCAAGATTTGAAAGCATATCCCGTTACAGAGAACATCTGGCACTACAGAAGACAAGATAGTGCATTGGAGGCGGAGCCACTATTTGAACCTTTCTCTTATAGTCTAAGAGCCCGTGAACACCAAACCTTCGTTATTTTATAAAAGCTGCAAATTTGTCTATGCATGCTCCCAACACAGGTAAGAACGATGGACCATTATGAAGTTTGGGTAACCCTGGCTTTGGCAGGTAAACGGTATTAAAGGGGTGTAAAATACTGATCTAGTTTCGTCATTTCATAAAGTGTGATTTTTTGATATAACCTTCAGAAAATCATTAAAATTCAGGTCATTAATTGCCAGCCACTTACTATAGTGGCAACCCCTTGCCAGACACCCTTAATGTTCATTAAATTATATGTAATTCTACTTACGTTATAGTATAAAAGCTGATTTTTATATATAATACTTGGGTAATAATTAGATAATGTTTTCTCATTAGACAGACATTTTTGATAGTGCCAACCCTTTGACAGACAAGCTTGTAGTTTAGCTGCAGGTGCGAGCGCGAGACAGTATACAGGGTGATTTTTTTAAGTGTTTCATTAGACGTTTTCGAGGAAGGAATTGTAATACAGATTCAAGATTTTGGATTTTCGTTTTAGAGTACATGAACTTTAATTGTAAAATATTTTCAAGAGGAATCTACTTCCGGTTTCACCGGAAACGAATGTAACTTCGTTATTTCAAATGCAACACCCTGTATATTTATACATATTCGAATTCTTCGTTCAATTCTACACTGATTTGATGTATGATATGTGCAACCACTCACCACTCAAGCGGTTCTTGAATTATAGCCTGATTATCAAATTTTTTGAAAAAAAGGTTGTCACAAATTAGTGTCTATATCTTCAAAATCCCTCATTACAAGAATTTCTTTTTGCGAAAGTGGAACAAAAGAAAGTACGCTGATGCTGTTTCTTGTATAACTTATGAGGAAATATTATACAGGGTGTCTGAAAAAGGGCCCCAAAGTGAGTCTCAATAAAACTATGAAATCTCACTTTTTTCAAATGGCAATCCTATAATTTTGTAATTCCAATCGATTGCTCGTCAAAAATCAGTTATGGTGTCCCGAACATTTCATGCCTCTAAAATCAGTAATTTTGCCGTTATTCAATAAAATTCGAATTTCACGATTAAAGACAGGTTTCGCACAGTTTGTAAGCTTGCATTTTTGAAGTAGGCTATGTTAGGAACTGTCATTCTTACTTTTTCTTATAACAGATCAAGCACTAAGCAAAACAAGCAATAATAATTTCACTGGAATGATATATCAAAGGTATGTTCTTTATTCGCGGCAAATGTAACAAATTCCTAGAAAAGGTAATTAGAAATTCAACGAACGAAATTCACATTTACTGACTTTAACGAAATCAAAGTTCAGGAGGTATCAAAATAATTTTCTCCGTACTGGAAGCCTTAATCCTAAACGGACTCGAGTGAATACAGTAATAGATAATGAATGATCTCTTAGTTTAAAACTATCACAAAAATTTTATTCACAACAGTAAACTAATACTACAATAACAATGTGGATTTCTTTCATTAAAAGTTCTGACTGTCCCTTCTAATATTTTGTTACATTCACCATAAATGAAGAACATATTCAATACATCACTGTTACTGTAATTCATATTTTGCATAGTGCCCGATTAATCAAAAAAGTATAAATGACAGTTCTCTAAAATGCATTATAAATCAACAGACATAGCCTTCTTGAAAACTTCTATCCTAATAAATCTATGGTTAGACTAAGAAACCTTGATTCAATCCTGAAATTCGAATTTTATTCAACAACGGCAAAACTACTGATTTTAGAGGCATGAAATGTTCGGGACACCCTAACTGGTTTTTGACGGTCCATCGATTGGAATTACAAAATTATAGGGTTGCCATTTGAAAAAAGTGAGATTTTATAGTTTTATTGAGGCTCACTTTGGGGCCCTTTTTCAGACACCCTGTATAATATTTCCCCATAAGTTATACAAGAAACAGTATCAGTGTACTTTCTTTTATTCCACTTTCGCCAAAAAAAATTCTTGTGATGAGGGATTTTGAAGATATAGACACTAATTTGTGACAACCTTTTTTTCAAAAAATTTGATAATCAGGCTATAATTCAAGAACCGCTTGAGTGGTTGCACATATCATACATCAAATCAGTGTAGAATTGAAGGAAGAATTCGAATATTTATAAATATACAGGGTGTTGCATTTGAAATAACGAAGTTACATTCGTTTCCGGTGAAACCGGAAGTAGATTCCTCTTGAAAATATTTTACAATTAAAGTTCATGTACACTAAAACGAAAATCCAAAATCTTGAATCTGTATTACAATTCCTTCCTCGAAAACGTCTAATGAAACACTTAAAAAAATCACCCTGTATATGAGTGAGTGCGAGTAAGACGACATGATTATAATGACTTATGCAAATAAATTTTTTGGTACAGATTTATATAACTTATCATTTAAGTGAATCTCAAAAACATCTGAAGAAAAGACATTCGAAGCAACAACTGATATTGAAGCGTTGCACTCAAAGCTAATATGGGAGTGCCAAAGAAAACTCAATGAAGTAGGCAAGAACAACAAAGTGTGGGTTCCAGGTCACTAGGGCATCAAAGTAAATGAAGAGGCTAATACACTAGCCAAAAAGTGGCCCAGAGCCTTTCTGTTGCATAGGCAAATGAACCAATAAGAAACAGTTCCTGGAAAAGAATAAACCGATAGGGAAGCACTCTGGAGCAGTTTTCCGGAAATGGATCATTCCAAGAAGTTTCTTCGAAACTTCAAAACTGCATGGTCCAAGAAGTAGTTGGATCTCAGTAAGAATAGGTTACGCCTCCTCGCTGGCTCCGTAACAGGACATTGTCTCCTTGGAAAGCATATGATGTGAATTGACCTAGCAGAGAGAGACCAGTATAGATTCTTTGGCGAGGAAGAGAAACTCCGGTTCACTTACAGTTACAGACCTTCTCGGTAATGTAATCCTGCGCGAAAAATGTCTTGGACAATAGAATTGTGGGAGAAGCGCAAATCTAGTAGCCTGGAGAGAAAGCTGTAAAGTAACAGTTGCGAAAAAACAATAGATCTCATAATCGCAGTGTAATGCAACCCTCCTAATATATTGATGAATTGAGTAGCAAGCTCTCAACAGCGATCTTAATGAATAAGAGAATTAAACAGATTTCAAGCATAGAGACTGCCAGCTTGGCTTATTTCTCGGCCTTCACTCTCGTATGATTTATGGCATAATAATTTGGGGGCATGGTACTGCCATGGAAAAGGTGCTCCTGAAACAGAAAAGAGCTATCATAGCTCTGTATGGGATGAGCCATACTGAAAGCTGCAGACCCGTCTTCAAAACGGAAAGGATAATGACTGTGACATCTTAACTTCATTATCACGTGTCTGAAATATGTCCACCAGAACAAAATGAAATTCCCTTCCAACTCAGATTTTCACAGCTACAACACTAGACATAAACATCACTTTAGTATCCCATATTCAAGAATAAATAAGGCACAGCAAAGTCCCAACTCGGTCTTTCTCAAGCTCCATAATAAACTAACCGAAACCATCAAACAGCTCAGTGAACACAAATTCAACAGGAAGGTCAAGGATCTTCTGCTGCAGGAAAGAATATATAAACTTGAAGAATTCTTGAACTTGCAACTTTAACTGTGCCCCATGAATTGTATTATTGTACCTATATTGTATTTATTGTTGTTTTTATTATTGTACTTATGATCATATTTATTATTGTAGTGTTATAGTTTATCTTGTACCTAACTCTTACATCTGACAAACCGTGAGGGGAAATATTTATGATGTACATTCTTTTAGTGCATCTATAAATAAAAAAATCAAAAAATAAAACTCAGATCATTGAGAAAGAAACTTCCGAAATTTATTTCCTGGAAAACCTTAAATTTACTGGACTATTAATGAATCTTAAATTTTGGAGTGATTAAATTGGTCATACAAGCTGGGGCCCTACAACAAGTGGAAGAAGAAAAGTTACTTTATATCTCAAACTACTCTCTATCCGAAGCATAACTTACCCTTTCAAGATTTTTCGGCATTCTAATAGGCTGAATAGAATCGGTGAAGTTGAGAGGCTCGCTCAGCTGCATCAACCCCATATCGTATTCAGTTTCTTCGTGGCCCAAGAAGTGCAGCACCTTTGCTCTGTTGGCCTGGAAGGGAGCGCTAAGATCATCAGCTCCGGCCAAAACAGAGTACGCGTTCAAATTGTTATCCAAACAGTGTCCGCTGGTCAATATGAATCTCCTTGTCAAGATGATACCATTGCATTTATGTTGATTCTGTTCTTGGATGGAGACTACATAAGGATGTTTCTCGATCTGAATCAAGGTTCTTCTTGGTTTCGACTTAACCCCATCTATAAATATGGTTGTTTTAGTTTTAAGTCGATTGCTACTTCGTAGATGAATTTACTGAGTGGGGGCTAAAACTACACTCACCGGCAAAATAATCTATCTACTCAAAAATCTATGAAGTTTGTAAATTCATAAATATGTTATTTCAAGTCCGAATCGATTGAATTCCTTTTTCAATTGTAGGTATTTTCATCCTTAATCAATCCCCAGTTTTGAATTTCACGAAGACCTTTTTTACCTTAACTTCAGAACCAGCCCTGGTGTGTTCCAGTAATTCCACCGTGTGATTTTTCATTTCATCATCAAGACACATCTTCTCTTATAGTACGAGAGCTAGCAACGTCAAAAAAACAAGAATTTCAGGAATGCCAGTTTTTAGATATGCTATCTCTCTCACTCTCCCGGACGTCATACGGGCCATCTGGCTGGCGGTAGTGGTTGCGTTCATTAGTGCGCATCGTACTTGTACAGGTAAAATATCAATTTTTCAAATAATTTCAGAAATGTTTTTTTCTTTTTATTATTTTTATTGAAATTTTTGCAACATAAATTTATTATTGCCAGATATTTTTATTGTTGTTTAAACTGTGCCAGACACTAATTTTGAATAAAAAAATTTTTTTTTTCGAATTATTTCAGTATGGCTGAAATTTTAATATGATGATACTCAAATATCTAAAAACCCAAAACTAATTTGCCAGACAGTAATTCGATTGTTAAACCTTCAGCCAGACCGATCTAAAAGTGATAAGTGATGTGGTATCATTTTGCTTGGTCTAGAAATAGTTGTCGAATAAATTACATAGAAAGGATTGAAAACTATTGAATTAATATGCGGATTAATATGGTATCAAAATAATAATTTATTGTTGTATAAAAATAAGATGAGGATCAATCTAAGTATGAAAAAAGAACAAAAATTGGATAGTTATATGAAAATTGAAGTGAGATTTTTCAATCCATAATTGTATCACCAAAATTGAGGCATTTTGATAATCATTATCTTATTCACTGCTGTCATTTGAGGAGTGTGAAGTTTGTTGTTTGCCTTTTGCTTGCTTGAGATCTCGTATGACATTTGAATTTGTTTCTATATTTACCACACTATCGAGCTCAATAATTGCATTAGTCTCAATTTCTTGGATGATAACTTCTGTATCTGAATTTTTATACGTAGTATCTGGCAGGGTTTTGCCAACATCTACTGGAGTATTAGCCCGGGAGCCAGTGAAAGTTTTTGGTGACCAATTTTAACTCTGGCAATAATTTGTATATAGCTCAATTTGTATTTGTCTTATAGCATATAGTGACCGTCAGCTGGCGCACCAGTGGTGGGTTTGCGGACAGGAACAACGAAAACACGAAAAAAATTTTGAGTTTCAGTCATTTTAACCCTGCTGAAATTTACAGAGATGGTAGTTTGTATAATTATTCGAATAAAAAAATCATGGAAACTTGTAAAAAAAATTTGAGTTTCAGTCATTTGACCCTTCTGAAATTTACAGATATTTGATATCGGAGTTGAGCTAGATGTGCTGGGAAGATCTACTGTTGACAAGAAATTAATTTCCGATAAATTTCGATATTTTGCCATTAGAACTGTAAAACTGCTGTAACAATTTCTGTGATATCCATAGGTGTCATTAACTTGCTCTGGTAACTGTGTACTATCATATTTAAGTTTAAAATTTATACGTATTTGTGAAACTTTTTTACACTTTTTTTAATTTATCTTCTACAGAAGTTATTATTTTTTCATTTCTGTCTTTACAAAATACATTTTAATTTTTTACTCGCCATTGTAAGACAATTTTGTTAAAAAAACATTAAAAACAACGGCAACGAATAAACCAATGTGACTGAACTGACGCCATCGTGAATACAAACAGCTGCTGTCGTTTATCTCGCTTGCGTAAATAACACGAGATTGTCTATATAATATACTCTTCGAACATGCCCAATCACTTATCACTTTTAGATCGGTCTGGTTGAAGGTTTAACAATCGAATTACTGTCTGGCAAATTAGTTTTGGGTTTTCAGATATTTAAGCAACATCATATTAAAATTTCAGCCATACTGAAATAACTCGAAAAAAAAAATTTTTTTATTCAAAATTAGTGTCTCGCACAGTTTTAACAACAATAAAAATATCTGGCAATAATAAATTCATGTTGCAAAAATTTTAATAAAAATAATAAAAGAAAAAAAACCTTTCTGAAATTATTTGAAAAATTTATATTTTACCTGTACATTTACGATGCGCACTAATGAACGCAACCACTACCGCCAGCCAGATAGCACGTATGACGTCCGGAAGAGTGAGAGAGATAGCATATCTAAAAACTGGCCTTCCTGAAATTCTCCCTCAAAAACGTTGCTAGCTCTTAGACTATTACGCCAAGCAACAGAGCTACAAATGATTAGTTTTTTGACAAAAATACTACCTGGACGCCACCTATGCCATTCCGTGCAGGACAGTCCGTAGTTTATTCCCACCATGTTTTAAACACGAAAATGCCATTTTTTTATTTGTTATTAACAGAAAACAACAAAATACGCGTTCTTTTTAGTTTTTTCGTTGCAAAATGGAAACTATTGATGCAGTGATAACGTTGCAATGGGATGAATTGTAGAGAATTACATTGTGAAGAGAATGATGGGTCGAACGATCCGATCGAATAACTAAAACTGGAGAAAAGTGGAAAAACCGGGAAATTGCGTGTTTTTATTTTAACTCATAACTCTGCCATTTTACAATATTAAGAACTGAAACTTCACACGATAGTAGCTATTGACGTGCAATTCATGTGTGTCAAAATTGGATTCGGTCGGATAAATAGTTTTCACATAATTCCCATTTGAATTTTTTTTGGACATATTTTCGCGGAGAGCTGGATGCGTTTGAGGTCGTCCGATTGAAATTAAAAAAATTGATTTGGAAAGAAGACGTGATCAGTAACAAAACGTCTATTCTGATTTTTCAATTAAACGCGTTTAAGTGTGTTAAAAACTAGTGAGAGAACATGAGGGAAAACGGCCGGCCGAGCGAGAGCGGTCGAGTGGAGAGGAAATAAGCGAATCGAGGGGAAACGTATTTGTGTACAAAATTTGGTGCGCTGTCCGCGCAACAATTCTTAAACTCGGCGACCGTTGGCTTCCGCGGCGTTTCCCCTCGATTCGCTCATTCCCTCACCACTCGACCACTCTCGCTTGGTCGGTCGTTTTCCCTCATGTTCTCACTAGTTTTTAACACACTTAAACGCGTTTTATTGAAAAATCAGAATAGACGTTTTGTTACTGATCACGTCTTCTTTCCAAATCAATTTTTTTAATTTCAATCGGACGACCTCAAACGCATCCAGCTCTCCGCGAAAATATGTCAAAAAAAAATTCAAATGGGAATTATGTGAAAACTATTTATTCGACCGAATCCAATTTTGGCACACATGAATTGCACGTCAATAGCTACTATCGTGTGAAGTTTCAGTTCTTAATATTGCAAAATGGCAGAGTTATGAGTTAAAAGAAAAAACACGCAATTTTCCGTTTTTTTCCGCTTTTCTCCAGTTTTGATTATTCGATCGGATCGTTTGACCCATCATTCTCTTCACAATGTAATTCTCTACAATTCATCCCATTGCAACGTTATCACTGCATCAATAGTTTCCATTTTGCAACGAAAAAACTAAAAAGAACGCGTATTTTTGTTGTTTTTTGTTAATAACAAATGAAAAAATGGCATTTTCGTGTTTAAAACATGGTGGGAATAAACTACGGACTGTCCTGCTCGGAATGGCACAGGTGGCTTCCAGGTAGTATTTTTGTCAAGGAAATATCTCTATTGCTTGGCCTATCTTGACAATTTAATTCTTCATTGATAACAATAGCTCAATTTTTATTAAAGATACAGAGTTTTCAGAGCAACATTTAACTCCACAATTTTGCTATGGCTATGAAAGTACTTTCACAGATTCAACCGTAAATCTGAACGTTATAAAAATAAACTGAAAACTGAGTGAAAAGATTTGAACCCAATTGAACATGTTTGGATGCTCTTGGGAAAAAAATTCAATCTCACGACCAACTTCAGAAAATTTGCAGCAGCTCAGTGATGCTCTAATTGATTCAAAATCTTAATGAGGACATGCCGAGACAAATTGCACCTGTTATCTCGGCGGAAAACACGTTGTGTTTTCGACTTATTTTTCAGTTTATTTTCATTAGGTCAGAATTCTATGTTGAATTTGAGTACGTACTGTTGTAGACCTAACAAAATTCAAAGTTTTACTGAACCTCTGTATATTAAACAAAAATTGAGGTTTTGTTATAAATGAAGAATCAAATTGTCAAGAAAATATGTGTCTTGATGATGAAATAAGAAATCACACGGTAAGGTTAAAAACAGTTTCACAAATGAATTCTTCCATAGTATGTTCTTTCGAGATCAAGAAATGTAAAATAAAAATAAAACACACTATTATTGTTTATTAAAATCTTCGGCTATCGATTTCGGAATTATTCCATCATCAGGCCAGCTGAAAGTATACAAATGTAGAACATGTATTTATTTAGGTGAGAGTATGCAACTTACTGTCTTGAATTAAAATGAACAGAAACTGTTTAAAAACATTAAAAATATTAAAAGTGGCTCTCCTCTGTCAGAATTGTTAAAATTTTCTGAATTTTAGTCAACCTTTATTATCCATATATCTTTCTTGTGGGAATGTCAACTGAATCTGGAACTATGGGATATGTGCGAAATGTGTTATCTAATATGTTATTATCGGTGGTCTATTAATTGGTGGCGGGAATTTTTGAATTTTATTTATTGTTGTTTTTTAAGAATCTATGAGTTTAAA
Source organism: Propylea japonica (assembly GCA_013421045.1). NCBI lineage: Eukaryota > Metazoa > Arthropoda > Insecta > Coleoptera > Coccinellidae > Propylea > Propylea japonica. Next base: position 55,306,696 of record CM024243.1, read on the forward strand.
AATACTTCTTCTGTCGAATTCTATATTATCATTTAGTAAAAATTGGTTGTTTTTATTTTTTTAAATTTCTAGTTGTTCGAGTAATATTATTTATTTTTATTTTTTATTATTTAATTTAAAAAAATAAAAACAACCAATTTTTACTAAATGATAATATGGAATTCGACAGAAGAAGTATTTTTAAACTCATAGATTCTTAAAAAACAACAATAAATAAAATTCAAAAAATTCCCGCCACCAATAGACCACCGATAATAACATATTAGATATCACATTTCGCACATATCCTATAGTTCCAGATTCAGTTGACATTCCCACAAGAAAGATATATCGATAATAAAGGTTGACTAAAATTCAGAAAATTTTAACAATTCTGACAGAGGAGAGTCACTTTCAATATTTTTAATGTTTTTAAACAGTTTCTGTTCATTTTAATTCAAGACAGTAAGTTGCATACTCTCACCTAAATAAATACATGTTCTACATTTTTATACTTTCAGCTGGCCTGATGATGGAATAATTCCGAAATCGATAGCCGAAGATTTTAATATTTTTAATAAACAATAATAGTGTGTTTTATTTTTATTTTACATTTCTTGATGAGTTAAAAAACAGATTTTGTTTGTCCCTGTATAAAATGACGTACGCCAGTCTTCTTGAAATTTAAAACTGGTGATTGACTGAGAATGAATATATCTACAATTGAAAAAATTCCATTGATTCGGACTTGAAATAACATTTTTATGAATTAACAAACTTCATCAATTTTTTGAGTGGATCGATTATTTGGCCGATGAGTGTAAAGAGCTACTTCTATTGCTGAACTATCATTCCTTCAATTCAGATTTAAATGGTGTTTTGAAATTCGCGGTTTTTTGAGCGCTCATTTTATTCCCGTAAAATTTGAAGTATTTTTGAACGTTCGTTCTACTACTTTTTCCAGCCAAATCCTACAGGATGTTCCATAAAATATGGACATCAAAAATTTTTGTTCCTCAATATCTCGACTAAACCAAACCAATCAAAATAAAATTTTGCGGTCACCTGCAAGATGCTCATAATAATTATAAAAAATTTTGTGGACATAGGTAGTGTTAACAGAACCACAGACAATTCAATCGGAATATTGAAAAGAAAAAACATCATATTTCGATAAAAAGATATCCGCTTTGAGTAAAATCTATTTTCTGAATGAACTTTGATAAACTGAATTTTCATGCAAAATTGTATGGTCATAGTGTCAACATAACCACAAAAAATTCAATTGGAATATTGAGGAGAAGAATTTTTATATTTTCAAAACGGGATATGCGATTCGAGTGAAATTCATTTTGCGAATGAAAATTGATATAAGTACTACTGATTGTTCATGAAATGAGGATCGCAGCATAAAAACCATAGAATTTAATTTTTTTAATTATCAAGTCCTTACATATTTCGGTTTTTCAATTATTTTCAAAATGTTATCCCGATCGTATTGAGATTTTGCATTTATGTACAATCAATCTAAATTCTTATACAGAATTTTGAGGTAATAGCTAATAGCCTCATTGCTCCACCAATGAACGAGCACTCAAAAACACCTGCTCGAGACATTTTTACATTTTGTTCAATATAAAATTTTAATATTACAAACGTTTAAATTAGGAAAACGATAGGTTGAAATGTATGGAAATCTTGAAGGCACTTACAATAAAGGGCAGATATTAAAAATATTATTCTCCACCAAGTGTGCATTTCTCTTATTCACTCACTTCAGCTCTCTTCAACTCGAAAGAGAAGAGAAAACTACTTCAAAAAAAGAAAATTGGGATTATATACCATGCATTTTATTTATCGGTAATCAGAAGGTAAATGTAGTGAAAATAATTCAAATAGTTATTAAAATCATAATAATGATAATAATTTTTTTTCTGATTGAATAAATATTGTGCAATATCGCAATATAAAACTCAAAACTCAAAGTGTGTTTTGAGCATTACCGCGAATTGAATACTATACTATTATCCACGACTTCTTCAGTAAAATTCGAATTAATATGCATTTAAAAAATTTTGAACAGTTGTCAAAAGCGTTGACAACATTTCGTCCAACCGTCAAACCTCTGTACTCTGTAGTCGGGAATCAAATCAGAGTCTCTAACTAATCAAATCAAGTACTTTCGCAACTTCAAAAATTTACGTTTTCCAAAAATAAATCTGGAATAAATCGCTAGAACGTTATCTTGATGGCTGAAATATATTTCCGGATCGATCCTAACTATTCTATTCTATTTTTTTTGTGAACAATTTCATTTTCCTAGGTATTTTTATTAGCGGGAGTTATCGGCGGGTGTTATTATAACACTCGCTTTTCGGTTCATAGACATGTCTATGGTTGTGTTCTAGCTACTATTACAGATAGAAATTAGTTTATAGGAGTGGATAAAATACTATTATTCATGTTTAGATGTAGACCGTTATTTATACACCAATTTGTGACGTCTTTCATAATAATATTAGCGTTGCTTACTAAAGTTTGGGTGTTTTTAGCCGTTGTAATGATGTTAGTGTCATTTGCATATAGTGTAATGACATGTTCACCTACACTGCGCAAAAAAATTAACGCACATTAGAGAAATCTCAAATTTATTCTGCAACTGAAGTTGTTCTCAATGATACTTATTTTTATCAGAATTATGCATGCATATGTTATCCACTTTCGAAGTTTTTCTTCAATACAGATGTTTTTCCCAGCAGAAATAAAAAAGATGAGATTATCAGATTTTGAATGTATTGGCTCCATTCTGAATATATCAGTTGTACTCGATCAATTCTAGAGATCAATAGTTTTTCTTTCGTTTGATTTTCTACACTCGATCGCTATGCAACACGAAACACGCAATTTGACCCAAGAGGAATGTGCCCACAAAGGGTGGACATACACAAGAATTGCAGAAAGGTTTGGAGTTTCCCATACAAGTAGACCACGGGTAACAATTGCCATTCAAGAACGTTACTTGAGAGCTTCTTCGTTGATACAACGGTTTGCAACCGCTCGCCTCCTTCGAAATCAGCTTGAGCAAACTCATGGGGTACAAATTAGCACTCAGACAATAAGAAATCGCCTCAGAGAATATGATTTAAGGCCTCGTGCCGCGGCCAGCTCTTACCCCAGCCCACCGAAGAGAGCGTTTGGAATTTGCGAGACAGCATATCCTTTGGGAAGAGGCTGATTGGGAAAGAGTTCTCTTCACAGATGAGTCTAGATTCTGCCTCTACCATTGTGATCGACGTTCCCTTGTAGACAGACATGCACATGAAAGATATGTTCAGTGCAATTTCCTGAATACTATTGGTTTTGGGGGAGGATCGATTATGGTATGGGGTGGAATATCTTTCACTGCTCGCACAGACCTAGTGGTCGTTGATAATGGAGCTATGAATACTGATAGGTATATAAGGAACATTCTTGAAGAGCATGTAGTGCTATTTGCCCCATACATTGGTGAACATTTCATTTTCATGGACGATAATGCCAGACCCCATCGTGCGCGCATCGTTCAGGAGTACCTTAAAGAGGTTGAAGTCTCTCGAATGGAATGGCCAGCAAGAAGTTCAGATCTCAATCCGATTGAGCAGGTTTGGGAAAACCTCAATAGGAGGCTGAGAAGTTCAGAAAATCATCCAGCTACTCTTAATGACTTAGGAATTCAACTCAGAGAAATCTGGGAACGATTATTATGGATCAGAACATTTTAAGATCACTCATTTTGAGTATGAACCGTCGTTACCGAGCTGTAATTAACGCAAGGGTTGGAAATACCAAGTATTAAATCACTTATCAGCATTCCAGTAGGTATCTCGAAAATTGTTTATTTCTCGTCTTTCACATAAGATTCGGTGAAATTCTGAATTTTTCTTCCATTTAAAGTGTCTTGTTTCGTTCAAAACCTTTCCGAGAGAACATTTTTTCTTCCTCTGATATACATGTAAGATCATCTGTTTCAATTACTACCTTTTGAACTCCAGATTCAAAGTAACTTTCAATTAATTTAAGTTGGTATAATTTCTAGTGTGTCCTTCCATGTTAAATGTTATTTTTGAGTATCTATGTTAAAGAAGTAGAGAATTAATTTTTCAGTTCCAGTTTATTTTCTGATTGTCTATAGCTTTGCTTGGATTTATTGATTTCTATAAAATCTTTTTCATAACTTCTGGTGTGCCCTCGCATGTCCAATGTTATCTTTGAGTACCTATATTAAAGAAGTACAAAAGGCTTTAGCCTTTAGCTTTAACGCAGAAAGAGCTGCATACAAAGTTATGAAGAAGTTGTTTCACACTATATTCTCGGCTCATGGAACCACACATTTCACACTGAGCCAAATTCTTTTCCCTGTCCATAATTTTTAGGAATAGAATTTATGAAATTACTAAAAAAAGAGTGGAAGACTTATTTCTGCCTTTCTCAAATACACAATTGAACTGCAGTGCGCATGCGGTGACTCTACTACCCTGCTATCGTGTAAGGTTACGATGGATCAACCTGAGTCAGTGATCGAGTTAATAGCACCGTATTTTTCGAACACGGGTTCGATGTTCGAGTTGGGTAAACGAACGCGAAGGTTAGGAATCGAGTTAACCCGAGTAAGTATCCGAAAACGCCTTCAGTGCTGATTCACAATGGACGTAACAATAACGAACACGTAAACGTACTTTGTCCGTAAACGTAAATGTGTTCAGAATGGACTTTGGGCCTTTATACCTTTATAATAAGTGTTCTATGAATTTTTTGACAATTGATTACTGTGAAGTGTTGTCATTAATTAAAAATGTATGAAGTATTAAATCTGTTTTTATTGAGACGATGTTGGAAAAAAAAGGAATTGAAGAGCAACATTCTAAAAGAAGAAAAAACGACGTTGGTGAGTTATGCTGGATTCACAATGGACGTAACCATAAAACTCCCGGAACGTAAACGAAAAACGCAAAGTTGAACCAAAGCAAATCATATGGAACTGTTCACAATAGGCTCTGTAATTTTAACGTTTACGTTGAGCTTATGGCAGTCCGTAATTCTAACGTTAATTATAGAAATTTGTTCACATTCTGTGATTTGTAGGTCTAACTCACCAACGTCGTTTTTTTCTTCTTTTAGAATTTTTCCCTTCAATTTCTTTTTTTTCAAACATCGTCTCAATAAAAACAGACTTAATACTTCATACATTTTAAATTAATGACAACACTTCACAGTAATCAATTGTCAAAAAATTCATAGAACACTTATTATAAAGGTACAGAAACATCTTCTCACTCAACAAAAACGTCTATAATTTGCGGCTGCGCCCAAAGTTCATTCTGAACACATTTACGTTTACGGACAAAGTACGTTTACGTGTTCGTTATGGTTACGTCCATTGTGAATCAGCACTTACGGACTACCATAAGCTCAACGTAAACGTAAAAATTACAGAGCCTATTGTGAACAGTTCCATATGATTTGCATTGGTTCAACTTTGCGTTTTTCGTTTACGTTTCGGGAGTTTTATGGTTACGTCCATTGTGAATCCAGCATTACTGTTTGCCTAGAAATTTGGGTATTTCGAGCAATAAGGAGCACATTCTGCAACATTCGGGGTGAACAATTACGGTTTTTTTGTTCCCTTTGTATTCGAGAAAAACGACGTTTTAAGATTAGCTAGTATAATGATAGTACTCACCTGAAGAAGTCAATAATTTGACGCAACAATTCTTGTGTGAACAAATAAATTTTAGCGGAAATTCAGTGTTTTACTCCTATCAATTTCTGTCAAGTAAGGACCCAAATAATCAAGGATTTAAACCCAAATATAGATTTATTTGAAACTACAGCAAGTTACATATCAAATGATATTATATTCGAGGTTCTTCAGTTGCTTCAATTGCGCTCAATTCAGAAAAATCGAATATATTCGATTTGAGATACTTCACGAATAGTGGTACGGCAGTCATCACTCCTGTTTCACCATCTTTTTTCGAGAGAACTCCATATACGACTCCATTTCTGACGTATGGTGTTCCAAGTGTAAACTAAAAGAAATATCAGGTCACATAAAGTGTATTCATTTTAATCAGACGAAAAAGAATTATAGTATTCTGTGTCACTCGTGAAAATATTTTGGTTTAAAAGCAGAGAATAATATCAATCGATACCGGCGCTCAAAGAGTAACTTGCTTCAAGCCATCAACCACAGTAACATTAGCTATGGGTTTGTAACCCAAAAATACTGCGATGGATGTACGTCATGATTGTGAGACCTATAATCACATATGGGGCAGTAGCCTGGTTTGCCAAGGCAAGTCAGGTAAGTACGAGGAAAAGGCTAGATAAAGTACAGAGGCTTGCCTGCGTCTACATCACTGGATCTATGAGAACGTGCCCAACTAGGGCACTTGAGGTCATTACGGGTCTCACACCTCTACATCTAGTGATTGATAGGGTAGCCCATGAGACTATCTTCAGAATATCTGAGGAAGGTACAGGTAATGAGAGAACAAAGAATCAGAGAGTCTGGTCCTCTCTGAACAATTACATCTCATTAGCGAACATCCCTAGTGATGTAATGATCAAGAAAGCAAGCACTGAAAAAAACTTCAGGACAAGTAAAATAGAGGAATGGGAAGGAAATATACCGATTATAACCTCCAAGAAAATACCGTAATTTAGTATACAGATGGTTCCGAAACCTCTACAGGAGCTGGCGCTGGAATAAACGGGCCAGGTACCAAGTGTGCACTGTCGCTAGAGTCCTGTATGAGCGTCTTCCAAGCGGAAATCTTAGCTATTGAAATATGTCTAGATATGAATCTGAAAAAAAACTATCAGAAGTGCGATATAGCTTTACACTCAGATAGTCAAGCTGCTATTAAAGCACCGAGCTCCTACGTCATCGACCCAAAGATGATCTGGGAGTGACGGAACAAACTCAATGAGGTAGGCAAGAAAAATAAGGTTTTTTTAACCTGGGTTTCCAGCCATGCGTGAATCGAAGGAAAAGAAGATGTCAATATACTTGCCAAAGAGGGCGCACGAATGTCACTCATTGGCCCAGAAGCCTTCTGTGGTATAGGTAAATGTACCTATAAAAAGGGTTTCTGTAGAAAGAGAAAGCCGAAAGGCCGAATCTCCCAGGGATGGATCATTCCACTGAGTTCCTTCAAAATTTTGGAACAGCAACATCCAAAAGATATCTGAATCGTGGTAAGAAACAATTACACCTCCTCACTGGCTTTCTTACAGGACACTGTCGCCTCTGGAAGCACCTGTTGAGGATGGCATTATGTGACACTCACTAGTGCAGGTTCTGTGGGGAGGAGGAAAAACCCCATTCACTTAGTCACGGAATGCTTTGGCATTGCGAGCCTAAGGATAGAATGCCTTGGGCAAGAAACTCATAGCAGTGAGGAATTAGCCTCGTTGAAGCCTTCACAGATATTGGATTTCGTCAGAGATCTGGAACTGGACGGCGAGCTGTGAAGGATGTGGTCAGAACAACTCTGTAAGGGTGCACAATAGACCCTGAGGTCGCAGTGGACTGTAACCTCTTTTCAAACTATAAACTATATACAGGGTGTCCGGCGAATAACTGTACATACTCTTACCAGAGATAGAGTTGCACTAGCTGACTAGTGATTGACTATAAAAAATTAATTTCTGGGTTTCCCTAGAAAACTACAGGGTGTTTTTCCAACTTCATGGAAATACTTAGACCATCATAAAATCCAAACTTATTGACGGATATTATTGAAACTTGGAAGGTTATTGGCACATGCTAAGGTCGAATCAGAAATACATCAATTATTTCATTATTCCAGGGCCGGACTCATTAAGCTTCATCTAAAGTGTTCAGGGTAAAAATAACACTTTGTATTTCGAATTACGAATAATTGATTCACTTTTTAGAAAGAAGCTAAATTATGCATTAATTTGTGGTATCGCTTAAAGTTGTCACATCAACAATTATTTTTTTATGAATTTTTGAATTTGGAAAAAATTCGAAAAATTGAATTTATTTACCTGAACAGGACTTACTCACCTTGTGGAGGTCGAAAATAAATAACAAATTTTCTTTAAAAAATCACTGAAGGTAAGGAAGACTATAATAATTTGTTGATATACTGGGTAGCCACCCTAGACGCGGATCTCATTGCGATGAAGTGAATGAAGGAATATTGCGAAAAAAAAATTGGCGAGATGTATATGGTATACATACAACACAATACAAGCATATTTCAAAATTATTCGTGTGTATACCGGGTGTTCGACAACAAAGATATAGATCAAAGTTACACTTCTTCCAATGAACACCCGGTATACATACGAATAATTTTGAAATATGCTTATGTATACCCTATACATGTCGCCAATAATTTTTTTTCGCAATATACCGTTATTCACTTCATCGCAATGAGATCCGCGTCTAGGGTGGCCACCCAGTATGTCAACAGATTATTAAAGTCGTTCTCACTTTCAGTGACTTTTTAAAGAAAATTTATTATTTATTTTCGACCTCCACAAGGTGACTAAGTCCTGTTTAGGTAAATAAATTCAATTTTTCGAACTTATTCCAAATTCAAAAATTCATAAAAAAATAATTGTTGATGTGACAACTTTAAGCGATACCACAAATTAATGCATAATTTAGCTTCTTTCTAAAAAGTGAATCAATTATTCGTAATTCGAAATACAAAGTATTATTTTTACCCTGAACACTTTAGATGAAGCTTAATGAGTCCGGCCCTGGAATAATGAAATAATTGATGTATTTCTGATTCGACCTTAGCATGTGCCAATAACCTCCCAAGTTTCAATAATATCCGTCAATAAGTTTGGATTTTATGATGGTCTAAGTATTTCCATGAAGTTGGAAAAACACCCTGTAGTTTTCTAGGGAAACCCAGAAATTAATTTTTTATAGTCAATCAGTAGTCAGCTAGTGCAACTCTATCTCTGGTAAGAGTATGTACAGTTATTCGCCGGACACCCTGTAGACATTAGCTTTTTAGAAAATAAATGTGTTTAGTGACAGTTATAAGTATTGTTTACAAGCGTTCGCAAGCATATTACCAAAAGTTAATGCAAAAAATTATAAGACTTGAGGAAAAGAAGGATTTGCTCTGTTTTTCCGAAAGCGGTGAATTTCCGAGCATTGTTTTTCTGACGCATTTTTCGCAATTCGTAAACTGCCAATACGAAAGAGTTTACCTGACAAACCGTTCATATGAGAATCTGAATCATCGGTTGGTTACCATGAACCAGCACCTGCCACAAATAATGATTTGGACCGCTGTAACCGCGGATGGGCGCTTCCCAATCGTTTTCGTCTTCAAAGATAATGCGACATATTATCCGGAATGTGTTAATGAGGCTGCTTTGAAGACGTGGGCAGACAAACATTTCGGTCACAGACCATATACGTTCTAACAAGACTCTGCACCGGCTCACAAAGCGCGAGTGAACCAAGAATGGATGAAAAAAACGTTTTGAACTTAATTTCGACCAAACGTGAATCCAATGGATTTTTCTGCCTGAGCCATTTTGGATAGCAAGATCCGAACTAAAAATTATACAAGCTTCGAGACGCTAAAGAAAGCTGTTGCCCGTTAGTGGGCTGAAATACCAGCAAAATACGTTCAGACAATTTGCTAATCGTTTGTTGTACCGTCTCAGGGCAATAGGCGCAGTGGACGGTGGTCATATCGAATCAAAGTGAATTAATTCTGACATTTTGATTATTTTCACATGTTCTTCATAAAAAACTAGAAACTCGCCCCAGCTTCGCTTGGGTAGAAATTTGGTTAACATTTTGAGATCAACGAAGAGCAGATGTAAAACATTTATTTTGCCTATAAAACTTTTTTGATTTTTTTCATTTCTTCTTCTCAATCAGCCCCTCAAAATCCACTACTGGATAAAAGCCTCTCTTATATAGATATGCATGCCCCTCTCTCACACTTCGCTACCTTCTCCTACCCGCCTAGTGCCTACCTCGAAGACGCATTTTGGTGCGATTTCATCTTGAACCTGCCATATCTTTTGATGTATTCATCATAATTGAATAATGTAAAAGGTAATTTCTTTTTGAATTAAATACGTGAACGACTTATTTAATTGGATAAGGATCAATAGCGTATTCATAAAAAAATACTCCCAAATAATGCATAATTTAGAGAAACATTTGGATACCTTTAAAAGGTAATACCGAGTAAACCTTGAAAAATAGATATATGGGGAATTTTTTATAGTACTATTGAAGAGGTACATTTCCGTCATACATTGTTTCCATGTACGTCTAACGATTTTTGCAGCGCACCTGAAAATAGCTGATCATGGCTGATTTTGGTACTCATATTTATTATCATTGAAGTTATAGTAGGTTCCCTTAATTTTCTCGGGTCAAAAGTATAGCCTATGTTACTCAGGGATAATGTAGCATTCTAACGGTGAAAGAATTCTTGAAATCGGTCTAGTAGCATATGAGTTAACTCGTATCAAACATACAAATCCACAAACCCACAAACATACAAATCTTTTCTCTTTATAATATTAGTATAGATAAACGAAAATCATTTTCCTAATCGAATTAATGGTCCTTTAAATAGGTTACACTTCGAGTGCTCCTGTATACAGGGTGTGTACTTTTAAAGTGGACAAACTCCAAAGGGTGATTATACAATTGATTCGCAACAAAAAATGTCATATAACACATGTTCGAAATGTTGACGGTTATTCGTCAATTTAACATTTCTTGATTTCACGAATAATTCCTAGTGATCATTATTCAGTTTTCCTTGTAGTGTCATCAAATTTGACCACATAATCAGAAAGGGCAATAAATTTGCTACTAGATGAGAGAGTCTGTGTGCAGAAAACACTCTTATTGCGGGCGTGGTAAAGAGAAGAATATCACGATTCTGAAGTTAACAAAATCAGTCCTACTTTTCCAATGGTTTTTTCGATTAAATATTATTAACTAGCGGACCCAACAGACGTTGTTCTGCATACACAAAAATTCATTCAATTCGATCCAGCCCTTTAGTTGCAGAATAGATTAATAAGTAAAAAATTGTTGTATGATATGTTAGTTCATACGTTATTTCTGATTGAAATTTCAAATTTCTCGATGTAACTTCACTTTTTGTCCAAATCTCAAAATCATTATAACCTATAAATATGTATTCTATGACTGCTTGATTGGTCGTAAGAAAAAGGAAAGCCTTTTATATTGTTCTGAAAAATTTTTTGGAAATATTTTTTGTATGAACCTTGCCCTAGCAATTATGAACACAACAAAAAAAGAATTATCCAATTTGGTGCAACCGTTTGAAAGATATTGCATTTTGACGGTAACCATAGATCCTGTTTTATTAATATAAGATTATGCAAACGCTTCTCTTCAGTAAAAAATACCTCATTCAGTGTACTTTCGAATGACATATCAACTTTTGTACTAGTAAGGCTCTGAAAAGGGAAGTATACCAGACAGCCATGCTAGGTCCAACCACAGACTCGAAAATTACAGAACAATTACAGAGCACTTTCTAGTGCTCTAGTACTAGAGCACTAGAAAGATAGGTATGCCAGACAGGCTGACTGGGTCCAATCATAGACTCGAAAATTACAGATGGTAATGTCAATTTCTCAGTTATTGTGCTCTATTGTTAGTTGCGTGCTTTTTTTGAAGAATAGTTGATAGAAAGTATTGATTTTTTTATTCAAAACAATAAAGTTGGAGACTAAACAGGTAAGCATAAGCATTTATTCGATTACAGATTTCATTTCATTCGAATTGTTCTGTAATTTTCGAGTCTTTGGTTGGACCCAGCATGGCTGTCTGGTATACTCCCCTTTTCAGAGCCTTACTAGTACTAGCTGCTCATTCTCCGCTATAATATTATGGCTTACATGACAACATTTTGACAACAAAAAAGTCTTAAAATTCCGATCCTATAAATTTGCTCTATTTTGAAGCTCTTGTGATTGAATCTCAGTATAATTTTATGGAAATCGTCAATTCATCTGTTATCTGAGACCAGACTCACATTTTGTAGTCGTTACCATAATTATTCAAGAGAGTGGGGGGCCATTGGATATTAAGGACTGATGTGGTCACTTTCACGAAATCAGGTGTGATTAATTTACGAGTAACTTACTTCATTCATGATACCACTTCCCATATCCTCCAGTAAAGCCATATCCTTCTCAAGACGCCACATGGACCTCCTGTTAGCACCTTCTTTTTTACCAGTTGGCCATTCGAAGGGATCCTGCTTGTCTTTGTCAACCCATTGTGGAGATGGTTCAGGTGATCTCTTGCTGACATCTTCGTCTGGAAGCGTCTCAGTGTCTGGTCCAGTGTATTGTGAGATGCAGAATTCCATTTCGCTGTCCTGATCGCACGCTGCTGACGTTTCGTTTTTGATCATTCTGAGAGCTCTTAGCCTGTCCTTGAATTTGCTGACGCGGTAGTTGCCGAAACCTACAAGGTATCCTTGGGATGGAACCTACGATTGAAAGACAGTTCGGTGTTAAATTAGGTAGGCTAGAAAAATAAGGTCTTTCTAATCTGTGTTCCCGGTTACTCGGGAATCAAAGGAAACGAAGAGGCCAAAAAGGGCGCACGAATGTCACTCATTGACCCAAAACCCTCCTGTGTTATCGGTAAATGTACCTTCAAGAAGGAGTTTCTGGAGAAGGAGAAAGCCAAGGAGGAAAAACTCTGGCCGAATCTTCCAGGAATGGATCATTCCACTAAGTTCCTTCAGAACTTTTAAACAACAAGATCCAAAAGATATCTGAATCTTGGTAAGAAACAATTACACCTCCTCACTAGCTTTCTTCAGGTCAAAGTCTCCTCAGGAAGCACCTGTTGAGGATGGAATTATCGGACACTGGCAAGTGTAGGTTCTGTGGGGAGGAGGAAAAAACCCCAATCACCTAGTCACGGAATGCTTTGGCATTGCGAGCCTAAGGAGAGCATGCCTTGAGTGAAAATCTTTTAAGAGTGAGGAACTAGCCTCGTTGAAGGTATTAGATTTCCTTAGATCTCTGGAATTATACGGCGAGCTGTGAAGGTTGTAAGATAAAGAAAAAATGACAAAAAAAATTCTTTGCCTTTAAGGAGGCTAACCTAACAAATTTTTGAAACATAGATAAATTGAAAATAGTAATCATCGAAATGAATACAATCTTCAATTTATAGGCTCACAGAACCTTCTTCATGCGGACTGGGATGATTTATTCAAGATATTGTCAATGAGGGAAGAGACAGACCGGTTTCGGCCTCATTAGGCCTCGTCAGTGTCCCATATCCCTCAGAGACAACATCATATTGAAAAACTTCTACATTTAAGACCACTTGTAAGACTCTATCGAGTATTATCCTACAGATGGTGACATCTAGTAGTGAGTAGTGTCAAAATGAGAAGTTCAATCATCACAGATCGCATGCTGAAAGCACTGATTACTTCCTCTTCACTCTATGAGATGTTAGCAGTGGTCCTACATCAGGGCCTTCATGCAAGTTTCTTCGAGTGATGGAAACACCCAATTTTTGGCGGCTGTGAAGCCGAGTGATTTTAAGATAAAGAAAAAATGACAAACAAAAAATTCTTTGCCTTTAAGGAGGCTAACCTAACAAATTTTTGAAACATAGATAAATTGAAAATAGTAATCATCGAAATGAATACAATCTTCACTCGAAGAAACTTGCATGAAGGCCCTGATGTAGGACCACTGCTAACATCTCAAAGAGTGAAGAGGAAGTAATCAGTGCTTTCAGCATGCGATCTGTGATGATTGAACTTATCATTTTGACACTACTCACTACTAGATGTCACCATCTGTAGGATAATACTCGATAGAGTCTTACAAGTGGTCTTAAATGTAGAAGTTTTTCAATAGGATGTTGTCTCTGAGGGATATGGGACACTGACGAGGCCTAATAAGGCCGAAACCGGTCTGTCTCTTCCCTTATTGACAACATCTTGAATAAATCATCCCAGTCCGCATGAAGAAGGTTCTGTGAGCCTATAAATTGAAGATTGTATTCATTTCGATGATTACTATTTTCAATTTATCTATGTTTCAAAAAAACCTGACAAGGTTGTGACCAGAACAGCTCAGTAAGGGGGCACAATATAACTTGAGGCAGCAGTGAACTGTAACCCTTCTTTAAACTAAACTACACTTACTAAACTAATTCAGTGTTAAAGCGTAGATAACCTAATTGATGGTAGGCAGAAATCTTGAGACTAAGCGGCTGTTAACGAAGAATTAAGAAGATTCGATAAAACGCATATAAAATCAATTGGGAAAATGGAATCAACTGTCAAAAGGTAGTAATCAGCTTAAATCATTTACTGGGCACTAGACGAGTGAGAGGCTTGAACCACATTCTTTTGGCTGGAGAGCATGTCCTTTGCTTGGACCACATTATAAGGGCTGTACCACAATTTTTCCCTGGATTTTTGCCCTGAACAATAATCTTGACTGAAGTTTAACTTTGTACTGAAATACAATAATTGGCTGAAGCTGAGTAATTTTTGTTCGATACATTTGGCTGTACTTATATTTGCTTGGCATAGTTGCCGGCACTGGAGTATACGAGCCAAAAACCACTTTCGTAAGGCTCCTTCTCTAGTGTTTTTAGGCAAAAATTGAACTTGTTAGATAATACTCTACGCGAACATGTAAGAATTTTTTCTTGATAAACGATAATTTTCGAGAAAAAAATTTTGATAATGATTTTCCACGATTTTCCCATGTAAAACAAGGGTGCATCGAATGAAAAAACGGTTTTGAATTTGTTATATTATACTTCAAAGGAGCAATAGAGAATTTCTGCTTGACAAACGATACTTTCCGAGAAAAAAATCTGATATTGAAAAAGTGTTTGCATAATTTTCCTATGAGGAACGGTGTGTGCATTCAATTAAAAAACGGTTTCTATTTTTTATATTATACTCTACAAGACCACGAAAGAATTTCTGCTTGACAAACGATACTTTCCGAGAAAAAAGTCTGTTATTGAGAATGTTTTTGCGTGATTTTCCTTTAGGAACGGGGTGTGCATCCAATTAAAAAACGGTTTCGATTTTGTTATATTATACTCTACAAGAGCACGAAAGAATTTCTGCTTGACAAACGATACTTTCCGAGAAAAAAATCTGATATTGAAAATGTTTTTGCATGATTTTCCTATAAGGAACGGGCTGTGCATCCAATTAAAAAACGGTTTCGATTTTGTTATATTATACTCTACAAGAGCACGAAAGAATTTCTGCTTGACAAACGATACTTTCCGAGAAAAAAGTCTGTTATTGAGAATGTTTTTGCATCATTTTCCTATAAGGAACGGGCTGTGCATCCAATTAAACAACGGTTTCTATTTTTATATTATACTCTACAAGACCACGAAAGAATTTCTGCTTGACAAACGATACTTTCCGAGAAAAAAGTCTGTTATTGAGAATGTTTTTGCATCATTTTCCTATAAGGAACGGGCTGTGCATCCAATTAAACAACGGTTTCGATTTTTTATATTATACTCTACAAGAGCACGAAAGAATTTCTGCTTGACAAACGATACTTTCCGAGAAAAAAGTCTGTTATTGAGAATATTTTTGCATCATTTTCCTATAAGGAACGGGCTGTGCATCCAATTGAACAACGGTTTCGATTTTGTTATATTATACTATACAAGACCACGAAAGAATTTCTGCTTGACAAACGATACTTTCCGAGAAAAAAGTCTGTTATTGAGAATGTTTTTGCATCATTTTTCTATAAGGAACGGGCTGTGCATCCAATTAAACAACGGTTTCGATTTTTTATATTATACTCTACAAGAGCACGAAAGAATTTCTGCTTGACAAACGATACTTTCCGAGAAAAAAGTCTGTTATTGAGAATGTTTTTGCATCATTTTCCTATAAGGAACGGGCTGTGCATCCAATTAAACAACGGTTCCGATTTTTTATATTATACTCTACAAGAGCACGAAAGAATTTCTGCTTGACAAACGATACTTTCCGAGAAAAAAGTCTGTTATTGAGAATGTTTTTGCATCATTTTCCTATAAGGAACGAGCTGTGCATCCAATTAAACAACGGTTTCGATTTGTTATATGATACTCTACAAGAGCACTAAAGTATTTCTGCTTGACAAACGATACATTCCGAGAAAAAAAATCTGATATTGAAAACGTTTTGCATGATGAGAATTGGCTTAGATGAAAAAGTCCAGTGTGGATTCTGTGGCAAGGAAGAGAAACTCCGGTTCTCTTACAGCTACAGAATGTCTTGGCAAATAGAATTGTGGAAGAAGCGCAAATCTAGCAGTCTTGAAGCCCTGTCAGGTATCAAAATTCATTACTGCTCTGGAACTGGAGGGAGAGCTGTAGATCACGATACTCGAATACTTTTTCAATGAATTTTAAATTTTGGGGTGGTTAATTTGGGAAAAACAAGCTGGGGCCCTACAACAAGTGGAAGAAGAAAAGTTACTTTATTTCTCAAACTACTTTCTATCCGAAGCATAACTTACCCTTTCAAGATTTTTCGGCATTTTAATAGGCTGAATTGAATCGGTGAAGTTGAGAGGCTCGTGCAGCTGCATCAACCCCATATCGTATTCAATTTCTTCGTGGCCCAAGAAGTGCAGCACCTTTGCTCTTTTGGCCTGGAAGGGAGCGCTAAGATCATCAGCTCCGGCCAAAACAGAGTACGAGTTCAAATGGTTATCCAAACAGTGTCCGCTGGTCAATATGAATCTCCTTGTCAAGATTATACCATTGCACTTATGTTGATTCTGTTCTTGGATGGAGACTACATAGGGATGTTTCTCGATCTCAATCAAGGCTCTTCCTGGTTTTGACTTAACCCCATCTATAAATATGGTTGTTTTAGTTTTAAGGCGATTGCTACTTTGTAGATGAACTTACTGAGTGGAGGCTAAAACTACACTCACCGGAAAAATAATCGATCGAAGTTTGTTGATTCATAGATATGTTATTTCAAGTCCGAATCGATTGAATTTTTTCTATTGTAGGTATGTTCATCCTCAATCAATCAGCAGTTTTGAATTTCACGAAAAAACAATTTGGGTGAAACAAAATCTGTTTTTTAGCCCAACTATAAAACCACCCCTAGTGTGTTCCAGTTATTCCACAGTGTGATTTCTTATTTCGTCATCAAGACCCATTTTCTCTTTACAATTAAAATCTTCATTTAAAACAATAGCTCAATTTTTGTTAAAGATACAGGGTTTTCAGAGCAACATTAAACTCCACAATTTGGCTATGGCTATGAAAGTACTTTCACAGATTTAACCTCAAATCAAAGTTATGAAAATGAACTGAAAACATAAAACAAGATAAGTTTTAGCTCGACATGTTGTTCCGTATGCACTGTTAATTGGAGACGATTTCGTACTAATGATTTATAATGCTCGACCGCATCAACAGCTAGGATTGCCAGGGGGTATTTAGGAGAGGTTGATATCCAAGAATTCAACTGGCCTGCTCTAAGCCCAGATTTGAACTTAAATGGGCATGTTTTGATGCTATTGGGAGGATAATTCGATATCACGTACCAAGTCCTGAAAATGTGCAGCAGCTCAGCGATGCTCTAATTCCTTAATTGGGACGAATTGCGCATGTTATCTGCGTCCAGAGCTGTGCCGAGCACTGAAGAAAAGTGCTTCGAGCACAAAGCACTAAGCCTTATTGAAAAGTGCTCCGGACTCTCGAGCACTAAGCCCTTATTTTTTAAGGAATGCTCTGGATTACTGAGCACTTTTGCAAAGTAATTCGTTTACACGAGCACCGAGCACAAAGCACTTTTCAAAGTGAACCTTTGTATATTCCATCCCAATGTCTCTTAGTTTGAAATTTTGATTATGATGTCTTGCTTTTTTCTTTTGAGTGATATAATGTTTTGGGCATAGTTAAAATAGACAATAGTTTTCTTTCAGCAAGTCTAACATTGTCGTTCACAGACAAATCTCAAATCACCATGACGTCATATAAAAAATTTTTTAAGAAAAGCATGTGGTCTCGAAACCGAAAATAAAATTCCAAAAGTTATAGAGAGACAATGACGTCTTCGCAACAAATTAGATGGAAATTTTTTTTGTAGCGAAGCTAGAAACAAATGCTGTCTGCAATGAAAAAACGTTTTCTGAGCTCTTTATATCATTCATTAAGTGAACAAACTGTAACTTGAATATTCGCCAATAAATAACTTGAAAGCATGATTATAGGAACTTGCATAGTATATCAAAAAAAAGGTCGTATTGCTCCATAGAATTTCCCGAAAATTTTCACCATACAAAATTACAATTTGTTCTCAGAGTCATAATAATGAGAACATAAAGACTTGTTCCAGTCCATAACACACAGCGAATTACAATCAGGCGAAAGTCCGTAATTTTCATGTTCCGACGATTCCATAAAGCTTAGTGCTTGGTAATTTCTGAAAGTGCTTCGGAGCACTGCGGTGCTTAGGAGCACTTTTTCGAATCACTAAACACTAAGCCCTTTCAAAAACTCGCGAAGCACCAAGCAATAAGCACTGGTTCAATCCAGTGCTCGCGAGCACAGTGCTTTCGAGCACAAAAGTGCTTCGAGTGCTTTCACGAGCACTAAGCACAAGACTTCGGCACAGCTCTGTCTGCGTCTGGGTGAAAACAAGTTTTTTTTCGACTTTGTTTTCAGTTTGTTTCCATTAGGTCAGAATTTTAGGTTGAGTTTGTTAAAGTACTGTTGTAGCCTTTGCGAAATTTAATGTTTTACTAAAAACTTTAACAAATTTTGAGCTACTGTTATAAATGAAACTGGTGATTGATTAAGGATAAACATAAATACAATTGAAAAAAATATACATTTGAATCGGACTCGAAATAAGATATCTATGAATTAACAAATTTCATTGTCTTTTTGAGTGGATTGATTATTTTGCCGGTCAGTGTAGACACCTACTTATATTGCTGAACTCTATAAAATATGGCCATTCAAAATTTTTGTTCCTCAATATCTCAGACTGAACGAAACTACTTGAAATGAGTTTTTGCGGCAACATGCAAGTTGATCATAATAATTGAGCAAAATTTCGTGGCGATAGTGTTAACAGAACCATAGAAAATTCAACCGGAATTGAAAAGAAGAAACATCCTAACAAAATATCCGATTCGAGTAAAATTTATCCTGCGAAGAAAAATTGATAAACTGAATGAAAATTTCAACAGGATCACATCATCAGAACCATAGAAAACTCAATTAGAATATTGAAAAGAAGAATTTTTATATTTCCATAACAAGAAAAACTCTATTAGCGAAATTTATTATGTGGATAAACCGAACGTTCATGAAAAATTTCGAGAGAATCGCATAACCAAAGCCATAGAATTCAATTTTATTAATTGTCAAGTTCTTTCGTATTTCCGTTTTTCAATAATTACCAGAATATTTTACCGATCGCACTGGAATTTTCTCTTTATATCTCAAGTATCAATCTCAAGTCTTATACAGAATTCTGAAATAAGATTTAATAGGCTCATTCTTAAATTTTTTCCCAAAAAATTTCAATATTAAAAAAGGTTTAAATTAGGAAAACGCTAGGTTGGAATGTATGGAAATCTTGAAGTCACTCACAATAAAGGGCAGATATCAAAAATATTATTCTCCACCAAGTGTGCATTTCTCTTAGTCACTTACTTCAGCTCTCTTCAACTCAAAAGAGAAGAGAAAACTGCTTCAAAAAAAGAAAACTGGGATTATATACCAAGCATTTTATTTATCATTAATTAGAAGTTAAATGTAGTGAAAATAATTCAAATAGTTATTTAAAAATATAATTCTAATATTTTTTATGAGGCACATTAAATGTGAATTTTATAATAAATTTTTATTATAATAAATTCAGAATTTTTCACAAAAAATTTCAATAATATTCTTCTACCGATCTCACCATGATACAGGGTGTCATAATGTAAGTATGTATACTATTAGTAATATTTCTGCCAACACAAAGATTAGTTATTATTATCTTAATAATTAATACTGGTAGTCTTACCCGAAAAGAGAATGCTACTAGAAAATGTGGATATAGTAGGAACAGAATAAGCATTCGACTGATATACGGATTGTACTATAATCTAACATTCATTGATCTAGAAAACTGTTCGGCCAATAAAAACTTTAAGTGCAGAAATGTGAATATTTCATTAATTTCAATAGAATCAGTAATTAACGAGTAATAATGTATAAAACAATTGAGTTCCAAAACTCAATTGATAATTCTAGTAACCTACAGAAGGATCATTCTAACACGTTCATCCGAAAACTTTTTTTCAGAATTATCGTCATTCAGCTGCTGAATATACAGGGTGTTTGGTAATTCGACGAGATCCTTCGCAGGAGCTATACTAGACTTTTTCGAGTCATGCAGATATTCCATTCTCCCCTACTTCACTCGAATAATGACTCGCTTACGAATCACGAGTGAAATAGAGGATATCTGAATGACAAAAAAAGTCTGGTACCTATTCATTTTTCTGGCCATAGTTTCAGATTGCATGAAAAAATCATTGCATGTACTTTTTTGAAATTTTCTACTACGTTATCGAAAATAATTGATTTTGTCAAAAAGACTTGTCTCTAAATATTCGAAAAATATTCTTTTCAAAGCTAAGGAGATGGTTCTTATTTCATGTGAAAAAGTATTCACTAAAGGACCCCGCACATTTTGTATGGAAGTTGGCTCCCGGTGGATTTGGCTGAAAATTTGATATGATGTTCCACTAATCCTTCTGATCAAATGTCTAAACAGTCACGAAGCTGAAAAATTCATACTTCTAGGAGTTTTTAGCGATTTTTTGTATCCATTATGGCTTACGTATTATGGGAATTGGCTCCCGGTGTATTTGGCTGAAAATTTGGTATGATGTTCTACTAATCCTTCTGATCAAATGTCTCCACAGTCACGAAGCTGAAAAATGCATACTTCTAGGAGTTTTTAGCGATATTTTGTATCCATTATGGCTTACGTATTACCGTTCACACAGAAATGTTTGAAAATATTTCGAATTGACAGAATCTGCTTTCAATAATCACGAAATATTCTCAAGCATTTCTGTGTGAACGGTAAAGGGTAAAAGCTATAGTGATTGACACCTTAAGTGCATGAATACATTCAGTAGGCGAATTCGGTTCCTAATTAATTAATATTGACAGAGTTATTGCCCAACGGTTTAAACCTTTATACAGGGTGTTTCCTAAACATTCGGCAAAAAATCAGGGGATTGTTCCTTGGACTATTCTAAGAATATTTTGTCCTTTGATGATTTTTGAAAAACCTCTTTGTTTCGAAGATACAGGGGAAACAAAATTTCAGATAATAACATTTCATTATGAAAAATTACATGAAAATTTAACTTAACCTAAAAAAAACTGTTGAAAATGACCACCTCTAGCCAAAAAAACGAATTCAAATGAAAACCGTGTTTAATCTGTATTCCTTTACCATCTGAACTTATCAATTTTAAATCAAAAAACTGGCCGTTTTTAGTTATTGGAATGTTGTTAAGCAAATTTAAAAATAAATTGTACCTACTAAGTAAACACAGTGCAGTTCGCATTTTTATTTAAACTATTATTAATTTTAAAAATATGAAAAATGTTGTTCGCCCTGTATCTTCGAAACAAAGAGGTTTTTCAAAAATCATCAAAGGACAAAACATGCTCAAAATAATCCAAGGAACAACCCCCTGAATTTTGCCGCATGTTGAGGAAACACCCTGTATATAAATCGTTGAAGACTCTGCTAAAATTTATTAAATATTCCTCGGAACCTTCGAAAAGTAGAAAACTTCTAACAGAACAAAATCGAAAAATATACGCAATTATGTGAAGTCGCTATCTTTAGATAAACTCTTATATCTACACTCATTAACACTACTACAAACTCTCGCTCCAAATATCTAATGATGGCGTTTTCAGAATGATAGCCTGAGAAAATATTGAACTTGACCCAAAGGAAAATAAATTATTCTGAAATATGTGGAGATAGATGAAAAACTCTAGATAGCACCAATAGTCTATTACATCGGTATACAGGGTGTTTCATCATAAACTGGACAAACATATATTTTCGTGTAGAGGCCATCGGGAGAATCATTTTTGCCCTATACAATATATCCCGTTTTCGAAGCATAAGCGAGATACAGGGTGTCAAACGTCATTTTTGAGCAAGATTCTTATGAGTGTGGTCAGTTATGTATAACACTTAGAGGAACGGTTTTTGGTCAAATCT
This sequence comes from Propylea japonica, assembly GCA_013421045.1. NCBI lineage: Eukaryota > Metazoa > Arthropoda > Insecta > Coleoptera > Coccinellidae > Propylea > Propylea japonica. The sequence goes on from CM024243.1 coordinate 55,329,024, forward strand.
CAGTATTTTTGGGTCCTCTATTCAGAAAAGTTGACGAACTCCGAAAAAAATTTACAAAATGACCTGCAATGTTCCAAATTTTTTTGGTGGTTGTCAAATTTACTCTGCAGAAGAACAGGTGGCAGTGTTCCAGAAAAAATATCACCCTGTGTAATTGCCATGTCACATGGTGAGAACTCTCAAATGTGATATCTATGCCAAATTTCAGTTGAATATCTTGTGAAGTGTAGATACTATGAGAAAAACACTTGAAAAAAATTCAAACTTCAACACTCTGTAGGCTCGAAAACGAAACGTTTGCGACCCCATGTTTATGGGACTTTTTTTCTTAAACTCACTTAAGGAATCTCCCCTTTTCGTTTGTACTTTCAATTTAGGAACACCCTGTATATCGGGTCATCTGAATTTTTAGTGAATACTTTTTCGCATAAATGGGTACCATCTAATTGGCTTAAAAAATAATCTTCAAATAATTAAAGACAAGTCGTTAACACAAAATCAATTACTTTCGATAACGAAGTAGGAAATTTCAAATTATTTGAAAAATCGCCATATCTTCGTAATATTTTTCGCTGCAAATGACGTTTAGTATATGTCCTTCGAAGGATCATTTCGAATAACAGAACATCCTGTGTATAGTCATATGAGAAAAGACCCCCTCAGAATGAACAGGGTATAATTTAATTAATAAACTAGAAACACGTTCGCAAGAAATATTGAATTTTACAAAAATCAAAAAATGCAGAATGAAATAATGAAAAAATTCAAGAAAAGCCCTGAGCATTAGCTTTTGAGCGCTCGATCTTTATTGGAGCAATAAGACTATAACCTGAAACTTTATATGGAATTTGAGATTGATACCAAATATATCAATGCAGAATTTCGTTACAATCGGAATTTTATTCTGGAAAATCATTCCGAAAATGCAATATGTGAACAATATAAATTAAAAAAATCGATTCTAAATTCTATGGTTCTGATGATGCGATCCTCCTGAAATTTTGCATGAGCAATCAGTATATTAGTTTTCATTCTCAAAATAATTTCTACTCAAATCAGATATTCTGTTATGGAAATATGGAGATTCGCCTTTCAATATTCCAATTGAATTTTTTATGGTTCTGTTATTCCTATGGACTCAAAATTCTGCATGAAGATTCAGTATATCAATTTTCTATCGACAGAAAAATTTCTAATCCAATCCGATATCCTGTTGTGAAAATATAAAGATTCTTCCTTTCAATATTCCAATTGAATTTTCTATGGTTCTCTTAATACTATGTCTACGAAATTTTGGATTGACATTCATTATATATCTTCATGGAAATGTAAAGTTTCTTTTTTTCAATATTCCAATTGAATTTTCTATGGTTCTGTTCATACTATGGCCACAAAATTTTGCACGAGGCTTGTTATGAGCGTCTTGCATTTGGCCGTAACGTTTCATTCCGATTGGTTTCGTTTTTTTTGAGATATTGAGGAACAAAAATTTTGAATAGCCATCCTGAACATTTCAAGTCTCTAGGACAATCCCCTCAAAAGTTATTTTGATAACGGACTGCCGGACGGCCCCACGGACAGAATTGAATTCGATCCCGAATTCGTCATCAGGGAGTCTAACCCTATCGTTTGAGACCATTTTCGGCTCAAAATTCGCAAATTACAGACATTTGGGCAAACCGATATAGCAAAACGAAAACAATCTTTTCAAAATCTGATTTAGCTATTGTGTTGAATGCAAGAGCACTGTATACTTCATATTTTATTATCAATAATCCACTGAGCATTTAACAATATATTTCAATTTTTCTGTGGTCATTCTGAATTATTAATGCCCGTGCTAAATCTCGACTAATAAAACGAAAAAAATATAGCCACTTGGAAATTTTTATGTTGTCGTAAAGTCGAAAGGAATCGGTGCTGTTAGACTATAAAATACTTTCTCCATGAAAAATTCACATTTTTTGCACGTTCATCGAACGTCCAAATATCAATAGTTATTTAAATTTTGTCTAAGTAATACAGTCCGCACACAACTTTCAAGCCCTTTCAACCCCCTCACGTGAAAAATTAGAATGTGTGAAATACTGAGCAGTCAGAAATTTTCTCTAAATTGAAACATTTTATCCAAATAAAAACAAATTTTTCAGGAATTTGGACTTTAATGTTTTCTGTTTAATTTCTTTCAATCTTCACCAACGTTTCAGATTCAGTTTGATCCTTTATCAAGGCTAAAAAAGTAACAAATTACAGTTTAATTGCAGAGTTTGCCGTGTCAAGCAAGAACAGGTGCCCACCTCGAATTTATCTCAATCTAACAAACATTCTTTAAGATCTATCATTTTTGAGGAGGTTCCATAAACTAACTAAACGGAGAATAGATGAGACACTAGTAGAACAAGCTTCAGCGCCATCTGTTTTTGTACGACATTACTAATTCGTGAATAAAGCTCAATTGAAAAAGTAATCTGTATCGTAAAGCTGCCTCAAAAAGAATTTTGTAGTGCACCTTTTGAATAGGTAGGTACACCCATATACAAGAGGCAAAAAGTTTTTCGAAATTCAATTTCCAAAAAGAAAACAGAAATGGATTCGTGCAAGTTATCGATGAGTGAGGAAATTTATTTTCATGAAAATAATACCTGCAACGAACTTTCATCTGATTTTCTTTCGGAATCAAGAAATGAAGATCAATAATCAAATTCTGGATAGAATAAAAATTTATTAACTGAAAAAGGTATCACCAATTGAAAATACAGATTTATTTCATAAATATCAAATCAATAAACTAATAATTGCATTGAAAACATTCTCAAAAACTAACAATAATGAATTCAATAATACAAAATATGAGTATTTACCTACTAAACTTATTCAATACATGAAAAACATTTTTGAAAACTACGAGTATCTTAATTCTTATAGGTAACAGAATATACATATAAATTTTATAATTACCTTCTTGCATCTCGATTTTCACATCCAATAACACAGCACGTCTTCACTCTTGCGGGCATATCGAAATTTATTATATTTAAAAAAGAACGTGTCAAACCACTCCTTGTGTCAGTTGACAATTCAAAGGTTTTTTGATAATAATGATTTTACATACTTACTATTTTCTCGATAGGATTTCTATGAATACAACGACATCTAACTATCAAATTGAAATTAATTTTTTCTTGTATTAGTCTCCTCCTCCGACAGATGGCGCGGAATATACGAGTGGCTCATCTAATTTTTTAGTTTGTCTATGGGAGGTTCTTCTAATTGTAAGGAATTAATATTCTTCTCCGCCGACCTCGAAATAAAAGGTGATTTTAATGTGTACAAAATTGAGCATTAATGACCCATTTTAATGCTCAATTTTTTAGCCATTTTAATGTGCAATCCTCATGGCAACCGTACACAAAGTCTTCAGAAGCACTACGGGAAATGTCGAAACTCTATTGGAACATAGAAACATAGAAATTTCATATTGTCAAATGTATGTCTTGTGCAAAATGAGAATGTATTGCAATCAAGAATTGATACACAATTCATATTGAAATCGTCGGAAAAATCTTATAATCAACTCGGTTATTAATCGAGCGACTAATGGTCTCGAACTATTAACACGTTCGCTCCGCTCACGCATTAAAATATCTTGACCATCAGTCGCTTTAATAACCTAGTTTATTAAATAACTATTATGATATTAACTGTGTGATCTATTCTTAACGCTACAATATGCTTATTTTAGCGTCTATGTTGTGGTACTTCAATGGTTTTTGAAAGAAAAAAAGAAACAGTTACAATTAAATGTACTTTGCTACTTTTTTTAGTCTTGATGAAGGATCAAAATAAATCTGAAACGTTTGTGAAGATTTGAAGAAATGTAACAAAAAACATTACAGTCCAAATTCCTGAAAACTTTGTTTTGATTGATACGCAATGTTGCCAATATTGCATAGAGTTTTCTGATAACTCGCAAGCTCGTCGGACGAGGCCGAGTACATTCGGCAACGTTGACTTTATTTTACTTTATGACAGTAAATACTGCCAACTTCAGATAAATAAAGAACCGCCTACTATGCGCTCAACCTTTCGTGAACGGACTATATGTACAAAACTGTAATGGTCGAAGATTCAAAGATCATGCCAAAAAATACCATATTAGGGGAAAGTGAGGTAATACGATCCCTAAGGGTCAAATGATCCCCCGCCTTAAATCAGAAACAGTTTGTACCATCTATCCAAATACACATGAAACATGTTCCTCTGCGCCCCTGCGAGTTACCTGTAAAATGTCAATGCGGTGCGAGTGCTTGGCGTGATTTTATTAAAAAATAATCGAAAAGTGTGGCTCTGATCTAAGGTAAGCATGTTTTTGGACTTTCGTTTTTTTACATGTAAGTGTTTACTGAAATGTTGTTTTATTTGCGGGTATTAGTAGCAGTTAGCTAAAATTTAAGCAATGTTCGATCATCGCACGCGGTATGTGAAGGTTTTGTTTTGATCGATATTTTGTAATTTGGTATTTGGGGTGAAATGATCCCTTCTGTGTGTCTAAAATGATCCCTGGAATCATTTTACCCCATTAATAGTTTTTGTTTACAGATCATGCCGAGAATTTATAAACGTAAAACTAATCGCCAAAAGAGGCCTGAAGAACAAATGCAAAAGGCATCAGAGATGGTATGGCTTACAAAACCGCGAGAAGAGAATTTGAGGTCCCTGTGATGGTATTAGAAAGAAGAGCCAAAGGTAAAAATAAAATAGCTGTAGGATCAGCTAAAAAGTTAGGTAGCAAACACACAGTGTTCAACCTGGAACAAGAACTGGAACTTGTTGACATGGAGTCCAGAATAATATACGGGCTGACCACTCAGTATTTCTTAACCTCAGCTCACCAAAATGGCAGAAAGAAATAATTTACCGCATCAATTTGCCGAAGCTGAAGGAAAAGCTGGACTTGAATGGCTTCGTGGATTTAGACGTAGACATCCAATTACAATGCGTGCGCGAGGTTTTAATAAGAATATGGTGGATGAATTTCTCTCGACTTTGAGAAACGCCCATGAAAAAAATATTATTTTTCAACCCATCGAATATTTTTGTTTTATGTAACTTGCTTACATACTTAAATTGTTATGAACAATACATATTATTATTTAAATAAACAGCAGAGTTTTTCATTTCATTTTTATTTGATATTTATTAACTTATAGTACAAAATGATCCCTGGGATCATTTTGCTCCTACCGCAGGGATCATTTTATCCACAGGGGTGTATAAAATGATCCTTCACTATATATATATATACATTCGGGTTAAAAACATCCTAAAGACGTTGTCCGATGCCCAATTGCCAATGCCTCCTATTGTTGCAGTCTTCATCATTTAGTCCTTTTTCACTCATTGATTTTCTAATTCCATTAATCCATGTCGTTCTTGGTCTTCCTCTTTTTCTGTTTTCTGGAGGTATCCATCTCATTACTTTCTTTGGTAATCTATTCTCTGCCATTCTTTGCACATGTCCATACCATACCAGCTGTTTCACTAAACTTTATCAAAAATATCTAATACAAAAAAACTACATAGATGAAATGAAAAATAAGTAGGCAGATACATAGTTAAGTAAATTCGCTACCTTCAACAATTGAAATCTTGCGGTTTTGCCTTCAACTTTAGTCACAATTAAAATTTTCCCTTAAGGGGATCATTAAACCTCACCTTCCCCTACCTAATTTCCCTATTCAAAAATGGGGTTAATAGGGATAACACAAGCTGCAACAAAAATCCTTCAAAAATGCATAAAAATTTGGTAAATGTGAAATAGACCTCTGTTTCAGAATTTTGTGGTAGAATATTTTTCTTCTGAGAAAATAAATTTCTCCATAATTTTGACTAGCACTGTTGTATATCCCCATATAAAAGCAATTAAGCGCAATACATTATCATCTATTCTAGACGTATCTACTTTTTATTCCATCAATTTGAAATGAAACACATATTCCTTCATGTATGAATGCAATTCTCCTACACGAGTACCTCAGCAAAAAATCTATACAATTATGAGCCATTAGTTCAGACCGATCATAAATGTAGGTATACATTCAAGTCAGAAGACAAAAAGAGATTATCAACGTCAATGATATGTTTTACTTGCGTAGTGTAATCAATTTTTTAGTGGTGAAAACCGAACTGAATGAATTTTTTGTTCTGATATTAACGTACCGACTAAACGAATCTCTATAATCTTATAGAAAAAGTTCCTATGTGTAACTCTAATGGAATATTGACATGATTGATACATAATTGCATTTGTTTCTTATGAAGCGTTTTCCAATGAGAGGTGTTATTTTGATATTCAAAGAAAAATGCCATTCAAATATAAATGATCGGATGTTTATTTCATTATAAAGAAAAAGCTATGCCGTTAATAGTGGAAAATAACATCAGGACAATGACCACCACGACCACACTTACAGGGCCATATCCTTTTAATGAAATTTTCCATAACCAAATCGCAAAGTGGCTGCCCTATGTCCTCGATAGCCTTACGAATTTCATCTTTAAGGTCTTGAATCGACGCTGGTGCCGTATTCTCGAGAAGTATACGAACTTCATTGCGCGAGTCCCTGTTTTACCTACAAAAATGCACACCGCGCAATGAAGTTCGTATACGTTTTAGACTATCACTTCTCGAGAATACGGCACCTGGGCTATTGGCGTAGTCCATCTCTTTCACGTGGCTCCAAACGAAGAAGTCGCAAAATGTTAAATCACAAGATCTCGATGGCCAATTGTGATCACCTCTTTGAGCGATAACACGGTCAAGAAACTTTTCCCGCAAAAGATCAATGGTTTCGATGCTTGTGTGGCACAAAGCGCCTTCTTGTTGAAAGTAAATGTTGTTCAGATCAATACTATCGAATTCCGGCCATAAAAAATCAATAATCATCTCTAATGCCAAAGAACGAGGAGAAATGGACAAACCTGGGTTTTCTTTAAACATTCGACCACAGCAGCAATATACTCGGCGGTTCCCGAGCGACGTGCACTGGTTTTATTCTAGACATAACTAACTTGAGAAATTTAGAGAACGGTTGGTTATTGAAGAAAGTTTTCAATATGGCGTTTATAGAGAATCAATTTACCTATAAAATGAGGTCCATAGGCCTTTTTGAGAGAATTAATTTAGCTATAAAATGAGGTATCGATTATTTCAATCAGATAAACAGAGACTGGTTTATTTCCAACGAAAGATGAAAAAATAATTTTTTTACTCTGCTACCAAGTTTATTCGATGAATTTCAATAAGGGGGTAGGCGTTTTTGAGATAATAAATTTAGCTATAAAATGAGGTATCGATTATTTCAATCATATGAACAGAGACTGGTTTATTTCCAACGAAAGATGAAAAAATGTTTTTTCACTCTGCTACCAAGTTTATTCGATAAATTTCTATAACGGGGTTGGTTATAGAAGAAAGTGGTCGATTAGGCCTTTTACAGATAATTAATTCAGCTACAAAATGAGGTATCGATTATTTCAATCAGATAAACAGAGACTGGTTCATTTTCCAACGAAAAATGGATAAATGTTTTTTCCTCTGCTATCAAGTTTATTCGATAAATTTTTTATAAAGGGGTAGATTTGGAAGAAAGTGGTCGATAGGCCTTTTTGGGAGAATTAATTTAGCTATAAAATGAGGTATCGATTATTTCAATCAGATAAACAGAGACCGGTTCATTTTCCAACGAAAAATGGATAAATGTTTTTTCCTCTGCTATCAAGTTTATTCGATAAATTTTTTATAAAGGGGTAGATTTGGAAGAAAGTGGTCGATAGGCCTTTTTGGGAGAATTAATTTAGCTATAAAATGAGGTATCGATTATTTCAATCAGATAAACAGAGACCGGTTTATTTCCAACGAAAAATGGCAAAATGTATTTTTCCTCTGCTACCAAGTTTATTCGATAAATTTCTATAACGGGGTAGATTTAGAAGAAAGTGGTCGATAGGCCTCTATAAAATGAGGTATCGATTATTTCAATCAGATAAACAGAGATTGGTTTATTTCCAACGAAAAATGGATAAATGTTTTTTCCTCTGCTACCAAGTTTATTCGATAAATTTCTATAACGGGGTAGATTTAGAAGAAAGTGGTCGATAGGCCTTTTTGGGAGAATTAATTTAGCTATAAAATGAGGTATCGATTATTTCAATCAGATAAACAGAGACCGGTTTATTTCCAACGAAAATGGCAAAATGTATTTTTCCTCTGCTACCAAGTTTATTCGATAAATTTCTATAACGGGGTAGATTTAGAAGAAAGTGGTCGATAGGCCTTTTTGGGAGAATTAATTTAGCTATAAAATGAGGTATCGATTATTTCAATCAGATAAACAGAGATTGGTTTATTTCCAACGAAAAATGGATAAATGTTTTTTCCTCTGCTATCAAGTTTATTCGATAAATTTTTTATAAAGGGGTAGATTTGGAAGAAAGTGGTCGATAGGCCTTTTTGGGAGAATTAATTTAGCTATAAAATGAGGTATCGATTATTTCAATCAGATAAACAGAGATTGGTTTATTTCCAACGAAAAATGGATAAATGTTTTTTCCTCTGCTATCAAGTTTATTCGATAAATTTTTTATAAAGGGGTAGATTTGGAAGAAAGTGGTCGATAGGTCTTTTTGGGAGAATTAATTTAGCTATAAAATGAGGTATCGATTATTTCAATCAGATAAACAGAGACCGGACGACCGGTTTATTTCCAACGAAAAATGGATAAATGTTTTTTCCTCTGCTACCAAGTTTATTCGATAAATTTTTATAACGGGGTAGGTTATAGAAGAAAGTGGTCGATAAGGCCTTTTTGAGAGAATTAATTTAGCTATAAAATGAGATATCGATTATATCAATCAGATAAACACAGACTGGTTTATTCCAGCAAAAGATGAAAAAATGTTTTTTTCCTCTACTACCACTTAATTCGATAAATTTATATAACGGGGTAGGTTATAGAAGAAAGTGGTCGATAGGCCTTTTTGAGAGAGTCAATTTACATATAAATTAGGAATCGATCATTCCAATCAGATGAACAGAGACTGATGGTTTATTTCCAACGAAAGATGAAAAAATGTTTTTTTCCTCTGCTATCAAGTTTATTCGAAAAATTTCGATAACGGGGTAGGTGATAGAAGAAAGTGGTCAATCATTCTAATTTTCCGGTAAAAACTGAATTACGGAAAATAATAAAAAACTTAACGTTACTCAAGTGGTGAAGTACATCTATTGACTGAATACAAAACTAAAAGAGTAGACATCTATCGGTCAATTTTTGTAGGTGATAGAAACCTTTTGTCGGTTTCTTCATGGTTATTACGCATTTTTACTGTTCCTAATGTTGTTATAAGCGAAGATCATATAGAATTCCTCATATTCTTCGATTATAACTATCTCAAAATAACAAAATTTTACCATTAATTGAATCCATAGATATTTAATCATTTTTATAAATTTTAAATTTCCTATACGAAGTTTACTATTCTCAACATATACAGGCGCGACATCTAGTTTTTGAATTTGGCGTTTCTACTTTCTATCTTCCGTAATCATTGACCTTTGTATATTTATATGGCAGGAATTGTGAACTGCTAACGAAAAAACTTTACGATTCTTAAAAATTTCATCATCATACTTATTCATTCTTCATTTCCGTCATAAGAATTAAATAATAATTATTTTCAGATTTTTTTCAAATATTCCATATTTGCCGCTACGGAAGCGCCACCTATATGTCATGATTTATTGGATCTTCTTGAGATTTTGCACGATTTTTGGAAGGGATGTAAATTTACTCGTGCGCCATGTTGTAGGAAGTGTTGTGTTACTGTCAAATGATTGAAAATATACAATTTTAATACAAAAAAATGGATGAAACAAAAGTGATTTACCATATAGACGACGAGGAAACGCCATATTTAGTGAAAATACCAATATCACCTGAGAAAGTGACCTTAGCAGATTTTAAAAATGTGTTAAACAGACCTAACTACAAATTTTTCTTCAAGTCAATGGACGATGATTTCGGGTGAGAGCAATAAAGTTGCAAGCATATTTCATGTTCTAAAATCATCGTTAACGATAAAATATATTCAACAAGGAATATTTCCTTGTTTTATTTTGGTTTGAAACCTCTGATATCAAGTCTTGTGTAATATAAACAATAACAATAGTGCTTGACATGTCATTCATATCATCATGAATTTTTTAGGGTTGTAAAGGAAGAAATTGTTGATGATACCGCACATTTACCATGTTTCAATGGTAGAGTTGTTAGCTGGGTAAGTTAGTTACCTTCAATACATAAATTAAAATTCTAATATCTAACATATGATGAAAACTGTGACAAATGGTATTGAAATGCTCAATGTTGTCGATTTGTAGTTGGTTTCGGCAGAAGGGTCAAACCAGTCAGATGGTGGATCACAATGTACTGATAGTATCACACATCAGTCACCCGAGCAAAGACTGCCTCAACCTGCACCTGATTGCACAGACACGGAAAGTATAATAAGTTCAAGACAGGGTAGAAGACATCACAAATATTCGTCCAGGATCAATGGACATCTTCCAAGGTGAGTAAATTGATATAGTTCAATTTAAAAACTACACTCTTTAAGTTAGATCTGCATAACTTATACTCTGTTCGGATATTATTGAGCACAAAGTAGGCCATGGAAATTTGGCCTTTACACAGTGTTTGTTAAAATTTAAGGTTATGTTGTCTATTTTCTTGTCAGATTAATACAGAATGTTGTCAATTGGCTTCTACTGACCAGCGAAACGCACTCTAGCGGTTGAAATCGAAATAGAGCTAAGATAGTAGTAAACAAAGCGTTGAACGTATTTCAGTGTAATAATTTCGTAATTGTTCATAAACTTTTGTTTAGATGAAATATTCAAGGGAAAGTTGAAATTGTTATCCTCTTGAATATGATTTCGATCAGAATTGACTACAGTTGTGTGCCCCAATGCAATTTATGGACGAAAAAATTGCAAACCTTAGGTTATATAGTTATTACTTCTTCCCTCAGGAAAACCAAATGAAAATATATCTTGAAAACGAGTTTGGAAGGAAACTAATATTAAAAGAAAGGCTTGTATCTTATATACTCCAATAAATATAGGAAATTAATTCATATTGTCGCTTCAACCTCTTACGTCAGAATTTGTATCGAAGGTTTTGATATTACAGCAGATTACGAAAAGCTCTCTCTACTTCTTAGGATCATTTAAAATTAAGGTACACATACAACATATTATTTCACAAACCTGTACTTGGCTATTGCAGAATAGTTAAAAAGTTCATCAAATATTTCTACATAATATTATCTTCTTGATTTATACTATAGGACGATTCAGCAAATTTGTTTTTTAAGCAAGGCATATTTTCTATAGACGAGCCCTTATTTTCTTACATCAGCCTTCTGCTAATTCCATAAGCACTTTAATTCTGTATGTGATATTTCTTCAAGTTTAGTTAGTTTTTCCCCGATAAAGAAACACGCAGCAGGAAAGGAGAAAAAACCATGAGTTTTGACATGATTCTGTCATGGATGAATAGGAACATCATGTACCTGATCAATCTAATTAAAACAACTGTAATGATATGTTTACATTTCCTCCTCACTCCACCTTAACAAGAACATATCGTGCATATTAGTTTTGTTTTACTTTATCACTCTCCACAATAAATGAACCATCAATTTTATGAGGTTCTGTATTAAGGGCTAGGGCAATAGTTTTTAAACACAAAGAGCAAATGTCTATAAAACTGGACCCACAATTTGTTTTCCAACACATTATAATATGACATGCATTCAGAACTTCTTCTCGAACTTCTCCTTCTACTGGGGCTCTAGAATTAGAGGTTAAAACTCTTAAAATTTCCAGAAATTCTAACGGCTGCACTTCACTTCATATACGTGTATACATGTACGATATAAATGAACTGAAAGAAATTTTTTTTAATATAGTTTAAGATTGACAACATCTACAACTAGACTTACTGACTTGTAAACTTTATATTGATTAAACACTTGAATATTAGTGATAAAATGATTGAAATATTGATTAAATCACAAAAAAATTCAACAAAGATTCCAACTCCATATTAATTTCCAGATTATTCGTAAAAATTTCGATGAAACTCCAATGACTTATCTGTCCAAAACAAGATTGTTTACATTTACTACTATCTTAGCTCAGCTTTGATTCTCGCCACCTTGGCGCTGATATCGTCATGGAATATGCCAATTGGCAGATTAATACAGAATGTTGTCAATATCACGTAAAAGTTGCATAAATCGTGGATTTTTCACAATGTCAAACGACAGAAGTTTGAAATTTTACATCACAGATTTACTACTGGAATTGAATAAAAATATCATTGATTGAACAATGGAAACCAAAGGAATTGTAACTGTATTTCAGAATTATCATATTCACTAGTCAATAGAAGTGCAAATGAACAGAATCGAGTCAAATGAAGAAAAAGTTCTGAAGCAAACATTATGTGACGAACAAAAACATTTTATGCTCAGAATGAATCAAGATATATCTGGAGTAATAAATGGTGGATGCTTTGCTTGAAGTGGTTTACATTCACATCTTCATGAAATCTTTTAGAATAGAAAATATTATGATTGTTTAAAATGTGTGTTAGATTATCCTCCTGAACCTGAAGAGTTTTTCGATTTACACTTTATCGATGATTTGATTAACCCATGTAAATAATAATAATACCTCTAAATGGAAAAGAACTTTGAGCTCAAAATATTATTAGAGATAATCATGTCTTGAATAGTTCAATAAGAATCTTGTTGAATAATTCCTGACAATAAAGTTATAAAATAATATTAATATTTCGTAAGCATATTAAATTATAAACAATAGTATAACTTCAATTTGTTTTTCTGCAAACCAGAGATCTCTGATCTAAATTCGAAAGTGTTTATTTTCTTGTCAGATTGATTGACAATATTGCATGGAGTTCTCCGATAACTCGCAAGCTCGTCGGAGGAGGCCGGGCAACGTTGACTTCATTTTACGTTATGACAGTCAATACTGCCAACCTCAGATAAATAGTGCTCAATAATATCAGAACTGAGTATAACTTAGTCACAGTATTTTCTATTGGGAAAACTAGTATGCTCTGAGTGCTTCTTCTGTTTTCTATTGAAAAAATTTATTAACAACTTCTTTGCTAAAAAACTCGAATACAGATCAGATTATTCTATAAAAAATTCTCTGGAATTAATAAAGGAAATACAATCCCTCGAATTAAAATCCGATAAAACATACATGATTTTATCCTTTGATATAGTCAACCTCTACACCAATATCCCCATTAATGAATCCATCAATTTACTTAGAGAACAATTAACCCTTAGCTGCATGAATTTCAAAAATTTTTTAGAAAATTAATAAGAAAAATCAAGTGAATTGTTGAGACCCAAAATGTTCGAAGGAAAATGTTGAAAAAATTCATATTACTCTTTTTCTCCAAAAGAGGGGGGGATTCATTTGTATCAAATATGATATATTATGCATTGAGGAGAAGGTACAATATTAGTACTGAGAAGTCTTGACTCATGATTTATTTCAATTTTGAAAACAGTAACTTCTTCTTATATTTTCTTTTCGAGTTGACGAAATAAATAATATGTATTGAAAAAAATCTATTGGTGAAAATCATAAAAACAGTTCATCTTTTTCATTTTGCAGCCTTTCCTCCACCGGATTAGTTTTTCTATTTCTTTTTTCTACTGATAACTTTTTCACTACTGATTACTCGTTTTAGAGCGATACTTGATGGTGCCTCCAAAGATGTTACAGTTTTCGAAGTGCTAGGCATCTCAGAGAAAATTTCCTGAGGAACTTCGTCAGGTATCTCAATCTCGTCCGAGTCATCTATAAATGGAAATAAGTCATATGTCACTCTCATAAGACATATCCATCAACTTATATACATCTTCTTCAGTCAGCGGCTTCTTCTTTCCATTCTTTTTTACAAGATATGTATAAAACTCCATGATCTGTGTAAAAGAATGATGTCCTCTATAGTTCACAAGATGGAACAGGACTTCATGATGTATCACATATGATATCGAACAAATATGTAATTTTCAAAATCTTCCCGGTATCAAATACTGTAACTGACTGAATAAAACAAAAACACTCACCTCAAGAAATAACAGATGAATTTTCTACAAAGAATTTCGTGAACATACGCTTTGAAAAAAATCTTTGAAATTCACCATTCTCTCATAACCGCTGACCATTCCTCATTGGACACTTTCGAAGTTGAATGACGAACGTACACAAACCAAATATATAAAATATGTTGGAATGCATATTGTCTCAAATATGTTACAGCATAAAACTCGTAAACTCATTCATAGATGTCCGTAGCAGTATCATAAATACGATATATCAAATATGATACGCTATGCAGTTAAGGGTTAATAACACATCAAAACAACAATAACAGTTTAAATTTGGAAACTGAGGATATAGAAAATATAACAAAACTTGGTCAGCTAATTACCGAACAAAACTTTTTCATATTTGACGAAAAAGTATATATTATGAAAGACGGATTACCCATGGGCCTACCATCTAGCGGACTTATAGCGGATACTTATGTAGATCATGTAGAAAAACAAATAATGCTCCTACCACATAGCAAAAACATAGTAATCTGGAAAAGATACGTAGACGACATCTTTTGCATGTGGTCAGGAACAAATACAGAACTTGAAGAATTCTACCAAGAAATCAACTCCAGATATAAAATTAAATTCACCATAGAACACGCTATAGCAAACTCACTGAATTTCCTAGATCTGAACATAACACTAAAAGATGATAATGTTTTTCTTTTCGAAATCTACAGGAAGCCAACACAAACTAACACCATCATTCCTTTTAGCTCCTACCACGCACCCACAATGAAGAGAGCCGCATTTAGATTTTTATTTCATAGACTTTTTAACACCCCTTTAACACCAGAAAATTATAGGAAAGAATTAGGTATAATATACCAAGTAGGCAGGGAAAATGAATATTCTAAATCATATATCGACGAAATTCTAAAATCAATGAAAAGAAAAATAATTCTGGATAAAATCTACCCCCACACACCCGTCAGGAAATATTTCATATCGACACCGTACTACAAAGATCTACATGAAAAACTAAAACATACTTTAGAGAAATACAATTATACACTAACAAATAAACGACACAAAACAATAGCGGATATACTGATCAATAATAAAATGAAATCTAAACTTGAACAATCAAGCGGAGTCTATGAAATAACATGCACAAACTGCCCTTCATTTTACATAGGAATGACAACTCGTAATGTAGAAAAAAGATTCAAAGAACACAAAAGAAATCAACCCCATTCCGCTTTAGGCACACATTTAAACGATACCGGACATCATATCACATTAGATAATCTGAAAATACTTCATAAAGAAAATAACTACCATAAAATTATATTACTCGAACAACTAGAAATTTTGAAAAATAAAGACAACCAATTTTTACTTAATGATAATATAGAATTCGACAGAAGAAGCATTTTCAAACTCATAGATTCCTAAAAAACAACAATAAATATAAAATTCAAAAATTCCCGCTACCAATAGACCACATATGTTAACATATTAGATATCACATTTCGCATATATCCTAGTTTCATATTCAGTTGACATTCCCACAAGATAGATATATTCGTAATAAAGGTTGACTAGATTTTTAGAAATTTTAACAATTCTAACAGAGAAGGACCACTTTTAATGTTTTTAAACTGTTTGTGTTCGTTTTAATTCAAGACAGTAAGTTGCATACTCTCGCCTGAATAAATACATGTTCTACATTTGTATACTTTCAGCTGGCCTGATGATGGAATAATTCCGAAATCGATAGCCAAAGATTTTAATAAGCAATAAATAGTGTGTTTTATTTTATTTTTTCATTTCTTAATGGTGTAGATTCCTTTGTTCTATTAGAAATCTAGTGCATCTGAACTTACACCAAGTGCAAGCATTTATGCACCAGTTCTGCAGTTATTAATAGTATATTATGCAACAATTGTATAATGATAGCTATTATTCACAAGGTGACATTTAGGCTACGAGCCGTAGCCAAGTGATCCAAGTGGCCTAAATTACCAAGCAAAAAACAGCTATTATAAGACAGTAGAATTCTATACTTTAGGCCCTTTCTATTTGAAGCCGCATCACTTCCAAACTGATGTAAAATCAGTTGATGCGCGTTCTATTTGACAATGTTGTGATTTTGAACTGATGCGCATCACTTCCAATTGATGTTGCTTTTTGACAATATCAGTTTAATTTCCACAATCACTTCAGTTCATCATAACAATAACATAACCTAACATTTTGGTGTAAGTTTACAATTCACTTCTAAACATAACAGAAAGTGAATTATTATCCTCGGTTTTCATTCTTAGTAATGAATAATTCATATTACTTTTATAATTTCCTTCCGAACTATCGTCGATGGTAATCTGATTTAAAACCTTATCGTTTTGTTGATTGTCATCCTAAAAAGGGATGTTCTATTTGTCAAAATCACTTCACTTCCAACTGAAGTGATTTAGGAAATTATTCAGGCAAATAGAAAGCTAGGTTTATCTACTGCTATTGAATATATTTCTTGAAGATTTTAACATTTAGCGACCGTGACAAGACCCTTCTATTACAAGTGTGGAAAAACTCAAATTGACACATGAGAAATTTTTGGAGTACTTTTGTAGTTTTGGCCCCCAATCGACAAGGTATACCAATATTTGTTAATTGGAGTACTTTAAAATACTCGAGAAATATCAATTTAAAGAAAATAATATTCAATATAATTCTATGAAGCATCTTGTAGCAGTGAATAATATCTCATTATTCAGTTGTGATTAATGGGTATTATTATTGCCGAGCAAACAGACTTATAATGGGTGGATTGTACCATAGTTGTGGAAAAAATAATTTGATTTTGAGGGATTGTATAAAAAAAAAACTATTTTGAATCAACAAAGTAAATAAGGTGCATGAAAGGAGGATCGAGAATATGTGGAAAATTTTCATGTACTAACAGGAATGAATTCATTGAGAAGCAGTGTATTGTGATCACAACTCTGGTGCACTCAATGGAAAACACTGTATTGTTATTATCGACTTGAGCCTATTAGCGTAGAAAGGGTGTGATTTTTCACACCCCCTAGCGATCGGCTATCACACTCCCTACTAAGGGGAATATTCACTCATCCCGGATAGCAAGTAGCAGGGGGATTGAGCTCTGAGGTGTTCTGTGTTCTTCTTCTCCTGGGTCCTGGGTTGTTCGTCCTTCGTTGCATGGTCCTGGATCTCTCGGTTGATGTCGTGGTAGTTGGTTTTGCAATGTTTCCCTCCATGGTTGTTCCTGGTGTCCATCGTGACCTACAAACTTCCTTACCGTTCTAGCAGTACCAAGAAGTACTGCTTTTTGCATTACTTTAAAAAGGTTTTCATCCAAATCTAGCTCCTTGAGGTTGGACTTGAGGCTCTTAGGAATAATTCCTGTGGTTGATATGAGAATCGGAATGGTTCTGGTACTGGACATTCCCCACTGCCTTTTGATCTGAATTTCAAGCTCTCGATATTTCGATATTTTTTCAGCATATTTTTGACGTAGATTATTGTTATTTGGGATGGCTACGTCTATGAGTAGTGCTTTCTTCTCTTTTTTCTTCACTAGAATTATGTCTGGCCTGTTATTAGCAACTGTTAAATTGGTAAGTACTGTGCGATCCCAGTATAGCCTGTAATGGTGGTTCTCCAGTATAACTTCAGGCTGATACTTATAATATGGAAATTATTATTATTATCGACTTGAGCCTATTAGCGTAGAAAGGGTGTGATTTTTCACACCCCCTAGCGATCGGCTATCAGCAAGTATCAGGGGGATTGAGCTCTGAGGTCTTCGGTGTTCTTCTTCTCCTGGGTCCTGGGTTGTTCGTCCTTCGTTGCTTGGTCCTGGATCTCTCGGTTGATGTCGTGGTAGTTGGTTTTGCAATGTTTCCCTCCATGGTTGTTCCTGGTGTCCATCGTGACCTACAAACTTCCTTACCGTTCTAGCAGTACCAAGAAGTACTGCTTTTTGCATTACTTTAAAAAGGTTGTCATCCAAATCTAGCTCCTTGAGGTTGGACTTGAGGCTCTTAGGAATAATTCCTGTGGTTTCTCATAAAACGAATTTACAACCCATACCAATAGACAAATGGAAAGAACATTATGCTCGAGAGCTAAGAGAAGACAGACAGCCATATCTTGCCAACTCGCCTATACGGTGCTCTGTACAAGGAGAAACAGTTAACATCAACGAAGATTTAATAAAGAAAGTATTGAAGTCTATGAAAAATAGAAAAGCACCAGGACCAGAAGAGTTACCTGCGGAGCTCTTAAAGAATGGCTCTAATAAACTAATAAAGTTCCTAACGGAGTTAATGAACAGATATATTAACGGTGAACCGATACCATCTACTTGGAAAGAAGCATGGATAACACCCATCCATAAAAAGGGAAAAAGAGATGACTGCTCCAACTATAGATGCATTTCAGTCACAAGTACGATGAGTAAACTGTATGGTCGAATCCTCCGAAGTATAGTCGAGCAAGAATACGCATCACACGAAATAGAAGAGCAGGCAGGTTTCCGCACAGGACGATCATGTGTAGATCATATTTTCAGTTTGGTTCAACTAAATGAAAAGAAACTGGCTACAAACAGGGAGGTCCACCTTCTTTTTGTCGATCTAACAAAAGCTTACGACAATGTCCCTACCCAAAAGCTCTGGCAAGTTTTAGAAATGTCCTCAATAAATAACACAGTCATACAAGCCATCAAACAGCTCTATAATCAGGCAACATCACGAATAAAGCTAGGTAAGAGTATGTCCGAAAGTTTTCCAATATCAAAAGGCTTACGACAGGGATGCTGTCTGTCCACCACGTTGTTCAAAATATATCTGAACGAAACGCTACGGAAATGGAGAAAATCTTGCAGTGGTATGGGAATACAACTTAACGATATAAAAACTTTGTACACTCTTCATTTCGCAGACGATCAGGTGGTAGTGGCCCAAGACAAGGAAGACTTAGAATTTATGGCAACAAGACTCTTCGCCGAATACGAAAAGTGGGGACTGTCTGTGAATAAAACGAAAACCAAATATTTATGCATTGGGCAGAAAGCAGATAGTTTACACTTGGAAGACAACATAGAAATTGGAACATGTAGTGAATATACTTACCTGGGTGCTCAAATTGATCACACCGGCCGAACAGAAACTGAGATTGAGCTGAGAATATTGAAGGGTAGAAGGGTCATTGGATGTTTGAACTCAATATTGTGGTCCAAAAACATTTCGCGGGAGAAAAAACATCAAATATATAATTCCATCTTTGAGGGTATAGTGCTATACGGCTGTGAGACGTGGCAATTGACTAAGGGTGTAGAACGTCGACTTTTGGCCCTTGAGATGGATTTCTGGCGACGATCTGCAGGAAAATCCAAAATGGACAAAATAAGAAATGAAACGATCAGAAATATAATGCAAGTTGAAAGAACCATCATAGATGAAATCCAGAGAAGACAGCTGATTTGGTACGGGCATGTGGAAAGAATGTGCGACGAGCGTCTACCAAAGATGATACTGAAATGGACACCACCAGAAAGAAGAAAGAGAGGAAGGCCCAAAAAAACGTGGTTTGAGGGAATAGAAAAGGCTATGTCCGAAAGAAATCTACATCCAGGGGACTGGCAAGATAGAAAGGCTTGGAGATTAGGAACCGGAAGGCGTAGGACGCTATGAACCCGGATATATATATATATGATATGAGAATCGGAATGGTTCTGGTACTGGACATTCCCCACTGCCTTTTGATCTGAAGTTCAAGCTCTCGATATTTCGATATTTTTTCAGCATATTTTTGACGTAGATTGTTGTTATTTGGGATGGCTACGTCTATGAGTAGTGCTTTCTTCTCTTTTTTCTTCACTAGAATTATTATTATTATTATTATTATTATTCCAGATAATAGGATGAGGCCGAAGCCTATGAATCCGATACATAAATGACACTTTTGACATAAACAAACTGAAAACTATTCTAACAAAGATAAAGAGTCTAGTCGGCTTTTGAAGGAATTAACACTTTTCGCACTCACTACATCCTCCGGCAAAGAGTTCTACCCAGTGAATACCCGGTTGGGCAGGAAAAACTGTCTCGCACGAATTGATCAATATGCTATCATTTTAAAGATTGATAGATTTATAAATTCCTGATTAAGATAAATTTTTATTTCGACAATTACACTTGAAATAGGATAAATCACGAAATAAAATGAGTCATTGATCAATTTCGTATGCCTTAAACCTGAGAGTAAAAAGTAAACCTAGAGATGCCTACAAAAAAGAGCCGTGCGGATAATATGCAACCTAGGAATAATCACATCATGCCGTGGAATATTCAAGAGGAGCAAACTACTGACATACTCCATCTACATACAGGAATGCCTTATATTTCTTTCCAAAAACAAACAACTTTTCAGAGAGTATGAAAATGAACACAAGGCAAAATACGCTATAAGAAATATAAATTATAGATACCCAAGGATGAGATTATCCAGCACACAGAAGCAAGTGGAATATAGAATTTTGAAGTTTTTCAATTCATAACCATATTCCATTCAGAAAGAAGAAAACCTCAAAAAATTTAAAAACAAGATACACGAATTATTAGTTGAAATAGAACCCTACAAACCTGAAGACTATTTTAATTTCTCTGTAAATGGAAATTAAGAGTCAATGAATTGTTTATTTGACACCATTTCGTTTGTTTCTTGCTGCAATTTAGATGCATTCGAAATAAAGACCTATTATTATTATTATCTGTTTATGAACGCGAACAACATTCGGCTTTGCGAACTTGTGCCGTATATTTATTTCGTATTGGGATAATTGGTCTACGGCTCCCCTACTATGGTACTAACAGCTGGAGTCTGCTATAGACAATTCTGTCAGTTTGGCAACATCGTTCTGTTACTGTTTAGTTATTCGATGCGTCGTGTTTACATCGTCGTTTCGATTTGACGTTCATTAACTGAATTATTTTACTGATTTGGTGGCAGTTTATTATGGCTTAAGAGTATTCCAGTAATTATAGTTATGGCAAAATTACGAAAATGTATTATTTTAGGAAATTGAATATATGAGAATCTAACCTATTGTTTACTTCACCACAGTTCGGCAGTAAAGTGCTTTCCATCTCACTCTAGAGCTTGGTTGATTACAATGCGGTACTATTCACGCGTAGGGGAATCTCTATCTTTACTCCTTACTCTGAGCCTCAAACTCAGCTTTTATTTTGAGGTCAACAGAAAAACAAACTCAATGATACCATTGAAAATTATTGAAGTTGGATATCCGAATGATTTTATGGTTTTGCTTTCTCTACCTCATTTCGTTTTTTCTGAAAAAAACATTCTTCTGGTGAGCTTTATCTCAACAATCAGTTACTTTTCCATTTTATTTGTCTTTAAACTCTTGAATTTTGAGTTATTCTATTTTGTATACCATAAATGTGATACATTATTTTGTTATCAGTTTGAGCGCATAGTAGGCGTTTGTTCATTTATCTGAAGTTGGCAGTATTTGCTGTCATAACATAAAATGAAGTGAACGTTGCCGAATGTACCAGGCCTTATCCGACGAGCTTGCGAGAACTCTATGCAATATTGAGAACATTGCTTATCTATCTGACAAGAAAATAAACAACATAACCTAACATTTTAATATACACTGTGGAATATGCCAAATTGTCATGGCCAATTGACAGCTCAAACTTTCGTGAACGGACTATAACTTATAATATCGATAAAACAGTTTCATGAAAGTTTATACTATATATATATACTATATACTTCATCTTATTGCAGAGTATACGAGACTGCCTCTATTGTAAGTTCCGATTTAGAAACCACAAGTTTTCAGTCTGAAACAACTGGTAGGCATACAGCCCTATCAGAATGTTCAAGTGTCAGTCGGCTGCATGTCGCTGGACGAAAAAGACCTCAAAGGAGGAGAAAGCAGAGACTACAGGTGAGGATATTTAAGTTCCAGAATGTTTGAAATGAAGGTATGAAGATTCTAATCAGAAAAATTTTCAGGCCATGTCAAGGACCAGTTCATATTCGAGCATCACAGATTCGACTATGTCTCTCAATATCATTACTGTAACATTGAACATGGACACTGTAAATTTCTTGGGTATATCTATAGTGGGACAGAGTAATAAAGGTGGGGATGGTGGAATATATGTAGGATCAATAATGAAGGGGTGAGTTTATTGTTGAAGTGACATTTTGATGTTAATATACAGATTTGGAAATTCACATCGGATACATACAATATTCAATGCATTAGAAAGATTATTTATAAAGGGCTTTCCAATAAGAGGTGTTATTTTGAATAGCCCGCTATTTCGGTAGATGTCACGATTGAAGCTGTCATTTTTTGACAATTGACAAGTAGAAATAACGCCATTAATAATAATGGAACGATACACGCTTGAAGAACGCATTGAAATTATTAAAATTCTCTATAAATATGGTGAAAATTTGACCGAGAAGGTTCGTTAAACTCGAACATTTTTGGGTCGTCGTGAAGCACCTTGTCGGACCACAATAAAGAAATTGGTGGAAAAATTCGAGCTGTTGAGACAAGTTTGTGATGTGAAGAATAAAACCCGTGCACGTCGCTCAAGAACAGCTGAGAATATTGCTGCTGTAGCCAAAAGTGTTGCAGAAAACCCAGGTTTGTCCATTCCTCGTCGTTCTTTGGAATTAGGCATTCCACAAACGTCATTACACCGTATTTTGCATAAAGAGTTGGGTCTTAAAGCTTATAATAATAATAATAATAATCTTTATTCCTGACTCTTAATCAACAAATGTTGGTGTCAGAGCCTTTATAAATTGTTACAAAAATAAACTTTAAATTCTAATATATATAACACATAATTTTTATGATATCCTAGTTATTTTTTACATACATTTTAAGGTTTTTAACAAATTTGTAATAGTCATTATTTTCCACTATGTTCCCTGGTATTCTATTATATGCTGCAGTACTCCTATATACTGGCGAATCTTGTGCCTTGGTTGTTCATTTAACACAAGAACTCAATCCGGCCGATTCGCAGGAAAAGTTTCCGGACGGTGTTATCTCTCGAACAGGTGATCACAATTGGCCACCGAGATCTTGTGATTTAACAACTTGCGACTTCTTCCTTTGGGGCCACGTGAAAGAGAAGGTCTACGCCAATACCCTAGCGTCGATTCAAGATCTCAAAGAGGGAAATTCGTGAGGCTATCGAGGACATAAGGCAGCCATTTTGCGATTTGGTTATGGAAAATTTCATTATGGATTATGGTCCTGTGAGCGTGGTCGTGGTGGTAATTTGCATGATGTTATTTTCCACTATTAACGGCATAGTTTCTTCTTTATAATGAAATAAACATCCGATCATTTATATTGAAAAATGGCATTTTTCTTTGAATATCAAAATAACACTTCTTATTGGAAAACTCTTTATGAATCAGTATCTTTTGAGAGAAATAGAAATAGAAAAAACACAAGAATCTGAATTGATCTTTCTATTATTATTTTTCAGCGGTGCTGTAGCTT
Organism: Propylea japonica; assembly: GCA_013421045.1. Lineage (NCBI taxonomy): Eukaryota > Metazoa > Arthropoda > Insecta > Coleoptera > Coccinellidae > Propylea > Propylea japonica. The sequence goes on from CM024243.1 coordinate 55,352,836, forward strand.
TAGACGGTAGGATAGAACCAGGCGATATGATATTGCAAGTAAACGACGTAAATTTTGAAAATATGTCAAACGATGAAGCTGTTAGAGTGTTGAGGGAAGTGGTGCAAAAACCAGGGTGCGTTTGAAGAATTCTTGAAAATCTGAATATAAACAACTAATGTTTCGAATATTTCAGGCCCATAAAACTAGTGGTGGCGAAGTGTTGGGATCCTAATCCTAAAGGATATTTCACAATTCCAAGGACAGAACCAGTCAGACCTATAGACCCAGGTAACTATTTTATCATTTTTCTTTACAGAGTCCGGAACTAGAAGTGTAACCTATTCCAAATGCCATAAATTCGTTTAGGAAAATGGTTTTTATTTATTTTTATGTATGTACACAACATGTGAAAATAATAAAATTTTCAGAATCAATTCACTTTTGCCTTGAGGCGATCAAAAAACGAATCGCAAGTTGTCCGAACGTAACTTGCCGGTATTTTAGCCCACTCACGGATAATGGCTTTCTTCAGCGTCACGAGGCTGGTATATTTTTTTGTTCTAATCTTGCTTGCCAAAATGGCTCATAAGAAATAATCATTTGTATTCACGTTTAGTCAATTCTAGAGCCACCGTGTGGTGGAAATAAAATTCTAAACATTGTTTTTCAACCATTCTTTGTTCACTCGTCGTGAACAAATCCGGAGCCGGAGCCGGTGCAGTGTCCTTTTGGAAGATCTATGGTCTGCGACCGAAATCTTTGTCTGTCCACTGTTTCAAAGCAGCTCAAAAACACTTTCCTGATAATATGCCGCATTAACTTAAACGCCAGGCTGAATGAAAACGATTGGGGAGCGCCCATCTGCTGTTACAGCGGTCCAAACTATTCTTTGTCTCGGGTGCTGGTACATGGTAGCCCATGGATTCAGATTCTCATATGAACGGTTTGTCAGGTGAACTCAATCGTTTTGGTGGTTTACAAATTGCTCCAGTGAAAAAATTTTTCGTCAGAAAACACTATATTTCATCGCTTTCGGCTAAACAGAGCAAATCCTTCGCTCTTTCAAGTCTTATAACTTTTTTTTGCGTTAGCTCTTAGCGGAATGCTTTTGTAAGGTTGTAAACAATACTTATAACTATCATTTATGGGTCGATTACATTGAGATACTTTACAAGCTGCTACTGAGCGAGTTTAGAAGCGAGTGAATTAGCTTGTGAGATTGTGATAATTACACACAAAACTGTCTACTCCCTGAGTAGCCAACAATTTATCGATTCATTTGAGGTTTATGTTTGTATCGTTGTCAAGGATCTATGATTAATGTCAAATACGTTTTCGAATTTAAGAACCAGGAACCACCGAGTAGATGAGAACTCACAGATTCTGACTATGATAACATACGGCTTGTTTACAAGCCAACAAGCCAAAACGCCAGCGATTTAGCGTGTAAAGTAGCCCAGCTTTCAACTTTAGTCGCAGCTTTTTTACATGCAGATTGTTGGCTTGTGAACACGATTACACTGAGCGAATTTACAATCAGCTATTAAATTCACTCAGTAGTAGCTTGTAAAGTATCCCAATGTAATCGATCCATAAATCGCGCAAGCCATGTGTAATCACAGTTGCCCACAATCTGTGAGTTCGCATCTACTCAGTGGTTCCTGGTTTTTAAATTTGAAATTTTGAAAACGTATTTGTCATTTATCTTATATGCTTGACAACGATACAAACATAAACCTCTCATGAATTGCTAGATTGTTGGCTATTCAGCGAGATAACAGTTTTGTGTGTAATCATCACAATCTCACAAGGTAATTCACTCGCTTCTAAATACGCTCATTAGCAGCTTGTAAAGTATCTCAGTGTAATCGACCCATTAGCAAAATTTTTTAAATAGCTAGTGTTACTGTGGCAGGTACGCTATGGCTTGAAACTGGTCACATTTTGAGTGCCGGACCCGGTAACTTCAAATCTTCAGCTGTGAATATCGCTTGGTAATCTTCTATTTGTCTTTCAGGAGCTTGGGTGGCCCATACAGCAGCAGTTCGGGGAGATCCAGTAGTTCGCCCCCCTAGTAGTTCTACAGTTTCGAGTGCTTCTATCACGAGCACGATACCTGCCAACGAACGTGAGTGTCTTCTTGGTTCTGGTATGTATGCACCTGCTTCTCATTGCACCTTTTTTGTTAGTTTATATGCTTTTGTTATATACGTTTTATGGTATAATTTTACACATCACCTTTATACTAAAAGTACAAAGTAATGATTCATTTTAATAAGGGATCTCTTAAAAGTAGAGAATATTTCAAATTTGCATCATCACACAAATAATGGAGTTTTTTGCTTTAAAATTAAATTTTTTTGAGAGTGACCATCATTCCATTATGTTTTTGGAGTAAACTTAAACTGCATTATTTGTATATTTCCTTTGAAAATGTCATTGTTGTCTTCAATATACAGTGGAACTTCCCTATAACGAAAGCACTAAATCCGCAAAAAAATCTTTATAAAGAAATTTCGTTATATACATAGAAAATTTGTTTCTATAGACGGCAATGTCGCTGTCGACTTCACTGATGAATTTAAGTTTATCATTCAAACTTAAGCACTTCCTTTTAGACATTTTCGCACATCTTTCATACTAGCGTGATGGTTAGATTGAAACCAAACGGCCAGGGGTCTATTTAAAACTGTCATAGAAGGATCTCTCTGCCTGTCTTATGGCCGGTTTCTGAGGTTTTACTTTAACCGTCCAATAGTAAACGGTTCGATAAATATAACCAATCGATAACCTCTTGATAAAGGTGGCTGAGTTTCTGACGTCTTTTTCGGTTGTCAGTTAACTATCTATTCGATAACAGCTGATTAACGGTAGTCTCGCAAGTTCCTTCCTAGATCAACAGATGTCGCGACATACAAAGTGACGTTTTGATTATGAATTTTGCAAATTTTAATTGAAACTGCACGCCTGAAACTCAAAATAATAAGATTTTCCATACGGAATATCAAATCGATTTCATTTTCATGTATATTTATGTCTTATGTATATTTAGATCATTACCAATGATGATTTGAAAAGTTCCTGTCTCAGAACCGTAAAGATATAAGCACTTGTTGAAAGACGGTTAAAGTGCAATTCCTTTCAGATATTGGAGCTAATACAGAATTCAATTCATTACATAAGTGTAGAACTGTTTGCTTGTTCAATCTGTACCTCATTTTAAATTAATCATCTGTATACATTTCGAGAGGTGATTTACGAACCCGTATAAATCTGGATACAGAAATATTGCCAATGAATTCCATTGCCTCTTCATCTGATGAAGAGCTGGAACTAGAGGATAATCTTCTTGTATTATTTTCCATTATTACACAACTCGTTTAGTATATAATGTTAAGAATGTTGATATGAATCCAAATCCGGTACTCCGTCAAATCAAAAAGAAAAAGTGAGGTTGGAGTTGACAAATCAAACGCCAATGCCCATGCGCCATTCACTAAATCTACAAATAACCGGCCATCCGTCAAATTTGACAGATAGATAAACTGCGGTTAAAACGACCTCAGAAACCGGCCTTAATGATATAATTTAAGCTCGGGATTTATTACGTACGTCCGGAAAAATTTCGGAAAAACCCACCCTCATACCATCTTACCAATACCCATTCAAAGAGTGATGTTCTTTGAATATTTCGTTCTAGAGAGAATAACCTTCGTTTTAGAATTTACTTCGTTTCAGAGGGTGTTTTTAACAAGAAATGTGGATTCAAGGTGCAATGTCTTGTACAAAATTCGTTATAGGGAAGTTCCACTATTTTATTGAATATTTGAAAGGACTATTTTGGCGATTGAAACATTTTTTCAAACTTCGCATACGTTTTGTGGATATATTACAACTTCCTCAGGACTGAAAAATGTATACAGATGTGGTAGAAACGGATGGAAACAGGGGAGTTTCAGTGTTAAACTCACGCTGGTTCGGAGTCCAGTGGAGCAGTGGAAGAATCGAAACCTCGGAGCGATGCGATATTGAATAAACGGGGGGTCTGTTGGAATGGCAGTCTGTAGTGGTAGTGGGGGATGGCGCGCAACGATCTAGGATCGAATCATTCGAATCGAAGAAGAATCAGTAACACTCGAAACGGGAGATGGATAACGTCGCATGTCTATTGAAAATTAATACGACAAATTTTCTCCACTCTTATGGCGCCATGGGCGGAAGTTATTTGCCTCAATGAATGAAACAAATAATTTCCTGTTAAAATTAATATTCAGGTTCTTTTTCGCCATAACTGGTTTGAAAATAAAATAAATTCTATGAAAAACAAAAATAAATTCAACGAAAATAAAAAAATGAAAAAAAACAGAAATTAATTCTACGCAAATAGAAAACAAATTAAAACATTTTATATTGAAGAAAAATTCAAATCAAATGTTCAAATAATCCACCTTGTTGTGCCAAACAGTAGCCAAATCTGTTATAAAGATTTAATCTCATATCTCGGAGAAGATTCGGCATACTTGCTATTTTGGAACAAAGTTGGATTATTTTGGACCTTAATTCAATAATGTTCGTCGCTCTTTCAATTTCTTGCCCATACACCATATTTTTGAGATATCCCCAAAGAAAGAAATCATTGGGAGATAAATCTGGAGATCTGGGGGGCCATTTGATGGTTCCGTTTGTGGTAATGAGACGATCAGAAAAAGTCGTTCTTAGATATTGTGTGACTGCGCTTGCGTTATGACTTGGGCAGCCATCCTGTTGAAACCAGACATCATCAAAATTAATTGGTAGTTGTCGAACTGTCGGAATAATTTGATTCTGTAATAGATCCAAATATTTTGCAGCGTTTAGGTTACCATCGATGAAAAATGGCCCTATCATGTAATTACCCAGCATTCCTGTCCAAACATTAAGTTTTTCAGGATACTGGGTACGCACAGGAATACTCAGGTGCTTATTCTCCCTAGACCAATATCTTACTACGGATGGATTATGTTTTCTATGCAATGAAAACGATGACTCATCCGTGAATAAGATATTGCTCAGAAAAGAACTACTCTCATTCTCTTTTTCCATCATCTTTTCACAGAATTCCATTCTTTTGAAATGGTCTTCTGGAAAAATTTCCTGAGAGGTTTGCACCTTATAACATTTGTAACCATTTCTCTTCAAAATATTCCGAACAGTTCTATCGCCCAAATCGACTTGCTGGGCAATTTTTCTGCTAGAACAAGGTGCACTGGTTTCAACAGCCGCACACACATCCACTTCTCTTGCCAAACGATTTTCACTGACGGTTTCGGTGGTTTATCAATTCTGCAATGAAGGCATGTTCGTAAACAACCACATTGCTCGAACTTCTTGACTATTTTGGAAATAGCCGAACGTGAAGGTATCGGCCTATCTTCAAAAGCAACAATAAACGAATTTATTGTCTCCGCAATTGATTGACCACCGAAATACCATTTTATTATTTGAATTTTCTCTTCAACCGTATACATTTTGATTTCCGCAGAATCTAATTTATTCTCAAACCGTATGGTCTATCGCATCCAAAGTTTGGATTGCGACTAATTCAATCAGTGGACCGCGTTAAGAATTGCAGCAGGAGCAGAGCGATGCATCCCCCACTACCACTACAGACCCGCCGCTTATTCAATATCGCATCGCTCCGAGGTTTCGATTCTTCCACTGCTCCACTGGACTCCGAACCAGCGTGAGTTTAACACTGAAACTCCCCTGTTTCCATCCGTTTCTACCACATCTGTATATTATATGCATAAATGAGATTAATCATCATAAATAAAAGTGATTAGGAATAGAGGTTGCTCTGTAGTGAGCACGATAATTTTCGAAGGGATTGTCCTAGAGACTTTACATTTTCAGGGTGAGTTCGGTTCCCAAGTGCCGCGGTTATCTCAGACAAAACGAAACCAATCGAAATTAAATTTCGTGGCCTTATACGAGATGGTCATGATGAGCCTCATGCAAAATTTTGTGGCCATAGGGTTAACAGAGCCATAGAAAATTCAATTGGAATATTAAGAAGAAGAAAATTCATATTTCCACATCAAGACATCCAATTCGAGTGAAATCTATTTTGTGAAAGAAGATTGATATACTGAATGTTGATGCACAATTTCAAGAAGATCGCATTATCTGAATCATAGAAAATTCAATTGGAATATTGAAAAGAAGAATCTCTATATTTCCATAACAGGATATCCGATTAGAGTGAAATTCATTTTGTTTATGAATATTGATATTCTGAATGTTCATGCAAAATTTCAAGAGGATCGCATCATCAGAACCATTAAATTTAATTTTTCTAATTGTCAAGTTTTTACATATTTCAGCTTCTCAATAATTTCCAGAATATAATTCCGACCGTGCTGAGATTTTGCATTTATATACAGTGGAACTTCCCTATAACGAAAGCGCTAAATCCGCAAAAAAATTCATTATAAAGAAATGAAAAAATTTTTCAAACGCCAAAATAGTCCTTTCAAATTTTTAATGAAATATATTGAAAACAACAATGATTACATTTTCAAAGGAAATAGGCAAATACTGCAGTTTAAGTTCACTCCAAAAACACAATAGAATGATGGCCACTCTCAACAGAAAATGTCTTTCTATAGTCGCCAATGTCGCGGTCGACTTCACTGATAAATTTAAGTTTATCATTCAAACTTAAGCACTTCCTTTTAGACATTAACGCACAACTTTCATACTAGCGTAATGGTTAGATTGAAACCAAACAGACAGGGGTGTATTTAAAACTGTTTCAAAAGGATCTTTCTGACCGCCGTAATGATTCAGTTTGAGGTCGGGATTTATTACGTACGTCCGGAAAATTTTAGGAAAAAACCCGCCCTTATACCTTCTTACCAATACCAATTCAAAGAGTGATGTTCTTGGAATATTTCGTTATAGAGAGAATTTACTTCGTTTCAGAGGGTGTTTTTAACATTAAATTTGGATTCAAGGTTCAATATCTTTTACGAAATGCAATATACAGACGTTCGTTATAGGGTATTTAGTATAAATCTCATGTCCTATTCAAAATTCTGAGATAATGGCTTCATTGCTCTCTCAATGAACAAGCGCTCAAAAGTACCTGCTCAGGGCTTCCTTAAATTTTTATTTATTCATCTTGTACATCATAAGAATCATTATACGCCAAGCAACAGAGCTACAATTGATTAGTTCTTTGACAAAAATGCTACCTGTGCCATTCCGTGTAGGACAGTCCGTAGTTTATTCCCACCATGTTTTCAACACGAAAATGCCATTTTTTTTATTTGTTATTAACAAAAAACAACAAAAATACGCGTTCTTTTTAGTTTTTTCGTTGCAAAATGGAAACTATTGATGCAGTGATAACGTTGCAATGGGATGAATTGTAGAGAATTACATTGTGAAGAGAATGATGGGTCAAACGTTCCGATCGAATAATTGAAACTGGAGAAAAGCGGAAAAAACCGGAAAATTGCGTGTTTTTTCTTTTAACTCATAACTCTGCCATTTTGCAATATTAAAAACTGAAACTTCACACGATAGTAGCTATTGACGTGCAATTCATGTGTGCCAAAATTGGATTCGGTCGGATAAATAGTTTTCACATTATTCCCATTTGACTTTTTTTTTGACATATTTTCGCGGAGAGCTGGATGCGTTTGAGGTCGTCCGATTGAAATTAAAAAAATCGATTTGGAAAGAAGACGTGATCAGTAACAAAACGTCTATTCTGATTTTTCAATAAAACGCGTTTAAGTGTGTTAAAAACATGAGGGAAAACGACCGACCAAGCGAGAGTGGTCGAGTGGTGAGGAAATGAGCGAATCGAGGGGAAAAGCCGCGGAAGCCAACGGTCGCCGAGTATAAGAATTGTTGCGCGAAGAGCGCACCAAATTTTGTACACATATACGTTTCCCCTCGATTCGCTTATTTCCTCTCCACTCGACCGCTCTCGCTCAGTCGGCCGTTTTCCCCCATGTTCTCACTAGTTTTCAACACACTTAAACTCGTTTTATTGAAAAATCAGAATAGACGTTTTGTTACTGATCACGTCTTCTTTCCAAATCAATTTTTTTAATTTCAATCGGACGACCTCAAACGCATCCAGCTCTCCGCGAAAATATGTCAAAAAAAAAAGTCAAATGGGAATAATGTGAAAACTATTTATCTGACCGAATCCAATTTTGGCACACATGAATTGCACGTCAATAGCTACTATCGTGTGAAGTTTCAGTTCTTAATATTGCAAAATGGCAGAGTTATGAGTTAAAAGAAAAAAACACGCAATTTTCCTGTTTTTTCGCTTTTCTCCAGTTTTAATTATTCGATCGGATCGTTTGATCCATCATTCTCTTCACAATGTAATTCTCTACAATTCATCCCATTGCAACGTTATCACTGCATCAATAGTTTCCATTATGCAACGAAAAAACTAAAAAGAACGCGTATTTTTGTTGTTTTTTGTAAATAACAAATAAAAAAATGGCATTTTCGTGTTGAAAACATGGTGGGAATAAACTACGGACTGTCCTGCACGGAATGGCACAGGTGGCTTCCAGGTAGTATTTTTGTCAAGGAAATATCTCTATTGCTTGGCCTATTAACCATTGCATTAAAGCTGCCATACACTTCGTTGCAACCACAATTAATGTTATCACTAATATTATCACTTCATGAATACAGAAATGGAAGAACCTCTCTATATACACTCTCCGATGGCCCAAGTGGTTCAAGCGATGCAACGACCAGACAGCGGTTTAGAAATCAGGGATCGTATGTGGCTCAAGATAACTATACCGAACGCCTTCATCGGTACAGACATGATAGATTGGCTATTAACGCACGTAGAAGGTTTCCACGAGAGACGAGATGCTAGGAAGTACGCTTCTCATCTGCTTAAGGCTGGTTTTATACGACATACTGTTAACAAGATCACTTTTTCCGAACAGGTGAGTTTAGATGAAAATGATAAAGGGTTTTCCAATAAGAGGTGTTATTTTGATTTAAAAAAAATGCAATTTTTCAATATAAATGATCGGATGTTTATTTCATTATAAAGAAAAAGCTATGCCGTTAATAGTGGAAAATAACGTCAGGCAAATGACCACCACGACCACGCATACAGGACCATATTCTTTTAATGAAATTTTCCATAACCAAATCGCAAAGTGGCTGCCCAATGTCCTCGATAGCCTCACGACGCTGGGCTATTGGCGTAGACCTTCTCTTTCACGTGGCCCCAAAGAAAGACGTCGCAAGTTGTTGAATCACAAGATCTCGGTGGCCAATTGTGATCACCTCTTCGAGAGATAACACGGTCCGGAAACTGAAAGTAAACGTTGTCCAGATCAATACTATCCAATTGTCCCAACAACTCGAATATTCCACTAATTTCTTTATTGCGGTCCGACAAAGTGCTTCACGATGACCCAATAATGTTCTACACCTTTTACAGTTGTAATTCAGAAAATCAAAGTTCAATTTCAGAAAAGGGAACATGTATTTCAGAATAGGAATATGTAATTCAGAAAACAGAAATTGAATTTCAGAATAGTTCATTCAATTTCAGAAAAGAGAAATTGAAATTCAGATTAGGAAGTTGTATTTCAGAAAAACAAAGTTGTAATTCAGAATGGTGAATTGAAATTCAGAAATGGCAAATTCAATTTCCGAAAAGGAAAATTGTAATTCAGAAGTTATAAATTGAATTTCAGAAAATGTAATAGTAATTCAGAATGTTTTCGTGTTTGGTTGTATAATATTACCAGGCAATGCCTGGTACCCAAACCACTATACTTTTTTTGGCAAATAAATAATTCATTACATAATATTATGTAGATATATGTACTATATAACATAGATATAAATAGGTACATATTCATGTTCATTATATCTCGAGTATATACAACCAATTCTGAATTACAATTTCCCATTTCTGAATTTCAAATCACCAATTCTGAATTACGATTTATATTTTCTGAAATTCAAATTACCCTTTCTGAATTACATATCACTATTCTGAAATTCAAATCGCCATTTCTGAATATCAATTTACTATTCTGAATTACAATTTCCATCTTCTGAAATTCAATTTGCTATTCTGAATTACATTTTACGTTTTTTGAATTACAATTGGAAAAAGTGTAGTTTTACAAACCGTCTCTGTCAAATTTTCACCATTTTTATAGTGAATTTTAATAATTTCAATGCGTTCTTGAAGCGTGTCTCGTTCCATTTTTATTAATGGCGTAGTTTCTACTAGTCAAATGTCAAAAAATTACAGCTCCAAACGTGACATCTACCGAAATCACGACTATTCAAAATAACTCCTCTTGTTGGAAAACCCTTTACTAATGAAAGGAATCGCTCATCGTCTTCAAAAAAGTGGTTACATTTTGATTCTTGTTGATTTCTCCCGCTAGGTTTGTTAAAGATACATATAATAGTTTTCTGGCCGGTTACTGGGCTCCATTTGTGTGTGACTAGAAAAATGGAGGGTCGCAGTTCATAAGCGAGGATCCACGAAAAATTTATCTGGTTTTGATACTGAAGAACTAATTGTTATTTGGATTTCACCTGGCAATTCAATATTCTGGACTGTGGGGAATTGCGAAAAAGCTCTTGATAACGTTTCCCTTGTCATATTTTGTTGAAAATAGTTATTTTTGTATCTAGTGCGCGAAATGCTACTTTGGTGATCGGGAAATGATTTTTTTAACGAGGCGCAGCCGAGTTAAAAAAATAGTCGAGATCACCAAAGTATTTCGCGCATGAGATGCAAACAAAATTTTTTTCTACAAACGCTTAGCTTAATATGAAAAAAACTATTATGGGGATTTTAACCATGACAAGACCCTTCTATTACAACTGTGGCAAAACTCAAGTTGACATATTGGAAATTTTTGGAAAACTTGTCATTGTATATTTAATGATGAACATTGCTTCAATTGATGTAATGAAAATAGATTTGGCCCTCGATTGCCAAGTATACCCATATGTGTTAGTTAAAATATAAAAATCCCATTTAGTTTACATGCAGTGTGCGAAGTAAGTATTTCGCACACTACTTCGCGCACGGTGTCATAGTAACAAAGGAAAATGAAAAAAAGTGTCACTTCGCATATTCTTGCCAATGCGCGAACTTTGTCATTTTTTGACGTTTGTAGAAAAAAGTTTTCGTGTTGTCAAACCATAGACAAACGTTTAGTTAGTCTATGTTGTCAAACATTTTCTTATAAAAAATGGAGCAGAAACATCACCAAACATGGAGATTTGCGGTTATTCCTAATAAAAACAAAAAGAATAATGTATTGATAAATTTACTGTCGATCCATCAAGTAACGGGTGTTTTTTAGAGGTATAGAACTTTGAATTGCAATAAAACAACGATGGATTATTCGATTGACATGAATTTTATATATCCGAATGATAATCTTGTGGCATTACATTTTAAATATGATTTCTGGCATATGACCGCCACGGTTGGCTCAGATGTAGTTCAATCTGAACGTCCAATTTTCGATGACTTCATCCAACATTTGTGACCGTATATCGGCAATAACACGGCGAATGTTGTCTTCCAAATGGTCAAGCGTTAGTGACTTATCCGCATGGACCACTGACTTTACATAGCCCCACAGAAAGTAGATCCTTCCGCAAAATCTTCCATAAAGTGGATGGACACAGATCCAATTCCTGTGCTCGATGGCGGATGGACTCATTCGGGTCTTCCTCAACGCTACGCTCTACAGTAGAAATAGCTTCTTCTGTAGGGCGTCTCTGGGGATGCGAGTTATCAATGAGAGTAAACGTTGTGCGAAAACGTTCCATGGTGAATCGAATTACCTGCTCTGATGGACGATTTTGTCGACGATAAAATGGACGTAGTGCTCACAGAACGATTATTTTCGAAATAAAATTGCACTATTTGCAAGAGTTGTTCAGCCGTGAGTCTATTCATGATGAATTGCCAAACCAAACTGAGAATAAATCACTTGACAGCTATTAAATCAGTGGCCATCTTGAACAGTAATGCCAACTTCTAGTTCTCAAGTTGCCAAAAAAAACACCCGTTAGAAAAGAATGTGTAATGGAATGTAAAGGGGCCCACTCACTAAGAAGGAAGAATGCGCAGTTAAGTATCTGCACGTTTGCTGTAAAGCAAACGTGTGAATTCATATTCCCCACACACACATACACTTTTGCGTGTTGGTTTGGATGTGCGACAAGCGTGAGATGACGTCGAAAAAAGATCTGATGTTAATGGCAGTGGCGTGTGTTGTTATTTAAGAAAAAATGTTCAATGTATAAATAGGGAACCCGACACTGTATTGCTAAAAATACGAAACGTGCACAGACTTGTTGCCCATACACGGTCGTTTTTGGTCATTCTTCCACGTACGGTGAAGAATGCACACGCCACACGACGGAGATAATTGCGCATTCCAAATTTACGCCATACACACACTGTTTTAACTGTACCCCGTACAACGCGCATTCAAGTCTTCGCGCTTCCCTCTTAGTGAGTGGGCCTTTTAACAAACAATATTATCCAAATTGGTGATTACCATTTACGTCACTGCATCAATTATTTCAATAAGCCAAACTTGTGGTAGTGCTGAATACAACAACAATTAAGGTTATGTTCCGACGTTATTTTAGAAACAGATTTTTCGTGTTTCATTGAGTCGTTTAAAAAATTACTCCAACCTTGTCGAAGTTTCCTAACTAATGATTTATTTATTTCTGATAGTGCTACTACATCTTCGGCGACTTGTGCCAGGCCATGTCAAACTTAAAAATTCAAGACAACGATTCAGTGGGGCCTTTGCCTAACGTACCGAACTACATGCCATACAGCGGAACCTACAATCCTCTTGAATACATGCCAATGCCGTTCTACACAGCGAGCGAAAACACCGTCTACGGTTACAACAGAGAGGAGTCCGTTTTGAGCGGAAGCGGTAAGTGTGAAAGAACTTTATCTTATTGTCTTTGTCCGAGATACTGCATTCTTAACTATGAGATAATGGTAGTGTTAGGTCCTAAGATCATTTTAAACGTATTTTTAGTAGTTGAATTCGGTATGATAATACATATTTCTAAATGGTAGTGATTGTTTTTAATTTTCTGTGTGCAAGAAATTCAACTTTATGATGGATGAGTCAAGAAACTGTCATAGAGTATTGAACGAATACATAATTTATGACTAATGGTGGTATTCCGCTTTTCATCTGTAAAGGGGCCTACACACGATCAACCTAGTTGAAGACTAAGTTGTGAACACGGCATGTTGACGACCAAGTTGAACGTCTGTAGGCTGGTTGGTGGTTGATATTCCAGGTTGAAGACTAAGTTGATGCGAGATCAAAACGGTTTGATATTTGGTGGGCGGAGCCCGATGTTGACGACTATGTTGGAGCGTCTGTATGGTAGTCATCAACTAGGTTGACAACACCAGTTGGAATTCTACCTTGTATAGTGAACATCTCATAGCGTATTCAAAATCCGTCGTAAATGTAAATGTTGTAAACATTCATTGGTGGAGCAATAATGCTATTACCTCAAAATTTTGTATAGTACTTGAGATTCATGCTTAGTAAATGAATGTAAATTCTCAGGATGATCAGACTTATATTATGGAAATTATTAAAAAATGAAATATGTAAAAATCAATAATTAAAAAAAAATTTAACTATATGCTTCAGATGATGCGATTCTTGGATATCTTGTTATGACATATAATGATTCTTTCTTTCAATATTTCGCATGAGGCTTACTGTGAGCATTTTGCATGTGGTCGAGAAATTCTATTTCAAGTCTGAAATATTAAGAAACAAAAATTCGGAATGGTCATATTTTATGGGACACCTTGTATGTTTTGGCTGATTAACGAACTTAATTGTGGCATTTGGAAACCAAACTCGCCCTGAAAATCTCAAGTCTCAAGGACAATTCCTTAGAAAGTTATCGTGTTTATGGCCGGACGGTTCCACGGACCGGATTGAATTTGACCACGGATTCGTCATCAGGGAGCAGAACCCTATCGTTGGAGACCAATTTCGGCTCAAAATTCGAAAAGTTCTTTCATTAAACCGAAATGGGAAAAATGAGACCGATTGTGGTACCAATCCTTGGTCCAAATTCTTTCATTCAAGAACTGTGCTGCACCACATTGTCGCATATATCGTTTATAATAACATATAACGAAGGATCTCTCTCCATGGTTCGATAATTTCTCCTGATCAGCCGACTAGTTCACTCGACGGAAACCACCGCTGAAATGATGTTTTCAACTTGGTTGACAACCGCTCTTTTCACTTTCATTTGGTTTACAACCTAGTTGACAACATAGTCTCCAACTAAGTTGATCGTCTGTAGGCCGCTTAAGTTACGATACTGTTGCGTACGATTGATATGTAACTGACCGACTTACAGATTCGTAAATAATGCAATTCTGGAATTGTTACCTTAACTATCTTATTTAAAGTGTCACTTTTGAACTATGTACTTACACATAACCTCCAAAGTTTTAATTATGGAACTTATGTCTCATGAGTAAATGGTTTTGATTTGAATTTGAAAATACATTTATCTGAATGTAGTTTGCGTTTGTTTCTTTCATCTAATAAATTGAAAACAGACAAGAAAAAATTTCTTGGTTAAAATTCCTGTAGAGCATTTATTAAGTTCATAGTACACTGGTTCTTCAATCTTAACATTTTCACAAACTGAGCATTCGGCATCTCTTCAATCTGAACATTTTCTCAAACTGGGCATCCGGCATTTCAAATGGATTGCTTCCAATTCTCATGAAGTTCCTACTATTAAAAAAGAATGATTTTCAGTTCATGTATAGGTATTATTGAAGAATGTTTTGCCTGTTATATTTGTCTTCTGACAACAATCCAATAGACAGAGCCATACTATTATTATTCATCATGAATTTCTTTTTGTATTAAGACGTTGCTGTTCATCCAAAAATAAACAATCCATTCAACGTAACCTCACAATATGTCATTCGATAAGGCTTTCGACCACCCGTCGAGTACTCGTAAATATTTAACGACTTCTGTAAGTTGCAGATGCATTCTCGATGTCCAGAATTGCAATTTTCAGATTAGCTTACAGATGAAAGCAGAATACCACCATTAATTTGTAGATATTTCAGTTTTTTTGTTCACTACGACATTAATGTAAAGTATGTATCCGCCAGCCATTTCAGCTTTCTAATCTAGAAATCTAGGTTAGTGCAAAGATTCTAAAAAATGTTGCCTTCTTTCAAAATCTCTTGGTTGGATTCCTTGTCTTCCTTCAATAAAAACATTCATGTTGCTATAAGAAAAAACTTGGAAAGCATTATTTGGTGCAATACTCACTTGAAAAGAGCATTTAAGTTGGAGTATTTTTCACATTCTTTGCACGTATTATTGATCCTCAAGATTTAATAAAAATGATGTTTTTATCGGAAAGCACTACACCACTTAAATTTCACTTAAACATTGAAAAGCGATTATTGGCCAAATGTTCTTATTTTTTCAATTTTGAGTTCTACATTTTTGCAGCGAAATCTCCGAAAAACCTTACGATGTATCAAAATACCAAATGTACCACGTGAATGCTGGAATTCTCTACTATGAGACTGCTGAGTTTGTTTTCGTTCGCATAAAAAAATAATCGAGATATTGCATTTCCAAATTAGCAATGCAGAGGTCAAAAAATTTAAGAATTTGTGCGTAACTTGGCAACATTGCATGGCAGATATTTTTTTAGTAGGTAGAGAGTTTGTAGTAGGCTGCGCATTTGGTTCTCCAAATATTTTTAATAGGCCAAGTTAAAAGGGAAACCCTATACAGATGTGGAAGAAACGGATGGAAACACAGGAGTTTCAGTGTTAAACTCAAGCAGGCTCGGACTCCAGTGGAACAGTGGAAGAATCGAAACCTCAGAGCGATGCGATATTGAATAAGCGGCTGGTCTGTTGGAATGGCATTCCAAAAGCTCTGATAAGGGTAAGATCGGAGCATTGGTTACAGCAAACTCTGGTTGCCTGTGTCGTTGCCGACCGTAGCGTTTGCTGTAACCAATGCTCCGATCTTACCCTTATCGCTTTTGGAATGCCATTCCAACAGACCAGCCGCTTATTCAATATCGCATCGCTCTGAGGTTTCGATTCTTCCACTGTTCCGCTGGAATCCGAGCCTGCTTGAATTTAACACTGAAACTCTTGTGTTTCCATCCGTTTCTTCCACATCTGTATATTGTTCACAGTAATGAATGAACTGACTTTTAGAGAATCTCTGAATTATTGGAAAGATTCCCGAATTCGGCTGGAGGATGCATGCCAAGAATGTCAAGATGAACAGTAACTAATTGAAAATAATATGCAGGTTTGGAAATTCACATCGGAAACATACGATATACAATGCATCAGACAGATACTTTTTCCGTCCAGTTGAACTGATGTATAATCGAGAGATTAACGTGATGTAACTGACTGAATCCCGTTGTCCGATTGCGATAATTCAGTGTTGTCCCTTTCTTATCGTTGGGAGTGGCTTAGTTCAAACAGTATGGTAGGCAACCACAAATACCAAAGATAAGGGAGAGAAAGATAGGAAACGCCCCTACAACTCTAGTACTAAAATCCGACTACGTTTTTCGGTCAGTTGATTAATTCTGACACATAGATGGCGCTGAAAAGGATGAATTTTTCAATACAGAAAACTGTTATAATGGGCGCCAAATTCGAATTAAATTATTCCTACGTATTACATTAAATTTAGACGTCGAGTCCAGAAAAAACATCCTGATCGATAAAACAAAGCTAGTGCTTTGCTTCGTGATCAGGATGTTATTTTTCATCTCAACATTGTTTAAAATGAATTGATATTAATGAAATGCGATATTGTATTGCTAAAGATTGATTAGAAATCATTACTCACAAAAAAATATAATAATAAAATTGAATACAAATCAATAATTTTCTTACATATCAGTTACCGAATTATCAAAACAATTAAAAATAAACCAGAATTTGAAGATGGAATAGAAAAACAATGGAAATTTCAACAGGAGTGCATCTTTTGTTTGATCTTTAGAAAAATGCTCACCGCACATTCTATAACAGCTGCTGATATCAATATCTCTTCGCCCAGAAAACTATATCCATTTGAGAGCACTTAAATTAAAAAGCAATGAGAAACAGAGATAAATGATACGAGTTTCAATATCTACATTTCCATTTTCTCAAGTTGAGGATTGGCCTTTTTATTATTTTGCAGTTCATCACCATACAATAATATGCTCCGTAAACCATTTTGAATTTAAAAAGATGCACACACAAAATAGATAAACACATTACGAAACGCAACTAAAATGGAGCCACGAAGAGGTCACCCACGTGCAATCATGGCGATGTTTTCAAATGTCCTTGTTTTACTCTAAATGGCACCTATAATTTTTATTTTA
This sequence comes from Propylea japonica, assembly GCA_013421045.1. Taxonomy (NCBI): domain Eukaryota; kingdom Metazoa; phylum Arthropoda; class Insecta; order Coleoptera; family Coccinellidae; genus Propylea; species Propylea japonica. The sequence continues at coordinate 55,370,314 of CM024243.1, forward strand.
CCCATCCTCCTGAAGTTTAGCACTTATAGTCCAGTCAATTTGTGCTCAAAAGAACCCCTAGCAGGAAAGTTCTGGGGTAGTTTTGATTTTTTCGGTTTTTTATGTTTTTTGGGGTGCTAAATCCGAATCTGAGGTTTGCTAACAAAATTTCGTGAGGGAACATTGAAAAAAATACAAAAAAAGAGAAAAAATCTCATTCTTTGGCAGTTTTCTTCTTATAACTCGGAAACTATCAACTTTTCGTGAAAAACCTCTCAATTCAAAATGAAAGTACATAAAATTTCCTACAAATTGTACTACCACAACTTGTTCTGCGACCACCTGTTCTGGCTCAAATTATAGTTTGAAATGAGGTATTTTCTATGACTCAATAAATGAAAAAAAACTTAAATTCTATGGTTCCGATGATGCGATTCTCTTGAAATTTTGCATGAACATTCAGCATATCAGTCTCGATTCATAAAAAAAATTCACTTGAATCAGATATCTTGTTATGCAAATATAAAGATTCTTCTTTTCAATATTCCAATTGAATTTTCTATGGTTCTGCTCACACTATGGTCACACAATTTTGCATGAAGCTTATTATGACCATCTTGCATATTGGCGCAACATTTCATTTCGACTGGTTTCATTTTGTCTGAGATATTGAGAAACAAACATTTTGAATGGCCGTATTTTGTTTCATAAAACAAGGCCATTCTAAATTTTTGTTCCTCAATATCTCAGACAAAACGAGACCAATCGAAATGAAATGTTGCGGCCAAATGCAAGATGCTCATAATAAGCCTTATGCAAAATTGTGTGACCATAGTGTGAACAGAACCATAGAAAATTCAATTGGAATATTGAAAAGAAGAATCTTTATATTTCCATAACAAAATGTCCGATTCGATTAAATTTTTTTTTGTGAATCGCGACTGATATACTGAATGTTCATGCACAATTTCAAGAGGATCGCATCATCGGAACCATAGAATTAATTTTTTTTCATTTATTGAGTCATAGAAAATACCTCATTTTCAACTATTATTTGAACCAGAACGGTTTGTCGCAAAACAAGCTGTGGTAGTACAATTTGTAGGAAATTTTATGTACATTCATTTTGTATGGAAAGGTATTTTAGGAAAAGTTGATAGTGTCAGAGTTATATGCAAAAAACTGACCAAGAATGAGATTTTCATTCTTTTTTTGTATTTTTTTCTATGTTCCGTCTGGAAATTTTGTTAGCAAACCTCAAATTCGGATTCAGCACCCCAAAAAACATAAAAAATGAAAGAAATCTAAACTACCCCAAAACTTTCCTGCTAAAAGCACAATTCGACTGCATTATTAATCCCGACACATAAGATGGTGCTATCATCGTATTCGCTCTGTTTCCTATCTTTCCCTCCTTAATCTTTGACAAGTACTTTAATCGGACAACTGGATTCAGTTACAGTACGTTAATCTTTCTATTATACATCTGTTTAACTGGACGGAGAAATTCTCTATCTGATGCATTAAATATCGTATGTTTCCAATGTGAATTTCTACACCTGTATATAGTGAATTTTACGAAATAATTCCAATTTTTGAGTAGATACAAATGTTTTTTTAGATAATTCGTATTCCACATCAACGACTTGTGAGTGTGAGTTGAAGATTAGAGTAACAGTAGCTAAACATTGATTATTCGTAACAATTGAAATTCTAGATTTAGACCTTGGACAAAGTGAAAAAAAATTCCATTAAACCATAACCTATTGAAAATTTCCAACGACAGTTTCAGACTTGCTGCAGTGGTCCTCGGAAGATAATAAATCAAGAAAAAGCGATCAAGATTCTATTATTTTATAATTATTCGAAATGTATATCTACAGGGGGATCTTCGAACGGTTCCGATCCCTTGAAAGACGCAGCCACAGGTCACAGCAGCGGTACGGACAGCGACATAACCTCACTGGGGCCCAGGAACAACCCGCCGCTGCCTTCGGGCAACGGGAACGGGAGCTCGAACGGCTCGGATCAGAGCAGCGGAACTGCCGTGGCCGCCCAATCGAAGGACATTGCCGGTAGTAGACAATCTTTTAAGATAGCAATGGGAAACCCTTGCGAGATGTTTGTCGATGTTATGTAGTTAGGTTTGGACGTATGCTATGTGAAGTTGAAAGGTTTTTTTGTGCCCTTTCGTATTTCCAGATGTTCCTAAACAATCTTCTGGTATCTTTCTGAAAACCCTTTTTGAAACGTTTTTTTTCTGCAGCATAAATTCTTTTTCCATAATTTAGTTGAAGATTGAGAATACACTCACCGGAAATAATAATCGATTCGCTCAAAAAATCGATGAAGTTTGTTAATTCATAAATATGTTATTTGGAGTCCGATTCGATTGAATTTTTTTCAATTGTAGTAGTCCGGTCTATTGAGACATTCGAAGACCAAAAAATGAGAGTGAAGTTACATACAGTCCCAACAAGCTGAATTTCTGTGAAGTTGTTCAAAACATAATTATAAACAATGTCTAAAAGTTCCTCATCATTCCCCTGTGAGGAAAAAATTTTATTCGAGGTCAAATGTCAAAAAAATGAGTTTTTCGCGATTTTCAGCAAAACGGTAAGTTTTATCATAAGAGTACCTCAGACAAAAATTGTAGATCATAACATTATCTATAAAAAATGTATCAATACTTTTTTCTTACGAGCCACCGTTTCTGAAATATAACGATTCAAAAAGTTATAAAAGTCGTTATCGTCATAATATGCACACGTTTTCACGCCACCTATGAGGTAGTGTACTTAGCGAGTAGTTATTGAATCGTTATATCTCAGAAACGGTGGCTCGTAAGAAAAAAGTATTGATACATTTTTTATAGATAATTTTATGATCTACAATTTTTATCTGAGGTACTTTCATGATAAAACTTACCGTTTTGCTGAAAATCGCGAAAAACTCATTTTTTTGACATTTGACCTCGAATAAAATTTTTTCCTCACAGGGGAATGATGAGGAACTTTTAGACATTGTTTATAATTATGTTTTGAACAACTTCACAGAAATTCAGCTTGTTGGGACTTTATGTAACTTCACTCTCATTTTTTGGTCTAAATAGACCGGACTATAGGTATTTTCATCCTTAATCAATCACCAGTTTTGAATTTCAAGAAAACTCGGCGTAAGTCATTTTTTACTTGATGAAACAAAATCAATTCAATTTTATAACCACCCCTGGTGTGTTCGAGTTGTTCCATCGTGTGATTTCTTATTTCATCATCAAGACACATCTTTTCTTGACAATTTAATTCTTCATTCATAAGGATTGCTCAATTTTTGTTAAAGATACAGGGTTTAGAGCAACATCAAACTAAAAAATCTGTGAAAGTAATTTCACAGATTCAACCTTAAATCCGAACGTCATGAAAATAAACTGAAACTAAGTGAAAACATAAAACAAGAGAAGTTTCAACGCGACATGTTGTTCGGTATGCACCGTTTATTGGAGACGATTTCTTGCTAATGCTTTATGATGCCCGACCACATCAGTTGTATGTAGCTAGGATTGCCAGGAAGTATTTAGAAGTGGTTGATAACCAAGCATTCAATTGGCCTACTCTTAGTCCAGATTTGTACCCAATTGGGCACATTTGGATGCTCTTGGGAGGAGAATTCGATTTCGCGTATCAGCCCCTGAAAATTTGCAGCAGATCAGTGATGCTCTAAAGGTTGACGCTCACTAGGACGAGACGAGACGAAGCGAAGAGTTGTTTTTCGGAGGCACGATTTGCACTAAATCAAATGGGTAGACGCTCACTTAGGAGGCGCGAAGCGAAGAACCGAATCGTTAGGCGCGAGGCAGATTAGACGCGCACTTGGACGAAGCGAAGCGGTCGGAAGGAACGCGTCGTTTTCCGCTGGGATCTTTTGCATTGAGACGAATGGGTAGACACGCATCTAGGAGACGCGAAGCGAGGAGGCGAGTCGTTGGTCGAACAATTGCGCTACCCTTGTTCATTCGGGTAGTCGGGATGCAGCAAGGGTAATAAAATTTTATTGCGGCCTAAAAATAGGGGGAATTTCTTCCGATGCTTGCTCGCCTCATTGAACGTCAACCTTAATTGATTCAAAACCTTAATGAGGACATACCGAGCAGAATTGCAGCTGTTATCTGCGTCTGGGCGGAAAAGACTTTATGTTTTTGATTTTGTTTTCATTAGGTCAAAATTTTAAGTTGAATTTGTTGGAGTACTGTTGTAGCCTTAGCGAAATTTAATGTCTTACTGAAACCCTGTATCAACAAAAATTGAGCTATTGTTGTGAATGAAGAATTAAATTGTCAGGAGATGTGTCCTGATGATGAAATAAGAAATCACAACAACTGGAACACACTAGTGATGGTTCTGAAGTTGGGGTAAAAAAACAGGTTTTGTTGCGCCCCTTATAAAATGACGTACGCCGAGTCTTCTTGAAATTCAAAATCTTTGATTGATAAAGGATGAACAAACCTACAATTGAAAAGAAATCCATTCGAATCGGGCCTGAAATAACATACTTATGATTTTACAAATGAATTCTTCCATAGTATGTTCTTCCGAGATTAAGAAATAAAAAATAAATAAAACACACTATTATTGTTTATTAAAATCTTCCCGCCACCAATAGACCACATATATTAACATATTAGATATCACATTTCGCACATATCCTATAGTTCCATATTCAGTTGACATTCCCACAAGAAAGATATATTAGTAGTAAAGGTTGACTAGATTTTTTAAGAAATTTTAACAATTTTGACAGAGGAGGACCACTTTTAATGTTTTTAAACAGTTTGTGTTCAATTTAATTCAAGACAGTAAGTTGCATACTCTCGCCTAAATAAATACATGTACTACATTGTATACTTTCAGCTGGCCTGATAATGGAATAATTCCGAAATCGATAGCCGAAGATTTTAATAAACAATAATAGTGTGTTTTATTTTATTTTTTATTTCTTAACATACTTATGAATTAACAAACTTCATCGATTTTTTGAGTGGACCGATTATTTTGCCGATCAGTATCATGCAGAGATTACCACTGCCAAATGACACCCTATTTTGTTTGACATTAACACAGGTTATTTCAGATTAAGATAACTCAAATTCGGGATCTCAATCCCAGATAATTTCATGACATGAAGTGGAGTGTTGAAATTTGAAAAACAAATTGGTTTTTCGAAAATAATTTCGACGCCGTCTACGATTCTTCTTTGCGTTTTGATATGTTATGAGTACGCATCAAAACAACTTTTTTTCAATTCAGAATTTTTTCTAATTTCCACAAGTGGCGTCCATACAGACTAATGTCTGAATCAATGAAAATCAGTGAAAAAAATGGTACGCCAATGCTTTATTTCAATTCTGAAATTATTTTCACCACATAATTCAAAGTGTGAATGTTATCTTGAGTTTTTCACTTGTTATCACATCTGAGAGAATTACGAAATTCTTTGATTACTTCCGAAATCGTCTAGACACAGCTCAGTCCCTTCATTTTCATTTTTTAGGCAGAGAAATATCCACACAAGATAAGAGAAACTCATTACCAGGAATATCATTTTGTTGATGTAGTAATTTGTATAATTGGCAATTATTTGGTTCGGCCTTTCTGTAGATGATGAAAGTTCACCAAATTGGTTGGGAGATGACCTCATTTTTTGAAAATAAAGGAACTTGGCTGCCTTGAACTGTGTCTAGACGATTTTGGAGTGTTTGAAGTATTCGTCACAGATGAAAAACTCAAGATTCCATTCCAACTTTGAGTTATGTGGTGATTACGAAAATAATTTTAAATTATAGAAAAGGCATTGGAGTACCAGTTTTTCATTAAATTGATTCGGACAGAAATCTGTACCACTGATGGGAATTTAAAATACATTTTAATAGGAAATAGTTATTTTTGTATCTAGTGCGCGAAATGCTACTTTGGTGATCGAGAACTGGCGCAGCCGAGTTAAAAAAAATAGTCGAGATCACCAAAGTATTTCGCGCATGAGATGCAAACAAATTTTTTTCTACAAACGCTTAGCTTAATATGAAAAAAAATATTGAACTGGTTTGAACTGTTTTTCCAAATCAAGTAATTAGGTATTATAACTATGGGCAATATATTCTATGTTGAAAGAAACACTCAATGTTAAAGAAAACGTGGATTTCAAGAAATTTACCAAGTTAAAATATAAAATCCCATATAGTTTACATGCAGTGTGCGAAGTAAGTATTTCGCACACTACTTCGCGCACGGTGGTATAGTAACAAAGGAAATGAAAAAAAGGGTTACTTCGCATATTCTTGCTAATGCGCGAACCTTGTGATTTTTTGACGTTTGTAGAAAAAATAGTTTTTTTGACGTGAACTCATAACCAACCGAAACGCAAAGAAAAGTCATGTACCTATGGTGTTTAAAATATTTTCAAAAAACCAATTTTTTCTTCAAATTGCAACGCATCGTATCTCAGAAACAATTACAGTATTCGTTTTGTGGAGTTTCGTGCTCCTGAGCTGTTCCAGCATTTGTGCGCAGCCAATGGCAAGCCGTATTGCGAGCTTTTGAGTTACTCAGGAGCACGAAATATCTCAAAACGAATAGGCTAAATGCATCAGTGACCCATAGTACATAGGAACTTTATGTCATATGTCCAAGTATAGGAAAAGCTACAAAATCTGGTAGTAAATCGCACTCAGATTGCTCTATTTTTTCATTATTTGTTAATGTTGTTGATTCTCTAATCTTGTCAAACTGTCAGAACTGCTTGCAACTTATTATCAAAAACTTAACCTTAGAGTTATCTTCTATAATCAATGATGTTATTGTCCCCCGTTTCTTTTAAGCGTTATTAATTATTTATAACAACAGAATATTGATACGTGATAAAATAATATTTTGAAAGATATTTCGTTATGAATACATCATTTTTATCCTATTTTTTAAGACAAGAAGAAAATCTTTCAACTTCACCTCTCTTTTGATGTTTGTATTTTCCTTTTGCCATGTTCATTCTTTCACTAGTTAATCGAAAGCACGATATAGTTCTTTTTTATTTTGAAAGTTATGGAACAGATAAATATTTTATTAATTACTGGAAATTTCACTCTTTAAATTTAATACAAATCTTCATTTCAATTTGTATATAGTGTATTTATTGTTTAAAATTCCTTTTGAATTTTATATTTTATTCGTATATGTAATTATTTATTTCTATATATCCCTGGTTATCAAGAATCACATTATGAAATGGATTAAATTTTAAATTTGTAAATATAAATTTCATCTTGGAAATTTCTAAATTTGTTTTTTTTTCTGTATAGATGTTTTTATTTTGCATTGTGTATGATGCATGAATCTAAGCAGCATGGTAACAATAAAAATATGTGTATATAGTTTTGTTTTTTATTTGCGGTTCTTTGTTAATGTAAATTTTGTTTCCATCACACTTTTTATTGATTTTTTCACTAACTCATGTTTTATTTCAGTTTTAAGTTACCTCTAAGTGCAATATTTACCAAAAAGAGTTGCGATTATTTGAAAAGATTTTTTGGAGGTAAGTTTTCGTTTTTGTTCTCTCATCCACGTTTATTCATGTTTTTCGAAAGGATGTTTCATTGTTGTTTTATTATAAGTTTACCTAAAGACGAATACAGTTTTTACTTCACACACTAGGCTATTGGTACATGTTTAGGGTGAAAGGAACTTCCAATGAAGGAAATACCAGAACTTTATTTTGCTTTTTCTATTTAGTTTTCTAATATTGAATGCGGCTTATCAAGCTTATTAGAAGTATTTCATTATTCGAATTGTGAATCATTGAAATAAATTTTTCCTTACAGAGGAAAATCAAAGTGGCTCAGAAGAAAATCCACAGAGTTTTCCTTTCAATAGGAACTCTCTTATTCTTCAAAAAGAACTCGATGTAACAGGATACCAATCTGTAGATATTTATTTGTGTTCTGAAAAATTTTGAATCAAAATAAAGAAATTACGAGATTTGCAAATTATCATCAGGTAGCAGATAGATTTTAGCCATCTAGTGACAATGAAAATATTGATTAAGTTCAACACTGATTGTATAATTTGTATACATTATACTCTGATAGTTTTAGAGGAACTTTTGTCCTATATTGTAGTAGTTTATAGTATCTGACAGATGAAGTATACAAGTTTTTTCAGGAACTCTACATATTTTGATGATGACGCAGGTAAATTTCTGCCATTATTTTCAAAGATATTTTTGAACCAATTGGGGCACATTCTAAACAATTTCCCTGCTTTTTTTCGAGACTTCAAAAACGTTTTATGATTATGTAAAAAATATTCCATTCACGTACAGAGTGGCCAAAATTGGTGATCTCTGAAAAACAACCTTTTAACTCTAGAGAAAAATGAATGGCACATTGCCTTCAACCGTATTGCCCTATCTCTTTTGTTTTCGAGTGATAAGCCAAAATTTACATTTGGGTAATTTCAATTTTGGTCATTATCTACGTTCCGTTTGTGCTATAAACTTGAAACAAAAACATTATACAAACACTTTTTTGATTGCAACCCAGTGGCTTAACCTAACCCTTGCACCCTAAGCGCCACCACTGACACTGAGCGTATATACAGGGTGTCCCATTACTCGACGTCGACCCGGAACCGGGTGAAAAGGCAAGTAATGCTGGTTGTCAGAAAAATATAAAAAAAATCTAAGTTGCATGATTTTAAAATAATGCGCATTTAAAAAAACACGCAAAATTCCACACCCTGTGAGAGTCTTTTCGCTCCTGTCGCCACAAATATCAACTTTTGCCAACTTTTTTCTTTGCCGTGTAACCTTGAATAATGCTTGTCTAAACTATAATCAAAATTTTGATACCAGCTGCTCTAGGTTTCATAAAAATAGGGCTTACTTCTCAGAAAAAAAATTCGAAATAAACAATTGCCTAGTTTCAACTGACTGTATTGAATAAAAAAATGTACAACGTAGGTTTGGCATGTTTTTTCAAAAGTTGGCGCATTTAGTAAGGATTCCATAAGGGTATAATACTGGTTTAATTGTAGCTGCCGTAGTTCAAATTTATTTTCGATTGCCTTTGAATACACTTTTTCGTTAACTGCTTCCCAGTAATAAAGTCCATTGGATTCAAGTCCGGTGAACGGGCCGGCCACGAGATTGGACCAGAACGTCCGATCCATCTTCCGGGAAGAAATGTTGCCAGAAAAAAAAATTCTCAGAGAAATTTCTCCGGAAAAATTTTTTCTGGAAAAATTATTTTCTCTGGAAATTTTTTTTCTGATAACATTTTTTCCCGGAAGTTGGATCGGACCCCTTGGTTACAACTTACAGCGGTTTAAGACACGCACAAACCGATTTCTTCTAAATTCATCTCGGGGCGCTTGAAAGGGCGTTATAAGCTCAGACTTTTCCCGAGAGATGCGTATATATTAAAACAAAAAAAAACAAAAAAAACAGGGTGTAGAATGTAGAATTTTGCGTGTTTTTTTAGATGCGCATTATTTTAAAATCATGCAACTTAGATTTTTTTTATATTTTTCTGACAACCAGCATTTTCACCCGGTTCCGGGTTGACGTCGAGTGATGGGACACCCTGTATATTCTTGAAACGAGCAAAAAACGATGATTATTCTTGAGTGAAAATAAATATTTTTTCCATTAAAAAAATTTTCATATAATAAATCCGAAAGGAAACCCCTCACCAAAAATTAGATCAAGCCACTGGGTTTCAATAAAAAAAGTGTCAGTATAATGTTTTTGTTTCAAGTTTATAGCACAAACAGGAACGGAGAATGACTAAAATTGAAATTACCCAAATTTTTTTAAAAATTGGTGGTTAAAACAGTGGATATTTTTATATAGGTGTCTACAGTGCCAGTGTTTAATTCTCAAAAAAGTGGGAAATATTTCAAAAATATTCTTCTTTCAACATCAACATAACAGAACGTTTGAAGTAAAAACTGTATATGACGATTTGCTGTTTGAGCTCTTTTATTTTATATTGATTCATTCATTTTTTAGATCGTGCAGGGATTATGGGATTCAAATTTACCCAGACCTGAATGGAAAAAAGTGTAATATAGTACATATTTAGTTTTTTGTAAATGGGAAGTTTCTCAATACATTGTGAAACCGAAATTTTTTTAACAAAATGTTTATACTACCAAGGCATTTTTTGTATAGTTAATTTTATAAGTTGATATTTTGGAATTATGTTGTGAAGTTTAATATCGATATTATATTTGCCAACAATTATTATATATTGTTGTGATTATTTACAGTTTTTGACTTTTTATAGTATATCGTATTTGTAATTTTTAAGGCATTTGTTATATTAATTATTTTTGAGACTCCCTTTAAAATGTGTACATCTTATGAATTGAATGAAATATGCATACATTTATTTTTTTAAATCATTGAAATAATTTATTTTTTCTAGTGCATAAAGCAAATATTCCGATGTACACATTTTATTGGGATTATGTTTCCCTTTATATACACTGCCATTATTTAAGTGCTTCTATCGTATTTGTGCATTATATACTTTCGAAATCTTAACTTCAAATAGTTTCCAATAGTAAATTTCAAAACATCCTTGAGTAGAAGGCATTTTTTCAGCAGAATAGATTCAGACATTGCAATATTTTCAGTAATGTTAGAACAGATAAACTTATAATTCAGACCAAAGAAAAAGGATATTTATTCTGGAGATTTCAGGACCTATTTTAATTCAATTTTGATCCAATTTACACTAATTTTAACTTTCTTGTTATCAAGTTTCATAAAATCAGTATGTTTATGTAGAGTTTAGTTGGAAATGTACCAAGTAACGGACTTTTTCAATAATTCAAGTAAAAAAAATAAAGGAAGGTATTACTTATCTGTGAAAAAATGTTAACTTGCAAGTGAAGCACATTTTAATTTGTGTGAACATCTCATTTTCACTAGCCTCAATATTTCAGTCTCATGGGCAATGTTTTTGAAAGCTGTAAACAGGGTAGAATTTTTTGGCATAATTGTTTTATTTTCCACATTTTTGGACATACAGGGAATATATAACCTTAACAATCTTTTGTGTGAATGAAGACGAATGTTATAATATAAAAGTCATACTCAAATAAAAATTTATGTGAAGTAAAATACTTTTTGAATTGAATCATTAAAGAACATTCACTGAAATTGCTGGAAGATATATCAAAAAATTTATTTTCGATTATCTTATACATCAATATTTTTCGTTCTGAATACAAAGCCCACTAATATGGCAATGGCGTATTAAAAATAAAAATATGGTAGTATTACAAACATTCAATAAATTTTTGACACTCGAACAACAACAACGATAAACAGAAAATCACGAGTTATAAAAATTACTATAAGTATATATGATATTGGACATAACAATTTTAATGTTTTCCTCATTAAATATGATATAAAAATTCTTAAAATTGACACCTACGAAAATTCGAATATTTATTTCTTAAACTTCGGTTTAGGAGCAATTAGGCCTTTTATCATGTCAAAAGAATTTCCATCGGGTTGTACTACACTTATTTCTCCCGATTCTAGTCTAACTTTCAAGAATCCGAAATCATCTATTCCAACTATAGTTGCATTTTGAGTTTGTGCATCTTCAGTTTGTATCCTTATTTTGGAATTCCTACAAAAAAATACAATAAATTGTATCTAAATCAAAATAATTGATAATATATTAATTCTTACATGTGGATCCAATGTTTGTAATAAAGATCATAAAAGACTTCAACGTTATCATTCTGAATGATATCATACAAATTTTCAATTTCATTGAACACCATAGCGAAATATTTTTCATGGGAAAGTTTCTTCAGTCTTTTGTTGTTTTTGTTATTGTACTCCACAATATATTCATTTAGACTTGTGGTTGGTTCTTTGTTGTCCAAATTGATGCCGCAACCTACAAGAGAAAACAGTCAATTAATGATCCTTTCGGTGTTCAAAATGAACTATTAATATTATTTTTCTGAATTTCTTTCCAACAGCATCGCAATAAGGAAAATTTTCTTGATATCCATAATATTTGGAATATTATTCGAACAAAATTTTTATCTGGTTAATGTTTTTTAAACATTTTTTTCGATATTTTTAGATGATATATTTACTGCTTTAATGAAGTGAACGTTACTTATTCCCCACATTGCATCATTGAGGGAGTTATTTGGAAGTTTTGGAACCGTCTGTGGAAAGAATTTGAACACTGATAGGGTATATACCTATAGTAAATTAAAGGAAATGAAGAGGAAAATAAACCAGCCACAAAGGGAGCACTTAATTACTGGTCCTGAACCTTCCCTTGCCATAGGCAAATGCACCTATAAGAAAGAGTTTCTGTAAAAGGAATTATCCGGGAAAGGATAGGCCGTTTCGGAAACTTACTCGGGTTAACTCGATCCTTACTCTTCGCGTTCGTTTACCTAACCCGAACATCCAAATAGGGATTGCATTCCGGTTAACCGATTTACCGCCTTAAAAGTTCTTCAAATTACCGACGAAGAAATCGGCTTCTTCTACCGGTAATTTCGTTAAAAAATGCCAAGCTGACAACATCCAAATCGGATAATGCTGTATTGTCCATTAAAGAAAAGCTCCAATTAGCGATCACAAACAAAATTGAAATAAACAGTACCCTTCCAATCAGAAGACATCAAGCTCAATGTTCAGCAGTGTGTGAAACCGAAATGCAATATTTTCGGAAGGAGAGGATTCAGGGGAAAAACTCGGCCTACTAGTGTGGAGTCCGAAAGAGCCTTTTCTGCGGCAGAAACACTTTGCACTAAGATTAATTAGGTCGCGGCTAAGTGATAACACCTCAGAGTAAGAAATAAACATTGAGATGCCCCTACTCTTGAAAAGTACTGCATTGAAATCAACCAAGCATAACAGTGAGATGGAAAGCATTTCACTATCACACTGGGGTGAAATAAACAATTGGCCTTGCTATAATTAATACGGAATAAACATTTTTTTGTTCGCGCTTGTAAACAGATTCTACTTGGTTGCATAACGAATGCGTGAAGGCAACTCTTAGGTTTACTTTTTACTCTGAGGATAACAGTCTTGATGAACTGCCTTTTCTTAGGGCCTTTTTTATAAAACAAAACAAATGGAATGATTAAGTAAGGAATGACTGAAGTCTGAAATTCTTTATTATATAGCCTATTCGTTTTGAGATATTTCGTGCTCCTGAGTAACTCAAAAGCTCGAAATACGGCTTGCCATTGGCTGCGCACAAGCACTGGAACAGCTCAGGAGCACGAAACTCCACAAAACGAATACTTACTGTAATTGAATACTAGTTCGAGTTTTCCTGGCATATTATTTTTTTAGCGTACCTACCTAGAGTTTCACTTTCCTGTGTTTTTTATTGATTAAGAATTAAATTAAGTTTTGTTATTCATTTTTTGGGTTCATTTTTTTTCGGTAAGAAAAAACCGGTAAGTCGGTTATTTGTCAAATAATTTACCGAATTACCGGTAAATTAAAATTCGGTAAATTTTCAATCCCTACATCCAAAGCGTGTTCGGAAAGTTTGGTGTTATAAACTCGATCACTGACCCAGGTTGATTTATCGTAACCCTACACAAGACTAGGATCTTAGAGTCGCCGCATGCGCACTGCAATTTAATTTTGTATTTGGAAAAGGCGGGAATAAGTCTTCTACTCTTTTTTTAGTAACTTCATATATTCTATTCCTAAAAATTATAGAAAGAGAAGAGAATTTGGCTCATTGTGAGATGGATGGTTTCATCAGCCGAGAAAATAATGTGAAACAACTTCTTCATAACTTTTTATGCAGATCTTTCTGCGCTTAAGCTACAGCCTCTTTTACTTCTTTAACAGAGTTATCCGAAGATAATATTAAACATGGGAGAGCACACCAGAAATTATAAGACAGAAGCCAATAAATGCATGTAAAGCTTAAGACAATCCGAAAATAAACTGGGACTGAAAAACCAAATTATTTTCTTCTTAACATAGGTACCAGCTGTAGAGTAACAGTTGCGAAAACATTGACTAGGGACACATTAGAACTTAAGGTCGCAGTGTAAAGCAGCCCCCTTAAAAATACCTATAGTAGAAAAAATACTTTTCCGTCGATTTCAAAATAAAATGTGATTTCAATGTGTACGAAATTGATCATTAATGACCCATTTTAATGCCTATAATTTCTGCTATTCTAATGTGCAATCCTCATGGCAACCGTTAACAAAGTATTCAGAAGCACTACGAGAAATGTCAGAACTTTACTGGAACATAAATACGTAGAAACTTTATTATGTTAAATGTAAGTCTTGTGCAAAATGAGAATCTATTTCAATCCAAATTCATACACAGTTTATATTGAGATCGTCGGAAAAATCTTCTAATCAACTCAGTTATTAATCGAGCGACTAATTAACTATTAATGCGTTCGCTCCTCTCACGCATTATAAAATATCTTGACCATTATTCGCTGTCGTAAATAACCTAGTTGATTAAATATAACTATTATCATCAACTTCTTACCAATATTCAAAACTGATATTTTGTTTCCCGTGATAGAATTAACAATTAGACCTCCGATTTTGACAGTTTTATCAATGTAAATATCATTTGGCCATTTTATTCCGATGTCCAGCTCCTGAAAATGATAACGTGCATTTACTATATCATTGTTGAATATACTTCAAATTGTGCGTATATGACACGCACCACAGTTGCTATGGCACCTCTACATTTGATGTACCGGGTGTTCTAAATTCGTCGTCTAGTGTGAGGATCTCAGAAAGCCCATGAGATAGATTTTTGAGAGAATTCGAAAACCGCAACCTTCTAAGTCAAACCATTTTCGAGCTATTAGAGAAAATTTGAAAATGGCGTCAAATGAAAAGTTCTCATAACTTCTTTATTACTGAAATTATAAACATGAAACTAAAACATTATACAGGCACTTTTTCAGTAGAATTCATTGAAGTAATCAATTTTTCTTTATTACATTTTGTTCTAGCTCATCGGGTTTCTGAGATGCCCTCACTAGACAACGAATTTAAGACACCCGGTACAATAATTAATAGGAAATACTAGAATGTAACTGCAAATTGTTTTTCCAGAATTTTTCAACATTTTCATTGGTAATGTTGAAATTTCACACTTACCTCATAACCAGGATTCTTCTTAATTGCCTCCACGATTGCTACTATGATCAAATGTTGAATAATGGTCAACATTCGTCCTAATGGAGAGCTTAACGGTATATGAAGCTGCAAAGAGAAACATGCGCTCCCTATCGGACTCAACCAAGTGTTATTGGAACGCCCTATAAAATAAAGCTCTTTAAAATTATAGGTAGAAATAGCAAGCGAAGAAATAAGTGATACTTAAAACAGGAACTAGTAGGATTTAGGGGGTGATTCCTTGTCAAAAAAATAGGGTAAGTCTTTCATATAAATAAACTTTTTGACAAGGAATCCTACCCTGAATGGTTTCGCACCTAAAACCTTGTATGTTAAAACTGTTATTTTCAACGAATTTTTTTTTTGAGAATAGTAATATATTAGTAATAATTTAAGAAAAGCCCTGAGCAGGAGCTTTTGAACGCTCGTTCATTAGTGGGGCAATAAGACTATCACCTCAAATTTTTATATGGGACTGTGAAAAAATGTTTCTACATTTCCCAAGAATTGCAGGTTGATGATCTTTTTATCGGGCATAGTGCGTTTGATCAAGAAAACGAGATATGTATTTCAGTTTGATAATTATTTAAGAAACTGAAGGTCAGATTGTCGAAGAAAAATTTAAGGAAAGTCCTGAGCGGGAGCTTTTGAGCGCTCGTTCTATGGTATAGCTATAAGACCATTACCTCAAATTCTATATGGGATTTGAGATTGATACCAAATAATATATAAATGCAGAATTTCAGCACAATCGGAAATTTATTCTGGAAATTTTTCATAAAGTATGATTTGCAACAATATGAATTGAAAAAAATTAAATTCAATATTATTTATTTTTTCTACAAGCGTGCACTTTCATTTTCGTTCATTTTCCCGCACGTATTTCAATTCGTAAAGAGTCACATTGGTAATGGATTAGCAAGGGTTTTTCTCGCACGCTTTTTCCAAAGAATAACGCAAATGCGTGTGGTAATGGATTAGCAAGGGTTTTTCTCGCACGCTTTTTCTAAAG
The DNA here is from genome assembly GCA_013421045.1 of Propylea japonica. Taxonomy (NCBI): domain Eukaryota; kingdom Metazoa; phylum Arthropoda; class Insecta; order Coleoptera; family Coccinellidae; genus Propylea; species Propylea japonica. Next base: position 55,386,532 of record CM024243.1, read on the forward strand.
AATAACGACTTGTCAGAGACTTTTGTCATTCATGTGTATTTAGAATGATCAATTCACATTTGATCTGTGCGTTGAAATCGATCTCGTATGAGCGCTTGTAGAAAAAATTTGCCTGAACATTCATTATATCAATCTTTATTCACAAAATGAATTTCACTCGAATCGGATATTATGTTATTCCAATTGAATTTTCTATGGTTCTGTTAATACTATGACCACGAAATTTTGGATGAAAATTCAGCATAAGTATAGATCTCTTTTCTCAAAATGAATTTCACTCCAATCGGATATCTTTTTATGGAAATATGAAGTTTTTTTTCAATATTCCAATTGAATTTTCTATGGTTCTGTTCACACTATGGCCACAAAATTTTGCATGAGGCTTCTTATGAGCATCTTGCATCTGGCCGTAACATTTCATTTCGATTGGTTTCGTTTTGTCTGAGATATTCACAAAATAATTTGGGACCCAAACTCATCCTGAAAATTTCAAGTCTCTAGGACAATCCCTTCGAAAGTTATTGTGCTAACGGACGGTCTCACGGAAAGAATTGAATTTGACCATGAATTCGTCATCAGGGAGTCTAACCCTATCGTTTGAGACCATTTTCGGCTCAAAATTCGAAAATTACAGACATTTGGGCAAAACGATATAGCACTCGTTCAAGTAGAACGAGCGCTCAAATAGCTGAATATACTCACCAATACCAGCAGTCTGTTGTCTCGGTATTACAACTAAACCATGTCGTATTGTTTTACTCAGTAGATACTGTGAACTTTTAAGAACATCTGCATAAATAACTAATCTTCCCATGATATCTGTACTTAAAGTCTGAAAAAAAATAAGGATTGCATAAGCATGTAAATATAAAAAAACGATGTACAGCGTAAATATATGAAGATAACAAAATCATATTGTAGATTAGATTGCGGTCGATTGGCGCCCTAACTACCTTTCTGCACTACGATCAACGAGTTCTTTCGTATGTTACCATTCTGCCCAGGAATTTTAATGTGGCGCCACCCAGTAGAGTAAGTTGGGTTTGCGCCAATACATTCCATTGGCATAAGATGTGCTTGGTAGTTTCTGTGGCCGACCCACATAACCCACAGATATCGGAGTTTTCCTTGCGATCATGTGCAGGTGATATCTCACGAAACGTGACCCTTGAGTAGCCCAGTGAGCAGCTTCTACTCGTCTTTTGACAACGAAAGAGCTTGATGATCTTCTCATTCGAAGGTGTAGTCAGTCTCTGCTTGTCTTCTGCCTGGTGTGTTTATTCAGTATGAGTGTTTCTCTCCCTTTTTTTATCATCGACCTTCACCTTAATCAGTATGGGCGATATAGTTATAGTTTAAAAAGGGGTTACAGTTCACTGCGACCTCAAGGTCTATTGTGTCCCCTTACAGAGCTGTTCTGCCCACACCCTTTACAGCTCGCTTTCCAGTTCCAGAAATCTGATGTAATCCAAATCTTTGAAGGCTTCAACAAGGCTAGTTACTCACTCTTACAAGTTTCTCGCCCAAGGCATTCTCTCCCTTGGTTCGCAATGGCAAAGTATTCCGTGACTAGGTGAAAGGGGGTTTCTTTCTCCTCCCCACAGAACCTACACTCGTCAGTGTCCGATAATCCCATCCTTAACAGTGTCCTATGAGAAAGCCAGTGGGAAGGTGTAATTTTTTCTTACCAAGATCCAGATATCTTTTGGAATTGCTGTTTCAAAGTTCCGAAGGAACTTAGTGAAATGATCCCATTCCTGGGAGATTCCGCCAGAGTTTTTCCTTCTCGGCTTTCTCCTTCTCCAGAAACTACCTCTTATAGGTACATTCACCTATACCATAGAAGGGTTCTTTCTGGGCCAATGCGTGACATCCGTGCGCCCTCTTTGGCAAGTGTATTAGCCTCTTCGTTTCCTTTGATTCCCGAATGGCTAAGAACCCAGATTAAAAAGACCTCATTTTTCTTGCCTACCTCATTGAGTTTGTTCCGGCACTCCCATATCATCTTTGAGTTGATGACGTAGTAGTTCAGTGCTTCAAAAGCAGCTTGACTATCTGAGTGTATGACTATATCGCACTTCTGATAGTTTCCTTCTAGATTTATATCTAGACATCTTTCAATAGCTAAGATTTCCGCTTGAAAGACGCTCATACAGGAGCCTAGTGACAGTGCACCCTTGGTACTTGGCCCGTATATCCCAGAACCTGTAGGAGTTTCATAGATAGCTCATGTAATGCCTAGACAAGGCAGACTTTGGAGTTAACAAAATAAGATTGATGAAATACTTACAGAAAAATATTCCACTGTAGAAAACGACGATGGACAAGCATAGACCATAACCGGTAACCTAGTGGGTGTTGCTAATCCTGGGTCTACATTCTTTCCACAAAATACCATGGAAATATGGCCGCAATCGATGGTATTGTCTACCACTTCTTTACATTGGTTTAGCAGTTCCATTTTTAACTGAAAAAAACAATTCAATCTGAGGGAATCTAAAAAACTTTCAATATTCTTACATCGTGTCTTCCTAGAAATAGGCAGGAGTATAAGCAATCTGATTGGTTGATCTATTACAGTCGATATCCAAGCGATTTCTTAGTATATCTGTTAATATTTCCAATCTAGCTTGATTGCTATCTTTTAAGGCGGTGAATTTATTTTCGTCTTCTTCATATTGTAAAGGATCAATTTCCAGATGAACCTAGAAAAAAATAGTTATTTATTATACAAGGGAAAAAAGTGATAGATTTTAGCTCGAGGTTATATTGTTTCCCGACGCGAAGCGGAGGGAGACAAAAAGCCGAGAGCTAAAATCTAATATTTTTCCCGTGTATAATACACTATTTTTTTCTGTGACAGGAAAAACGACCATTTAATAGTGAAAGAAATATAACTCTTCACAAAATTACTTTTTTCCCCGGGAAAAAAGTGAGTACTTTTTTCCCGGCTACATAGAGAATCATTTTTTTGACAGGGAAAAAAGTAATTTCGTAAAAAGTCATATTTTGTGACCTGTCAATGGATATAAAATGTCACATTTTTTTCCCGCCACAGAAAAATAAGTATTTATTCATATGAGAAACATTCAAAACTTATATCACGACCTCAGTGTAAGAAGTAAACATAGAGGTGCCTCTTAGGGTTGCCAAGCGTCCTTTATTTCAAAGGACAGTCCTTTATTCTCAACCTATGTCCTTTGACCTTTTGAAAGGTGTCAAAGGACTGCAAATGTCCTTTATAATCCGAAAATATGAAAAAAACATTCAAGTAACCACAATACCACAAATGAAAATTCAAAAATTCCATGATACGCCATCCAAAACACTAATATACGCCATCCAAAACACTAATAATAAACTTAAAAAGCAAATTGTTTAGTTTAGTTCTCAGTTGAAAAGTTGAAATGTTTAACATTATTAATCATTTCATATTTTTTAACAATTACTATGTTTTTTTATATTTTTTGAATAAAGTTTTCAGTAAAACTTTGTTTTATTTTGGAGAAACTGAGTAAACCAATTTTTTACACAAAAAACCTGACCTCACCTAAAAGATATCTCATATTTCAAAGCTCTTTATTTACCCATAAAATTTTCTACTTTTTTGATCCTTTTCCTGTCCCCCGTTCTCGAATTGCTGATGTCCTTTCAGAGATATAGAGTGTCCTTTATTTCAATAGCTCAGAGTTGGCAACCCTAGTGGCTCTACGCGTGAATAGTACTTCATGTAATCAACCCAGCTTTAGAGTGAGATGGAAAGCATTTCACTGCCGCACTAGGGCGGAGTGAACAATCGGTTAGATTTTCATTTCTACAATTTCTGAATATAAAATAGTTATTTTTGTATCTAGTGCGCGAAATGCTACTTTGGTGATCGAGAACTGATTTTTTTAACGAGGCGCAGTCGAGTTAAAAAAAATAGTAGGGATCACCAAAGTATTTCGCGCATGAGATGCAAACAAAATTTTTTCTATAAACGCTTAGCTTAATATGAAAAAAAATATTGAACTGGTTTGAACTGTTTTTCCAAATCAAGTAATTAGGTATTATAACTATGGGCAATATATTCAATGTTGAAAGCAATACTCAATGTTAAAGAAATCGTGGATTTCAAGAAATTCACCAAGTTAAAATATAAAATCCCATATAGTTTACATGCAGTGTGCGAAGTAAGTATTTCGCACACTACTTCGCGCACGGTGTCATAGTAACAAAGGAAAATGAAAAAAAGGGTCACTTCGCATATTCTTGCCAATGCGCGAACCTTGTCATTTTTTGACGTTTGTAGAAAAAGGGTGTTTTTTAGAGGTATAGAACTTTAAATTGCAATAAAACAACGATGGATTATTCGATTGACATGAATTTTATTTATCTGAAAGATAATCTTGTGGCATTACATTTTAAATATGATTTCTGTCATATGACCGCCACGGCTGGCTCGGATGTAGTCCAATCTGGACGTCCAATTTTCGATTACTTTTTCCAACATTTGTGGCCGTATATCGGCAATAACATGGCGAATGTTGTCTTTCAAATGGTCATGCTTTTGTGGCCTATCCGCATAGTCCAATGACTTTACATAGCCCCACAGAAAGTATTCTAGCGGTGTAAAATCACAAGATCTTCGAGACCAATTCACAGGTCCAAAACGTGAAATTAGGCGGTCACCAATCGTGTCTTTCAATAAATTGATTGTCGCACGAGCTGTGTGACATGTTGTGCCGTCTTGGTGGAACCAAGGCTCCTGAACATCATGGTTGCTGATCATCATGGCTATATACCAATCACCATTGACTGTAACGTTCTGGTCTTCATCGTTTTTGAAGAAGTACGGTGAGTCCACCAGCCCATAAAGCGCACCAAACAGTCAGTTTTTATGGATGTACATAACGGTGTTTCGACATAAACTTGAGGATTTGCTCCCCTCCAAATACGGCAGTTCTGTTTGTTGACGTAGCCATTCAACCAGAAGTGCGCTTCATAGCTAAACAAAATTCGCTTATGAAAATCGGGAACAAAGACAATCTCGCTTTGGGCTCATTCGACAAATCTACGCCTTGCTTGATGATCGTTTGGCTTCAATTCTTGAACGATTTGTATTATGTAAGCACGCAAACCAAGATTCTTCCGCAAAATCTTCCATAAAGTGGATGGACACAGATCCAATTCCTGTGCTCGATGGCAGATGAACTCATTCTTCCTCAATGCATCAACAACAATAGCTTCTTTTGTACGCACGTACGGCGTCTCTGGGAATGCAAGTTATCATTAAGAGTAAATGGACGTAGTGCGCGATACGTATTCCGTACAGAACCGTTATTTTCGAAATAAAATTGTACTATTTGCAAGCGTTGTTCAGGCGTGAGTCTATTCATGATGAATTGCCAAGCCAAACTGAGAATAAAATATAAATCACTTGACAGCTATTGAATAGGTGGCCATCTTGAACAGAAATGCCAACTTAAAGTTCCATTCTTCGAAAAAAACATCCTTTACAACATTTTTGTAATTTCGCCAACAAATCAGTAAAATAATTCAGTTTATGAACGTCAAATCGAAACAAAAATGTAAACACCACTCTTCGAACAACTAAACAGCAACAGAACGATGTTGCCAAACTGACAAAAATGTCTATAACAGCTCTAGCATAGTAGGGAAGCCGTAGACCAATTATCCCAATACGGAATAAAGATTGTTGGCGTCCATAAACAGATTTTACCCGACTGCGTCAATAAATGCGTCAAGGCATTTCAAGGTTTACTTCTTACTTTGAGGTCTCGACATTAATCATTTACATTACCACCAACAGGGTATTTACCTGAGAAAAGATTGCTCTTCCTTTGGAATTTTTAACGTTTGCTAATAACAGACTAGGTGTTTGCCATGTTTCCTCTGTGCCTAACACTTGGACTTGAAGGGTATAATTCTTACCATTATGCTGAATCTCAGCTGTAGATGGCGTTCTAGGAGCAATAGGACTTGATCCATTACTAGAACAAAATTACTTCAGAACAACAACAAAGAAAACAAAACTAGAAAATGAAAAAAAATATATAATTATAAATAAAACTGCAATATCATGGAAACACTGATAGATCAAATACCTGTGATTGTTGGATTCAACAGAACCTTGAGAAAATTGTTTTTTGGCTGGAGATGCCTGATAGCAAAATATGTGATGCATCATCTTTACTCTTTTCCATTCTCCATAAGAAAATCTTACCAATTCATGTTCTCTAACCTACAAGGTAAAATTCAATATTATCCATCAGATACCTATATGGAAATCGTTAAGTTCTTTATGCCTAGATAGTAGGAGAGCTGGCACGAATTTTAGGGTAGGTATTTGAGGCAAGCTGAAAACTTGTCAGATACCTCTCCTATTATATCCCAACTCGGGATTGCAGACCTGGCTGGTGAGTAGCGGGGCTAAATCAACCCCTACATTTTTAAAAATATTTATTTTTTTTTTCAGATAGAAAGCCCTACCGAAATGATCTGTCTTTTTGGGAATCTTATTTTTAAGTTATAAATAACACTCCATTAAAATTTCAAGCTGCCTCAAAAACATTTTTTGCAAAATATTTTTGCACGCGTCTGGCAATGTTAAAACCCCGATTAAATTATCTGGCTTATTTTTTTTAGTATTTATAAAGCATTACACTGCAACATATATAAATTGCGTATTGCCTCAAATATATTTTTGGGAAAAAAAAGAATAATATATACTATTTTTTCTCCAACCAAGTCAAAATTACAATAAAATTGGTTTTAGTGAAAAATCGTTCATAATTTGGTTATGAATTTGAACACAGAATCATGACAGTGATTGTCAAGTAGACTTCAAATGCATTTACTTTTAATCCAAGGATTAAAAGTAGCGTTTTTAATCCTAGGAATAAAAGTGTTGCTAAGTAACGAGTGAATTTTTGTACGGTAAGGAAATTTATGACTTTTGCACCTGAAAATAGTACAAAAATGTCAACATTTTTTGATGGTTGGAGAAATATTTTTTTTTAAAATGTAGGGGTTGATTTAGCCCCGCTACTCACCAGCCAGGTCTGCAATCCCGAGTTGGGATATAATAGGAGAGGTATCTGACAAGTTTTCAGCTTGCCTCAAATACCTACCCTAAAATTCGTGCCAGCTCTCGGACTAAGAGCAGTTATTTAGTTATTTTCTTCTTATACAGGTTTGGAAATTAACATAGGAAATATACAATAAGAAGGAGATAACACTTCATCTGTTCAACTGGGCGAAAAAATTATCTGTCCGATGCATTCTAAAGTGCGTTCAAAAAAATTCGTGGTCAAGTAGGCTGTGGATTGTATTTTTCCTAAGAGTCTAAGAGAGGAAAAATAGAATCCAGAGCCTACTTGACCACGAGTTTTTTTGAACGCACGATATACAGGGTGAGTCTTTGACTTGTACATATATTTTAACCGTAGATTCCTGAGGTCAAAAGAAACACTTTTTTCTTCTACCATTTTTTCCGATTCGGCCTGGTTAAAAAGATACAGGCTGTTGAAAATCCATGAAAAGCATAAATTTTCAGTAATATCTCGCAAACGATTCCTTCAAATGAAATGATTTTTGAAACATAGTTTTTCATGAATATGATTAATCTTTCCCGACTACAAAATTCCGAGTAATTCGATGTTGAAAAAAAGAAAAAATCTTAAAAATTCGAAAAATTGGGTACTTTGGCTGAATGCAACTCTGTCGGAAATATTCACAGAATTCAATTTTTCCTGTGGTCACTTTGACAAATTTCAAGAATAATTCGAGAATTTGTTATCTGTAATGATGAATGGTAAGAGAACTGGCGGATTTTCTTTAAAAATGGGGCTACAATGAATAAGCTCACCTCTATACTTCTTCAGTGTAAATCCTTATCTATTCAAGCAAATTTCCACACCACTTTCGAAGTACCTATTGCAATTTTGTTTCGTTGAGCTTTGACATACGTTGATCCAAATTCACATTACGTTGAATACATTCATTTCTCATTTATTCATCATATTTATTACTACTAAAATGACCTTAATAAGTTATTATTCATGAAGTCGTATGATTTTGAAAAACAAACTGACCACAGAACACCGATGTCAAAGAATCTAGTGTCGTGTCTGTGGACTGTGACTTTACCATGCGGACACCCCTTGAAATTCAATCGCCCAAGTGGTGTTTATGAACGTGAAATGTCATGCGTGTTATGGTTGAGTTGTTTTGATTTCGGAAGATTTCAAGAGATATTGGAAATGAATGCTATGGCTAAAATAGGTGGTTTAAAAGTTAATCCGATATAATCAAAAATGAAGTATACATCAAGAAGAGATTATTCTGCTTTTCATCACTAGCAAAATTTTGGATGAATCAATCATTGCATTAGAAAATATACAACTGGTATTAAAAAAGTAAGTTCATATTTCTTTCATTAATACAGCAGCTTATTTGAAAATTTCGAATGGTATATCTACTCGTTTCTTTGATACAATAGCTTATTTCGAAGGTTTGAATGCTATATCACGTACTTGCAAAAATTCAGTGGTTAGTTTACCAGTGGCGGCATAGCTCATTCTGAAAACAAAAAAGGGCTATATCTTCTTATTTAGGCCGAATCGGAAAAAATGGTAGAGGAAAAAAGTGTTTCTTTCGACCCCAAGAATATACGATTAAAATATATGTACAAGTCAAAGACTCACCCTGTATAGTATGTCCCAGATGTGAATTTTCAAACCTGTATACAGGCTGTCCGGAAAGAATGCCACAAACAGATACCATGAATTAAGTACGTCATGGAGGACTCGCATCAAGGGGTTTCAATAGTTTGAGGTCGTTCGTTTGGAATATACAGGGTGATATTCATCTTATGGGTGAAATTTCAAAGTTCAATTACTTTTAAACTAATCGACCGAATGATTTCAAATTTGGAAGTTTTGTCACCCTTTACGATTGCCATCTTTCAATATTTCAGAAATTGAATGAATAAATCAGATCCGGACTAAAATAATTTCGTAGTTTTTCTATTTTCATGAATATTGGAACAACCTGTACTTAAACATTATGTTTTTTTTTCATTTCCGTAACCATAAAGAATCAAAAAATGAGAAAAATTCAAAATCTCTGCTTGGCACGGTCATATAGGGCGATCAAGAAGTGATCAAAAAACATTACCTCATCGGTAAAATTTCAAAGTTCAATAACTCTTGACTCAAATTTGGAAGGTTTGTTACCCTGTACGATTGACATCTTTCAATATTTCTGAAATCGAATGAATCAGATCCGGACTAAAAAAATTTTAGACGTTCTCCATTTTCGTTAATATTGGATCACCCTGTACGTGAACATTGAGGCCCATTTCCACCTCGGTGGCTTCGTCAACAAGCAAAGAGTTATTGTTGAAAAGCCTCTCTATATCCTCAACGTGTGACTGTTTGGTGCGGTTTGTGGTCCGGCGGAGTGATTTGACCTTACTTTTTAGAAAATGAGGCTAAAGCAACAGTTAAGGCTAATGGATTGCGCTATCGGGAGATAATTAATGATTTTTTATGGCCTAAATTGGAGAGTATTGATCTGGACAACGTTTACTTCCAACAAAACGGCGCTATGTGCCACAAAAGCAACGAAACCATTGATCTTTTTCAGGAAAAGTTTCCGAACCGTGTTATCTCTCGAAGAGGTGATCACAATTGGCCACCGAGATCTTGTGATTCAACACCATGCGACTTCTTCCTTTGGGGCCACGTGAAAGAGAAGGTCTACGCCAATAGCACAGCGTCGATTCAAGACCTCAAAGATGGAATTCGTGAGGCTATCGAGGACATAGGGCAGCCACTTTGCGGTTTGGTTATGGAAAATTTCATTAAAAGGATATGGTTCTGTATACGTGGTCGTGGTGGTAATTTCCTGATGTTATTTTCCTTTATTAACGGCATAGCTTCTTCTTTATAATGAAATAAACACCCTATCATTTATATTGAAAAATTATGATATTCTTTGAATATCAAAATGACACCTCTTATTGGAAAACCCTTTACAAATGCAATAATAAACGTGATTATATTCACCTCAGCAGTAGAAAAAACAGCCAATATACTGTGTAGTAGATCACTACACAAACAAAGAAGCTGACCTCCCTCGACAAGGTAGTTTAGAAGCTGCGAAGTAACATCAGGCGTAGTTGCACCACAAATAACAACTAAAGATGTAGAATCACACCATACTGGATATGTTGAGATATTCGTAGGGAGATCATAGATAATATATCTGAAACAAAAACTTTTAAGAAGTTTTATGTAAATACACACATCGTCGAAAGTCGGGACTCCCCGTGGCCATCTGACCGTATCTTCCAATACATTTTATCGCAATATATTCATTTGATAGATCTTTACATCACGATATTTATGTGCTGGGCAGTCATTCATTTGAAACCAGACATTTTATCTGTTAGACAGAAGCATTTCATCCAATATGTCTGTCGAGTTGGAAGTTACTTCAGATTAATCTAAATAATTCTTCAGCATTACAGTGATCGGTAAGTATAACTGGTCCAAAAAAGTTCTCCTCTCACGACTGCCAACCTGACGTTCATAATTAACTCATGTTGGAAATGAAAACAATAGTTGCATGAGTTTTTTTTTATCATACATGGTTAAGATAAGATAAGATTAGATAGTGGTCGATCGGCACGTTGATTACCCTTCTGCACTGCGACCAATAAGGTCTTTTGTGCGTTACCATGCTAAAACTACGTTTTTCCCAGGAATCTAACCTCCTTAGCAAAGCTGGTTACTTCCTTAGGAGACTTCGCACTTATGTCGGCTGGCGTTACTAACGCGCCACCTAGTAGGGTAAGTCTGGTTTGCGCCAGCGCAGTGCATTGGCATAGTATGTGCTCGGTGGTTTCAGTGGCCGATTCACATAACCTACAAATGTCGGAGTTTTCTTTACCGATCTTGTGCAGGTGATATTTCACGGGACAATGCCCTGTGAGAAGGCCGATTAGCAGCCTTAACTCGTTTTTTAACAACGATAGAGCTTGTTGAGCCTTCTCTTTGGAAGGTTCGATTAGTCTCTTTGACCGGATGTGTTTATCCAGTAAGAGTGTTTCTCCCTTTTTTCCCAAACGCCTACCTCTGCCCTAATCAGTGTAGGTGATACCCAACAGGAGGGCACGGGTCTGGTGAAGGGTGTGTTTGCTCCTCTTTTTCCTTCAATGTTCTGGTGGGCAAGTACCCAAGCTAAAACTAGCTTGTTGTACTTCGCCAGTGTTTTGAGGGACTGTTTGCAGCTCCAAATGGTCCTTGATCTACAATCAACGGCCATAAGCTGCCTCAGTGCCATCTGACTATCAGAGGCGATGCAAATTCTGGCTCCCTTGTACTGTCTGGACAGACAGACTTGGGCGCATCTTTCTATGGCCAGAATTTCAGTTTGGAGCGTTGTTAATGGCTTTCCCAAAGGCTCCGATTCCCTGTATTTGGGACCGTATATGCCAATGCCTGCTCCTCGTTCCCTAAGGGACCCATCTGTGTACCAGATGAGATGAGATGAAATGACATCATACATGATCATACATGGTTATTTCGTAAATTAATCACCACACCTGATTTCGTGAAAGTGGCCTCATCATTCCATAATATACCATGGCTCCCCCCCACTCTCCTAAATTATTCTGATACCATCTACAAAATGTAAGTCTGATCTCAGAATCTACAGGTAACAGATGAATTGATGATTTCCATAAATTAGATTGAAATTTAAAATTCAATCACGAAGAGCTTTAAAACAGAGCAATTTTTAGGCTTATTCGTGGTTATCATGTTAGCCATGATATTATGGCGGAGGATGAGCCATTAGCACAAAAGTTGATAGTCATTAGAAAGTACACTAAATGAGGTACTTTTTACTGAAATGAAAACGTGTGCATTATTATTAAAATTCTATCGAAAACACCATTGGAAAAATAGGACTAACTTTGTTAACTTCAGAATCGTGCTACTCATCTTGTAGCAAATTTATTGCCCTTTCCGAATATGTGGTCGAATTGTTAAAATGAAAAATAACCGTCAACATTTCATCCATGTGTTTTATAAAATTCGTTTTCGTTGCAAATCACGCGTATAATCCCCCCTTGAAGTTTGGCCACTTTGAAAGTAGACATCCTGTACAGATTGTTTATTTGTTGAGAAATCCAGGACCTAGCGCAGCTAAGACTTTTGGGGATGTGTAAATTGAATATTCGAAATAGGTAAGAAAATTGAGAATATGCAGCAATAGTAAGAAGTTTCTATACTTACTTTTCATTATTGATAACAGAATTAAGAACAGCTTTAACATTCTCCTTAGCAGTAATACTATCAGCATACACCAATATATTAGGAGGTTTAGCAGCTTGTAGAGACATCATTCGACACTCTATACTATTCAAACTATTACTAGATTTAGGTTTGGAGGAGTATTCGCTTTTTTGTTTCGATGCGCTTTCACATTTCTTCGGTTCTTTTTTTATTGCTCCTTCTTTTCCATCTAAAGTACTTTTACCATTTGTTTCTTTAGGTTTCAATTTACAACTGTCAACGACATTCATAGATATATCTTCTTTCTTACTTCCTAGTTTCGATATGCTTGCTTTCTCACAGCTCTCTTCTACATTGATATTATGTTTATCCCCTGTTTCTTTAATGTTTTTGTCATCTTCTAATACTCTTTCTTTACTTCGACTTTTCCGTTTAACTTCCTTCAATGTAACTTTTTCACCTGTTTTATCATGTTCGGATGATTTACGAGATTCTTTTACTTTGGGTATATTTTGCGAACTACTTTTAGTTTTTACAGTATTTGTTTTTTCCATTGGTTCTACGACTACTTTACTTTCTGTATCCTCAACTTTATCGCTACTTTTATGAGGTAACTCAGACTTTGATGGGTTGTTTCTAACTTTGGTTTTAAGTTCAGTCTTTTGTTCTTTTATTTTGGAAGCCTCTTCTTTCGGTTTCTTCTCAATTTTGAGTTTTTCTTCGACCGTTTTTTCCTTTTTATCTGGAGTTTTGTGACGTCTGTGATCAGTAGCTCCGACTTCCAGTGTGTTTTTATCTTCACTTTTTTTACTTTCTTTTTTCATTGGTTTGACTTCATAAACAGGTACTTTTTTATGATCGTCAATTTTACTACTTCCATTTTCTATTTTAATCTTCGGGCTGAAATATTTTAAATATAGTTATTGAAGATTTGAAATTATAGAATGTTCTTACTTGGAATTTTCACGAGTTTTAAGATATAATTCTTTCAAGTCGATGATGAATTTTTCCAGTGCACTGAGGCGTAGGAATATTTCAAGGTTTCAGCAGTAGAATATTTTCTATCATATTTGATCCTACTGGCATTACCGTCTATGTTCACAGCTGTAACATAAAGCAGACTCGAATTGTAATAAGGACAATTTTTATACAGGGTCTAGCACTCGAAGTTTAACCAGTTTCAAGCCATCGACGCACCTTCCACAGTGATATCAGCTATTCAGAAATTTGCTAAAGCCCGGTTGTCGTTTATAGTACAGTAAATATACCCTGAAAAAAACGATTTTTTCGAAAAATGACCAACAGAAATTTTATTTCATAAATCGATAGGGGGACATAAAAAATGTAAATGCCAGATTTCCGAAGTGATCCCCCCTGGTTTTGAGAAAATCCAAAAACATTTTGAAATTTGTTTTTCTCGGAATCTATAGGTTTCAAAGAAAAGTTTATTTAACAAAAAATGTAGAGGACTTTGTTACTTACATTTTATCTCATTGGAGCGAAGTCGTCCGACTTGAAATACAATAAGTAGGTGGCGCTGAAGTATCAAAAAAGTGGTGTTTTGGCATTTTTGTTAAGAATAAATATTTTTTTTACAGTAATATAAATGGGAAAGTTGTCAGAAAATTATCTAATTTTTTTGTCTGAACAGTTTTCTGTAAAGCTCACCGTTACCTAGCTATAGGCGAAAAGATGCAGCGCAGCATAGTTGACGTTTTCGTAACGGTTCTTCTCACTTATCGGCGCGGCACATCATGTACAACTTTTACACTTTGATAAGATCCTGCTCGATAACGGTCAGTTTTACAAAAATATTATTTATTCTTAACGAAAATGACAAAAAAACACTTTTTGATACATTACTCACTTTTTGCATTTCTAGTCGGGCAACTTCGCTCCAATGGGTTCTATATTTTTTGTTGAATAAACTTTTATCTAAAACCCATGGATTCCAAGAAAAACGTTTTTCAGAATGTTTTTGGAACCAGGGCGGGGATCATTTCGGAAGTCTGGCATTAACATTTTTTTATGTCCCCCTATCGATTTACCAAGTATAATTTATGTAGGACATTTTTTGAAAAATGAATGCTATATTCACTGTACTAATAAAACAGAAAAAAACAGGAACAGAATTCAGTACATTTGCGACAGAAACTGAAACAGAAAAAGTCATTGTTTGTCGCACGCAAATGTACTGAATTCTGTTGCTGTTTCTTTTCATGTTCTATGCGACAACCCGGCTTTAGTATTAGTAGAGCACTAGAAAGATAGGTATGCCAGACAGGCTGACTGGGTCCAACCATAGACTCGAAAATTACAGATGGTAATGTCAATTTCTCAGTTATTGTGCTCTATTGTTAGTTGCGTGCTTTTTTTGAAGAATAGTTAATAGAAAGGATTGATTTTTTATTCAAAACAATAAAGTTGGAGACTAGACAGGTAAGCATAAGCATTTATTCGATTACAGATTTCATTTCATTCGAATTGTTCTGTAATTTTCGAGTCTATGGTTGGACCCAGCATGGCTGTCTGGTATACTCCCCTTTTCAGAGCCTTAGTATTAGTATTGTCACTGTATAATACAATACAGGTATATTAAAACTCAATGGTTTTGTTTACAAGCGTTCAGCATTTTGCTGAAAGTAAACGCCAAAAATTGTTATAAGAATTGAAAGAGTGGAAAACTTGCTTTGTTTGGCTGAAAGCGGTGAATTTCCGTGTTTTCTGAAGAAAAAATGTATCCACTTGGGCAATTTGTAAACTTCAAGAACGATAGAGTTCACCTGAAAAACTGTTCATATGAGAATCTGAATCATCGGATGGCTACCAGAACCAGCACCCGCCACAAATAATGGTTGGGACCGCTGTAATCGCAAATGGGCGCTTGCCAATCGCATTCATTAAGCCTAGCGTCAAAGGAAATGCCACATATTATCAGGAATATGTTCTTGAGGTTGCTATAAAGCCTTGGACAGACAAACATTTCAGTCGCATACAATAGACGTTCCAACAAGACTCTGCACCGGCTCACAACTGCATTTCGACCGCACAGTGGCTCTCGAATTGACCAGGCGTGAATCCAATGGATTATTCTCTTTGAGTCATTTTGGAAAGCAAGGTCCGAACTAAAAAAATAAATCAGCTTCGAGAAGCTGAAGAAGGCGATTGCTCTTGAGTGGGCTAAAATAGCGGTAAGTTACGTTCGGGCATTTTGCGATTCGTTTTTTGACCGTTTCAAAACAAAAGTCACTGTGAAAGGTGGTCATATCGAGCCAAAGTAAATTTATTCTGGAATTCGGATTATTTTCACATATCCTATACATAAAAATAGATGAAAATTATTTTCATAACCGAATTTATGACCTTTTGAATACGTTACACTTCGAGTGCCGTACCCTGTATGCACAAAATATAAATAATGATTTTTGTAAGAAAATGTTGAATTCTTTCACATTTGCTTTTCTTTATGAGATTAGTTTAGTTTAGTTTAAAAAGGGGTTACAGTTCACTGCGACCTCAAGGTCTATTGTGCTCCCTTGTAGAGCTGTTCCGGCCACACCCTTCACAACTCGCCTTCCAGTTCCAGAGATCTAATGATTGTGAAGGCTTCAACGAGGCAAGTTCCTCCCTCTTACAAGTTTATCGCCCATGGCATTTTCTCCTTGGGCTCTCGATGCCAAAGCATTCCGTGACTAGGTGAACGGGGGTTTCTTTCTCCTCCCCACAGAATCACACTCGTCAATGTCCGATAATCCCATCCTAAACAGGTGCTTCCTGAGGCGACAGTGTCCTGTAAGAAAGACAGTGAGAGGAGGTGTAATTACTTCTTACCAAGATTCAGATATCTTTTGGATCCCGCTATCTCAAAGTTCCAAAGGAACTTAGTGGAATGATTCATCCCTGGGAGATTCCGCCAGAGTTTTTCTTTCTCGGTTTTCTCCTTCTTATAGGTACATTTACTCTGGGTCAATGAGTGACATTCGTGCGCCCTCTTTGGCAAGTGTATTGGCCTCTTCGTTTCCTTTGATTCCCGAGTGGCCGGGAGCCCAGATTAAAAAGACCTTATTTTTCTTGCCTACCTCATTGAGTTTGTTCCGGCACTCCCAGATCATCTTTGAGTCGATGACGTAGGAGTTCAGTGTTTCAATAGCAGCTTGACTATCTGAGTGTATGGCTATATCGCACTTCTAATAGTTTCTTTCTAGATTTATATCCAGACATCTTTCAATAGCTAAGATTTACGCTTGAAAGACGCTCATACAGAGGCCTAGCGACAGTGCACACTTGGTACATGGCCCGTATATCCCAGCGCCAGCTCCTGTAGAGGTTTTTGAACCATCTGTATACTATTTTACGGTATTTTTTTTGGGGGTTATAGTCGGTGTATTCCCTTTTCCATTCCTCTCGTTTACTTAGCAATGTCCTGAAGTTTTTCTCAGTGCTTACTTTCTTGATCATTACATCACTAGGCAGGTTCGCAGATGAGATGTAGTTATTCAGAGAGGAGCAGACTCTCTGATTCTTTATTCTCTCATTAGCTATACCTTCCTTAAATATTCTGAGGATAGCCTTCTTTATGATATAATAATAATAAAAAAATACCTCAGTACTCACTTTCTATTTCAATCATTTCTAGATCGTGATTGATATCAATAACACTATTATAGAAAATCTGAACTAGTTTCGTTACATTGTCCATATCTGTTCTTAATATCAATTCAAATTTATTTGCTGTTACTTTCCATGCTACCAAATCACCAAAATTTTCCACCTGAAATATTAAAAAAAATTCAAGGCATCATGTCAATGAAAATATAAAAAAGCAAAAAAGTTATTACCTGTATCATTTCGCTTTCATGCTTGACGTACTCAAGAAAACTTTTGACTGTTAAGTATATAAATGGTGGCGTTAGATTGGAAGATCTGTATCTTATATGAATTGGAAAACACCTTGGATCTTTGGGAAATAACACCCAATTTGTGAGGAGTATGGTTTGCTGAAAACATGAAACATTAATAATAATAAGAAGAGGTTTAACGCGTAATATCACCATGAATATAAAAAAAATGAAAGTAGAGAATAATATTAATCGATTGAAATCAACCAATATTCAATTCATACTTCAAAGCTAATCTTGTCCTCGTTCAAGTCAAAGTGCAAGGAAGTGGTATCAAACAGAGCACCTATGGATGGCCATTTCGTCCTTATTAGGACTCATCAGCACAGAATAGCTCTGAATGATTCTAGGTATTTCTTTGAACCCAAAGCGAAATGGCAACTTCTTTTAGGTATAAATATACTGATGGCGCCATATCTAGTTCCATACGAAAACCTTCTGTCATAGCACGAACCTCGAACGAAGTAGCGAGACGTTTACCATTTGTCGCATTGACCGGAGCGTACTTGCATTTCGCAAATTTTACTCTATATAGATCGATCAAAATCTTTTTTGTGAGAAACTTGAACTTCCTACATTTATTAAGGTTTTGATAAGTTTTTTTGTAGTGTATCGAATAATTAAAAACACATATATTCTACATTCCTCTGAGTTAGTGATAGCTAACACCTCGGTAAGTGGAAACAAGGCCGTAGCCAGAAAAAAAAATTCGGGGGATACACCGAATGACAAAATGACAATTTTCGAAGGCAAATGTTCAGATTCTGTACTTTTGAAAAATTTCAGGTGAGATCCGGACCCCATTTTAACGCTCGTTCTACTTAAACGAGTGCTATATCGTTTTGCTCAAATGTATGTTATTTTAGAATTTTGAGAAGATAAGGTTCGACTACCTGATGATGAATTCGTGGTCAAATCTGTCCGTGGGTCCGTCCGCCCGTTAGCACAATAACTTTCGAAGGGATTGTCCTAGAGACTTGAAATTTTAAGGAGGAGTTTGGGTCCCAAATGCCTCGGATTAGTTCGTTAACAAGCTAAATCGTACAGGGTGTTCCATAAAATATGGCCAATCAAAACTAATCGAAATGAAATGTTATGGCCAAATGCAAGATGCTCATAACAAGAATCATGCAAAATTTTGTGACCATAGTGGGAACAGAACCATAGAAAATTAAATTGTAATTTCGAAAAGAAGAAACTTCATATTTCCATAAAAAGATATCCGATTCGAGTGAATTTTTTTGTGAATGTGGATCGATATAACAAACGTTCATTCAAAATTTCGTGGCCATAGTATCAAAAGAACCATAGAAAATTCAATTTGAATATTAAAAAGAAGAATCTGTATATTTCCATAACAGGATATCCGATTGGAGTGAAATTTCTTCTGTGAATGAAGATTGATCTACTGAACCTGATTTTAGTGATTTTTTCTCTCAATTGCAACAACCTGTACCTCAGAAGCAATAAATCAGAGACCCATGGTCCATAGAAACTATGTCATAAAATCATCCGAGGATTAAGATCCCGAATTTAGGGTACCTTATTCTGAAACACCCTGTATATTATTCAAGGCCTCCTTGCAACTCAGTTTTTCCATAATCATAACCTATACCAAAATACCACGTATTCAAACATCAGTAACTTTATTATTTGATTATTGAACGATGGCACGTATAGTCCGTTCACGAAAGGTTGAGCCGTCGGTTGGCCATGATAATTTGACATATTCCACTGTGTATATTAAAATTTTAGGTTATGATGTTTATTTTCTTGTCAGATCGATACGCAATGTTGTCAATATTGCATAGAGTTCTCTGATAACTCGCAAGCTCGTCGGACGAGGCCGGGTACATTCGGCAACATTGAATTTATTTTACGCCATGACAGCAAATACTGCCAACTTCAGATAAATAAAGAAACGCCTACTATGTGCTCAACCTTTCGTGAACGCACTATAGTAAGCTCTTATCAAATTAGCTGTAACTCGTATCACAAATATTATTCATCAGAAAATATTTACTTTTCAGCAGGTTCAAAAGGCATAAAGACACATAAATTCTACAAATGAATTCTTCCATAGTATGTACTCTTGAGATTAGTAAGAAATGAAATAAAACACACTAAGTATTATTCATAATGATCTTCGGCGATCGATTTCGGAATTATTCCATCATCAGGCCCGCTGCAAGAATACAAATGTAGAACATGTATTTTTTTTGGTTAGAGTATGCAACATACTGTCTTTGAATTGAAAGGAACATAAATCGTTTAAAAACATTTAAAATGGTTTTTTTATTGTCAGAATTGTTAATTGATCTCTATAGTCCGTTCACGAAAGGTTGAGCACATTAGTAGGCGTTACTTTATTTATTTGAAGTTGGCAGTATTGACTGTTATAGAGTAAAATAAAGTCAACGTTGCCGCATGTACTCGGCCTCGCCCGACGAGCTTGCGAGTTATCAGTGAACTCTATGCGATATTGACAACATTGCGTATCGATCTGACAAGAAAATAAAGAACATAACCTAAAATTTTAATATACACAGTGGAATATGCCAAATTTCCATGGCCAACCGACGGCTCAACCTTTCGTGAATGGACTATAGTCAACTTTTATTGCCGGTAAATCTGTTCTTGAAGAAATGTCAACTGAATATGGAATTGTTAATTGTTGGATATGTGGGAAATGTGATATCTAATATGTTATTATAAGATTGTCTATTAGTGGTGGGAATTTTCTGAAATTTAGTACTTACTGTTGTTTTTTAAGAATGAGTTTGAAATTGCTCCTTCTGTTAAATTCTATATTATCATTAAGTTAAAATTGGTTGTCTTTATTTTTTTAAATTTCTAGTTGTTCGAGTAATATTATATTATGGTAGTTATTTTCTTTATGAAGTATTTTCGGATTATAAAATGTGATATTATGCCAGGTATCGTTTAAATGTGTGCCTAAAGCGGAATGGGGTTGATTTCTTTTGTGTTCATTGAATATTTTTCTACGTTACGATCAACCTAATGTTTATTAGGCACATATCTAAACGATACCGGACATAATATCACATTTGATAATCTGAAAATACTTCATAAAGAAAATAACTACCATAAAATAATATTACTCAAACAAGAAGAAATTTAAGACAACCGATTTTTACTTAATGATAATACAGAGTTTAACAAAAGGAGCATTTTCAAACTCATAGATTCTTAAAGAACAACAGTGAATACTAAATTTAAAAAAATTCCCGTCAGCAATAGACCACCTTATAATAAAATACATATTAGATATCACATTTCCCACATATCCTATAATTCCATATTCAGTTGACATTCCTGCCAGAACAGATATACCGCTAAAAAAAGTTGACTAGAGATCGAAAAATTTTAACAATTCTGACAATACAAAACCATTTAAAATGTTTTCAAACGATTTATGTTCATTTAAATTCAAAGACAGTATAGTCCGTTCCCGAAAGGTTGAGCACATAGTAGGCGTTTCTTTATTTATCAAAAGTTGGCAGTATTTACTGTCATAGAGTAAAATAGAGTCAACGTTGCCGAATGTACTCGGCCTCGTCCGACGAGCTTGCGAGTTATCAGAGAACTCTATGTAATATTGGCAACATTGCGTATCGATCTGACAAGAAAATAAGGAACATAACCTAAAATTTAAATATACACAGTGGAATATGCCAAATTTCCATGGCCAACCGACGGCTCAACCTTTCGTGAACGGAGTATAAATAGATCGCCGAAGATTATGATAAATAATACATATAGTCCGTTCACGAGAGGTAGAGCGCATAGTAGGCGTTTGTTTGTTTATCTGAAGTTGGCAGTATTTGCTGTCATAACGTAAAATAAAGTCAACGTTGCCGAATGTACCAGGCCTTATCCGACGAGCTTTTGAGTTATAAGAGAACTCTATGCAATATTGACAACATTGCGTATCAATCTGACAAGGAAATAAACAACACAACCTAAAATTTCAATATACACAGTGGAATATGCCAAATTTCCATGGCCAACCGACGGCTCAAATTTTCATGAACGGACTATAGTGTGTTTTATTACATTTCTTACTAACCACATAAATTCATAAATTTCTAATCTATTGGACGGAAATCACCAAAATCTCACCTTTGGAACTATTGTACATGCTATTCTATCCTCGTTATGAAACAGTAAACTTTCGATACTTCTTTGTCTTCTTGTAGAATGTATCAGTTTGCTCCTGCTCAGTAAAAGTGCATTTTTGGTGTTCAGTGTGCCATTGAGCTTATTTTTGAGGGAGCCTAGTCTCCACCACTGCAAGAAAGTGGCGTACATGTAGTACAGGGTGAAGATCATCTTCGAACTTGTTTATTTTCAACACTCCATTTTTGATTATTATCTGAAAAAAAAATGTGATATTAGTTAAGAGTATTCTATTTCTGTATCAAGTAGTTGATTGACAAACTTTTTGACCTGATGTTATAAAACTATAGACGATTTCACTTTCGAATGGTTCACAATAATTGAACATGTGGTGTACCGGTGTTGAAATTTTTATTCATTCCATTTAATGTTTATATTTAGGTTCACTAGTTGTGAAGAGTTTAGAATGAAATAAAGATAATATACTATACTCGTTGTATTTTTGGAATTTAAATGGAAGAATGATAGGAAGCTTAATAACGTATTATTGTTTCAAAAATATTTACATAACGCTGAATGTGATTGAGCTTTTCTTGGAATAGATTGTTGGTAGCTACTGATTTTGAAGCATTTCTGAATTAAAAACCGCTTTGGAAATATTGAATGTTAATAGTTATTTAATCAACTAGGTTATTAAAGACAGCGATTAATGGTTAAGAAATTTTAAAGCGTGAGCGTAGCGAACGCTTTAATAGTTCGAGACCATTAGTCGCTCGATTAATAACCGAGTTGATTACAAGATTTTTCCGACGATCTCAATATGAATTGTGTATGAATTCTTGATTGAAATACATTTTCATTCTGCACAAGATATACATTTGTCATAATGAAATTTCTATGTATCTATGTTCCAGTAGAGTTTTGACATTTCTCGTAGTGCTTCTGAATACTTTGTGAACGGTTGCCATGAGGATTGCACATTAAAATAGCCAAAAAAATTGAGCATTAAAATGGGTCATTAATGATCAATTTCGTACACATTAAAATCACCTTTTATTTCGAGGTCGGCGGAAATAATTATTTATTAACAGAATTGAATTGAATGAGTAACAGGTTGCTTTGTAATCATAGATTTTCTCAATATAGTGAGTGCTATACCGTTTTGCCCAAAGGTCTGTAATTTTCGAATTTTGAGCCGATAGGGTTAGACTCCCTGATGACGAATTCGTGGTCAAATTCAATTCTACCCATGGGACCGTCCCGCTTTCCGTTAGCACAATAACTTTCGAAGGGATTGTCCTAGAGATTTGAAATATTCAGGATGAGTTCGGGTCCCAAGTGGCTCGGATAAGTTCGTTAACCAGCCAAATCGTACAGAGTGTTCCATAAATATGGACATTCGAAATGTTTCTTCCTCGATATCTCAGAAAAAAACGGAACCAATCGAAATTAAATTTCACGACCAAATGAAGATGCTCACAACAAGCCTCATGTAAAATTTTGTGGCCACAGTGTGAACAGAACCACAGAAAATTCAATTGGAATATTGAAAAGAAGAAACTTCATATTTCCATAAGAAGATATTCGATTTGAGTGAAATTTATTTTGTGAATGGAAATCGATATACTAAATGTTCATGCAAAATTTTGTGGCCATAGTTTCAACAGAACCATAGAAAATTCAAATGGAATATTGAGAAGAAGAAACTTCATATTTCCATAACAGAATATCCGATTCAGGTGAAAATCATTTTGTGAAAGAAAACTGATATACTGAATGTTCATGCAAAATTTCAAGAGGATCGCATCATCAGAACCAAAGAATTGATTTTTTTTTAATTAATATTTTTTACATTTTTAATTTTCTGAATAATTTCGAGAATATAATTCCGATTGTGCTGAGATTCTGTATTCATACAGTGTGTTTGGTCATAATTTAGCGATAATTTAAAGGCATCATAAACCTAATTTTATCGACATTGGGGAGTTTACCCCCTCAGTTTTGAAGTGGCCCCCATTTAAAATTTACTTTTTTATTTTAGTTGACCATTCCGAATAATATTGATAGAAAGGTCCTACAGATGTGGAAAAATGTTTTTTGAAAGATGATACTACCACCTTTTATTAAAGTGGAACAATATGAAAACATTTAACTTCGAAATGTCATAAAAAAGTCTTTGAAGGAATATTAGTAAAAAAATGTACTGATTTTCTTAGTACTCGTAAATCCGCAATAGTACAAGAACTAGCACATTAAAGTATAATTTTTTTTTCAATTACATAGCTAACACGCAAGGATATTAGCTACGAAACGATACCAACATAATTTCTGTAAGTTACATGATTAGAAAGTAATTGATGTTCTTCTTCTCTGTGCGGTGCCTTACCGGCCGAACTGAGGCCTAGTGGCCCATTGTTCACCCGCATCATTCTACAGAGACTCAGCTCCTCAGACACGAAGACAGAAATGTCGCGAGCCTGCCAGGAGTGGTTCCTCTCACCATAGGAATAGAAGGTGTTGGATTTCCTAGGTGTGTTGACCTTAACTCAGTAAGGTTTTCACAGTTGAACAAAATATGCTCAACCGTTTCATCAGTACTCCTGCACCACCGGCATAGGGAGCAGCTCGTCAATCCCATTCTCTTCAAATGCTTGTTAAACAGGTGACCAGTCAATGCACCAGTCACCAGACTGAGTTGTTTCCTCTCCAGCAGCAGAAGCCTATTGACCTCAGATCGCGAGGACGGTCTCTCAATGAGAATCCTCGACCACCTCAGGCCCACCCCTGCGCTCCATTCCGAGGAAAATTCCCTGTTCAGCCAGTTCCTGAAGAAACTTCTGACAGATGTGCGACAGATTGGCAGCGAAGGCTCCGGACCAACAAATGCTAATCCGGCTCCCCGCCTAGCCAGTTCATCTGCCTTGACGTTACCAGGTATATCCGCATGGGCCGGACACCAGACCACTTTCAAAAAGTTATCAGAGCCCAGCCCACGCAGAGCTTTCCTGCATTCTTCTACCAGAAGAGAGTCAACTCTAACATCAGATAGAGATTTCAGAGTTCCCTGGCTGTCGCAACATATATAAATGTGCTGGCCAGAGTATCCCCTGCGAATGTTTTCCAGTGCGCATGCAAGAACCGCAAATAGCTCAGCCTGCACAATGGAACAGTCCTTCCCCAGAGGGATAGCCTGATTAAAGTGAGGACCCACGATTCCGGCCCCAGACCCTGTTGCTGTGACAGAGCCATCAGTGAACCAGGTGGGACCTTCTGGACTAAGAAGCCTGTTTGATGAAGACCATAGGTCTCTGTCGGGAACAATTACCCTGTAGGGTTCGTCGAAGCAGAACCTAGTGCCCGCGCGGTCACCTCTCTGGAGAAGGGGAGCGTGAGCATCCTTGACCATTTTGAGGGCCCTCGCGTGCCCAGTGAAGAGTCCTCCATCGCGCCATTGTCCCCGTTCCCAGATTCCTAGAGCTGTCTTCATAGCCACCTCCTTCACAACTAAGTGCAAAGGAGGGAGACCCAGCAGACATTCCATCGCTGCTGTAGGGGTAGACCTCAGAGCGCCTGTAATACTTAAACAAGCTTTCCTCTGGCATTTAGTCATAATGTTCTGGTTGACGGCCCTCTCCATAGAAGGCCACCACACCACAGAGGCATAGGTCAGGATAGGCCTCACCACGGCAGTATACAACCAGTGCATAATGTGCGGTTTGAAGCCCCATCCATTACCCAGCACCCTCCGAGTGGACCAGAATATTACATTGGCTTTATTCGTTTGAGTCTCAACGTGTTTGTTCCACAAAAGTTTGCGGTCCAATATCACCCCGAGATAACGAACTTGTTCGGATAGAGTGAGCCCAACTCCAAACAGACTGGGAAGTCGTAAGTTGCTAGGCACCCTCTTTCTAGTAAAGAGAACCATCTCTGTCTTACTAGGATTTACCGAGAGCTCGTTTTTCAAGCACCATCGTTCGACCCGTCGCAGAGCATTCTGCATCAGATCCCCAATGACACTGATCACCTTACCCCTGATTAGTATAACAAGGTCGTCCGCATAGGCCACCACAACGAACCCAGCCTTCCTTAACTCCACCAGGAGCTCATCCAGGACGAGATTCCACAGTATCGGAGACAGAACACCGCCCTGCGGACATCCCCTTCCTGGCGAGCCCCCTATGGTCGAGCCGCCCAGCCGAGCCACGATGCTACGTGAACCAAGCAGAGACCCCGTCCACCGACAAAGAGTAGGCGGAACACCATGTCTGGCCAACGCAGATTGCATCACACCAAACGCAGTGTTATTGAAGGCACCTTCTATATCAAGAAATACAGCTAGGGTGTACTCCTTGTTATGTATTCCGTCCTCAATACAGTTAACCACTGAGTGAAGAGCAGAATCTACTGATTTTCCCAGCTGATACGCATGCTGGGAGGGGTGCAGTGGTATAGCCACTAAAGCATCGTCCCTGATGTATCTTTCCACCAACCTCTCCAGTGTCTTGACTAAGAACGAGGAGAGGCTAATTGGTCGAAAGTCATTCGCTTTTGTATGCGATGGTTTTCCAGGCTTGGGTATGAAAATTACCTTCACCTTTCTCCAGGACAATGGAATGTGACCTAGAGCCAGACTCGCACGGAGAACGTGAAGCAGTGGGGAGGCCAGCACTTCCAGCCCCTTGGATAGCAGAGCCGGAACAATGCCATCCTCACCAGCTGCTTTATAAGACTCGAAACCGTTGATCGCCCAACGGAGTCGAGAATGTGTGACTACACGTGCAGCCAGCTTCCAGTCCTCGTATGAGGCCCGTCGATGGCATACACCCTGTGTGTCTACATTCTCAGAGAAGCCAGGAAAATGCGTCTCTAAGAGATGTCTTAAGCTTTCTTCCTCTGAGCCCGTCTTTTGCCCACTAGGAAGATTTAAGTAGTCAATCCTCGGAGGGCCCCCGGCAGAGAGGACCCGCCTGAGCCTGTTAGCTTCAGGCGCACCCTCAATATCACTACAGAAGCGCCTCCAAGATTCTCGCTTAGACTTTCTTATTAGTCCTTTGTACACTCTCAGGGCCGACTTATAGTCGTCCCAGTCACTTGCAAGGCCGGATCTCATTGCCTTGTTAAAGAGATGCCTGCTGGTGCGTCTGGCATCATTAATTGATAATTGATGTTAGAACATGACCCTTATGAAAATTGATAAAATAAAAAAACTCAGTACTGTACCTTCGATAATTTCAATGATCGAAAAAACAAAATAATCATAAAAATAGCTCAAAATGGTCGCTTCTGCTTTGGAGACAGGCAGTGGCCCTAATGACGACCTGTAGCAACAAAAAAAAGTTTGGGGCGCTCGCTTATCAGATTAGTGGTCATGTTCGAACAGCAACAATTCTCGAATTAAGTAACTTATAGAAATGATGTGGGTGTTGTTCTGTAGCTAATAACCTTGTGTGTTAAATCATTGAAAAAAAATTATACTTCAATGTGCTAGTTCTTGTAATATTGCGGATATACTAAGAAAATCAGTAATTTTTTCTAATAAAATTTTTTTGAAGAATTTTTTTATGGCATTTTCAAGTTAAATATTTTCATATTGTTCTAATTCAATGAAAGGTTGTAGTATAATCTTTCAAAAAACATTTTTTTAACATCTGGAGGACCTTTATGTCTAAAGAAATCGATATTATTTGGAGGGGTCAACGAAAATAAAAAAGTTAATTTGAAATGGGGGCTACTCCAAAACTAAGGGGGTAAACTTTCCAATGTGGGTGTTTTTGTTGATAATATAAGGTATATTTGATGCCCTTAAATTATCGCTAAGTACTGACCAAACACACTGTATATAAGGTATCAATCTGAAGTATCATATCAAATTTTGAGGTAATAGTTATTGCCCCACCAATGAATGAAGGCTCAAAAGCTCAGGGGTTTTCTAAATTTTACAGTAAAATGTTCAATGGAAATTCAACGTAGTTCGTAAAAACTTGTGGGAGTTGCTTTAATACAACCATAGAAAAGTTTATCGTTATATCAAAAATTCTAATATTGCCATAAAATACCTTTCGATTGAAATGAAATTGAGTTTGAGGATGTAAGTTGGCGAAGTGAATGATAAAGCAAATTTTGATGTTCTAGTCTTATTGCTTCACAATAAACGAACGCTCAAAAGCACCTGCTCAGGCTTTTCTCTAAATTTTTCAATAGAAGTATTTTATTTTGTAAATTCACCTCGTATATAAATATTTACTACTTTAATTCATTTTGAATGTCAGGAATAATTGATCGTGCTTTTATAAGAACAACAATTAAATTCCGAAAGCGATTACGAAAATTCAATAATAAAAATTACTAGTACAATTCCACCAATTCATAAGACACGAACGATAAGGTTTACGCAAGACATATTTCGGTTGTACAACGCTTCTTTGAAAATACCGACGATGTTAGAAAATTGAATAGATCCTCTGAAGAAGCCGAGATAAGAATTCATTTCACAGTTTTTCAAATTATTACTGAATGATCGCAATCTTTTGAAGACGCAGTAAAAGATCAAGTGAAAAGGTGAAATTTAGTGATCGTGATGACGGAATCAAATGAAAAAGGTCAGTAGTTGTGTTTTTTTTGAGCAATCGTTCTATCTACTTGTATGTAATTTTCGAATTTTGAGTCGAAAATGATCTCAAACGATAGGGTTAGACTACCAGATGACGAATTCGTAGTCAAATTCAATTCTGTCCTTGGGGCCGTCTGGCTGTCAACAGGATAACTTTTGAAAGGGTTGTCCTGGAGACATGAGAATTTCAGGGTGAGTTCGGTTTCCAAATGCCGCGATTGAGTTCGTTAACCAGCCAAATCGTACAGGGTATTCTATAAAATATGTCCATTCGAAATGTTTGTTCCTCAATCTCTCAAAACGAAACCAAACGAAATGTTGCGGCCTCATGCAAGATGCTCATAATAAGCCTCATGTGGCCATAGTGCTAACAGAACCATAGCAAATTCAATTGAAATATTGAAGAAAGTATTAGAAATAGAACAATGTAAACTAATTTTTAAAATAATAAATAAAATACAAAAGTGAAATACAGAGTATAGATTTACGAAAGATAATAATAATTATGAAACAAGAACACATCAAAACTTATATCAGTCAAGAGTAAAAAGCCAAAAGGGGTTGAAAAACTCAATAGCACAAGCTTAAAAATATTTAATCAATTACCCACTTCCATAAGTTATGTCAGTTCAACTAGCAAATTTCCTGATCAAATAAGAGAATGCTTAGAGTTGGTGTAATGTAATTTGTCCGCCTTTTCAACAGAATGTTAAGTTCGCATTTTTGAAATTTTGTCTTGATGTGGAACTGCGATTCCATCAAACATCAAGTGTGTATGTACGAAATGAGATTTAATTTGCTAACCAAGGCACAATTTAAATGGAATTCTGTATTTACTGTCCTCGATACCAGTTTAGGGTACTGTTTAGACTTAGAGGATTGTGAATGTAATTTTTTTGTACTTGTATATTTTATTCAATAAATCATTTAAAAAAATCCTCCTAAACAAGATACACTGATATCCACCAATTCAAAAGACAGAACGATAAGGTTTACGCAAGACATATTTCGATTGTACGACGCTTCTTTGTAAATACCGACGATGTTAGAAAATTGAATAGATCCTCTGAAGAAACCGAGAGAAGAATTAATTTTACAGTTTTTCAAACTATTATTGAATGATCGCAATCTTTTGAATTAAGACGCAGTAAAAAATTAAGTGAATAGGTGAAATTTAGTGATCGTGATGACGGAATCAAATGAAAAAGGTCAGTAGTTGTGTTTTTTTTGAACATTCGTTCTACCTAAACGAGTGTAATATCGTTTTGCTTACATGTCTGTCATTTAAGAATTTCGAGCCGAAAATGATTTCAAACGATAGGGTTCTACTCCCAGATGACAAATTTGTTGTCAAATTCAATTCTGTCCGTTGGGCGTTGAATTCGAGTTCAAAATGCCGCGATTGAGTTCGTTAACCAGCCAAATCATACAGGGTATTGCATAAAATATGGTCATTCAAAACATTTGTTCCTCAATATCTCGAACAAACCGAAATGGAATTTTGCGGCCACATGCAAGATGCTTATAATAAAATCAATTTCAAGCGGATAACCAATAATAACTGCAGTTATCATTGGTTCAGCTCTTGGTTATTCCCTTTTTGTCCTAGAACGAATAACCGGCCCTCGGCTCTCGCCGCTTGAATGCGGTTTCTGGTTATTTGTCAATTGTTAATTTAGGTTATATTTATATTTTTTCATGTTTTATGCAATAAATACAAAATTCGATTTGCAAATCTACATAATAATTTGACTGATTTTGAAGCATAATAATGTTCAACTCCATGCATCAAAATATTCATGTTTGAAACGTACGTTGTGTAACAATGAACATATGTTTTTCAGAATGTTCCGCTCGACAAAAAAAAATTTTTTTGTTCTGACAGAAATGATTTGAAGAGAAAATATTACCGAAAATATATAGGAGGACACTATACAATAGATTTAAATTCACATGTATTGATATCGCTGTGGTATTTGGCTACATCTCACAAGTCACAGTAAAGTTTGCTATCACTAAAACTTTTTTTGTGAACTTAACCACAAATTCCTGAATGAATGAAACTAAGCCGATAATTGAAATTGTTGAAATAGTTTTCTAAACCTAAATCGCAACGTGGCTAAGCTCACGAATACATATCTTCTTCAGGTATGCTTCGTCAGCCTACAACTTTTGAAATTTGTCGCGTACAACCTTACTAATCCAGCTCTCGAGTCAGGTCATTTGCAGTATAAATCAATGACGTCGAAGGGCTAATTCATCACGTCATTACTTTGAACCAAAAATAACAACCAAAACCGCTTGAATGCAATTGGTTAACCAACATGATAACCTGTTATCCGCTTGAAATTGATTTAAGCCTCATGCAAAATTTTTTGGCCATAGTGCTAACAGAACCATAGCATATTCAATTGGAATATTGAAGAGAAGAATCCTCCTAAACAAGATACATTGAATATAATAAAATACTAGTACAATTCCATCAATTCAAAATACACGAACGATAAGGTTTACGCAAGACATATTTCGGTTGTACGACGCTTCTTTGAAAATACCGACGATGTTAGAAAATTTAATAGATCCTCTGAAGAAACCGAGATAAGAATTCATTACACAGTTTTTCAATTTATTACTGAATGATCGCAATCTTTTGAAGACGCAGTAAAAAATCAAGTGAAAAGGTGAAATTTAGTGATCGTTATGACGGAATCAAATGAAAAAGGTCAGTAGTTGTGTTTTTTTTGAGCAATCGTTCTATCTACTTGTATGTAATTTTCGAATTTTGAGTCGAAAATGATCTCAAACGATTGGGTCAGACTACCAGATGACGAATTCGTAATCAAATTCAATTCTGTACGTGGGGACGTCTGGCCGTCAACAGGATAACTTTTGAAGGGATTGTCCTGGAGACATGTGATTTTCAGGGCGAATTCTGTTTCCAAATGCCGCGATTGAGTTCGTTAACCAGCCAAATCGTACAGGGTATTCCATAAAATATGTCCATTCGAAATGTTTGTTCCTCAATATCTCAGACAAAACGAAACCAAACGAAATGAAATGTTGCGGCCTCATGCAATATGCTCATAATAAGCCTCATGTGGCCATAGTGCTAACAGAACCATAGCAAATTCAATTGGAATATTGAAGAAAGTATTAGAAATAGAACAATGTAAACAAATTTTTAAAATCATAAATAAAATACAAAAGTGAAATACAGAGTATAAATTTACGAAAGATATTCATAATTATGAAACAAGAACACATCAAAACTTATATCAGTCAAAAGTAAAAATCCAAAAGGGGTTGAAAAACCCAATAGCACAAGCTTAAAAAATATTTAATCAATTACCTACTTCCTGATCAAATAAGAGAATGCTTAGAGTTGGTGTAATGTAATTTGTCCGCTTTTTCAACAGAATGTTAAGTTCGCATTTTTGAAATTTTGTCTTGATGTGGAACTGCGATTCCATCAAACATCAAGTGTGTATGTACGAAATAAGATTTAATTTGCTAACCAAGGCACTGTTCAATTTAAATGGAATTCTGTATTTAGATGTCCTCGATACCAGTTTAGGGTACTGTTTAGACTTAGAGGATTGTGAATGTAATTTTGTACTTGTATATTTTATTCAATAAATCATTTAAAAAAATTCTCCTGAACAAGATACACTGATATCCACCAATTCAAAAGACAAGAACGATAAGGTTTACGCAAGACATATTTCGATTGTATAACGCTTCTTTGAAAATACCGACGATGTTAGAAAATTGAATAAATCCTCTGAAGAAGCCGAGAGAAGAATTAATTTCACAGTTTTCAAATTATTATTGAATGATCGCAATCTTTTGAAGACGCAGTAAAAGATCAAGTGAATAGGTGAAATTTAGTGATCGTGATGACGGAATCAAATGAAAAAGGTCAGTAGTTGTGTTTTTTGAGCGCTCCTTCTAAAGGGTTTTCCAATAAGAGGTGTTATTTTGAATAATGTAGTCTACCGCAACAATCCCCGCACTCTAATTGTGAAATGGCAGAAACTCGAAAAAGTCTGTTACCTGTTCGGTTTTACAGCCTTAAGTTTTGACTGCATAAAGCTCTTATGGACGTTTTCCCTTTTGAAATGCTGATGAAAAAGAGAAGTTTTCTTATATCTGTACACCAAGTTCATAATACTTCGTTCGGTTAGTACTCAATTTTTTAATCGAGATTTTATTAGGAAAACAGGTGCAGCTAAAGGCTTTTCCAATAAGAGGTGTTCTTTTCAATAGCCCGCTATTTCGGTAGATGTCACGTTTGAAGCTGTCATTTTTTTGACATTTGACTAGTAGAAACTACGCCATTAATGAAAATGGAACGATACACGCTTCAAAAACGCATTGAAATGATTAAAGTTCAATATAAAAATGGTGAAAATTTGGCAGAGACGGTTCGTAAAACTCGAACATTTTTGGGTCGTCGTGAAGCACCTTGTCGGACCGCAATAAAGTAATTGGTGAAAAAATTCGAGCTGTTAGGACAAGTTAGTGATGTGAAGAATAAAAACCGTGCACGTCGCTCAAGAACAGCCGAGAATATTATTGCTGTCGCCGAAAGTATTGAAGAAAAACCAAGTTTATCCATTTCTCGTCGTTCTTTGGAATTAGGCGTTCCACAAACGTCATTACACCGTATTTTGCATAAAGATTTGGAATTTGAGACTTATAAAGTTCAGTTAACACAAGAACTGCCACACAAGCAACGAAACCATGGACCTTTTGCGGTAAAAGTTTCGGGACCGTGTTATCTCTCGAAGTGGTGACCACAATTGGCCACCGAGATCTTGTAATTTAACACCTTGCGACTTCTTCCTTTGGGGCCACGTGAAAGAGAAGGTCTACGCCAATAGCCCAGCGTCAATTCAAGACCTCAAAGATGGAATTCGTGAGGCTATCGAGCAGCCACTTTGGTTATGGAAAATTTTATTGAAAGGATATGGTCTTGTAAGAGTGGTCGTGGTGGTCATTTGCCTGATGTTATCTTCCACTATAGCCCAGTCAAATTAGACGAAAAAGGGGGCCAACCTCGGAATGAAAGATAATAAGCTGAAAATTGGTATAAACCTTTGTTTTGTCATTCTAAATGTTGTCTCAAAAGTCACAAATGCTATCGTGCCGGCGTCTTAAGATATTGAAGGTCAAAGGTCATAAACATCGGTTTTTTGCGAATATCTGCCTTCCTATTGCTTAAATGAGATTTGCAGTTATTATGAAAGTTGTAGACTATAAAATTGTATACAACTTTTGTTCGAACTTTTTTTTATACGACCAACCGTTTTTGGGGTAGAGCACGAAGAGTGCGCAGCGTACAGTCATATATGACCTAATGCAGGGTCAAGCGTGAGTTACGGTTAGCAGTTCGTTGTATGAAGTCAATTATTTACTTAACAGTTATAATTATTAAACAATGCCCATTATTTATGTACTATTTATTAATTATTTATATTTAATTAAAATAAGTAATTAAATTATTGTATTTGACGGATATTCCGACTATAGTAAAAATAGCAAAGGAACAACAAAGAAGAATTGCTGCACTTTCAAAATCATATGAAGTTTGTTTTGACGAAACAATGACTGTGCCAATCAGTCAAGAAAAATTTTCATCAAATCGGTCTAATAAAAAAAAATTGTTGAAAAATTTGAAACTGTTAATATCACAACAAAACAAGTCAGAGATGATGCTGATGTTCTCATCATTGACACAGCTATTGCCTTAACAGAACATCAAAAGACTGCTGTCATCATAGGAGAAGATATTGATTTGTTCGTTATTTTAATTGGACGTACTCAATCCCATCAACAGGAAATTTTCCTCAAAAAAGTTGGCAAAGGCAATGTCAACACACAAATATACTCTTCTAAAAGTTTTAACCAATATCCTCGTACTAAAAAACACATTTTATTTTTACACGCATTTAGTGGCTGTGACACAAATTCTGCGCTATTTAAAAAAATTAAATTGAAAAAGAATTAACGATTAGAACATAAATAATGGGCATTGTTTAATAATTATAATTGTTAAGTGAATAATTGACTTTATACAACGAACTGCTAACCGTAACTCACGCTTGACCCTGCATTAGGTCATATATGACTGTACGCTGCGCACTCTTCGCGCTCTACCCCAAAAACGGTTGGTCGTATGAAAAAAAAGTTCGAACAAAAGTTGTAGACAATTTTATAGTCTACAACTTTCATAATAACTGCAAATCTCATTAAAGCAATAGGAAGGCAGATATTCGCAAAAAACCGATTTTTATGACCTTTGACCTTCAATATCTTAAGACGCCGGCACGATAGCATTTGTGACTTTTGAGACAACATTTAGAATGACAAAACAAAGGTTCATACCAATTTTCAGCTTATTATCTTTCATTCCGAGGTGGAATCCTAATTTGACTGGGCTACTATTAACGGCATAGCCTCTTCTTTATAATGATATAAACATCCGATCATTTGTATTGAAAATTGTATTTTTCTTTGAATATCAAAATAACGCCTCTTATTGGAAAATCCTTTACTTAAACGAGTGCTATATCGTTCTGCCAAAATATCTGGAATTTTAGATTTTGAGTCGAAAATGGTCTCGAACGATATGGTTCGACCCTGATGACGAAACTGGTCAAAGTCAATTTTGTCCGTGAGGCCGTCTGGCCGTAAACAGGATAACTTTTGAAGGGATTGTCCTGGAGACTTGAGACTTTCAGGGTGAACTCGGTTTCCAAATGCCGCGATTAAGTTCGTAACTTTTCCATAAAATATGGCCATTCTAAATTTTTGTTTCTCAATATCTCAGACAAAATGAAATCAATTGAAATGAAATTATGCGGCCACATGCAAGATGCTCATCCTAAGCCTCATGCCAAATTTTGTGGTCATAGTGCTAACAGAACCATAGCAAATTTAATTGGAATATTGAAAAGAAGAATTCTCCTTAACAAGATACACTGAGTATAACAAAATACTAGTACAATTCCACCAATTAAAAAGACAAGAACGATAAGGTTTAAGCAAGACATATTTCGGTTGTACGACGCTTCTTTGAAAATACCGACGATGTTTTTCAATTTATTATTGAAATGATCGCAATATTTGGAAGACGCAGTAAAAGCTCAAGTAAATAGGTGAAATTATAAGTGATCGTGATGACGGAATCAAATGAAAAAGGTCAGTAGTTGTGTTTTTTTAGAGGTCGTTCTACTCAAACGAGTGCTATATCTTTTTGCCCGTCCGGCCGTCCGTTAGCACAATAACTTTCGAAGGGGTTGTCCTAGAGACTTGTCATTTTCAGGGTGAGTTCGGTTTCCAAATGCATTCGTGCGAAATTTCTTACCGGCGAGCATTTTTTTCAGGTCTGTCAACAGCCAGTAGTCGCTGGGAGCCAAATCTGGCGAATACGGTGGACGAAGGAGCAATTCGAAGTTAAATTCCCGTAGTTTTGCCACTGTTTTGATCGACTTGTGACACGGTGCGTTATCCTGATGAAACAAAATTTTTTTCTTTGCCATATGCGGTCGTTTCCTTGCAATTTCGGCCTTCAAACGCTCCAATAACGCTATATAATATTCACTGTTGATGGTATTTCCTTTCTCAAGATAGTCGATGAATATTACACCATGCACATCCCAAAATACCGAGGCCATAACCTTTTCATCCGATTGTTGTGCTTTCGGGCGGTTTGGACGAGGTTCACCAGTTGCTGTCCACTCAGATGAAGATCGTTTTGATTCCGGAGTGAAGTGATGGATCCATGTTTCATCCATTGTCACATATCGAAGCAAAAATTCCGGTTTGTTACGTTCAAACACTGCTCAGAAGCATGAACACGTTCTTGTTTTTGGTCGACAGTGGGCAAACGCGGCACCCACTTTGAACAGAACTTTCTCATACTCAAATGTTCATGTAATATAAAGCCAACACGTTCTTTTGATATCTTCACGATGTCAGCTAACTCACGCAACTTCACTTTTCGATCATTCAAAACGATTTTGTGGATTTTTTTGGTGTTTTCTGGTGTTACCACCTCATTTGGACTTCCACAGCGTTCTGCATCATCGGTGTCTCCACGACCACGTTTGAAGTCAGCAAACCAACTTTTTTATTGTTGTTTCTGATGGAGCGAAGTCCCCATAACACTTATCAAGCCATTGCTTTGCTTGAACGGTATACCTATTTTCCCATCAGGAAGCAGTGTAAAATCAAAACACGAAATTGTTTTTGATCCATTGTTATGAAAATGGAAATAAACTCTTAACACAATAACTCACCACCTAATGAATCGAATGTCATGGAATTTTGACAGCTATTTTATGTAGGTTGGTATCAACTGAAAAAAAGGTTACTGCAATAAAACTAGCGCCCTTATGTTAGGCCCGGGACTTTTCAGCCCATGTGATATTTCGGTTGTACAACGCTTCTTTGAAGAAAGCGACGATGTTAGAAAATTGAATAGATCCTCTGAAGAAGCCGAGATAAGAATTAATTTTACAGTTTTTCAAATTATTACTGAATGATCAGAATCTTTTGATGACGCATTGAAAGATCAAGTGAATAGGTGACTTTGAGTGATCGTGATGACGGAAACAATAGAAAAAGGTCCGTTGTGGTTTGTTTTTCTATTATAGTTGCCTAGATCTCCATCACATTGAAAACTGAGGAAAATCCTGACGTGAAGTCAGATTTTACTTGCTGATAATATTGGGAAAACGAAACGTTCAATTTGAATATTCAGAACATGCAATTACATTTGAAATATTTTAAATAAGAAATTTTGTTCACGACTATTGTATAATCCACTAATAATACAGCTGTTTCCCCGGCCATAATAATACCCTAATATACCCATTAATTACTAGTGAATAATGAGTTATTATTCCCTGCTGTCAGATGCTTCATAAATTCAACTTCAATATAATATTCTTCAAATTGCTATTCCTCCAGTATTCTAAAGTACTCCAACTAACAAATATGGGTGTACCTTATCAATCGAGGGCCAAATCTACTTTTATCACATCAACTAAAGCAATTTTCATTACAGAATATACCATGGCAAGGTTTCCAAGAATTTCTCATGTATCAACTTGATTTTTTCCACACTTGTAATAGAAATGTCTTGTCACGGTCGCACCTAGTGAATAATAGCTAATTAGCTATCATTTAGTTCTATCGGTATCATAATTCTATAAAACCACCCTGTAACTTTGAAATATTCACTTTATAGAAGGAAAACTACAAGTTTACACGAATTTGAATCCATGCATACGTAAATGCTACGAAATTAAGTCCTACACAGGATTTCGAGGTAATAAACGGGGTGCCTGTAAAAAAATCCTCGATTCCTCGATCAAAACAAGCAGGGTAGTTAACATAATTTTTTTTCGAAATCGACTCCCCTTCCAAGATACAACCTTTAGAAGGCGATGACGATTTGACAGTTTTTAATTTTTTTACGCTTCTTAAGAACACTGAGTCATAAAACTATATATTCCGTTCACGAAAGGTTGAGCACATAGTAGGCGTTTCTTTATTTATCTGAAGTTGGCAGTATTTGCTGTCATAACGTAAAATAAATTCAATGTTGCCGAATGTACCCGGTCTCGTCCGACGAGCTTGCGAGTTATCAGACAGCTCTATGCAATATTGACAACATTGCGTATCAATCTGACAAGAAAATAAACATCATAACCTAAAATTTTAATATACACAGTGGAATATGTCAAATTATCATGGCCAACCGACGGCTCAACCTTTCGTGAACGGACTATACATAATATGATTCATTAAGTAGATGTTTCTCACACATGTTTTCAGATCTCATAACTTTATTATTAGGGGTTGAAAATAACAACCCCCTATGATTTTCGTTCAAAAATTGTTTTCGTGGGATAGATTCTCGAAAAATAAAATTCTCTTATGGTTTTCCATTCAATTCTGGAGAAAAAAAGTCTTGTGCAAAATTTCGATACAGTCGATACTTTTCTCGAAAAAAATAAAAACTTACAAGCAGTTATTATCACTGTTCATTCCATTTCATGGTATAAGTGTTCCATAGAATGAATATTCTGAGATATTGTATGTCTATGACCGGAGATAAAGATGTTCTATAGTTCATTCTGAAGTTTTAGCTACTAATTTCCGGAAGAAAATTATATCCGTAATATTTCAATTACACAAATAGAACTTTCTTTCGATTAATAAGCATAATTAATAAAACTAAGTCAGAGCATAAACAATATCCTAGAATATTCATTCTATGGAACACGATGAAATGGAATGAACAGTGATTATAACTGCTTGTGAGTTTTTATTTTTCCGAAAAAAGTAACAACTGTATTTAAATTTTGTAAGAGACTTTTTTTCTCCACAATTGAATGGGAAACAATAAAAGAATTTTATTTTTCGAAAATCTATCACACTAAAACTATTTTTGAATGAAAATCATAGGGGTTGTTATTTTCAACACCTGATAATAAAGTTGGGAGATCAAAAAAGTTGTGTGAGTAACATCTCCTTAATGAATCGAATTATATATAGTTTTATGACTCATGGTTTTTTAGGAGTCCAAAAAAATCAAAAACTTTCACCTCGACATCGCCTTCCAAATGCTGTATCTTGGAAGGGAGGTCGATTTCGAATAAATTTATATGAACTACCCCTGCTTATTTTCATCGAGGAATCATCTCCCGACGTTCCTCGCATTTGTTTACAGACACCCTGTATAGCTCAAAAGCACCTGCTCAGGGCTTTCTTAAATTTTTCTGTTTTGACAGATAATCAGGAAAAAGATTGTACGGATCCGACAAGAATTTTTTACTGAATAACTGTGGTAAAATGTTTGATTGGAACCTAAAAAATCTCATTTATTACCTTGCAATTAAGTTCACCTTTGTGCATATTATTTCAAGGCAAAAATAATATACTCAAAGTGATATTAATCACTATATCGTGTTAAATTCAAATTCGTTAAATATTTAGTTTACATTGTGGTAGAACCGAAATTATCTAATTAATTAATTTATCATGTCCAAGATGATTAGAAGGAAATTTCCGAAAGGAATAAGTTAATTAGTTGATTTCATAATGACGTAAACTGAGTTTCCACACTATTTTTTTTCAATATTGTCTTCTGTCCACAACCAACGGAATATTTTGATAAAATTGTTGTTAAACAGAGGAATTATCTGTTTTTTGCAACTCGAAATAACTGACAAAGTTCAATCACGTATGACCTATGTGAAAACATGATCAAATTTATCGATTGAAATATAATCTGGGAGGATTCTGCATTTCTAGAAAACTTTTTAGGTTTTCACTCCCAGTCTCTGAAACAGAAATAATTGAAAAATTTTTAATTAAGATGAAATGCTCCTGCGTAAATCCTTGCACTAATTTGTCAGGAGCAAATTGGTTTTGAAAAAATTGTTGCCTAACAGTAAAACTAAAAAAAGAAATAAATGAAAAGGATAATGTAACGTTTCGGTGTCTATATCAGACTCCTTCTTCAGACAAACTTGTAAAATTTTTGTGGCTTTTTTCGTTTGTAGTCTAATTGACATTGAAAGTTGTCAACACATAGAGATATTAATTCACTTAATTTGGTATTCTCTATTCGATATGTCTATTGAAAATGTTGTAATCAAAAAGTCACTGATATAAAAAACCATTTAAAAAAGTCTTGAGCAGGTGATTTTGAGCTATCGTCCATTGGTATAGCAATGAGGCTTAAACCTCAAAATTTGGCGTTGATCTTGAGATTTGTGCTAAGCATATGAATGCAGGATTTCAGCACGATCGGAATTATATTTTGGAAATTATTCAAAAATTTAAGAAAAGCCCTGAGCAGGAGCTTTTGAGAGCTCGTTCATTGGTTGAGCTATAAGACTATTACCTCAAAATTTATATGGGACTTGAGATTGATACCGAATATACAGGGTGTTCCTAAATTGAACGTACAAACGAAAAAGGGAGATTCCTTAAGTGAATTCAAGAAAAATAAGTCCCATAAACATGGGGTCGCAAACGTTTCGTGTTTAAAGTTTTAATCAAAAACATGTGTTGATTATACGAGTTTATCGAATCTTTATGAATCATCGCTACAGATCAGGAAAATTTCCATAAAAACTGACACTGAATTCATTCACCACAGCTTACAAAGTGGCCTTCCCATCATAATTTGGATTTTCACGAGGATTTCGGGAGAATCGTTCAAAATTTTTTTCTCGAAATCGTTGGTAGATACGACAAAACTACACGAGACCGAAAAGTTTAGTATAAGAACAAAGTTTCTTCTTACATTTTTTCAAATTAACAGATGCTCACTAAAAAAAGTTCTGCAGAATAACAGGTGGCAGTGTTCCAGAAAAAATATCACCCTGTAGATCTTCTATCGAAATTGCCATGTCACGTGATGAGAAATCTCAATAATATCTTGTGAAGTGTAGATACTATGAGAAAAATACTTGAAAAAAATTCAAACTTCAACACTCTGTATCTCGAAAACGAAACGTTTGCGACCCCATGTTTATGGGACTTTTTTTTCTTAAACTCACTTAAGGAATCTCCCCTTTTCGTTTGTACGTTCAATTTAGGAACACCCTGTATAAATGCAGAATCTCAGCACAATCGGAATTATATTCTGGAAATTATTCAGAAAATGAAATATGTAAAAGATAAATAATTAAAAAAAAATCAATTCTATGATTCTGATGATACGATTGTCTTGAAATTTCGCATGAAGATTCAATATATCGGTCTACATTCACGAAATAAATTTCACTCGAATCGGATATCTTGTTATAGAAATATGTATAAAGATTCTTTTTTTCAATATCCCAGTTCAATAATTGCATTTTTTATGGTTTAATTAACACTATGGCCAAAAAATTTTGAATAAAGATTAGGTATATCGGTCTTCATGCACTAAAGAAGTTTCACCCGAATCGGATATCCTGTTATGGAAATATAAAGATTTTATTTTCAATATTCCAATTAAATTTTCTATGGTTCTGTTATGGCTACAAAATTTTGCATGAACATTCAGTACCTATTCCACTCGAATCAGTTTTCTTTTTATGGAAATATGAAGTTTCTTATTCTCAAAATTCCAATTGAATTTTCTATGGTCCTGTGTACACTATGGCCACAAAATTTTGCACGAGGCTTATTAATCTTGCATGTGACTGCAACATTTCGATTGGTTTCGTTCTTTCTGAGATATTGAGGAACAAAAATTTTGAATGGCCATATTTTATAAAACATTCGGTATGATTTTGCTGGTTATCTTAACCGAGGCATTTGGGAGCAAAATCCACCCTGAAAATCTCAAGTATCTAGGACAATTCCTTCGAAAGTTATCGTGCTAACAGTCGGCCGGACGGACGGACCCACGGGCAGAATTGAATTTGACCACGAATTCGTCATCAGGGAGTAAAACCCTATAGTTTGGGATCATTTTCGGCTCGAAATTCGAATATTACAGACATTTGGGCAAAACGATACTTATAGCATTCGTTTAAGAAAAACGAGCGCTAAAAATGGAGTTACCAGAGCAAAACTCTGCATTTAGAATTATTATTATTATAATCGGTGAATTGTAAATCTCAGGGGTATTTTGTATTTTCATTTTGCCATGTTAGCAATGACACTGTTGAGTAAACCTTGGTATCGTTTCAGAAGTGAGTCAAGTTCTTGAACTTATTTACATTGTTTGTAATACTTCAAAACCATCTGACTCATAATCGATGAGTTGAATGAGTTTTGTACAAAGTTAACGTGCTGGAGTAATATATTTTTCATCGATAAATAGTTATTATTGGGTAGAAAACTTCTCAGTTAAGATTGTTGATGAGCTAAATCGGTGGAATTGTCCATTTTTTAATTCATTTCAAAGAAATATCTACATCTGGTTGGAATTTCATAGTTTAGGTATTCTACAAGGTGTTTGGTAATTCGACGTAATCCTTCGGAGGAGATATACTAGACGTCATTTGTAGCAAAATGCGTTTAATGAAGCATGGTCCGAAAATCTATGGCTACGAAGATATGACGATTTTTCAACTTTTTTGGAATTTTTTGCTTCGTTATCGAAAATAATTAATTTTGCGATAATTACTTGACTCAAAACATTCAATGAATATTGTTTTTTGTACAACTGTCAAAAAAACTTGACTTTTCTTCATCACCATGGATGTGCAAATGATTACTTTTTTCATCGTAAAATAGTATATTATATTATAAGGATTAAAAGTGTATATTTTTTTTACGAGCAATATTTGCAGTTGCGAGGCGCAGCCGAGCGAATGCAGAATTGCGAGTTAAAATAGGCACTTTTAATCCGAATAATATATACTATTTTTTCTCCAACCAAGTCAAAATTACAATAAAATTGGTTTTAGTGAAAAATCGTTCATAATTTGGTTATGAATTTGAACACAGAATCATGACAGTGATTGTCAAGTAGACTTCAAATGCATTTACTTTTAATCCAAGGATTAAAAGTAACGTTTTTAATCCTAGGATTAAAAGTGTTGCTAAGTAACGAGTGAATTTTTGTACGCTAAGGAAATTTATGACTTTTGCACCTGAAAATAGTACAAAAATGTTGACAATCTCACTTGACAATCACTGTCATGATTCTGTGTTCAAATTCATAACCAAATTATGAACGATTTTTCACTAAAACCAATTTTATTGTAATTTTGACTTGGTTGGAGAAAAAATAGTATATATTATTCGGATTAAAAGTGCCTATTTTAACTCGCCATTTTGCATTCGCTCGGCTGCACCTCGCAACTGCAAATATTGCTCGTAAAAAAAATATGCACTTTTAATCCTTATAATATAATATACTATTTTCTTCAAACGTCAAAAAATGACAAGGTTCGCGCATTGGCAAGAATATGCGAAGTGACCCTTTTTTTCATTTCCTTTGTTACAATGACACCGTGCGCGAAGGAATGTGCGAAATACTTACTTCGCACACTGCATGTAAACTATATGGGATTTTTATATTTTAACTTGGTAAATTTCTTGAAATCCACGTTTTCTTTAACATTGAGTGTTGCTTTCAACATAGAATATATTGCCCATAGTTATAATACCTAATTACTTGATTTGGAAAAACAGTTCAAAGCAGTTCGATATTTTTTTTCATATTAAGCTAAGCGTTTGTAGAAAAAATTTTGTTTGCATCTCATGCGCGAAATACTTTGGTGATCTCGACTATTTTTTTTAACTCGGCTGCGCCTCGTTGAAAAAATCAGTTCTCGATCACCAAAGTAGCATTTCGCGCACTAGATACAAAAATAACTATTTTTTTCACAGCTAAACAAAGACTTCACTTTTTTTTCAACGTTAAAAAAAGTAATTTGCTATAGTAACGACACAGAAAAATCACTGGATCTGGATGCATAGAAATATTGTACTGGTGGCATTATCTTTAATAATTCTATTTCAGATGTAAATTCACATTTACAGTTGTACAAAAAATGTTACAAAATTGGTATTGTCATGGCACATTCGAGTGCATTTTCATATGCCATGAAAAAAACACTGATTTTACACACTTAATAAAAAATAACTATTTCAAAGCTAGGGAATTGGTACTCTCTTCTTGCGAAAAAGTATTCGTCGATAACCCAAGATATACAGGGTCATAAATAGGTGCACCTGTTTCATGGCCGGCAAACCGAACAGCTAACAGATTTTTTCGATTAATTTTATCGAGTTCATAATACTCTTTTCGATTAATTCTCCAGTCTTTCATCAAGATACGCAAAATTTATTGGCATACATTAAAAATCGATTTTAAATTATGACTCAAACCATTCTTTAGGGATAATAATGCTCAAACTCAAAGAATTTTTTCCGTCGACAAAAAAATAGGAGATGCTTTCAATGTGTATGAATTTGATTATTAATGACCCATTTTAATGCTCAATTTCTGCTATTTCAATGTGCAGTCCTTATAGCAACCATTCACAAAGTATTCAGAAGCACTACAAAAATGTCATAACTCCACTCACACGTAAAAATATCTGGTCAATTAGTTGCTGTCATTAATAACCTAGTTGATTAAATAACTATTTCCGATCAAATATTGAATAAAATTCAGATTCAACACTAAAAATCCAAGTGTATTTCAAAAATAAACAACAACTTCGTTCGGAAGGCAAAAATACATTAATTAA
This sequence comes from Propylea japonica, assembly GCA_013421045.1. NCBI lineage: Eukaryota > Metazoa > Arthropoda > Insecta > Coleoptera > Coccinellidae > Propylea > Propylea japonica. The sequence continues at coordinate 55,430,714 of CM024243.1, forward strand.
TTGATAAAATTCGCAGAACGAACATGAATGCGAAGACAAACAAATTACACCATATTGGATAATCCTTGTAATTTTTTCCTTAGTTGACGTATTGATCGGTAACGTGACTTTCTTATACGCAAATCCTTGGCACAATTCCAGGCTCATCGATTTTGACTCCCTGTTTATTTTCCAATTATTATCTAGCAATAACCACGAGACCTGTTAATTTTTTCTAAACTTTGGAAATTTATGGGATATCTTTGAAAACAATAATATTATGTATATGTCTATTATCGCAAGACAGTTCATTGAAATATCCTAGGAGTGATTCATTCTTTTTCTATTATTTTCATGAATGAAATTATTCTCAAAATGAAAAGGAAATATTTCATCAGCTTTTGTGTAGTGTACCTGTTGAAATAGCGAAAAAGTTCCTATCAAACGTCTAGAAGTCTTGAATGGGCATTTCCAGTATTTTAGATTTCGACTCCCTGTTTATTTTCCAATTATTATCTAGCAATAATCACGAGGCCTGCACATTTTTTTTAAACTTTGGAAATTTATGGGATATCTTTGAAAACAATAATATTATGTATATGTCTATCATCGCAAGGAAGTTCATTGAAATATCCTAGGAGTGGTTTATTCTTTTTCTATTATTTACATGAATGAAAACATTCTCAAAATGCCTATGCAATATTAAATCAGCTTTAGTGCAGTGTACCTGTTGAAATAGTGAAAAGCTGTTTTCAAACGTCTAGAAATCTCGAATGAGCATTTTCAGTATGTCAGATTTTGACTCCTTATTTATTGTCCAATTATTAGCTAGCAATAATCACGAGACCTGCACATTTTTTCTAAACTTTGGAAATTTATGGAATATCTTTGAAAACAATAATATTATGTATATGTCTATTATCGCAAGAAAGTTCATTGAAATATCCTAGGAGTGATTTATTCTTTTTCTATTATTTTCATGAATGAAAACATTCTCAAAATGCCTAGGAAATATTTCATCAGCTTTTTGTGTAGTGTACCTGTTGAAATAGCGGAAAAGTTTTATTCAAACGTCTAGAAGTCTCGACTAGGCTTTCACCTTTTTTTCTAAACTTTGGAAATTTATGGGATATCTTTGGAAACAATAATATTATGTATATCTCTATTATCGCAAGACATTTTATTGAAATAACCCAAGGGTGATTTATAATTTTTCTATTATTTTCATGAATGAAAACATTCTGAAAGTGCCTAGAAATCAATTTCATGTTCAAACGTCAATGAGTCTCGAATGGGCGTTTCCAGTATGTTAAAATATAGGGCTTTCCTCATATGTCAGCATTGAGGGTAGTGTTAAATATACAGGGTGTTTGGAATTCGACGTGATCCTTCGGAGGGGATATACTAAACGTCATTAGCAGCAAGATGAAGTGAAGCGAAGCATGGTACGAAAATCTCTGGTTACGAAGATATAGCGATTTTGCAAATTTTATTTGAAATTTTCTGCTTCGTTATGGAAAATAATTAACTTTTTGAAAGCTACTCGGCTCAAAATATTCAATAAATATGTTTTCAGAGCTGAAGAGATGGTCCTCATATCTTTAGAAAAATATTCGCAGATAACCCGATGTATAAAGGGTCATAAATAGCTGCACCTGTTTTCCTTATAAAATCTCGATGAAAAAAAATGAGAAAAGCCCTGAGCAGGAGATTTTGGTGGAGCAATAATACTATAACCTTAAAATTTTATATGGGATTTGAGATTGATATTTAATATATTAAAGCAGAATCTCAGCACAATCGGAATTATATCCTGGAAATTATTCAAAAAATGAACACAAAATAAATTTCCCTCGAATCGGGTATCCTGTTATGGAAATATAGAGATTCTTCTTTTCAATATTCAATTACATTTTGATGGTTCTGTTGATACTATGGCCACAAAATTTTGCATAAAAATCCAGTATAACAGTCTTCATTCACAAAAAAAATTCAGTTGAATCGGATATCCTGTTATGGAAAAATGAAGATTCTTCTTTTCAATATTCCAATTGAATTTTCTATGTTTCTGTTTAAACGCTATGGCCACAAAATTCTGCATGAACATAAATAATAAATTTCATTCGAATCGGATATTTTTTTATGGAAACATGAAGTTTCTTCTTTTCAATATTCCAATTGAAATTGACAAATTGAATTTGACAACGAATTCTGGAGTAGATAGGGTTCTACTCCAGAATTCGTTTGAGACCATTTTCGGCTCAATCATTCAATCGATAAATTCATTATGTAGGAGGGTAAACTACCATTCAAACAATGAATACCATTAATTTTCATCCTACGTTATATACAACAGAATAAAATTACGTTGTATTTTGAATTTTGGATGATGAAATTTTCATCATAATTGTATCATTTCAACTATCACAACACAAATATTAGATGCAACAGAATTTGATATTGTTAGTAATCGAAAGTTTTTCATGCAATTGGTTGTTGTTAAGTGTTCATGCATTTAAGTGTACTTTTTGTGAGAAATATTGCTGTAAAATAAAAAAATAGAGGTGATGTGAATTTGGTGCAAAATGTAGAGAGAAAATTTTAAAGAGGTATGATAGATAATGTGAGAGTAAAGTATCAGAGGAAAAATTATTATAAATTAAAATTGTGTAGATTAATTCCAAGTTTTTGATGGAAAATAGCATAACTGACACTGCTTGAAAAGACTTGAAACTAAGAAGACTATTTTTGGTCTTATTCAATTCTATCAGATTGAGGTGACTATTATGAATTTATGAAAAGAAAAAACCAAACCTGTCTTAGGTACTGAACTGATTAGAGATTATGACTTGAGAGTATTATGTTTAGAATCAAATCCTAGACAAGTCTGACGTATGTCAGGAATTAATGTTCAAGATCGGTATTATAACAGTTTTATTTCATAATGATGTATTAAGAATAATTTTCACTCATTGAGAATCATCAATACATTCACTCAGAATAAGTGTATCTCACTGCGACTTGTGCAATTGAATGATTTCTCTAATGCTCTCGTGCTTTAACGAGTCTAGACTTTAGGAGAATGTTTCACTGATCAGATTTGTCTGAAGCATTAAATTACATTCTTCGTCGACCTCGAAAGAAAAGGTGATTTTAAAGTGTTGTAAATTGAACATAAATGACCCATTTTAATGCCCAATATGCTATTTAAATGTACAATCCTCATGGCAACCGTACACAAAGTATTCAGAAGCACTACGAGAAATGTCGAAACTCAACTGGAACATAGAAATATAGAAATTCCATTATATTAAATGTATGTCTTGTCCAAAATGAGAAAGTATTTCAATCAAGAATTTATACACAATTGAGATCCTTGGAAAAATCTAACTACTAATGGTCTCGAACTATTAAAGCGTGAGCGGAGCGAAATATCTTAACCATTACTCGCCCCTCCTTAACCTGCCAAATCTATAAAATATGGTCATTCAAAATTTTGGTTTTTCAATATCTCAGACAAAACAGAACCAATCGAAATGAAATGTTCCAGCTACATGCAAGATGCTCATAATAAGCCTCATGCGAAATTTTGTGGCCATAGTGTACACAGAAACATAGAGAAAATGCAATTGGAATATTGAAAATAAGAAACTTCATATTTCCATAAAAAGACATCCGATTCGAGTGAAATTTATTTTGTGTATGAAGATTGATATAATGAATGTTAATGAAAAATTTTGTGTTAAAAGGAGAATTTAATTGGAATATTGAAAAGGAGAATCTTTATTTTTCCATAACAAGATATCCGATTCAGGGTTAATTTATTTTGTGTATGAAGACTAGTATACTTAACTTTTAGGCAAAATTTTGAGGCCATAGTGTCAACAAAACCATAGAATATTCAATTGGAATATTGAAAAGAATAATCTTTATATTTCCATAAAAAGATATCCGATTCGAGTGAAATTTATTTCGTGAATGAAGATTGATATACTGAATGCTGTACAATTTCAAGAGCATCGCAGCATCAGCCCCATAGAATCTAATTTTTTTAAATTTTTTTATCTTTTACATATTTCATTTTCTGAATAATTTCTAGAATATAATTCCGATTATGCTGGGATTCTGCATTTATATATTCGGTATCAATCTCAAGCCCCATTTAAAATTTTGAGGTAATATTCTTATTGCTCCACCAATGAACGAGCACTCACAAGCTCCTGCTCAGGGGTTTTCTTAAATTTTTGAGTGCTCGTTCTACTTAAACGAATGCTATTTTTTTGCCCAAATGTCTGTAATTTTCGAATTTTGAGTCGAAAATGGTCTGAAACGATAGGGTTAGGCTCCCTGATGACGAATTGTGGTCTAATTCAATTCTGTCCGTGGGGCACAATAACTTTCAGAGGGATTGTCCTAGAGACTTGAAATTTTCAGGGTGAGTTCGATTCCCCAATGCCTCGGTTAAGTTCTTTCACCAGCCAAATCATACAGGGTGTTCCATAAAATATGGCCATTGAAAATTTTTGTTGCTCAATATGTCAGACAAACGAAACAAGTCGAAATGAAATGTTGCAGCTACATGCAAGATGCTCATAATAAACCTCATAAAAAATTTCGTGGCCATTGACAGAACCTTAGAAAATTGAATTGAAATATTTAAAAGAAGAAAAAACTTCATATTTCCATACAAAGGTATCCAATTCGATTGAAATTTATTTTGTGAATGATAATTGATATATAGAATGTTCATGAGAAATTTTGTGGTCATAGTTTTAAAAGAACCATTGATATTCCAATTGGAATATTGAAAAGAAGAATCTTTATATTTCCATAACAGGATATTCGATTCGAGTGAAATTTTTTTGTGAAGACTGTTATGCTGAATGTTCATGCAAGAATTCAAGAGGATCGCATCATCAGAACCATAGAATTTAATTTTTTTAAGTTTATTTTTCACATATTTCATTTTTTGAAAAGTTTTCAGAATATTATTCCGATATATGTAAAATTTTGAGGTAATAGTCTTATTGCTCCACCAATGAGCGAACGCTCAAAAGCTCCTTTAAAAATTTTTTCTATCTTTTCTGGTTGAAGACTTATAGTTCAGGGGTCACCAGTTCTGGCCAACCTTTACATCGGTGAAGGTTTATATTATAATGATAAATTAATAAAAAAATAGGAAGCATGTAGCAGGATGAGTACTTATAAGTAAGTGGCTTTTGTACTTAGTACATAAGCCCTCAACCTCTAAATGTGTCTCTTTTTTCGATGCGTCTTTCAATTTGTTTTATTAGTAATTCTTTCTTTGTCCCATTCTTCACTTTTTCTGATTTTCTAGAAATGACCAGATGACGTTCATTTCATTATTTTCGAGATATCGCTTCAGTTCATTAAACGATATCTTTATGTACACATCCTTCTTCATTTCTCTCTCCTGGTCGTTAAGAAAAAGTAGACCAACTTAACGCAAACAGATCGCTTTGATAGGTCATCGTTTGGTTAAATTCCATTTATTTGATTATTTAATGTCCCTAACAACACGATAATAGCTCATTGGTGGCATGAAAACAACCCAGTAACAGATATCAGTATCCCGTGCCTTGAATTTTTGCTGAATTTACTTCATTTCAATCCTGCTGTGGCCTCAAACTAATTAAATCTGTGCAAAAATGAGAATTAATTAGATACAATATTGTTAATTCACAGCAATGTTGATAAACAAAATAATTGAAATACCGGGGTAGCTACTTATGTTCAGACACAACGAAGAAACTTAATGATTAGAAACAGGATTTTTGATTCCTTAATCATGGCCCATTTTAAATAGAAATAATCCATCCATCCAATTACTAAATTTGCTATAACTGATGGCAAAAAATTTCAAACTTTTTTTCGAAAATCAAACAAGTCTTTCACTTCACCTCTTTTACATTTGTTATTCAGAAAATCAAAATTCAATTTCAAAAAATTGAGGAAAAGCCCTGAGCAGGAGCTCTTGAGTGCTCCTGCATTCGGGGGGTAATAAGACTACTACTTGAAGATTTTATATGGGACTTGAGACTAATATACCGAATATATAAATGCAGATTCTCAGAACAATCGGAATGATATTCTGAAAATGATTCAGAAAAAAAATATGTGAAAAATATGAATTATAAGAATTGAATTCTATGGTTCTGAAGATGCAATCATCTTGAAATTTTGCATGAACATTCAGTATATCCGTTTTCATTCACAAAATAAATTTCACTTGAAACATATATTCTGTTGTGAATATAGAAAGATTCTTTTTTTCAATATTCCGATTGAATTTTCTATGGTTCTGTTAACACGATGGCTACAAAATTTTGCATGAAAATTTTGTTTATCAGTTTTCATTCACAAAAGAAATTTCACTAGTATCGGATATCCTGTTATGGAAATATTAAGATTCTTATAAAATATCGTCATTCAAGATTTTTTTCCTCAATATCTCAGACAAAACAAAACCAATCGAAATGAAATTATCAATAAGCCTCATTGAAAATTTTGCGGCCATAGTGTTAACAGAACCATATAAATTTCAATTGGAATATTGAAAAGAAGAAACTTCATGTTTCCTTTGAAGATATCCGATTGGAATGGAATTTATTTCATAAATAAAGATTGATACAGTGAATGTTCATGTAGAATTTTGTGGCCATAGTAATAACAGAAAATAGAAAATTCCATTGGAATATTGAAATGAAGAATCTTCACATTTTCATAACAGAATATTCGAATATTCTTCTTCTGAATGAAGACTGTTATTTTTAATTTTCATGCAAAATTTTGTGGCCATAGTGTCAACAGAAACATAGAAAATTCAATTGGAATATTGAAAAGAAGAATCTCTATATGTTCATAACAGGTTATCCGATTCAGGTAATAGTTATTTTCCTAACAAGTGCGGAAAGTGATATTTTCCCGCACGAAACTGCCGTTACCCAAACGACGCGAAGCGGAGTTTGGGTAAGCAGTTGAGTGCGGGAAAAACACTTTCCGCACGAGTTAGGAACAATATTTTTTCTACAAGCGCTAATACGAGATCGATTTCAACACACAGATCAAATGTGAATTGATCATTCTAAATACACATGAATGACAAAAGTCTCTGACAAGTCGTTATTCTTTAGAAAAAGCGTGCGAGAAAAACCCTTGCTAATCCATTACCACACGCATTTGCGTTGTTCGTTAGAAGAAGCGTGCGAGAAAAACCCTTGCTAATCCATTACCACACGCATTTGCGTGCGGTAATGGAATAGCAGGGGTTTTTCCCACACTGTTTGGCAATGTGCCTCTTTACGAATTGAAATACATGCGAGAAAGAGAATGAAAGTGCACGCTTGTAGAAAAAATTTATTTTGTGGATCAAGACTGACATACTGAATTTTCATGCAAGATTTAAAGAGTGTCGCGTCATCATAACCCAAGAATTGAATTTTTTTAATAATTTATTTTTTACATATTTCATTTTTTGATTTCCAGAATATAATTCCGATTGTGCTGAGATTCTGCATTTATATATTTGGTATCAATCTTAAATCCCATATAAAATTTCAAGTATATAGTCTTATTGCTCCACCAAAGAACGAGCTCTCGAAATATCAATGAATTGATTTGAAAATAATTTAACTGAAAAAAAAACTGAATTTCAATTGATTAAATTCCTAATCTTATATTCAAAAAATTCTTCATCACGAGATGAATAGAATGTTAAATACCGATGCAGGAGAAAAAATTATTGTCACTATTAAGGAAAAAATGAGTTCTCGGCAACTTGGATGGTGTTCAACAATATTATTCCGCAAATTGATTGATTTCGAAAGAATCATTGAACGCCTTATACAGGGTGAATTCGCGAATTTTTCAGAACTATCCAAATTTATGAGATACGGTCATGCAAATCGAATGATATTTGATAACAGTTTTCTGAAACCTCATGAAAGCTATCTTCATGCCACATTTCTGAAAAATCGGTGACTTTGTTCAGGAGATACAGTGGTTTCAATTTCCATTCAAAGAAACACCCTGTAACTAAGAATTTAGAACTCCTAGATAGTAGATACTACATACAGATGTGGAAGAAACGGATGGAAACAGGGGAGTTTCAGTGTTAAATTCACGCTGGTTCGGAGTCCAGTGGAGCAGTGGAAGAATCGAAACCTCGGAGCGATGCGATGTTGAATAAGCGGCTGGTCTGTTGGAATGGCAGTCAGTAGTGAGTGGGGAAGCGCGCAAGCAACGATCTAACTCGTGTCTAGAGACACGAATTCTACTTTGGCTTCCGGGCTTCCGCGTTCGGCGCAGTCGCAGTGAGTTGGAAAGCAAATTAACCGCTGACTTTCTGTAGTTTTAAAAATTTTTAGATTCGTGGCTAAATGGCATAAATCCTCATAATAGAAAGTGAATCGAGTTCTACTTAATTGTAGAAATCAATAAGCCGGTGATATATTCCATTATAATTCAGCAAATTTATGAAAGGAAAATATCTTTGCTTTGTTTAGAACGTTAAATTGATACAATGGTGCCATAGAGTGAAAACATGAACGTTTTTAGTAAAATCACTAGGCTAATACCGTTTTCCTGTTTAAAATTCGTTTACATAAGAATTTGTATACCGGATTTGATGAAAAATTACTATGCCGGTAACAACTTGATTTTTTTGTGTGACTCATCCGTGAATAAGATATTGCTCAGAAAAGAACTAATCTCATTCTCTTTTTCCATCATCTTTTCCCAGAATTCCATTCTTTTGAAATGGTCTTCTGGAAAAATTTCCTGAAAGGTTTGCACCTTATAACATTTGTAACCATTTATTTTCAAAATATTCCGAACAGTTCTATCGCCAAATCGACTTGCTGGGCAATTTTTCTGCTAGAACAAGGTGCACTGGTTTCAACAGCAGCACACACATCCACTTCTCTTGCCAAACGAATGCTGGGTAATTACATGATAGGGCCAGTTTTCATCGATGGTAACCTAAACGCTACAAAATATTTGGATCTATTACAGAATCAAATTATTCCGACAGTTCGACAGCTTGCAATTAATTAATAATTTTATTTTCAAACCAGTTATGACGAAAAAGAACCTGAATATTAATTTTCACATGAAATTATTTGTTTCATTCATTGAGGCAAATAACTTCCGCCCATGGCGCCCATAAGAGTGGAGAAAATTTGTCGTATTCATTTTCAATAGTCATGCGATGTTATCCATCTCCCGTTTGCAGTGTTACTGATTCGATATTCGATCCTAGATCGTTGCTTGCGCGCATCCCCACTCACTACAGACTGCCATTCCAACAGACCAGCCGCCTTATTCAACATCGCATCGCTCCGAGGTTTCGATTCTTTCACTGCTCCACTGGACTCCGAACCAGCGTGAATTTAACACTGAAACTCCCCTGTTTCCATCCGTTTCTTCCACATCTGTAGATCCTCTAGGTGTCTTCTATATTACATTAAAATGTTTTCCATCTTATCCGGGACATTCTATACAGGGTGTCTGTAAACAAATGTGAGGGACTTTGGTAGATGATTCCTCCATGAAAATAAGCAGGGATAGTTAATATAATTTTTTTTCGAAATTACCCCCTTCCCAGATACAGCCTTTGGAATGCGATGACGAGTTGATAATTTTTAATTTTTTTTACGGCTTCTTAAAAACACTGAGTGATTAAACAATACATAATATAAAGCACTAAGTAGATGTTACTGACGCAAATTTTTTAGATGTCATAACTTTATTATTAGGGGTTGAAAAAAACAACCCTCTTTGATTTTCCTTCAAAAATTGTTTTCGTGGGATACAATTTCGAAAAATGAAATTCTCTTATGGTTCCCATTCAATTCTGGATATTTCGATATTTTTTTCGGGAGAAATAAAAACTAACGAACAGTTATGATCACTGTTCATTCCATTTTATCGTTTAAGTGTTCCATAAAAGATATTCTATGACAGGAGATGAAGATGTTCTATAAATCTTTCTGAAGGTTTAATAACTAATTTCCGGAAGAGAATTAAATCTGTAATATTTCATTTACACAAATAGAATTTTCGTTCGATTAATGAGCATAATTGATATAACCAATTTTCAGCATAAACAATATTCAGAACATTCATTCTATGGAACATACAATAAAATGGAATGAACAGTGATAATAACTGCTTGTTTTTATTTTTTCCGAGAATAGTATCGACTGTATGGAAAAGTTGCAGGAGACTTTTTCTCCAGGAAACCACAAGAAAATTTTATTTTTCGAAAATCTAGCCTAAGAAAACAATTTTTGAAGGAAAATCATAAAGGGTTGTTATTTTCAACTTCTGCTTCATATTATGTATAGTTTTATGACTCAGTTCAGTGTTTTTGAGAAGCCGTAAAGAAAATTAAAAATTGTCAACTCGTCATCGCCTTCCAAAGGCTGTAACTTGAAATGGGGGGTCCATTTGAAAAAAAATTTACATGAACTACCCCTGCTTATTTTCATCGAGCAATCATCTCCCTAAGACCCTCGCATTTGTTTACAGACACCCTGTATATGTCACCCAGTACAATCGCACCAACTGAAACAAAAAATGTCATTTCGACCGAGCAAGCTATCCCATTCGCTCAATTCTCCAATAACAACAAAAACAAACCAATAATAATTAAACCAGCGGATTTAATCGTTATCTCCACATTATTATTTATACATAATATATTGTTCTGCCGGCTTAAGCATTCCCCTCTCCTCCCGAGGAGACCTTATGGTCAACAGCCTGCAAGATAACAGATTCGAATCGTGTGGAAAATCTTCGAGTCAACAGTTTTCAGTTCGACAAGTTATAGAAACAACGAAAGGTGGTGCTCGTGCGAAAAAAGAAAGGAAGAATCCATGTATTCTGAATTTCAGCACAAATATTGCACATGTGAATCTGGGAAAGAGTGTTTTTTAGAAACTAGTGAAATGGGGTTAGGAAGATACGTGAAAGACTTGAATTGTAATAGTAAAAATCCTACGGAAAAATCAGGTAATTAAAATAAAGATTAAATTGCGGTTTTAATTTTGTTGAAATCTTTTTGGAGGTAGTAAGGTTATTATCCAAATATTTTACAATAGTCACAACCAGAGGGTTTTAATGTATTGACTTTTCGATTTATATTGAGGGGATCGATTGGGCATTGAATGAAAATAATTCAGGCAACTTTTCAGCTTTTTCTCTCAAGCCATTTTTGAAATTTTTGTAAAAAACACTTTTTTCGATTTGATTTTTTTCCCTTGTGAAATCCAAAATTTTCAAATGCTGATATTTTCTTTGTTATGAAAGGAATAGACGTATAATTTTTTACGAATTTCAGCTGAAAAATCTTTTTTTAGAAAAAAAGGTAAGCATTTAGTAATTTGTTTCTTACAGAAATCACAAAATGGCTAGAGACAAAAACTAAGAAATTAGCTGAATTTTTTTCATTCAGTGTCCAATCGATCCCCTCAATATGAGGGCAGATTTACCATTGAATCCCGGCTATACCCTATACATAATCCCAATAACCTGAATAGGATTTTCGGGTTTAAAATAAAAACAGTTTTTTCAAGTGTTATATGACTCAAACTTCAGAAAAAACAAACTAGAAAAAACATTTCAACAACAAACGGAAATATAAATTGTAAACAAAGTAAAGTTGGATAAAACAACGAAATGAAATGATTTCAACAACAAATAAAACTGAATATTCAGTATGGAAAAAATTATGCAAAATTCTTAATGGAAAATCAGTAAAATGAATTTGAAATTTAAGAAAACAGAAAAATAGACTTAAGTTATAAGAATATTGTCTTCACTTTTATAATTGTTTAGTAATTATAATGAATATACAGCAGTGAAAAGCAAATTGTGCTTTTTAACACTTTCACCTGAGTACAGATCTTTTCAATTCTGAACTATAATTTTCGCAATGAATTAAAAATGATAGAATGACATTATATTTATAATATAAATTCTTTGATCAGAATTACGAAGTTTATTGGATGTTTCAGTTCGCAATTATCGGCATTATACAAAAAATGCATGCTTATATCAAATAATCGAATTTAGTTTTTAAAGCTATTTCTTTTATTTCTTTATACGTTTTGGACGAAATGGAATTTAAATTCCATAGATTGTTATACTTCTTACCTACATTCAGCTCGTTATAAAATAATTAATTTTCGATTTTTCCTTTTCAGATGTTGTGAAAGATGAAATATTAGCAATAAGGAGTAGATTTCCGACTAAAATTCCTGTGAGTATTCATCAACAATTTAACTAACATTTTAACAGAAAATAGGAGAAAAACTTAAGAAAATCCCTGAACAGAAGCTTTTGAGCTCTTGTTCATTGGTGGGGCAATAAGACTATTACCTAAAATTTTATATGGAACTTGAGATTGCTACCAATATATGAATGCAGAATCTCGGCACAATCGAAATTATTCAAAAAATGAAATATGTAAAAAATAAATAATTAAAATAATTGAATTCTATGGTTCTGATAACTTTTGAATTCTAGCATGAACATCAGCAGTAGATCAGTCTCGATTCACAAAATAAAGTTTACCCGAATCAGACATCCTGTTATGAACATATACAGGGTGTTACTAAATTAACGTACAAACGAAAAGGAGAGATCCTTAAGTGAGTTTAAGAAAAAAGTCCCATAAACATGGGGTCGCAAACGTTTCGTTTTCGAGATACAGGGTGTTAAAGTTTTAATCAAAAACATGTGTTGATTATACGAGTTTATCGAATCTTTATGAATCATCGCTTCAGATCAGGAAAATTTCCATAAAAACTGACACTGAATTCATTCACCACAGCTTACAAAGTGGCCTTCTCATCATAATTTGGATTTTCACGAGGATTTCGAGAGAATCGTTCAAAATGTTTTTTTCTCGAAATCGTTGGTAGATACGACAAAACCACAAGAGACCGAAAAGTTTAGTATAAGAACAAAGCTTTTTTCTACATATTTTCAAATTAACAGTTGCTCACCAAAAAAAAGTTCTGCAGAAGAACAGGTGGCAGTGTGTCAGAAAAAATATCACCCTGTAGATCTTCTATCGAAATTGCCATGTCACGTGGTGAGAATTCTCAAATGTAATATCTATGCCAAATTTCAGTTGAATATCTTGTGAAGTGTAGACACTATGAGAAAAAAACTTGAAAAAAATTCAAACTTCAACACTCTGTATCTCGAAAACGAAACGTTTGCGACCCCACGTTTATGGGACTTTTTTTTCTTAAACTCACTTAAGGAATCTCCCCTTTTCGTTTGTACGTTCAATTTAGGAACACCCTGTAGAGTTCAATATTCCAATTGAATTTCCTACGGTTCTGTTATCACTATGTCCACGAAATTCACAAAATGAATTCCAATAGAATCGGATATCTTTTTATGGAAATATGAAGTTTCTTCTTTTCAATATTTCAATTGAATTTTCTATAGTTCTGTGTACACTATGACCACAAAATTTTGCACGAGGCTTATTATGAGCATTTTGAACGTGGCCGCAAACATTTAATTTCGGTTGGTTTCGTTTTTTCTGAGATAGCCTTATTTTATGAAGCTCCCTGTACGCTTTGGCTGGTTAACGAACTGAACTGAAGCATTTGGGAACCGAACTCACCCTAAAATTCTCAAGTCTCTAGGACAATCTCTTCGAAAGTTATCGTGCTAACGGACGTACGGCCGGCCCCACGGGTAGAAATTAATTTGATCACCGATTCGTCAGTATAGTGAGTGAAACCCTATCGTTTGAGACTATTTTCGGCTCAAAATTCGAAATTACAGACATTTGGGCAAAACGATATAGTACTCGCTTTCAGTGAAATGTTGAATTCGTACATACAGGTGAAATAAAACAAAACACATTATCTTTATGTTGATACATCCTTCTTCATAGTACAGAACTGAAATTATACAGGGTGTTTCATCATAAACTGGACAAACATGTATTTTCGTGTAGAGGACATCGGCAGAATCATTTTTGCCTTATACAATATATCCCGTTTTCGAAGCATAAGCGAGATACAGGGTGTCAAACGTCATTTTGGAGCAAGATTCTTATGAGTGTGGTCAGTTATGTATAACACTTGGTGTAATGGTTTTTGGTCAAATCTCAATATTTTTGGGTCCTCTATTCAGAAAAGTTGACGAACTCCGAAAAAATTTTTACAAAATGGCGGAAGACCTGCAATGTTCCAAATTTTTTTTTGCGGTTGTCAAATCGACTTTTATTTTCTGAATGAACATAATTTTCTTAGAATTTCTGTGAAAAATTTTTTTCAAAAATCGAACACAAATTTTTTTTACATGTCTACAGCGATGAAAAAATTTCACTCGAAATGGAGGAAATTTTGTATAATTGTACTTCTTGAATTATCAATCAGGAATATGAAAACAGAATTGTGAAATATCGAACGGTTTCGTTACTACAGTCATTCAAATGTTTCGTTCAGACCTCTGAAATATTGAAAATAAAATGTTTTGGCTTCTAGAATCAAAATAATTAAATTATTGGCATGTTTAAACATTCTAGATGAATTTATAAGAAAAAAATCAGTGAAACTTGGTTGAGACTCGAAACGACGTATGTATTAAATAGGGAATTGGCACTGTTCTAAGGATATTGATATTCGTTGCCAGGCAACAGTAGTTCGTAGTTCATAGAGTTGGACTGGTATTTTAATTTCAGTGAATATAATTTAGCCAGTAGTCAAACTCTATGAACTACAAACTACTGTTGCCTGGCAACGAATATTAATATCCTTAAAACAGTGCCATTTCCCTATTTAATACCTACGTCGTTTCGAGTCCCAACTAAGTTTCACTGATTTTTTTCTTATAAATTCATCTAAAATGTTTAGACATGCCAATAATTCAATTATTTTGATTCTAGAACAAACCCAAAAAAATTGTATTTTCAATATTTCAGAGGTCCGAACGAAACATTTGAATGACTGTAGTAACGAAACCGTTCGATATTTTACGATTCTGTTTTCATATTCGTGATTGATAATTCAAGAAGTACAATTGAACAAAATTTCATCCATTTCGAGTGAAATTTTTTCATCGCTGTAGACATGTAAAAAAAAATTTGTGTTCGATTTTTGAAAAAATTATTTCACAGAAAGTCTTAGAAAATTGTGTTCATTCAGAAAACAAAAGTCAATTTGACAACCGCAAAAAAATTTTCGAACATTGGAGGTTTTCCGCCATTTTGTAATTTTTTTTTCGGAGTTCATCAACTTTTCTGAATAGAGGACCCAAAAATACTGAGATTTGACCAAAAACCATTACACCAAGTGTTATACATAACTGACCACACTCATAAGAATCTTGCTCAAAAATGACGTTTGACACCCTGTATCTCGCTTATGCTTCGAAAACGGGATATATTGTATAAGGCAAAAATGATTCTCCCGATGTCCTCTACACGATAATATATGTTTGTCCAGTTTATGATGAAACACCCTGTATACAGAATATTTTTAATTCACCTTATAATTTCTAGATAATTTCTCAGTGTAATCATTGATTATACATCTAACTATCTGAACACAATGGTGTAATTCATCGGTATTCAATAAATAATAAAGAAAGAGCTTCAAATTCGAATAAAGAGTTAATAATCTTTGTACATGGTAATTTTTTGAATATTATATGAATATTAACCATAAATTCTTTTCTTTGGATGATTCGTTTTTTACAGATTGGAATATTGAAAAGAAGAAACTTCATATTTCCATAAGAAGATATTCGATTGGAATGAAATTTCTTTTGTGAATGTAAACTGATATACTGAATTTTCATGCAAAATTTTGTGGCCATACTGTTAACAAAACCATAGAAAATTCAATTGGAATATTGAGAGAAGCATCTTTATAATATTTCCACAACAAGATATCCGATTTCACTGAAAATTATTTTGCCATTTAAACTGATATACTGAATTATCATACAAAATTTTGTGGCGATAGTGTTAACAGAACCATAGAAAATTTAATTGGAATATTGAAAAGAAGAATCTTTATATTTCCATAACAGAAAAAACGATTCAAGTGAAATTTATTTTGTGAATCGAAACTGATATACTGAATGTTCATGCAAAATTCCAAGGAGATCGCATCATCAGAACCATAAATTTAATTTTTCAATTTATGTTTTTTTACATATTTCATTTTCTGAATAATTTTCAGCCAATTGTTCCGAGTTTCTGTATTAATATATTCGGTATCAAGCTCAAGCCCCATATAAAATCTCACTTTGGCGTTTAGTGACGTCATTCTAAAACATCCTGTATATTTCATTTGCTGAATCATCTGTAATCTTCATTTGAAACCATATTGAAGGGGAATCATATTATAGTTGATAGTAATCTCTGTATAAATATACATAAAAGGAATGTAACTTATACTGTGTGTAAAAGGGAGTTAAAAAAATGCGAAGGACTTTGGGAGATGATTCTTCGATGAAAATAAGCAGGGGTAGGTCATATAATTTTTTTCGAAATCGATCCCCCTTCCAAGATACAGCCCTTGGGAGACGAGGAGGAGTTGACAGTTTTCAACTTCTAATATTAAAGTTATGGGATCAAAAAAATTGAGATTTTATTTTTTCCGAGAAAAGTATCGACTGTATCGAAATTTTGCGAGAGAGTTTTTTCTTCCAGAATTGAATGGGATATCATAAGAGAATTTTATTTGTCGAAAATCTATGCCACGAAAACAATTTCGAAGGAAAATCAGGAGGGTTTGTTAGTTTTAACTCCTTATAATACAGTTATGGAATCAGAAAAATGTGTGAGTAACATCTACTTAATGAATCACATTATGTATAGTTTTATGACTCAGTATTTTTCTAGAGTCCTAAAAAAAATTTAAAACTGTCAAATCGTTATCGCCTTCTAAAGTCTGTATCTTGAAAGAGAAATCTATTTGTGAAAAAATTTAAATGAATTACCCCTGCTTATTTTTATCGAGGAATCATCTCCCTAAGTCCCTCGCAGTTGTTAACAGACACCCAGTCAAAATTAAAATATTTTGCACAATGTCTATGAACATTTAATTGAAATATATCAATTTTCTAGGTAATCGTAAAAAGGTTTTCCAGAGAAAAACATTTGCCAGAATTGGAAAAAATAAAATATTTAGTTCCCCAAGAAGTAACCATGTCACAATTCCAAATGATACTCAGGTGAGACTAAACTAGGCACTGATTGTCAATCAATATTTCAAAAAGAATGCATAACCACTTATTTGTTTTATCCTCGACTATTGTATAATCCACCCATTATACGTCTGTATGCTCGGCCATAATGATACCCATGAATCACTTGTGAATAATGAGCCATTATCACGGATTTGGTTACAACATAATATTGTTGAAACTGACATTTCTTCATAGTTTTAGAGTTCCGTAACTAACATGGTTAGGAATAGCTTTTCAGTTGAGGACCAAATCTACTTTGACTTTAATCAACTTTTATTACAAAATAACACTGACGAGATCATCAAAAAATTACTGATATGTCAACTTGACATTTTCCACACTAGTAATAGAAAGGACATATTACAGCCGCCAAATGTCAAAAATTTCGAGAAAAATATTCTGTAGTCGTGGATAAAGTATACAGTATTCTATACGTCTATAATGGTTAGTATTATTCACTCGGTGATTTAGGCACTTGCCTGTGGCTTGAACACTCCACCTTATGAAGAATTGCATTATACGCTCGTTGCATAATATAGGTACTATTATCTAGGACTATTGTATAATCCACCCATTTTAGTCATTATGCATTGTGAGTCATTATTCACGGCTGACAGATATTTCAATATTATATTCTTTAAATTGATATTTCTTCAGTATTTTAAATTACTCCAAATAACAAATATGGGTATACCTTGTCAATCGAGGGCCAAATCTACTTTATTTCATCAATTAAAGCGATTTTTATTACAAAATATACAATGGCAAGCAAATTTTTCAGGAATTTGGACTTCAATGATTTTGGTTAAATTTTCTTTAAATCTTCACCAACGTTTCGGATCCACTTGATCCTTTATCAAGGCTAAAAAAGTGACAAAGTACAGTTTAAAATTGCAGAGTTCGCCCTGGCGAGCCAGAACAGGTACCCATCTCGAATTTATCTTAATCTAACAAACATTCTTTAAGATCTATCATTACATTACAATTAGAAGAACACCTTCAAAAATGATAGATCTTAAGCCGGTCCCAGACAATGCGTGCATTCGGCGAATGTGCTTCGGGTACCCTCCCAGACAATGCGCCAATCGCGAAATGTTCGACATTCGCCGAATGCACGCATTGTCTGGGACCGGCTTAAGATCTATCATTTTTGAAGGTGTTCCTATAATTGTAATATAATGATAGATCTTAAAGAATGTTTGTTAGATTGAGATAAATTCGAGGTGGGTACCTGTTCTGGCTCGCCAGGGCGAACTCTGCAATTTTAAACTGTACTTTGTCACTTTTTTAGCCTTGATAAAGGATCAACTGGATCCGAAACGTTGGTGAAGATTTAAAGAAAATTTAACCAAAAACATTAAAGTCCAAATTCCTGAAAAAATTGTTTTTATTATTGATAACATGGACGAAAATCCTGATACATATACAATGACAAGTTCTCGAAAAATGTCTCATGTGTCAACTTGAATTTTTCCATGCTTGCAATAGGAGGTTCTTGTCACGGTCACCAAAAGTTGAAATCTTCGATAAATATATTCGGTAGTCGTGGATAAAGTATGGTATGCTAATAATAGTGAGTTATCTTAATGCAAATATAGGCCCAACTTAAATAAAGTTTTTTTTATTTTTACATCTGCTCATGCGCATCAAAGAAAGATTTTAAGGTGGCCTTTAATGAAATACAGGGGCCTCCCTTACTTAACTTAAATAAAGGACGACCGTATTCAAATAAAAGATCCCTTATTTTGACAAGTCTCTTATCCTTTTGGGTTATTTTATGTCAGGTACCAGGTATGAACCCTGGTCAGGTACTACTTTTCTTTTTTCCCCACACCCACATTGGGGAGTTTACCTCCTCAGTTTTGGAGTGGCCCCTATTTAAATTTACTGTTTTATTTTAGTTGACCCTTCCAAATAATACTGATTTATTTGTACATAAAGGTGCTACAGATGTGAAAAAAATGTTGTTTGAAATATGTTACTACCACTTTTTATTGAATTGGAATAGAATGAAAACATTTTATATAGAAATGTCATAAAAAAATATTAAAATTTTTTTTTTCAAGAAAATGTACTAATTTTCTTAGTAAATCCGCAATAGTAAAAGAACTAGCACATTGAAATTTATTTTTTTTCAATGACCTAACACGCAAGGACATTAGCTACAAAACGATACCAACGTAATTTCTGTAAGTTACATAATTTGAACATGACCTTTATGAAAATTTATAAAATTAAATAAAACTCAGTACTGTACTTTCGCTATTTTTTTAATGATCAAACAAACAAATCAATCAAAATGGCCGCTGTGTAGACAGGCAGTGGCCCTCATGACGACCTGTAGCAACAAAAAAAAAGTTTGGAGCGCTCGCGTAGTGGTCATGTTCGAACAGCAATAACTCTCAAATTATGTGACTTACAGAAATGATGCAGGTGTTGTTTTGTAGCTTATATCTCTGCGTGTTAAATCATTAAAATTCTTTAATGAGCTAGTTCTTGTACTATTGCGGATTTACTAAGAAACTCAGTACATTTTTTTAATAAATTTTTTTTAAATAAATTTTTTATGGCATTTTCAAATTGAATGTTTTCGTACTGTTCTACTTTAATGAAAGGTTGTAGTATCATCTTTCAAAAAACATTTTTTTTCTTATCTGTAGGACTTTTATGTCCAAAGAAATCGATAATATTTGGAAGGGTCAGCGAAAATAAAAAAGTAAATTTAAAATGTGGGCTACTCCAAGACTATGGGTTAAACTTCCCAATGTGTGTGTTTTTGTCGATAATATTAGGTATATCTGATGCCCTTAACAGTGACATTTTCTTTCAGGAATAAGATGCAAATTCATCCAAATAGATCGATGTATCTTCTAGTGAATGATAGGTCAATGCTGAGTTTATCAACGACCATAGCTGAAGTGTACTACGAACATGGTCAAGCAGATGGTTACTTATATGTTACATACGCATCTCAAGAAGTATTTGGAAGTATGTCTTCAAGTTTCAATGAAAAAAATTGTAAACGATGATATAAAGACTGACTAAGATGTTATGATGAAGAATTTGAAGAAAATGACCGTGAAGATATAGTATGACTCATTTACAAGTTTTAAGACTGTTATAATGTAATTGTATGTGATTTATTTCTTTTTGAAAGCATAGTTTTAATATTGTACTGATTTACTATACTTGTAATAGGTTTACTAATGAAATTATTAACTTATTCAAATTATCATATCTTATTACAAGAGTAACTGTTATTTTAGACTGTTTTCATACGAATTCAGAATGAAAGAAAACTGAACTAATGAGCATTCATTCTAAAAACATTTTTTTTGTCGAATTTTCGTATATTGTTGATGTTGAAAATTTTTGTTTTGTGTTAGGTGTATTGTATGATCCTACTTTCTCATGCATTCAGGTTTACAATTCATGAGTGAGATTATTCCGTATTTTGACTAATGTGGAAGTGGAACCGTACAATCTTATTTATAGCGCCTTTGAAATGTTGATGTGATTGAAATATTTTCTATGATCAGATGTTATAATAAATTTTTACCGAAATATGAAGTGTTTACTTTATGATTAGAAGAAAAAATAAGAAAAGCTCTGAGCAGGAGCGTTTGAGAGCTCTCGAAATTGATTTAACTTTTATGATTAATGTTTCAGAATTTGCGTTGAGCTCTCAGATCTCAGTTGAAATGTGATTATCTGGACTAATTCCCAATCCTGTATAGCAAATTTCATTACCTCACAAAAGTATATGAAACATTTCTCTTTTCCACATTATTTCTTCATTCCTCGAATAGATTTTCATAATCACTAAAAAAAGTATTAAGTAATAATTCAACTGTTTTGATAACTCAGATAACGACTAAGGGTAAAATTAACATTTTATTATGATGCTTTTTCATGCTATAGTTCGTTCACGACAGTTTGAGCGCATAGTAGGCGTTTGTTTATTTATTTGAAGTTGGCAGTATTTGCTGTCATAACGTAAAAGAACGTCAACGTTGTGTATCCGGCCTCGTCCGAGGAGATCAGAGAACTCTATGCAATATTGACAACATTGCGTATCAATCTGACAAGAAAATAAACAACATAACCTAACATTTCAATATACACAGTGAAATATTCCAAATTTCCATGGCCAACCGACGCGACGGCTCAACCTTTCGTGAACGGACTATAGTTGGCCCTGTTGGGTGAGACTGAGATGAAGTTATTGTGGAATCACTTATACGTAAAAAACTGTTATTTGTATGTCAAATGATAGTTTTTAGGTTCAATCAGAGACGAAATATATAATTGTAGAATCCCAGCACACTCGGGATAATATTCTGAAAATTATTCAAAAAATGAAATATGCGAAAAATAGATAATTTATAAAAGTTTAATTCTATGGTTCTGATGATGCGATCCTCGTGAAAACTTGCAAACTTGATTTACAAAATAAATTTCAATTGTATCGGATATCCTATTATGGAAATATAGAGATTCTTCCTTTCAATATTCCAATTGAATTTTCTTTTTTTTTTCGCTCGAATCGGATATCCTGTTATGAAAATATGAAGATTCTTTTTTTCAATTATCCAATTGAATTTTCTTTGGTAACACTATGACCACAAATGTCTGCATGAACATTCAGTATATCAATCTTCATTCACGAAATAAATTTCATTCGAATCGCATTTCTTTTTATGGAAATGTGAAGTTTCTTCTTTTCAATATTCCAATTGAACTTTCTATGGTTCTGTTAACACTATGGCCACATGAACATTCAGTATATCAATCTTCATTCACGAAATAAATTTCATTCGAATCGCATTTCTTTTTATGGAAATGTAAAGTTTCTTCTTTTCAATATTCCAATTGAACTTTCTATGGTTCTGTGTACACTATGGCCACAAAATTTTGCATGAGACTTATTATGCGCATCTTTCATGTGGCTGCAACATTTCATTTCTATTGTTTTCGCTTTGTCTGAAATATTGAGATGCAAACATTTTGAAAAGTCATATTTTATGATGAAACATTTGGCTGGTTGACGAACTTAGCCGAGGCAGTTGGGACCGGAGCTCACCCTGGAAATCTTAAGTCTCTAGGACAATCCCTTCGAAAGTTATCGTGCTAACGGACGGACAGACAGCCGGCCTCACGGACAGAATTGAGTTTGGCCACGGATTCTTCATCAGGGAGTCGAACTCTATCGTTTTAGACCATTTTCGACTCAAAATTCGAAAATTACAGACATGTGGTCAAAGCGATATAACATTCGTTCAAATAGAACGAGCTCTCAAAAAAAAACAGTGCTCGGCAATCTGGATGGTACCATACAATATCATTCGGAGAATTGAATGAATTAATGTAACAGTTTATGCAGATATCGAAGAACTCATGAAATTAATTGTACAGGGTGATTTCGCGAACTTTTCAGAACTGTAAAAATTCACGCAATAAGGTCAGGCAAATCGAATGATATTTGATAGCAATTTTCTGGAACCTCATGAAAAATTTATTCATTCCGAATTGCGGATAAATCTGCGATTCCGTTCGGGAGATACATATGTTTCAATTTCCATTCAAACATAAAAAACACTTGTAAATCAGAATATACAGTGTGGAACAGTCAAATAGAATAAATTCGATAACTAATAAATGAGAGCGTGTTGGGAAAAACCCTTGGATACGTCGATTTGTATTTTTAGATGGGCATTTAAAAAAAATAATTATATAGGGTGGTTCATGTGACAGTGGCCGATACCAACTTTCTTATTTTAAATACAACCCCCTGTATATTATTAGTTTTTTGGATTCTTCAGAAAATTCTAGACGTTATTCATGTACGTACAATGTCCCATACATATTTTCAACTGTTTCAGAGTTTTTCCAGATGTATTACAAAAATTAAAATTAAAAAAAGAAAATTATGTTATTTCACGAATAATGTAAAAAACAATAATTCCAATGTAAGAGATGTATTGAGTGTAATGCAGCGAATTTGTGAAATAAAAAAATTATTTTTTTTTAGATGTTAATTTTTTATAATACATCTGAAAACATTTAATATTCTAGAAACTGTTGAAGATAGGTATGAGATATTGTACATGAATTATGTCTAGAATTTTCTGAAGAATCCTGAGAATTAATTATATAGGTTCAAGGGCGTAGCCAGTAATTAATTTCGGGGGGGGTTTTGACATTTTGGCAATTGACTTTGTAGGTGCCGGGAATTGTGAGGGTCGCTTTCTGTAGCAAGTATTTGTTGTTTTTAAGAATTCAATAATCCTTTTGTACTTCGGAAACAATATTCAACACAGATATTCCTGGTTAGGTTAGATAAACCTATTTTTCAAATATGCTTCAGAATTTAATTTTTATTCACTCAAACAAAAACTTAAAAAACAATATTTCCCAAACAATACTTACAGGATGAATCAATATGAAATTAGTGTGGATGTGTGCTTTCATTGAAACTAAATATAGTTTTTTAATGTTTTACTCCAAAATAGTGCCAACAACATATGAATAGGTATTGAAAATGATACAGTGAGAAAACACAAACAATATTTTTTATTGTGAATTCAGTTAAAGTCTATCCGTCTATTTTTTCTAGCGAATTGGTCAACCACTACATTTTGATCAATTTTCACACTACATATAATGAATATTCATAAGCGCCAACCCATTCAATCTAGTTTCGCTAGAAGAATTGCGCAGGTAATTTTTAATTCTCCTCAAGCTGGAAAAACTTCTTTCTGGAGTAGCAGTAGATACTGGAATCGTAGCTAAAAACTTTAATATCATCCATATTGCTGATATGAATTGATAATTTTAACTAGATTTTCGGGGATAAGTTGGTTTAAGATTATTTTTGCAACAAAAAATTGATCTGAAACATTTCGGGGGGGGGGGGGGTGGGTGTTGAACCCACAAAAACCCCCCCCCCCTGGCTACGCCCTTGGGGGGTTGTATTTAAAATAAGAAAGTTAGTATCGGACACTGTCACATGACATACCCAATATAATTATTATTTTTTTTAAATGCGCATCTAAAAATACCAATCGAAGTGTCCAAGGGTTTTTTGTTTTTCCCAAGACGCTCTCATTTATTCGTTATCGAATTTATTCTATTAGGCTGTTCCACACTGTAGAACTCCTAGATACAACAAGCGGGTTTTTCGGGATCCTCTAGGTATTATCTGTTTCCCATCTTAACTATAGGTCACCCTGTATTTCGTTAGGGTCCAGAATGATATGAACATCAAAAGACGAAAGCTATTTACTTCACTTCTATGCCTTTCTGGAATTAACGTACATTTTTATTTTACGAGTATTACGGAAATATTTTCACAGGCAATAGTTCGTGACAAAAGATCTTTAACATACCTGAATTTCTGTTCAATATCAATATCACATTTAAAATAAATAATAATTCATTCAGGAACTATTCAAAAGCTTTCATCCCCAAAAGTCAATTTAATCGAAAAATAATACTCAGAACTGCCATAAATAAGTTTTACTTCGTCACAACTCGAAGAACACAAAGAAAACAATTGCTGTAAAAATAAAACGATTTAAAATCCATTATAGCGAAATATTTTGACCGGAAACAAATAAAAATACCCTTTCAAGAATAGAAAAGACTAGAGAATAGTTTTATGGGTGAAGCATAATTACTCTTACTTATCATTTAAGATAAGTACTCCCTTCAAGTTGGTAAACAGTTTAGACTAACAGATATAAGATTGTTTCGGACTTCAGTTGAAGAAGGTTCTCTTAGCAGGCAACACCGAAGTGTTTGAAATTTATTTTTCAAAATAAAAGTGAATTTATTCGAAGACATCATGTATGCTACAGTGAAACCTAAAAATTCTGACTGCGGGTGCAACAAGAAAAGTTTACTAGAAGAAACAATAATGGGGTACGCCAAATACAACAAGAAGGATTTAAACAGTAATAAGCAAGATGAAAGCTCGGAAAAATCAGGTGAGCGACAATTCTTTTAATTATTTATTATTTAGGAATCTTCAGGAGATGCGACAAAATAACACTGACATAAAGATTAGAACTTTTGGGGGTTTTTACGATATCGTTTAGTTTAGTACAGTATTTGTTATTTGCGAAAATGGAAATTGATTGTATCGCTAGAACTTCTGGATTTCTGCCCTTGTTCTGTTCTGAAAGTTAAAATTTAATTTTGAAACTCTGGGCTCATTGTTTCGTTATCGTAGGAGCAATGAGTATTGCAAGATTAGAGAGCAAAAACAAATATTAACAATCACCGAAAATTACATTATTAAATTCCGCGTGAAGATCTTTAGACTCCTAGTCTACAGTACAACGAACTCAAATTTTTTCGACACATACAAATCGCACCTTTAAAAGTAAAACGTTACTAAACAAAAAGACAGAAAACGAAGGGAGATGCATCTTTTTGCTGTATAACTTTCAAAACCGCGGAATGAAAACTTTATTTTCAGGATCGATATGATACTTTTCATTCATGTCATGGAATACAATAGAAACCTTTTTCTTATGTTAATTAAATAGTTATTTTGAATAACTTCTGAATTTTATAGTACCACTTTACCACTATTTTTTATTTATTTTTAAGAGATCCGTATGAAATCGTAATGTAAAAAACTCCGCTGAACAAAAATCCATACTAATCCATACTAATATTATAAATGCGAAAGTAACTCCGTCTGTCTGTCTGTTACTCTTTCACGTCTAAACGGCTGAACGGATTTTGATGAAATTTGGTATGGTGATAGATGACAACCTAGAAATGGTAGGCTATAAATAATCACGCCATCGTTTTTAGGGGGTAGGTAGATAACTAAATTGAGTTAGTGATTTTTAATCGTTTTTGTTGGGACTTTTGCTCATTCACGTCTAAACGGCTGAACAGATTTTGATGAAATTTAGTAGGGTAATAGATGGTTACCTAAAAACGGATATAAGATCAAAATGATCACGTCGTCGTACTTAGGAGGTAGGAAGTAGGCAGAAAACTGAATTCAGTTAGTGATTTTTTTTATGGTTTTTGCTGGGAGTTTTGCTTTATCATGCCTAAACGGCTGAACGGATTTTGATGAAATTTAGTTAGGTGATAGATAATAACCTAGAAAAGGATATGGGCTATTAATATTCATGCTATCGTACTTAAGGCGTAGGCAGTAGGCAGAAAACTAATTAAGTTAGTGATTTTTAATCGTTTGTTTTAAAAGTTGACCTCATTCACGCCTTAACGTCTGAACGGATTTTTATAATACTTGGTTAATATAAAGATAGGATCCTAGGCACGGACACAGGCTACTTTTTACGGCGGGAAAATACCTCATTCCCGCGGAAATCTAGCGTGATCGTGTCAAGAAGCGCATGACGCCATAGCTACTGAAATGATTTTGATGTTTTTTTTAACTGAGTGTTACTAAGACTTCAAGTTAGTATTTGATCGCTTTTCTAACTTAGAGGGTCGGTAGGCGCCATAATTTAGGGAATTTATGATGAAATTTTGATGCAACTGTCTTTATTTAACAGTTTCACTTGAATCGAAACTTAGCGACATTCCATCACACTACTTAACTTATAGGGTAGGAAGGTACCAAAATTCAGACTATTTAGACGTATGATTTAAGTGAATATTTTCGAAGATATTACCGGGCGAAACCGGGCGGGTCGCTAGTATATCAATAATCCTATGAGGTGAATCATGAATTGGCAATTAAACATTGAATTGGTTATTTTTTCGAGTATTTTTTTCAATATGGGCAATGAAAAACATCTGGATACTTTTTTTCACCTATAATGAATTGTTTAGAATTAAAAATGAATTTGATTTAGTCTATTAAAAAATTTTAAATAATCTCAAGTTTTAACAATATGAAGAACGAACCAATATCAATTGTTCACCAATTATGTACCGGGTTTTTCACTATAATTTGACCCTCCCTTTTACTTTGTTACTGAAGAAGATACAAAAAAATGTTTGGTATAAAAGTTTCACGAAATTAACTGAGGTTTTTTGATATGAGTCCAGAAACTGAAATATATACAGGGTGGCCAACATATTGATGGCAATTTCATTTTTTCAAATGGAACACCCTGTATATTCTTCCATGTTTGGCTAGCTCTTTTTCCCCTGATTTTGAATATGTAACATATGTTGGTCTATCTCTTTTATTCTGAGAACCACAGAGTTTCAAATTTTAAGAACCACCTGCAAAGATCTGTAACCATTCCATAAGTGGCAGAGTGCGTTTACTGAAAATGCTCATTTTTGGAGTTATAATAACGTCAATGGGAAGATATACAGGGTGAACAACATTGAATGCAACTATATTTTTTCAAATGGGACACCCTGCCCTGTATATTCTTCCTTTTTTTGATAGACAATTTCCTTCAATTTTCAGAATTTCAAAGTTTTGAAATGATGATACCAAAAGAAAAAATATGTGAAATACCTACGAAATTATTTATGTCCAAACAATCTACATGAAAGTTTTATTTTAGAATGAATACTTAACAATTACTTAACCAATGAAAAATGATAATCTATGGTAGTATGGTAAGAATAACATCAACTAAAGAAATTGCTCAAAATGACCACCTTCATTCAATACACATAGTTCATATAGTTGTCTCAAGTTGTTTAGACTATTTTTGATAGCATTATTATGGCTCTGATTCAAGTCAGAAATTTGTTTCTAATCATTACAATATTATCATTATTCTTTGTGCCTTGACGGGATTAGTTCCGAATGATGGGTTTAATATTGGTTGATTTTATATCATTAATATTTTTCTCTGTGTTATATATTGAAATTTGGGTTTAGGTTCTTTTCAGTGAATACAGAAATGACTTCCACGACAAGTAGAGATGAACTGGTTTATTTGATATCACCATTAAACATATGATACAATGGTCTGCGCATCAAGATGATCACAGACCTCAATTTTTAATACATATAACATCTCCTTTTTTTTTTTTTTTTTAAATAAATGCTCCCACTTACTAAAAATTACATAGTCCAACCTAACTTAAACAACCATGTAAAAAAAATCAAAACTTACAAATAAAGATTTCCTTATTCTAAATAATCTAGAAAAAAAAATTAAAATTCAAACCTATAATTTAACAAGGAAACAAGAGGCTGATAGTGAAGTGAATTATTTATAATCTGGGGTTTTTACTACTCTTCCATATCTGGTTACAATTCTTGTATTTGGTTTTCTCATACCTCTCTGAGGAATATTTTCCCCTAATGTACGAGGATCTTTGATTTTTGGTTCCACATTAAAACTACCAACATTATAATTACTTGGACTATCTCCTTCTAACATTTTACTGATCAAAACCTTATCAAATATGTCACCATTGGAGGATTTGACATCTTCATTTGGTTGAATCAAAGTAGGTTTTAAATGCACTCTATTTCTAATTAGTGTTGATCCATCTTCCCTTTCAATTTTATAAGTCCTATTACGTAACACTTCAACTACTCTCGCAAATTTCCAAACTGATTTAGGGTGTTCTTGGTATTTTACATTTTCAAAAAGTTTCAGTTCACGTAAATTTCTTGATTTTTGATCATAATAACACTTGGAATTGAATTGGTCTCTATCTATTTTACCATTCAAAATTTTCCTATTAACAATTTTGGGTGCGAGAGTATTTTCACTGATAGTCAAATTATCACGTAAACGTCTTGACATTAAAATTTCCGAAGGACTTACATCATAAAATATGGGAGTATTAACTAAAATAAGTAAGGCCAAATCTATGTCGTCTCCATTTTCAATTGATTTTTTCATCGTTTTTTTAACAGTCTGTATTGTGCGTTCTGCTAATCCATTTGATTGTTGATGATGAGGAGCAACTATTATGTGGTTAATATTCCAATCAGATACAAACTTTGCAAAAACTGAACCAGTAAACTGTGTACCACCATCTGATACAATTGTGAATGGAATTCCGTGAGTTCTGAATATACGCTTTAATTTATTTACAACAACATCGGCAGTCATGCATTTATTTAGACATTCTACTTCAAAAAATTTAGAATAGTAATCCACCACGATCAAATATTTTATGCCGACGATTTCAAAAATATCAATGCTTACCTTTGACCACGGTCGTTTAGGTATTGATTGTGAAATCAGGGGTTCCCTAGTATTTGAGTTATCATATTTCTGACATACTCGACATTTATTTACCATTAATTCAATTTCTACATTCATTTTTGGCCAGTAAACTATAGAGTTGGCCCTTTTTTGGCATTTGGTTATTCCTAAGTGTCCAACATGTATTTTTTCAAGAATTAATTTTCTCATGGATTTTGGAATAATAACCTTTTGACCCTTGTATATTAGACCGTTTGCTTCAGTGATTTCATTTCTGAAATTATAATATTTTTTTTACGAGAGGATTAACACGATTACTGGAATTTGGCCATCCATTCTGAATATAATTTAAAATCAATTTCAACTCTTCGTCATTCCTCGTAGAATTAATCAATTGTTTTTTCCTTTCTTCGGTTATTTTGATGTTACTTTCAATTAAACAAATTTGTTCTTCAAGATTCAGGTCATTTAAATACGGTTCATTAATATATGCTCTCGACAATGTATCAGCAATAATCAATTGTTTTCCTGGCTTATATACCAAATCGAAATCATATTTTTGAAGGGACAAAAGCATTCGTTGTAAACGAACAGGACATGAATTCAAATGTTTCTTAATTATTGGCAATAAAGGTTTATGATCCGTTTCCACGATGAATTTACGTCCATACACATATTGATGAAACTTTTCTATTCCGAAAACTATACCCAGAAGCTCTTTTTCTATTTGAGCGTACCTTTTTTGTGTTTCCGTTAAAGATCTTGATGCAAAGGCACAAGGTTTATTGTCTTGCATCAATACAGCTCCTAAGCCATGTTGACTCGAATCAACTGATACAGTTAGTGGTAATTCCGGATTGAAATATTGAAGAGTTGTGCCTTTGATTATCTCGTCTTTTAATTGTTTAAATGCCATGTCATGTTCCGAATTCCACTGAAATATTACATTGTTTTTCAATAATTGGCGAATTGTGTGAGTAATTTGGGATAAATTCTTAATAAATCGACCAACATAAGTAACGAGACCGAGAAGTCTTTGAACACCTTTTTTATCAGTGGGCCTCTGCATGTCTCTGATAGCTTCAATTTTATCTGGGTCCATTTCGATTCCACGAGAGCTAAATATATGCCCTACATATTTAATTTCAAGCAAGCCAAATCGACATTTATCAAGATTAAATTTAATTCCATTCCTACGACCAGTTTCTAAAATATTTTTCAATCTCGTATCATGTTCCTGTTTAGTACGACCAAAAACTAATATGTCGTCTATATAAACTTCGGTACCTTCATCATCAAAAATTTCTTTGAATCTTTTTTGAAAAACTTCTGGAGCTGACTTAAGTCCATATGGCATTCTCAAAAAACGAAACCGGCCAAATGGGGTACCAAATGTGCATAATTCACTACTAGCTTCATCTAGAGGTATATTCCAGAATCCACTAGCAGCATCCAAAACTGAAAAATAACAAGCGCCGTTTAATTTAGAAATTAATTCGTCAATGGTAGGTAACTTGAAATATTCCCGCTTAATAGATTTATTTAAGTCCCGAGGATCCAAACATATGCGCAAATTACCATCTTTTTTCCTAACAATTACTACTGGATTAACCCAGGTTGATACACCTTCCACTGGTTCAATAATCTCTTGATCAACCAATTGCTGTAAGGTTTCTTTATATTTGGATTCAATTGAAAATGGGACTTTACGTACAGGGTGTACACAAGGGACTGCATCGTCTTTCAATTCAATATGATAAGGCTTACTTAATTTACCTATTCCTTTAAAAATATCATTATATTCATTAATCAATTCTTTATATTCTTCATTTTTCAAATTCTTATTTTCAACAAATTCAACTTTTTTAATCAAATTCAAACTTAAACAAGTGTCTAGGCCCATGATCGCACGATATTGATCACCCTTGACTACTAAGAATTTTACATTATACAATTTATTTTTATAATTTAAGTCTAGTAAACATTTACCAACTACAGGAATTTTATTACCAGTATAAGATATCAGATGATTATCAGCCCCAAGTAATTTTAGTTTATTTTGTTTCTTTTTCAAATCTAAAAAATCCTTATAATTAATAATATTCACACAAGCTCCTGTATCAATTTTGAGTTCAATTATTTTATTTTCAATCTGCATTGTAATTGTCCAATCCCTATCATTATTATTATTTTTTTGTTTTAACTGATGTATACAATTTATCATGATTTCATTATGTTCTACACTAGAATCATCAATTAAATTAATATTTTTATTTTTACAGCAAGCAGCGAAATGATTAAATTTACCACAATGCAAACATTTCTTTTTGAATGCAAAACATTTATTTACTGGATGTGAATATCCACATCGTGTACAGTTATTTACGTATTTAATCATACCGCTCATATGTCTTCCTCTTGATAATTTCGCATGGTTCTTCGACGTGACCTTGGAACTCGACACCTGTAGTTCTTGTTTTCTGGAATTTTCTCGAACATTATATACGTCGTTTGACACATCAGGGAAATGGTTTCCATTTTTCATTAATTCGCACTGTGATTTCGCACTTTCGTACACTAAGCACAATTCCACTGCTTTATATAATTTCAAATCGATATTTTGTAATAATTTTTCTCTTAGCGATTCACTTTTCACGCCGATCACTAACATAGTTTTTATGAGTCCATCTTCATTTTCAGGGTGGAATTCGCAATTCTTTGCAGTATTTTTCAAAATGGTCACAAATTGTTCAATTGTTTCATGCTGTTGTCTAAGGGTAAAAAATTTATAACGTTCGAAGTCGACATTCTTCTTAGGCACGAAATACTGCTCGAATTTTGTAATGAGAGGTTGTATTTTATCTTTCTCTATATTAGTGAATGTGAAGGTGTTGTAAATTTCTAGGCCTTCGTCACCAATGAAATAAATCAGCTTCGCACATTGAACAGCTTCCGGTTTTTCAGATGCTTCCGTTGCAACTAGGTAATTCAAGAATTTCTGTTTCCATACCATCCAATTTTGTGCCAAATTTCCCCTCATTGTCATCGGTTCCAGTGCACGTGTTTCCATTTTTAATTTTTTAATTTATAATTTCACTTCAATAATTTATATTTCATTTATCTTCTTATTTAAGTTCACTGAATACCTCTAGACTGCGCCATGTTATATATTGAAATTTGGGTTTAGGTTCTTTTCAGTGAATACAGAAATGACTTCCACGACAAGTAGAGATGAACTGGTTTATTTGATATCACCATTAAACATATGATACAATGGTCTGCGCATCAAGATGATCACAGACCTCAATTTTTAATACATATAACACTCTGCTTTCATTGATTGTCAATATTGCTGAAGTAATTTTTTTCCTTCAGGAACAGTTATAAAAACGTGGGTGCGCCATTACAAATCCAAATATCAAATTGGCCACTTGAATATTCACGAACTTCCAAAACGCTATGCCAGATGGTTATTGAAATTTGAAACTCTGTGGTGCTCAGAATAAGAAAAATAGACCAACATATGTAAGATATTCGAAATCAGGGGAAAAAAGCTAACCAAATATGGAAAAATATACAGGGTGTTCCATTTGAAGAAATGAAGTTGCCATCAATATGTTGGTCACCCTGTATATATTTCAGTTTCTGGACTCATATCAAAAAACCTCAGTTGATTTCGTGAAACTTTAATACGAAATATTTTTTTTATATCCTTCAGTAACAAAGTTAAAGGGGGGGTCAAATTATAGTGAAAAACCCGGTACCTACTGATTTGAAATGTTGTTATAAAAAAAATAATACACACGTCTGTGGAGTTATATTATTATCAATCAAAGATTGAAAATCTCTGTGGCTAAACAAAATGTAACTGTTTGCCAACTATTATAAGCGAAAAACCTAATTTCTTTATGATGCAGCGAGGTTTAATTCGAATAAACACACTTTTCTCTTGAACTTTCGTCACCACTCCTCAAGATATGCGCGGTGCAATTGGTATATTCAAGATTTTGCACTTAGCTGAACATTCAAGATCGGTTTTGTAACAACGTCATCTAGCTTGTTGAGAGGAACTTCGACAAAAGCGTGAGCTTCTTTGATAGAATACGCCATATATTAGGAGATGGTATTGATAACTCAATTTGAGAAAACGGTTTACTTTTAAAGGTGCGAAATGTAGAACTTGAAGTGCCCTTTTTGTACTCCGAAAAACTTTTTAATGCGGAAACTTTCAGCACTGCTGCGTTTCCGAATGCCCGATTCCCGAAGTTATGACTTTCCGTATACATGGTGAATTTTTTAAGGGTTTCAGTAGTTCACAAGTTTTCGAGGAAGGAAATTTATTCGATAACGGCTAAAGTACTGATTTTGACGACATAAAATGTAACTAGTTTTTGACGAACAATCGATCGGAATCACAAAATTTTATGGTTACCATTTAGAAAAAAAAAGACATTTCATAGGTTTATTGAGGCTCACTTTGGAGCCCTGTTTCAGGCATCCTGTATATAATATTTCTTCATAATTTATTCGAGAAGCAGTATCCATGTACTATCTTTTGTTCCACTGTTCCAAAAAAAATTGCGAAGATGTAAACACTAATTTGTGTATCTTTCTGTAAAAAATTTTAGAAAAGCCCTGAGCAGGAGCTTTTTAGCGCTCGTTCTTTGGTGGAGCAAAAAGACTATTACCTCAAAATATTTGAGATTGACACCAAATATATGAATGCAGGATCTCAGCAGAATCGGAATTATATTTTGGAAATTATACAAAAAAAAAAATAAAAAGTGAAAAATAAATACTTAAAAAAATTAAATTTTATGGTTCTGATGATCCGATCCTCTTAAAATTTTGCATGGACATTCTGTATATCAGTCTTGAGTCACGATTTTACTTGAATCAGCTATCCTGTTATGGAAATAAAGATATTCTTGTTTTCAATATTTCAATTCAACTTTCTATGGTTCTGTTGACACGATAGCCACAAAATTTTGCATGAAAATTCAGTATAACAGTCAAAATACATTTTACTTGAATCGGATATCCAATTATGGAAATATAAAGATTCTTCTTTTCAATATTCCAATTGAATTTCCATGGTTCTGTTACTTAAAACTATGAACATCAAATTCTGCATGAACGTTCAGTGTATCGAAAATTTTTATGGAAATATGAAATTTCTTCTTTTCAATATTACAATTGCATTTTCCATGGTTCTGTCTACACTAGGCATGGACCTATAATACTAACTGGACGTCGAACTTCCTTAGTGTCACGTAGAAAAAAGTGAGGCAAATGGCCGCCATTTGCAGTTTGGGGTGAACCACAAATATTTTGATGTTTTATACCATTTGTGCTTGAATTCATAGATTTATAATAGGTCCATGCTCGAATTTTGATTGAAACATAGACGTTCCTTTGAAAGAAGTGATGAAAAACGAACTCTATATATTAGTGTTCTGTGAACATTTCGGTCTATTAAAATTATAAATATTTTAGATTCTTGTGATTAGTTATTGAACAATATTGGTAATCCTATCATTTTAATTCGTTGAAATAAAATAAATAAAGGAATATTGGTAATTCTAATATTTCAATCCATAGAGAAAGTGACAACTCTCAAATTCACCCCAAACTGCAAATGGCCGCCGTTTGCCTCAAAATTTTTGACAGGTTCGCCAT
The DNA here is from genome assembly GCA_013421045.1 of Propylea japonica. Classification (NCBI taxonomy): domain Eukaryota; kingdom Metazoa; phylum Arthropoda; class Insecta; order Coleoptera; family Coccinellidae; genus Propylea; species Propylea japonica. The sequence continues at coordinate 55,465,750 of CM024243.1, forward strand.
CTAGTTAGTATTATAAATCTATAACACTAGGGCCACAAAATTTTGCATGAGCATCTTGCACATGGCCGTTACATTTCATTTCGATGGGTTCCGTTTTGTCTGAGATATTGAGAAAAAAAATTGAATGGCCATATTTTAGGGATCGATTTAGTGAAAAAATACCCTCATGCTTGTTTTCGAATTAAAATTATTTTCGTAATCAAAACATAATTCAAAGTGAGAAAGGTATCTTAAGTTTCATTTGATAACCCTCTTAGATTAAATGGCATTTTATTTTTTATCTCACCTCGCATTATGCGATGATTACAAAAATAATTTTCAATTTTAAAAAAACCATTGGGCTACCATATTTTTTACTAAATTTATTCCGAAAGAAGCCCGTACGGAAGCCACTGGTGGAAATGAAAAATAATTTTTAATTAAAAAAATGTGTTTTGATGCATACCTATAACCTACCGAAACTCAAACAAAAATCATGTACGGTATCGAAAATATTTTCGAAAAACGAAATTTTTCTTTAAATTTAAACACCCTGTATCTCAGAACAGCGTAAGAGACATTTATGGCATAAAATCATCTGAGGATTAAGATCCCGAATTTATAGTACCTTATTATGAAACACCAAGTATATCATAATTATGGTTATTTTGAACAGAGTTATTCTGTATTGCCCAAAATCTTAAATCTTTCGTTGTTTATTTCAGATAGCGGAAAGGATGAACTATTGGCTATAAAAAATAGATTTCCAGAAAAAATACCTGTAAGTAACGCAAGAATAACATTATGTAATTAATAATTGAGTTATCTAACATAATTTCAATTGCCTCAATCTTTATTTTTTCCAGGTTATATTGAGAAAGTACAAATGGGATAAGGATTTACCTATATTAGACAAAATGAAGTACCTAGTGCCGAAAGACATAACCATGTCACAATTTCAAATGATTCTCAGGTAAGAAATAATGACATGTTATACAGGGTGTATATGAATAACACCGAAAAATGGAAGGGGTGATTCCTCAGACAATTTTCTAGAAAAAGGTTCTCAAAAATGTAGGCCCAGAAATGCAAAAAGGCTGAAAAATTTTTTTTTACAAATTGAACGAAGAATTTGATAATAATTGTTAGCTTAAAATATCTCAGTGACGTACCACTTTTTTAGTCAGTTTACAAATAAAACTTAAACACCCTGTATTCCACTACATTTATGGGAAGTTTTTTTCATAAAATGATATGAAAAATCACCCCTTTCATTTTTTCGGTGTTATTCAGATACACCCTGTAGAGCTAAATCTCGATCAGATCATCAGCTGAGCTTTGAAAATGCGTGTGCGTAATATTGTTCGGAAAATAATCATAGATGACCGCAATTATCGATAAAAGTTTGTGTTTACATTTTGAAATTATTAGGCGCAAAACTATTTGCCAAAAACACACAGATATAAGGTCAAATGATTCATTTGTTATGAATGAATGAACCTTGAAAAGTTCAAATCATGTCACCATTTCTCCTTACAGTGTATTCACATAACCTCAAAATTCCTATGAAAAATTAAAAGAAACCCTGTACATATTAGGTTTTTATTTTTTACACGAAATTTGGTGAAAACTTACCTTTTGATGTCACGAACATTCTATACTGATGGACAAAATTAGCGCACCACCAAAAATTTCGTTAAACTTTAACAATTGATATCTTCCCAATCTTCAGTCGGATTTTAACGTTTCTTTCTTTCAATAGTAGTCGTGTTATTGTCGAGTTCCTACCATTAAACAGAAATCCAAAAAATAAAATCTTCATGCTGTACAGGGCGTTTAAATAATGTCATGTTTTATAGTCAAATTTTAACGTCTTCTGTGGGCAATGCCAGGTTGCTGAGGCATATAAAAACAATAAAGCGTTGTAGCCTAGTATCTCTTGAGTATTTTGTTTTTTAAAAAACCAATTTATCTTGAAGTCGTCCAGAGATATTCAACTTTTTATCAACTCTTTTATTTTATGCATTAGCCATGAATATCTTCGCAACCATTTGTCCGATTTGAATGTTTTTTAGTTGTAGCTCTTTTATTGGCGAATATCATACTACAATGAGATGTTCAAAAAAAGAAATGCATCATGCTGTACAGGGCGTTTAAATTTCCGGTTTTTTTTTCATTACAGTTTGACGCCTTCTGTGGGCAATACCAGATATATGAGGCTTCTAAAAACTATACAGTTAGTTGTTATAAAAATGTGAATAAGTTAAATTGCTTTTCAAAAAAGCAAAATACTCAGGAAAAATCAGGCTACATAACTGTATAGTTGGTATAGTATAGAAGCCTAAGGTATCTGGTATTACCAACAGAAGTCGTCAAACTGTAATGAAAAACCTGTATACTCAAACGCCCTGTACAGCATGATGCATTTCTTTTTTTGAACATCTCATTGTAGTATGATATTCGCCAATAAAAGAGCTACAACTAAAAAAAACATTCAAATCGGACAAATGGTTGCGAAGATATTCATGGCTAATGCATAAAATACAAGAGTTGATAAAATGTTGAATATCTCTGGACGATTTCAAGATAAATTGGTTTAAAAAAAAACAAAATACTCAAGAGACACTAGGCTACAACGCTTTATTGTTTTTATATACCTCAGCAATCTGGCATTGTCCACAGAAGAAGTTAAAATTTGACTATAAAACATGACATTATTTAAACGCCCTGTACAACATGAAGATTTTATTTTTTGAACTTCTGTTTAATGGAGGGAATTCGACAATAACACAGCTACTATTGAAAGAAAGAAACGTTGAAATCCGACTAAACATTGGGAAGATATCAATTGTTAAAGTTTAACGAAATTTTAGGTGGTGCGCTAATTTTGTCCATCTTAATATATATATTTCTTGTGTGCGTGTGTATGTGACTGAACTCCTCCTAAACGACTGGACCAATTTTGATGAAATTTTTTGTGTGTGTTCGTGGAGATTCGAGAATGGTTTAGATTCACAAATCAGCCCGACAGGTGGCGCTGCAGTCGGTATCTAGGTTATTTATAATTTATAAGGCAAGAAACGGTTGCCGGATCAGCTAGTCAGTATATATTTTTCTTGTTGCAAAATATTCATTTTTCCATCTTAGTTTGACTTGAAATCGAAAATTCTCACTTTGAAATACCAGCGTAAGGGAAATGAGTCGAGCTTTTGTTCATTAATAAATCCCTTATTTCCTTATTTCTCATAGTAAACAAAAAAACACAATATTTATGTGATAAATGTACAAAGAACTTCTCTGAAGCTTTGAAACTGGATGCATCATTATGAATGTGAGTTGCGTAAACATAGTTTAAAATGTACAAACTGTTTTTCTTTCATATCTTCCATAGCAATTAAATTTTGAGCATAAATTTTTTCATTGTAAACAATGTTTTTGGCCGCCAACTTTCAAAATGTTACATCCAATTTCCCAGCTGCAACAAAATTCTTTGCATTGAGAAAATTTACCACAGTAATGTGGGTATATTTTTCTATACTTTTGGTAGAATGGGATTTCAACGAACACAAATCTCAGAGAATATCTCGAAAACAGTTATATTTTGACGTGAGAATTTTCGATTTCGAAGTCAAGGTGAGAACATGAATATTTTGATAGATAAAGTACATTATTTTTGGACATCAAAAGGTAGATTTTAAATAAATTACAAACAGAATCTTAGATTTTCGAAATTTTCACCTGAATTTTCAGGTTATGTATAAGAAAAGAGTTAATACAGAATTTGTAGGTCTTTTTGAACGCTCGTTCTACGAGTGCTATATCGTTTTGTCCAAATGTCTGTAATTTTTGAAAGGGTATAGCCGGGTTTCAATGGTAAATCTGCCCCCGCGGCCTTTTTGATTCATATTGGGGGGATCGATTAGACATTGAATGAAAATAAATCAGCCAACTTTTCAAATCTTCATGTTAAAATGTTCAGAGAGGCTTTTAACTTAAAAAAAGCGGTAATTCAGTGTTTTTGTCGTGAGAAGAGTGACTTTCAGGTGAAATATTTTTCGGACTTTGGGGGCACGTATCTTCCAAACTAAGGCAGATCGCCAATTGTTTTTTTCACTAATATTGTTCAGGGAGCCCATATGAATACAACGGCACCAAAATTTGATGGATATCTGTTGATTTCTAAAATTCAAACAGTTTTAATTTTTTTTCAAAATGTTTCACCAATTTTAAGAATGTGAAAAAAAATCCAGGATATAAAGAACCGAAGAAGACATTTGATGTCAAAAAATGGCGGTGGACACTTTTGAAGAACACCAAAATTCAAATAACTATATGTAATTTTATTTTTTTCTCTAAAAATCGATTTTTCAGCTGAAATTCATAAAAAAATTATACGTCTATTCCTTTAATAGCTAAGAATAAAGAGAAAAATATCACCATTCGAAAATTTTGTATTTCACAAGAGAAAAAAAAATAAAAACAAAAAAAGTGTTTTTTACAGAAATCTCGAAAATGGTTAGAGATAAAAAGCTGAAAAGTTGGCTGATTTATTTCCATTCAATGCCTAATCGATCCCCCCAGTATGAATCGAAAAGGCCGCGGGGGCAGATTGACCATTGAAACCCGGCTATACCCTTTGAACCGAAAATGATCTCAAACGATAGGGCCAGACTCCCTGATGACGAATTCGTGGTCAACTTCAATTCTGTCCGTGGAGTCGTCCGTCTGTCCGTGAGCACTATAACTTTCGAAAGGATTGTCAGCTAGAGACTTTAAATTAAGTTCGTCAACCAGCCAAATCGTACAGGGTGTTCCATAAAATATGGCCATTCAAACTTTTTGTTCCTCAATATCTCAGAAAAACGAAACCAATCGAAATGAAATGTTACGGACAAATGCAAGATGCTCATAACAAGCCTCATGCAAAATTTTGTGAAATGGAGATCGATATACTGACTGTTAGTTCAAAATTTCGTGGCCATATTGTTAACAGAACCATAGAAAATTCAATTGGAATATTGAAAGGAAGAATCTTTATATTTCCATAACAGGATATCCGATTCCAGTGAAATTTCTTCTTTGAATCAAGATTGATATACTGAATGTTCATGCAAAATTTCAAGAGGATCGCATCATCAGAACCATAGAATTTAATTTTTTTTCAATTTATATTTTTTACATATTTCATTTTCTGAATAATTTCCATAATATAATTCCGATTGTGCTGAGATTCTGCATGTATATAAGGTACCAATCTCAAGTCCCATATTAAATTTTGAGGTAATAGTCTTATTGCTCCACCAATGAACGAGCGCTCAGAAGCTTCTGCTCAGGGCTTTTCTTAATTTTATTACCTACAACTCTGCCTTCTAACTTTTTCAATAGACCTGGTAGTTTTGTCAGAAATCGAAATAAGTAGTTTACCTTCTTACACTGTTGCTATAATCACATTATTTTTTGTTTCAGAAATAGAATGCAATTAAAACCAACCAAGACATTCTACTTATTAATCAGAGAAAAGTCTATGATAAGCCTATCAATGACAATGGCCCAAGTATACAAGGAGTACAGCGCATCTGATGGGTTCCTATATGTAACATATGCATCACAAGAATCATTTGGTTCAGATTCACTAAACTACATAATCGAAGAAATAAAACACAAACGCGAGATGAGATAAGAAATATTTAAGCAGTTCAATCTAATTCTAATGGGGCCCACTCACTAGGAAGGAAGAATGCGCAGTTAAGTCTCTGCATGTTTGCTGTAACGCAAACGTGTGCATTCATATTGCCCACACACATACACTTTTGCGTGTTGGTTTGGATGTGCGACAAGCGTGAGATGACGTCGAAAAAAGATCTGATGTTAATGGCAGTGGCGTGTGTTGTTATTTAGGAAAAAATTTCTAAGGTATAAATATCGAACCCGACACTGTGTTGCTAAACATATGAAACGTGCAGAGACTTGTTGCCCATACACGGTCGTTTTTGGTCATTCTTCCACGTACGGGGAAGAATGCACACGCCACACGACGGAGATGAATGCGCATTCCAAATTTACGCCATACACACACACTTTTAACTGTACCACGTACGCGTTGCATTCAAGTCTTCGCGCTTCCCTCTTAGTGAGTGGGCCCTTTTAGGGACCCCGCAGACTGCAGACTTTTAATCGGCCGATAGTGTAGTTGAGTTGGTCTGAAAGTGCGCACACCGAGCCAACTAAGGTAAGTTGCTCGGTGTGCGCACTTTCAGCCCAACTCAACTACACTATCGGCCGATTAAAAGTCTGCAGTCTGCGGGGTCCCTTAAGTCTAAATAAGAGAATTTGCATTGTGAGTTGTGACTTAGGGTATACCGTAAAAAAATTGTGATAAAAGAAAACATTATTTTCAGAAGACTGATTAGTATTTTGTATTGTCAATTAAGTTTGTAGTTTTCTCTAACATTAATTTTTGTGTTGAAATGTATGTAAATGAATCTCATGTAATTAAGTGTGTGATCATTAAGATACATCAATTCGTTAAGTATTATAAGCAATTAAGTTTTCTCTACTCAAGCATATTAATAAATCATTCACTAGACACTACTGTTTTTTTTATGCATGATAATTTTTTGGTCAGTGGTAATCTTCTAATAGATATCGATTGAAATATATTCTGGGAGGATTCTGAAATAGACACCGAAACGTTACATTGTCTTTTTCATTTATTTCCTTTTTCAGTTTTACTGTTAGGCAACAATTTTTTCAAGACCAATTTGCTCCTGAAAAATAAGTGCAGAGATTCTCGCAGGAGCACTTCATCTTAAGTAAAAGTTTTTCAGAGACTGGGAGTGAAAACCTATAAAGTTTTTCAGAAATCACCTTCCAATGTATAAAATTCTCGTATCACAGTTTTAGTTACCGTACTCCTCCGAAACGGCTATACCGATTTTTACCAAATTTCATATGCGTTTTCAGTGTACAAAGCTCGGAATTATGTATTTGGAATTCTCGGAATTATTTGGAATTTTTCGGAATTATTTGAAATTCGTGCTTCGAGCATTATGGTAATGTTATTTCCAAAAAATTTCAATTAAATCCAAAAATTCCGAATATTTCCAAATAATTCCGAAAAATTCCAATAATTCTGGATAATACCCGATATTTTGAAAATTTCTGAATAATTCATAGAATTCCAAATACATAATTCCGCTTGTTCATATTGGGCAAACGATAATTTGAAATTGAAAAATCTGAGAGCGTATGGCCGATCGTAGTAACGGAGATAACATCTTCAAAACTCGAGATTTTCAAGGTAGGTTCAAAATTTGAAAAGGAAAGATGAATTCATGAATGAAACCAATAGCCCTCAGGATATTCTATTTTGAATTAAAATTCACCTCCACCCCTGTTATAACCTCATAATTTGATGGGAATCGATTTTTTCTTTTTTTTCCCTTTATACTCCAGCTTTTGACTGCCCCTATTAAAGTAGAACCATGAAAAATAGTCCGGTCTATTTAGACCAAAAAATGAGAGTGAAGTTACATAAAGTCCCAACAAGCTGAATTTCTGTGAAGTTGTTCAAAACATAATTATAAACAATGTCTAAAAGTTCCTCATCATTCCCCTGTGAGGAAAAAATTTTATTCGAGGTCAAATGTCAAAAAAATGAGTTTTTCGCGATTTTCAGCAAAACAGTAAGTTTTATCATAAAAGTACCTCAGACAAAAATTGTAGATCATAAAATTATCTATAAAAAATGTATCAATACTTTTTTTCTTACGAGCCACCGTTTCTGAGATATAACGATTCAAAAAGTTATAACTACGCGCTAAGTACACTACCTCATAGGTGGCGTGGCAACGTGTGCATATTATGAAAAAAAGTATTGATACATTTTTTATAGATAATTTTATGATCTACAATTTTTGTCAGAGGTACTTTTATGATAAAACTTACCGTTTTGCTGAAAATCGCGAAAAACTCATTTTTTTGACATTTGACCTCGAATAAAATTTTTTCTCACAGGGGAATGATGAGGAACTTTTAGACATTGTTTATAATTATGTTTTGAACAACTTCACAGAAATTCAGCTTGTTGGGACTTTATGTAACTTCGAATGTCTAAATAGACCGGACTAAAACACGAAAAAGTATGATGAATTTTTTGCAAGAAAGAACAACATAATGTTTTTGAATAACTGGAATTCAGTGGAATTTCTGGAATTATTTGAATATTTTTTAATTTTTGCAAATATTTGAATTATTTGGAGTTTTTTGGAATTATTTGGTATTTTTTGTAATTAGGTATTGACTGATTTGGAATTTTAGTGTACAGAATTTTCAGGATGAAATAAATAAGCGAAAAAATAAAAAAAATATGTTTGATTCGTCGAATGTATAATTGAACAGTTATAAGTACCTATATATTCAAATAACTTTTTTCAAAGAAAAAATTATGTGCTACCAGCGATACTACAAGAAGGTTGTCAATAATTACAAGATGAATTCAATAAATCATTACCTTAGAGAGGATGCTTGAAGAGATGCGGAGCTTTCGGTTTCTCACTACTTCTCACCACTTTTTCAAGACTTGAATCTGATTTCAGGCTTGTTTAGTTGTATAATAATTGAATAATAGCTCTCTTAAGCAGTGCCTTCCTAGATAAAAAGACAGAGAACTTTTGATGCAGAAAAGGTCAATAACATTGCATTCGAAGTGAGATAACAACAATAAAATCAATATTTAAGGTGATATGTTTATGATGATTCTTGATTTTACATGCGAATATTTTGCTGAACACTAGCATGCAATAAAATAATGATTTCCAGGATATCGATGTTGCTATGGTGATAGTAATGAATGAGAAACTTTGGATTGTGCAATAATCGATGTGCTTTATGTGATAAGATGCTGAATTTCAAGGGAAATTGTTCATAACTTACAAAAACATAAATATATTTTAGTTATTATTCTTCACTAACAAAATAATGGATGAATGTAGGTCAACGCAACGAACATAAACAAGTACACAAATGTGGAATGAAATGTCACTGCGCATTCTTTTTGTTGAAAATAGTCTTAGCATAAAATAGATTGATCTGAATTGAATCAGTGTTCGTAAGATTTCTTCATTGATACAAGGAAAGTACCGAATAGAGACTACAGATGTCAGCATAAGTCATTTTTGAATATAAAAGTGTCCCGAAAAGGTGGGAAATCTCTCGGATTCAGATAGAACATAAAAAATAAGATGACAAGTTTCCATAATTTTTTTCCTAGCGGCCCTCCCTACGAATGTACGACCTCCTAAATGAAGCCACTGGAAATTCATTTTAGTGGAATAATTTCAATTACTTAATTTTTCGAAAACGGTTCATTTTATCGACACTGAACAAGACTACCTTTTCTTTAGCTTAATGTTCAAGGTATCCAAATTTGTTTTTCAAGCACCTTATCATACAGGGTGTTGAAAATGTAAGCATTAAAATTTACAACCCAGTGCGCCCCTGGTAAACTGAACAAGCTTATTGAAATTTGAGTGCGGTGATTTAAGAGGTCCTTAATACTTTTAATAATATCAAATTTTCATTAAATTATATCGAGTAGTTTGAAACTTATTTCGCTAAAATGGATTTCCAGTGCCGTCATTTAGGAGGTCGTATATGGGAACCTATCATCTTCATTATTTATGTTCTAACTGAATCCGAGATTTCCCACATTTTCCGGGACACCCTGTATAAATTATTTAAGATGCCCTTTTTGTATGATGAATATATTGATAGAGATGAATTTGATAAGTTGAAATGACGACGATTAGGATGAATTTTCAGCCAATTGTGCGCTCAAAATATTTCTCATGTACCTATACTCCGTTTACATAATTATCGACATTGTTTAAGGTCCTTAAACAATGTTATTGACCACAAAGTAGGCGTTTTTTTTATCTTAGGTTGGTTAAAGTCAACGTTGCCGAATGTACCCGGCCTCGTCCGACGAGCTTTCGAGTTTAGATCAAAAAACTCCGCGATTTGAGCAACTTTTTCGTGATACTGACAACATTGTATATAAATCTGACAAGAAAATAAACAACCTAACCTTAAATTTTAATATGCACAGTGGAATATGCCAAATTTCCATGGGCTACTTTGTGCTCAATAATATATGAACGGAGTATACTATAGTCCATTCACGAAAGTTTGAGCGCATAGTAGGCGTTTGTTTATTTATCTGAAGTTGGCAGTATTTGCTGTCATTACGTGAAATAGTGTCAACGTTGCCGAATGTACCCGGCCTCGTCCGACGAGCTTGCGAGTTATCAGGGAACTCTATGCAATAGTGACCACATTGCGTATCAATCTGACAAGAAAATAAAGAACATAACCTAAAATTTTAATATACACAGTGGAATATGCCAAATTGTCATGGCCAACCAATGGCTCAAACTTTCGTGAACGGACTATAGTATCACTTCTGTTCATAAAACCATTGAAAAGGCAAAGAATGAACATTTGAAAGCCATTGATTTAAAAGAACTTTTCAATTATCAACATTTATTCAAATTATTCAAACAAAAATAATATCAGAATATCTGGTCCAGAGCATAGTCATTTCAAAATGGGATTTTCTTCTATTTAATATAAAATCCACAGCCTTTTAAAATCTAGAGTTTTCCATCTTTCGAATATTGAAAAAATTTCGACTAATATTAATGTCAATTAATTATTGTAATAAGTCAATTGAATAGTAGGATATATTGCATGAAAACAAATTATATAATAGCGCAACCTGCAAGTTAATTCTGTTCGAAATGATGATTAAATTTCATAACATTGAAATGACCATACCTCTCTGGAAAAAATCCAATTAAATATTCCATCAACAAAAAGTCTATTTATATTATGCTAAGGTCAAAATATTTCTATAATTAAGCTTGTACAATCAAGAAAAGAATTAGTAAAAGCAAAAACTAGATATAAAATATATCGATTTATATTTTCTCATAAAAATAAATATAATAATTTACGTATGATACATTATCCGTTCCTTATTTTTTCACAATCATTTCATCGAAATGAAAACAAAATGGTGTTCTCGCTAGAATCAGTACAGAGGTTGATACTACATCTAAAATATACGCGTATGTAAAAATCATCTCCTCAAGAAACATTACAGTTGATCGGGTTATCACAAAATTTCAAAGATGATTATTACATAACATTTATAGCTCAATCTCTACGGAAATCCCCCCAAATGAAGAACTTTGAGCAATAGAGCTTACAGTTCTATTTCTAGTTCAATATAGCTAATCGACATCCAAATGATTCCTAAATAAGCCATTTTCATAGAAAAATCGCGATGATGATTTTAATTTACATTATAATTCATTTTGGCAATATTTAGGTACGTTTGGAACTACCTTGTATGTTCTTATTACCTACAGAGGAAGCTTTTTTGTTACTTTTAGGCGATGAAGGAGATGGGCTTCTATCCGACATACTCTGTTTTGTTTGCATAGACACATCTTCTTCTTCTTCTTCATCCTCATCCTCTTCAAGTAATTTTCTAGCTAACTGAACTGCATAAAATTCATTGTAATGCTTTTTACGTTTCTGACGAAACTCTTTCCTTCTCTTTTTTTCCTCTTCTGTCAAATCTGCATCATCTTCTTCTGAGTCTTCGTCTGAAGATTGCTGTTGGAATTTTGGGGGCTTTTCAGCAGCCAATTTGAGTCTACAAGTAGAAATTTCCATTATAATAATGAGTGAAGTTGGAAAATCATGTGAAAAATACCAGTATTCATAATATGAGAAAGCATACTTTTCCGTTAGAGCTGCAGCATCTAATCTGTCAAGCTCATCCTCACTAAAGTTAAAAGGAGTCTTTGGTTCATCAATCTTCATATGACCATAATCTTTGTCAGCAGGGTGTAAGGTAGCTATTATGTTCATTTCATCGAAAGTTGTTTCTTTCGCTTTCCTAAAAGAAAAATTGGAGTATCACATTAGAGATTAATACATTATCTAAATCCTCATAGATAATGATATAAGGATTAGTTAAATTAGAACCTGAAGGGTTGGGCAAATTAGGTTCGAAAATGTAGAGAAAACCCTGCTTTACGGGGGTTTGGCTATCTGAATTATATGCTCACTTAGCGTGTGAATGCCCATCTTGCTTGTCGAAGCTACTGGAATTTTTCAAAATGCCTTTTGAAGGCCTTTTTTGCAAATTATCTGCCATTAACACTCATATATCAACCTGAAAATTAAACTGTTTGACAACTTTATCTATGTCAGAAAAATTCGCGTGATCATAGAACTAAATTCAACTCTTCAAATTCACTATTTGCACACTGCAACCATTATTTGAGCATTGTTTCCTCAAACAATGCTGCAACCATTCGAAATTGCGAATTAAATTTGTCGTAGTGAATAACCCACAGGAATTCAGAAAATTATCATTTTATTATCATCGCATCCCGTGTTGTTCTGTGAAACGAGATGTTTTCCACGAAATATATTTTTCTATGTCTCCGGTCAATAAACTCAATTTGAAATATTTCGAACAAATTTTCGTGATTTTTTGAGCTGGAAATGAGAGGAAAAGACGCATTCCTTTCGGATTTATCCAATTAGAAGAGAAAAATCGTCGGTTTATGCGCAGTCGCTTCTCGAGATATTTATTTTCAGTCGCGGGATCAAATTTCTGGCAGAGGTTTTGCGCCGCCGTGTTATGTCCGTTCAAGATTGGACAGAAGGCGAAGAGAATCCTTCCATCCAGTCGGTTTAGTGCAGTTCTTGTAGCGAGGTGCAAGTGTTTTTATGTTACTTTGTGTATGAACTTGTGGTATCGATAATTTTGTGTGTTTTTCAAGCAAGAATTAACTTAAATCAGGCCTAAAGGTAAGACCACTCTTGCATTCGAATCATCCTGCGTTTGAAAATTGTTTATTTCGCGCTCCCAAAGGTCTCCGGTGCTAGGGTTGGGTTTAAAAACAAAGGTCATGTCAGTTTAACTTTTTTTGAATTTTTTTTAGTTTGAGTACCACACCCAGTTCGTACGGTAGATTTTGTTCAGTTTTTCTTATTTTTATTTTATTCGTAATTTCCATTTTGTTATTACGATTATTGCTCAATATATCATTGATAATTTTTTTGACACATACATAACATACAGGTGGTTCTTATCTTTATTTGTCTTAGTTAAATTGTTTATCGTTAATTCAAAGAGAACATTTTCGATTCCTTTTCTGAAATATATCCGTTCTTCTTCAGTAATTTTTTCTTGTAAGATTATTTTCGTCTTGATGACCCTTCAACATTCTTTAGGTGTTTGTACGGCCGATTTGGACAATTTCCAATTTCTAAATGAGAAGCATCTATTATTCACACGGACATCGCTGCATTCTGAGGTGTTTAAATTTCGCAATGATGATACAATCGACAAAAATATTATTAGAATCGGATAAACAAATTGAAGTTACATACATCGAATATTCTTCCATTTGAACTTGTGAAATACTAATAATTTCACTTTCTTTTTCATTGTTTGCGGCTCAACATGTAGTAGAATAATGTGTGGTCGATGATGAATAATTCGTAGTCAATTTTGATTCGAGTTTCAAATTACTGATATGTGAATTTATCAGTTCTGAGAGTTCTAGATGTGCCAAAGCAAGGAATTACAAAAGAGATTAAAATTTGATGTAATTATAACATTATTGAAGAAATTATTATAAAAGCCCAATCAATAGGAACAACAAAAAATTAAGAAAAGTCCTGAGCAGGAGCTATTGAGCGCTCGTTCTTTGGTGGAGTAATAAGACTTAAGATTGATACCCAATATATCAATGCAGAATCTCAGCACAATCGGAATTGTATTCCGGAAATTATTCGAAAAAAGAAATGTGTAAAAAATTAAAAATTACAAAAATTAAATTCTATGGTTCTGATGACGCGATCAAAATTTTGCATGGACATTCAGTATATCAGTTCCGATTCACAAAATAAATTTCACTTGAATCGGTTATTCTGTTAAGGAAATATAGAGATTCTTCTTTTCAATATTCCAATTGAATTTTCTATGAATCTGTCAATACTATGGCCACGAAATTTCGAAAGAATATTTAGAATATCGATCTCCATTCACAAAAAAATGTTCACTCGAATCGGATATCTGTTAATGGAAATATAAAGTTTTTTTTTTAATATTATATTTTAATTTTTTATGGTTCTGATGTTAATACTATGGCCACAAAATTTTGCATGAGGCTTATTATCAGCATGTTGCATTTGGCCGTAACATTTCATTCCGATTGGTTTCGTATTTTCTGAGATATTGAGGAACAAAAATTTTGAATGGCCATATTTTATGAAACACCCTGTACGATTTGGCTGGTTAACGAACTTAACCGAGGCATTTGGGACTCGAACTCATCCTGAAAATTTTAAGTCTCTAGGACAATCCCTTCGGAAGTTATCGTGCTAACGGCCGGACGGACGGCCCCACGGACAGAATTGAATTTGACCACGAATTTGTCATCAGTGAGTCGAACCCGAGGTCGAACCCTATCGTTTGAGACCGTTTTCGGCTCAAAATTCGAAAATTACAGACATTTGGGCAAAACGATATAGTACTCGTTTAAATAGAACGAGCGCTCAAAAATGATAATGAAGAATGAAGAATTTATCACACAATGAAAATATTAATCGAATTCAAGCGGATGACCTGGTCATCATTGGTCAAGACCAACAATGACCAACTGCATTCAAGCGCTTTTGGTCATTGCTGGTCTTTATCATATGACGTCATGAATTGCCCTTCAACGTCATCGATTAAGACCGCAGATGACCTAAGGTGAACATACTCGAGAGCCGAGTCAAGCTTCTGGTCATTGGAGAAATAAGGTTAAATTCTATGTCAGATTCAAATAAACATTCACTTGCAATTACATTACAACAGATGCTATGAAATCTTCTAAACTGGACATGATTCAATTGTAGCGTAAATCTGAAATAGAAATGTTGAACAACATTCAGCTAGCAAAAATAAAAATAAATCATTTAATTAACTTATGTGGTTGTACGGATGTGGTATGGAAAATATTATTCAAATTTTTGTCCAGGGAGTAATACAGTATGTTTTGGGGATTTTTCTAGGTTCTCATCAAATATAACTATGTAATGGTAATTTCCAAAACAAACAATATTCAGTCCCATTGCATTTTTACTGAAACGAAACTCTAATTCAGAAAATCGTTGGTTATGTGTTTGTTTTCATTCTCCCTAACCTACATTAACGAAAATGGCGAAGATGACCAGAACTGCATTTGAGCGGAAGCTGGTCATTCGCGGTCATTCCTCAAGGGCCAAGACCAAGGGCAGGACCAACAATGACCACGGTCATTACTGGTCATTCGCTTGAATTTGATTATTATAAAATATTTCTAGTAAGAAAACTCATTTCACATTGCTATAAGTAAATTGAATGAAAGCTGCAAAATGGTGAATACTAATAATAAATTTTTGAGTAAAGCCTTGAACAGGTGCCTTTCAGTCGAGTTTTGAGCGCTCGTTCATTGATGGAGCAATGAGAGAGGTTATTTCCTATTCATGCTAATCAGAATGGAAAATCTCAGCACGATCGGAATTTTGCCACAAAATTTCACATGAGACCGCATCAGAATTTCATTTCGATTGGTTTCATTTTTCTGAGATATTGAGGAACAAAAATTTTGAATGGCCATATTTTATGGAACACTCTGTACGATTTGACTGAATAACGAACTTAACCGTGGAATTTGGGAAATAAAATAAAATATGGCCATTCAAAATTTTTGTTCCTCAATATCTTAGACAAAACGAAACCCCTGAGACAGAAATGTTGCGGCCATATGCAAGATGGTCATAATAAGCTTCATGCAAAATTTTGTGGCCAAAGTGTAAACAGAACCATAGAAAATTCAATTGGAATATTGAAAACAAGAAACTTTTATTTCCATAAAAAATATCCGATTCGGATGAAATTTATTTTATAAATAAAGGGTGATACACTGAATGTTCATGCAGAATTGTGTGTCCATGGTGTCAACAGAACCATAGAAAGTTAAATTGGAATATTGAAAAAAAGAATCTTAATATTTTCATAACAGGATATCCGATTCAAGTGAATTTTTTTCGTGAATGAAGAATGTTATACTGAATCTTTATGCAAAATTTTGTGGCCATAGTATCAACAGAACCATGAAAAATTCAATTGGAATATTGAAAAAAGAATCCCTTTATTTCCATAACAGGATAACCGATTCGAGTCGAATTTATTTTGTGAATCAAAACTGATATACTGAATGTTCGTGCAAAATTTCAAGAGGATCGCATCATCAGAACTGTAGAAATTATTTTTTGTAATTATTCATTTTCTATACGGGGTGTCCCGTAATTAGACCGACAAACTTCTAGTGGTCATTATATATCATATTTTAGACAGATTCGACCCAAATCATATAATGCAAAATTGCTTCGTTAAGGAGCTAGTGTCCTTTGAAGATGACGTCCTGTCCACACTTTTTGCCACATATTCGCAAAACGGAGTCACATAAAGTGCTGAAAGTTTACACATTGGCTAATATGAAAAATACGCATCGATTAGATTGAGTACATTTCTTTCATGTCAAGCACAATCGTATCATTTGGGGGGGGGCGAAGGGTATTTTTAGTTGAAACTTTTTTAACTTTCATTATTTCGCAAGATTTACATCATATTCATTAACTCTGATGTTTTTTCTTGAAAAAAGATGCCTTACCATTATCAAGTGAAAATAAATTCAAAACAAAAGTGAACATGGAGTACTTAGTAAAATAGAGAAAATTTCAAATCTATTTTTTCAGAAATGGTGCATCTGGGCGTTATTATACACGAGCATCTTTTGTCAAGAAAAAACATCAGAGTTTATGAATATGATGTAAATCTTGCGAAATAATGAAAGTTGAAAAAGTTTCAACTAAAAATACCCTTCGCCCCCCCCCAAATGATACGATTGTGCTTGACATGAAAGAAATGCACTCAAAGTAATCGATGCGTATTCTTGATATTAGCCAATATGTAAACTTTCACACATTTATGTAACTCCGTTTTGCGAATATGTGGCAAAAAGTGTGGACAGGACGTCATCTTCAAAGGGCACTAGCTCCTTTGAAGCAATTTTGCATTCTATGATTTGGGTCGATCTATATTGTCCACTAGAAGTTTGTCGGTCTAATTACGGGACACTCTGATGTTTATTTCATTTTTCGAATGATTTCCAGAATGTAATTCCGATTGTGCTGAGATTCTGCATTTCTATATTTGGTATCAATCTCATATCCCATATGAAATTCTGAGGGCTCAAAATCTTCTCCCAAGGGCTTTCCTTAAATTTTTACTGTGTATTATCGTTTTCGTCAGATGCAAAAGTGTTCAGTAATAATATATTTCAAAGATTTAGCGAAAGCAGAAAAGTGAATAAATCTGTTCTAAATGTATCAATTTCCGAAAGGCCAGGATCGCCAGTACCACAGCCGTCTTCAACTTTAAGACGGCTGTGCCAGTACAATCAGTTACGCCAAGCAACAGACTAACAGAGCTAAAAATGATTAGATTTTTGACAAAAATACTACCTGGACGCCACCTGTGCCATTCCTTGCAGGACAGTCCGTAGTTTATTCCCACCATGTTTTAAACACGAAAATGCCATTTTTTTATTTGTTATTAACAAAAAACAACAAAAATACGCGTTCTTTTCAGTTTTTTCGTTGCAAAATGGAAACTATTGATGCAGTGATAACGTTGCAATGGGATGAATTGTAGAGAATTACATTGTGAAGAGAATGGTGGGTCAAACGATCCGATCGAATAATTGAAACTGGAGAAAAGCGGAAAAAACCGGAAAATTGCGTGTTTTTTCTTTTAACTCATAACTCTGCCATTTTGCGATATTAAGAACTGAAACTTCACACGATAGTAGCTATTGACGTGCAAATCATGTGTGCCAAAATTGGATTCGGTCGGATAAATAGTTTTCACATAATTCCCATTTGAATTTTTTTTTGGACATATTTTCGCGGAGAGCTGGATGCGTTTGAGGTCGTCCGATTGAAATGAAAAAAATTGATTTGGAAAGAACACGTGATCAGTAACAAAACGTCTATTCTGATTTTTCAATAAAACGCGTTTAGGTGTGTTGAAAACTAGTGAGAACATGAGGGAAAACGGCCGACCGAGCGAGAGCGGTCGAGTGGAGAGGAAATTAGCGAATCGAAACGTATATGTGTACAACATTTGGTGCGCTCTGCGACCGTTGGCTTCCGCGGCGTTTCCCCTCGATTCGCTCATTCCCTCACCACTCGACCACTCTCGCTTGGTCGGTCGTTTTCCCTCATGTTCTCACTAGTTTTTAACACACTTAAACGCGTTTTATTGAAAAATCAGAATAGACGTTTTGTTATACTGATCACGTCTTCTTTCCAAATCAATTTTTTTAATTTCAATCGGACGACCTCAAACGCATCCAGCTTTCCGCGAAAATATGTCAAAAAAAAATTCAAATGGGAATTATGGGAAAACTATTTATCTGACCGAATCCAATTTTGGCACACATGGTTTGCACGTCAATAGCTACTATCGTGTGAAGTTTCAGTTTTTAATATTGCAAAATGGCAGAGTTATGAGTTAAAAGAAAAAATGGAAGCAAGCCCTGAGCAGGAGCTTCTGAGCGCTCGTTCTCTGGTGGAGCAATAGGACTATCATCTCAAAACTCTGTATTTGACTTGAAATTTATACTTTACTAGCTTTTACCCGCGACTTCGTCCGCCTACCGACCCCTCTAAGTTAGAAAAGTGATCAAATACTAACTCGAAGTCTTAGTAACACTCAGTTAAAAAAAAATATCAAAATCATTTCAGTAGCTATGGCGTCATGCGCTTCTTGACACGATCACGCTCGATTTCGGCGGGAATGAGATATTTTCCCACCGTAAAAAGTAGCCTGTGTCCGTGCCTAGGATCCTATCATTATATTAACCAAGTCTTATAAAAATTCGTTCAGACGTTAGGGCGTGAATGAGGTAAACTTTTAAAACAAACGATTAAAAATCACTAACTTAATTAGTTTTCTGCCTACTGCCTGAGCCTTAAGTACGATTGCATGAATATTAATAGCCCATATCCTTTTTTAGGTTACTATCTATCACCTAACTAAATTTCATCAAAATCCGTTCAGCCGTTAAGGCATGATAGAGCAAAACTCCCAGCAAAAACCATAAAAAAAACACTATATCATTTCAGTTTTCTGCCTACTTCCTACCCCCTAAGTACGATGACGTGATCATTTTGATCTCATATCCGTTTTAAGGTAACCATCTATTACCTTACTGAGTTTCATCAAAATCTGTTCAGCCGTTTAGACGTGAAAGAGCAAAAGTCTCAACAAAAACGACTAAAAATCACTAATTCAATTTAGTTATCTGCCTACTGCCTACCCCCTAAGAACGATGGCGTGATTATTTATAGCCCATGACCATTTCTAGGTTATCATCTATCACCATACCAAATTTCATCAAAATCCGTTCAGCCGTTTAGGCATGATAGAGCAAAACTCCCAGCAAAAAACCATAAAAAAATCACTAACTCAATTCAGTTTTCTGTCTACTTCCTACCCCCAAAGTACGATGACGTGATCATTTTGATCTTATATCCGTTTTTAGGTAACCATCTATTACCTTACTTTACTAAACTTCATCAAAATCTGTTCAGCCGTTGAGACGTGAAAGAGCAAAAGTCCCAACAAAAACGACTAAAAATCACTAACTCAATTTAGTTATCTGCCTACTGCCTACCCCCTAAGAACGATGGCGTGATTATTCATAGCCTATGACCATTTCTAGGTTATCATCTATCACCATACCAAATTTCATCAAAATCCGTTCAGCCGTTTAGGCATGATAGAGCAAAACTCCCAGCAAAAACCATAAAAAAATCACTAACTCAATTCAGTTTTCTGTCTACTTCCTACCCCCAAAGTACGATGACGTGATCATTTTGATCTTATATCCGTTTTTAGGTAACCATCTATTACCTTACTGAATTTCATCAAAATCTGTTCAGCCGTTGAGACGTGAAAGAGCAAAAGTCCCAACAAAAACGACTAAAAAGCACTAACTCAATTTAGTTATCTGCCTACTGCCTACCCCCTAAGAACGATGGCATGATTATTCATAGCCTATGACCATTTCTAGGTTATCATCTATCACCATACCAAATTTCATCAAAATCCGTTCAGCCGTTTGGGCATGATAGAGCAAAACTCCCAGCAAAAACCATAAAAAAATCACTAACTCAATTCAGTTTTCTGTCTACTTCCTACCCCCTAAGTACGATGACGTGATCATTTTGATCTTATATCCGTTTTTAGGTAACCATCTATTACCTTACTGAATTTCATCAAAATCTGTTCAGCCGTTGAGACCTGAAAGAGCAAAAGTCCCAACAAAAACGACTAAAAAGCACTAACTCAATTTAGTTATCTGCCTACTGCCTACCCCCTAAGAACGATGGCGTGATTATTTATAGCCCATGACCATTTCTAGGTTATCATCTATCACCATACCAAATTTCATCAAAATCCGTTCAGCCGTTCAGGCATGATAGAGCAAAACTCCCAGCAAAAACCATAAAAAAATCACTAACTCAATTCTGTTTTCTGCCTTCTTCCTACCCCCTAAGTACGATGACGTCATAATTTTGATCTTATATCCGTTTTTAGGTAACCATCTATTACCTTACTGAATTTCATCAAAATCTGTTCAGCCGTTTAGACGTGAAGAGCAAAAGTCCCAACAAAAACAACTAAAAATCACTAACTCAATTTAGTTATTTGCCTACTGCCTACCCCCTAAGAACGATGGCGTGATTATTTATAGCCTATGACCATTTCTAGGTTATCATCTATCACCATACCAAATTTCATCAAAATCCGTTCAGCCGTTTAGGCGTGAAAGAGTAACAGACAGACAGACAGACAGATAGACAGACAGACAGAGTTACTTTCGCATTTATAATATTAGTATGGAAGTATGGATATATAAACAATTGAAAAAATTCAATTCTATGGTCACACTTGAAAATTAAAATAATTAATTTTTATGGTTCTGATGATGCGATCCTCTTGAAATTTGGCATGAACATTCAGTATATCAATCTTTATACCAGGAATAAATTTCACTCAATTCAGATATCTTGTTATGAAAATATAATTATTTTTTTCAATATTCAACTTGAATTTTCTATAGTTCGGATGATGCTATGATCTTTAAATTTTGCACAAACATTCAATATATAAATCTCAATTCCAAAAATAAATTTCATTTGATTCGGATATCTTGTTATGGAAATATAAAGAGTCTTTCCTTTAATATTCCAATTGGAATTTCTATGGTTCTGATGATGCTATCCTCTTGAAATTTTGCATGAACATTCAGTATATCAGTCTCAACTTACAAAATGAATTTCATTTGAATCGGAAAGTTGGTTATGGAAATAAAAAAATTCTTCTTTTCAATATTCTAATTGAATTTTCTATGGTTCTGTTAATACTATGGCCACAAAATTTTGCGAGAGGCTCACTATGAGCATCTGGCAAGTTGCTGCAAAATTTCATTCCGTTTGCCCTCGTTTTGTGTGAAATATTGAGGAACAAAAATTTTGAATGGCCACTTTTTATGGAACACCCTGTACGATTTTTCTAGTTAACGAACTTAACCGAGCTATTTGGGAGCTGAACACACCCTGAAAATTTCAAGTCTCTAGGACAATCCGTTCGAGAGTTATTGTGCTCACGGCCGGCCGGACGGCCGGCCCTACAGAATTTGATTTGACCTCATATTTTCCATCAGGGAGCCAAACCCTATCGTTTGAGACCATTTTCGGCTCAAAATTCGAAAATTACAGACATTTGGGCAAAACGATATAGCACTCGTCTAAGTAGAACGAGCGCTCAAAAACACGCAATTTTCCGGTTTTTTCCGCTTTTCTCTAGTTTCAATTATTCGATCGGATCGTTTGACCCACCATTCTCTTCACAATGTAATTCTCTACAATTCATCCCATTGCAACGTTATCACTGCATCAATAGTTTCCATTTTGCAACGAAAAAACTAAAAAGAACGCTTATTTTTGTTGTTTTTTGTTAATAACAAATAAAAAAAATGGCATTTTCGTGTTGAAAACATGGTGGGAATAAACTACGGACTGTCCTGCTCGGAATGACACAGGTGGCGTCCAGGTAGTATTTTTGTCAAGGAAATATCTCTATTGCTTGGCCTATCAGTGGACAACGCAAAAGCAGCAGGTTAAATCTTTCTCGCTTAGCGTAAAATCGCTCGGATAGAATTTTCGTATTTCGTACGTAATTCGAACGCGCTACTCCGTCCGGCGAGTCGAAGGTCGACCAAGCGCGTTTTTACGGTAACAACACCGTAGAACATTTATTTCGCTAATGGGTAAACCGTTATACCATTGAGTAAGATAACGATCGGTCTGGTTAAAAAGTTGGGTGAAAACAGTTCCAGTAAACAACGAGCTAGAACTCACTTGTTTTGAATTGCAGATCGCGAGAATTTCAAGAATGGAACTTTCTCAGTTATTTCCGGAAAAATGAATTGTGGGGTGTTCGAAACTTGGGACTTTGCACCAGTTTTTCTTTTCGGTTCCGAGGAAAATTATTGCTGATGTTGAAATGAACGGTTGCGTTCAAATGAACGAAATTTGAAGAAACCCTGGCGCGACATCAGGAGCACTTGCGCGCTTGTTCATATTGAAAATCGTCGTTCAAATTTTCATCATATACAGGGCGTTTCCTGAACATGCGGCAAAAATTCAGGGGGCTGTTTCTTGGACTATTTTAGGCATGTTTTGTCCTTTGATGATTTTTGATAAACCTCTTTGTTTCGAAGATACAGGGCGAACAACATTTTTCATATTTTTAGTCCGATAAATAAGATATGTTATTCTGAGATTCCTTGAAAGAATTTGTAATTGTGAGAGAGGGAAAAAATTTTATTTATGACGATTTATGTTCAATTGCTACATTTTGACCTTGTTCCTGTGTAATCATTAAACCTTGATAAAGGTCCGATGTGTGACTGAAACGTCGGTTTTATGACAAAAAACTAGGAATATAAATAAACATTGTCCAAATACCTGAGAAAGAGTTTTAATATTTTTCATATTTTTAAAATTAATAATAGTTTAAATAAAAATGCGTACCTCACTGTGTTTACTAAGTAGGTACAATTTATTTTTAAATTTGTTTAACAACATTCCAATTACAAAAAACGGCCAGTTTTTTGATTTAAAATTGATAAGTTCAGATGGTAAAGGAATACAGAATAAACACAGTTTTCATTTGAATTCGTTTTGTGATGTATTAGCTATTAACATTTTATCTTTGACTATTATGAATCGCTATAATTCTCAACAGTTTTTGTAGGTTAAGTTAAATTTTCATGTAATTTTTCATGATAAAATGTTATTATCTAAAATTTTGTTTCCTCTGTATCTTCGAAACAAAGAGGTTTTTCAAAAATCATCAAAGGACAAAATATTCTCAGAATAGTCCAAGGAACAATCCCCTGAATTTTTGCCGCATGTTTAGGAAACACCCTGTATAATCAACAAAGTTTTCGAGCGCTCGTAATGTATCGTTTTGCTAAAATGTCTGTAATTTTAGAATTTTGAGACTCCCTGATGACGAATTCGTGGTCAATATACAATTCTGTTCGTGGGACCGTCCGTTAGAACAATAACTTTCGAAGGGATTCCCCTAGAGACTTGAGAATTTCTTGATGAGTTTGGATATCAAATGGCTCGGTTGAGTTCCTCAATATCTCAAAAAATACGAAACCAATCGGATTGAAATGTTACGGCCAAATGCAAGATGCTGATAACAAGCCTCATGCAAAATTTTGTGGCCACAGTGTAAACAGAACCATAGAAAATTCAATTGTAATATTGACAAAAATTTAAGAAAAGCTTTGAGCAGGAGCTTCTGAGCGCTCGTTCATTGGTGGATCAATCAGACTATCACCTCGAAATTTTATGAGACTTGCGACTGAAACCAAATATGTAAATACAGAATCTCAGCACAGTCGGAATTATATTCAGCAAATTATTCAAAAAATGAAATATGTAAAAAATAAATAATTGAGTTATTAAATTCTATGGTTCTGAAGATGCGATAACCTTGAAGTATTGCATGAACATTCAGTAGGTATATCAGTTTTGATTCATAACATGAATTTCACTTGAATCGGTTATTCTGTTATGAAAATTTAGGGATTCTTCTTGTCAATATTTCAATTGAATTTACTATGGTTCTGTTGACACTATGACCACAAAATTCTGCATGAAAATTCAGAGTATCAATTTTAATTCTTAAAATAAATTTCATCCGAATCGGATATTTTTTTATTCAAATTTGAAGTTTCTTCTCTTCAATATTCTAATTGAATTTTCTATGGTTCTGTTTACACTATGGCCACAAAATTTCGCATGAAGCTTATTATGACCATCTTGCATATGGCCGCAACATTTCATTTTGATGGGTTTCGTTTTGTCTGAGATATTGAGAAACAAAAATTTTGAATTTCCATATTTTATGAAACACCCTGTACGATTTGGCTGGTTAACGAACTTAAACGAGCCATTTGGAAACCTAACTCACACTGAAAATTTCAAGTCTCTGGGACAATGCCATCGAAAGTACTGGAACACCCTATAGACAGAATTGAATTTGACTACGAATTCGTCATCAGGGAGTCTAATCTTATCGTTTGAGACAATTATTGGCTCAAAGTTCGAAAATTACAGACATTTGGGCAAAACCATAATATAGCACTACACCTCTTACAGTTGTAATTCAGAAAATCAAAGTTCAATTTCAGAAAAGGGAACATGTATTCCAGAATAGGAATATGTAATTCAGAAAACAGGAATTGAATTTCAGAATATTTAATTCAATTTCAGAAAAGCGAAATTGAAATTCAGATTAGGAAGTTGTATTTCAGAAAAACAAAGTTGTAATTCAGAATACTGAATTGAAGTTCAGAAATGGCAAATTCAATTTCAGAAAAGGAAAATTGTAATTCAGAAGTTTTAAATTGAATTTCAGAAAATGTAATATGTAATTCAGAATAGTATCGAGTCATCTATAACAATCTGACATCGAACTTGTCCTAATGACATAAGTTTCATGCAAGTTATTATCGAGAAATAAAAAATGGAATTGAAAGATAATTGCGCTATTTGCAGAATATCAATGACTATGTATACTTTCTTTAGCAAATAAATAATTCATTACATAATATTATGTAGATATATGTACTATATAACATAGATATAAATAGGTACATATTCATGTTCATTATATTTCGAGTACATATAACCAATTCTGAATTACAATTTCCTTTTTATGAATTACAGTTTCCCATTTCTGAATTTCAAATCACCAATTCTGAATTACAATTTATGTTTTCTGAAATTCAAATTACCCTTTCTGAATTACATATCACTGTTCTGAAATTCAAATTACGCTTTCTGAATTACATATCACTATTCTGAAATTCAAATCACCATTTCTGAATATCAATTTACTATTCTGAATTACAATTTCCATCTTCGGAAATTCAATTTGCTATTCTGAATTACATTTTACGTTTTCTGAATTACAATTGGAAAAGGTGTAGTTTAAATAGAAAGAGCGCTCAAAAAGAAACTTCATATTTCCATAAAAAGATATCCGATTCGAGTTGACTTTATTGTGAATGAAGATTGATATTCTGAATCTTCATCCAAAATTTCGTGACCATGGTTTTAGCAGAATCATAGAAAATTCAATTGAAATATTGAAAAGAAAACTCTTTATATATCCATAACAGGATTCGAGGGAAATTTTTTCTGTGAATAAAGATTGATATAAGTACTGAATCTTCATATAAAATTTAGCGGCCATAGTGTTAACAGAACCATAGAAAATTCAATTGGAATATTGAAAGACATTTCCATAACAAAATATCCGATTCGAGTGGAATTTATTCAGATGAAAACTAATATACTAATACTAAATGCTCATGCAAAGTTTCAGGAGGATTCCATCATCAGAACCATAGAGTATGATTTTTTTATTTTATATTTTTTACATATTCCATTTCTGAATAATTTCTAGAATATAATTTCGACTGTGCTGAGATTCTGCATTTATGTATCTGGTCTCAATCTGAAATCCCATAAAATTTGGAGGTAAGTCTTATTGCTCCACCAAAGAACGAGCGCTCAAAAGCTTTTGCTCAGGGGTTTTCTTAATTTTTGTTTCTAGATAACACTGGAAATTCCCATTATAATTCGACGTTGATTCGCTAAAAATCGGTTGTAATTTAGGCAACTAGACCAAAATTCGCGCGTTCATTTCGAGCAGATCGCAGCCGGCCGGCGTACGAATGCTTTGAGCTAGAACCAGGGTCGTTAACATTCTTCCGAAAGATCAACAAACTCCTCACTCCAGTTGAGATGGGTCGGAGTCTGCGGTACTGAGATTTCGGTTCATGGTAATTTCTTCCCGGAAAAGTGTTTTTTTACGAGTTTTCAGATTTCCTTTGAAGTTTTCGAAATATTTAACTTAAAAATATATTGAGTGGCAGTGCGTACAGTACGCGTCAAAATTATGGAACGAATTCATTCTCTCAAAAGAACAATACAGTAGAACTCCAATTATTCGAATTAATGGGGACCGGGACCCATTCGGATAATCAAATATTCGGATAATCCGGGTTTTTTAAAACAATTGCCATTGGAGAGAAAAAAAGCTACGTTTTGATATTGCACTATTTTTAATCAATTAAATGAAAGAAACATGATATTTTCACATATTTTAAATATAAATAAATAAATCTTTGTCGTTTAAAAGTTCTGAGTTATCAAACCAGTTGAATTATTAATTAAGTTAATATGAAAATGTATTCGAGGAATGACGAAATAATGTGGAAAATGAGAAATGTTCTACATATTTTTGGTAGGTAACGAAATTTGCCATACAGGACTGGGAATTAGTCGAGATAATCACATTTCAACTGAGATTTGAGAGCTTGTCGCAAATTCTGAAAGATTAATTATAAAAGTTTTGCCTTAATGGGTTTTTCATAACTCGCCCAAGTTTTACAGTTTTATCTTAAAATTGCAAAACACTCCACTGTACTTGTATATTATACAGGGTGACCTATCCATAAAATTTGTCATGCGGGTTTTCGATAATCACATTCTATTCAATATAAGGTTTTAGTAGAGCACTAGAAAGATAGGTATGCCAGACAGGCTGACTGGGTCCAACCATAGACTCGAAAATTACAGATGGTAATGTCAATTTCTCAGTTATTGTGCTCTATTGTTAGTTGCGTGCTTTTTTTGAAGAATAGTTAATAGAAAGTATTGATTTTTTATTCAAAACAATAAAGTTGGAGACTAGACAGGTAAGCATAAGCATTTATTCGATTACAGATTTCATTTCATTCGAATTGTTCTGTAATTTTCGAGTCTGTGGTTGGACCCAGCATGGCTGTCTGGTATACTCCTTTTTTCAGAGCCTTAGTTTTAGTATATGCTCGAAAAAAATTCAAGCAACTTACGTCACTCTTCGAAAATTTTCGTCATTTTGGACAGTTTGCATTAAACAATCATCGATGGTCTTGATCTCTTTTTCATTGAATCTGTTGTCAAACAATCCATTCGATATTTTTTAAACTGTATCTTTTGACTGGAACTGCATCCTCCAATTTTTTATATTTCAGTTTTCTCCCTTTGATATTAAGGAAGCTTCATCCCATAAAATTGTACACTGTGTACGTAAAATATGGAACAAATTCATTTTTAGCTAAACAAACCATTTTGAAAAATAATTCTTTATTTTACAAATAAAATAAATAAAGATTGTGACACTGAATGTTCATGCAGAATTTTGTGGCTAAAGTAATAACAGAACCATAGAAAATTCAATTAGAAAATTGAAAAGAGAAATCTTTATATTTCCATAACAGGATAACCGATTCAAATGAAATTCATTTTGTGAATCAAGACTGATATACTGAATGTTCGTGAAAAATTTCAAGAGCATCGCATCATGAGAGATATTTCATTTTTTGAATAATTGGATTGGTTCTATACTATTAGTCCGGTCTATTTAGACATTCGAAGTTACATAAAGTCCCAACAAGCTGAATTTCTGTGAAGTTGTTCAAAACATAATTATAAACAATGTCTAAAAGTTCCTCATCATTCCCCTGTGAGGAAAAAATTTTATTCGAGGTCAAATGTCAAAAAAATGTGTTTTTCGCGATTTTCAGCAAAACGGTAAGTTTTATCATAAAAGTACCTCAGACAAAAATTGTAGATCATAAAATTATCTATAAAAAATGTACTTTTTTCTTACGAGCCAGCGTTTCTGAGATATAACGATTTAAAAAGTTATAACTACTCGCTAAGTACACTACCTCATAGGTGGCGTGAAAACGTGTGCATATTATGACGATAACAACTTTTTGAATCGTTATATCTCAGAAACGGTGGCTCGTAAGAAAAAAAGTATTTATACATTTTTTATAGATAATTTTATGATCTACAATTTTTTTCTGAGGTACTTTTATGATAAAACTTACCGTTTTGCTGAAAATCGCGAAAAACTCATTTTTTTGACATTTGACCTCGAATAAAATGTTTTCCTCACAGGGGAATGATGAGGAACTTTTAGACATTGTTTATAATTATGTTTTGAACAACTTCAAAGAAATTCAGCTTGTTGGGACTTTATGTAACTTCACTCTCATTTTTTGGTCTAAATAGACCGGACTATATTGTGTCCAATGGCTTCGGCCTTTTCAAGAATTTCACGTCCACAACTATAACTGTAGCAGCCCCATTAGATCCTTATGTATATTGGTTTTTTTCTTCAAGGAAAAACTTTACTATGAATTCCACCCTAAAGCAACCGGGAAACAACTGCCGTCTACTTTTAGCTCCAATAGCCGCGAGGTTCGAAGTCCAATTCGAAGAATATTCGCGCGGGCGATAGCCAGACGAAAAACAAACATCATCCGATCGGAAAATACACAGACCCGTACATTGTTTTCGATGTTTCCGACAAGACACCAATCTTACAATGTATCCAATTCCGGCAGACATGTGCAAGTTCTCCTCTTGCTATAAACAAATATACTCGGGGCCGTTTCTGTTCAATCTCAAGCGATCGGACGTATCTCTTTGTTTCTATGAAGCAGTCGCGGGGGGGGCCCGATCACAGCCCCCCATAGACGTCGAGAAAACCGCAAACAGGATCGAGGATTAAAACAGCTGTTTACGAATGGTACGTGACCTAAAGCAGCGTCCACACTTAATACTTCTGCAGCAGTATTCAACACCCCGATTACTCTCAGCTCACTTCCACGACAGGGAGCAGGGATTTGAACAGGGAAGTGGGCAGCGCGAGAATGTAATCACTACACTTCCCTGCTGCCTTCCATTGCCACTCGTGCTGCTCTACGCTCCCTGAATTGGCGGTTTTTCGTACGGAATCCAAAGGAGCGAGGGAAATGTTACGGTACAGTTTAAATGCTCACTGCCTAAAGCCTCAATTACACTCAGTCCTTTCTACTGCTGCTCGCGTTGTCGACAATAATTCCCGAAATACTTCTGCAGCAGTATCTAAGGCAGTGAGCATTTACACTCTGCATAACATTTTCCTCGCGACCAACTGTCGGCCACCACGGACAAAGGAATTCCACAGCCACCTAGTTAAATTTTATCACTTACAGTTGTTCATCCTCCCAGTCCTTTGACTTTCGTACGAAAATCCGCCAATTCAGGGAGCGTAGAGCAGCACGAGTGGCAATGGGAGGCAGTAGAGAAGTGTAGTGATTACATTCTCGCGCTGTCCACTTCCCTGCTTCCTGCCGTGAAAGTGAGCTGAGTGTAATCGGGGTATTAGATACTGTTGCAGAAGTATTTCGGGAATTATTGCCGACAACTGAGTGTAATTGAGAATTAAGATCCTTGTCTTCTGAACTTGCTGGCCGATTCATTATATACAGTGTGTTTGGTCATGACTTAGCGATAATGCAAGGGCATCAAATATACCTAATATTATCGACTAAAACGCCCAAATTTGGAAGTTTACCCCCTTTGTTTTGGACTTGCTCCCATTTTAAATTTACTTTTTCATTTTCGTTGACCCTTCCAAATAATATCGATTTCTTTGGATATAAAGGTCCTACTGATGTAAAAAAATGTTTTTTCTGTGACGGGAAAAAAATTTGACATTTTATATCTCTTGACAGGTCACAAAATATGACTTTTCACGAAATTACTTTTTTCCCTGTCAAAAAATGTTTCTCTATGTAGCCGGGAAAAAAGTAAGTACTCACTTTTTTCCCGGGGAAAAAAGTAATTTCGTGAAAGGTCATGTTTCTTGCACTACTAAATGGTCGTTTTTCCTGTCACAGAAAAAAATAGTGTATTATACACGGGAAAAATATTAGATTTTAGCTCTCGGTTTTTTGTCTCCCTCCGCTTCGCGTCGGGAAAAAATATAACCTCGAACTAAAATCTAATACTTTTTTCCCTTGTATAATAAATAACTATTTTTGAAAGATGATACTAGCACCTTTCATTGAAGTATAACAATAAAAAACATTTAACTTGAAAACGCCATAAAAAATTCTTTAAAAAAGTTTTAGTAAAAATATGGACTAATTTTCTTATTAAATCCGTGATAGTACAAGAACTAGCACATTGAAGTATAATTTTTTTTCAATGATTTAAAACGCAATGATATTAGCTATACTCCGTTCACGAAAGGTTGAGCCGTCGGTTGGCCATGAAAATTTGGCATATTCCACTGTGTATATTAAAATTTTAGGTTAGGTTCTTTATTTTCTTGTCAGATTGATACCGATACGCAATGTTGTCAATATTGCATAGAGTTCTCTGATAACTCGCAAGCTCGTCTGACGAGGCCGAGTACATTCGGCAACGTTGACTTTATTTTACTCTATGACAGTAAATACTGCCAACTTCAGATAAATAAAGAAACGCCTACTATGTGCTCAACCTTTTGTGAACGGACTATACAAAACATTACTTACATCATTCCTGTAAGTTACATATAATTTGAGAGTTATTATTGCTGCTCGAACATGACCACTACGCGAGCAAAAGACACAAGACAGGTCGTCATGAAGGCCACTGCCTATCTATAGAGCAGAGGCGGCCATTTTGAGCGATTTTCATGATTTATTTGTTTGTTTGATCATTAAAAATGATCGAAAGTACAGTACTGAGGTTTTTTTTATTTTATCAATTTTCATAAGGGTCATGTTCGCTAAGCAATTACTTTCTAAATAATAATAATAATAACTTACAGAAATTATGTTGGTATCGTTTTGTAGCTAATATCCTTGCGTCTTAGGTTATTGAGAAAAAATTATAATTCAATCTGCTAGTTCTTGTACTATTGCGTATTTACTAAGAAAATCAGTACATTTTTCTAATAACATTTTTTCAAAGAATTTTTTTATAACATTTTTAAGTTATATGTTTTCATATTGTTGCACTTTAATAATAGGTGGTAGTATCATCTTTCAAAAAACATTTTTTTGACATCTGTAGGACCTTTATGTCCAAAGATATCGATATTATTTGGAAGGATCAACTAAAATTAAAAAATAAATTTAAAAAATAAATTTAAAAAGGGAGTTTCTTCAAAACTGACGGGGTTAACTCCCCAATATGGGTGTTTTTGATGCCCTTGAATTATCGCTAGACCAAACACACTGGATAAATTGTCCTTCTGAAGAAAGTTTTCAGTCCCTCATTCGTATTGGGGTGGGGCGCTATCATCCTGATAAATGAAATTTTTCCCATTTAAGGAAATTAAGTAAAGCGGTGCGGGGCGTATAGGGGGTGAGAAAATCAAATTCAAAGAGGTATTGGATAAATTGCTTTTGAAATCAAAAATCGAAGGTGCGAGAATTATTGACGAGGTACCTTACTTTTTTGGCACTTTATATTCTTTAATAAAATGAAATAACGTCTACGAAAAATTCCTAGTGTTATCCTAATGAAACTTTTTGTCTGCACAGTTTAACATAACGGTAAAGTGGCTAGAACATTTCGTGATTTTACATCATAAAAACAGCATATCTGCATTGGAAGATGTCGCTTGCCAGCTTGCCAATTACAAAGTATGTTATATTATTCTAACTGGAATGAAGCAAAAGGTGAAAGAGTCATCGAGCAGGAAAAACTACCGAATACTCTATGGTGTTTATCCGGAAGAGACCAATTACTGCTTGTTTACATTGCTTTGAGTTCATTATCCCGCTTCTTATTCAGTTATAATATTGTAATGCGTGTTTCAGTGGAACTCTTCGGAATGGTAGACATTTTAATAGAGCCACTGAATATTTCTGCTTGCTTTTTCTATATGCAGACAGCATATATGGTGTAGTTTTAAGAGTAAGAAATACACATGAAGGTGCCCCTATGTGTGAATAGTACAGCATTGTAATCAACCAAGCATCAGAATGAGATGGGAAGCATTTCACTGCAGCACTTGGGTGAAGTAAACAACTAAACAATGAGTTTGATTCTCATTTTTGCAATTCCTGAATATAATACAATATTTTCGTAAAAGCTATAATTACCAAAATACTCTTCAGCAACAATAAACTGCCACCAAATCAGTTAAATAACCCAGTTCAAGAACGTCAAATCGAAAAGAAAATGTAAACACATCGCATCAAGAAACTAAGCACTAATAGACGAAGTTGCCAAGCTGACAGAACTGTCTGTAACAGACGCAAGCCGTTAGTATCAAAGTAGGAGAGCGGTGGACCGATTATCCCAATACGCAATAAACATACGGTACGAGTTCGCAACGCTGGAATATTGTTCGCGTAAATAAACAGATTCTACTTGACTGCATAGCAAATGCGAGAAGGCTTCTCTAGGTTTACTTTTCACTCTGAGGTGTAGTTTTTGTTTGTTATTTTAGAATTTTGAGCTGAAAGATGCCGTAAACTGCTCGGTTAAACTGATTGTCAAAAAATTGAGAAACTGCTGAGCAGGTTTTCTAAGCTCTCCTTCTTTGGTGGAACAATAATGCTATTACCTCAAAATGTTGTATACGACTTGAATTCATGCAAAATCTCAGCACGATATAAAAAATCAGTAATTGAGATAACAATTTAATTCCATGGTTCAGATGATGCGATTCTCTTAAAAGGGTATAGCCGGGTTTCAATGGTAAATCTGCCCCCGCGGCCTTTTCGATTCATATTGAGGGGATCGATTAGGCATTGTATGAAAATAATTCAGCCAACTTTTCAGCTTTTTATCTCGAGCCATTTTTGAGATTTCTGTGAAAAACACTTTTTTCGATTTTATTTTTTTTCTCTTGTGATATCCAAAATTTTCGAATGGTGATTTTTTCTGTCGATTCTTTGCTATTGAAGGAATAGACGTATAATTTTTTTATGAATTTCAGCTGCAAAATCTATTTTTAGGAAAAAAAATAAAGTTTTTGTCATTTGTTTTTCGGTGTTCTTAAAAAGTGTCCACCGCCATTTTTTGACATAAAATGTCTTCTTTGGCCCTTTATACCCTGGAATTTTTTCACATTTTTAAAATTGGTGGAACATTTTGAAATAAAATTAAAACTGTTTGAATTTTAGGATTCAACAGATATCCATCAAATTTTGGTACCGTTGTATTCATATTGGCTTCCTGAACAATATTAGTGAAAAAAACAATTGGCGATCTGTTTTAGTTTGGGAGATATGGGCCCCTAAAGTCCGAAATATATTTCACCTGAAAGTCACTTTTCTCACTACAGAAACACTGGATTACCGCTTTATTAAGTTCAAAGCCTCTCTGAACATTTCAACATGAAGATTTGATTCATTTTATTTCAGATATATCCAATAATTGTTGCGATAACATCGAAAAAATTCTAGGAAAAGCCCGCCGTTTTTTATGGTAAGTTTGGCACTACCGCGAATTATTTCGCGCGAATATGACACGATGCATACCGGTAAATCCCGCTATCATTTCCTAATGGCACTTGCTGAAAGACGCGGTAGTGCCAAACTTACCATAAGGAACGGCGGGCTTTCCCTAGAATTTTTTCTATGTTTTTGCAAGAATTATTAGATATATCTGAAATAAAATGAATCAAATCTTCATGTTAAAATGTTCAGAGAGGCTTATAACTTAATAAAGCGGTAATTCAGTGTTTCTGTAGTGAGAAAAGTGACTTTCAGGTGAAATATTTTTCGGATTTTGGGGGCCCATATCTCCCAAACTAAAACAGATCGCCAATTGTTTTTTTCACTAATATTGTTCAGGAAGCCAATATGAATACAACGGTACCAAAATTTGATGGATAACTGTTGAATCCTAAAATTCAAACAGTTTTAATTTTATTTCAAAATGTTCCACCAATTTTAAAAAAGTGAAAAAATTCCAGGGTATAAAGGGCCAAAGAAGACATTTTATGTCAAAAAATGGCGGTGGACACTTTTTAAGAACACCGAAAAACAAATGACAAAAACTTTACTTTTTTTCCTAAAAATAGATTTTGCAGCTGAAATTCATAAAAAAATTATACGTCTATTCCTTCAATAGCAAAGAATCGACAGAAAAAATCACCATTCGAAAATTTTGGATATCACAAGAGAAAAAAAATAAAATCGAAAAAAGTGTTTTTCACAGAAATCTCAAAAATGGCTAGAAATAAAAAGCTGAAAAGTTGGCTGAATTATTTTCATTCAATGCCTAATCGATCCCCTCAATATGAATCGAAAAGGCCGCGGGGGCAGATTTACCATTGAAACCCGGCTATACCCTTTTGCATGAACATTCAGTATCTCAATCTTCACTCAATTCGAATATCTTGTTGAGGAAATATGAAGATACTTCTTTTCGTGATTTCAATTGAATTTTCTACTGTTGTTTTAAGCATTTTGCATGAGGCTTATTATGAACATCTTGCATAAGGCCGCAAAATTTAATTTCTATTGGTTTCGTTTTGTCTGAGATATTCTATACAGTGTTAACCAGGGGTCTATTGTACCAAATTCTTTGCAACTTTTCACTTTTCAAATGAATTACGTTGCATTCATAAATAAAAAGTACAATGTGAATAGTGAAAAGTACTCTGCAGAAATTAAATGTTGGGAGAAATGTTGTGCAACATAATTAATTTTCATTTCTGAAATTTGTCAGAATGCAAACTTAAAAGTGCCCCAGATTTGGTCCCTACCGTATTAAAGACTTAAAAAAACACGCGTGGATAGCGCTTTCCAAAAATGATGATGTCATTGCAGCCCCAACAGATTCGTACTCCAGAGGAATGAAATTAATTAAGTTACAGTAAACAGTGCGTGTCAAAATTATGGAACAAAATCCCAGAAGAAACATATTTGGCAACAAAATGCTGATACAGGTCAATTTTTGTTTCACTTTTACTAGTTTTATGCATTTTCTAAGGATTTTTGTTGAACCCTATGCCATCCCCATCAATCCTCTGAATTTTTAGAATAGGGAAAGTGGGTGATGTGGTACTTTTTTGGTAAGGTCTTTGAATCTTCTTTACAGGCTTGCAGAATTTTTTTTTAAATTAATTCAAAGAGGTTTTCAGTACACTGAGCTTTAATTATGATCTATTAGGTATGTTATTAGTAAGTTTCAACTTCAGTAGACGATCAGGTACAATGGTCGGAAAGTAAAAGAGCCATAACAAGAACGCATGAAAATTTGGTAAAGGTGAAACAAAAAGTGGCCTGTTTCAGGATTTTGTTGCCAAATATTATTCTTCTGAGAAAATGAATTCGTTCCATAATTTTGACGCGCACTGTATAGAAAAGTGGTTCCAAAATAATTTTGTGAGCTTCAGAATGTCAGTAAGTCTTTCGGAGATGAAACATTTCATGACAAATACTGGACGTCCCAAGAAGCCCAGCCCTTCGGTTGTTCGGATTCTATAAATAATAAATGAGTACAGAAATCGTTCATTGTACCCATAGAAAGATAGAGAGAGAGATAGAGACCGACCAGTCTAAGATAATTATGCAAATATTTCGATAACCAAGATCGATTTGTTTATGCATTGGTTCCGACAATCTTCTTCGAGCTGGAAGCTTTCGTTTTCCGAGAATACAAAGAACAGATTGTTTGTTTAACACTGTAGATGTCGACGGTCTGGTTTGTAAGACAACGCTTCTCCGGATATACAATTTATGGGGTCAAAGTTTTATTAATGAAATGATTAATTATATGAAATTAATCGAGTATCGTTGAATGATGGTTATTCACCGTGTGCTGGAGTTTTTTTGTGCGCTCGATCTAATTATACGAGTGCTACTTTTTTTGCGTCTGTAATTTTTTAATTTTGAGTCGCAAATGTTGTCAAACGATAGGGTTCGACTCCCTGATGACGAATTCGTGGTCAAATTCCGTGGGGCTGTCCGGCCGCCCGTCCTTTAGCACGATAACTCTCTGAGGGATTGTCCTAGAGCAGACAAGCGGCGCACGAAAGAATTTTCTTGGACCGCCAATAAATTTTTTCACACATGAGAAACCTCCAAATTAGCTCTCTGAATATGTAACGAGAACGTACCAATTGCGAAAGAATACAATTCAAGAAAACATTATACTACCAAACATTTGGAAAAATTCGGAAGTTGGACTGAACTTAGAAATGAAAGAATAGAGAAGTTGAAAAAGAATTTGGTTGGACAGTAGAATATCTTTGTGAAAAATAATGAAGAAGCTGAAGATATCGTTCGGGCAAGTTATATCGTTAAGCCGGTCCCAGACAATGCGTAATGTTTTTAGGTATTATTCGTTTAGCCTCTCCGCTCTCCGCTACTGTTCTATACTGAACGTTTGGCGAACGTTTGTCAACAGAATGTCGAATGTCGAACATTTCGCGATTGGCGCAGTGTCTGGGAGGGTACCCGAAGGCGAACTACGAAGGCACATTGGCCGAATGCACGCATTGTCTGGGACCGGCTTTAGTAAGAAAAAAGCAGATACTAGAAGACATTTTCAGTATGTGAATTTATTAGAAAGTGCTTGACAGAACTCGCGGATACTTTGTATCCAGATGAAAAAAAAACGTTTGCAGAAGTACTTAAGTCTATCAAGAAGAATAGTCGAAAGATAAATAGATGCAATAGCTGTAATTATAAAAGTAGCTTTTGGAAAAGCGGTGGAAACATCTGTTGCTTTTTCCATTGCATTGGATGAAAGCACTGACATTTTTGATACATCACAGTAGGTACAGCAATCTTCATTTGCGGCCACAAGCAAAATGCTCATAATAAGCCTCATGCAAAATTTTGTATCCATAGTATTAACAGACCCATAGAAAATTCAATTGGAATATTGGAAATAATAATTTTTATATTTCCATAACAAAATATCCGATTCGATTGAATTCATTTTGTGAATGAAGATTGATATACTAAATTTTCATGCAAAATTTAAAGAATTAATTATTAAGAATTTATTATTAAGAATTTGAATTATTGATTTTTACATATTTCATTTTTGAGCGCTCGTTCAACTTAAACGAGTGCTATATCGTTTTGCCCAAATGTCAGTAATATTCGAATTTTGAGTCGAAAATGGTCTCAAACGATAGGGTTAGACTCCCTGATGATGAATTCGTGGTCAAATTCAATTCTGTTTATGGGGCCGTCCGTTAGCACAATAACTTTCGAAGGGATTGTCCTAGAGACTTGAAATTTTCAGGATGAGTTCGGGACCCAAATGGCTCGGATGTTCCCTTATATCTCAGAAAATACGAAACCAATCAGAACGAAATGCATTTTTTTTTGGTGAATGTAAATCGATATTCTTAATGTTTTTCGAAAATTTCGTGACCATAGTTTTAACAGAACCATAGAAAATTCAATTGGAATATTGAAAACAAAAATCTTTATATTTCCATAACAGGATATCCGATTGGAGTAAATTTTTTTCTGTGAATGAAGATTGATATACTGAATCTTCATGCATATTTTTGTGTTAACAGATCCATAGAAAATTCAATTTGAATATTCAAGGAAGAAACCCTATATTTCCATAACTGAATATCCGATTCGAGTGAAATTTATTTCGTAAATGAAAACTATCATACTGAGTGTTCATGCTGAATTTCAAGGTGATAGCATCATCAGAACCATAAAAATTAATTTTTGTAATTATTTATTTTTTACATATTTCATTTTTCGAATGATTTCCAGAATATAAATCCGATTGTGCTGATTTTCTACATTTATATATTTGGTATCAATCTCAAATTTCATATAAAATTTTGAGGTATAAGTCTTATTGCTTCACCAATGAACGAGCGCTCAAAAGCTCCTGCTCAGGGCTTTTCTTAAATTTTTTCGAATAACTTCCAGACTATACCTAATTCAAATCATGCTGTAATTTTGCATTCATATACATACATATATCTAGCAGGAATCTCATGTCCTATACAAAATTTCGAGGTAATAGCATTATTGTTTCACTAAGAACGAACGCTCAAAAGCATCTGCTCAGTGCTTTTCTCAAATTTTTTATGCTTTATTTAGACAGATGGATAAATATCATTGTTCAGCACGGTTATAAAGAATTTTTTATCATCTCTGATGAGAATGCCGAATGCGGGTAACAATAGCACAAAACTTGTTGATTCGTCATGAACAGTTATGCCGGGGCGTGAATTCTTCAATGAAAGAATGTATTTGTCGATAAATTAATGAATTTCAAAGGATAATGATGGTAATTGGAGATCGTTCATTTACAGGTTGAATTATTCTCTGTGGGAATTATGGACGATATTTAATGGTTCAAAACTGTTGAGAAATTCGCGGAAATATTCTCGCATTACAAATACGAATTTTGGCGTATAATCGCCGTTATAAATAACGGCGTCATATTCTAACGTTGCCAGCTTGGAATTATTACGAGAATATTTCCGTAGAACTAGATTTGCCAACGAGCTAATCGTAATTTGCCTCGTTTGATTTACGACTTCGGTTTTTGAGTCTCGTCAGAAGGGCTGAGAGCAAGAAGCTGCTGTTAAATTTGATTTTGATAGATCAGCTTGTATAACTTTGTTGGAAAACGTTGTGTACAGGTGATTTTTTTAAGTGTTTCATTAGACGTTTTCGAGGAATGAATTGTAATACAGATTCAAGATTTTGGAGTTTCGTTTTAGAGTACATGAACTTTAATTGTAAAATATTTTCAAGAGGAATCTACTTCCGGTTTCACCGGAAACGAATGTAACTTCGTTATTTCAAATGCAACACTCTGTATATTTATACATATTCGAATTCTTCGTTCAATTCTACATTGATTTGATGTATGATATGTGCAACCACTCAAGCGGTTCTTGAATTCTAGCCTGATTATCAAATTTTTTGAAAAAAAAAGTTGTCACAAATTAGTGTCCATGTCTTCAAAATCCCTCATTACAAGAATTTCTTTTTAGGAAAGTGGAACAAAAGAAAGTACGCTGATACTGTTTCTTGTATAACTTATGAGGAAATATTATACAGGGTGTCTGAAAAAGGGCCTCAAAGTGAGCCTCAATAAAACAATGAAATCTCACTTTTTTCAAATGGCAACCTTATAATTTTGTAATTCCAATGGATTGCTCGTCAAAAACCAGTTATAGTGCCCCAAACGTTTCATGCCTCTAAAATCAGTAGTTTTGCCGTTATTGAATACAATTCGAATTTCAGGATTGAATCAAGGTTTCTTAGTCTAACCATGGATTTATTAGGATAGAAATTTTTAAGAAGGCTATGTCTGTGGATTTATAATGCATTTTAGAGAACTGTCATTTATACTTTTTTGATTCATCGGGCACTATGTAAAATATGAATTACAGTAACAGTGATGTATTGAATATGTTCTTCATTTATGGTGAATGTAACAAAATATTAGAAAGGCAGTCAGAACTTTTAACGAAAGAAATCCACATTTACCACCTTTAACAAAATCGAAGTTCAGGAAGTATCAAAACAATTTTCTCCGTAGTGGAAGTATTAACCCAAAACGGAATCGTGTGAATACAGGAACAGATCATTCCTTATCTATTACTGTATTCACTTGTGTCCGTTTAGGGCTAAGGCTTCCAGTACGGAGAAAATTGTTTTTATACCTCCTGAACTTTGATTCCGTATAATATTTCCTCATAAGTTATACAAGAAACAGTATCAGCGTACTTTCTTTTGTTCCACTTTCGCAAAAAGAAATTATTGTAATGAGGGATTTCGAAGATATGGACACTAATTTGTGATAAGCTTTTTTTTCAAAAAAATTGATAATCAGTCTATAATTCAAGAACCGCTTGAGTGGTTGCACATATCATACATCAAATCAATGTAGAATTGAACGAAGAATTCGAATATGTATGAATATACAGGGTGTTGCATTTGAAATAACGAAGTTACATTCGTTTCCGGTGAAACCGGAAGTAGATTCCTCTTGAAAATATTTTACAATTAAACTTCATGTACTCTAAAACGAAAATCCAAAATCTTGAATCTGTATTACAATTCCTTCCTCGGAAACGTCTAATGAAA
This sequence comes from Propylea japonica, assembly GCA_013421045.1. Lineage (NCBI taxonomy): Eukaryota > Metazoa > Arthropoda > Insecta > Coleoptera > Coccinellidae > Propylea > Propylea japonica. The sequence continues at coordinate 55,506,438 of CM024243.1, forward strand.
CACTTAAAAAAATCACCCTGTATATGTACCCTGTATTGAAAAGTTCTCAGTCTACTTAAGAACCAAACAAATATACAATGTCAAAATTTTATTATTCTCAATTAGATGTACAGGGTGTCTGTAAACAAATGCGAGGGACTTAAAGAGATGATTCCTCGATGAAAATAACCAGGGGTAGTTCATATAATTTTTTTTCGAAACCGACCTCCCTTCCAAGATACAGCCTTCAGAAGGCGATGACGAGTTGACAGTTTTTAATTTCTTTTGGGAGTCCTAAAAAATACTGAGTCATAAAACTATACATAATATAATATGATTCATTAAGTAGATGTTACTCACACATTTTTTTAAATTCTATAACTTTATTATTATAGGTTGAAAATAAAAACCCATCATGGTTTTCATTCAAAAATTATTTCCGTGGGATAGATTTTCGAAAAATAAAATTCTCTTATGGTTTCCCATTCAATTCTGGAAAAAAGTCTCTTGCAAAATTTCGATACAGTCTTTTCTCGGAAAAAAAACTATCTAACAATAATGATCAATCATGATCATATTCTGAGATATTGTTTATGTTCAAAATTGGTTTTGTCAGTTATGCTTATTTATCGAAAGAAAATTCTAGTTGTGAAATTATAATATTACGGATATAACTTTCTGCCGGAAATTAGTAATTAAACCTTCAGAAAGATTTATGGAACATCTTTATCTCCTGTCATAGACGTACAATATCTTAAAATATTCATTCTATGGAACACTTATACGATGAAATGGAATGAACAGCGATCATAACTCTTTGTGAGTTTTCATTTTTCCGAGAAAGGAATCGACTGTATCGAAATTTTGCAGAAGAGATTTTTTCTCTAGAATTTAATAGGAAATCATAAAAGAATTTTATTTTCGGTAAATCTATCGCACGAAAAAAATTTTTAAACGAAAATCATAGGGGTTGTTATTTTCAACCCCTAATAATAAAGTTATGAGATCGAAACAAATTGTTTGAGTGAGATCTACTTAATGAATCATATTATGTATAGTTTTATGATTCAGTGTTTGTTAGAACTCTCAAAAATATCAAAAACTGTCAACTCGTCATCGCCTTCTAAAGGCTGTATCTTGGAAAGGGAGCCGATTTAGAAAAAAATGTTTATGAGCTACCTCTGCTTATTTTCATCCAGGAATCATCTCCCAATGTCCGTCGCATTCATTTACAGATACCCTGTATGAATTACAGCGAACCTGCAACGTCCACACGTTGGCGACCTACAAACGTATCATAGAAGAGTGCTGTCCAGTATTCCCTCTACGATAAGGGTTGTAGTGTATAATAGGCTCTTATAAGCCAAGCAACAGAGCTACAAATGATTAGTTTTTTGACAAAAATACTACCTGGACGCCACCTGTGCCATTCCGTGCAGGACAGTCCGTAGTTTATTCCCACCATGTTTTCAACACGAAAATGCCATTTTTTTATTTGTTATTAACAAAAAACAACAAAAATACGCGTCCTTTTTAGTTTTTTCGTTGCAAAATGGAAACTATTGATGCAGTGATAACGTTGCAATGGGATGAATTGTAGAGAATTACATTGTGAAGAGAATGATGGGTCAAACGATCCGATCGAATAATTGAAACTGGAGAAAAGCGGAAAAAACCGGAAAATTGCGTGTTTTTTCTTTTAACTCATAACTCTGCCATTTTGCAATATTAAGAACTGAAACTTCACACGATAGTAGCTATTGACGTGCAATTCATGTGTGCCAAAATTGGATTCGGTCGGATTAATAGTTTTCACATAATTCCCATTTGATTTTTTTTTGGACATATTTTCGCGGAAAGCTGGATGCGTTTGAGGTCGTCCGATTGAAATTAAAAAAACTGATTTGGAAAGAAGACGTGATCAGTAACAAAACGTCTATTCTGATTTTTCAATAAAACGCGTTTTAAGCCGGGTTTCACAAAACTCCAATCAGCTTGATTATTGAAATGTCATCATTTCTGTGCAATTTTCAGTTCATTTTTGACGTAAACCATCGACTCAATTGAAAATCAACAATTTGATTGCCAATCAAGCTTTTGTGAAACCCGCGGTAAGTGTGTTAAAAATTAGTGAGAACATGAGGGAAAACGGCCGACCGAGCGAGAGCGGTCGAGTGTGAAGTTGACTCTTGAGAGTAAGTTAGGAGAGCTGATAGTACATATTATTAATTATTTTATGGAGTGTACAAAGATCTATTACGGTTCGGTCATCCTCGTGTTTCAAGATTTTGTTTTGAAATCTTAAAGGGTTGTAGTTTCTATCATCAATTTGACTATTTGTTTTGGGGGCCAAAAATTTCAAAAATTTATTCTGTACATAATTTATAAGAACTACGAATTTTCGGACCTGTTTCATTATTTCCTGTAGCTTTGAAATTACAAGATTTAATGTGTTAAACCTACTGAACTTGCTTTCATGACAATAATTGATCGTAAAAGTTATTTCGTAACAATTAATTTCGAAAATGGAGTGGCAATTTCGATGGTCTCATAACTTACGAACGATAATAATTCACTAAAATTAATTTTCGCTATGGATGATTCGAACTAATCGATGAAAGTTTCTTTGGGAAATAATTGCAATAGACGCCACTGTTATAAAGTGTTGCGTGTACGAAATTACAGATTGGAGTGACTTAACAGTAAACAATTATCACCTACAATGAACTATCAGGAAAGGTATTTCTGCATTGTTATCCGATTTTGCGTCAATTACATTAAGTGAAGGGTGTTCATCTTAGATCGGCAACCCCAAGTAAAAATGAATTATTGTTTTCGTAAAAAATCAGGAAGGAAACCCTCAGCAGAAATTAGATGAAACCATTGGATTCCTATCAAAAAAGTTTTTAATAGTTTTTTTTTATTTTAACTTCATAGACCAAACAGGAACGGAGATAATAACGATCATTTTGTGGTTACGAAATAGTTATTTATTATACAAGGGAAAAAAGTATTAGATTTTAGCTCGAGGTTATGTTGTCTCCCGACGCGAAGCGGAGAGAGACAAAAAGCCTAGAGCTAAAATCTAGTATTTTTCCCGTGTATAATACACTATTTTTTTCTGTGACAGAAAAAAACGACCATTTAATGGTCAAAGAAATATAACTCTTCACGAAATTACTTTTTTCCCCGGGAAAAAAGTGAGTACCTTTTTTCCCGGCTACATAGAGAATCATTTTTTTGATAGAGAAAAAAGTAATTTCGTAAAACGTCATATTTTGTGACCTGTCAAGAGATATAAAATGTCACAATTTTTTCCCGTCGCAGAAGAAACAGTTTTTTCAACCGGAAATATATGTATTTTTGAAGTTAGCACGTTTAAAACGTGCAGATTCTTCAAATGATCGTTTTGCCCATATGTCTGTTATTTTCGAATTTTGAGCCGAAAATGGTCTCAAACGGTAGGTTACTCTCCCTGATGACGAATTCGTGGTCAAAGTCAATTCTGTCCGTAGGGCGATAACTTTCGAAGGGATTGTCCTAGAGACTTGAAAATTTCAGGATGAGTTCATGTCCCAAATGGCTCGGTTAAGTTCGTTCACCAGCCAAATCGTAAAGGGTGTTCCATAAAATATGGCCATTCAAAATTTTTGTTCCTCAATATCTCATAAAGAACGAAAGCAATCGAAATGAAATGCTACTGCCAAATGCAATATGCTCATAACAAGCCTCATAAAAATTTTCTTCTCGTAGTGAGAACAAAATGATAGAAAATTCTATTGGAATATTGAAGAAACTTTATATTCTCAAAAGAAGATATTCCATTTAAGTAAAATTTATTTTGTGAATGGAGATCGATATACTGAATGTTCATTCAAAATTTGGTGGCCATAGTGGTAACAGAACCATAGGAAATTCAATTGGAGTATTGAACGAAGAATCTTTATAGTTTTATATAATATCCGATTCAAGTGAATGAAGACTGTTATACTCAATTTTCATGCAAAATTTTGTGGCCATAGTGTCAACAGAACCAAGAATCTTTATATTTCCATAACAGGATATCCTATGCTAGTGAATTTTTGTTGTGAATGGAAACTAATTTTACAAAATTTTAATGCAAAATTTTGTTGCCATAGTGTTAGGAGAACCAAAAAAAAAATTGGAATATTGAAAGAATAATCTTTATATTTCCATAACAGAATATCCGATTCAGGTGAATCTCATTTTCGGAATGAAAACTGATATACTGAATGTTCATGCAAAATTTCAAGAAGATCGCATCATAAGAACCATAGAACAATTTTTTTTATTTATATTTTTTTCATATTTCGTTTCTGAATAATTTCCAGAATACAATCCCGATTGTGCAGATATTCTGCATTTATATATAATTTATCAATCTCAAGTCCCATATTAAAGAGAGAGAATGTTCTTTTTTGTCTGAGACAATGAGCTATTGACCTTTGGTCCTTCCGCTCCCATATTAAATTTTGAGGTAATATTCTAATTGCTTCACCAAAGAACGAGCGCTCAAAAGCTCCTGCTCAGGGCTTTTCTTAATTTTTTTAAATAAATCCACTATGGCTTTTTTTAACATTTAGCCTTAACGATTGATTCATGAAAGTGGCTAATCAACAATTTATCGAATAAATCAATCTCAAGATAATCAATCTCGAATCAGACATAATTATTCAACTTCAAGATTCTCGAGAAACAAATATTGCATTGATCGAAGCATTAATTGGCAAAGTTCATGGATCACCTAAACAACGTAGAAAGTTATGTTTCGCGATTCACAAACGATTGGTAGTCCTGAACCAACGAAGACCCCCAAAAGAGTCGATAACTTCCAATTTCCACAGACATCAAGTCGTCGGATATAAAGTCGCCGCCCTCCTGCAGTTCACGTCATTGGAGCCAGGATAATTCGAACCGGAGACACTCCTTGCTGCAAGGAGCGGGACGTCGTTATACCCCCCAGAGGGTTTAATCCTCCCTTATTTGATCGAACAGAAGAGATCTCAGAAATCGTGCAAACGTCGATGTCTCCTGATGTCAAGAAATACCGCTGTTTTAGTTTCAGGTGTCTCAGCAGAGGGGAGTGGCTCAGGAGTCTAACCTTGGACACATAATTTTCTGTACCGGGTGTCCTAAATTCGTTGTCTAGTGAGGGGATCTAAGAAACCCGATGAGCTAGAACAAAATGGGTGACACATTTCCGGGTACGATTTTAGAGAAAATTCATTTGGTGAAAACATGGCAAACTCTCGCAGTTATAACTAGAGAAGATGCTCAAAGTTTTGACCGTTAATTTCTAGACATTTATTTATACGTCTCAGGAATGCTTCGTGCGTTGCTCTTCTTATTTCATCGGGAGGAAGAGATCTGCAAAAGTGTTCAAAAACCAAATTGTGTTTCAAAACTATGAATCTAAAAATCTAAACAAACCTGAATGCATTTCTGACTCGTTCTATGCAGTCCTCTTTATCAGTCAGGGGAGTTGAGTAGACAATATTTTTTATCCTACCCCAAACATAATAGTCTAAAGGAGTTAAATTCGAAGAACGTGGTGGCCAAAGATGTGGACCATTGTTCGCCAACCATCGATCTTCAAATAGCCTGTAGAGGATATTTGACACATTGAGTGAATTGTGTGGAGGCGCGCCATCTTGTTGATACCATGAGTCATTATGGTTCTGTACTAGCGGCTCAATTATTTGAGTCAATATGTCAGAATATCTATCTCCTAAGGGAGAACATTCTTTAAATAATGCAAACATGTGTAGTGTTCTATCTTACCAGTTAAAGTCCCATCATAAATGCGAACATCGAGAATTGCATTATTTTTAATGGCGCAAAAAACATTGAAACTCCAGGCCTCTTGAAAGTTCCATTGTGTGAAGTGGTGGTTGTTCTCTTCATCCCAATAATGACTGTTATGCCTATTGAAAGAACCATTCTTTGTGAATTTAGATTCATCTGTCCAAATTATACAGTCCAAAAAGTTTTCATTCTCTTGAAATCGAATCATCATAGCTTCGCAAAACTCTGTTCTCCTGACGAAATCAGTTTTCTTCAAATGCTGTACCCTATTGAATTTATATGGGTGTATTTTATGTTTTTTTTCCGCCGAACTCGAAATAAAAGGTGCTTTTAATGTGTACGAAATTGAGCATTAATGACCCATTTTAATGCCCAATTTCTTTAGCCATTTTAATGTGCAATCCTCATGGCAACCGTACACAAAGTATTCAGAAGTACTCCGAGAAATGTCAAAACTCTACTGGAACATAGAAACATAGAAATTCCTTTACGTCGAATGTATGTCTTGTGCCAATTTAGAATGTATTTTAATCAAGAATTTATACACTATTCATGTTGAGATCGTCGGAAAAATCTTGTAATAAACTCGGTTATTAATCGAGCGACTAATGGTCTCGAACTATTAACGCGTTCGCTCCGCTCACGCATTAAAATATCTTGACCATTAGTCGCTGTCTTTAATAACCTAGTTTAATTAATATTCTCCAAACACTCGATTGAGATAATCCCAGATCAATCTCGGCATCTTTGAGAGAATTTTGAGGATTCACACGAAAATATGCAAGAACTGTAATTTCGTTGTTCTCATCTTCTACTACACTTTTTTCTCTGTGTATAGTTTTCTTAACGAAAGAACCGACATTTCTCAAGTTTGTCATGGTTCTGTTAATGGTATCTCTCGTTGGTCTGGGTCGGTCAGGAAACCTCTCAATGAACAGTCGAATCGTTCTATCTACAACTTTATTACATTCTCCATGAAGTAGAATGAGATTTAACTAATCTTCATTGGTAAAATTATGCATAGTGATCGATTTTATAATTTAATACGAATTATCACCAAATTAATAGTAAACACAAAATGCTACTGAATAAAGAGGAATTTGGCAGATGTAATTAATGATATCTATCATTAAAAAAAAGAATGTAAAACATGGTAAGTCTTTGCATATGGTTCATAAGGAATTATTTATTTATCACTGGAGAAAAACCGATGGCCGATTAGTTGAAATAAAGAGGTTTCCGATACAAATTCGAATCAAAATTCGTCATCTATTTAGGAACAACCTGTAACTTTTTTCTCTTGCATATTAGGGTAGTTAAATCTAAAACATGGTTTAAGTAACAGTTCCTGAAAATTTCATCTTTTTGGCGTGAAGGGAAAAGAAATAGCTGAAAATTCAAGACGAAAAACAGTTTTTTGTGAATAACTCAGATAATATCCACTTTAGGGCAAGGGTGTGATGCATACACTCACATTATTTTTCAACGTAGTTTTAATATCTGCTATAAAAAAATGCGGTTCTAATTTGAAAAAAATGATTTTTCACGATTTTGTCATCCCTAATTTTGAAAGCGATTTTTTCACCCCCTGTATCATGAATCGCGATTTCGATTTTCAAAGTGGATACATCAATCTTACATCTTGAAAAATCCCAAAAATGGAAATTTTCCATCCAAAAACCTCGAAGTTATTCTTGTTTCAGCGGAGCTCTATTTTCGATTTTTTTTTCGTATTTTCCCGCTCAGAGAGAATTTTTCAACCAAAACTGAAAAATGTTACATCAAAATAACTTGAAATTTTCTAAGGAATCTATTTCTGCAATAAAAAATGCTGTTCTAATTTGAAAAACGGAAGTTGACGTCATTTCCGGAAAAACCGGAGGTGCTCATGTCTTGAAAATATTTTAGATTTCATCAGCATCGTGAAATACTTATAAGTGCTGAATTTCATGAAAATACGTTCAGTAGTTTCCCGTATAAATATGGGTGATGTTCCTCGTGAACGACCCTGTATAGTTTTGCCCAAGTTTCTGTAATTGAAGAATTTTGAGCCGAATATGATGAGGAATTCGAGGCCAAGTTCAAATCTGCCAGTCCGGCCGTTAGCACGATAACTTTCGAAGAGGTTGTTCTAGAGACTTGAGGTTTTCGGGTTGAGTTCGGTTCCTGAATGCCTCGGTTTAGTTCGTTAACCAGCCATTAGCCCAGTCAAATTAGACGAAAAAGGGGGCCAACCTCGGAATGAAAGATAATAAGCTGAAAATTGGTATGAACCTTTGTTTTGTCATTCTTAATGTTGTCTCAAAAGTCACAAATGCTATCGTGCCGGCGTCTTAAGATATTGAAGGTCAAAGGTCATAAAAATAGGTTTTTTGCGAATATCTGCCTTCCTATTTCTTAAATGAGATTTGCAGTTATTATGAAAGTTGTAGACTATAAAATTGTCTACAACTTTTGTTTGAACTTTTTTTTCATACGACCAACCGTTTTTGGGGTAGAGCGCGAAGAGTGCGCAGCGTACAGTCATATATGACCTAATGCAGGGTCATGCTTGAGTTACGGTTAGCAGTTCGTTGTATGAAGTCAATTATTCACTTAACAATAATAATTATTAAACAATGCTCATTATTTATGTTCTATTTGTTAATTAGCTATTTAAAAAAGGAAAAAAAAACTGTTACTAGAGCATTGGAGAAAATTTCCAATTTGGATGAACTGGTGGAAGTATTTCAACAAGAAAATTGCCCGGAACAAACACTATTTTAAAATGCAGTGTGCATCTTGTTGGCATTATATAATGCTCCAAAATCTGAGGACAACATTGACCATTTTCGCTACACGCAATTCATCAAATTAACGAAACTAAATAAACCTGTACAATTGTCAACACTTCCACCAACAAGTGTAGCAGCTCGTCAATATTCAATCGTGTCTACTACCAGATTCAAACGTGTTTAGGGAAGGACATAGAACCTCAAGAATGGGGCTGGATGCTCGAAAATGAAATCCTGGAGCCCATAAGAACGTTACCACCTCCAGCACCAGCCGAACTACTAAACGTTATATTTTGCAATTGCAAAAATGGTTGCGGTTCCCGCTGGGATTCAGAAAGTCAGGGCTACTATGTTCTTCAGCTTGTGGCCAGTGCAACGGACAAGCTTGCCTCAACGCTTCACTAAATCCAAGTAATCCCGATTCCCGATGAAGAAAGCACATATGAGCCTGAAATTCTGGAAGGTTTGGAGATGAATATGACCGATGATGAGAATGATGACAATGAACTGAACTTTTTGGAGCGACAACAAGGAGAAGACGACGAAGAAGAAGAAGATAATCAGCTTTCTTTTACAATTTTATTATAATTAGAATCAATATGCCATATTAAATGATAAATAAAGATTTGTGTGAAATATATTCCCTTACTTTTCAATATAAAATATAATTGAAATATATAATCCAGAATTAATAATATACTATAGTAAAATAATAATTATATATGAATAATTCAATTACTTATTTTAATTTAATATTAAGAATTAACAAATAGCACATAAATAATGGGCATTGTTTAATAATTATTATTGTTAAGTGAATAATTGACTTCATACAACGAACTGCTAACCGTAACTCACGCATGACCCTGCATTAGGTCATATATGACTGTACGCTGCGCACTCTTCGCGCTCTTCCTCAAAAAGGGTTGGTCGTATGAAAAAAAAGTTCAAACAAAAGTTGTAGACAATTTTATAGTCTACAACTTTCATAATAACTGCAAATCTCATTTAAGCAATAGGAAGGCAGATATTCGCAAAAAACCGATTTTTATGACCTTTGACCTTCAATATCTTAAGACGCCGGCACGATAGCATTTGTGACTTTTGAGACAATATTTAGAATGATAAAAAAAAGGTTCATACCAATTTTCAGCTTATTATCTTTCATTCCGAGGTGAAATCCTAATTTGACTGGGCTACATATCGTACAGGTTATTCCATGAAATATGGCCATCCAACATTTTCGTTCATCAATATCTCAGACAACACAAAACCAATCGAAATGAAATTTGGCGACCACATGCAAGATGCACATTTTAAGCCTCATACAAAATTTTGTAGCCATCGTGTAAACAGAACTATAGAAAATTCAATTGGAATATTGAAAAGCAGACATTTCATATTTCCATAACAACATATCCGATTCTAGTGAAATTTATTTTGTGAATGAAGATTGATGTACTGAATGTTTCTGCAAAATTTCGAAAGGATAGCATCATCAGAACCATATAATTTAATTTTTTCAGTTGATGAGTTTACATATTATAGTATTTGAATAATTTTCAGTATATAATTGCGATTGTGCTGAGATTCTGCATTTATTCATTTAGCATAAATCTCAAGTCCTGTACAAAATTTTCAGGTAATAGCGTCATTTCTCCACCAATAAACGAGAGCTCAAGAGCACCTGCTCAGGGCTTTCTTAAATTTTTTCTGAAAATATCCAACACAAAACTCTTAAGCGCCCCATACACTGTCAGTTTAACTGAAGATAATCGTAAGGCCGTAGATCGGGATTGCCCACACATTTATCAGTTGATCTGAAGATAATGGACTGCAGTTCGCCCGGACTGAAGGTGTGTGGTCGCCGGGCAGGCGGGGATAGGATGAGAGATTCGCGACAGGCAGCGACCTGTCGGATAATGATCTCATGTGCCCCCGACCACACACTGTCAGTTAGTCTGCAGGCAAACGATCTGTTGTCACCGTTTCCATCAGTTTTGCGTGAGATAATTTTCGTGAGATCATTCACCAGCCGAGATTGGACTGACGAGGAAAGATGGACGGGAAACCTCCTTTCATTTCCGCATTTATAGAATTATATCGGGCCTACCCCTGTTTATGGAAAGTCAAGGACGATGCCTACGCTAATCCTCAGATAATTATAATTCGTTAGATCCTCGTGGTGAGACAGCCTCAGTTCACGGAGCAACGAAATGTGAGAGCTAGCCTCTCTATCTCGCAGCCTTTTACTTACAACTTTTTACCCAGACCCTTTTTTCTTGGGGTTCCCCAAGAACTGACAAAACAAACATAGCGCAACGTTTCCGACGGAGCATGGTGAAAAACTGGGGATCTCCTGCAGTCCTATTTCATTGACCGACAGTCCGCCTGCAGGTACCGGACTGTAGTGTGTGCTATCTTCAGGCTATCATCTGCAGTTCAGTACGGCCGCCTGCAGGCGGTTGACTGCTAGTGTATGGAACTCGGCGATATTGGTCTTACGATCGCCTGTTGAGGCGACGTCCTGCAGGCAATCGCATAGTGTATGGCCCCTTTACAGACACTTCTAGAAGTGGCAACGTAACAACATTTCATACAAATATCTACAATAGCATCATTGTGGCTATAAAAAAATTATTTCAACTGAAATCATTACCACCAAATGAAAAAATATTAATTGTGAAATCAAAAATTCATCGAATAAATCAATCAAATGATAAACTCGAATCAGACATAATTATTGCACGTCAATATGTACAATCTTTATTAACGAAAGACAATTAAAAAACATTATGAATAATTCTGGCCATCGAGAAACAAATATTGCAACAATCAAATAATTAATTGGCTAAGTTTATGGATTACCTCAACAACAAAAAAATATGTTTTGCGATTCATAATGATAAGCAACGAAGACCTCAAAAGAGTCGATAATTTCCAATTTCGACAGGCGAGCTGTCGAATATCAAGCCGCCTCCCTTCTGCAGTTCACGTCATTGCAGACAGGATAATTCGAATCGGCGACACTCCTTGCCGAAAGGAGTGGTAAATTGTAATACCCCCTAGGGGGTTTAATCATCCCTTTCTTGATCAAACAGGAAATATCTCAGAAATCGTAAAAATTTCGATGGCTTTAAAGGTTAAGAAATGAAGCAGCTGTTTATTGAGTTATCAACACTGTTATAATTTCAGGTGTCCCAGCAAAAAGGAGTGCCACAGGAGTCTATCCTTGGTCACATAATTTTCTGTACAGGGTGGTCATATTTCGATAATTAAGTACTTTATATCCTAAAAATAAAGAGGTAGAAAAAAATAATATTAACACTGGGTGATTCACTTATCTTGGTAACCTGATTTTTCTCCAAAGGGGATTAATATTTGTTTATTCTGTTGACGGTATTTGGTACAAGTCACTGTTGACTTGAGATGTGAGTAAAAATCGGAGACGATAATTTAGACGCCAGGCGACGCGGCGTTATTAATGTTTTCCCCATGAACCTTTTCATTATGTCTTTCGAAGGATAATTCAATTGCGAATGTTTCTTCTGAATGCCATTTTTTTCTTACCGTCAGCGACCTGCAGCGTGTTTTATGTTAATTTTATTTCATTTATTTATTTCTGTATTGCGACAGTATGCCTAGATTCAGAAACATAGATGTTTCTTGAAATCGAAGTAGCAATTGAACTATCATTATATTCATCAAATATTATACATAGGATGTTATAAAATTTCTTTTTTTCGCTTGAAGCAGAGCTGAATTATTTTTTAACTTTGTTGTACTGTCTTTGTTATTATCTTTTTTTTGGGCTAAGTATCAAAAGTGCATCCAATTTCTTCTTTATTATTTTTTTTCAATTGTCGTCAATGTTTTAAAGAACGTTTTTCTTCCATAATCTGACCTTTAGCCTCTTAACCAATTATCAATCTGAAATACATATCTCGTTTTCTTGATCAACCGCACTATGCCCGATAAAAAGATCATCAACCTGCAATTCTTGGGAAATGTAGAAACAGTTTTTTCACAGCCGGAAATAAGCTTCCTCCCTGGAACATTAGCGGCTGGGCAGCAACGTATGCCTCATCTTCGACTCTTCAATAATCGACTAAGTGGTTTTACTGGTTTCTTGGACAAAACGACAAACTCTGTGGTGCGCGGGGAGGACGGTTGCGATAACATCGTGATACTATCTAATGGGGCAAATTAAGACTATTGGTGTCCTCTTTGTTTCTACTTTGGTTCGTTGTGACCGAGTGAAAGGCTCTTGTGAAGGGTTTTCCAATAAGAGTTGTAATTTTGAATAGCCCGCTATTTCGGTAGGTGTCACGTTTGAAGCTGTCATTTTTTGACATTTGACAAGTAGAAACTACGCCATTAATAAAAATTGAACAAAACACGCTTCAAGAACGCATTGAAATCAATAAAATTCACTATAAACATGGTGAAAATTCGGCAGAGACGGTTTGTAAAACTCGAACATTTTTGGGTCGTCGTGAAGCACCTTGTCGTACCGCAATAAATAAATTGGGGGAAAAATTCGAGCTGTTGGGACAATTTAGTGATATGAAGAATGAAATCCATTCCCGTCGCTCAAGAACATCCGAGAATATTGCTGCTGTAGCCGAAAGTGTTGAAGAAAACCCAGGTTTGTCCATTCCTCGTCGTTCTTTGGAATAAGGCATTCCACAAACGTCATTACACCGTATTTTCCATAAAGATTTGGGTCTTAAGGCTCATAAAGTTCAGTTCACACAAGAACTCAAGCCGGCCGATCATCAATAAGGATCTTTAGCGGGAAAAGTTGCCGGACCGTATTATCTCTCGAAGAGGCGATCACAACTGGCCACCGAGATCTTGTGATTGAACACCTTGCGACTTCTTCCTTTGGGGCCACGTGAAAGAGAAGGTCTACGCCAATCACCCAGCGTCGATTCAAGACCTCGGAGATGGAATTCGTGGCTATCGAGGATATAGGGCAGCCACTTTGCGATTTGGACTTGGTTATGGAAAATTCCATTAAAAGGATATGGTCCTGTGAGCGTGGTCGTGGTGGTCATTTGCCTGATGTTATTTTCCACTATTAATGGCATAGTTTCTTCTTTATAATGAAATAAACATCCGATCATTCATATTAAAAAATGGCATTTTTCTTTGAATATCAAAATAACACCTCTTATTGGAAAACCCTTTATGTTGTGTGAAGTTTCTTATTTTCAATATTCCAATTGAATTTTCTATGAGGCTTATTATGGTGCATCTTGCATGTGTCCGCAACATTTCATTTCGATGGGTTACGTTTTGTCGGAGATATTGAGGAAAATCATTTTTGAATGGCCTTTTCTTTATTGATCACCCTGTACGATATGGCTAGTTAACGGATTTAACCCAGCCATTTGTCTCTAGGACAATCCCTTCGAATGTTATCCTGCTAACGGACGGCCAGCCCCACGGACAGATTCAATTTGACCACGAATTCGTCATCAGAGGGAGTCAAACCTTATCGTTTGATACCATTTTTTTTTTCGGCTTAAAATTCGAAAACTACAGACATTTCGCAAAACGATATAGCACTCGTTTAAGTAGAACGAGAGCTCAAAAATAACGTTGAAGCAGATGATTCAAACTTTTCCTTTAATCATTCTAGTCCGGTCTATTTAGACATTCGAAGTTACATAAAGTCCCAACACGCTGAATTTCTGTGAAGTTGTTCAAAACATAATTATAAACAATGTCTAAAAGTTCCCCATCATTCCCCTGTAAGGAAAAAATTTAATTCAAGGTCAAAGGTCAAAAAAATGAGTTTTTTGCGATTTTCAGCCAAACGGTAAGTTTTATCATAAAAGTACCTCAGACAAATTTTGTAGATCATACAAATACAATTATCTATAAAAAATGTATTAATACTTTTTTTCTTACGAGCCACCGTGTCTGAGATATAACGATTCAAAAAGTTATAGAAGTCGTTATTGTCATAAAATGCACACGTTTCCACGCCACATATGAGGTAGTGTACTTAGCGAGTAGTTATAACTTTTTGAATCATTATATCTCAGAAACGGTGGCTCGTAAGGAAAAAAGCATTGATACATTTTTTATAGATAATTTTATGATCTACAATTTTTGTTTGAGGTACTTTCATGATGAAATTTACCGTTTTGCTGAAAATCGCGAAAAACTAATTTTTTTGACCTTTGACCTCGAATTAAATTTTTTCCTTACAGGGGAATGATGGGGAACTTCTAGACATTGTTTATAATTATATTTTGAACAATTTCACTGAAATTCAGCTTGTTGGGACTTTATGTAACTTCACTCTCATTTTTTGGTCTGAATAGACCGGACTATTCTTCCTTCAGATGAGTAAAACCACACCCCTGACAAAATAATCAATAGCATTCGTCTATGGTACGCTCGGAGGCCATATCTGTAACAATCGAAGATCACCGCGAACAATGATTTATATGCAATGTTCCGAGGGGGTTAGACCACCCTGATAAACCTCGCTGTCTCCACGATCTCTATTGTGATTCCACGATTGTTTTTTGTACGTGGGCCGACGGAAAACTTGGATGAATTCTAATGAAGCCCGACTATACGAGACGAGATGTCTCGTACAACCGTTAGTGCAAAGGTGAAATTCAGGTTCGCATAACTTCACAGGGGTGATACAAGAGATATTATAGAATTCACACTCACTGGCAAAATAATCGATGGAGTTTGTTAATTCATAGATAGGTATGCTATTTCAAGTCCGAATCGAGTGAATTTTTTTCTCAATTGTATGTGCATCCATAATCAATCACCAGTTTTGGATTTCAAGAAAACTCGCCGTACGTCATTTTATACAGGGTGAAAAAAATCTGTTTTTTACTCTGACTTTGAAATTGTGCTCTAGTTGTTTCACCATGTATTGTGATTTCTCATTTTATCATCAAGACACATCTCTTCTCAACAATTTCGTTCTTTATTTTCAAATATGGCTCAATTTATGTTAATGATACAGGATTTTCAGAAAAAACATCAATTTCACTAAGGCTACAGCAGTACAACGAATTCAACCTAAAATTAACATCCTAGTGAAAACTAAGTAAAAATACCAGGTGCAATTTGTCTAGGCATGTTCTCATTGAGGTTTTGAATCAATTAGAGCATCATTGTGCTGCTGCAAATTTTCAGTAGTTGGTACGTGAGATCGAATTTTCCTCCCAAGAGCATCCAAACATGCCAATTGGGTTCAAATTTGGGCTTAGAGTATGCCAATTGAATTCTTGGACATCAACTTCTGCTAAATCTTCCCGACAATCCTAGCCACGTGCGGTCGGGCATTATCATGCATTAACGCGAAACAGTCTACAATTAGGCCAAGCAATAGAGGTTTTTTACGTGACAAAAATACTACCTGAAATCTGACTGTGCAGTAATGCAATAGGTAGTTTTTACATGTTTTTCATGATAAATTCTACTCCTGAATCGTCTTAGGTTTTTTTGAGAAGCGAAAAATCGCCAAAAAAATCCAAAATTTTGCTTTTTCGCTTATGAAACGTGAAGTGTTGATCTGATCGAAAAGCTAATAAGGCACTTTTTGTAGAGAATTCGAAAACAAAAAAAATGAGAGGTGACACGTCTCAAGCGGATAATTAGTTTCCGAGAAAAGTTCAAAAAACTGGAAAAAAACATCAATTTTTCGAAAATTCATAACTTGGTCAATTTCTGAGATGAAGCGTAGTTGCTCTGAATTTAAGTAGTTATTAACATATACTTTATTGGTGCACAATTACAAAGCTGTCGGATAAATAGTTTTTGCACAATCGCAGTTTTCCTAATTCGACGTACTTTTTTCAAGAAGGTCGTGATACTCGGCTACTTGTCGGATTTGAATTTTACAAAAAGCATTTTAAAGAAGAAATAAAATTCTTCAAATCGTTTATTATCTCGATACTGACCGATAATGTTTAGTGGGTGAAAAACGGCGTCAAACAGGAGCAAAAAGGCTCGAATGCTTCAAACTAGTCGCGGAGTAGGAGTCGCCCGCTATGCGTTTGATGCATTCGAGTCTTTTTGCTCCTGTTTGACGCCGTTTTTCACCCACTAAACATTATCGGTCGGTATCGAGAGAATAAACGATTTGAAGAATTTTATTTTTTCTTTAAAATGCTTTTTGTAAAATTCAAATCCGACAAGTAGCCGAGTATCACGACCTTCTTGAAAAAAGTACGTCGAATTAGGAAAACTGCGAATGTGCAAAAATTTTTCATCCGACAGCTTTTTGATTGTGCACCAATAAAGTATATGTTAATAACTACTTAAATTCAGAGCAACTTCGCTTCATCTCAGAAATTGACCAAGTTATGAATTTTAGAAAAATTGATGTTTTTTCCAGTTTTTTGGACTTTTATCGGAAACTAATTATCCGATTGAGACGTGTCACCTCTCATTTTTTTTGTTTTTGAATTCTCTACAAAAGTGCCTTCACAGCTTTTCGATCAGATCAATACTTCACGTTTTATAAGCGAAAAGGCAAAATTTTGTATTCTTTGGCTATTTTTCGCTTCTCAAAAAAAACCTAAGACGATTCAAGAGTGGAATTTATCATGAAAAACATGTAGAAACTACCTATTGCATGACTGCACAGTCAGATTTCAGGTAGTATTTTTGTCACGAAATCGACCTTACGATAGCTCTATTGCTTGGTCTAAATAAAAGGTGCATAAGGAACCACATGTCGAGCCAAAACTTCTCTTGTATTATGTTTTCACTTAGTTTTCAGTCTATTTTCATTACGTACGATTGATCTGTAACTGGCCGACTTACAGATTCGTAAATAATGCAATTCTGGAATGGTTCTGTAACTTTCTTATTTACATTGTCACTTTTGAATTACTCATCGAAAAACATAACCTTCAATCGTAAGATTTGATCATGGAACTTTATGTATCATGAGTAAATGGTTTTGATTTGAATTTGAAAATACATTTATCTGAATTATCTATATGAAATTTAAAACAAGAAAAAAAATTTCTTGGTTAAAATTGCTGTCGAGTTATAGTACACTGGTTCTTCAATCTGAACATGTTCACAAACTGGGCATTTCAGCATTTCTTCAATCTGAACATTTTCTGGGCACCCGGCATTTCAAGTGGATTCATTCGATCACGCAATCTTTTCCTTACAATTCTCATAAAGTTCCTACTTTAAAAAAAGAATGATTTTCAGGTCATGTATATTATTGAACAATGTTTTACCTTTTATGATTTCCTTCCGATAACAATCCAATAAACAAATCCATACAATTTTCATTCATCATGAATTTCTTATATTAAAACGTTGGGGTTCGTCCTAAAATAAACAAACTATTCAACGTAACCTCACAATATGTCATTCGATAATGCTTCCGATCACCCGTCGAGTACTCGTGAATATTTAACGATTTCTTTAAGCTACAGATCCCTTAAAGAGGTCCAAAATGGAAATCTTTCTGTAAGCTTATGAAAAGTTACAGATTGGCTTACAGATGAAAGCAGAATACTACCATAAATTGTGGAATTCAATGTTGCTCTGAAACCCCTGTATGTTCAACAAAAATTGAGCTTTTGTTATAAATGAAGAATTAAATTGTCAAGAGAAGGTGCGTCTTGATGATGAAATAAGAAATCACACGCTGGAACAACTAGAACACACCAAGGGTGTGCACAAATTCATTATACAAAATCCAGAAACAAATATCATAATTTTAAAACTGAACCACAATCCAATGATGCACATAGAAGAGAATTGGTCTTACTTGAGGTAGAGTTTTTTTTCATGTTTAATTTGAAGGTTTTTTCTTTAATTGACTTTCAACTCTTTTCTTGAACTGACTTCAAGAAGCGCCCCCTCAAATATAAGCATATACCATAAAGAAAATCCTTTTATGTAGCGTTTTCACCGACTAAACTAGGAAGAATAATAAAATCATTAAGAGATGAAAAAATTGTCTAATTAATTAACTCTAAAATTTCAGTGCGATGTAAAGGCTCATCATTACTGTCTCCATCACCTGTTTTATCCAGTTTGAAATGTTTATCGATTGAAATATAATCTGAGAGGATTCTACATTTCTAGAACACTTTATAGGTTTTCACTCCCAGTCTCTGAAACAGAAATAAGTTAATAATAAATTTTTAATATAGATGAAATGCTCCTGCGTAAATCCTTGCACTAATTTGTCAGGAGCAAATTGGTTTTGAAAAAATTGTTGACTAACAGTAAAACTAAAAAAGGAAATAGAACGATGCGGGTGAACAATGGGTCACTAGGCCTCAGTTCGGCCGGAAGGCACCGCGCGAAGAAGAAGAAGAAAAAAGGAAATAAATACATATGAAGTAGATAATTTGCCTAATTATTCTGTTGGAATAGATCGTGTTTGGACTTATTTATTGAAGACTGAAATGACATCAGGAAATTTCAAAGTTAAATAAATCAACAACTTTGTATTGACAACTTTCAATGTCAATTAGACTGCAAACTTAAAAAATGCACAATTCCAAAGAATTTACAAGTTTGTCTGAAGAAGAGTCTGATATAGACACTGTAACATTATTCTTTTAATTTATTTCCTTTTTTAGTTTTACTGTTAGGCAACAATTTTTTCAAAACCAATTTGCTCCTGACAAATAACTGCAAGGATTTACGCAGGAGCATTTCATCTTGATTAAAAATTTTTGAATTAAGTATTTCTGTTTCAGAGACTAGGAGTGAGAACCTAAAAAGTTTTTTAGAAATTGAACTGTTCAGTTTGAACATTTTTTTTACCGCTACACATTCGTTTCGATTTGTCTGAATTCTTCAAAACCCCAATTCTACGAGTATCAAAGTAACATTCCCACTGATTATTACTCCAAAAAAGACTGAATCATTTCTCACGAAGTCATGGCCTTTTGAGGTTGTTTACTCCTCAAGATGCAAAGCAGAGTACGGCCCCTCTTTGTCTAGAACTGATCTTCTGTAGTTCGAACTTTTTTCTCACATAAGTACCGTCTCGAGAGTAAATCGGTAATTAACCTGTCATTACCAGTTTGGTTGATCCAAGACTCCTGAGAATTGTTCCTAATTGTGTATTACACCTGTTTTGGATCGCTGCTTTGTGTTTCATATTGAGGAAATTAGCCATAAATGATTAATTAAAGTTGCGTGATTTTCAAAATAGAATACGAAAGGTTCTGAATCTGTTGGTGTATATTAAGATTCTTCTTTTCAATATTTCAATTGAATTTTTTATGGTTCTGTTGACACTATGGAAACAAAACTTTGCATGAGGCTTATTATGAGCATTTTGCATGTGGCCGCAAAATTTCATTTCGATTGGTTTCGTTTTGATATTGAGCAACGACAAATTTAAATGGCCATATTTTATGGAACATCTTGTATGATTTGACTGGTTAAATAACTAACCCTATAGTTTGAGACCATTTTCTGCTCAAAATTCTAAAATTACAGTTTTTTGGGTAAAACGATATAGTACTCGTTTGAGTAGAACGAGCGCTCAAAAACTTGATTTGTATAGGATGAAAATTTGACCGACAATTTTCAATATGAACGAGTGCGCAAGTGCTTCTGATTTCACGCCAGGGTTTTCTTTAAATTTCGTTCGTTTGAAAACAACCGTTCATTTCGGCATCAGCAATAATAATTCCTGGGAAGCGAAAAAAACTGGCAAGTAAAAATCCTCGTCTTCGAATCGAATTTTTGTTACCACCAGCACTGATATTGCTTCTTGTTCCAACATTGCTTAGCAACGTGTTTTTTCGATTATTTCGAAAAAATCAGACGCCCTTAGGATATTACTCACGATATAGTTTTTTTTGTATTAAGTGCATCAAATGAGTGTTTTTTTCATGGCACATGAGAGTGTCAATTCACTCAAATGTGCCATAAAACACGAATTTTAGACGCACGAGATAAAAACAACATTTTTGTACACCTGTGATTGTGAATTTACTTCGTCTGAAATATAATTATTAAAGATAATTCTTCAAATACAATATTTCTATGCATCCTTATCCATTGATCTTTCTGTGTCGTTACTATAGAAACTTACTCATTTTAACGGTGAAAAAAAATAAACTCTTTTTTTAACGGTGAAAAAATAGTTATTTATTATACAAGGGACAAAAGTATTAGATGTTAGGTCGAGGATATGTTGTCTCCCGACGCGAAGCGGAAAAAACGACTCTTTAATAGTGAAACAAATATAATTTTTTACGAAATTACTTTTTTTCCCCAGGAAAAAGGTGAGTACTTTTTTCCCGTATACATAGACACTCACTTTTTTGACAGGGAAAGAAGTAATTTCGTAAAAAGTTATATTTTGTGACCTATCAAGAGATATAAAATGTCAAATTTTTTTCCCGTCACTGGAAAATAGTTATTTATTATACAAGGGAAAAAGTATTAGTATATATTTTCCCGTGTTTAATATACTATTTTTTTCTGTGACAGGAAAAACGACCAAATAATGGTGAAAGAAATATAACTTTTTACGAAATTATTTTTCCCCGGGAAAAAGGGGTCCGTGAAGTTAGCGAAAAGTTGGAAGCACTAATTATGAAACTATGACCAATATTTAGTGCTTAATTAGTGCCTATTAGTGCTTCATCAAACTCTCATTGCACCATTATAGTTTTTGAGAAATTGACAATTGAAGTTTCTGGTGCTAACTTCACGCTCAGCACCAACATGTTCAAATTACTTTGAAATTAATATGCCAATATTTAGTGCTTAATTAGTGCCTATTAGTGCTTCATCAAGTTCTTATGTCACCACTGTAGTTTTTGAGAAATTGACAATTGAAGTTCTTGGTGCCAACTTCACGCTCAGCACCAACATGTTCAAATTACTATGAAATTAATATGCCAATATTTAGTGCTTCATTAGTGCCTATTAGTGCTTCTGAAACGGCTGCGATATCATTTTTAGTTTTGAAGTAATTGAGTGTTGTTTTTAGCCAAGCGTGAAGTTAGCGAAAAAGTTGGAAGCACTCATTCTGAAACTATGTCAAATATTTAGTGCCTGGTTAGTGTGAATTAGTGCTTCATAAAGCTCTCATTCCACCATTGTAGTTTTTGAGATAAACGCAAATATATGTTTTTATACTGCGTCGCCATCTATGGGAAATTGGGCGAGTCGTTCCGTCTCGTAGATTCGGCTCATCACGTCGTAATATTATCATTGCCTAAAGGGGCTCACGGACGCACGAGTTGTGTTGCCAAGCCAATTTCAATATCGAAGAAAGAAATTAATTTGTGGGGGCAAAACCATTCTCTGCAGTATATTCATGTATTGATTATATGAAGTGATGAAATCATTTACGAATACTTTTTGAGTCTTTGTGATGAATAGAAGAATAGAGTGAATAAAAGAATAAAGTGAAATTAATTGCTCGTGCCATAACAACAAGGGTAGGTAGTAGGTATTGCTTTTTTTCAATTAAAGTATAAGAATTCCAACAGAAAAATTTAAAGTGCGATAAAAAAATGTTTCTAAATTGGAGGTACAAACGAAGAGGAAAGATTCTTTTCGAGATACGGGTTGTTAAAGTTTGAATATTTTTCAGGTTCTTTTTCATAGTATCTACAAGATATTCAACTGAAATTTGGCGTAGATATTACAATTGGGAGTTTACACCAAATGATATGTCAATTTCGATGGCAAATCCACAGGGTGATACTTTTTCTGGTGCACTGTCCCCTGTTTTCCTCCAGAGCTATTTCTTGTTAGGCCACAGTTAGTTTGAAAAAAAATGTAAAAAGAAGCTTTGTTGTTATACTGAACTTTATGGTCTCCTGTAGTTTTTTCGTATCTGCTACCGATTTCGAGAAAAAAATTCTGAACCTTCTCTCAAAATCCTCAGAAAATCCCAATTTTCATAAAAAATCCACCGAGTAACTTATGGTGAACAAATTCATTTTCAGTTTTTATGCCAAATTTTAGCTATCTCGAAAACAAAACGTTTACGGTCACATGTTTATGGTACTTTTTTTTCTTAAAATTACTTGAGAAATCTGCCCTTTTCGTTTGTACCTCCAATTTAGGAACACCCTGATAATGGAGATTTAGTAGGTAGTTAAATTTATATTAATGCAGGGTTAGGCATTTTTGAAACATAGATAAATTGAAAATAGTAATCATCGAAATGAATACAATCTTCAATTTATAGGCTCACAGAACCTTGTTCTGGCGGACTGGGATGATTATTCAAGATGTTGTCAATGAGGGAAGAGACAGACCTGTTTCGGCCTCATTAGGCCTCGTCAGTGTCTCGTATCCCTCAGAGACAACATTCTATTGAAAAACTTCTTCATTTAAGACTACTTGTAAGAAGCTATCGAGTAGCAACTAACAGATGTTAACTGTAACATTACTTATATTGCGACTCATTTATTGAAAAGTGATCCCACTTCGATTGATCAGTATTCTTGCGATAATTTTTCTGTTGGAATTCTTATACTTTAATTGAAAAAAAGCAATACCTACTACCTACTCTTGTTGTTATGGCACGAGCAATTCATTTCAGTTTAATCTTTTATTCATCACAAAGACTCAAAAAGTATTCGTAAATGATTTCATCACTTCATATAATCGATACATGAATATACTGCAGAGAATGGTTTTGCCCCCACAAATTAATTTCTTTCTTCGATATTGAAATTGGCTTGGCAACACAACTCGTGCGTCCGTGAGCCCCTTTAGGCAATGATAATATTACGACGTGATGAGCCGAATCTACGAGACGGAACGACTCGCCCAATTTCCCATAGATGGCGACGCAGTATAAAAACATATATTTGCGTTTATCTCAAAAACTACAATGGTGGAATGAGAGCTTTATGAAGCACTAATTCACACTAACCAGGCACTAAATATTTGACATAGTTTCAGAATGAGTGCTTCCAACTTTTTCGCTAACTTCACGCTTGGCTAAAAACAACACTCAATTACTTCAAAACTAAAAATGATATCGCAGCCGTTTCAGAAGCACTAATAGGCACTAATGAAGCACTAAATATTGGCATATTAATTTCATAGTAATTTGAACATGTTGGTGCTGAGCGTGAAGTTGGCACCAAGAACTCCAATTGTCAATTTCTCAAAAACTACAGTGGTGACATAAGAACTTGATGAAGCACTAATAGGCACTAATTAAGCACTAAATATTGGCATATTAATTTCAAAGTAATTTGAACATGTTGGTGCTGAGCGTGAAGTTAGCACCAGAAACTTCAATTGTCAATTTCTCAAAAACTATAATGGTGCAATGAGAGTTTGATGAAGCACTAATAGGCACTAATTAAGCACTAAATATTGGTCATAGTTTCAGAATTAGTGCTTCCAACTTTTCGCTGACTTCACGGACCCGGGAAAAAGTGAGTACTTTTTTCCCGGGGAAAAATGGGGGATATATAGACACTCACTTTTTTGATGGGGAAAAAGTAATTTCGTGAAAAGTTATATTTTGTGACCTGTCAAGGGATATAAAATGTCCACTTTTTTGTTCGTCTCAGAAAAAATACTGTTTTTAACGGTGACAAAAAGTAATCATTTACGCATCCATAGTGATGAAGAAAGGTCAAGTTTTTGTGACAGTTGTACAAAAATAACTTTTAAACCGTACTCGAGTTGGAAAAGAATTCAATCAAAACTTTTTCCGAGGACTTCTTCATTGATTACTTTTAGTTTTTATTACCAATGAAAGCGATTCGATTAATGTCTCTGAATAATACTCATTATGTGTTTCATTAAATTGTATACTTTTTAGTATAGCTTCACTTATCATTACAATCTGAAGCCTGCATAATACTAACCTAGAGTAAAATAATTACACATCGTGCATATACTTATAATGTAAGCTTAATCTCTTAATCATGTTGCTATCAAGCTAGAATCTTCACATCTCATTTATTCTCTTTTCTGTTTCAGGTAATTCGAAATTGAAGAACGAACATCTCTGCAGTGTACTAGGTAATTTTTCATTCCTATCGGCGTATCCTCGTATGAAAAATGTCACTCGAAGTTTTTTAATGTCCGCCAATTATATTCGCATTATTGAATACGGAGGAGAAATATCTAGAAAGAAGGTAGAGATGTGATTCTTTCCAATTCATTTCTTCCAGGAATTCAAGGAAAGCGATAAAGTCCCATGTTTACAGATGACTCGGGGCTCTGATCTATTTGTAATTCGTAATCGAAATCTGTTATCTGTAGGAGAAAAAGTTTCGGAGATATTCGCAAACACGATTTTTTTGTTTCAATTTCAAAACCGTGTTTTTGAAATACGGTGCATTTTGGAGGGTGAGTTAAAAGAATCTCTTTTGTTCATACTTTCGGACGAGCTATAATATGAGAATATCCTGAAGCTGGTCGGTATTCACAAATACCCTGTAGATGTTACTAGGGGAATTATCCAAAGATATTTACTTTGTAAAGAGACAAGTTGGATGTTATAACGAAACTATGACAGAGGTTGGAATTGTATGCCTGTAGACGGTGGCGTGATTTTTGACAATATTTTAGAGAAAATTTATAAAAATTAGATTTCTGAAAAACATATAGAAGTTGGGTAACAAATTTGAAAATTTATTTATTCAGCTCACTGATCTGTTACATACCAATATTCATAGTTGAGAATCTTCCTTATCAGTTTTGGAAACAGCTGCAAAAAACTTTCAGTTTTCATAAAATGAAAGAGCCTTTTTGCTTTATCTGCTGATGGTGAATCTTATAAGGCTGAACACCTACATTGTCAATTGCACCGACAACCACCGTCAGAAAAAAGATACAAAAAAGTTCACTCATATAAAGAGTGTTTCAAATCGCGCGACTTTTTCGAAAATAAATAAAACAACAATGAGATTAAAAATGTGATTTTTTCCAATTCATTTCTTTTAGGAATTCAAGGAAAGCGATAAAGTCCCATGTTCGACAGATCACTCGGGGGCTCTGATCTATTTGTAATTTGTAATCTGGTAAACAAAAATTTCACAGTCCAAACAATGTCTCGATTGAATTCTTGAGATAAATCTTGCTTGATATCGCATACCCAGGAACTCAGGTCGATCTCAGTTGAGTGAAATTAGTCTATATTCATCGAAAAACAAATTTGAATGTTGCTGAAAGTTATTTTGAATCTTTTTTCGAGCTTGTTGCAAGCGAAACAGCGTCCTACTGTTTCGCCCGCATGTATCGGGTGTCCCGAATTCGTTGTCTAGTGAGGGGATCTCAAAAACCCTTGGACCTAGAAGGAAATGAATGGCACATTTTCGGGCTCGATTTTTGAGAGATTTAATTTGGTGAAAACCGTAACCTTGTAAGTTCAACCTTTTTCGAGATATTAGCGAAAATTGGAAAATGGCGTGAAATGAAAAGTTCTCATAACTTCTTCATTACTGGCGCTATGAACATGAAACGAAAACATTATACAGGCACTTTTTTTCGTAGAATTCTTTGATGTAATCAAATTTTTTTTATTGCGTTTATTTTCGAAGTTATAATACAAACTTGTGTTTTTTTAAATGTGAACCATAAGCATTTGAATAGCAGATTGAACCGTCTTTTTTTTCCCTTTTCAAAAATATATAACTTAATTTATAAATTTCTTATTAAACTGTAAAAAACATCAAAAGTTTTATTTTCACACGAAAAATCAAATGGTTGTCTAAATATGATAATCTATGAACATCAAATGATTAATAGATAAGAACAGATAACAAATTTTTCATAAATATTGTGCGAAGAGAAGTCCATTTTGGTCAATGCAAAGCTCCCACCTCACAATGTCAGAAAGAAGGTGTGAGCTTTGCATTGACCAAAATGGACTTCTCTTCGCACAATATTTA
This sequence comes from Propylea japonica, assembly GCA_013421045.1. Classification (NCBI taxonomy): domain Eukaryota; kingdom Metazoa; phylum Arthropoda; class Insecta; order Coleoptera; family Coccinellidae; genus Propylea; species Propylea japonica. The sequence continues at coordinate 55,532,890 of CM024243.1, forward strand.
TGAAAAATTTGTTATCTGTTCTTATCTATTAATCATTTGATGTTCATAGATTATCATATTTAGACAACCATTTGATTTTTCGTGTGAAAATAAAACTTTTGATGTTTTTTACAGTTTAATAAGAAATTTATAAATTAAGTTATATATTTTTGAAAAGGGAAAAAAAGACGGTTCAATCTGCTATTCAAATGCTTATGGTTCACATTTAAAAAAACACAAGTTTGTATTATAACTTCGAAAATAAACGCAATAAAAAAAATTTGATTACATCAAAGAATTCTACGAAAAAAGTGCCTGTATAATGTTTTCGTTTCATGTTCATAGCGCCAGTAATGAAGAAGTTATGAGAACTTTTCATTTCACGCCATTTTCCAATTTTCGCTAATATCTCGAAAAAGGTTGAACTTACAAGGTTACGGTTTTCACCAAATTAAATCTCTCAAAAATCGAGCCCGAAAATGTGCCATTCATTTCCTTCTAGGTCCAAGGGTTTTTGAGATCCCCTCACTAGACAACGAATTCGGGACACCCGATACAAGTTTATTTTCGAATTTTATTTCGGAAATGGTCTCAAACGACTGGGTTGGTTTTACTTTTGAAGAATTCGAGGTCAAAAATGAATGTATGAAGTATGAACATCCAAATACCGTGTTGAAGTTTGTTAACAGGCCAAATCGCTTCAGTAGTTTCGGAGTTATCAACGTTATCGGTATGTGAAACTCCCTTATTGTATTTGGTATATTGTTTTCGTTGATTCATCTTCTTAATTAATGATCCAAATCAAGGATCGAAACGTCGACGATTTAAAAAGGATTTTCTGGGCCCTTGTCGTCAATAATTCATGTTCGAAGAATTAAATTAAAGGAAAATATTCGCACCCGGAGATTTTCAATTTCAAAGGTAATTTAAGCTTTTGTGAATTATATTTCTCACCCCCTACGCCCCGCACCCCTCTACTTTATTTTTTCAAATGGAAATACAGTACAGTCTCTATAATCCGGCCGTGCGCCACTCCGGCACGTCCAGTAATCCGGCACTCGGCGTCGGAGGAGGGGTCAGCTGTTTTCATGTTTCTGCATGTCAACAAACCGTTTTTTTTACATTGACCTTAACTGTGTTTTGCTTATATGTAATATTTTTATCGATTTATACATAATATTATGTAATAATTTTTATAGTGTACTTGTTTTGTAGTAATTATACGATGTTTTTATGGTCTATTTAGCTTTTTTTACCATATCTCCACTAATCCGGCAATCCGGCACTACCGATCTCAATATAGGGCCGGATTAGCGAGATCCTACTGTATATGGACTGTGATACATCGCAAGAAAGATAATTTGATTACCTATTCAGCGATGTGGCTAAAAGTAGACTCGGTTGTACCTTTTTTCATTGAAAAATAAGAAAATAATTTACAATTTGTAATTGAAGAGTACTGCAATCAGACCCTTATTCTTTCACTAATTATTATTTAGGGAAATCCACGAGTCCATGGATTTGCGAATTCGAGAGCAGGTTTCCCTATGATTGTTTGAATTTGAAATCTCTGTATGAAGATTGATACACTGAATGAACCATAGAATTTAATCTTTTTAATTGTCAAGTTTTTACATATTTCATTATTTGAATAATTTCCAGAATATTATTCCGATGGTGCTGAGATTTTGCGTTCATATATTGAATACTAGCGACCCGCCCCGGCTTCGCACGGTAATATCTTCGAAAATATTCACTTAAATCATACGTCTGAATAGTCTGAATTTTGGTACCTTCCTACCCTATAAGTTAAGTAGTGTGATGGAATGTCGCTAAGTTTCGATCCAAGTAAAACTGTTGAATAAAGACAGTTGCATCAAAATTTTATCATAAATTCCCTAAATTATGGCGCCTACCGACCCTCTAAGTTAGAAAAGTGATCAAATACTAACTTGAAGTCTTAGTAACACTCAGTTAAAAAAAAACATCAAAATCATTTCAGTAGCTATGGCGTCAATGAGGTATTTTTCCGCCGTAAAAAGTAGCCTGTGTCCGTGCCTAGGATCCTATCTTTATATTAACCAAGTCTTATAAAAATCCGTTCAGACGTTAAGGCGTGAATGAGGTAAACTTTTAAAACAAACGATTAAAAATCACTAACTTAATTAGTTTTCTGCTTACTGCCTACGCCTTAAGTACGATAGCATGAATATTAATAGTCCATATCCTTTTCTAGGTTACTATCTATCACCTAACTAAATTTCATCAAAATCCGTTCAGCCGTTTAGGCATGATAGAGCAAAACTCCCAGGAAAAACCATAAAAAATCACTAACTCAATTCAGTTTTCTGCCTACTTCCTAACCCCTAAGTACGATGACGTGATCATTTTGATCTTATATCCGTTTTTAGGTAACCGTCTATTACCTTACTAAATTTCATCAAAATCTGTTCAGCCTATTAGACGTGAAAGAGCAAAAGTCCCAACAAAAACGACTAAAAATCACTAACTCAAATTAGTTATGTGCCTACTGCCTACCCCCTAAGAACGATGGCGTGATTATTTATAGCCTATGACCATTTCTAGGTTATCATCTATCACCATACCAAATTTCATCAAAATCCGTTCAGCCGTTTAGGCGTCAAAGAGTAACAGACAGACAGACAGAGTTACTTTCGCATTTATAATATTAGTATGGATTAATCTCAAGTTCTAGAAAAATTTTTTAGGCAATTGCCTCATTCCTCTACCCATGAACGAACGCTCAAAACCACCTGTTTCGGTCTTTCTTAAATTTTAATAAATGTCATTCATCGCATTTCTTAAATGTCAAAATACCCAGACGAATTTAATGCGCCTTCTATATTTTATCGTATTTATTTAACAAAATACGTTCCATTCAAATATCTCATACTACTACAATCTTTTTCAACTAAAAGCTCACCGCTGAATTATTCATATTTTATCGAACGAAAATACTCGCCTTTATGCACAGCAGTAATTGCTTTCTAAATCGGTCTTTCTTAATTGATGCCATTTCTTTTTTTCCGTCTTCTTCGCCTAAATACATTCCGATTAGTTCCTCCTAGTGACCCATAAGCACATTTTCCGACCGTTCACGGCTTGCTGACTGCAACGCCGTGGTTGTTTTTGGAAACTGACAACTGACCAAATAAATTGGCGAAGCATGCATTATTCAAATTCGAAGAAAGTGAATTTTATTCTTAATTAGTTTGTTAGTTATCATCTAAATCATTTTAAATTACCATGGTTCGAATGTGCAAATGTTTTTATTTATGTCGCTTAGTATACAGGGTGACAATTTGAAAACTTGTCAGGCCAATTATGTCACGACAAAGATGTTTTCAGAGGAAATTCCGGAACAGGTCAATTTTTATTCGGAGGGGGACATATTCTGAACAAGATTGTAAGCCGAAATTCCCACAACCCTAAAGGTTGACGCTCACTTGGGCGAGACGAGACGAAACGAAGCGAAGAGTTGTTTTCCGCAGGCACGATTTGCACTGAATCAAATGGGTAGACGCTCACTTGGGAGGCGCGAAGCGAAGATCAAAATCGTTAGGCGTGTGGCAGATCAGACGCGCACTTGGACGAAGCGAAGCGGTCGGAAGGAACGCGTCGTTTTCCGCTGGGATCTTTTGCATTGAAATAAATGGGTAGACACGCACCTGGGAGACGCGAAGCGAAGATCAACGAGGCGGCGAGTCGTTGGTCGCCAGGAAGATCTTTGGGGCATGTGAGCGAAATTTCTCGAGGCGGCAAGTAGGTATCCGACGGCCGGGAAGTTCGGCGCGCTGTATTTCAAATTTTGTACTGGAATTTTGTTAATGGGGAAATACACAGTTATTTTTGAATTTGTGTGAAATGAGTTTGTTTTGAATGGCTCATGAGAGTGTTGGTTAGAATTTTCTCGATTGAGATCTGGAAAAACGAAATTTATATACAAAACGAACAAAATTAATGTATTTTGTACAACTGTGAATGTGAATTCAAATCGTCTGAAGGATAGGTATTTTATTATGTAAATACAACAAAATATTGAGGAACCCTTCATCCGAAGAAATTAAAATATCTGATAGAATTGGAAAACTGTGGAATAATTCCTTTTTGGGATATATGATATGCAAACATTGAACTTTCGATTACTACTTGCTTTGTTTTTTTTTAATCGGTTAAAGAGAAAATAAGCATTTCGTATCAATTATTTAAGTATATTTAATTGTATTCCTGGATGAAGAACTACGAGGATTTCATTGGAAAATTCCCAATTAAAACATGATCTTGACCAAAACACGATTCTTACAAATGTTTCATGGCTGACCAAGGCCGTAGCGAGGGGGGGAGGGTCCGGACCCCATTGGACCCTAAATTTTTCTGAAGTACAGGACTAGAAAAATTGTCATTCGGTGGACCCCCGAAAATTTTTTCTAGCTACGGCCTTGTGGCTGACCATACCCAAAAATAACCAGGGACAGCGCCATATTTTACCGCCCCGGCAAAAGTATATTCAGAATAAATTGAATATAAATTAGTCTGATTTGAAGCTTATACAGGTAAGCGGTATGCAGCAAGGTAATAAAAATGCAACTTCCCAGAACTCATTACTGGAAATTTTTCGATATTGTCGTAGGAAAAGTATTTTTTTCTGAAATCACCAGAATGAAGGAATTAGATTAATACTTAATTTTTTCAATCGGTTAAAGAGAAAATAAAAATTTCGTATCAATGATTTTATATATAGTTTTGAAAAAATAACTCTCGGTTTTTGTCACCCTCCGCTTCTCGTTGGAAGACAACATAACCTCGATCTAAAATCTAGTACTTTTTTCCCTTGTATAATACATAATTTTTTTCTGTGACTAGAAAAATGACGATGGAAAGAAATATAACTTTTCACGAAATTAATAATAATAATAGAGAGTTTATTCAGTAACATTTAGTACATAAAAAACTCTATCCGGCAGAAAAGTGAGTACTTTTTTCCCGAATACATATATACACTCACTTTTTTCCCGGGGAAAAAAGTAATTTCGAGAAGAAAAGTTATATTTTGTAACTTGCCAACAGAGATAAAATTTCGAATTTTTTCCACGTCACATATTTTTTTTCATTCCTATATGAAGGTGGGACGACGAAGCTATTAAAACAAGATTATGACCAAAAACACGATTCGAACAATAGCTCTACCCTTGTTCATTCGGGTAGTCAGCATGCAGCATGGGTAATAAAAATTTATTGCGGCCCAAAAATAGGGGGAATTTCTTCCGATGGCTGATCGTCGCTTCGCTTCGTCCAAGTGCGCGGTCCCAGGCGAACTAACGCGTCGCTTAGTTTCGTCTCGTCTCGTCCAAGTGAGCGTCAACCTTAAGTGTAGGGGCTATCACCCCTAAACTCTTTATAGGGAATTAAGTGGGAGCTAAACCCCAATTGGAAGACAATATGCCCCCCTACATAATACTATAGTTTGCAAACTTTTTGGTGACTCTCTCAAGTATTTGCAAGGCAATAAAAACAGTGACACTTACGGAAGCATTTATCTTCATCACAAAAACTTGGCCATATGTGTACATCGATTGATCACCTGCATAACTGAGTACGAACACCCTGTAACTACCTCAAGGATTTAATGAGAATTTGCAAACTGTAGTGTTCATGTAGAGGGACATATTGTCATTCAATTGAGGCATGGCTCACCATCTATTCCCTTTTGAGAATTTAGGGGTGACAAAACAACCCCTGCAACTTGAGTTTGAGGAGATTTTGGCCTACAATTCTGCTAGAAACATGTCCTTCTCGAATAAAAATTGATCTGTTTTGGCATTTTCTCTGAAAACATCCTTGTCGAGGCATAATTGGCCTAGGAAGTTTTCAAATTGTCTTATAAATCTAAACAGAATTAGAGTAATACGGCAGACTGCATACTGACCGCAATTTGCCATTTATTTTATCTTTCCTTGAGAAATTGTAGTTAAGGGATCGCAAATTTTGACCACCCTGTACGTGAACAGGTTCCCTCTGAAAATTTTTGAGATTTATTGGTTTCTTAGGGGGTTGATTTACTTTCAGCAGTGGAATGAATATTTCATATAAACGATTTTGGAATCTTTCGGAAAGTCGACTATCCAAGTACAGGGTGTCTGTTAACAAATGCGAGGGACTTAGGGAGATGATTCCTCGAATAAGCAGGGGTAGTTCATATAAATTTTTTTCGAAATAGACCTCCCTTCCAAGATACAGCCTTTGGAAGGCGATGACGAGTTGACAGTTTTTAATTTTTTTTAGGAGTCCTAAAAACACTGAGTCATAAAACTATACATAATATGATTCATTAAGTAGATGTTACTTACACATATTTTTTTGATTCCATAATTTTATTATTAGGGGTTGAAAATAACAACCCCTTATGATTTTCCTTCAAAAATTGTTTTCTTGGGATAGATTTTCGAAAAATAAAATTCTCTTATGGTTTCCCATTCAATTTTGGAGAAAAAAGTCTCTTGCAAAATTTCCATACAGTCGATACTTTTCTCGGAAAAAATAAAAACTTACTAGCAGTTATGATCACTGTTCATTCCATTTCATCGTATGTTTTTGCTCAAAATTGGTTTTGACAGAAGAAAAAAGATTTTCTATGATTCTTTATGCAATTTTCAGTTTCAGAAGAATTCGATTTTTTTAATAAATACTTTACAGTAATAAAATAAATTACTCAGTTGTGAAAATGATAGTTTATTCGAATTTGCATTTGGCAGATATGTACTTTTTCTTTATCACCTATCATAGACATACAATATCTTAGAATATGCATTTTATGGAATATACGATGAAATGGAATGAACAGTATCAACTTTATTGAAATTTTGCAAGAGACTTGTTTTCTGCAGAATTGAATGGTAAACCATGAGAGAATTTTATTTTTCGAAAATCTATCCCACGAAAAAAATTTTTGAACGGAAATCGTAGGGGGTTGTTATTTTCAACCCCTAATAATAAAGTTATAGGATAAAAAAAAATGTTTGAGTAACTGCTACTTAATGAATCATATTATGTATAGTTTTATGACTCAGTGTTTTATAGGACTCCTAAAAAAATTGAAAACTGTCAACTCGTCATCGCCTTCCAAAGGCTGTATCTTGGAAGGGGGTCGATTTCGAAAAAAATGATAATAACTACCCCTGCTTATCTTCATCGGGGAATCATCTCCCTAAGTCCCTCGTATTTGGTTACAAACATCCTGTATACAGGGTGTCCCAAAACTCGACGTCAACCCGGAACCGGGTGAAAAGGCAAGTAATGCTGGTTGTCAGAAAAATATAAAAAAAATCTAAGTTGCATGATTTTGAAATAATGGGCATTTAAAAAAACACGCAAAATTCCACACCCTGTGACAGTATTTTCGCTCCTGTTGCCACAAATATCAACTTTTTCCAACTTTTTTTTTTGCTGTGTAACCTTGAATAATGCTTGTCTGAACTGCAATCAAAATTTGGATACCAGCTGCTCTAGGTTTCATGAAAATAGGTCTTGCTTCTCAAAACAAAAAATCAGAATATACAATTGCCTAGTTTCAACAGATTGTATTGAAAAAAAATGTACTACGCATGCTTGGCATGTTTTGTCAAAAGTTGGCGCATTTAGTGGGGATTCCAAAATGGTATAATACTTGTTAAATTGTAGCTGCCGTAGTTCAAATTTATTTTCGATTGCCTTTGAATACACTTTTTCTTAAACTGCTTCCCAGTAAAAAAAGTCCAATGGATTCAAGTCCGGTGAACGAGCCGGCCACGAGATTGGACCAAAACGTCCGATCCATCTTCCGGGAAAAAATGTTACGAGAAAAAAAAAACCAGAGAAATTTCTACGGAAACATTTTTTTTGGAAAAATTATTTTCTCTGGAATTTTTTTTCTGGTTACATTTTTTCCCGGAAGATGGATCGGACGTTCTGGTCCAATCTCGTGGCCGGCCTGTTCACCGGACTTGAATCCATTGGACTTTTTTACTAGGAATCAGTTTAAGAAAAAGTTTATTCAAAGGTTATCGAAAATAAATTTGAACTACGGCAGCTACAATTTAACAAGTATTATACCATTTTGGAATCCCTACTAAATGCGCCAACTTTTGACAAAACATGCCGAGCATGCGTAGTACATTTTTTTTTCAATACAGTCTGTGGAAACTAGGCAATTGTTTATTTTGAATTTTTGTTTTGAGAAGCAAGCTCTAGTTTCACGAAACCTAGAGCAGCTGATATCCAAATTTTGATTACAGTTTAGACAAGCATTATTCAAGATTACACAGCAAAAAAAAAGTTGGAAAAAGTTGATATTTGTGGCAACAGGAGCGAAAATACCTTCACAGGGTGTGGAATTTTGCGTGTTTTTTTAAATGCCCATTATTTCAAAATCATGCAACTTAGATTTTTTTTATATTTTTCTGACAACCAGCATTACTTGCCTTTTCACCCGGTTCCGGGTTGACGTCGAGTTTTGGGACACCCTGTATTTTGTCGTTTCCACCCTTTCAAGAGTCGCAGACTTTAAAAATGACTGTGGTCTCATAATAAACTATTATACCATCCTTCAGTCACGCAGCTAGCACATCGTGCTCCCTGAATCGTGAAGAAATTAATTCACGAATTCGGAATGAGTATTGAAAATAGGGAGAGTGAGTAACCAGCCGAGACGGCCTGCCGGTCAACCGGTGATTAGTCCTCTAGATAAAAAAGTCGGAAGACGTTCTCAACTGAGTTCTACTGAGAATAGGCGACTTTTGTTTTCTTGTGGGAATATAGGCTGTTAGTTTCGCATGGAAACTGATAATTACGCTTTTCTGAATCCTGTAACTATTTATGGTGATTTTTTTGCTTTTTACTGAAAAATATGATGAAATTATTATTGTTCGAACTCATTTGGGACTTAACAATTGTGAAAACCTAATTAATATGATAAAATCGATCAAATTATTTTGGCAATTCCAGTGATTTCCAGAAAAAATATTTCAGAAATAATGGACCCTCAGATTTTTAAGCAACTGTCTAGGGACCCTTTATACCGGATTGTCATCTCCCATTGAAGTGAATAGTGGTTATTTACCCGTAAAATCAACTCTCTTAAGTCTTATAACTTTTTTGCGTTAACTTTGAGCAGAATGCTTTTGTATGCTTTTGAATAATACTTATAACTTCCACTCAGCAAATTTCTGAATAGCTGATGTCACAGTGGCAGGTTTGTCGATAGCTTGAAAAAGGTTACACTTACGAACTAAACGACATGAAACTCAGAGTAAGAAATAAACATAGAGGTGCCCCTACGCGTGAATAGTACCGCATTGTAATCAACCAAGCATTAGAGTGAGATGGAAAGCATTTCACTGCAGCACTGGGGTGAAGTAAACAATGAGTTAGATTCTCATTTCTACAATTCCTGAATATAATACAACATGACCAAAATTTTCATAAGAAACAATGAACTTCCACCAAATCAGTAAAATAATTCAGTTTATGAAAGTCAAATTGAAATGAAAATGTAAACACAATTGCATCGCGGAACTAAACACTAACAGACGATGTTGCCAAACTGAGAGAATTGTCCGTAACAGACGCAAGCCGTTAGTATCAAATTAGGGGAGCGGTAGACCAATTATCCCAAAACGGAATAAAAATATGGTACAAGTTCACAACGCCGGAATATTGTTCGCGCAAATAAACAGATTCTACTTGGGTGCATAACGGATGCCCGAAGGCATCTCTAGGTTTACTTTTTACTCTGAGACATAACCAATTCGGTGAAATATCCTCGGCAGTCGGCGCCATTCCAAACACAGTTCCGACCTATACCCTCATTTAACGCCTCGTTCGGTCCTAAATCCGGAAGTACAGTCGGGATTCGGTATGGTAACGGAAGTGCAACGCTTTCATCATCGCATTCCGCCTTTCCTATTTCGAGAGATCGATCAGGATTCTTGTCCTGGGGCTAGGAGGTGATTTAAGGACTTGGCCGAGGGAAGCTTAACTGCGGAGTTTTGAGCACACTTGGGCGGATATGTTCATTTTAGGGGATTATATCGTGAAGTGAATGTGAAGAGCGTTAAAATTCGATCGGATAGAGTACGCGGAAAATCCGATTTTCGCTTTGAAGCGCATATGGAGTGTCAAAACAGCTGACGAGTCACTGCCGACATAGACGCCGGACTCCAAAGTCACGACGTTGTCAGTGAATCAAAAAAGTCCCTAGCTGAGGTTAGTGCAAAATGGGGTACCATACTAGTCTGCGTATGATACCAGAGCTCAGGGAAAAACCTCAGTAGAAAGAACCCTGTATCGCCGTTTTAACAAAATTGAAACCTAAATTTTTCAAATAAATACCTTCAATATTCAGATACAATATACTTAATTCTGGCTCTCGGGCCAGCAGGGTGTTTAAAACCGGGTCTGGCCTTCCAAGTGATGATTTTTCAAATCTTCTGTTCTTCTAAGACTGCTACAGCACCCTACTGAAGGGTAGTTATCTCCCATAGATTTTAACAGTGGCACTGGCGCAGCTAGGGGGGGGGGCTTTGGGGCTGCAGCCCCCCCCCAAAATATTAGATTTCTTCGTTATTGCTTTGTTCTTAATTTTTTTGAAACTTTCGTATTTGTTGTATCATCAAGAATTGTTTAGTTCAACCCCCCCCCAAAACAAAATCCTGGCTGCGCCACTGAACAGTGGTATTTTATTCTAAATATCGAACTTAATTTTGGAATTACGATAAAAAAACGTGTGACAAACTTATGTCACGTTGTCAGTCACGCAGCGGCATTGTCGACATAGACGATGCGTTATAGACATCGTGCTCCAAAGTCTACCTGAAAAATCAACTTGATTCTGGAAATAAGAATGAAAGTACTTATGTCAACAAAAACTAACGCACAAGTTCTTCATTGTGGTAGACTTACGAGTCAAACGATCCAAACCAATCCGATCTAACATTCTGGGGGCCATTTCAAACACAGTTCAGACCTATACCCTCATTTAACGCCTCATTCAGTCCTAAATCCGGAAGTACATTCGGGATTCGGAAAACGGAAGTGCATTCCACCCTTCCTATCTCTAGAGATCGATCAGGATTTACCGAGTCCAGACGCGATTTATATAAATCGCGGGTGAGTCTTTGACCTTGCAGAATATTTTAACACAAGATTCCTGAAGCCAAAAGAAACATTTTTTTCCCATACCATTTTTTCCGATTCGGCCTAAATAAGAAGATATAGCCCTTTTTAGTTTTCAGAATGAGCTATGCCGCCACTGGTAAACTAACCACTGAATTTTTGCAAGTACGAGATATAGCATTCAAACCTTTGAAATAAGCTATTGTATCAAAGAAACGAGTAGATAATAGATATACCATTCGAAATTTTCAAATAAGCTGCTGTATTAAAGAAAGAAATATGAACTCACTTTTTCAATACCAGTTGTATATTTTCTAATGCAATGATTGATTCATCCAAAATTTTGCTAGTGATGAAAACAGAATAATCTCTTCTTGATGTATACTTCATTTTTGATTATATCGGATTAACTTTTAAACCACCTATTCTAGCTATAGCATTCATTTCCTTCTCTCTTGAAATCTTCCGAAATCAAAACAACAACTCAACCACAGAACATAACTCAACTCAACCATAACACGCATGACATTTCACGTTCATAAACACCAGTTGGGGCGATTGAATTTCAAGGGGTGTCCGCATATTTATGTTCTGTGGTCCGCATGGTGAAAGTCACAGAAGTGACACTAGATTCTTTGACATCGGTGTTCTGTGGTTAGTTTGTTTTTCAAAATCATACGACTTCATGAATATTAACTTATTAAGGTCATTTTAGTGGTAATAAATACATATGATGAATAAATGAGAAATGAACGTATTCTAACGTAATGTAAATTTGGATCAACGTATGTCAAAGCTCAACGAAACAAAATTGCAATAGGTACTTCGAAAGTGGTGTGGAAATTTGCTTGAATAGATAAGGATTTACACTGAAGAAGTATAGAGGTGAGCTTATTCATTATAACCCCATTTTTAAGAAAATCCGCTAGTTCTCTTACCATTCATCATTCCAGATAACAAATTCTCGAATTATTCTTGAAATTTGTCAAAGTGACCACATAGGGAAAATCGAATTCTGTGAATTTTTGAACAGAGTTGCATTCAGCCAAAGTACCCAATACTCGGAATTTCACAGATATTTTTTATACTTGAATTTCAGATTACTCGAAAACGACGCATCATACGAAAAAAAATAAGGAATACTTTTACTTTCCAAAATGGTCAAAAATTCGTTGAATAGCATTCAAATTATTTTTAAAAGTTGGATTCTTTGAATTTCTGGTATTTTTATGAAATGTTATAGTCATATTAAAGAAACAGGAGGATGTGGATGAAATTTTGTAATGCAGGAACATTCATCGTATCAATAAAAAACTATATTCCAAAAATCATCTCATTCGATGAGATCGTTCGCGAGATATGATCGAAAATTAAATTTTTTTATGGATTTTCAACAGTCTGTATCTTACGAACCAAGCCGTATCGGAAAAAATGGTATGGGAAAAAAATGTTTCTTTTGGCTTCAGGAATCTTGTGTTAAAATATTCTGCAAGGTCAAAGACTCACCCTGTATAAAGTCGTCCTTGCGGCCAGCGGATGATTTAAGGACTTGGCTGAGGGCAGCTTAACGGCAAAGTTTTGAGCACACTTGGGCGGATATGTCGATTTTAGGGGATCAAATTTGTGAATGCGACGATAAAAGCTTTAAATAGTGATCGGATATAATAGAGAAAAATCAGATTTTCTCTTTATGGGGTGTCGACCATGTTTACAGTTTAGACTTTTCGTTTTCTGTTATGAAGGTTCATTATTAATAATGGTTTTATAGAAGTTGGCTTTGTATAGCCTTGTTTGGAACTCTCTATTGGACAATAGTCTTGCTCTGCTAAGGTTATTCTCGACAAGGTGGCGACAATGAGGATGTGCCCCACTAGGGCACTGGAAACAGATCTCACTGCCGTTTGCCTTGTGATTATTATCGACATGAGCCTATTAGCGTAGAAGGATTGTGATTTCTAACACCCCCTAGCGATCGGCTATCACACTCCCTACTCAGGGGAACATTCACTCATCCCAGATAGCAAGTATCAGGGGGATTGAGCTCCGAGGTCTTCGGTTCTTCTTCTCCTGGGTCCTGGGTTGCCCGTCCTTCGTTGTTTGGTCCTGGATTTCTCGGTTGATGTCCTGCTAGTCGGTCTTGCAATATTTCCCTCCATGGTTGTTCCTGGTGTCCATCGTGACCTACAAACTTCCTTACCGTTTACGCCTTTGATACTGTCACAGGAGTATTTCGGAAATTATTTCAGGCAGCACGAGAGAGTGGAAGTGGCTCAGTGTAAAGCCGGGTTCTCAGAGCTTCGACGTGTAGCTCGCGACACTTATTCCAACCAATCAGAGAATATAAACACAGTGTTTATATTCTCTGATTGGTTGGAATAAGTGTCGCGAGCTACACGTCGAAGCTCTGAGAACCCGGCTTTACTGAGGCTTAAGGAACTGTCTAGAGACCAATTATACCATCAGGAAATCATCAGCCATATATTTAAACACTGGTAATTCACCTAAAAATCAATTTGATTCTGGAAATTATGATGAAAGTCAACAAAAACTAACGCACAAATTATACTATGGCATAGACTTACGAACTGAACGACCTCAACCAATCCGATATAATATTCTCGGCGCCATTCCAAAGACAGTTCCGACCTATACCCTCAATTAATGCCTCATTCATCCTAAATCCGGAAGTACATTCGGAATTCGGTACGGTAACGGAAGTGCAACGCTTTCATCATCGCATTCCGCCCTTCCTATTTCTAGAAATCGATCAGGATTCCTGTCCTGCGGCTAGCAGGTGATTTAAGGACTTGGCCGAGGGCAGCTTAACTGCGAAGTTTTGAGCACACTTGGGCGGATATGTTCATTTTAGGGAATTATATCGTGAAGTCAATGTGGAGAGCGTTAAAATCCGATCGGATAGAGTGCGCGAAAAATCAGATTTTCGTTTTGAAGTGCATTTGGTGTGTCATATAAGTTCGATAAGATCGATAATGGTTAAAAACATATAGTGTTATCTGCTCAGAGTAAAAGGTAAACCTAGAGTTGCCTTCACGGATTTGCAGCCAAGTAGAATCTATTTATGCACGCGAACAATATTCCATCGTTGCGAAATCCTGCCTTATGGTCCGTGTTGGGATAATTGGTTTACCGCTCCCCTACTCTGCGTCTGGTACAGATAATTCTGTCAGTTTGGCAACATTGTTAGTGTTTAGTTTCTTGATTCGATATGTTTCCATTTTCATTTCGATTTGACGTTCATAAACTGAATTATTTCAATGATTTGGTGGCAGTTTATTGTTGCTTAAGGTTATTTCGTTAATTATAGCTAAGGCAAAATTGCGAAAATGTTGTATTATATTCAGGAATTGAATGTAGGTAATCTAACCAATTGTTTAATTCGCCCCAGTGCGGCAGTAAAATGCTTTTTAACTCACTCTAATGCTTGGTTGATTACAATGCAGTACTATTCACGCGAGGGGCATCTCTAAGTTAATTTCTTACTCTAAGGTTATCTCAATTAAAGTTATATTCGTTTTCAAATGACTTAAGGTTATACAGGCCTAGCTGTTTCACGTATAAAAACAATACAGGCTCCAGGTAGGACCTACCGTTTTTTTCAGTTTGTACTCAGAAATGAGCGTCATTTTGCTCAATACTGATAAGCCCCGATAGGGCGAAATACCCAAGTAGCATTTTAACGACGACAACCACATTATGCACCAAACTAAACGTTGTCATTGGTTTAGGAATTATTCGTTCTTGAAACGTCGCATTGAAGACCACCTTACAACGTAGTCGTGACGTTGAGTACGACTATAGTACTAGTCGTCGCGACAACGTTGAAGAACTGCATACGAAGTAGTTATTATTTTGGCATTATGGACGACGTTTTCATAACGTTTATTAGATAACTTCAGTTTTCTGCAACGTTGTCCCAATTCAGAGACAACGTTGTTGGACTCAACTATAACCAGTGGAGATTTTCTATTGAAGTAGTTGATTTGAAAACGTTTCTATGGTTTTGTTAACACTATGGCCACAAAATTTTGCATGAGGCTTGTTATGAGCATCTTGCATTGGGCCGTAACGTTTTATTTCGATTGGTTTCGTTTCTTCTGAGATATTGAGGAACAAAAATTTTGAATGGCCATATTTTATTGAGCGCTCAAGAACACACCAACTCCCGACTTCTACAACGGAAACAAAATGAAATGGTAACCAATAGTTAGAAGAAAATAGATATTGATGAGTACAAACAAAATTCGAAAACAATCAACATTCACCTCATCTTTCGAACAGAACTCTTATAGTCTAAGAGCCCGTGAACCCCAGACCTTCGTTATTTTATAAAAGCTGAAAACTTGTCTAGGCATGCTCCTAACACAGGTAAGAACCATGGACCATTATGAAGTTTGTGTTACCCTGGCTTTGGAAGGTAAACGGTATTAAAGGGGTGTAAAATACTGA
Organism: Propylea japonica; assembly: GCA_013421045.1. Taxonomy (NCBI): domain Eukaryota; kingdom Metazoa; phylum Arthropoda; class Insecta; order Coleoptera; family Coccinellidae; genus Propylea; species Propylea japonica. The sequence goes on from CM024243.1 coordinate 55,548,505, forward strand.
TCTAATTTCGTCAAATAATAAAATGTGATTTTTTGATATTACCTTCAGAATATCATTAAAAATCACGTCATTAATTGTCAGACACTTACTATAGTGGCAACCCCTTGCCAGACACCCTTAATGTTCATAAAATTATATGTAATTTTACTTACAATACGTTATAGTATAAAAGCTGATTTTTATATATAATACTTGGGTAATAATTAGGTAATGTTTCCTCATTAGCCAGACATTTTTGATAGTTCCAACCCTTTGCCAGACAAGCATGCAGGGTAGCTGCAGGTGCGAGCGCGAGACAGTATATATGAGTGGGTGCGAGTGAGACGGCATGATAATGATGCAAATAAATTTTTTGGTACAGAATTATATAACTAATCATTTAAGTGAATCTCAAAAACATCTGAAGAAAAGACATTCGAGGCTACAACTAAATTAAATTGTTCACCTGCAGCTACACTACATGCTTGTCTGGCAAAGGGTTGGAACTATCGAAAATGTCGGGCTAATGAGAAAACATTATCTAATTATTACCCAAGTATTATAAATAAAAATCAGTTTTTATACTACAACGTAAGTAGAATTACATATAATTTAATGAACATTAAGGGTGTCTGGCAAGGGGTTGCCACGATATTAAGTGTCTGGCAATTAATGACGTGATTTTTTATGATATTAAAATATCAAAAAATCACACTTTATTATTTGACGAATTTAGATCAGTATTTTACACCCCTTTAATACCGTTTACCTGCCAAAGCCAGGGTAACCCAAACTTCATAATGGTCCATCGTTCTTACCTGTGTTGGGAGCATGCGTAGACAAGTTTTCAGCTTTTATAAAATAACGAAAGTCTGGGGTTCACGAGCTATTGCTCTATTATATCATCAGACGAAGGGTTGAATGAACGAAACCTTTCGCATTATCAACATAGACGCACAAATGTCGAAATCTACACACCAATCATTCATTTCCCTAACACTACTACTAACTATTATAGTATAAAGGAACATGCCGCTTCAATTTCAATCAATGAAACATAATCAACGGCATCAATCACTTCAGATAACCCAGTGCCGTCCATATTTCCCATAATAATTAATGATATCCTATTCCACGCTACGTTTTATCTAATTAAATTGTGTATATGTGGATGCCGAAAGGCGCGGTGTTTTCCGATGTAACAGGCCGTTGTCACCTACATAAAGTGTAGGTTTTATCAAATAATAAAAGATTTACGACCGACCTATATACGGGTCTAAAACCATTACGGAAACTGTGTCAGGTAGATCAAATTAACATCGATAAAATGCTAGTTGAAACGGCATGTAACATAATATGTTCCATTGTGATCAATAGGCTAACAGAGCATTCTCAGTATTGTCTTTCTTTCAATTCAATAGAGAGTTATCGAAACGCAAATAGAAGCCCAAGTTAATAATAGTATATTATTCAATGAGCGGTAATGCAGGTCAAAACACACGCAGATGAATTTTGCACCACAAGCCGTCAGGCGAGTGGTGTAATTCATCAAGTGTGTTTTGAGCACTACCGCGAATTGAATACTATACTTTATCCACGACTTCTTCAGTAAAATTCGAATTAATCTGCATTTAAAAATATTTGAACAGTTGTCAATAGTGTTGACAACATGTCGTCCAACTGTCAAACCTCTATACTCTGTGGTCGGGAATCAAATCAGAGTCTTAGAGACTCTGATTTGATCAATCAAATCAAGTACTTCCACAACTTCAATAATTTACGTTTTCCAAAAATAAATCTGAAATGAATCGCTAGAACGTTATCTTGATGGCTGAAATAGATTTCCGGATCGATCCTACTTTTTATTCATTTTTTTTGTAAGCAATTTCAGTTTTCCTTGGTATTTTAATTAGCGGGTGTTATGGGCGGGTGTTATTTTAACACTCGCTTTTCGGTTCATAGACATGCTACGGTTGTGTTATAGCTATACTATTACACATAGAAATTAGTTTAATAATTGACATATTACTCTATAGGAGTGGATAAAATTCCTTTATTTTGACATCTGCTCATGCGCATCAAAGAAAGGTTTTAAGGTGGCCTTTAACAAAATACAGGAACAGGACCCTTACTTAACTTAAATGAAGGATGAACTGGACGCCCTTATTTAAATGAAAGATCCCTTATTTTGACAGTTCTCTGTCCTTTTGGGTTATTTTATGTCAGGTACCAGGTATGTACCCAGGTCAGGTAATACTTTTTTTATGCAATGATCAATTTGAAATTCGTTAATAATAATAATAATAATAATAAATGGCCTTTATTGATTACAAAGAAATACAAGTCATACAAAACTATAGAATCGTAAATAAGCTGTCAAGCGTGGCGGAGTCTAGCATAGCTATTCTTACTCAACCACGTTAGCAGCAAAAATAAAAAATAAAATAAGAAAACAAATCACATGGCACCCGACATAAAATGAAAAAATTTATACAAATGGATCCTCCGTATGGCATACCCAGAAATATAATAATAGTGGAGAGTCATTAGAGCATTAGATATCGTATAATGTGAATTTAAAAAAAATCAATAGCGATATTAAAAATGTCTCAAATTCACTTATGAGGACTTAGCTATATGATTGGGGGAAGTGTTGACGAAGAATTCCTGCATGAATGCTGAAATGTGGGAATAAGTGAGAAATTGACAATTTCATTCAATATAAAATTATTTTTATTTTGCTGCAGCTGGCGTCTAGTGAAGGATTTTCCAATAAGAGGAGTTATTTTGAATATCCCGCTATTTCGGTAGACGTCATGTTTGAAACTGCAATTTTTTGACGTTTGACAAGAAGAAACTACGCCATCAATAAAAATTGAAATCGTAAAACTCGTACATTTTTGGGTCGTCTTGAAGCACCTTGTCGGACCGCAATAAAAATATTGGTGGAAAAAATCGAGCTGTTTGGGACAAGTTAGTGATGTGAATAATAAAACCCGTGCAAGTCGCTCAAGAACAGCCGAGAATATATTGCTGTTGTAGCCGAAAGTGTTGAAGAAAACCCAGGTTTGTCCATTCCTCGTCGGTCTTTGGAACTAGGCATTCCACAAACGTCATTACACATTATTTTGCATAAAGTTTTGGATCTTAAGGCTTATAAAGTTCAGTTAACACAAGAACTCAAGCCGGCCGATCATCAAGAACGGCTAATTGGGTTTCCAGAACGTGTTATCTCTTGAAGAGGTGATCACAATTGGCCACCGAGATCTTGTGATTTAACACCTTGCGACTTCTTTCTTTGGGGCCACGGGAAAGAGAAGGTCTTTGCCGATAGCCCAGCGTCGGTTCAAGACCTCAAAGATGGAATTCTTTAGGCTATCGAGCCTCTTTGTGATTTGGTTATGGAAAATTTCATAAGAAGGATATGGTCCTGATGTAAGGGTGGTCGTGGTGGTCATTTGCCTGATGTTATTTTTCACTATTAACGGCATAGCTTCTTTTCAATGAAATAAACATCCGATCATTTGCATTGAAATATAGCATTTTTCTTTGAATATCAAAATAACACCTCTTATTGGAAAACCTAATATACCATTCGAAGGGTCACGTTTGTATATACCAAGTTCTTCAAGAACACTACCTACTCAGACTAGACATTTGGACAGATTTGATTAAACAGGCAAAAAACATTCGATTGAAGAAGCCAACGTTTTTCTCAGAAGTGTCGTGAATTCTTGAGATATATAACGAAACGCCTGAGTTATTATTAAAAAGCATACAAATGAAATACTCCCGTAGAACATTCTCTAATATATTGCTGAAAAATTAAAGATAAATTCGTTCGGATTATTACATTCCAAACCCACGTCTTCAAATAACCCAGAGTCGTATTTCTTTCGGAGGCGCTATACAATCTCGGCTGCAATATTGGCAGTCCCTGGGTCATTTCCCTTTTCAATCAACAAATTCCTCTTTCCTTCAGACTGGTGTTTTTAAACGAGGAGCCCGAGATCGAATAAAATCCGAAAATAGACATGTACATGTGTTCATGCCTCTTCGACATCTTTATATGGTCCCATCGATTGAAATGAATGCGATACCAGCTGATGTTTATTGCCTCCACGACGGCAAATGGATAAAATGGTATAAAAGCGTCTATATTCTATGCTGTTTCAATGAGAATGGCCGTAAAAGCTGTCTCGGGGTTAATCGCTCAGAGTTTGGAATACAGGGTGACAATTTAAAAACTTGCCAGGCGAATTATGTAGCGACAAGGATGTTTTCAGAGAAAATGCCGGAACAAGTCAATTTTTATTCCGAGGGGGACATATTTTGAGCAAAAATGTATGCTGAAGTCTCATTAACCCTAGGTGTAGGGGCTATGACCCTTAAATACTTAGTAGGGAATAGGGGGTGAAATTTACTTCAATTGAAAGATCACTTGTCCCTCGACATGAATATTATGATTTGCAAATTTTTATGGATTCCTTGAAGTAGTTATACAGGAGATGACAATTTGAAAACTACAGGGTTTTCCTTTTAAGTTGGCCTATTAGACGTTTTAGGAGAACTAGTGAATATTTCGTTCTGAAATTTTAGGTGCAGCTCTGAGGGTGAAGGAACTCTTCGCCTAAAATATTTTCAAGTCGACAGTGTTGCCACGTCTATCTCAAACGCATATCTACTTTCTTATTTCAAATGGAACTACCTATATTTTCATTCATGTATCGATTCAATACCGAATTTGCAGTATAACCCACTAAAAAAATTTCTCTGCTATGCACTGTTGCCAAGTTATTCACAAATTCCTGAAACTTTTGACATTTGCATTGCCAGTTTGGAAATGCAATATCTCGATTATTTTTTATGCGAACGAAACCAAAATCAGCAGTCTCATAGTAAAGACTCCATGCATTCATGTGGTATATTCAGTATTTTGATACATCGTAAGGTTTTTCGAAGATATTGCTGCGAAAATATGAAACTCAAAATTGAAATATTTCGCGATTTTCAAATGGCAACCCCATATTTATTTCACTGCATTCGATTCCAAATGAAAAATGAATGGCAGTCTTCTCTTACACTAATTATTTATTTTGGATAGTTTTGGAATGAGATGAAAAATACTGAAATTTTTCAGTATTTTTAGTTCATGATCTATGGTTCTGTTTACGATGAAATGGTTCTATGATTATGGCGTGAATTGTTGAAGTAGATTCTACGGTTAAAATCATAAAAAGTATTCGATGATCATGGATGTCATAAAAAAAACTAAAAAAAGTTTAGCCATATTATTCAAACTCGATTCGGGTTGTTTCACAATTCACGGGGAATGCCAAAAATTATTGAAAGGACCTGTTGGACCTTTAACAATCGTTATTCACATTAAGCACGAATGATCGGAAAGAAATTCCAAAAATTATTTAGGCTTTCTGTAATCCTGTCCCTATGTTTATTTTTAGTTTATTGGAGTGGATAAAATGGTATAAAGACGTCTATATTCTATACCGTTTCAGTGAGAATGGCCGTAAAAGCTGTCTCGGGGTTAATTGCTCAAAGTTGCCAGATGTTAAGAATATAATCCAGTGCGATTGACGCTTAATTTCAGATCCACTTAAATTTTTAATGGTGTCCAACGAAAGAAGTTTCGATAATTAAACATCCGAAGAATCTGCATTTCTGTACGGATGGAACTTGGATAACTTCAACATTCGGTAGTATTCTTTTTATTATCTTCTTGTTGTTTTGCTACAACTAAAAGAGGCGAGAGCGTGGCATTTTGAAAAGACATTTTCTTTAAAACTTGTATGATGCAGAATCCAAATATCCTATTAGTTTTCAGATTACTAATAGAGGGCGCCACATGCAGGATTCCTCCACATTTAAATCAACCCTAACTTTTTTGTTTTACACTGTATGTCATTCTGGACATTCCTCTATCTTTTTTTTACTTTATCTTTTTTCCTTAAAAAAGGTAAGTCGCTAGGACCAACGGTTTTCGGTAAAAACGCATCGAAAAGTTATGATGCACGTAAATTGGCCAGATGCGCCAAAGTAACCTACTTCCACTAACAAGAAAAAACACTTTTAGAATAAAATTTCAATAGCAACGGCAAAAGACTGATTGATTAATAATAGTTATTTAATCAACTAAGTTATTAAAGAGAGCGACTAATGGTCAAGATATTTTAATGTGCGAGCGGAGCGAACGCGTTAATAGTTCGAGACCATTAGCCGCTAGATTAATAACCGTGTTGATTACAAGATTTTTCCGACGATCTCAACATGAATAGTGTATAAAATCTTGATTGAAAAATCTTTCTCACTTTGCACAAGACATACATTTGACATTCGGAAATTTCTATGTTCCAGTAGAGTTTTGACATTTCTCGTGGTGCTTCTGAATACTTTGTGTACGGTTGCCATGAGGATTGCACATTAAAATGGCTAAAAAATTGAGCATTAAAATGGGTCATTAATGCTCAATTTCGTACACCTTAAAATAACTTTTTATTTCGACATTAAGTATTTAGAAGATGTTCGAATTTCTGGCCTGTTGCTTGAATAATAAACTTTAACACTCTGTATTTCTCAAAGGAAGCAGTTTCAGACATTCCTTTTAAGGTGGCCTTTCAGATGTATTTGGGGAACTAGTCAATATTTCGTTCTGAAATTTTAGGTGGAGCCTTGAGGACGAAGGAACTCTTTTCCTAAAATATTTTCCACTCGACAGTATTGCCACGTCTGTCCCAAACGCATATCTACTTTCTTATTTCAAATGGAACTACCTATATTTTCATTTATGTATCGATTGAATACCAAATTCGTAGTAAAACCTACCAAGAAAAAATTTCTCTGTCGTGCACTGTTGCCAAGTTAAAATATAGGCAGTTCCATGTGAAATAAGAAAGTGAATATGTCTTTGAGATGGACGTGGCAACACTGTCGACTTGAAAATATTTTAGGCGAAGAGTTCCTTCATACTCAAGTCTCCACCCAAAATTTCAAAACGAAATATTGACTAGTTCTCCAAAAACGTCTAATAGGCCAACTTAAAAGGAAAACCCTGTATATTCATGGGACGTTTTTTTCATATTTTATGGCCCTCTATCGCGTGGAACTATGCATGTTACTTGTTCCCTTGGCACCCTGTATAAGTATTAAGTACCATCATATTCGCGAACGCTTGATGAATCGAATTATGTTCCTTTCAAATACGTCCGAACGTTTGCCATTTTTCCCAAATGCATTTATCGCAATTTCCTTAAAAGCTTCAAGGTATATACCTACAAAATCGTCTTCTTCAAGGCACAAAAACAAACAAATGAAACCCGATACTGACCTCGGCCAAGCCTAATGCAGATCCATCCACCTCGGTCTTCGGCTAATCGCTCTTCCTAATCACGCGAAGCCGATATAGCCGTCCGATCGGCCAGACCTTGACCCCGTCGAAAATAGACCGGTGACACCGTTGGCTAAATTTGTACAGTCGGTAAGTGAGAAATCGTCGTTCGTTGTTTTACCGGTAAGCGGACACGGCGATCGCTTGGATCCTTTTTGAATTCGGCCAGTGACGACCGTTGGACAGCTGTCAATCGAGATTCGAGGTGGCGTCGGAACTAAACTCAGATCGATGAAGAACATAGATGGGCCCTGTCAGATGTAAACAGAGGCGAAATTGGGGAAAACATCTCTATGTTTATATTTCCCCCTGCTGTTTAAAAACATTAATTTAGTTTAATCTAAAAAGGGATTACAGTTCACTGCGACCTCCAGGTCTATTGTGTCCCCTAACAGAGCTGTTCTGGCCACACCCTTCACAGTTCGCCTTCCAGTTCCAGAGATCTAATGAAATCTGTGATGGCTTCAACGAGGCTGGTCCCTCACTCTCACAAGTTTCTCGCTCGAGGCATTCGCTCCTTAGGCTCGCAATGCTTTGGCATTACTTGACTAGGCGAATGGAAATTTTTTCCTCCTCCCCATAGAACCTACACTTGTCAGTGTCCGACATTCCCATCCCCAACAGGAGCTTTCTGAGGCGACAGTGTCCTGTAAGAAAGCCAGTGAGGGGGTGTAATTGTTTCTTACCAAGATCCAGATATTTTTTGGATCTTGCTGTTTCAAGGTTCCGAAGGAACTTAGTAGAATGATCCATCCCTGGGAGATTCCGCCAGAGTTTTTCCTTCTCGGCTTTCTCCTTTTTTAGAAACTACTTCTCATAGGTACATTCACCTTATACCACAAAAGGGTTCTGGGCCAATGAGTGACATTTGCGAGACCTCTTTGGCAAGTGTATTGGTCTCTTCGTTTCCTTTGATTCTCGAATGGCTGGGAACCCAGATTAAAAAGACCTTATTTTTCTTGCCTACCGCATTGAGTTTGTTCCGGCACTTCCAGATCATCTTATGGCTATATCGCAGTTCTGATGGTTTATTTCTAGATTTATATCTTGATATCTTCCAATAGCTAAGATTTCCGATTGAAAGACGCTCATACAGGAGCCTATCGACAGTGCACACTTGGAACTTGGCTTGGCCCAAGCTCCTGAGGTTTTGGAACCATCTGTATACTGGTTCTCTTTTATTTAGCAGTGTCCTGAAGTTTTTCTCAGTACTTACTTTCTCAATCATTCCATCACTAGGGAGGTTCGTAGATGAGATGTAGTTCAGAGAGGCCCAGACTCTCTGATTCTTTAGTCTATTTTATGAACATTAACAACCTTGATTATTCTTATGATTTTCAAGATATTTGCAATAGTTTTCGTGATTATACATTCTAATGTGTTTGGAAGTGATATCGAAGCTCATTCAAATCAGAAAAATGACGAAATATTTGCAAGACATTCCTTTTGATCTCAACCACACCATCTTCACCAGTTTTTAATGTCAAGAAAACTTGGCGTATGTCATATGTTATTTTAAACTGGATGAAACGAAATCTGTTTTTGAGCTCTCGTTCTACTTAAACGAGTGCTATATTGTTTTGTCCAAATGTCTGTAATTTTCGAATTTTGTACCGACAATAGTCTCAAACGATAGGGGTGCGACTCTCTGATGACGAATTCATGGTCAAGTTCAATTCTGTCCGTGGGGCCGTCCGTCCTAGAGACTCGTAATTTTCAGAGTGGGTTCAGTTTCCAAATGTCTCGGTTAAGTCGTTAACCAGCCAAATCGTACAGGGTGCTCCATAAAATTTGGCCATTGTAAATTTTTGTTCCTCAATATCTCAGACAAAACGAAACCAATCGGAATGAAATTTTACGGCAAGATACAAATTGCTTATAATAAGCCTCATGCAAAATTTTATGGCCATAGTGTTAACAGAACTATAGAAAATTCGGAAAAGTGAAAACAGAATCTTCCTACTTTCATAACAAGATATCCGATTCGAGTGAAATTTATTTTGTGAATGGAGATTGATCTACTAAATCAGGCATGGGCAACCTTTTTTTGTAAGGTGCTAAGTAAAAAACTCTGTGACTCATCAGTCAGGAGTTCTTAACTGATAAGACACCTGAGATTGTGTTTTTTTCGCAAAAGCATCAATATTATGTTGGATTTAGCGCAAGCTAGTCTACTGTAATTTTTAACCACTGCGCGAATGAATATTGCTAACTGTGCTGTTAGTGCTTTAATCCGATGCTATGGAAAAAGCAAGAGATGTTTCCACCACTTTTTTAAAAGCGACTTTTATAATTACAGCTATTGCATCTATTTGTCTTTTGACTGATATACTTATTTCTTCAAACGTTTCTTTCATCTGGATACAAAGGTCCGCGAGTTCTTCAAGCACTCTTCCATAAATTCATCTTCTGAAAATGGCTTCGAGTATGCTGCTTTTTTCTTACTAACGATATAACTTACCCGAACGATATCTTCAGATTCTTCATAACTTTTCACGAAGATATTCTGCTGTTCAACCAAATTCTTTTTCGACTTCTCTATTCTCTCTCTTCTTCTGAATGTTTGCAAATGTTTGGTAGTATGTCTTCTTGAATTATATTCTTTCGCAATTGCTACGGTCTCATTACATATTCAAAGAGCTAATTTGGAGGTTTTTCGTGTGTGAAAAAATTTATTGGCGGGCCAAGAAAATTCTATTCAATGGACAGAATTGAATTTGACCATGAATTCGTCATCAGGAAGTCGAACTCTATCGTTTGAGACCATTTTCGGCTCAAAAGTCTAAAATTACAGACATTTGGGCAAATGTCGTTCAAATAAAACGAGTGCTCATAAATAGATTTGGTTTCACACAGTATAAAATGACGTGCGGCAAGTTTTCTTGAAATTCAATCAAATCGGACTCAAAATAACATTCTTTCGAAGTAACTAAATTGATCGATATATTGAGTGGATCGATTTTTTTGCCGGTGAGTGTATGTTCTTTATTGATCTGAGACTTGGATCCATACAAAATTCGGTCAACAACGGTTCGACAGCTGTCAATTGAGGTGGCCGGCATCGGTACCAAATGTCAAGTTGAAGGAAGTCAACGTTGCGTGAAAACGTAAACACGAAGACGGTTCGAAAAAAGTCGGGCAATGCGATCTGCACGATCGGTCACTTTTACTCGCTGGATCGGGAGATTGGTCTTAAACGGGTTCTCGATCGAATCGAAAAAATTGATTCGATTATGCTCGGTGTAGATACCGACGAAGTTAGCGTGGTCAGTTCCTCCTCTTTTGCTTCGCTTTGACCTAATTTTATCTCGAGTTTTTCGAGTAAGAAGAGCGAAATATGATTCGTTTAATTTCTCGTTTTTTGTGCGTAATGAATATAGTAATCTTGATTGATTAATTGATTAGATTGTGGTCGATTGACACCGTGACCACCTTTCTAAGCTGCGATTTGTGAGGTCTTATGTGCGTTTTGCCAGGAATGTAACCTCTCTGACGCCATCTTAGTCCTAAATATCAAGTTCAAAAACTCGCCGGTACTTTATGGGGTGCGTGGGACGCAATAACACTTCCTACGGCAGCTATAGCCTTAGTTGGTAAACATCGAATTTCGGTGACCAGCAGATATCGACCAGACTTTGGTGTCATTGTATTCATTGAGTTTTCCTGAACAACTTTAGTGAAACCAACAGGGGGCGGTCTATCTTAGTTTAGAAAATATGGACCTCCAAAGTTTCAAAAATTTTCCATCCCCACATCGCTTTTTTCACTACAAAATTATGAATTCCAATTTAATCTATAATCACCTTCGAACTTTCGAACAACTATTCGATTAGATTCATTTCAAGTATATTCAGAAATTCATGTAGAAACATCGAAATTCTAGAGGTATAACATATCCTCAAATTCTAAGGAAATCCCGCCGTTCTTCATGGTAAGTTTGGCACCACTGCTTCATCCTTCGGCGAGTGACATATCAAATGATGTCGGGAATAACGGGAAGGCATCGTATCATATTCCCCCGAATGAATCTGCGGCAGTGCCAAATTCACCATTAAAAACGGCGCGCTTTCCTTAAAATATGTGGATATGGAGTGCCTCCAAAATTTCGATGTTTCTGCATTAATTATTGAATATACCTGAAATGAAACTAATCCAATGGTTTTTTGAATGTTCGAAGGTGATTTATGGACTAAATTGGAGCAGTGAATTTGTGTTTTTAAAGTGAAAAAAGAGACGTGACGATGGAACGTTTTTGGAACTTTGGGGGTCCATAAGACAGTCCGCCAACTGTTTGTTTCACTAATGTTGTTCAGGAAGATCAGATGGCAATCTGATCCCTCTAGTCTAGTTCCTGAATTTGATTTTTCAAGGAAAATATGGTCTTGATCTTATAAGAACATGTCATGGGCGTTGTAATCACAATGGAATTCAGTTGAGAGTCCTAATGGTGAATGCGGATAAGCAGAAGCGCAATAAAACATTTTTGTCTGAAGAAGGTGTCAGCTATAGACACCAAAACGTTACATTGTCCTTTTCATCTATTTCCTTTTTCAGTTTTACTGTTAGGCAACAATTTTTTCAAGACCAATTTGCTCCTGACAAATAAGTGCAAAGATTCTCGCAACAGTACTTCATCTTAATTAAATTTTTTTTAATTATTTATGTTTTAGAGACAGGGAGTGAAAACCAATAAAGTTTTTCAGAAATGCAGAATCCTCCCAGAATATATTTCAATCGATAGCAGAAGAACATCTCATAAATAATGGTTCCATATTTGAATTTCAGGGTAGCTCGAGTCTGAACATTGAAATAGTTATTTAATCAACTAGGTTATTAAAGACAGCGTTTAATGGTCAAGATATTTTAATGCGTGAGCGAAGCGAACGCGTTAATATACTGATGGACAAAATTAGCGCACCACCTTATATTTCGTTAAATTTTAACAATTGATATCTTCCCAATCTTCAGTCGGATTTTAACGTTTTTTTCTTTCAATTGTAGCTCTGTTATTGTCGAATTTCCTCCATTAAACAGAAGTCCAAAAAATAGAACCTTCATGTTGTACAGGGCGTTTAAATAAGGTCATGTTTTATAGTAAAATTTTAACTTCTTCTGTGGGCAATGCCAGGTTGCTGAGGCATATAAAAACAATAAAGCTTTGTAGCCTAGTATCTCTTGAGTATTTTGTTTTTTTAAAAACCAATTTATCTTGAAGTCGTCCAGAGATATTCAACTTTTTATCAACTCTTGTATTTTATGCATTAGCCATGAATATCTTCGCAACCATTTGTCCGAATTGAATGTTTTTTTTTTAGTTGTAGCTCTTTTATTGGCGAATATCATACCACAATGAGGTGTTCAAAAAAATAAATGATTCATGCTGTACAGGGCGTTTAAATTTTCGGGTTTTTTTCATTACAGTTTAACGCCTTCTGTGGGCAATACCAGATATATGAGGCTTCTAAAAACTATACAATGATGCAGCCTGATGTTTTCTGAGTATTTTGCTTTTTTAAAAAGCAATTTAACTTGTACCCTTCCAGAGATATTCACATTTTTATAACATCTTGCATTTCATACAATATATTGACAATGAATATTTTCAGTCGAGTGATACTGGGGTTTACAGTTGTCATAATTTTCTCTAATTCATAAAATTCATTCGAAATTAATAATTGTGTAAATTTCTAAAGTTTTCTTTACTTTCCATAAGTCTACTGAGACAACGGCCAAAGAAAAATAAATAAGAATTAACTTTCAACACAAAAATAAAGGAAAAGAAATTAAGAAAACAGAAAAATGTATGATGTTACGAAAATGTGAATAGCTCTGGAAGGGTACAAGTGAAATTGCTTTTCAAAAAAGCAGAATACTCAGAAAACATCAGGCTGCATCATTGTATAGTTTTTAGAAGCCTCAGATATCTGGTATTGCCCACAGAAGGCGTTAAACTGTAGTGAAAAAAACCCGAAAATTTAAACGCCCTGTACAGCATGATGCATTTATTTTTTTTGAACATCTCATTGTAGTATGATATTCGCCAATAAAAGAGCTACAACTAAAAAAAAACATTCAATTCGGACAAATGGTTGCGAAGATATTCATGGCTAATGCATAAAATACAAGAGTTGATAAAAAGTTGAATATCTCTGGACGACTTCAAGATAAATTGATTTTTAAAAAAACAAAATACTCAAGAGATACTAGGCTACAAAGCTTTATTGTTTTTATTTGCCTCAGCAGCCTGGCATTGCCCACAGAAGATGTTGAAATTTGGCTATAAAACATGACATTATTTAAACGCCCTGTACAACAGGAAGGTTTTATTTTTCGGACTTCTGTTCAATAGAGGGAATTTGACAATAACAGAGCTACTATTGAAAGAAAAAAACGTTAAAATCCGACTGAAGATATCAATTGTTAAAATTTAATGAAATTTTAGGTGGTGCGCTAATTTTGTCCATCAGTATAGTTCGAGACCTTTAGTCGCCCGATTAATAACCGAGTTGATTACAAGATTTTTCCAACGATCTCAACATGAATAGGTCATAAATTCTTGATTGAAATAAATTTTAATTTTGCATAATGAAATTTCTATGTATCTATGTTCCAGTAGAGTTTTGACATTTCTCGTAGTGCTTCTGAATACTTTGTGTACGGTTACCATGATGATTGCACATTAAAATGGCAAAAAATTGAGCATTAAAACGAGCCATTAATGCTCAATTTCGTAGACATTAAAATCACCTTTTATTTCGAGGTCGGCTACCTTCCATTTTGAGATCGACCGAAAAAGTATGAAAAATAAGGAAATCCTACTATAGTTTTATCATCTCATACACTTGTTTATATCGAACTATCAATAACGTGAGAAATATCGGACTCGGAATGCAAATCGAATTCTAGCCGCTCAACTTTTCGCAAGAATTCATCACGAAGGACCATAAAATGACGCTGATGCCCGGCTTGAGCAACGCTCGAGATGTCCCGTCTCACCTTACAATTATACGACGACCATCGCACTGAAAAAGTCCTACTGGTCGTAAAATACGAATGCTACAGAAGGAATTTGAGATACTCGCGATATAAATAAATTAAACCGTGAAATTAAACCCGAGTTAAACGTACGGGGTCCGGCCGATAAATCGCTACGCATTTGCGTTAAAGCGTCCTACAGATGATCAACTTAGTTGACGCAAGGTCGAAGAGGTTTTCAGTATGTGCACTTTGTCATGGCTCATTTACTTTGAGAGAATGGTAAAGGGTTTTCCAATAAGAGGTGTTATTTTGATATTCAAAGAAAAATGCCATTTTCCAATATAAATGATCGGATTTGTATTCAATTATACAGGACCATATCCTTTTTATTAAATTTTCTATAACCAAATCGCAAAGTGGCTGCCCAATGTCCTCGACCTCCTCACGAATTTCATCTTTGAAGTCTTGAGTCGACGCTGTTGGAGTAGACCTTCTCTTTCACGTGGCCCCAAAGGAAGAAGTGGCAAGATATTAAATCACAAGATCTCGGTGACCAATTGTGATCACCTCTTCGAGAGATAAACACGGTCCGAAAACTTTTTCCTCAGAAAACGTTGTCGATGATCGGCCGGCTTGAGTTCTTGTGTTATTTGAACTTTATAAGCCTCAAGACCTAAATCTTCATGCAGAATACGGTGTTTGTGGAAGGTCTGATTCCGAAGAACATCGAGGAATGGACAAACCTGGGTGTTCTTCAACACTTTCGGCTACAGCAGCAACATTCTTGGCTGTTGTGGAGCGACGTGCACGGGTTTTATTTCTTCACATCACTAATTTGTCCCAACAGCTCGAATTTTTACACCAATTGCTTTATTGCGGTCCGACAAGGTGCTTCACGACGACCCAAAAATGTTCGAGTTTTACGAACGTCTCTGCCAAATTTTCACCATTTTTATAATTTCAATGCGTTCTTGAAGCGTAAATCGTTCCATTTTCATCAATGGCGTAGTTTCTACTTGTCAAATGTCAAAAAATGACAGCTCCAAACGTGACATCTACCGAAATAGCGGGCTATTAAAAATAACTCCTCATTTGAAAACCCTTTACCTGATGAAATTTGTCACCATTACAGTTTTGTTCATGACCAACTTTCAACCCCTTCACGTGAAAAATAATGGGTGAAACACTTAAGATCATAACTGAAGCGCAGTGTTTCACACATTCCAATTTTTCAAGTGAAGGGGTTGAAGTTGTGCATGAACAAAACTGTTATGGTGATAAATTTCATTGGGTACAATCGTCTCAGAGTAAATCAGCCATGACAAAGTGCACATACTGAAAACCTCTTTGAACTAACTAATTAAAGAAAACAAAAAAAATCTCCAAAATATTTGCACGCCTGTGAAGAAGGTCCAAAGACCTTGCCAAGAAATTACCACTTTCTCTATTGAAAATTCAGAGGGTCCATGGGGGTGGCACAAAAATCCTTCAAAAATGCATAAAAATTTGGTAAAGTGATACAGAAATTGATTTGTTTCAGGATGTTGTTGCCAAATATTTTTTTTCTGAGAAAATGAATATGTCCCATAATTTTGACGAGCACTGCATAATAACTGACAAAGCACAGCTTATTTTAACTTCCATGACATTTCTCTAGTTGAAGGGTTCCATAAAAGAGACTCCTTTATCACTAAGCCCTTTCTGATTTATATTCTTTGAACAACAACCATTCCAAACCCATAATTAGACCACCTCAAACCACCGACCTAATCTCCATACATTTTTTTCGCCCTTTCTCGGAAACGCAGACGTTCACAAGATTAATTGCCCTAAAGACCCTTAAACAACTTTCCAGTCAGCATCCACAGAGCGATTAACGATTCCCTTTAACCATCGACGACCCACATGTCACACGGTGCTTGTTTACATAACCCGCCGATCCTACATTCATCTGTTTCCCGCTCTTTTTTTCGATAGTCTCTCGCCTTATTCTCAGTCTTATTCGTATCGTTCTGAAGTGCCCCAGGTTCATGTTTATGGGGTGCCAGCCAGAGACAACCGCATTCATTATTCAAAGTAGCCGGGGTCGAAGTAAGGCCCCGTTCAGACGGAGATATGCGCGTCTGGTACGTGAAAGGAAGACGCATCTGACAGATCAAAATGTAATGTCCAGATCAGGAGAATCATCTACAGGGGAAGACGCCCAGAACTTTCCACCCCGAATTTTGAGCTTTGGGATATTCACACTATGGCCACAAAATTTTGCATGAAGCTTGTTATGAGCATCTTGCATTTGGCCGTAACATTTCATTTCGATTGGTTTCATTTGAGACTTGAACTCATCCTGAAAATTTCAAGTGTCTAGGACAATCCCTTCGAAGGTTTTCGTGCTGACGGTCCCACGGATAGAATTGAATCAAACCACGAATTCGCCAGGGAGTTGAACCCTATCGTTTGAGACTATTTTCGGCTCAAAATTCGAAAATTGCAGACATTTGGGCAAAACAATATATCAATCGTTTAAGAAGAGAGAGCGCTGCCAAAACATCGGCATAAAGTAGCACAAACCCAGCACAACTTAGCACAATAAAAAATTCTTCGAATATCTAGAAGTGCTGGGTCAACTTCACACACATACAGGGTGGGCCATCCATAACTATCCACCCCGAATTTTGAGCTTTGGGATGGAATAACGAAAAAACTCTCAGACAGATCAAATTTAGTTGAAAGGGGGACAAATAAGATTGTTCAAATGAGTTTGATTTAACTACCCCTTTAGCCGCAACTCTTAACAGCTCTCAATTTTGAATAGGGAAAAGGGATCGAGCAGCACCTTTTTGGAAAGGCAATTCAATTTCCTGCATGAGTGTATTTTTTTCATTGCTTCATTTACAGAGTGACTCAGTATTCCATTAATAAATTTCACACGCCGAATTTGGATCTTTGAGATGGGATTTTATTTATAGGTGGATATGTAAGTGTGTTGAAATGAGTTTGATATCATTAACCCTCTAGCCGCTACCATAAAAGCAATTATTTAAATTCGAACGAAAGCGCATGATTTACTTTGTGAAAAAATACACTCAAGCAGGAAATTGAATTGCCTTTCCAACAAGGTGTTGCTCGACTCCTTTTCCCAATAAAAAAATTAGAGCTGTTAGGGGTTGCGGCTATAGGGGTAGTGATATCAAACTCATTTGAACAACCTTGTTTGTCCCCCCTTCAACAAAATTTGATCTGTCTGAGCGTTTTTTCGTTATTTCATTTCAAAGCTCAAAATTCGGGGTGGAAAGTTATGGATGGCCCAGCCTGTATGTGTGTGTGAAGTTGACCCACCACTTCTAGATATTCGAAGAAATTTTAATTGTGCTGAGTTGTGCTAGGTTTGTGCTACTTCGTGCCGATCTTTGGGAGCGCTCGTTCTACTTAAACGAGTGCTATATCTATATCGTTTTGCCCAAATGTCTGTAATTTTCTAATTTTGAGTCGAGAATGGTCTCAAACGATAGGGTTCTACTCCCTGACGAATTCGTGGTCAGATTCAATTCTCTCCGTGGGGCCGTTAGCACGATAACTTTCGAAGGGATTGTCCTAGAGACTTGAAATTTTCAGGATGAGTTCGGGTCCCAAATGGCTCGGTTAAGTTCGTTAACCAGCCAAATCGTACAGGGTGTTCCATAAAATATGGCCATTCAAAATTTTTGTTCCTTAATATCTCAGAAAAAACGAAACCAATCAAAATGAAATGTTACGGCCAAATGCAAGATGCTCATAACAAGCTTCATGCAAAATTTTGTGGCCATAGTGTGAACAGAACCATAGAAAATTCAATTGGAATATTGAAAAGAAGAAAGTTCATATTTCCATAACAGAATAACCGATTCAGGTGAAACTCATTTTGAGAATAAAAACTGATATACTAAATGTTCATGCAAAATTCCAATAGGGTCGCATCATGAGAACCATAGAATTCAATTTATTTCAATTTATATTTTTTACATATTTCATTTTCTGAATAATTTCCAGAATATAATTCCGTTTGTGCTGAGATTCTGCATTTATATATTTGGTATCAATCTCAAGTCCCATTTTGAATTTTGAGGTAGTAGGCTTATTGCCCCACCAATGAACGAGCGCTCAAAAGCTCCTTCTCAAGGTTTTTCCTAATTTTATAATCTTAAAAACAAGTTGGTACACCGCAATGAGCCATTCATTTTTCTCTCTAGGTCGTTAAAAAGTTGTAGTTCTGGAATCACCAATTCTGGTCACCCTGTACACACATATAGAAAGTGCACAATAACGCATTTTGCGTTAAAGCAGTAGGCGTCATAACATTTACCAGCGGCGCAATCCAAGTAGGCCAGGGGAACGCAAAAATGTTGGAATCGTGAGCATCCGCGTTGTTACAAGTACGTAGTACCGGGTAGCTTCGATTCCATTTTTCTGAAAGTATAAACGCTGCCGTTTAGGCGATGTGAGAAGAACGTAGGATTGACTAGAAAGTAATGAGAATTTATGTTTTTTGAGCGCTCGTTCTACTTACACGAGTGCTATTTCGTTTTAAAATAAAGAAAAAATGACAAACAAAAAAATTCTTTGCCTTTCAGGAGGCTAACCTAACAAATTTTTGAAACATAGATAAATTGAAAATAGTAATCATCGAAATGAATACAATCTTCAATTTATAGGCTCACAGAACCTTCGTCAGGCGGACTGGGATGATTATTGAAGATGTTGTCAATGAGGGAAGAGACAGACCGGTTTCGGCCTCATTAGGCCTCGTCAGTGTCCCATATCCCTCAGGGACAACATCCTATTGAAAAACCTCTACATTTAACACTAATTGTAAGAAGCTATAGAGTAGCAACTAACAGATGGTGACATCTAGTAGTGAGTAGTGTCAAAAAGAGAAGTTTAATCATCACAGATCGCATGCTGAAAGCACTGATTACTTCCTCTTCACATCTTTGAGATGTTAGCAGTGGCCCTACATCAGGGCCTCAATGCAAGTTCCTCCGAGTGATGGAAACACCCAATATTTTTGGCGACTGTGAAGTCAAGTGATTCTTAAGATAAAGAAAAAATGAAAAACAAAAAAATTCTTTGCCTTTAAGGAGGCTAACCTAACAAATTTTTGAAACATAGATAAATTGAAAATAGTAATCATCGAAATGAATACAATCTTCAATTTATATATAGGCTCTTACAATTAGTGTTAAATGTAGAGGTTTTTTCAATAGGATGTTGTGTCTGAGGGATATGGGACACTGACGAGGCCTAATGAGGCCGAAACCGGTCTGTCTCTTCCCTCATTGACAACATCTTGAATAAATCATCCCAGTCCGCATGACGAAGGTTCTGTTTTATATTTTAGAGCCTATAAATTGAAGATTTTATTCATTTCGATGATTACAATTTTCAATTTATCTATGTTTCAACTATTTTGTTTTGCCCAAATGTCGGTAATTTTCGAATTTTAAGCCGCGAATGGTCTCAAACGATGGGGTTCTACCCTCTGATGACGAATTCGTGGTTAGATTCAATTCTGTCCATGGAGCCGTTAGCACGATAACCTTCGAAGTGATTGTCCTAGAGACTTGAAATTTTCAGGGTGAGTTCGGGTGTCAAATGCACGGTTAAGTTCGTTAACCAGCCAAATCGTACAGGGTATTTCATGAAATATGACCATTTAAAATTTGTGTTCCTCAATATCTCAGACAAAACAAAACCCATCGAAATGAAATTTTGCGGCCATAAGCAAGATGCTCATAATAAGCCTCATGCAAAATTTGGGACCATAGTGTAAACTCAACCGAGCCATTAAGGAACCGAACTCACCCTGAAAATTTCAAATGTCTAGGACAATCCCTCCGAGAGTTATTGTGCTAACGGACGGACGGCACCACGGACAGAATTGAATTTGATCACGGATTCGTCATCAGGAAGTCGAACCCTATCGTTTGAAATAAAGAAAAAATTACAAACAAAAAATTCTTTGCCTTTAAGGAGGCTAACCTAACAAATTTTTTAAACATAATAATATAATATACATAATATAATAATTTTTTAAACACTGACGAGGCCTAATAAGGCCGAAACCGATCTGTCTCTTCCCTCATTGACAACATCTTGAATAAATCATCCCAGTCCGCATGAAGAAGGTTCTGTGAGCCTATAAATTGAAGATTGTATTCATTGATTACTATTTTCAATTTATCTATGTTTAAAAAAATTGTTAGGTTAGCCTCCTTAAAGGCAAAGAATTTTTTGTTTGTCATTTTTTCTTTGTCTTAAAATCACTTGGCTTCACAGCCGCCAAAAATTGGGTGTTTCCATCACTCGGAGAAACTTGCATGAAGGCCCTGATGTAGGACCCCTGCTAACATCTCAAAGAGTGAAGAGGATGTAATCAGTGCTTTCAGCATGCGATCTGTGATGATTGAACTTCTCATTTTGACACTACTCACTACTAGATGTCATCATCTGTAGGATAATACTCGATAGAGTCTTACAAGTGGTCTAAAATGTAGAAGTTTTTCAATAGGATGTTGTCTCTGAGAGATATGGGACACTGACGTGGCCTAATAAGGCCGAAACCGGTATGTCTCTTCCCTCATTGACAACATCTTGAATAAATCATCCCAGTCCGCATGAAGAAGGTTCTGTGAGCCTATAAATTGAAGATTGTATTCATTTCGATGATTGCTATTTTCAATTTATCTATGTTTAAAAAACCTATCGTTTGAGACTATTTTCGGCTCAAAATTCGAACATTACAGACATTTGGGCAAATCGATATTGCACTCGTTTAAGGAGAACGAGCGCTTAAAAACTAATAAGTTACGAAACCGTCGTGTACTTAGAACATAATGTCAAGGCCCTCAAACTGATTCAAGTAAAAATGAATGCATTATAAATCAAATATTCTCCAAGCATTATCTAGTGATACTTAAACACTCGACTATTATACGTCTAAATGTATCGCGGTCGTGCAGCATAACCACATTCGCATTCAACATTTCCGGTCATCCGATAGAACGCAGAAATATCTACTTACAAACCCACATACCAGAGTCGAGTAAAATGGAAGCGCGTATAAATATCACTAGTTCGTATACACACAGCATGAAGGGGCACGTTAGCGTGAAAAAAATCGCCGTCAGATGAAAAACCGGCCGACCATCTTTTCTGGGAATAACGTTGTTCTTGTTCTCCCATAAATTGTAAACCACCATAATTATTGTAAATTATTAAATTTCGTAACAGCGATAGCGTTGACATAATAAATAATTATGATCGGTGGCTGCAGCACCAAAGCCCCCCCCCCTAGCTACGCCAGTGGGCTCCCAAATGCCTTGGTTAAGTTCGTTAACCATCCAAAACATACAGGGTGTTCCATAAAATAGGGTCATTCAAATTTTTTTCTTCAATATCCATACTAATATTATAAATGCGAAAGTAACTCTGTCTGTCTGTCTGTCTGTTACTCTTTCACGCCTAAACGGCTGAACGGATTTTGATGAAATTTGTTATGGTGATAGATGATAACCTGGAAATGGTCATAGGCTATAAATAATCATGCCATCGTTCTTAGGGGGTAGGCAGTAGGCAGATAACTAAATTGAGTTAGTGATTTTTAGTCGTTTTTGTTGGGACTTTTGCTCTTTCACGTCTAAACGGCTGAACAGATTTTGATGAAATTTAGTAAGGTAATAGATGGTTACCTAAAAACGGATATAAGATCAAAATGATCACGTCATCGTACTGAGGGGGTAGGAAGTAGGCAGAAAACTGAATTGAGTTAGTGATTTTTTTATGTTTTTTGCTGGGAGTTTTGCTCTATCATGCCTAAATGGCTGAACGGATTTTGATGAAATTTAGTTAGGTGATAGATAGTAACCTAGAAAAGGATATGGGCATTAATATTCATGCTATCGTACTTAAGGCGTAGGCAGTAGGCAGAAAACTAATTAAGTTAGTGATTTTTAATCGTTTATTTTAAAAGTTTACCTCATTCACGCCTTAACGTCTGAACGGATTTTTATAAGACTTGGTTAATATAAAGATAGGATCCTAAGCACGGACACAGGCTACTTTTTACGGCGGGAAAATACCTCATTCGCGCGGAAATCTAGCGTGTCAAGAAGCGCATGACGCCATAGCTACCGAAATGATTTTGATGTTTTTTTAACTGAGTGTTACTAAGACTTTAAGTTAGTATTTGATCACTTTTCCAACTTAGAGAGTCGGTAGGCGCCATAATTTAGGGAATTTATGATAAAATTTTGATGCAACTGTCTTTATTTAACAGTTTTAATTGGATCGAAACTTAGCGACATTCCATCACACTACTTAACTTATAGGGTAGGAAGGTACCAAAATTCAGACTATTCAGACGTATGATTTAAGTGAATATTTTCGAAGATATTACCGTGCGAAGCCGGGGCGGGTCGCTAGTATCAGATAAAACGGAATCAATCGAAATTAAAAGTTGCAGCCACATGCAAAATGCTCATAATCACCTTCATGCAAAATTTTGTGGTAATAGCGTAGACAGAACCATAGAAAATTCAATTGGAATATCGAAAATAAGAAACTTCATATTTCCATAAAAAGTATTTCCCATTCGAGTAAAATTTGATTTGTGTATGAAGATTGATATACTGAATGTTCATGCGAAATTGTGTGGCCATAGTGTTAACAGAACCATAGAAAACTTAATTGGAAAACAGGATATCCGATTCGGGTGAAATTTCTTTTGTGAATGAAGACAGATTTTCAAGAGGATGACATCATGAGAACCATACAATTAAATTTTTTTATTATTTATTTTTCACATATTTCATTTTCTGAATAATTTTCAGAATATAATTCCGATGGGGCTGAGATTCTGCATTCATTTATTTGGAATCAGTCTCAAGTTACATATGAAATTTTGAGATAATAGTCTCATTGTTACACCAATGAACGAGCGCTCAAAAGTTTCTGCTCGGGGCTTTTCTTAAATTTTTGAGCGATCGTTCTACTTAAACGAGCGCTATATCGTTATGCTCAAATGTCTGTTATTTTCGAATTTTAAACCGAAAATGGTCTCAAACGATGGTTCCCCAATATCTCAGACAAAACGAAACCAATCGAAATGAAATTTTGCGGCCACATGCAAGATGCTCATAATAAGCCTCATGCAAAATTTTGCGGTTATATTGTTAACATAACAATGGAAAATCAACCGAGTTGATTACAATATTTTTCCGACGATCTCAACATGAATTGTGTGTAAATTCTTGATTGAAATACATTCTCTTCTGAATACTTTGTGTATGGTTGCCATGAGGTTTGCACATTAAAATAAAGCATTAAATGAGCATTAAAATGGTTCATTAATCTTCGATTTCGTACATATTTAAATCACTTTTTATTTCGAGGTCGGTGGAAAAGATACATTTTACATTGACTCTTATCAGAAAAAAAATCGTTAAATCGAGGAATTCGTTAAATTGAGGTTTGTTATAGGTCTGTCTGTATAAGTAAAAGTAACACAAAGGTTACTATAGCTTCCCACGAGAGGCGCCTGCGCGTCGGGTACACGCGGTCGGAATGAACGGCCGCGTTCATCCTGAAAAAGCGCATCTTGGAAATGTAGACCGGAAGCTGCAACGTGCACATGGTAATGATACCATTGCGTTATTTTCAATTTCAACTGGAGGAAAAAAGGTCGGGTAATTGTGTATGTGAGGCAGCGGCGATGGAGGAGAAGAGGAAGATCGGCAGATGTTCTGTGTGCGATCCAGAAGCATCGTCATCCGTGGTGTGCGTCTGTTTAATTGCATATTATGGATGGAAGATGAACCTTTTACGCGTGACTGGAATTTGTGGCTGTATGCTGAGCTCGAAGTTGCAGCTAGATCTTTTCATTGTTTCCACCTTAGATTTCGATTATATGCTGTATTTTTCATATTGGATCCAAAAATACGAAGATGAAATATAATTTTCAATGAGAAATTTATGGGGTACTTTTTCAATCAAATTCAATTTTTGATGTAAAATTTTTTGCTCGTTTTTTCAAAAATAAAGGTAACGCACAATTTGCACTCATCTTCAAAATTTTCTATGGGTAATTGAAGTATAAATTATGTCATTTATTTAAGGAGAATAATATCTGCCAAATGGACTCCTCTTGCAGCTCTACAGCTGTCCACTCTTTCGTTAAAGTTACCAATGACTTTTTGACATTTTTGGGGCTCTATCTCACTAATGACACAAATAATTTCGTCTTTGTTTCAAGAATCGATTGTGGTTTATCCTTATAGACCTGGCTTTTCACATAAGCCCAAAGAAAATAGTCCATGTCAAATCACATGATCTTGGTGGCAATCTCCGCAGATGCGACAATTTTGTTTGTTGACGAAGCCACCGAGGTGGAAATGGGCCTCATCACTCAAGATGATTTTTCGATGGAAGTCCGGATCATTTCATTCATTTCAACGACCCAATCAGCAAGGACACGACGTTGTTGATGATCGGCCGGCTTGAGTTCTTGTGTAAACTGAAGTTTAGAAGCCTTAAGACCCAAATCTTCATCTAAAATACGGTGTTATTAGGTTTGTGGAATGCCTAATTCCGAAGAACGACGAGGAGTGGACAAACCTAGGTTTCGGTTACAGCAGCAATATTCTCGGCTGTTTTTGAGCGATATGCACGGGTTTTATTTTTCATATCACTGACTTGTCCCAACAGCTCAAATTTTTTCCACCAATTTCTTTATTGCGGTCCGACAAGGTGCCTCACGACGACCCAAAAATGTTCCAGTTTTACGAACCGTCTCGGCAAAGTTTTCACCATTCTTAGAATGAATTTCAATAATTACAATGCGGCTTGAAGCGTGTATCGTTCCATTTTCATTAATGGCGTAGTTTCTACTTGTCAAATGTCAAAAAATGACTATCAAATGACGCTCCAAACGTGACATCTACCGAAATAGCGGGCTATTCAAAATAACACCTCTTATTGATTGGAAAACCCTTCATTTGAATATGTGTCCAATGGTGATTCAAGATCTCATCATGTGGACAGTTAAGATCCAAAGATGTTCATCCATTAACTAACGGAAAAAAGCGTCTAGTCAAACTGGTGCAATGTCTAAAAAAGCGTTAGAGCTCTCAGTGGTTTCACTGGTTCCTCCCATTATTATTATATTTATTTGTGCCTTGCCCTTCACGCTCTCATTCATTCAAATCACCGGCGAATTTAATTCAGAAACGAGATTCGGAACTAGGAAGAGATTGCGGTATTTGACGCTATCTGAGGATGTTGCGATAAAGTATGATAATTATTATTATTAGTCAAATTGTAGTTAACGACATTAAGATTGTCTAATTGGTGTTTAGACTTATCGGTGTTTAACATTTCGAGCGTTGTCGTTGTTTCAATATTTATTTCCTGATGACAAATTAGAGTATTTGAGAATTTATCAAATGTGATGAATGTTTTTCGTATGAGGCTCACAAGATATGAGTCACTAATTGATTTTTCCATTCGCCGAATAATTCGATGATAACTTGATGGGAGTTCGTAATCAAAATAAAATGTTCTTCTTAAATATAGGCCAGAAAATTCATTGAAGACGTTATAGAGAGCCTCATCTCCCAACCTAGTGATGTTATGATTGAAAAAACGCCGTGTCTAGAATCCCGGTACCGATAATGAATTTTAAATTTAAGTTAATCCGGGTGTTTTCATTCTATATTTTATTTCATACCAATTAATACGTGTTACTGAGTGTTTTGAAATACAATTTTCTCGTTATACGAATACGAAAATCCATGTTTCGATTCTGTATTTTATGGTTATTTTGAAAGTTTGAAATTCTGTCAATTCAATCATTGCAAAATATCGAACTGATGGAGCGCATCATAGACTAACTAAACGGAGAATAGATGAGACACTAGTAGAACAAGCTTCAACGCCATCTGTTTTTGTACAACATTACTTATTCGTGAAAAAAGCTCAGTTGAAAAAGGAATCTGTATCGTAAAGTTGCCTCAAAAAGAATTCTGTAGTGCACCTTTTGAATAGGTAGGTACACCCATATACAAGAGTCAAAAAGTTTTTTGAAATTCAATTTCCAAAAGGAAATCAGAAATGGATTCGTGCAAGTTATCGATGAGTGAGGAAATTTATTTTCATGACAATAATACCTACAACGAACTTTCATCTGATTTTCTTTTGGAATCGAGAAATGAGGATCAATAATCAAATTATGGATAGAATAAAAATTTATTAACTGAAATAGGTATCACCAATTGAAAATACAGATTTATTTCATAAATATCTAATCAATAAACTAATAATTGAATCGACAACATTTTCAAAAACTAACAATAATGAATTCAATAATACAAAATATGAGTATTGACCGACTAATCTTATTCAATACATGAAAAACGTTTTTGAATTCTTATAGGTAACAGAATATATATAATATATATTGTATAATTACCTTCTTGCATCTCGATTTTCACATCCAATAACACAGCACGTCTTCACTCTTGCAAGCATATCGAAATTTATTATATTTCAAAAAGAACGTGTCAAACCACTCCTTGTGTCAGTTGACAATTCAAAGGTTTTTTGATAATAATGATTTTACATACTTACTATTTTCTCGATAGGATTTCCATTAATGCAACGACATCTAACTATCAAATTGAAAATAATTTTTTCGTGTATTAGTCTCCTCCTCCGACAGATGGCGCGGAATATACGAGTGGCTCATCTAATTTTTTAGTTTGTCTATGGAGCGCATTATGGGCATTCAGGCCGCAATGGAATGTAACCATCTCAACAATCTACAATATACGACTACAATCTAAACCCTTTACTGCATGAATTCTTATTTTGCTATGATAAAATTAATTCCCAAAGGATTTGATCTCAGGTTGAACCTTAAATTACCCAAGAAATTCTATACTCAAAATTTTGAAAAAAAAACTAGTTTTGCCACATATGGAACATCATGCAACAAGACAATATTAAGGCATCTGGCATATCAAAAAAATTATTCAGTATGAAAACAAAGGAAGCAGTTCCTCTCTTTGCCAGATTCAATGGTATTTGGCATTAGAAACAAATTATATGAGTTTTCCCTGAGCAGCCTGGGGATTTCAATCGTATGCGATCTGATTCCAGCCAGTGCGGTAAATCGTCAAGACCATCCTTTCGCACTTCTATTAGGGAGATTTTCTTTGTTGATCCTTTTCTCTGCTTATTTTCATACATGTGTTGCACTTGGTTTTCCCCTGTTCTGTCTAGTTGGTTTTCCGGCTGTACAAAGAGCATTTGCTATGGCTATCTTTGTATCTAGAAGGGCGTATGGTTCATCAGACAGATACCAATGCGAGTATTACCTACTGCTGCATGTGTTTCATCTTCTTCTGATAAATTATATTCTTCATTGTCAAAATCAAGAATCCATACTACTTTCATTTTCCCATAAAATAGCTTTGAATCCATATCTAGGATAAATATGCAATGTAATTTCAGATTCTGACACTGCATGATGTTCCACATATGGGACAAACTGTTTTGTTATTTTTTCTATAAATTTTTGGAAATCAAAATGATTGAAACTTGCCTAAATAGGTTCTTGAAATTACTAATAGAATCAAGATATTTGTTCCTCCGCAAAAAACACTTTTCAATGATAAAAAACGAATACAGATATCATCGAACTCTCACCCAAACCAGATTCAGTAAGAATGAAAAAATGAAGGCCTATTGTAGTGTAGGCATTCTACTTAGTTCAGCGCCTCTGCGTGTACCATACACTTTTTTGAATGTGCCAAATATGAGCTGTACTATGCAGTTAGGGAAAGATTAAGCTGAATAGAAAAAAATATTTTGTGCCATATATGGCACACGATGCGGTAAAGGGTTAAGATCTATCTCTCTCGTTCTGTGAACGTTGACGAAACTAGCTCCGAAGTTTGAGTTCGTTATCTTTTATTTTGAAACCATTTAATAATAATATAATGAATAATTTCATATTTTGTTTTCTTTTTGTTTCAGGTGAGTAGCTGTGGCACCTGCAGTTTTTCATTAACGAAGAAGTCGGTTGTGAATTATTGCTTGAAGGTGAGATAGCAATAATATTATTAGACATCGTGGCCTAAATAACAATTCAAGAAATTTTCCATCATCAAAAAGTAAACGTCAACAACTAAATAATATTATTCCGATCAAAGTCAAATCAGAAAGTTTCGAGCGCTTGTTTGTATTGAGAAAATGCTCGACGACTGACTGAAAACACGATAACTTCCTGGAACAATTTTGAATATACACACAATAGATTTTTTGTCACAAATTGAACGGAGATTTAAAAATAATTTTATATTCAAAATATCTCAGTGGCGCTCCATAGTCCGGTCTATTTAGACATTCGAAGTTACATAAAGTCCCAACAAGCTGAATTTCTGTGAAGTTATTCAAAACATAATTATAAACAATGTCTAAAAGTTCCCCATCATTCCCCTGTAAGGAAAAAATTTTATTCAAGGTCAAAGGTCAAAAAATGAGTTTTTCGCGATTTTCAGCAAAACGGTAAGTTTTATCATAAAAGTACCTTAAAAAAATTGTAGATCATAAAATTATCTATACAAAATGTATCAATACTTTTTTTCTTACGAGCCACCGTTTCTGAGATATAACGATTCAAAAGTTATAACTACACTACCTCATAGGTGGCGTGGAAACGTGTGCATATTATGACGATAACGACTTTTATAACTTTTTGAATCGTTATATCTCAGAAACGGTGGCTCGTAAGAAAAAAAGTATTGATACATTTTGTATAGATAATTTTATGATCTACAATTTTTGTCTGAGGTACTTTTATGATAAAACTTACCGTTTTGCTGAAAATCGTGAAAAACTCATTTTTTTGACTTTTGACCCTGAATTAAATTTTTTCCTTACAGGGGAATGATGGGGAACTTCTAGACAGTGTTTATAATTATATTTTGAACAATTTCACTGAAATTCAGCTTATTGGGACTTTATGTAACTTCACTCTCATTTTTTGGTCTAAATAGACCGGACTACCACTTTTTCAGTCAATTTTTGAATGAAACTTCAATACCCTGTATCTTGGAAATGTTGCATTTCCGGACCTACATTTATGAGAACCTTTTTTCATAAAGGATCTGGAAAAGACCCCCTTTCATTTTTTCGGTGTTATTCAGATACACCCTGTATAAATCAATGTAATTGAATAGTAAACTTCATCTACAAAACCAGAACAATACCTTTTTGGTGGAAACAAAAATCTGAACTAGTCACGAACATTTTTATGGAGACTCAATTTCGCCATTAAAATTGAACTTTTCATTGGGATCCACCACATAATCATAGACTACAGGCCCGTGTTGAAAAAATAATGGGTCATTTGAACCACCAGGTGACCTATCAAGAACGATATAAGAGCATAAAATAATAAGATTCAGCACTATGCCGTCACTTGTAAGCTGTCCATCTGAGTACAGGTGAGAATTCGAAAGTACAGGTAGAGTGGATACATTTTGGTCACATATTTTTGTACGGCATTCTTACCATCGATAGATCCGTGAAAAATAATAAGAAAACGCGTAGCGCCGTAAAAAAAATGTGGAGCCACAAAGTCGATTTTTTTTTTATTTTCCGACAATTACCAGGGTGAATTTGGTTATTTGATTTTGTACGGCATCTGTGTCATACTATTTCAATACTGCTTCTAATTCATTATTCCCCAACGCCGTACAAAAATCATGCGACAAGGGGAAAAATCTAGGGTTGCGATCCCCTCTCTTTCCGTAGTGCAGGGGGTGATTTGACACAGCATGAAATAAATTTATTTTGAAAGTATTTTATGCAAAGATAATATTTTTTAATATGCCGTACATTTTCGTTGGTTCAATGGGGAAAAAAAGAAAAAATCCATTTATTTGTACTAATTTTCATAGTTTTTTCGTGATTCTAGGTTCCTAGTTAGAAACTATGTTGAATATGGATTTGTATTCTATCCATTTATACTATAATATAGACATGTTGTCACTAATAATTCTAAAATACAACCTATTTTTTAGAAGTACTAATGATACTGAAGTTAGCAGACCCCCTTGTCACATAATTTTGTACTGCAAACTTCAGTGTCATGGGTACTTCTCAAAAATATGTTGTATTTGGGAATTATCAGTGACAATATGTCTTTATTTTGGTATAAATGGATAGAATACAAACCCATATTCAACATAGTTTCTAACTAGAAACCTAGAATCACGAAAAGACTATGAAAATTAGTACAAATAAATGGATTTTTTTTCTTTTTTTCCCCTTTGAACCAACGAAAATGTACGGCATATGAAAAAATATTATCTTTGCATAAAATACTTTCAAAATAAATTTATTTCATGTTGTGTCAAATCACCCCCTGGACTACGGAAAGAGAGGGGATCGCAACCCTAGATTTTTTCCCCTTGTCGCATGATTTTTGTACGGCGTTGCGGAATAATGGATAAGAAGCAGTATTGAAATAGTATGACACAGATGCCGTACAAAATCAAATGACCAAATTTACCCTGGTAATTGTCGGAAAATTAAAAAAAAATTCGACTTTGTGGCTCCACATTTTTTTACAGCGGTTCACGTTTTCTTGTTATTTTTCACGGATCTATCGATGGTAAGAATGCCGTACAAAAATATGTCACCAAAATGTACCCACTCTACCTGTACTTTCGAATTCTCACCTGCACTCAGTTGTACAGCTTATAAGTGACGGCATAGTGCTGAATCTTATTATTTTATGCTCTTATATCGTTCTTGATAGGTCACCTGGTGGTTCAAATGACCCATTATTTTTTCAACACGGGCCTGTAGTCTATCAGAATCTTATCGTGTCATAAGTTTGTCACACGTTTTTTATCATTATTCCGAAATTAAATTCGATATTTAGGATGAAATACCACTATTTAAATCTATGGGAGATGATTACCCTTCAGTAGGGTGCTGTAGCGGTCTTAGAAGAACAGAAGATTCGAAAATCATCACTTGGAACTCCGGACCTGGTTTAATACACCCTCCTGGCCCAAGAGCAAGAATTACGTATTTTATTTCTAAATATTGAAGGTATTTATTCGAATAGTTTTAGGTTTCAATTTTGTAAAAACGGCGAGGCAGGGTTTTTTCTACTGAGGTTTTTCCCTGTGCTCTGGTATCATACGTCAGAATAGTATGGTACCCCGTTTTGCACCAACCTAAACTAGGTACGTTTTTGTTACATGTATTGTATTTTGTTAGCTCTCAATTCAAAAGATTATATATATATATCGTGTCATTCGAATGCCAATTCATCACGTTCGGCCTTTTTATTGGACGATAATACGTGTTTCTGGAAGCTGCAACTCGGTATGAGGTATGATTAATATTCCATGGAATTTATCACGTTTTCAAACGAACGATACGTCTGGAATTCATTGAATGTAATCAATGAGGTAATTTTTGATTAATGTGTATGTGATACGGCAATTCAATGTTTTTATATGGAATATTTGATAACATTGCGAAGTTTCTGAATTACTCATTTAGTAAGAAGTTTATTGATAGCGAAAAGTTCTTATAATTTTCTGGAGTTTCCACTCTTTATTTGAGCGCTCGTTCTACACTGGTGCTATAACGTTTTGCCCAAATGTCTGAAATCTTCGAATTTTGAGCCGAAAATGGTCTGAAACGATAAGGTTCGACTCCCTGATGAAGAATCCGTGGTCGAATGCAATTATGTCCATTAGTACGATAACTCTCGAAAGGATTGCCATAGAGAATTGAGATTTTCAGGGTGAGTTCGGGTCCCAAATATCGCCGTTAAGCTCATTAACTAGCCAAATCGTACAGGGTTTTCCATAAAATATGGTAATTAAAAATTTTTGTTCCTCAATATCGACAATATCTCAAACAAAACGAAACCAATCGAAATGAAATGATGCGACCAAATGCAAGATGCTTGTAATGACCTTTATGGAAAATTTTGTGGCCATAGTGTTGACAGAACCATGGAAAATTCAATTGAAATATTGGAAAGAAGAATCTTAATATTTCCATAACAAGATAGCCGATTCGAGTGAAATTTATTTTGTGAAAGAATATTGCGACGGCTTCGGCGCAATAGGTCGTATCCCACACAAAATATGTTTTTGCGTTTTTGGCGCCATTTGATTCGAAAGTCACAGTCCATATTTTGTCCCTAAAATACGTCGTAAGCCTCATCACACCCAAAAAACCTCTCTGTTACATTATTTCAAAAGGTCGTATTTCCAGCGGTGGATAAAGTGAAGCGTCATAGGTCGGAAGCCACAAAAAATAATGTCAATGTAATAGGTCGTAACCCTAACAAATTAATCACAGGTGTCAGTGCTCTATTAGAAAAGCTGCAAAAAAGTAGTTATTTAAATATTTTGAATTGTTGTGTTCAGATGAAAAATATCATAAGCTAACTCTATTATTCGATTTTATTGATATTTGAAAAAAATGTTTAATTTCGTATTTATCTGGTTAATACAATGTGTCGTAATCCACACATCTGAGCCTCTTTTGTTTTCTAACCCCTTAAATATAAAATAAATAGGACGTAACCCATAGAACAAGAATACGCAATAGGACGTATCACACAGAAATAATAAAATAAGATCGATACTCTCAAAATACCTTCAAAATACTTTGACTGATTATTGCTCAGTTGCAGGAACGTCCATTAAAATTTAAAGGTCCATTAAACCCTTAATCCTCCATTAGTTCCTTGTAATAATGGAGGATTAAAAGTTTAATGGACCTTTAAATTTAAATGGACGTTCCTGCAACTGACACTATTTCAGATTAATTACAACTAGAATCAGTTGTAATTGTGTTAAGGGGATACGACCTATTGCGCTTAAGCTGTCGATTGATATATAGCCCAGTCAAATTAGGATTTCACCTCGGAATGAAAGATAATAAGCTGAAAATTGGTATGAACCTTTGTTTTGTCATTCTCAATGTTGTCTCAAAAGTCACAATTGCTATCGTGCCGGCGTCTTAAGATATTGAAGGTCAAAGGTCATAAAAATCGGTTTTTTGCGAATATCTGCCTTCCTTTTGGTTAAATGAGATTTTCAGTTATTATGAAAGTTGTAGACTATAAAATTGTCTACAACTTTTGTTTGAATTTTTTTCCATACGACCAACCGTTTTTGGGGTAGAGCGCGAAGAGTGCGCAGCGTACAGTCAAATATGACCTAATGCAAAGTCGAGCGTGAGTTACGGCTATCAGTCCGTTGTATAAAGTCAATTATTTACTTAACAATTATAATTATCAAACAATGCCCATTATTTGTGTACTATTTTTAATTATTTATATTTAATTAAAATAAGTAATTAAATTATTTATATATAATTATTATAATTATTATTTTACTATAGTATATTATTAATTCTGGATTATATATTTCAATTATATTTTATATTAAAAAGACAGTAAGGGAATATATTTTACACATATCTTTATTTACCATAAAATATGGCATATTGATTTTAATTATAATGAAAAATTTGCTGTTGATGGGATTGAGTACGTCCAATTAAAATACCGGACAAATCAATATCTTCTCCTATGATGACAGCAGTCTTTTGATGTTCTGTTAAGGCAATAGCTGTGTCAATGGTGAGAACATCAGCATCATCTCTGGCTTGTTTTGTTGTGATATTGCCAGTTTTAAATTTTTCAACAAGCATGTCGATAAATTTTTTTTATTAGACCGATTTGATAAAAATTTTTCTTGACTGATTGGCACAATCATTGTTTCGTCTAAACAAACTTTATATGATTTTGAAAGTGCAGCAGTTCAAATACAACAGTGATTGCTGAGCCATAATGTGTTTGTAAATATTTAATGTTTTTATCTAAAATAATGGAGAAAGTATCGTCTTTGCTCCTGTGATGGGTAACTCTAGTGATCGACGAAGTTTTATTGTTGTAAATTGTTACAAAGACTTTTACAAAGACTTGATGGTTGTTTGGATTGAGCTGACAACAAATTATGATGTGTCTCAATCTGAAACTGTACTCGAACTTTTCTTAATTTGGGGTGAAGAACTATTTATGTAAAACTATTATCTAAGTGGTCAGTAGCGTACCAATATCTCAATGGGATGATGGGTCTTATCTCTAGATGAAAGGTAAACGAAGCCTGGACTTTCTGGGTCCAGTTACAATTATCTGTATTATGGATGATGATTACTATTGTGGATGATACATTATGAATACACAAATATATCTTAATTTATGTTTGGAATGGCGCTATGTGACTTATGATATTGGCAATGATTTGAGATAAAGTGAAATAACAGTGGCGTAGCTTGATGGCTACTGGGTTGGTACATTACACCTTCCCCCTTAATTTAATTAAAAATTGAGTCAAGCGAAATTTTTAATTACAATACTAAGTAGAATTGAGTGGAGCAAAATTCTTAATCTTAAAGTACATGAATTAAAGTTTTAATCACAATACATAACATACACACATTAAAATATTTAGGAAAATAACACTTATAGTTTCAATTATGGTCTTTAATTTTTGCAATCCTAGCACTTCTACGAGGTTTCGTCGTTTCACCAGTTCCGATTGGTGAGTGTTCGTCTATATCCTCTAATTCTATTGTCGTTTCTCTCTCACGACTTTTACAAAAATTTAACGTTAGGCAATTAGTTATACAATTATTTTCATGAGAATGTCTGAGTTTCAAGGGACTTCTACATCTGTTTTTTAAATACTTAAATAGTCTATAACCGACATATATCAGGGCAATCTTAAGAAGTGTACAGAGAATATAAACAACGTAACTGTTATTGGAGATTTGTGAGAAATAACTAGATTCTTGCAGTTTTTCAGCCATTCTGCTGATATCGTCTAGTTTGTGACTTGCCATTTTTAACGACTCTGTGTCGAGATTCACGGGACGGTAAGGGACAAAATGTATTGTTGCGTTATTTAACTTTTTTGTGTCCTCGCTACAGCAATCCACGAGGAGATCAAAAGGTGGTAATATCGAATTGAAGGAACTTTCTTTGATTGATACTTCGCTATTCAGTGTGACTGTAGACGAGTAAAGATCGCAATTAGAATTTAGGGTGATGATACCTGTAGAATTGAGAATTATTGTTTTTGGCGTTTCATTAATACAATTAATTGTTACATCTGTCCGGTCGGGCAACACATATATCCATGAGTTGGGTTTCTGTAATTTGTGCCAAATTTCGAAATTTCCCGGCATAATTCGTGTTTCACAAGAATCCGGAACTTTATCTATAGGGGTAAGAAGTTGGGTCTCACAAATCCTTCTGGTGTTCAACGAATATATAGGTTCTGAATTTTCGCAGATGATATCCGTACGAGAAATTGATTTACAAGCTCCTATATTTTTAAATAGGGTATAGGACATTTTTGTGACTGAAACAGCCAGATACTCGGCTGACGGTAAGATAAAAACAAAGTTTCCTGAAAATCGATGATGAACTGGTAAAGGAATTAAATTATATAGGGAAAAATCTGTATTCTCTACTATGGGTATTCTTATAACGAAGCATATTCGGTGAGGTGAGAGGTGATGTTTAATAGTTATAATGTCTAGGAATCTATGAGCTTCTTCGATGTTTAACGGAATTGGGTAAGAAGTTGAACTTTTTAGATGGAAAAGAGTTTTACGAAGCTCTATAATCATTTGAGGTGGAGTGATGACCAAAGGATGAAGTGTGTTTGACCTGGCAAATAGAATGGTATCAATCAGATTACTGAACTGGATTTCTAATTCAGTTGTCATTAGGGTTAAGATATTGAAATGTTCGTCTAAGGCTAATTTGAATTTTAAGTCAAAATATTGATTTGTGTTATTGATACTGAGATTCGAAATTTTCTCGAAATTTTCAACTAAAAATTTTTCGTTTCGGTTCAAATCATTCACGGTGTGATTGAAATTTGTTATGGTCGTTTTTACTACTTGAACTTGTTGTTTAAGGAGTTCTGCGAATTGATGTTCATTTCGGCCAACGCTGTTTATGGCGTTATTATAGAATTCTGCGTCTTGTTGGTCTAATGTTCCGAAGACCGTTTTGAGTCCTGTTCCAATCAAATCAAACCATCCTCTTTTGCTAATAGAGTGACTCATAAGGGATTCTAATGTTTCCTTTTGTTTTTCTAGATTGGGTATCAGTTTTCCTAAGACTTTTAATGATGTGGTACACGGAGCAAAACTTGATGCATGTAGTGGTTCGCATAATTCCTTCGTTTTACTGAAAGATTTCAAAATTATATCCAGTTTTTGGTCAAAAGAACTCCTATCGATGTAGGCTACAATGTCCCAGTATGAGTTGATAATTTTCACGTTTTTAATATGTTCGTAGTATAGGCCAGGGTTTCTAAGTATTGGCGTATTGATGTACTGCGGGGAAACTGCAGTGATCAGTATTGATCTGAAACGTTAAGAAACTAGTTTAAGTATATAACAGAAATCTATTATAGGGTTGAAATTGGAGAGCGCTAATAAGCAGATTTTAATCTGTTCGCGTGTACTTTGATACTTTTATTTTTTACTTTGATCGTATAGTTGACTGGAGGGTTATACTGCAAAATTTCGTATGGTCCGGAGTAGTGATTTGTCAACTTCTTTGAAAGTCCGCGTTTGGTTTGCTCATTTTCGAGGTAAACATACTCTCCTACTTTAAAATTGACATCTCTTGCCTTTTTATCATATATTTGTTTGTTTTGTTCCTTCGATCTTATAAGGTTTTCTCTCGCTAATTCTTGAGATTTTCGGAGTTTCAACGTTAATTCGTCTATATAGTCGTCGTACGTATATTTGAATTCTGGAGACTTAGTTATGCTGGAAGGTAGGTTTGGTTTAACACCGAAAATTAATTCGAAAGGTGAGAATTTTGTTGAAGTATGAATAGTCGTGTTGTAACTGAACATACCGAATTCCAACCAATCGTCCCAGTCTGTTTGATTGTCCTTTATATAGTGTTTTAGGTAGTCCGCCAGGGTTGCGTGGCTTCTTTCCAACGCACCATTCGATTGAGGGTGATAAGCTGAACAATTTATGTGCTTGATTTTCAATAATTTTGAAATTTGCTTGAAGAGATCGGATGTAAACTCCTTTCCTTGATCTGTTACTATCACTCTAGGCAACCCAAATAAACATATGAAATTTTCGACAAAAATTTTGCCAATTGTGGCGGCTTCATGGTTTGGAATTGGAAATGCTCGGGAGAACTTAGTTAGGTCATCCTGCAAGGTAAGGATGAATCTATTTCCTCGTTCGGTTAAGGTGAGTGGACCCACTATATCTAAGAAAACCTTTTCAAATGCTGTGGTGCTAGTTGTCGTTATCTCCATTGGTTTTTTATGTTTTTTCCTTACAAGTTTATTCTGTTGACAGGAAACACAGGTTTTTATAAAGTTTTTGATATCCGTTTTCATTTTGTTCCATTTATATCGTTCCCTGATTCTTTTATAGGTTCTATGGAATCCGCTATGGCCTGCTATTGGATTGGAGTGACATTCCGTTAGAATTTGGTTAATTTGATCTGGTGTTGGAGTGATTAATGAATTATGGTGAATTGTAATTTGTACACCAATCTTTTGAAATATAAATCTGAACATTATTCTAATTTTATTCCATCTGACATTATCATATTTGTTCCCTATAGCTGCCATGTTTAAATTCTTGATGTTGTGCGTTTGAATTGAACTAGCTAGTTCGACGAGCAATAGATAAATGGATTCATATGAAGTAGACTCCCAATAGTTTTCTTTGTATATCGCGTAGAAGTATTTTCTACCATTATCCTCGAATACGTTGATTTCTCTCGACTCGAGATTATTTTTTATGTGTTCATACAATTTGTTATGACTCTTAAGGAATAATTCTACCGATCGATCCAATGACTCAAGGTCCTTCGGAAGGAAGATCGCAACATGATTTTTTGTAGAGCCAAGATCTTCTCCGGTTTCTTCAAAGTTGTTATTGACGATTACCTGACTTTTTGTAATTTCTAAGAATTCACTATATTTAGGGAAATGGTTTGAATCGAAGGTTCGGATGTTGCGATTAATTTGAGGACTATTTTGATTTTGAGGTGGAATTCTACTTAAAGCGTCCGCGTTACTATTGTATTTTCCTGGTTTGTATACTATATCGTAGTCGTATTCTTCTAACAGGAGTCTCCAACGGATTAGTCTGGATCCGGGATCTTTGACATTGAATAGCCAAGTGAGAGGTTTGTGGTCGCTTATAATAGTGAATTTTCGACCATACAAGTAGGGGCGAAAATGTCTTACACTCCAGACGATTGCTAGGAGTTCTCGCTCTGTTGTGGAATAATTGATTTCGGCTTTGTTTAATGTCCTGCTAGCGTACGATATTGGTAGGTCGATCGGGGGATCACCTTGTGAAAGAACTGAGCCTATCGCGAAGTTACTTGCGTCCGTGGTAAGAAAGAAGGGTTTGGAGAAATCGGGATACTTCAGTAAAGGTTCCGAACATAAAGCTGTTTTTAATTTTTCAAAGGCATCTTGTTGTGTGCTAGTCCAAGAAAATATAGAGTTTTTCTTCAGTAATTTTGTCAAGGGACTTGCTAGGGCGCTGAAATCCTTGATGAATCTGCGGTAATAACCAGCCAAACCGAGAAATGTTTTGATGTCTTTTGGAGATTCGGGAACGGGATATTTAGCAACTGCTTGAATTTATTCAGGATTTGGTTTTACTCCATCTTCCGTAATTAAATGACCTAGGTACATTACGTCGTGTTTGAGGAATTCACACTTGTCCGGTTGTACTTGAAGATTGAAGTCTGATAATCTTTGAAATACTTCTTTCAGTCTTTTATTATGATTTTCCAACGTATCTGCGAAGACAATTATATCGTCCAAATAGACAAAACATTTTATGTTTTGAATTCCGGTAAGCACGTTATCATTGCTCTCTGAAAGGTGGACGGAGCGTTTCTCAAACCGAATGCCATCCTCTTGAACGGGAGCATTCCACGGAGAGTTTGATGGCTCGATTATATCTTCTTCTAACATTTTGTTTATTTGTCTATCTACTTCGGCTTTGTGAATTTCCGGAAATCTATATGTTTTGGCGTTTATAGGAACTGAGGATTTTGTATGAATTTCGTGCATTGTGGCGTTAGTAGCTGTGAGTTTGTCTCCTTCTAAGAAAAATATTTGATTAAATTCGTAACAAAGGTTTAGTAAACTAGATTTTTCTTCTTCATTCAAATGAGTAGTCCGGATCTGAGATTTAAGTTTTTCTAATCTATCAGCGGAGGAGTTGGAATTTTGAATATGATTTATTTGACGGTGTTGATTGGAATCATTATTATCGGGAATTGGTTCGAGAGTAACCTTTGGTTCTTCAATTTGCACTTCATTTTCGGAGGTATTCAAAATGGTTGTTAGCGCGTAACCGTTTCTGTCTACTTTTACGAGGCTAGGACATAATATGACATCTTCACGTATTTGAATTTTTGGACAGATACCTTCTTTGTAGTTGGAGTTAATTATCTTTATCCTAATGACAGTTTCTGATCTAGAGTTTAGGGTTATATTATTTTGATTAGGAATGTGATTAGGTTTAGAGACTGATTCAGTAAGGGCGGATTCAATGTTGTCGTTTTTTTCGGTTTCAGTATCATAATCATCGTCGGATTTAATATTATTTTCTTCGTTGAATTCGAATGAATTTTGTATTGAACTTTTGGGAATTGGTTGACTTTCTTTTATTTCGGTCGCGATTTCAGAGTGAAGAAGAGGCAAAAATTGATTTTGTACTTGGAAAGTGTTATTCGAATAGTCCAAACTACACTGGAATTGTTTCACGAAGTCATTACCTATCAGTCCATCGTATGGGATTGGAAAATTATCCGGTACAACATGGAAGCAGTGACTTATAATAGTTCCACTTAGATCGAGATCTAAGAATGTGTAGCAGATTGTTTGAATTGGATTCGAGTTTGAGTGATCTATGCCCTTTAAGGTGATTTTATTATCTTTGTAACATAAGGCATCGCCTTCAAGTTTGCTGAGTTTAATAAGGGAAACATCCGCACCTGTGTCTAATAGAAATGAATTTGGATTATCGATAAGATGCGGGGATGAGATTTTTAGAAAAGTAGTTACAGCGAAGTTGACGGTTGCGATTCGGCCTGGATAATGCGGGCTGAACTCGAGCCGGCCGCTGGACGAGTGCCCATCGAGTTTAAATTATTCCCGAAATCATTTCTTTCCGATAGGTTATTGGAACCTCGGTATTTATTGGCAGAATTTTGGTTTCTATTGCGGTTATTAAATTCGCGTTTTCTGCATTCTGAAATGATGTGACCTGATTTCTTACAATAATTACAAATTTTGGTCGCTTGAGGAGAGCTTTGCGGTGGAGGGCCAGAACTACGATTTTGATTCCTTGGTGGATTTTCATTTTGCTGCGAGAAATGTCTTACATTACTAGGAGGATTTCTTCTTTGGTTAAAACGACAATTGGAAGTGTTATGGTTAGTTTTTTGACATATAGAACAAAATTTAGCGTTACTCACGGTTTGATATTTATGAATTTCGAGTTTCGACTTGAGTTCTTGTTCCTCGTTTAACGCGATCGCAATAGCTGATTCCAGAGAATCAGGTTTTTGTGATTTAACTAGAATGAGGAGGTCCTTTTGTAATCCCGTAATGAATACGTTCAGAGCCTGTTCGCGGAGGAGTTCGACACATGCTTCTCGTTTTTCTTTAGTGAACGTCGGATTTAATGAGTTAGTTAATTTCAAGTAACAATTTTCTACTCTATTAGAGTACGAAAGCACAGATTCGTTGTAATTTTGCCTGCAAGAATTTAGTTCGAGCTGCCATTGACAGCTTGTTCTTCTATCTGAATATGTTTCTAAAAGAAATTTACGTAGTTCACTCCAGTCATTGAATTCTCTGTTTCTTACGATTGCTCTTGCATTGTCAGTAAGACGCGTTTCTATCAGTGTGAATAGTAGGTGTTTCTGTTCTGGTTTTATTATCTGATTTGCCTTGTCGCAGTTGTCAATGAATTCATATAGTTTTGTTTTATTCCCATCGAATCTTATGATCATATCTTTTACATGTTCGAAGGAAACTGCCATATTAATATTTGAAAGATTTGAGGTAGTTTGTACCGGAACAGAATCACTTACGTTATTTAAATTAGGATATAACGGCATTTAAAAAGATGAAATGAGTACAATTATCAAAATATTTGAGTAGAGATTTTGAGGAAATGTTTTCTTCGCACTTACAAAAGCACAATTATTCTGCACATTTCTGTTGATCTTCTGGAATTCTCAATTGCTTCTTCTTAGAGTTGGAGTACGATGGAAAATATCCTTGGCTAGTCTTCTTCGTCCTAGAGTCGGTAGTACCTGTTCACTTTTTCCAGATCCAATGCTGTACTTCTTGATCTAAGAGCTGCACTTCTGGGCTGCTCTTCCTTGAGATCTTCTGTCGTACCTTTATGGATCCCACTTCTGACACCAGTTTGTGATGGGTAACTCTAGTGATCGACGAAGTTTTATTGTTGTAAATTGTTACAAAGACTTTTACAAAGACTTGATGGTTGTTTGGATTGAGCTGACAACAAATTATGATGTGTCTCAAACTGAAACTGTACTCGAACTTTTCTTAATTTGGGGTGAAGAACTATTTATGTAAAACTATTATCTAAGTGGTCAGTAGCGTACCAATATCTCAATGGGATGATGGGTCTTATCTCTAGATGAAAGGTAAACGAAGCCTGGACTTTCTGGGTCCAGTTACAATTATCTGTATTATGGATGATGATTACTATTGTGGATGATACATTATGAATACACAAATATATCTTAATTTATGTTTGGAATGGCGCTATGTGACTTATGATATTGGCAATGATTTGAGATAAAGTGAAATAACAGTGGCGTAGCTTGATGGCTACTGGGTTGGTACATTACACTCCATACGACGCGATGCAGAAGAAATCCACCATCGATAAAGTTCCTTTATTTTCACCAAGATCGATATCGACAGGTATCATATTGTCATACGAGTATAATGTCGCTTTCGTGGTTTTTCTCATGCCAGGTGCCGTATTCTCGACAAGTGATAGTCCAAAACGTATACGAACTTCATTGCGCGGTGTGCATTTTTGCAGGTAAAACAGGGACTCGCGCAATGAAGTTCGTATACGTTTTCGAATATCACTTCTCGAGAATACGGCACCATTACTATCAAATAAAGATGTCGGATACGGGCATAGTTCATGCTGAAGATATTCTTGTAAATTACTTTCAAATTCAATTCGTATTTGGAAAGAGATTATAAAGAGTAAACCAACCAACCAGTTCATTCACATCCGTATCATCCCTTTTTATTCGTGAATCGTGAATTATAATACATAATTATATATAAACAATTTAATAACTTATTTTAATTAAATTTATAAATAACTAACAAATAGTACACAAATAATGGGCATTGTTTAATAATTATAATTGTTAAGTAAATAATTGACTTTATACAACGGACTGATAGCCGTAACTCACGCTCGACTTTGCATTAGGTCATATATGATTGTACGCTGCGCACTCTTCGCGCTCTACCCCAAAAACGGTTGGTCGTATGAAAAAAAAGTTCAAACAAAAGTTGTAGACAATTTTATAGTCTACAACTTTTATAAAAACTGCAAATCTCATTTAAGCAATAGGAAGGCAGATATTTGCAAAAAACCGATTTTGATGACCTTTGACCTTCAATATCTTAAGACGCCGGCACGATAGCAATTGTGACTTTTGAGACAACATTTAGAATGACAAAACAAAGGTCCATACCAATTTTCAGCTTATTATCTTTCATTCCGAGGTTGACCCCCTTTTTCATCTAATTTGACTGGGCTAATACGCACTGAATTTTCATGCAAAATAGTGTGGCCATAGTGTTAACAGAACCATGGAAAATTCAATTAGAATATTGAAAAGAAGAATCTTTATAAATCCATTATAAGATATCGATTCGAGAAAAGTTATTTTCTGAATGAAGATTGATATACTGAATGTTTATGCAAAATTTCAAGAGGATCGCATCATCAGAACCATAGAATTTAATTTTGTCAAGTTTTTACATATTTCAAATCAAGATTTAATTTCCAGAATATTATTCAGATCGTGCTGAGATATTGTATTTATATGTTTAGTATCAATCTCTCAGAACTACCTGATCAGAACTCTCTTGAATTTTTTCATCAGTAATAGAATGGGATGATGCGATAGGTCATAAATTCAAGGAACATACCTGTCTGCCAATGTTTTGGCACCTCATTATAGTTTCTCAATGACAATTCTCCTTGGAATAGGTCAGAAATAGGTCGTGTTTGATGTGTTAATAGTCAACGGCAAATTTTGTTAAAAAGCGTGTCGAATTTTTTTCAAGGTTGCGGAAAATTAGAATACCTCATTATGTTTGGATAATAAAAATAAATAGCTTTGCTGAGTGGGCACAGGGCACATTGGTCAATGCTTTCTTAAAATAAAAAATAGGTCACGAATCTATTATGTTACGAAAAAATTTTCGAAAGCACTGAACTGAAGATCGTCCTACGCCCGACCGTAAACACAGCAACTTCCGAAAGGAATAATTTCAAATCTCGAAATATTCAATTTATGAATGAATAGAATGAAGCTGGGTTTCACAAAAACCCTGACTACGTTTATTGATGAAATGTCAATATTGCTGTGCAAATTTCAGTTCATTTTAGACGTATGCCATGGATTTTAATCAAAATCTAGCCTTTGTATTAATGTGATGTTTATCCCGCTTCTGATATATTCTGATGTCATTAGTGTTGATTCAAACAGGAAAATAAACTTCATAAATTAATG
Organism: Propylea japonica; assembly: GCA_013421045.1. Lineage (NCBI taxonomy): Eukaryota > Metazoa > Arthropoda > Insecta > Coleoptera > Coccinellidae > Propylea > Propylea japonica. The sequence continues at coordinate 55,592,847 of CM024243.1, forward strand.
AAATGAAACCTAGAATTAACAGGATGTCTAAATTCGAATTATCGTTCTTCTAATATGAACAAACGTGACACTACTTCAGACTCCTGAGACGATTACAACAGAAATCTATACAAAATGTTTACTATAGTCGGTTCATGAAAGTTTGAGCGCATAGTAGGCGTTTGTTTATTTATCTGAAGTTGGCAGTATTTGCTCTCATAACGTGAAATAAAGTCAACGTTGCCGAATGTACCCGGCCTCGTCCGACGAGCTTGCGAGTTATCAGAGAACTTTATGCAATATTGAAAACATTGCGTATCAATCTATCAAGAAAATAAACAAGAAAACCCAAAATTTTAATAATATACACAGTGGAATATGCCAAATTTTCATGACCTACTGACGGCTCAAACTTTCGTGAATGGACTATACATACATACAGGTGTCCCAAAACTCGACGTCAACCCGGAACCGGCTTAAAAGACAAGCAATGCTGGTTGTCAGAAAAATATAAAAAAAAATCTAAGTTGCATGATTTTGAAATAATGGGCATTTAAAAAAACACGCAAAATTCCACACCCTGTGACAGTCTTTTCGCTCCTGTTGCCACAAATATCAACTTTTTCCAACTTTTTTTTTGCTGTGTAACCTTGAATAATGCTTGTCTAAACTGTAATCAAAATTTGGATACCAGCTGCTCTAGGTTTCATAAAAATAGGGCTTGCTTCTCAGAAAAAAATTCAAAATAAACAATTGCCTAGTTTCAACTGACTGTATTGAAAAAAAAATTTACTACGCAAGTTTGGCATGTTTTGTCAAAAGTTGGCGCATTTAGTAAGGATTCCAAAATGGTATAATACTTGTTAAATTGTAGCTGCCATAGTTCAAATTTATTTTCGATTGCCTTTGAATACACTTTTTCTTAAACTGCTTTCCAGTAAAAAAGTCCAATGGATTCAAGTCCGGTGAACGGGCTGGCCACGAGATTGGACCAGAACGTCCGATCCATCTTCCGGGAAAAAATGTTACCAGAAAAAAAATTCCAGAGAAATTTCTCCGGAAAAATTTTTTCTGGAAAATTTTTTTTTTCTGGTAACATTTTTGCCCGGAAGATGGATCGGACGTTCTGGTCCAATCTCGTGGCCAGCCCGTTCACCGGACTTGAATCCATTGGACTTTTTTACTGGGAGGTTTAAGAAAAAAGTGTATTTAAAGACAATCGAAAATAAATTTGAACTATGGCAGCTACAATTTAACAAATATTATACTATTTTGGAATCCTTACTAAATGCGCCAACTTTTGACAAAACATGCCAAACTTGCGTAGTACATTTTTTTTTCAATACAGTCAGTTGAAACTAGGCAATTGTTTATTTTGAATTTTTTTTCTGTGAAGCAAGCCCTATTTTTATGAAACCTAGAGCAGCTGGTATCCAAATTTTGATGACAGTTTAGACAAGCATTATTCAAGGTTACACAGCAAAAAAAAAGTTGGAAAAAGTTGATATTTGTAGCAACAGGAGCGAAAAGACTGTCACAGGGTGTGGAATTTTGCCTGTTTTTTTAAATGCGCATTATTTTAAAATCATGCAACTTAATTTTTTTTATATTTTCTGACAGCCAGCATTGCTTGTCTTTTCACCCGGTTCCGGGTTGACGTCGAGTTTTGGGACACCCTGTATGTATGTATGTATGATCCTCTGCGTCTTGCTGGCATTTTGACTGTACTAATCAATCAATATTAAACTATCTACGATTGCTTCTATACTTTACTTCATCTACGGTTTATTCAGGAAAATTTTCAATTTCAAATTTGACAATAGTTAATCAAACCGTGTTAACGCCGAAAATAGATTTCTTCAAATTTCATATTTTCATTTTTATAATTTGTTTGATGTGTCAGCAGATGTCGTGATATACACGATATTTGAATTCTTCTCAATATCGCGACATGTGTTGAACGGAATGAAAAAGAATCAGAATAATATAGATTGCGACCGAATTTCTTAATTAATTATTGCGTAATTTTTCAAAGTTATTTTCTGCCGTTTCCTTTTCAAAATACTCAGTTTCCGAGTATTTTACGAACTTTAGTGCTTCTGATAGTGAAGTTTCGCTGTTTTTATTCCGCTTCTCGAGAAAGAAGCTAAAAAAAGAACTATCAATAAACCCATTCAGATAGGAGATTTGGGCCCCTCTCTGCACAAGGAGATCTCCGCAGGACTCCCTTCCTCTGGCCAGTTGGATTGCGGAGAATTTCGGGTTTTCCAAGCAACAGCCCCAACATCTCAAGGTAGGAATTTTTCTTATTTATTGATGGTTCTTTAAGTTGTTTCATTCTAAATTCTGCCTCCGAACCAGCAAAAAATATACAGTCCACTCAATTCTTAACATGGTCCTATCGTGCCAAATTTTGTAATTTAGAATATTCAAATTCAACTTCGATTTTTTGTTCAGAGCATCCTTCATTTTGAATTCCCGTGCGACGTTGCCGGTGTTTGAATAATTTCTTTTTAAAAGGGAAATCTTTCATTCGACGTTGCCAGATTTAACTTTTTTCCTTGAATTTTAGGAAATTTCAGTTCATTTACAAAATGACTTCAAAAGCTAAACCGGAATCGATTGATCCTGAACTGATGAAAGTTCAGAGTAAACTTTTGTCTCATAGAGATAATATTTTCGCGACCGTTACATCTATTTTCAATAAGTGCAAAACATATTCTTCTGATAATCTTGCTAACGTTAACTACTTTGTCAGTCAACTTATTAAATATTCTGATAGATTTGAAGAAGTTCAAAATGAAATCGAGGCACTCAACGAGAATATGCCTCAAAAGGATAAAATCGAGATCTCTCAAGTTCAAGCCTCCTTTGAGGAGATACTAGCCTCCATTCATAGTATACAGTGTGATTTAGCGAAACAAAATGCAGTTTTGACCACACCTGATACCACCCCTAGCACTACACCAGTACCACAGATGCTTCCGACTATTGCACTTCCGTCATTCGATGGCAAAATAGATAATTGGGTAGAATTCATTTCATTGTATAACTCATTGGTTCATAAAAACTCCATGATAGATAAAACGCAAAAATTTCAATATTTGAAAACCACACTCAAGGGTGAAGCTCTAGCTGTTATCAGTGGTCTTCAGTTGATTCCTGATAACTACGATATAGCGTATGATGCTTTAGTTCAGCGTTACCAAAACCCTAGACGCCTTGCTTCTGTTTACTTCTCAAAATTACTGCAATTCAAGTCTCTCTCTCATTCTTCACTGTCATCGCTCAAAGATTATCTACATAATCATGAAACAGCCGTGAATTCGATAAAATCTTTAAAAATTCCAGATCTTGCAGATTTTCTGTTATTTTCTTTAGCTTTGAATAACTTAGATTCGAACACCAAACGTGCCTTTGAAAATAAGTTGCCATCAAACGGCATTCCCACTTACAAACAATTAATTGAGTTCGTAACGCAGCAAATTCGTATAATGGAACTTTCCAAAACCGCTGATAGCAATTCTCCGAGACCAAGACCGCACGGCTCAAACGTTCTTTTGGTGAACTCTACAGATTCTTCTCCTTCTGATGGTAGAACTTTCGCTTGCCCCTTGTGTAAAAGTTCGCATTTTTTGCATCAATGTTCACGGTATCAGAATATGACACTGAATGATAAATATAAATATCTGAGAGAAAATTCACGTTGTTTCAACTGTTTAGGTCGACATCGTAGAGAAAACTGTAATTCTCGCTCTGTATGCCGCCATTGTAAAACAAATAGACATCATACCTCTCTGCACCCTTCTTCTGTTACTGCGCCTCCCTCCTCTACCCAAAATTCACTTAATGTAACCTGCCCCCCTCATGGTCGTGACTCATCTGAAGCTGAACCCATTCAGTCTGTGTCTTGCATTGCATCTTCTGGTAGTTCACCAATTCTTCTTGGTACTATAAGTCTCCTAATTGAGGATGTTACTGGTCAAAGACACGTACTTAGAGCTGTTTATGACCCTGGCTCTCATATTTCTGCCATTACTAAGTCCAGTGTTTCCTGCTTGGGTTTGAAAATTTGTCCCTCTACTTGTTCTGTTTCAGGTTTAGGTCAATCGAATTTGCGTATATTTGGTCCGTTGATGTTTCGTTACATTCACGGCATTCCTCTCGGATGGTCAAGGGCCATGCTGTTGTTCTTGACAACATTTCGCATCCGCTTCCTCCTTCGGAGCTCCCTCTGGAAGTGCGTTCCAAGTTTGCGAATTTGCAGCTGGCAGATGATGACTTCGACTTACCTTCTCCAGTAGATTTCCTGATTGGAGCCGATTTGCTCCCTCAACTTTTGATTGACGGTATTCAGTCTATTCCTGGTAACCCAACTGCGGTCAATACTATCTTCGGATGGGTTCTGGTTGGTCCCACGTCTTCTCAAAGTTCAGAATCTATTGCCACCTCTCTCCATGTACATTGTGACATCAGTTCAGCCCTCCAAAAGTTTTGGGAAACAGAGGAAGTTGCACCTAGTTCCCAGCTCGATCCACAGGATGTGTTGGTGGAAGAGCATTTTCTTAGTACCCATTCTCGTGATAAAGATGGGCGTTACATCGTAGCACTTCCTTTCAAACCAAATGCAACTCCCCTCGGATCAAATTGCTCTAGATCACACGCTTCATTCAAACGTCTTGAACAGAGACTCTTGAAGCAACCAGAAAAATTCAATATGTATCAAAATTTCATGATAGAATATCGTAATCTTGGTCACATGTCTATAACATCCTCTACATCCTCATACATAATTCCCCATCACGCTGTCATGAAAGAGACAAGTTCCACAACCAAATTGAGGGTGGTATTCAATGCTTCAGATCCAGACTCGACAGGCATTTCTTTGAATGAGCGTCTTCTAAAGGGTCCAAAATTGCAATCTGACATACAAGACATTATTTCTGAATTTCGCTTGCAGGCAATTGCTTTATGTGCCGATATACAAAAAATGTATCGTCAGACCCTTATTATCCTGAGCATAGACGATTCCAACATATTTTTGGCGTCCTCCTGGTTCAGATACAATCGCAGAGTTTGAACTGAACACCGTTACCTACGGATTGACTCCTTCAGCGTATTTGGCAGAACGAGTGCTGAAACAGTTAGTGAAGGATGAAGGTGAATGCTTTCCTCTGGCCTCCTATGCTATAACGAATCAAATATATATTGACGACGTGATAAGCGGTGCCAAAGATGTCGAGACTGCCGAATTGTTAAGAAATGAGTTGCGTGAATTGCTGAGTAGAGCAGGTTACGAACTCAGAAAATGGTCAACGAACCACCCCGAATTACTTTCTAGTCTCCCAGAGGATCATAGGGAAAGTCCTATACAGTTCTCAGATGGTTGCGAATCCCTTAAAATCTTAGGATTATCTTGGGAACCTTCTATAGATGCATTCACTTTTCATGTCCAACCTTTCAATTCCCCATGTACTAAGCGTAACATCTTATCTTTCATTGCGAAAACTTTTGATCCCTTAGGTTACTTGTGTCCTATAACGTTTTTCATGAAGTCTGTACTTCAAAAGTTGTGGTTGCTTAAATTAGATTGGGATTTTCCTGTTCCTCCCCTTTTAGAAACAACTTGGTTGAAATTTGTATCTTCAATACCTCATTTAAATCAATTAAAAATTCCTCGTTTCGTCACCCCCTCAGCTTATGATTCCGTTTCAATTATCGGATTTTGTGATGCCTCCGAAAGTGGTTACGGAGCAGTGGTCTATTTGTGTTTCGAATCAATTGGTTTTCGTCGTTCCCATTTGTGGCAAGCCAAAAGTAAAGTTGCTCCATTAAAGATCTTGAGTATTCCTCGTCTTGAACTGTCCGGAGCTTGTTTATTGGCCAGGCTGGTCAAACGAATTTCAGAGAGTATACCGCTATCAATTTCAACCGTCCGGCTATTCTGTGACTCTCAAATTGTTTTGTCATGGATCCATACACCCCCTCACTTGTTGAAGACCTTCGTCGCCAACAGAGTGACTCAAATTGTAGAAGACACCAAGAACGCTCTTTGGTCTCATGTTCCCGGTCTGGAAAATCCAGCTGACTTAGCTTCCCGGGGTTGCTATCCTGATTATTTTTTGAAAGAAGAAAATCTGAAGAATTGGTTTAACGGTTTCTCAATGACAATGGATTCCAATATGGACTGGCCTGGACCCTTCCATGTTTCTGAAGTTTCAGAGACTTTGCCTGAAACGAAAAATATTTCATTGTCTCTGGTGACTCACAAAATGGAGCCCACTGAAATTTATATGATATTTGAGTCCAAGTTTTCTAGTTATCTTCGACTTCGTAGAGTCATGGGATGGATAAATCGATTTATCTATAACTGTCGCTGTAGAAAAACTTCCTCTGTACTGAGGAAAGAAAGTCTGACTGTGGATGAGTTGAATGATGCCACAGTGTCACTGGTTCGTATTGTTCAACATGTTCATTTTCTGCGGACTTGAAGTCCCTTCGTAAAAACCAGCCTCCTTCCAAACAACTACAATCTCTCGCTCCCTTTTTAGACTCACGCGGTCTTCTCAGGGTGGGCGGTAGATTGAAATTTTCTAGCTTGGATTTTGATTCAAGGCATCCACTTTTGCTTCCTAAATCATGTTTCCTGTCTACACTTCTGTGTAACCATTTTCACTTGGCCTCCCTCCATTCTGGACCCAACAATGTTCAAGCTCTGTTAAGGAGAACATTTTGGATTCTTTCATCTCGCTCCCTAATTCGTAAGTGTATTCGACAATGTAAAACCTGTTTCAGGTTCCGAGCCTCTTCTTTCCAGCCAACTATGGCAGATCTTCCAGCCTCCCGAGTCAATATCTCCCGTCCGTTCAACACTACCGGTGTTGACTTTGCCGGTCCCTTCATGGTTCGCGACAATAAGCTTAGAAGATTTCGAACCACTAAAGGATATCTCGCCTTATTTGTATGCGCATCAACCAAAGCAATTCATTTGGAATTTGTTTCCGAGCTCACTGCTTCCGCCTTTCTGGCTTGCCTCTCACGTTTCATTGCTAGACGAGGGTTACCATCTGAAATTCTTTCAGACCAGGGTCGCAACTTTATCGCTGCTGCCAAGCAACTGAAAGAAGCATATAGCTTCTTATTGCAGCACCAAAGTGAAATTGCGGACTTTCTTGCTACACGAGAGGTTAGATGGCGTTTCAATCCCCCCTACGCCCCAAACTTCGGCGGACTTTGGGAAGCTGGGGTGAAATCCGCCAAATCCCTTCTCTTACGCATGATAGGTAAGGAGCTTTACACTTTCGAAGAATATAGTACCATATTCTGCCAAATCGAGGCGGTGTTAAATAGCCGTCCATTGTGTCCTTTGTCAGATGACCCATCAGACTGTGATTACCTGTCTCCGGGACATTTTCTGGTTGGTACACAACTTTTGGCCGCTCCTGAATCTCCCTTGCCAGAAAGAATTACGGTCCGTGATAGATGGACTCGCCTGAGACAAATGGTACAAGCCTTTTGGACACGTTGGTCAAAGCAGTATCTGAACACTTTAATACAGAGACACAAGTGGACCAGTTCCACACTTCCTAAAATAGGAGATGTCGTTTACATCCGGGATGTCCATACCCACCCGTTAAGTTGGCCAATGGGACGTATTTCAGAGTTGAATAAATCCTCAGATGGTATTCCCAGGGTAGCTGTGGTCAAAACTGCAACTTCCAGCATTTGTCGTCCTGTTAACTGTCTTATACCGTTAACAGGCGAATAGTTTCCCTTTAAATTAAGTTTATTGCCTCTCTATTTGTTTTTTTTATATAAAATTTCATTTTCATAGCACCCATTTTTTTGTCACTTTCAATCAATTGCTTAAATTTATAATTATAAATTTGGTGGGCGGTATGTTAACGCCGAAAATAGATTTCTTCAAATTTCATATTTTCATTTTTCTAATTTGTTTGATGTGTCAGCAGATGTCGTGATATACACGATATTTGAATTCTTCTCAATATCGCGACATGTGTTGAACGGAATGAAAAAGAATCAGAATAATATAGATTGCGACCGAATTTCTTAATTAATTATTGCGTAATTTTTCAAAGTTATTTTCTGCCGTTTCCTTTTCAAATTACTCAGTTTCCGAGTATTTTACGAACTTTAGTGCTTCTGATAGTGAAGTTTCGCTGTTTTTATTCCGCTTCTCGAGAAAGAAGCTAAAGAAAGAACTATCAATAAACCCATTCAGATAGGAGATTTGGGCCCCTCTCTGCACAAGGATCTCTCCGCAGGACTCCCTTCCTCTGGCCAGTTGGATTGCGGAGAATTTCGAGTTTTCCAAGCAACAGCCCCAACATCTCAAGGTAGGAATTTTCCTTATTTATTGATGGTTCTTTAAGTTGTTTTATTCTAAATTCTGCCTCCGAACCAGCAAAAAATATACAGTCCACTCAATTCTTAACAAACCGTCAAAATTATTCAAGGGAAATTCTTCGTAGCACACTCTAGAATGGTAAAACGTTGTGGTTTCTGTGGTCGAGAATGTATTTTTCTCACCTTTTAAACCTTCCCTAGACCTCTACGAATATTTCAAGATAAGATAAATCTTTTCAGCCGTTCTCGGGATTTAGGGAGACTAAAGAGCAGATATAAGATTGGGTCATGTTAAGGTCATATCAAAATTGAGAATTGCATCAAATTGTAAAAAACGATTGATTAAATTATCAAACAAATCGGTGTTGTGCTCACTGCAGTTCATAATAACAACAATTTAAAAAGACTATCGAGGTGAAAAATAACGCAACTTCATGTGGAAACTGTTAAATTTGATCCTTTTTTCATCGGAAACGATAAATGCACGGTGTGGTGAACACATTCACACGTCTAAGTGCGGAAATCTTCTAATTATCATCGTTTCTGTATACGAAATATCGTTGGTAGCGAACTATTCAATGACTTTTCACAGGTAAATGCCCATTTGGGTAGCCTTTGTTGCCTTAACGCGGTCTATTGTAACATCCAGTCGAACGCAGTGAATCGAGTTTAAAAACTTTCCCATGAGAAGCGTTTTTGAGCGTACCTACTGTTACACTTTTTCCCTGGATGAAATATTCGGAAATATCACATTATAATCAACTATAAAAATTATTTTTTAATATTTACTACAAACAGATGCCCTTCGAGGATGTATTGAAAAATTCTCAGCCAACTAAAGTGTTTTCCTATAAGAGGTGTTATTTTGATATAGAAAAAATGCCATGATCGGATGTTTATTTCATTATGAAGAAATAGCTCTGCCGTTAATGACATCAAGCAAATGAACACCACGATCACGCTTACAGGACCATATCCTTTCAATGAAATTTTCCATAACCAAATCGCAAAGTGGCTGCCCTATGTCCTCGATAGCCTCACGAATTCCATCTTCGAGGTCTTGAGTCGACGCTGGGCTTTTGACGTAGACCTTCTCTTTCACGTGGCCCCAAAGGAAGAAGTCGCAAGGTGTTAAATCACAAGATCTTAGTGGCCAATTGTGATCACCTCTTCCAGAGATAACAAAGATCAATGTTTTCATTCCTTGTGTGGCACGTAGCGCCAATTTGTTGGAAGTAAACGTTGTCCAGATCAATACTATCCAATTTCGGCCATAAAAAAATCATTAATCATCTCTCGATAGCGCAATCCATTCACCGTAACTGTTCTTCAACACTTTGGGCTACAGCATCAATATTCTCGGCTGTTCTTGAGCGACGTGCACAGGTTTAATTCTTTACATAACTAAAAAGTCCCAACAGCTCGAATTTTCCACCAATTTCTTTATTGCGGTCTGACAAGGTTCTTCACGACCCAAAAATGTTCAAGTTTTACGAACCGTCTCTGCCATATTTTCACCATTTTTATAGTGAAATTTTAATAATTTCAATGCGTTTTTGAGCGTGTATCGTTCCATTTTTATTAAGTCGTAGTTTCTTCTTGTCAAATGTCACAAAATGACAGCTTCGAACGTGACATCTACCGAAATAGCGGGCTATTCAAAATAACACCTCTTATTGGTAAACCCTTTATAAAACAAAACACAATTTCAATCTTAAAATATCTTATTGCTCATCATATTCTCCTTTTAATTGGTTACATTTATTACAGCAAACCTGCAACGTCTCTAGCCTTCAAAAAATGTTTCTTCTTGTTCTGCAAACCCAGACCTCCACAGCTTTCATAACCTCCTCGTTGGAAGAAAATTTACGACCTTATTTTTTTACTGGTGAATTAGGGGGTGTTTTAGTAATTTCAACCCTCAATTACGAATTTTGTGCATCGGATGTATTCTGGGGCGTTCTCCTGTAAAAACAAAACACCTTTGGATAGCTTTCCGCGTCTTTTCTCTGCAATTTTTTCCCGTGGAGCGGTCAGTAATGTCGAATGAGTAATCTCCAGTTATTGTTCAACACTTTTCCAAAAAGTCAATCATGATTTCTCCATTGCAATCCCAAAAAACTGATGCAAGAACTTGTCCAGCAGATTTTTGGATACGAAAGTTTTTAGTTCTTGGAGAACCAGAGTGTCGCCATTTCAACAATTGTTGCTTTGTTTCTGGATCGTAGAGATGTACCCATGTCTCATCCATAGTAACAATTCGGTTTAAGAAGTCTACATCGTTTTCAAATCGAGCATGCTTTTGATCAACATTCAAACATTTGGGGATCCATTCTGCAGGAATTTTTCTCATCTTCAAATTGACGTGAACTGCAGGGTGATTTTTTTAAGTGTTTCATTAGACGTTTTCGAGGAAGGAATTGTAATACAAATTCAAGATTTTGGATTTTCGTTTTAGAGTACATGAACTTTAATAGTAAAATATTTTCAAGAAGAATCTACTTCCGGTTTTACCGGAAACGAATGTCTCTTCGTTATTTCAAATGCAACACCCTGTATATTTATACATATTCGAATTCTTCGTTCAATTCTACACTGATTTGATGTATGATATGTGCAACCACTCAAGCGGTTCTTGAATTATAGCCTGATTATCAAATTTTTTGATAAAAAGGTTGTCACAAATTGGTGTCCATATCTTCAAAATCCCTCATTACAAGAATTTCTTTTTGCGAAAGTGGAACAAAAGAAAGTACGCTGATACTGTTTCTTGTATAACTTATGAGGAAATATTATACAGGGTGTCTGAAAAAAGGCCCCAAAGTGAGCCTCAATGAAACTATGAAATCTCACTTTCTTCAAATGGCAACCCTATAATTTTGTAATTCCAATCGATTGCTCGTCAAAAACCAGTTATGGTGTCCCAAACATTTCATCCCTCTAAAATCAGTATTTTTGCCGTTATTCAATAAAATTCGAATTTCACGCTTAAAGGCAGGTTTCGCACCGTTTGTAAGCTTGTATTTTTGAAGTAGGCTATGTTAGGAACTGTCATTCTTACTTTTTCTTACAGGTCAAGCACTAAGCAAAACATGCAATAATAATTTCACTGGAATGATATTATATCAAGGGTATGTTCTTTATTTGCGGCAAATGTAACAAATTCCTAGAAAAGGTAATTAGAAATTCAACGAACGAAATTCACATTTACTGACTTTTTTTGATAAAGGTGGTAAATGTGGATTTCTTTCGTTAAAAGTTCTGACTGCCCTTTCTAATATTTTGTTACATTCACCATAAATGAAGAACATATTCAATACTGTTACTGTAATTCATATTTTGCATAGTGCCCGATTAATCAAAAAAGTATAAATGACAGTTCTCTAAAATGCATTATAAATGAACAGACATAGCCTTCTTGAAAACTTCTATCCTAATAAATCTATGGTTAGACTAAGAAACCTTGATTCAGTCCTGAAATTCGAATTTTATTCAATAACGGCAAAACTACTGATTTTAGAGGCATGAAATGTTCGGGACACCCTAACTGGTTTTTGACCAGCAATCGATTGGAATTACAAAATTATAGGGTTGCCATTTGAAAAAAGTGAGATTTCATAGTTTTATTGAGGCTCACTTTGGGGCCCTTTTTCAGACACCCTGTATAATATTTCCTCATAAGTTATACAAGAAAAAGTATCAGCGTACTTTCTTTGGTTCCACTTTCGCAAAAGAAATTCTTGTAGTGAGGGATTTTGAAGATATGGACACTAATTTGTGACAACCTTTTTTTCAAAAAATTTGATAATCAGGCTATAATTCAAAAACCGCTTGAGTGGTTGCACATATCATACATCAAATCAGTGTAGAATTGAACGAAGAATTCGAATATGTATAAATATACAGGGTGTTGCATTTGAAATAACGAAGTTACGTTCGTTTCCGGTGAAACCGGAAGTAGATTCCACTTGAAAATATTTTACAATTAAAGTTCATGTACTCTAAAACTAATCCAAAATCTTGAATCTGTATTACAATTCCTTCCTCGAAAACGTCTAATGAAACACTTAAAAAAATCACCCTGTATATGCAATATACCTCAAAATTGGCGAAATCACTTCTGCCAACCTCAACGACCAAAAATAGCCAGCGGAAATGACTAAACCCTTCCTGAGATACCTCGGTTACCCTACCAATAAAGATAGCCATCTTTCATTTCGACTTTTGAACACCCTATCGACTTACTCACTTGGTCGTTCTCGGAAGACCGACCGGCCGGCAGACCAGACCTGACGTCATCAGAGAATACAGGTTTTCCGCGACAACTGGAAGGCCAACCGTCCATTGTTCTGCCTCAAGGACCGCGTGTTGCAGGCCGAAGAAGGGGGAAAGATGCAAAATGCGAGACGCGGCTTCGCACGCACGCAAGAATGGACGGTGGAGAGCGATGGGGACAACGTTTATGCGGAATTGGCGGAGTTTTGCCATTATGAATTGTTGGCGGTATTCTCAACAGCCTGAGCTGGACTGACTTCAGTGACTTCCTTAATCCATTGCATATTACTTTGATTATGAAATTTTAGATAAGGTCATATTTTGATGCACCCTCGGAGTGAGAACTTAACATAGAGATGCCCCTACGCTTGAATAATACTGCATTATAATGAACCAAGCTCTAAAACCTAGAGTGAGATGGAGTTTATTATGCAACGAGCGTATAATTATAGCTCTTATTCACGAGGTGAACAGCCATTATACGCCGGTAGCATACTTTACTTTATCCACGACTACTGAATATTTTTCTTGAAGATTTTAACCAAAGATTATATAGTATAAAGATCGTAAACGACACGACTACAGTGTATGAGCGCCATCTCTGGGTCAAATGTGAACTAATGTCACTATAGAAGGGTTAAAATTCTGGTTCTATGATTATAAGTTTCGAAATCAATATACCTACATGGGAAATGTCATTGATTAAAAAAGTGCCAATCAATTCGTTTGCACAAATATTATTTCGAACGGCTTTTGCCGTTAGTGTCATTTCGGAAAAAGTGGAAAAAAGATTAGTTTGTACCCTTCAGTAATGCAGATTACGAACGAGATAGTGAAACTGGATGATCAACTGGTGTTTTATGGATGTATGCAGGTAAAGCTATATCTTGGCTTGATCAACGTCAAACATCTGTTGCCATTTCCACGATAGAGGCAGAAATAGTGGCTGATAGTGAAGCTGCACGGAAAATGAAATGGTCAAATTGACTATTCAGGAAAAGTTTTCCGTCAATTCAAACAGTGATGGTGGACAACGAAGCTACAATTGAACTGAGCCAGAAACTGGAATTCCACAGACGCACTAAGTATATTCATATTCAATCCAGGGGCCTATTGCACCAAAATATTTTGCAACTTTTCACTTTGCACTTTGCATTCTGACAATTTTCAATAGTGAAAATTAATTATATTGAACAACATTTATCCCAATATTTCATTTCTGCGAAGTGATTCTCACTTTGCACTTGACTTTCCACATCGCACTTTTCAATTATGAATGCGTTTCGTGCAATTTAATTCATTTGAAAAGTGAAAAGTGCAAAGTGAAAAGTTGCAAAGTTGTTGGTGCAATAGGCCCCTGGTATAAATCTTACAATAATACCCTAATATTTCTGTAATATCTTCTATAAATGCATAATAAAAATATTACACATAAAATACTGATGTGATGAATTTAAAATATAAAAATGAAACATCCTGAAGGAAATACGAATTTCGCATCAATTCTTATTACAGTTTTCTTTATATGATTTCTAATCCAAATTACAGATTTTATATAAAAATTGATCTTCAGTGTCATCTCTGGTCAAATGTGAACTAAAAAATGTAGTCGTTTTTTAGTACTACGAATGTAGGGCCGTTTCCTATCTTTCTAAACTCTATAATCTATGATTTTAACATTTGGCGACCGCGACAAGACACTTCTATGACGAGCGAGGAGAAAGTCAAGTTGACACATGAGGAATTTTTGAAGAACTGGTCATTGTATATTTTGTAATAAAAATACTTTAATTGATGAAATAAAAGTAGATTTGGCCCTCGATTGACAAGATATGTTTGTTAGTTGGAGCACTTCAAAATACTGAAGAAATACCAATTCAAAGAATTTTATATCAAAGCTAAATCTATGAAGCACCTGATAGCAGTGATTAATATCTCATTCTTCATTTATTATGGCCGAGCACAGAGACGTACAATGGACGGATTTTACAAGCGTAGTGTAACAATAGGTTAGATTTTCATTTCTACAATTTCAGAATATTATTATTATAACAGAAATAAGAGAAAAGGCATTGCCTATTAATTTCTCAATAAAATACTACAATTGAATAAAGTAACCACAATGTTATCTATATGCTAAACAATACAACATTTTTGTAATCTTGCCATAGTTATTATTACCGGAATACTCTTAAACAACTATAAACTGTCATCAACTCAGTAAAATAATTCAGTTTATGAACGTGAAATCGGAATTGAAATGTAAACACGACGCATCAAGTCAAGTGAATTTGGCTCAGTGTAAAATGTATGGTTCCATGAGCCGAGAAAATAAATAATGTGAAACTACTTCTTCATAACGTTGTTTGCAGATATTTCTGCGTTGAAGCTAAAGCCTTCCTCACTTCTTTAATATAGGTACTCAAAGATAACATTGAACATGCGAGGGCACACCAAATAGTATAAGAAAGATTTTACAGAAACCAATAAATACAAGCACAGCTAGAGACAATCAGTAAATAAACTGTAACTCAAAAAATAAATTCTCTAGTTCTTTAACATCTTAATTAATTTTGATTTAAATTATTTCTGTTTCAGAGACTGGTAGTGAACACCTAAAAAGTATTCTAGAAATGCAGAAACCTCCCAGACATACACTACTGGAAAAAATTAAAGGATCAAAAAAAAATTACAAATTTTTCGGCAATTTTCGACATGCCGTAACTTTGAGAGGAATGGTCGTACAAGGAATTTAAAAAAAGGAAATTGTAGCTCCAAGTGTCTAGTTTTTGGATTAGAACTTCAAAAATATTAAATTTCAGTGGTTTTCGAGTAATGATGGAAAAATCAGCTACAGAAAAATCCTCAAAATTTTACTACTTTTTTTTTTCTTGTCTACGAGCGTGTAAATTTTATTATTGCATAATCGTTATAATGATAGGATACTTTGATAATTCAGCTTTAATTTATTTTTTTATTGACCTCAATACGTCCACTTCTCGTCGAGATATCGGTCTTCAAATGGAAAAGGATCCATGTTTTATCCTTTATTAAATTAATAAAAATTTAATTTTTTAGTTTATTTTATTTTTCCTTTTTTGAAATTTATGTACTATCTGCAATTGAAATGTGGAAAAAGCTCGAGAAAATTCTTTTTTGCCTTTTTTGAAGATTATGAGCAAAAAACGAGATCCTTATTTTTTTCGAAAATTCAATCGAGTCAAACAAAAAAACGGCTCGCTGGATTAAGTTGACTTTTCGTAAGAATTTTATCAACATATTGAACTGTGAAAGTCACACTTAACATTATTGTTTTCCTCAACATTTTCGATCCAGCGGTAGATTTTCCAAGAAACCACCAAAAGCCTTTTATTATTAAATTTTCATATTGATGCGACATGAAGAAAAAAAAATTTCTATGAATAAGCAATGGTTGTTCATTAATCGGAGTTCATTTAAGGTCTTGAAACTCTCCTTCAATTTTCTGTGCGATCATTGGTTGCTGAGAAATCGATAATCAAAGACAAATGGATCCTTTTCCATTTGAAGACCGATATCTTGGCGAAAAGTGAACGTATTGAGGTCAATGAAAAAACAAATTGAAGCTGAATTGACAAAGTATCGCATCATTATAACGATTATGCAAAAATGAAATTTCCACGCTCGTAGACAAGAAAAAAAAAGTGGTAAAATTTCGATAATTTTTTTGTTGTTGATTTTTCTATCATTACTCGAAAACCACTGAAACATTGAACTTTTGAAGTTCTAATCCAAAAAATAGACACTTGGAGCTACAATTAATTTTTTTTAATTTCTTGTATGACCATTCCTCTCAAAGTTACGGCATGTTGAAAATGGCCGAAAAAATTGGAATTTTTTTTTGATCCTTTAATTTTTTCCAGTAGTGTATTTCCATCGATAACGAAATAAGTACAGTAACATTCGCTAAGATTCTCATTATACATTACGATTTGTTTCATTCAATTTTGTTTGTACGGTATAGCATAAATCTCAGTTTAAAAAGATTGCACGTAGACTGAGTTTCAAAGCATCTAACCTGGCTTCATTGTTCGAAATAATGCAGCAGAGGCTGAAGAATTTCGAACACTGCCGGTGTGTGGCTATTTATAAAATGATACAGACCGCTCTGTGCCCACCTTACGTCGGTTTCAATTTATAACTTTACCGGTCCGATAATTCAAGCAGGTGATATTCGGTGCTATACAGCTCTCCGGAGAAGTATAAATCTCCTCGAATTTACACTTTCTATTAACAAAGTAGGTGATCATCTTCTATCCAGTTCTTTTTCTGTTTCTTATTGTTTGTAACTCATTGGGAAATTCTTTTCGATAGGATGATGTACGTCACTTTGGTTTTCAATTGGAAAGTAACGGCCCTAGAACTGATCCTTTGGGTACACCTTTCTCTCGATACGCAAATCCTTTTTGTTCGCGGGGTCGAGTTCTTTTATGTAGGTATGGGTATGGTTTCAGAATTGTAGTTAAGTTCTTTGCATTTTCTGAAAACATTCAATAGGGATGTTGACTACTTTTGGAATTTATTTTATTTTAAAGATGAACCCTATACAAACACGAAAAAATTACTTTTTCCTTAAAAATATAGTAGTTGCCAATAAAAATGAGTAAATGAAAAGACAATTCAAAATTCCCGCGGAAATGCTCAATTTTGTCACGTTCTGATGATTACGTCATAATACAGTGAACATACTTTGACTTCTGTCAAAGCGAACTGATTTTGCCCGATCCCTTGTGGAAAAGTTGAATCTAAGCCTTCAAAATGAATAGGTCGGTCTGTAAATGCTGAATGAGGTGCTTCTTTTATTTGTAATAAAAATATGAGTTAAAAGTCTGCTACTTACAAAGACAATTTCACGTTTTTAAGCTCCGCTGCACAAAAATCCTTGTTTTCAGCAAAGAAACTTGCGACCATAAGGGAATTTATTTTCGGTAAAAGTTACTACTATTACCCTTGATGAATCCTATCTCCATTATAAAGAAAATTGTAGATAATCGTTCTTGTAACGAACTAGGTATTCTGTTCTCTTTCAGCTTTCAACTTCGTAAGTTCGAATCATAGATATGATATATTATATATTTACTATGGTTCAAGTCACAGAACCGTGGGTTTCACAAAGCTTGATTGGCAATCAAATAGAGCACTAAATCAAATCGTTTATATTGAAGTAAGTCGATGGTTTATGTCAAAATGAACTGAAAATTGCAGAGAAATGATGATATTTCAATAATCAAGGTGATTGGAGTTTTATGGAACCCGGCCTATGAATGTATTTTGTTGATCTGAGCACCGAACATTCGAATTTGCAATGACAATACGGATAGTTTGACGTCACTATACGGATTACCTCTGATTGGCGTTCGCAGTCACGTGATAGTTGATAATAAATAACATAATTTAAATCAGCTTTATTTAATTCAACGAGAATAATAAAATCACTAAAATGGTTTTTTATAGGATTGCAAAAATTTCCTTCTATGAGGAAAACCTCAATTTATATGAATTCGTAACATGAGTCAACATCCCTATTATAATGATGTGAGATATTTTGTACTAGATAGAAGAGAAACGAACTGAAATCCATACACTTTTTCAAAAAGCAGATATTTTAACATGGCAATTTGCGATTGAAAATTATAATGATGCTCTTTCAGTAATAAGTCAATATAGGGTGAGAAAAATGAATAAATCAGTGAACAAACTCAAGGGACTTTGGCAGATGATTTCTCGATGAAAATAAGCAGGGGTAGTTCATATAATTTCTTTTTGAAATCGACCCCCTTTCAATATACAGCCTTTGGCAGGCGATGACAAGTTGAGAGTTTCAAGTTTTTTTTATGAGTGCTAAAAACACTAAGTCTTAACACTATACATTATATGATTCATTAAGTAGATGTTACTCACACGATTTTTTTTTATCATAACTTTATTACTAGGAGTTGAACCTCCTATGATTTTCGTTCAAAAATTGTTTTCGTGACATAGATGTTCGAAAAATAATATTCTCTCATGGTTTCCCATTCAGTTCTGGAGAAAAAAGTCTTCCGCAAAATTTCGATACAGTTGCTACTTTTCTCGGAAAAAATAAAAACTTAAGGGCAGTTATAATCACTGTTCATTCCATTTGATCGAATAAGTGTTCTATAGAATGAGTATTCTAAAATATTATATGTATGACAGGAGATAAAAGCAAAAGTGCATATCTGCCAAATGCAAATTCGATTAAACTACAATTTTTATAACTGCAAAGTACTTATTAAAAAATCGAACTCCTCTGAAACTGAAAATTCTAGAAAGAATCATAGAAAATCTTTTTTTTTTGTCAAAACCAATTTTGAGAATAAACAATCTTAGAATATTCATTCTATGGAACAAACGATGAAATGAAATGAACAGTGGTCATAACTGCTTGTAAGTTTTATTTTTTCCGAAAAAAGTATCGACTACATCGAAATCTTGCGGTAGAATTTTTTCTTCAGAATCGAATGGGAAACCATAAGCGAATTTTATTTTCGAAAATCTATCCCACGAAAACGATTGTTAAGGAAAATCATAAAGGGTTGTTATTTTCAACCCCTAATAACAAAGTTATGGGATCAAAAAAAATGTGAGAGCAACATCTACTTAATGAGATATCGATTGAAATATATTCTGGGAGGATTCTGCATTTCTTAGAAACTTTATAGTTTTTCACTCCCAGTCTCTGAAACATAAATAATTAAAAAATGATTAAGGTGAAGTGCTCCTGCGAAAATCTTTGCACTTATTTGTCAGGAGCAAATTGGTCTTGAAAAAAATTGTTGCCTAACAGTAAAACTGAAAATGAAACAAATTAAAAGGATATTGTAACGTTTCGGTGGCTATATCAGACACCTTCTTCAGACAAACTCTAAAATTCTTCAGAATTGTGTATTTTCTCATTTGTAATCTGATTACAGAGTCGAGATCACCAAAGTATTTCGCGCATGAGATGCGAACAAAATTTTTTCTACAAACGCTTAGCTTAATATGAAAAAAAAATATTGAACTGGTTTGAACTGTTTTTCCAAATCAAGTAATTAGGTATTATAACTATGGGCAATATATTCTATGTTGAAAGCAACACTCAATGTTAAAGAAAACGTGGATTTCAAGAAATTTACCAAGTTAAAATATAAAAATCCCATATAGTTTACATGCAGTGTGCGAAGTAAGTATTTCGCACACTACTTCGCGCACGGTGTCATAGTAACAAAGGAAAATGAAAAAAAGGGTCACTTCGCATATTCTTGCCAATGCGCGAACCTTGTCATTTTTTGACGTTTGTAGAAAAAAAATTTTGTAACTCTCCTGAATAAAATTGCAATTAATTTTTCATCCCAGAAAGTTTTCGTCGCACGTATAAAACAGAAGATGATGTGAATTGTGTGTTGATTACGAAAAAACATTCAAATTGAAAAAAAACATTGGAGTACCATGTTTCGATGGAAAAAATGTCTTTTGGTGCGTACTTATAATCTACCAAGAGGCACCCAAAAATCTTGTATTGTGTCGAAAATATTTCGGAGAAACCAATTTTTTCAATTTAAACACCCTGTATCCCAGAAACAATGCAATAGAGACCAATAGTTCATAGGAACTGTATGTCATAAAATCATTTAAGGATAAAGATCCCGAATTTTGGGCACCTTATTCCGAAACACCCTGTATGTTCTTTCTATTTTATACCTTTCATCTTGATAGGATTCTTTATCGACTCATCTGAATTGAACTGGGCGGAATTCCAACTTACCAAGATACTCCTCAAAAATTATTTTTATTATTCACCGAAATAGCTGGAGAGAGAGAGCGTGGGACACGATCTATAAATCTTTTAGGATAACTCCCGTACGCTATTAAAAGCGTTGTTTCAATGTTTTGTCGAAGTTGCGTGATTCAGAACCACGAATTTATAACGCGGTGACTAAATTTCCATTACTGTAATAGAGTACGCGAGATTTTATGGATTTTCCGCAAATAGTGCAGTGAATCAACGTATTCGAGTGAAGATTCTATCACGATAAACTCTCTCTGGAAATATTGTGCTATCTTTGAAAGTGTGATTTACGAGGTGTCGATAATTTGATAGTTTGACGTGTTGTGTTTGTGGCTGGAGTGATATCGTTGAATTATAGAGGTAAAGGTTATCTTTTCGGCTGTTTTATTCATTGAGTTTGTTTTGATTCATTATTCGTAGGCGATTTAGCGTTCAATAATTATGATATCCATCAAATATGTAACGTTAACTTTCACCTGAGGGGTATATGAGCATGAGATACTAATACTTATTTCTCAGGGGAGGATTGATTAGCCCAGCAACAAAATTCTTAGTCAGGTTTTCAACAATATATTATAAAAAGAACAAGATGTTCAAATCTAAATTTACAGTTCCAATCACGATCTCTCGAATTACACAAACTTATGACTACTTATCTTAAAAGAAAGGCTCAAATAGTGGTTCCACTTCCAATGCACTATGTTGTCTTCTGTAGTGTCAGATATTCTCAAGTCGGCTTCGATAGACTTCAGGTATGTTTCCAGCTCTCTACCATAAGTTAACTTCCAAGCAAATTTAGGTACATACAAGTGTTACTGCCAAAATTTACTTCAGCTTCAGCCAATGATTTCAGTACAAAGTCAAGTTTCAGCCACTGTTTGTATTTCAGTTCAAAAAATGTGGTCCACACCAAAGAATGTACTCCAGTCCAAAGAATGTGGCTCAAGCCAAGGAGCTATATGAAATTAACATAAATGATAATGTGCACAAAAATTTAACAGAACTCCTTCTCGTTTCTTAAGAAAAGATTAGGTATTTAAATTATGTCGATAATTATCAGTAAACCTGGGAAGGAATTCTGCCCTGAGGAAATGGAAAGTATAAAACAGAACATGTGCTGTAAAACAAAATGAAGGCAAGCAATGCATTAATTCAGCACCAGCAAACTACCCTTTTAAATTCCTGGAGAAATATCTGCTTAAATTAAACGAATTACAACTTACCGAGAATAATTATTATTTATCTCGCAAATAAATCTTAGAAATCCCAGACAAAACATCCGATGGATTCAGATGAAAATTTTTCAAGATAATACGATATATACGATAGATGCTTTCTCCTACGGAGGAAAGTTGGAAAAGGAAGTCAAATAAATTTCCTCACATCACGCAGATTCGATTGCAAATAATAAATAATTCCATTATTTGTGGAGTTAATATATAGTGTTCATCGAAAGTCTTGCTCCTCTAAGTTTCTCAAGACGGAACAAAAATAATAATGTTGTGGAAATGGGATGAAAAAAATCCTTAATTTCACTTGCAATAATATACAGGGTGTTTCATCATAAACTGGACAAACATATATTTTCGTGTAGAGGACATCGGGAGAATCATTTTTGCCTTATACAATATATCTTGTTTTCTAAGCATAAACGAGATACAGTATTTTTGGGTCCTCTATTCAGAAAAGTTGACGAACTCCGAAAAAATTCTTACAAAATGGCGGAAGACCTGCAATGTTCCAAATTTTTTTTGCGGTTGTCAAATTGACTTTTATTTTCTGAATGAACGAAATTTTCTGAGAATTTCTGTGAAAAAATTTTTTCAAAAATCGAACATAAATTTTTTTTTACATGTCTACAGCGATGAAAAAATTTCACTCGAAATGGATGAAATTTTGTACAATTGTACTTCTTGAATTATCTATCATGAATATGAAAACAGAATTGTAAAATATCGAACGGTTTCGTTACTACAGTCATTCAAATGTTTCGTTCAGACCTCTGAAATAATGAAAAAAAATTGTTTTGAGTTCAAGAGTCAAAATAATTGAATTATTTGCATGTCCAAATATTTTAGATGAATTTGTACAAAAAAAAATCAGTGAAACTCAGTTGGGACTCGAACCGACGTAGGCATTGAATAGGGAAATGGCACTGTTCTAAGGATATTGATATTCGTTGCCAGGCAACGGTAGTTCGTAGTTCATAGAGTTTGACTACTGGGTAAATTATATTCACTAAAATTCAAATACCAGTCGAACTCTATGAACTACGAACTACCGTTGCCTGGCAACGAATATTGATATCCTTAGAATAGTGCCATTTCTTTATTTGATACCTACGTCGGTTCGAGTCCCAAGTGAGTTTCACTGATTTTTTTTGTATAAATTCATCTAAAATGTTTGGACATGCCAATAATTTAATTATTTTGACTCTAGAACTCAAAACAAATTTATTTTCATTATTTCAGAGATCTGAACGAAACATTCGAATGAATGTAGTAACGAAACCGTTCGATATTTTACAATTCTGTTTTCATATTCGTGATTGATAATTCAAGAAGTACAATTGTACGAATTTTTTCATCGCTGTAGACATGTCACAAAAATTCTTAGAAAATTGTTTTTATTCAGAAAATAAAAGTCAATTTGACAACCGCAAAAAAAATTTGGAACATTGCAGGTCTTCCGCCATTTTTTAAAAATTTTTTCGGAGTTCGTCAACTTTTCTGAATAGAGGACCCAAAAATACTGAGATTTGACCAAAAACCGTTACTTCAAGTGTTATACATAACTGACCACACTCATAAGAATCTTGCTCAAAAATGACGTTTGACACCCTGTATCTCGCTTATACTTCGAAAACGGGATATATTGTATAAGGCAAAAATGATTCTCCCGATGTCCTCTACACGAAAATATATGTTTGTCAGTTTATGATGAAACACCCTGTATTTGATCGAAAACCTTTGTTTGTTACCCTTCGCTTTCTGAAAGAGAAGATGTAATAGAAAAAATCTGGATTTGGGAGGTGTCTCAGAGAAAACGAAACCAATCGAAATAAAATAATGCGGTCACATGCAAGATGCTCATAATAAGTCTCTTGCAAAATTTGTAGCCATAGTGAGAACTATGGAAAATTCAATTGGTATACTGAAAAGAAGAATCTTTATATTTCCATAACAAGATATCTGATTCGAGTGGAATTTATTTTTGAATTAATTTCTAGAGGACCGCATCATCAGAATCATAGAATTTATCTTTTTTTAATTATTGATTTTTCACATACACTCACCGGCAAAATAATCGATCCACTCGAAAAATAGTTCTCAGTTTTTTTTCATTAGGTCAGAATTTAAGTTTGAATTTGTTGAAGTACTGTTGTAGCCTTAGCGAAATAATGTTTTACTGAAAACCCTGTATCTTCAACAAAAATTGAACTATGGTTATAAATGAAGAATTAAATTGTCAAGAGAAGATGTGTCTTGATGATGGAATGAAAAATCACACGGTGTAACAACTGGAACACACCAGAGGTGCTTCTGAAGTTAGGTTAAAAAAACAGATTTTGTTTCACTCTGTATAAAATAACGTACGCCAAGTTTTCTTGAAATTTAAAACAAGTAATTGATAATGAATAAAGATACCCACAATTGAAAAAAAAATGCAATCGAATCGGACTTGAAATAACATATTTATGAATTAACAAACTTCATAGATTTTTAGGGTGGATCGATTATGTTGCCGGTGAGTGTATTTCATTTTTCGAATAATTTCCAGAGTATGATTCTGAACGTGATGAGATTCTGCATACATACACTTAGCATCAATCTCAAGTTCTATACAAAATTTTGAGGTAATTGCATTATTGCTCCACCAATGAACCAGCGCTCAAAAGCTTTTGCTCAGGGCTATTCTTGAATTTCATTTCATCGCAATAGCAATAATACGCCGTCCTGCGTTGTTATCCTAGAAACTAGCGGATAATAGTATATTATGCAACGAGCGTATAATGATAGCTATTATTCACGAGGTGTAGTTCAAGCCACGAGCCGTAGGCTAGTGGCCCAAATCACCGAGTGAATAACAGCTATTATATGCGAGTAGCTATATACTTTATTTTATACACGACTATTGAATATATTTCTTGGAGATTTCAACATTTGGCGACCGCAACAAGACTCTTCTGACAAGCGTGGAAAAAGTCAAGTTGACACATGAGAAATTTTAGGAGAACTGGTCATTGTATATTTTGAAATGAAAAAAGCTTTAATTGATATAATGAGAGTAGATTTGGCCCTCGATTGACAAGGTATACCCATATTTGTTAGTTAGAGTACTTTAGAATAATGAAGGAATACCAATTTAAAGAATATTATATCAAAGCTAAATTTATGAACTATCTGACAGCAGTGACTTATAATCTCATCATTCCCTTATGATTAATGGGTATTATTAAGGCCGAGCACAGAGACGTGCAATGGACGGATTTTACAATAGACGTGGATAAAAATTATTTATCCACTCCTATAGAGTAATATGTCAATTATTGAACTAATTTCTATGTGTAATAGTAGCTATAACACAACTTTGACATGTTCATGAACCGCAAAGCGAGTGTTATGATAACACCCGCCCATAACACCCGCTAATAAAAATACGTAGGAAAAATGAAATTGCTTACAAAAAAATTAATAAAAAGTAGGATCGATCCGGAAATCTATTTCAGCCATCAAGATAATGTTCAAGCGATTCATTCCAGATTTATTTTTGGAAAACGTAAATTTTTGAAGTCACGAAAGTACTTGATTTGATTAGTTAGATACTCTGATTTAATTCCCGACCACAAAGTACAGAGGTTTGACGCTTGGACGAAAAGTTTTCAACGCTTTTGACAACTGTTCAAATTTTTTTAAATGCACATTAATTCGAATTTTACTGAAGAAGTCGTGGATAAAGTATAGTATTCAATTCGCGGTAATGCTCAAAACACACTACTTGATGAACTACACCACTCGCCTAACGGCTCGTGGTGCAAAATTTTTCTGCGTGTGTTTTGACCTGCATTACCGCTCATTGAATAATATACTATTATTTGGATGAAATTCCATTCTCCAATTCTGTTTTCATTTCGTCCTGAAAGTTTCGTTACGTTATTACACAACGGAAATTCCTCTCATCTTGTAAGACACTAAATCTTAAATCTGAAATACCTTCTGAGATATGTATTTCCCTTTCGCAACCTCGTAATGCGCCAATTAATCAACGAGCGCATCCGCGTCAGGTGCGTTCCCATCCAATCCAGAACCGACCCGGCAGAATCGCGAACCTGCATTAACCCACATCCGCCACAAGAATGCGCAGCGAATTCCTCCGGATATTTTTGGACGCTGAAAATTTCAGGAAACGACTGAAAACGGGCATCGTCGACGGCGAAAAATGGGTTTAATTGAAACGTTAGCTTTTACCTGAGGGGTATTCGAAAATGAGACTCATAAGCCGGGTTTCACGAAACTCCAATCAGCTTAATTTGAAATGTCATCATTTCTGTGCAATTTTCAGTTCATTTTTGACGTAAACCATAGACTTAATTCAAAATCAACGATTTGATTGCCCGATCAAGCTTTGTGAAACTGATGGTAAGACTGATTTCTCAGGGGAGGCTTGATTACCCCAGCAACAAAATTCCCAGTCAGGTTTTCAACAACATATTTTCAAGAGAACAAGATGTAATAATCTAAATTTACAGTTCCAATCACAGTCTCCCCCATTATACAAACTTATAACTAAAGGGTTTTCCAATAATTGGTGTTATTTTGATATTCAAAGAAAAATGCCATTTTTCAATATAAATGATCGGATGTTTATTTCATTATAAAGGAGAAGCTATGCCGTTAATAGTGGAAAATAACATCAGGCAAATGACCACGCTTACAGGACCATATCCTTTTAATGAAATTTTCCATAAACAAATCGCAAAGTGGCTGCCCTATGTCCTCGATAGCCTCACGAATTCCATCTTTGAGGTCTTGAATCGACGCTGGGCTATTGGCGTAAAATTTCTCTTTCACGTGGCCTCAAAGGAAGAAGTCGCAATTTGTTAAATCACAAGATCCCGGTGGCCAATTGTGATTACCTCTTCGAGAGATAACATGGTCCGGAAACATTTCCCGCACAAGATGCGTTGCTTGTGCTACACGTAGCACCGTTTTGTTGAAAGTAAACGTTGTCCAGATCAATACAATTTCGGTTAAAAAATCATTGATCATCTCTCTATAGCGCAAACCATTCACCGTAACTGTTGCTCCACTTTTATGATACAGCAGCAATATTCTTCGCTGTTCTTAAGCAACGTGCACGGGTTTTATTCTTCGCATCACTAACTTGTCCCAACAGCTCGAATTTTTCAACTAACTTCTTTATTGCGGTCCGACAAGGTGCCTCACGACGACCCAAAAATGTTCGAGTTTTATGAATCGTCTCTGCCAAATTTTTACCATTTTTATAGTGAATTTTAATGATTTCAATGCCTTCTTGAAACGTGTATCGTAGTTTCTACTTGTGAAACGTCAAAAATGATAGCTCCAAACGTGACATATACTGAAATAGCGGGCTATTCAAAATAACAGCTCTTATTAGAGCTTCTCGGTAACGGGATATGCCCTCCAGTCGGCTTCGATAGACTTTAGGTATGCTTCCAGCTCTCTGCCTCTCCACCATAAGTTAACTTTCAAGCAAATGTAGGTGCAGGCAAATGTAACAGCCTAAAATCATTCAGCTTCAGCCAATGCTTGTACAGGGTGTCTGGTGGCAGATTTATATTTTCAAAGTTAAATAAAAAAAATGCTATTTGACATATCATTTTAATTAAAACATTGAATGACAAATAATCATGCGGATTTCATTTTTTGAAAATTATACCATCCAGATGTTTTCCATCGAGTTTTACACACTGTTCAAAACTGAGCCTCGTGTTCTCCGCCATACGTTGCAGTAAACTCGGTTCAATTTTGCTGATTTCTCGATGAATATTTTCAATGGTCTTTGGTGTTTCAGTCGAGGGTTGCAGGATCTTGGAGACCAGTAACGGCAGTTTTGCTTATTCACGTGCCCGTTTAAATGGAAATGAGCCTCGTCGCTCCAAAAAATGCGATTCACTGTTTGAAAACGTTCCAACATCGTTACACAAAATGTTTTGCTTAAAAAAACGTCATTTTCTTTAAGTTCTTGAACGATTTGAATTTTGAATGGATGGCACTTTAGATCTTTTCTTAAAATTTCATGAACAATCGCTCTGGGAAGTCTCAGTGAGGCAACGCTTTTCCGTATCGAAAGTTCGGGGGATTCACGTAAACTCTCTTCAACCAGTTCAATGTTTCCGGGAGTCCTTGAAGATCGACTGGGCCCTGGCCGTGGGGTGTTTATAGCCGAAGCAGTTGTGCGGAACCTTTGCACCCCGAAACGAATTAAATTCACACTCGGCCCATCACTTATCCGTCGAATATCGAAATGTGAACAAAATTGTCGACGAGCAATTACGTACGAATCGTTACTCTTGAAAAATGCCTCGATGGCGAACGCGCGATGTTCATTCGACCACTGCGACATTATGACTAAGAAATCCGCATGACCACTGATTCCAACGACACTACCCTCCCCCCGCGCAGTTTATTACTTGTTGAAATATTCCTATTTCAAAACATAAATCTGCCACCAGACCTGTATTACAGTTCAAAACATGTGGTCCAAACCAAAGTATGTGCTTAAAGCTTAAGAATGTGGTCCAGCCCACAGAATGTGGTACAGGGCAACAATGAGGTCCAACCCAACCATTGATCTTTTGTGGAAAAAGTTTTCGGACCGTATTATCTCTCGAATTGGCCACCGAGATCTTGTGATTTGACACCTCGCGACTACCTCCTTTGGTGCCACGTGAAAGAGAAGTTCTATGCCAATAGCCTATCGTCGACTCAAGACCTCAAAGATGGAATTCGTGATTCTATCGATAACATAGGGCAGCCACTGTGCGATTTGGTTATGGAAATTTTCATTAAAGGGATATGGTCCTGTAAGCGTGGTCGTGGTGGTCATTTGCTTTATGTTATTTTCCACTATTAACGGCATACCTTCTTCTTTATAATGAAATAAACACCTCTTATTGGAAAACCCTTTATAATGTCATGATTGAATAGCAATAATAATTGTTTGTGCTTATTGATCAATAATGAACAATTTATCACAAAAATTACTATGTTTTTTCTATAAGAAAACAGGTGCTGCATCTTCGCATCACCTATACACCAGCCGCCACTGCATTAACCCACATTTCCCGCAAGAATGCGCCTTGCTGCAGCGAATTCCTCCGGATATTTTCGGACGTGGGGAATTTCAGGAAACGTCGGAAAACAGGCGTCGTCGGCGGCGGCTCTGTCTCTGTCAAGACTTTGCCGCCTCTATCGCGTTTTTCCAGTTTGCCGAGAATACGACCGGCTATTTCTGGAGCCTCGCGGGAATTTTTCGGCAGTTAAAACGCGTTTTATCGCTTTCCGAAGGCGTTACAATGTAAGCGAAGAGGCGTCCGGCTCGAAGGACCAGATTTACTGCGGGATCTGAGGATTATGGGAACGACCGGGTGTTAAAATTGGGCGTGATGAGGACTTCGTTTGTCAAAACATGGGATTTAGTCGAGAAAATAATGAAAATATTATTAAGGTTCTCTTAATGACATTTTCTGTGAATAATATATAAACGAGTTAAGGCCGCTTTCTGGGCTTCTCAGAGATCACTGTTTCTTGAGAACAATTTGGAGCTGTACTAAAATTTCTCACAATTCGGTCTAAGTAAAGGGTTTTTCGATAAGAGGTGTTATTTTGAATAGCCCGCTATTTCGGTAGGTTTCACGTTTGAAGCTGTCATTTTTTGACATTTGAAAAGTATAAACTACGCCATTAATAAAAAATACCTGAAGTACCTTGTCGGACCGCAATGAAGAAAATGGTGGAAAAATTGGAGCTGTTTGAACAAGTTAGTGATGTGAAGAATATGAAGCAAAATTGTCGCATCTGGGGCTCGGAAAACCCAAGAGTTATTGTTGAAAAGCCTCTCTATACTCAAGGTATGACTGTTTGGTGCGGTTTATGGTCCGGTGGAGTCATTGGACCTTACTCTTTCGAAAATGAGGCTGGAGCAACAGTTACGGTAAATGGATTGCGCTATCGAGAGTTGATTAATGATTTTCTTATAGCCGAAATTGGATAGTATTGATCTGGACAACGTGTACAAGCAACGAAACCATTGATCTTTTGCGGGAAAAATTTCCTGAACATGTTATCTTTCGGAGAGTTGATCACAATTGGCCACGGTGATCTTGTGATTGAACACCTTGTGACTTCTTCCTTTGGAGCCACGTGAAAGAGAAAGTCGACGCCAATACTCCAGCGTCGGACATAGGGCAGCCACTTTGCGATTTGGTTATGAAAACTTTCATCAAAAGGATATGGTTCTGTAAGCGTGGTCGTGGTGGTAATTTATCTGATGTTATTTTCCCTATTGAAGGCATAGCGTCTTCTTTTCAATGAAACAAACAACCGATCATTCATATTGAAAAATAGCATTTTTCTTCGAATATCAAAATAACACCTCTTATTGGAAAACCCTTTAGAACGAGCTAGTCCTAGTTTGGGATTTACTCGAGCGTCATAAAGACCTTTTGGGATTGCGAAGCTTAGATGATAAATGAAAAATTCAAAAAAGCCCTGAGCAGGTGCTTTTGAGCACTTGTTCATCGGTGGCGCACTGATGCTATAGCCTCGAAATTTTGTATAGAACTTGTTATTGGTACTAAATATATAAATGCAAAATCTCAGCACAATCGGAATTATAATCTGGATATTATTCAATAAATCAAATAAAAAACAATAATTAAGAATACATTTAATTCTATGTTTCTGATGATGCGATCCTCCTGAAATTTCGCATGAACTTCTACTGTATCAATCTACATTCAGAAAATAAATTTCACTTGAATCGGATGTCTTGTATGGACATATAAAGATTTTTCTCTTCAATATTCCAATTGAATTTTCTATAGTTCTGTTAACACTATGGCCACATAATTTTGCATGCTGTTCATTTCAAGCATCTTGTATGTGGCTGGAAAATTTAATTTCGATTGGTATCGTTTTGTCTGAGATATTGAATGACAAAAATTTTGAATGGCCATATTTCATGGACACCCCCTACGATTTGTCGGCTTTAATCATGAATCATGAACTTCAATATCCTATAAGGCACATTAAAATGTAGAATCACGAAAACCGGCCCAATTATCTTAAAAATCATAAAAATATTCAGAGTTAGGTGAATGTTTATAAACGGCAGTGGGCAAATATAAACGTCTTTTCCTCATTTTTGTCCCTGTTCACATCTGACAGGACCGATCTATGTTATATGTTTCTCTATTGATCTGAGAGTCAGTAGTGGCTCCTCAGAGAAAGGAGAGGAGGCCAGGCTTCCCCTAATTTCACTGCATTTTATTCAATATCAAATTCAAGTTCGAATAATAAATAATCACATTTCTACATCTGTATTATTCCCATCATTCTATCCACTATCCAAATCCCAAAGTAATGAACATATGTTTATAACTAAGCGATCTAAAACATTCATACATTTTCTGCAACACACAATACAGCGTAACGGATAGCAGGCAAACCGCTTAGCGAAGGAGGCTCGCCTCCACGAGTCGAGATTCGTTAGAATGTGACATTTCAAACGTCCTCAAATGAACGGTGCGGGAACCACTCAAAATTCAACCCATAGATCACGTGTCGGAGGACTGGCTCCGCGGCATTATTTTCGCTTCGAGGCGAACGAGCTTAGCCGAAACTGAACGTTCGATCGGCCCGAATCAACCCTGGTGATCGTGGATGGAGGTCAGCTGTTGTTTTTATTCCCTTCCTTTTTATTAACGAAGTATCAATCCTCTCAGCGTGCGGTTTGTGGTTTTGTGACATTTTTCGGAAGAGTTTTTGGGTAGATATTAATATTTCAACAAGAAGGATGGAAACGGAAACAAGAAGTCAGAATTATAATGCAAGTAGTGAACTTGAAGAAACGCAAGATCCTGTAGATTTATTCTGAATAATAAATTCAGTGAAATGCCTCACGATGATAAAATGTTCATAACTCAAGTGATTAATGGCCGGTTTCTGAGGTTTTACTTTACAACCGTCCAATAGTAAACGGTTCGATAATATAACTAATCGATACCTCTTGATAAAGTAGCTCAGTTTCTGACGTCTTTTTCGGTTGTCGTTAACTATCTATTCGATAACAGCTGATTAACGGTAGTCTCGCAAGTTCCTTCCTAGATCAACAGATGTGCGACTACAAATTGACGTTTTATGATATGAGTTTTGCAAATTTTAATTGAAACTGCAATCCTGAAACTCAAAATAATGAGATTTTCCATACGGAAAATCAAATCGATTTCATTTTCATGTATATTTATGTCTTATGTATATTTAGATCATTACCAATGATGATTTGAAAATTCCTGTCGCATAGAACCGTAAAGATATAAGCACTTGTTGAAAGACGGTTAAAAGTGCAATTCCTTTCAGATATTGGAGCTAATACAGAATTCAATTCATTACATAAGTGTAAAACGTTTGCTGTTGTCTGTACCTCATTTTAATTAATCATCTGTAAACATTTCGAGAGGTGATCTATACGAACCGTATAAATCCCGTGTAAATACAGAAATATTGCCAATGAATTCCATTGCCTCTTCATCTGATGAAGAGCTGAACTAGAGGATAATCTTCTTGTATTATATTCCATTATTACACAACTCGTTCAATATAATATGTTAAGAATGTTGATATGAATCCAAATCCGATACTCCGTCAAATCAAAATGAAAAAGTGAGGTTGGAGTTGACAAATCAAACGCCAATTCCCATGCGCCATTCACTAATGGCCATTATCTACAGATAACCGGCCATTTTCGGTCGGTTAAAATAAACTGACTTTATTGGCTGGTTCTTTTCTAAGCGGTAACTCAGAAACCGAAATCTGCGCTTATCCATCCGTCAAATTTGACAGATAGATAAACTGCGTTAAAACGACCCTCAGAAACCGGCCATAGACACCTTGACCAGCAATGCCAATTTAATTATTAATTCTACTCATAATCGTTCGTTCTGCGTAGAATGGTATGATAAATGTCTCAAGCCTCCTCTGATTGAAATCTCACGAGCCGCCACGGCTGAGAGTACGCCGTTACACTGTGGTATTATACCATACGCCCATTACTATGTGTTTCAAAGTTCCTGAACCTTCTATTGTTAACTTGGATCCGAATCGATGTAAACCCTTGATTTCCCCTTCTGCATCTGCTTCTGCACTCGAATACTCATCGAGTTTTCAAGAGACACCAGGTGTACCTAAGCGGGATTCCTTACTACGTGTCTGTCAGCTATTTACACACAAAACCGCTTCAAAGACCCCAATAACAAGTTGTGATCAAACAGAGTTCTCGCTTGAGAACACTCGGAAAATACACAGAATATGTGCGAGTTGGCCGTCTTCCAAATTTAAAAATACTGACATTTCATCCTGGTAGAAAGCACATAAATAAATCCGCCTTAGGTTGATGCAGGTGAATTTGACGTTGCCGGAACATGACTGTGTTGTTGGAAATTATCAGTCTGAAATAATTCTGCGATTTACGATTCGAGACGGAGACAGTGTTATTTCTGGATTTTGAAATTGTTGTGGTGGTCTGTATTTCACTTTTGAAAGTAAAACATTACTTTTCGAAGAAATTGATGTATTTCTTATTTCTCCATCACGTGTAGATTATTATCTTTATCAGCTATCGATTTCGGCAAAAATACACTGCTCAACAATGATAGGGATCACTTACTTGTTCTAAATTTATTTCTGAATATTCGCTCCAAGATTATAAATTTAGTCAGATATCAGAGTATTTTCAGTTGATAATATGGTTCACTTGAGAAAAATGAAAAATGGAAAGTTGGAGAGAAAAAAGACCTTATTAGGAACATTCAAAATTCTGTTTTTGAAAAAATAAAAATTTTATGATGAAACCACAAGAAGCTGAAGTTTCGGTTAGCTAGTACCTAGTTGGTCCCCCACGAGCTCGTCTCAAACATTCTACCCTACAAGGCATACTTTCGATCAACGATTTATAATTTTGGGGCAAATTCGTCCAAATATCTCGTAAAGCGTTAGAAAGGTCCTCCAGGTTATTGATCGGTTTTTCTAAGGTTGACAATTGTCTAGACATCTCAGACCAGACATGTTCGATGCAATTTATGTCTGGAGAGCGAGCTGGCCAGTCCATCCTATCAATAGCATGAGTTTCTAGCGCTTCATTAACCAGACGACTACGGTGTGGACGGGCATTATCGTCAATTAAAATGAAATTCTCGCCCACGGCAGGCAGCCGCGACGGAACAATTATGGGTTCAATAATCATATCGTGATATCTCTGGCTGGTCATGGTGGTGTTCTGCAGAACAACTAACTCTGTGCGTTGGTTCAAACAAATGCCTTCCTATACACATATAGAACCTCCGCCAAAAGCTGTTGTGGGTACCATCAACTGTTCTGCATACCTTCGACCTCTTTCCCTCCAAGCAAGAATACGTCCATCGGAGTTGCGACCAAACGAAATCTAGACTCATCCGTAAATGAACCTCGGCTCCAAATTTCAAGTGTCCAATTGCGGTGCTCCTCAGCCCATGCCGTCGATGTACCCGTGTTCCCTATTCAAACGGGAGGTTGTACCCTCCTACGTGCTCTCAACCACAACATGTAGTCGTCGTCTTAAGGTACTTCAAGAGCTGACCAACAAAATCGTGTGCGGCACATTGTTCACGAACATTTTGTGCAGCACTCAGCTGTACGCGCACAAATGTCAACACATTAGAGACCGTCTACACCGAAAGAGCTGTGCGTATCTTTTGTACGTGTACAGTGCAGCACTGTGCGTAACTTTTGTACGCGCACAGTGTGCACAAAAAGATCTCACTGTTCTCAGTGTTTCGCTTTCCTTCATCGTTGAATATGGAGGATCAAGATAACGTGATGCTTTTGCTGCAGCGTGTGTTGTGGTATGCACTTTGCTCAAAAAAAAAAAAAAGGAAAAACAACGATGTTGGTTGAGGCCAAACCATTTGGGTTTGTAAATATCGGACACTCCCGCACCCGACGATTTCGATTCCATAACTTTTTTTTTTCCCTCCTGTACTGGCTAACACGATGTTCCACTTCCGAAAAATCTTGGTGGAGTCACAATCGAATTTTTTGCCAACTCCTCAGTTGCATCATGTTTTTCATTTTTATTTTGTATTCTCCGTGATTACAGTCCCACAGTGCGGGATGAGTTCGATTTTTAATAAATTCAATATTTTCGCATTATCCACTCCATATTTTTCGCGCACAAATAGATGTTTTCGCTACCGTATGCGGAAACAAGAATGAGTTCGCAGAAACATGTGCGTGTGTGTCGAGCCGTCTACACCGGTGGAGACGATGAGCGAACAAAAGTATGCAACTGTACGCGCGAACTTTTCACAGAGTTCGCGTACTTTGTTGCTGTTCCTGGACGGACGACGATACCGCGACGAACATTGTGCCGCCACACTGTTCGCAACTGTGCCGCACAGTGCAGCACTCCGGTGTAGACGCGGCTTTACAGTCTGGTTCGAAATTAGAACTCCTGTTGCAACTCTCAGTGATCTATTGAGCCGCGACGCCCGCCGGGTAAGTGGGATTTCTCTTAGCATTGAGGATCAGAAGACGATCTTGGGCAGCTGTTGTACTGCGCTGTCGACCTCCCCATGAACATAAGCTACTGAGTCGTTTTGGATGAACCTATTCCAAGCCCGACTCACGACACTTTGCGAAACATTCAACCGCCGGGACACTTCTCGCTGGGACAAACTTCCTGTATCCGTATCCGTATGATTTGGTCCAGTTGCACAGGAGCCAAACGTCTTCTCTCGGCATGACTGATAAGCTGATATTGTTCTCATTTCTTCAATTATTGTCACCTTATGTTTTGAACGAGAGAAAAAAAATTTAGTAACAATACCACATGGCTTTTCACTCCACCTGTAACAGCCTACAGATAATAATCGATTTTGTGAACAAGAGCCTATGAAGTAAGGAAGACTTTTGATATAATCAACTCAAAACATCCTTACTTTTTCCTTAGAGAACATTTAATGTTCAGATATTCACGAGATAACTCGAAAAATACAAATGAAGAGAAGTTTATAACTGATCCCTAGCAATTGTTGATCAGTGTTCTTATACCATCATCAGGCTGTCCTGAGATGACCCTCATGCATAAAAGATTACACATTTAAACACAAAATCTTACTGTCATGAACACAGAAAAAAGCTGCATTTACAAGAAGGAATACAAACATAAAAAAAGATCTTCTATTACATCGAAAATTCATTAGTCGACGACACACAAATTAAAATGGTAAATAGTAAACATATACTGGCTGGATAACAGATGTACAAACACCACAGGCATGCGTCACGTATGAGCCGCATAGAAATATACAAAACATAAAGATTAAATAAGCTAGATGAAATCTAAACCCCCCATGATATTCCTTTAAAATTATTTTCATGGAATAGATTTCGAAAAAAAATCTCCTATAGTTTTCCATTCAATTCTGGAGAAAAAAGTCTTTGCAAAAATTTCGATACAGTCTATACTTTTCTCGGAAAAAATAAAAACTCACAATCAGCTATGATCACTGTTGTTTCCATTTCATCGTATGTTCCATAGAAATGATATTCTAAGATATTTGTTTGTCTATGACAGGAGATAAAAGCGAAAGTGCATATCTGCCAAATGCAATTCGAATAAACTACCATTTTTATGACTGAGTAATTTATTTTATTACTGGCAAAGTATTTATCAAAAAAGTCGAACTCTTCTGAAATGAAAATTGTAGAAAGAATCATAGAAAATCTTTCTCTCCTGTCAAAACCAATTTTGAGCATAACAATATTTTAGAATATTCATTCTATGGAACATACGATGAAATGAAATGTGATCATAACTGCTTTTGAGTTTTTATTTTTTCTTAGTAAAGTATTGGTGTATCGAAATTTTGCAAGGAGACTTTATTTCTCCAGAATTGAATGGGAAACCATAAGATAATTTTTTTGGAAAATCTATACAACGAAAACCATTTTTGAAAGAAAATTATGAGGGGTTGTTATTTTCAACCCCTAAAAATAAAGTTATGGGATCAAAAAAATTGGGGTGAGAAACATCTACTAATGAATCATATTATGTATAGTTTAGTCCGTCTATTCAGACATTCGAAGTAACATAAAAGGCCCAATGTTGCGGTAACTCTTTATGTGTGGGAGAATTTAGTGGACTGTATTAATCAAAAATCATAGGTGTTGTAAAATGAAATGAAAAAAAAAGTAAAATGCACCAGACTCACCAAACAGTATTCTTCGACCAATCTTCTGGAGAGTACTCTCTCGGACGGGGTCGGTGATCTCCAATTCTCAATAATGTGTCTCTTTCACAAAATAATAGCGTACTTCACTTAAATAGCGGAACACAAGGTTCAATCTCAAAATAAGAGAAAATATATAATAGCGGAAAATACAATTTAGAAAATTAGCGATAGCGATAAGAAACACTCGGAGGTTGTTCTTAGACTATTACATATTGTTCAAATTTCTTGAATTGCGCAGGCACACAGATATCAGTTCCAGGTAACTGATATAATATACAGGCTGTCCAGTGCATATACTGTTGAAATGGAATTGAAATGAAAACTATTGAATTTAGAAACAAAAAAATAGATATTACTACAACATTTCCTGCCCCCCAAAAATGCCAAAGCATTTTTCAAAAGAGCTTAAAATAAAAATAGAAAAAAAATAATGAATATTATGAAATTGCGCAAACTATCATGCAGAAAACTTATAATAACAAAGAATATGAGCAAAATAAAAAAAGATTATTCCTCATTGCTTTTTATTGGTAACGCAAAAATAAGATTTTGCGTTTTTTGTTTGTTTTGGGTGTAATCGTACGTAAATGGCCAGCGTAATCACAACCGATATGTAAAAGGCCATTGTTGTTGAGAACTTTGAACGGATAATTTGCCCAGAGGGGGCTGATAGACTTTGGGTTTTTTGAAAACATAACAAAAACAATTTCAACAACTGCTTAACAAACAGAAAATACAGCTGGTGTGTTACCTGAAAATTCATTCAGGAAGGAAACAATTTTGGTATATTTCGCTAGCGTTTGCAATGCTAGGCGACATTCAAGTGAACGCAGAAGATCCCATTGTTTCTGATCCCCATAAGAGAGATTACGAATAAATCTCATGACATAGACAAAAATACGTAGTACTGTCGGAAAATTTGAATATTTTTCCGAAAATTCAAGAAAGTGTTTAATTTTAGGGCTTGCGAAAAAAGTTATTGTCCTTTCTTCGCACATTTTATATTCTGACACAAAATTTTCAGAGAATTCATCTAGTTTAATTCTCAATTGAGATCGATCGCTATAAAGAAATTTCAGATCCCTCAGCCAAAACGCCTTGTCGACTATAACTGAAAGAAAAAGACCTAGACTACGGAGGTCTGCGGGATTAACTTCCGAACTTATGCAACTCCATTGAAGGCGTGGAATTTTCTCTTTCACACAATATGCAACTCTGCTAACCACAAAATGTTTCCAACAAAAGGAAAGTGATCGAAGCCATGCCAAAACTACCTGTAAATCCGACCAGGCTTGAATGGTTGCGAAGGCATATTCATCAGAAAAAAGTTTCAATACTAATAAAAGTTTTGTTAGCAAAACTGAATTACACAATGCTAAGCGCGGTATGAATATTTCCTTGAGAGGTGCAATTTTACGTTTAGCAAAAATGAAATTTATATAAATGTTGTCATGGAGATTCGCAGTTTTCAAATACAAAACAGCACAATCCCTCTTTTCAGAGCTATCACAAAGCCCGTATAACTCCAATCTGAAATTGATTGAGCATTTCAAATGCCTTGGTTTTTCAACTTGCGAAAGATATTTAATTTGTGAAACAAACCGATTCCAAATACGTAAAATTTCGTCACCATCAGAAGAGAAATTAAAATGTTCTATGCTACTCACGGAAGTAGGAATTGTTTCCAACATAATTTGGTTGTTACCTGACCATTTCCTCAATTGAAAACCTCTCTTTTCAAATGAACTAATCAACTGGTCCAGTACCATTTTAGCTTCTTTAAGTGAGGAAACACCAGAGATAACATCGTCAATATAAGTATATTCAAACAGAACTTTCGTTGTCAAACGATAAGCGTTACCTTCATCTTGCTCTAACTGTTTCAAACATCGCGAAGCTACAAATGGAGCAGATGATATTTCATATGTAACGGTATCAGAGGTACTTAAAGGTTTCAAAACACAATTATGAATGAGGTTATAAGGACTGTTGTGTAAAGAATTATATGGAACAATCTCCATATATCCGCAATCAAAATATTCGGGAATAAAAGCAGAGTAATCGTTATAGACAAAAAAATATTTCATAAGTCGACGCTCTAAGGAAACGAATCGCTTGGAAGCAAGTTCTTCCATGCCGCTAAAGTTGGGCATACTATTGGCAAAGGGTAAAGAAACAAATATTTTCTCACATAATTGATTATGAGGAGAGTCAATACTCACCGAGGGAACAGATTCAGTTTCCCCAAAACGGTTCACAATTTGAGGAAGGGATATGTCGCTTTCTTGACAACGTATGTCACAAAAAAATGAGGAGGTACAATTTTGAGAGAGGTCTGATCCACCTCCCATGAGTATATAACCAAAAATTGAGTTGAAGGCATTAATACCATTAATACCAGTGACGTGACCACTGAGCAAAATTTTCGAAAATATATCAGCTCCAAATAAGATATCAACATGTCCAGGAGTATGAAAAGTGGCGTCAGCCAATTTCAAATTTCGGAATTCATCACCAATGCAAACGGGCACAGGCGTAGTCGGTAATTTTTCAGTTATTTGATTAATTATAGATGCTTTTGTATACAAAACTGGGGATGCTTGTCCGACAGGTTTAACAGTGAGAGAAACTAAACCTTTACTGATACACGATTTCGAAGAGTTCAATCCTGTAACCTCAAGAAAAACGTTTTCAGATTTCAAACCTAAACATGAAGCTGCTTTCTTTGTTATAAACGAAGTCATACTACCAGAATCAATAAGACAACGTAATTTATGGAAAATCCCATTTGAATCGGACACTTCAACCAAAGCAGTGGCTAAGAGAACAAAAGAAGTTTTTTCAGAATTGAGAACTCCAGCTCCTGCAAAGTTCACAACAGATTGCGGTTCCAAACTAGTTGTGGTGGCGTTTTTCGTAACTGAGTTTTCATTTTTATCTACTTTGAAATGTAGAAAGGTATGATGTTTCAATGAACATTGACGGCAGGTAGACTTAGAGGCACAATAACGTATATCATGAACATTTGATAGGCAATTGAAACATAAATGCAGTTTCTTAGCCAAATTATAGCGTTCGAACGGTTTCATGTCAAGAAAAGTTTTGCACCTGAATATAGAGTGGTCATTTTTGCAAACGACGCATTTCGATGAACTGGAACTGTTCGAGTTTGTCGATTTTTCAACAAAGAAATTTTTGGTATAAGGTTTTCTACCAACTGAATTTATACCGATAGCAGAAGATTGATCACTATTAATCATTTCGGAAGCAATACATTCACGTTCCAAAAATGTCGTGAGATCTTTATATTCGGGAATCTCAGATGAACCAAAAGCATGTTCAAATCGGGAGATTATATCATCATCTAACCGATCATATAACATCATTAGTAAAATAAAGTCCCATTCATCAGTGGGAAATTGTAAATTTCTCAAAGCAGAAATATTTTCTTGAAATGTATCTAATAAATTTCGGAGGGCGTTCGGCACCTTCGATTTAATTTTAACTGTACCTTCAATGCGACGCCAATGACATTTAGCGAGCCAACGCTTATTGTTGTAACGCTGATATAAAGTATCATAAGCCGTTTGGTAATTTCTACCACAGAATTCATAATGTTGAATTAGTTTTAAAGGCGGTCCATCGAGGGTTGAAACTAGGTAACTAATTTTCTCATCATTACTTAGCGATGTATTATTATGGACCAAAGAATTGAATAAACCTATAAATGAAGGAAATTGCGTACAATCACCTGTAAAACGTTTCAACTCAAGCTTAGCCCCATTTCGCACCAAGCCAGTCCAGTCCAGTCGAGTCAAGTCACTTCAGGATTGGAACTATTAACTTCGTTTAAAATCGTTTAAAACAAATGGAATGTGAAATCTAGGGCCTAGTATGAAACTAGATTTCACATTCCATTTGTTTTAAACGATTTTAAACGAAGTTAATAGTTCCAATCCTGAAGTGA
Source organism: Propylea japonica (assembly GCA_013421045.1). Taxonomy (NCBI): domain Eukaryota; kingdom Metazoa; phylum Arthropoda; class Insecta; order Coleoptera; family Coccinellidae; genus Propylea; species Propylea japonica. Next base: position 55,633,800 of record CM024243.1, read on the forward strand.
CTTGACTCGACTGGACTGGACTGGCTTGGTGCGAAATGGGGCTTAGGCAACCTCACATTTGCGTTATATTTTGAACAAGAAGGAGAAGAATTCGAATTTTCTGATTTTTTAAAATCATCGAGAATTAAAGTTTCATGAATAGCTTTAATTTCATAATAATCGGCCAAAAAACCATCTCTTATGGTTTCTTCTAAACTCAAATCAGAGTCTTCCTCTTGAAGAACTGAATCTACAATAACTATATGTTGTTTTTCAAATTCCTCCCTAATTCTTTCAATGTCCGAAAATCTTGCTTTAAATATTCTGAATTTATTTACATCAGATTCTGCCTGTTTTGCGAAATTACTCAAAAGTTGAATTTCAGCGACAGCAGTATTGCGATACGCACGGGCTCGTTTTATTTTAGTTGCCATAATTCAATCGGAAAACGTAAAGAAATTCAATAAATAAATCGAATGATGGAAACTCGAATATCGACCGTATCAACACTCCTATAGAATGCAGTCAGTAAACGAGTTTATTGGGTAGATTGTAGCGTACAAACAAAAAATTATCGCTTGCGACAAAAACTGAAACGATATATTAATTATCGGAGCCAAGAGGAACAATCGAAAGGTGGAATAAAACCCACTATAATTAATAATTAACAATTCTGCATGTAATTTGCCAAACTTCAATTATCAAGCAATAAAACCAAATATGAATAAAAAACAATTCAATATTCGGCCTCTGAAGGTCCAAAATGTTGCGGTAACTCTTTATGTGGAGAGAATTTAGTGGACTGTATTAATCAAAAATCATAGGTGTTGTAAAATGAAATGAAAGAAAATAAAGTAAAATGCACCAGACTCACCAAACAGTATTCTTCGACCAATCTTCTGGAGAGTACTCTCGGACGGGGTCGGTGATCTCCAATTCTTCAATAATAGTGTCTCTTTCACAAAATAATAGCGTACTTCACTTAAAATAGCGGAACACAAGGTTCACTCTCAAAATAAGAGAAAATATATAATAGCGGAAAATACAATTTAGAAAATTAGCGATAGCGATAAGAAACACTCGGAGGTTGTTCTTAGACTCTGACATATTGTTCACATTTCTTGAATTGCGCAGGCACAACAGATATCAGTTCCAGGTAACTGATATAATATACAGGCTGTCCAGTGCATATACTGTTGAAATGGAATTGAAATGAAAACTATTGAATTTAGAAACAAAAAAATAGATATTACTACAACACCCAACAAGCTGAATTTCTGTGAAGTGTTCATGACTAAAAATATAAAAAGCAGCATGTGGTGATATAATACGTTACTAATTAAAACAAACATTTACCTTATTCATTAATTAGCTTAAAACTATAAAACATACAATTAAAATCTAAGTCTATTTGTTCATAAAATTCATCAGAATTCTCCTCCTTATGGTGTTATCTCAACATGCACAACAAACTAAAATGCAACGATATTCAACGTATGTCGCCTGTCACGATGAAATATGCGTTCACAGAATACATTTTGAACACAAATTATACGTCTTTTTATTCTAAAAACATCAAATTAATTTAATAAATAATTTAAAAACATACAAAATCACAATCTCAACAGTCTGGAAATAAACAAAAAGAAAAGGACGGAAAAAGATCATTTATGGGAAGCTCAACAACAGTGTTTTATCTTCTATCTTTATATTTGTTAATTAAAATGTTATAAATTCTGCTTAAATTTTGTGTATCGGTTCTCCTGTTAACTGTTTCGTTCACTTTTATGTGTATCATCTCACTGATGTTGCGTTTTTTATAATTAGTTTCCGAATCCTCAATTGTAACGCCCTTAAAGTCAAAACTATGTCCGGTGCTAACATGGTGTTCAACTAAGGCAGTTTTGTTGTCGTCATCCTTAAAATGTGTACCACAACCATAAACATGTTGCTTAATTCTATTTTGGAGAAGCTGTTTGGTCTGACCTATGTAGGAGCTATTGCAACCTAAACAAGGTAATTTGTATACAACATTAGAACGTTTTTCTATTGGAAGTGGGTCTTTAAGGTTGGTGTAATAGTTGTTAATGGTATTTTTTGTTATAACAGGCCAAGGTGCAGTTATGTTTGTTAACTATGGTGTTAATTCTTTCTGTGAGGCCTTTCAAATAAGGAAAACTGCATATGGCAATAAAGTAGAGAACATCTTGACTACTTTTAAATATTCCTTACTTAAGATGGAAATGAAAATCACAGAGTGGAAAGTCAGAGATATCACCAACATCATTATTAGATTGGAAAGTAACATGGCAAATTTGCTCCCCTCATATTTAATAGATCGAGTCCTTGCTTTTACGAACGGTAAATTTCAGATTTTATTTAATAGGATTAAATTGAGTAACCAAAAGAAAATAAGAAACCTAACATCTAAATTCAAAAGAGATGAAATAATAAGTAGACCTGACTGCATCTATAATTATACAGACGTTCAGATTCCAGAAAATGTGCAATTAGTTTTAAGTCTGTCACCTAAGTTTAGTATTGACCCTCCCAATAAGTTCTTGATGATACCTGCTCTAATAAAAGATACTGAGACCATTGTTTAATCAAGCACATGCAATGAGGAAATGAAAGATAATTTGCGTCAGGAACTTGTGGGAGAAATAACCAAATACCTCAATAAAAATAACCATAATACCAAACTGCCAAAGATTAACAAATACTGCATTGAGACCAAAAAAATTTTCTACTTGATAATCCTCACATTATGATTGGTTGTTCTGATAAGGGTGGTTCAACAACAGTGATTGATAGGAAAACTTACATAGATGAAGTGAATAAATTACTGAATAATACATCAACTTATAAAAGAATCAAAAAAGACCCTACAAATAAGATACAAACCAAGTCAAATAAATTGATAGACCTTCTTGTCAAGTTTAAACTTTTAAGTGAAGCGCAAGGCAACTACTATAAAACTCATAACTCTGTCCCCCCAAGGTTATATGCTCTATGCAAAACCCATAAAGAAAATTTGGCTTTTAGACCAATAGTTTCGTGTATGAATTCACCGACCTATAAGGTTGCCAAGCTAATTAACAGTATACTAGAACCAGTCATAAGTACATTTCATTACAATATCAAGAATTCACATGAGCTTATTGATGAGCTTAAGAACGTGAAGTTACCTCCTACATACACACTAATATCTTTAGATGTAGTATCCCTTTTCACGAGCGTACCTGTCGAATTGATTGTCCAAACTATTAGGGAAAATTGGAATTTTATTCAGGCATATACAGAGTTACCGCGTAATATATTACTAGATTTGGTTTCTCATCTTGTTGAATCAAGTTATTTTATTTTTAATGGTGAATTTTATGAACAAACTAATGGAACAGCCATGGGCAACCCAGCCAGTCCGGCTTTAGTAAACTTGGTAATGATTATTTTAATTTACAAAACTCTTAAAAAGTTTCCATTCGTGATCCCATTATTGAGGTATATGTTGATGACACCATTATGGCAGTACCAGAAGACAAAATTGATTTAGTGTTGCAGACGTTTAATGACTTTAATGATGGATTGCAGTTCACGGTTGAAAAATCAATAAATGATAGTATACCATTTTTGGACTTGATTATCACGAAACAACAGGATGGCTCGTTAATAACTAAATGGTATACAAAACCAACAAGTTCAAATAGAGTTATCAATTACCATTCCCAACATTCTCTAAACCAAAGAATAGGAACAGCTAAAAATTTGATACACAGGGGTTTCACACTCAGTAACCTATATTTCATGAGGAAGTTTGCCACAGGATTATTTCAATATTGAGGCTCAACAACTACCCTGTTAGCTTAATTAAAAAATTGATCCACCTACACCAACAATCTAGGTCCATAACTGTCAATGTGATTGATAAGCCCAAAAAAGTTTATTGCAGTTTTCCTTATTTGAAAGGCCTCACAGAAAGAATTAACACCATAGTTAACAAACATAACTGCACCTTGGCCTGTTATAACAAAAATACCATTAACAACTATTACACCAACCTTAAAGACCCACTTCCAATAGAAAAACGTTCTAATGTTGTATACAAAATACCTTGTTTAGGTTGCAATAGCTCCTACATAGGTCAGACTAAACAGCTTCTCCAAAATAGAATTAAGCAACATGTTTATGGTTGTGGTACACATTTTAAGGATGACGACAACAAAACTGCCTTAGTTGAACACCATGTTAGCACCGGACATAGTTTTGACTTTAAGGGCGTTACAATTGAGGATTCGGAAACTAATTATAAAAAACGCAACATCAGTGAGATGATACACATAAAAGTGAACGAAACAGTTAACAGGAGAACCGATACACAAAATTTAAGCAGAATTTATAACATTTTAATTAACAAATATAAAGATAGAAGATAAAACACTGTTGTTGAGCTTCCCATAAATGATCTTTTTCCGTCCTTTTCTTTTTGTTTATTTCCAGACTGTTGAGATTGTGATTTTGTATGTTTTTAAATTATTTATTAAATTAATTTGATGTTTTTAGAATAAAAAGACGTATAATTTGTGTTCAAAATGTATTCTGTGAACGCATATTTCATCGTGACAGGCGACATACGTTGAATATCGTTGCATTTTAGTTTGTTGTGCATGTTGAGATAACACCATAATGGGGCCCACTCACTAGGAAGGAAGAATGCGCAGTTAAGTCTCTGCATGTTTGCTGTAACGCAAACGTGTGCATTCATATTGCCCACACACATACACTTTTGCGTGTTGGTTTGGATGTGCGACAAGCGTGAGATGACGTCGAAAAAAGATCTGATGTTAATGGCAGTGGCGTGTGTTGTTATTTAGGAAAAAATTTCTAAGGTATAAATATCGAACCCGACACTGTGTTGCTAAACATATGAAACGTGCAGAGACTTGTTGCCCATACACGGTCGTTTTTGGTCATTCTTCCACGTACGGGGAAGAATGCACACGCCACACGACGGAGATGAATGCGCATTCCAAATTTACGCCATACACACACACTTTTAACTGTACCACGTACAACGCGCATTCAAGTCTTCGCGCTTCCCTCTTAGTGAGTGGGCCCTTTAAGGAGGAGAATTCTGATGAATTTTATGAACAAATAGACTTAGATTTTAATTGTATGTTTTATAGTTTTAAGCTAATTAATGAATAAGGTAAATGTTTGTTTTAATTAGTAACGTATTATATCACCACATGCTGCTTTTTATATTTTTTAGTCATGATGAAGGACAACAAAATTCTGTTTATCAGAAAATAAAATGTCCGAAACGTCGACAACGTTCATCTGGGTTTAATTTTTCTTTTATTCCCAATTAAAGTCCAATATAGCCACGACATTTTTATATTATTTGTATTAATGGACATGAACAATCCCAATAATTATAAACAATGTCTAAAAGTTCCTCATCATTCCCCTGTGAGGAAAAAATTTTATTCGAAGTCAAATGTGAAAAAAATTAGTTTTTCGCGATTTTGAGCAAAACGGTAAGTTCTATCATGAAAGTACTTCAGATAAAAATTGTAGATCATGAAATTATCTATAAAAACTGTATCAATACTTTTTTCCTTACGAGCCACCGTTTCTGAGATATAACGATTCAAAAAGTTTTAAAAGTCGTTATCGTCATAATATGCACACGTTTTCACGCCACCTATGAGGTAGTGTACTTAGCGAGTAGTTATAACTTTTTGAATCGTTATATCTCAGAAACGGAAGCTCGTAAAAAAAAATTATTGATACATTTTCTATAGATAATTTTATGATCTACATTTTTATCTGAGGTACTTTCATGATAAAACTTACCGTTTTGCTGAAAATCGCGAAAAACTCATTTTTTTTACATTTGACCTCGAATAAAATTTTTTCCTCACAGGGGAATGATGAGGAACTTTTAGACATTGTTTATAATTATGTTCTGAACAACTTCACAAAAATTCAGCTTGTTGGGACTTTATGTAACTTCACTCTCATTTTTTGGTCTAAATACACCGGACTAAGTTTTATGTTTCAGTATTTTTTAGGACTCCTGAAAATTAAAAACTGTCAAATCGTCATTGCCATCCTAAGGCTGTGTATCTTGGAAGGGAGGTCGATTTCGAAAAAAATTATATGAACTACCCCTGCTTATTTTCATCGAGGAATCATCTCCCCAAATCCCTTGCATTTGTTTACAGACACCCTGTACTCCCAATATAAACCGAGCTGAACTTCTTCAATCGATCGAAAACCATAAACATCAAAGAAAGAGATTCACAAGAACTTGACGCTTGCACTTTCGTCGCAACGACCTGATGAGTACGTGATCAAGCCTAAGAAGATCGAGGGAAACCCCACAACCCGACCTCTCACTCTCGCTTTCTATGGTCGATATCGGACGGAAATCTATAACTTTTCGTCTCGAGGCGCAATATGTGACTTGAAATGAGTAATTTGCGATAGAAGTGGCCATTTTCTGTGGTCGAATGGCACTTGAAACGCTTTCGAGAGTTTTGCTGTTCCGTAACTTCTCCACTTCCTCTACAGTTAAGCCAAGATAATGCCGAGTAAGCTCTGTGACGAATTTAGATAAGGTTGTCGCATTTGGCGACAATTTCAATAGGTTATGAATCATGCGGAAATAAGTCACGTTTATGATATAAGCGCAGATACGTTTGTGAGAAAGAATGCGCTATCTTGCTTTGAATCGTATTATATAGATGAACCCGAAACGAATTGAACAATAAAACTGTCCATGTTACTTTTTATGGCTGATTGATTCACCTTATTGAGCAAATCAATACAGGGTGTTCCATCTCAAATGAGCCACCACGTATATTTCTTATCCTTTAGTTATTGGAAAAATTTCCCGAAACACGTCGAATGATTTTGTTTGGGGGGATATTTGACGTATATTTGAGGGTCGAACGAGCAACTGCCTTAGGTGCTTCAGCGCCCTGAAATTAGATGTAGAAGAAGGATTGAGTGTTTATATGGTAATGCGTTTCTTCTGTCATTTATTATAAATCAATTTTTTGAGTTACTTCTTTGCTGATTTGTTAAGAATATTTATGGTGAACACATTGAAAGTTACCCAAAAAGGTTTGAAAAATAGAACTTCAGTTTTCAGAAGGATGTACTCGAACATTCATTTTCCATTAAGTAATGCAAAAAGATGTTTTTCAACTTTTAGCTAAGTTTAAAAACTTCGCGTAGCTCTGAACTACAAAAATCATAGAAAAAAAATATAAAAACTTCAGAAAAGCCCTTAGCAGGAGATTTTGAGCTCTCGTTCTTTGGTGGAGCAATAAAACTGTTACCTCAAAATTTTATAAGGGGTTTGAGATTGATACCAAATACACTGCTCAACAATTGAAAGGTATCACTTACTTGCTCTAAATTTATTTCTGAAATATTCGCTCCAAGATTATAAATTTAGTCAGATATCAGAGTATTTTCAGTTGATAATATGGTTCACTTGAGAAAAGAATGAAAAAATGGAAAGTTGGAGAGAAAAAAAGACTTTATTAGGAACACTTAAAATTCTGTGTTTGAAAAACAAAAAAGTTTTATGATGAAAACACAAGAAGGCTGAAGTTTCGGTTAAGCTAGTACCTAGTTGGTCCCCCACTAGCTCGTCTCAAGCATTCTATCCTACGAGGCATACTTTCGATCAAACGATTTATAAAATTTTGGGGCAAATTCGTCCAAATATCCCGTAAAGCGTTAAAAAGGTCCTCCAGGTTATTGATCGGTTGTTCTAAGGTTGACAATTGCCTAGACATCTCAGACCAGACATGTTCGATGCAATTCATGTCTGGAGAGCGAGCTGGCCAGTCCATCCTATCAATAGCATGACTTTCTAGCGCTTCATTAACCAGACGACTACGGTGTGGACAGGTATTATCGTCAATTAAAATGAAATTCTCGCCCACGGCAGCCGCGAACGGAACAATTATGGGTTCAATAATCATATCGTGATATCTCTGGCTGGTCATGGTGGTGTTCTGCAGAACAGCCAACTCTGTGCGTTGGTTCAAACAAATGCCTCCCTATACACATATAGAACCTCCGCCAAAAGCTGTTGTGGGTACCATAAACTGTTCTGCATACCTTCGAGCTCTTTCCCTCCAAGCAAGAATACGTCCATCGGAGTTGACCAAACAAAATCTAGACTCATCCGTAAATAAACATCGGCTCCAATCTTCAAGTGTCCAATTGCGGTGCTCCTCAGCCCATTGCCGTCGATGAACCCGGTGTTCCCTATTCAAACGGGGATGTTGTACCCTCCTACGTGCTCTCAAACCACGAACATGTAGTCGTCGTCTTACAGTCTGGTTCGAAATTAGAACTCCTGTTGCAACTCTCAGTGATCTATTGAGCCGCGATCTTAGGCAGCTGTTGTACTGCTCTGCCGACCTTCCCCATGAACATAAGCTACTGAGTCGTTTTGGATGAACCTATTCCAAGCCCGACTCACGACACTTTGCGAAACATTCAACCGCCGGGACACTTCTCGCTGGGACAAACCTTCCTGTATCCACAGTATGATTTGGTCCAGTTGCACACGAGCCAAACGTTTTCTCGGCATGACTGATAAGCTGATATTGTTCTCATTTCTTCAATTATTGTCACTTTATGTGTTTGAACGAGAGAAAAAATAGATTTAGTAACAAATACCACATTGCTTTTCACTCCACCTGTAACAGCCTACAGATAATAATCGATTATGTGAACAAGAGCCTATGAAGTAAGGAAGACTTTGATATAATCAACTCAAAACATCTTACTTTTTCCTTGGAGAACATTTAATGTACAGATATTCACGAGATAACTTGAAAAAAATACAAATGAAGATAAGTTCATTAGTGATCCCTAGCAATTGTTGATCAGTGTATATAAATGCAGAACCTCAGCATAATCGGAATTATATTCTGAAAATTATTCAAAAAATAAAATATGTAAAAAAGAAATAATCACAAAAGTTAAATTATATGGTTGTGATGATGCGATCCCCTCGAAATTTTGCTTGAACATTCATTTAAAAGTTTACATCCTCAAAATAAATTTCACTCATATCGGATATTCCGTTAGGAAATATGAAGATTCTTCTTTCAATATTTCAATTGAATTTTCTATATTGCCACAAAATTGTGCATGAAAATTCAGTATAACAGTTAACATTCCTTCAACAAATTTCACTAGAATTGAATAGTTACTTCTTTTCAATATGTTTTTCAATTTTTTCTATGGTTCTGTTCATACTTTGGTCACGAAATTTTGCATGAGGCTTGTTATGAGCATCTTGTATTTGGCCGTAACATTTAATTTCGATTGCTTCTTTTTTATCTGAGATATTGAGGAACAAAAATTTTTAATGGCCATTTTTTATGGAACACCCTGTACGATTTGGCGGGTTAACGAACTTAACCGAGACATTTGGGACCCGAACCCGGACAATCCCTTCGGAAGTTATTTTGCTTACAGACGGCCCCACGGACAGAATTGAATTTGACCACGAATTCGTCATCAGAGAGTCTAACCCTATCTTTTGAGACAATTTCAGCTCAATATTCGAAAATTACAGACATTCGGGCAAAACGAAATAGCACTCGTTTAAGTAGAGCGAGCCCTCAAAAAGGTACTTGGTCAGACATTTTTTTGTGTAATCATGCTTGGAATACGGTTGAAAGTTGTTTTTTTATCTTTTATATTAAAAGTTATTGTACAGGGTACAGTCGGGAACTTAGAATTTTTCTAAATTTATGAGATACGGTCCGGCAAGTCGAATGATATCTTATTGTATTTTCTGGAAATTCATTCCAGATTTTGTATAAATCGGTGGTTTCGAATTCGGGACCCTCTAGGAGATTTCATTCTATCTCACATTAAAATGTTTCCCATCCTATCAGGGGTCTTCATCGAAGAGTCGCCTGAGAAAACAATCGGTAAACGGAAATCAATTACAAATGACGAACCGCCTTATTATTCCAGACCATCGGCGTTCTGGTCAAACGTCCTCAGCCCGAACACAATCATTATCCGCTTTTCTGCGAAGGCGACAATGCCCCGTCCCATCGCAGGGCATCTTGAGAATCGCGCGGGGCATATTAATTGAGCCATTACTGAGCGCATCCATCAATTTGATTTGAATATGAAACAAGAGATAAACGATTCGTGACCGTCCGCTTCGAGAATGATTATTGAATGAATCATTCGTTTAAAGCGGCTAGTTATTTTCGCCACACTCTGATTAGATGTTTATGATTGCGCTATATACAACTGGGGATATTTTATCCATCCATTAGTATATGACATACACAATCAAACCCTTGCGGTACTTTTGGTCTATGATGCTCTTCTTTATTCCAGCTGTTTATTACTAAACAGCTGTAGAAATTACTTCCTACAGCATGCTATTAAGTTCCAAAGTCTATTAACTTCAGCAATTTTTTTTTAATATTTAGTTATATTTCATGTTTTAGTGTTTTTTCAACATTTCTGAACATCCTACCTACATAGTATCATACATCGTTTGGAAGGGAAAAAATAACGAATTCAACGAAGTAATACAAGGTATTCCATTAAAAAAAAATTGGGTTTGTGTTGAATATTCGAAACCATACCCAGAAAAAAATTTATTAGGCCATTTGATTCTACTCAAAATTCTGATTCAGGCGTTGTTTTTAGCTCAGCATTATTTTTAATAACTTCGGAGATAAAGGAAGGGTTCGAAAAGTATCTGATACATTTTGTAGGTGGTAATTTAGGAGAGAGGGAGCTAGGCCATAGGATATTATGGACTGATGAGGCGACTTTCACGAAATCCGGTGTGATTAATTTACGAAATAACCATGTATTGGTGAGATAATACCCTCATGTGACTATTGCTTCTCCTTTCCAACATGAGCTGAGTATCATTATGAGGTTTGCAATATTGCAATTCATGAAAGGAGAATTTTTTGGACCAGTTATACTTACCGAGCACTTTAATTCTGAAGAATTCATTAGGAAGCAAACTTTACAGACAGCAAATGCACCTGTCTAACAGATAAAATATTTGGTTTCAAATGAATGTCCGCCCGGTACATAATAGTCGCAAAGTCAAGATCTATTTAATGAATATACTATAAACAATGGATTGAAAGATATGGTCAGATGACCACCAAAAGCCCCGACCTTACGCCTTTGGATATTTATGTCTAGAGTACTTTGATTACTTTGAAATATGAAGTATATCTACATAATTCGTTTTCAGACTTGAAGGATCTCATCGTCGTGCTGAAATGCGTCAGAAACACTGAGAACTTTCCAGAGTTGTAGATTCATTACGAAAACGATGTTTCTTATGTATTGAAGAAGGAGGTTCATTTTTTCGTTATTATTTCGATTCAAGATGAATTGATGATTTTTATAAAATAACGTTTAAATTCGATCACGAAGAGCTTCAAAATAGAGCAAATTTAGGTTCGACATTTTTAGACTTTTTCGTTGTGATCAGGTTAGCCATGATATTATGGCGGAGGTTGAAGAGCTAGCACAAAAGTTGGTATGTCATTCGAAATAACACTAATTAAGATTATTTTACTGAAAAGAAAACGTGTGCATAATTATTAATCTTTCATAGAAAAAACCATTAGAAAAATTGGACTGATTTTGTTAACTTCCGAACCATGATAATTATCTCCTCATCACTCTCAAAAGAGTTTTTTCTGCATACAGACCATTTGATCTTGTAGCAAATTTATTGCCTTTCCGAATATATGGTCAGATTTGATGAGACTATAAGGAAAACAGAACTTTGATCATTTTAGAGAAAAAACTCAAAATATTTCGTATAATCAAGAAATCTTAAATTTAAGAACAACCGTCAACATTTCGACCATATGACATTTTTTGTTGCTAATCACCTCTCTAAGTTTGTCCACTTTAAAAGTAGACACCCTGTAAAATAATGCAATATAACCATGAAATCAGTACGAAACTGACATATTTCCTCACGAGTTTGCTCTATAAAATATGGCAGAACAAACGAGTCGGCCATAGAATCATACAAACGTTCTTTCGCTTCAATTCTCATTTCGCGCCCATATCAAACGATGCCTCTCCTCTCGAAAGACAGACGCAGAGAGTTAAAAGAAACCCATCTCCAATTCCCTCCGCAATTAATTCGACAGGTTCATTAATCCCTAGACAGGCGCGCTTTTTCGAACGTTACGACGATGCTCTTCACACGGCCGGCGCTCGTATGCGCTCGCGGACAGCCGCCGCATTTCCTGTCGTCTGACGGTGAGAATCTAGGGAGGCCTGGAGGGCCCCCTTCGGAGACGTGCTCGCCGATGTGTGAACTCTCGAAGTCGCGGCATACGGAAAATGGAGAATAGTGTAGGCCGTGTAGGATTTCGTGGACCTTGACGCGATCTTGTTGGTCGAGGGCATGTATTGTCACTTTGGCTGGAAGGAAAAAGGTTTTTTGAAAGCTTAGTCCTTGAGGAATTACCTACCTCGGGAATTACGTATACAGGGTGATTTTTTTAAGTGTTTCATTAGACGTTTTCGAGGATGGAATTGTAATACAGATTCAAGATTCTGGATTTTCGTTTTAGAGTACATGAACTTTAATTGTAAAAAATTTTCAAGAAGAATATACTTCCGGTTTCACCGGAAACGAATGTAACTTCATTATTTCAAATGCAACACCCTGTATATTTATACATATTCGAATTCTTCGTTCAATTCTACACTGATTTGATGTATGATATGTGCAACCACCCAAGCGGTTCTTGAATTATATCCTGATTATCAAATTTTTTCTTCAAAATCCTTCATTACAAGAATTTCTTTTTGCGAAAGTGGAACAAAAGAAAGTACGCTGATACTGTTTCTTGTATAACTTATGAGGAAATATTATACAGGGTGTCTGAAAAAGGGCCCCAAAGTGAGCCTCAATAAAACTATGAAATCTCACTTTTTTCAAATGGCAACCCTATAATTTTGTTATCTCTAATCGATGGCTCGTCAAAAACCAGTTAGGGTGTCCCGAACATTTCATGCCTCTAAAATCAGTAGTTTTGCCGTTATTGAATAAAATTCGAATTTCAGGATTGAATCAAGATTTCTTAGTCTAACCATGCATTTATTAGGATAGAAGTTTTCAAGAAGGCTATGTCTGTTGATTTATAATGCATTTTAGAGAACTGTCATTTATACTTTTCTGATTAATCGGACACTATGCAAAATATGAATTACAGTAACAGTGATGTATTGAATATGTTCTTCATTTATGGTGAATGTAACAAAATATTAGAAGTCAGAACTTTTAACGAAAGAAATCCACGTTTACCACCTTTAACAAAAAAAGTCAGTAAATGTGAATTTCGTTCGTTGAATTTCTAATTACCTTTTCTAGGAATTTGTTACATTTGCCGCAAATAAAGAACATACCCTTGATATATCATTCCAGTGAAATTATTATTGCATGTTTTACTTAGTGCTTGATCTGTAAGAAAAAGTAAGAATGACAGTTCCTAACATAGCCTACTTCAAAAATGCCAGCTTACAAACTGTGCGAAACCTATCTTTCATCGTGAAATTAGAATAACGGCAAAAATACTGATTTTAGAGGCATAAAATGTTCGGGACACCATAACTGGTTTTTGACGAGCAATCGATTGGAATTACAAAATTATAGGGTTGCCATTTGAAAAAAGTGAGATTTCATAATTTTATTGAGGCTCACTTTGGGGCCCTTTTTCAGACACCCTGTATAATATTTCCTCATAAGTTATACAAGAAACAGTATCAGCGTACTTTCTTTTGTTTCACTTTCGCAAAAAGAAATTCTTGTAATGAGGGATTTTGAAGATATGGACACTAATTTGTGACAACCTTTTTTTCAAAAAATTTGATAATCAGGCTATAATTCAAGAACCGATTGAGTGGTTGCACATATCATACATCAAATCAGTGTAGAATTGAACGAAGAATTCGAATATGTATAAATATACAGGGTGTTGCATTTGAAATAACGAAGTTACATTCGTTTCCGGTGAAACCGGAAGTAGATTCTTCTTGAAAATATTTTACAATTAAAGTTCATGTACTCTGAAACGAAAATCCAGAATCTTGAATCTGTATTACAATTCCTTCCTCGAAAACGTCTAATGAAACACTTAAAAAAATCACCTTGTATGTTCAATCGCTTCGAGGTAGTTTTTCTGAGCCCTTGTTCTGCTTAAACGAGTGCTATATCGATTTGCCCAAATATCTGTAATTTTTCGATGGTCTCAAACGATAGAGTTAAACTCCCTGATGACGAATTCGTGGTCAAATTCAATTCTGTCTGTGAGGCCGGCCGACCGGCTGATAAAATCAAACTTTTGAAAAATATCTTACTTGATGGCGAGATTATCGAATATTCACGAGGTATAATCCTTTAAACCCTACCTCGAGCCCGTTCGGAGGAGATAGCTTCCATCTGCGACACCGACTCGAGCGAAATTTTCCGTCCCCGAAATTTGAAATATCGATAATTTCTGAAGGAAATGAGATATCGTCCCGATTTCTTCTTCAAAGCGGTAGATTTCGCGATCCCGCGTCGATAGCGATCGAGAACCGACCCCCGCGACCCTCCTTAAGGTCGAATTTTTTTTTTGAAAATCCCGATTAGTTAGGGATTTTTCGCGATTTCTGGGATTTTTTTTTAAAAATACCGACCCTTTTTCTCGGCGGAAAAACGCGGATATCCTCGAGACAACCTTCTTCTACCGTCTAAAACAAGCAACTGATCAACGTAAAATAAATTTTTGATATCTTCGTTCAATTTAAATACTTTTTTGACTCGTGTAATTTTTTCGTATCTTTAACGGTTTTCGAGTAGAAAATTATTGAACGATTGCATGTTGATATTGAAAAAGATTAAGTTGAGTCTCAGATGACGAACTTTCAAAATGAAAGCAAGTTTTGGGCATTCCTTTCTAGTATTTCTATTATTTTTTTCATTTAGCGAATTACATACAATCGCTCAATAATTTGTCTCAGTAACGGGTGAAATACGAAAACATTACATGTGTCAAAAAAGTTTCTAAATTGACCGAAGATCAAAACTTGATTTCACGCTGTATGTAAACTCTAGAAGTCAAGGCATACGGAAAATGGAATAGAGTGTAGGGTTTCGTGGTCCTTTACGCGATTTCGGCAGTCGAGGGACGTGTATTCCCACTTTGGTTGGAAGGAAAAAGGTTTTTGAAAGCGAATTGCATATACCGATTTGGAAATTCACATCGAAAACATACGATGTACAAGGCATCAGACAGAGAATTCTTCCCTCCAGTTGCACAGATGAATTGGTGAGATAATCAAGTGCGATAACTGAATGAATTCAACTGTCTTACTGCAATAATCTAGTCTTGTCTCTCTCTCTTATCGCAGTATGTTAGGGAACCCGCACTGCACGTATAGAATTTTTAATTTGTCAGGCTGCCCGTAATACTCGATTCAAGTATTTACTGTTGCCTACCATACTAAAGAATTACGCCCCTCTAAACGATAAGAGAGAGACAAGACTAGAATAATGAAGTAAGACAACTGAATTCAGTGTGTTACAGCAAGTGATTGTCTCGACTATTCATCTGTGCAACTGGAGGGAAGAATTCTATGTCTGATGCATTTTATATCGTATAATTCAGATGTGAATTTCCAAACCTGTATGTTCGATCCTCAGAGTAAGAAATAAACATAACTCCTGCAGTTTTTGAGATATTCAGTCCAAATTTGGAGTGCGAGCTATAAGTAAATCAGTGGGTACACTTGTATTGTCTTTCTAAAACAGAAGGAAAAGCACTTTTTTTCAATTATTTTTGTTGAATTGTCAACATAGTTTGATATATTTCTCTTTTTATTTTCAGATGGCTGAAACAGTGAAGAAATCGAGAATAGTAAGTGAGGATAACTTGGAACAATCGCTAATGGAAGAGTTCAATATGCGTCTTAAAAGTTGCCTGAGCCAAGTGTGTGAATTTTCGTCGTTTTCTTTGAGTTCTGAGGGGATATTGAGCAATTATTTCAGAGTTTCAAGTTGGCCATATCCGTATCTTTTTACTTAATCATTCTAATTTTGGCCTAGAAAAAATGTCTAAATACATAATTCAAATGATGTTTTTTCTTATATAAATGTTCAATCTATAAAGAATGGTGTTTAAATAAGGGCGTAAGGTTTCAGGATTCAATAAAACATGGTTTTCTGTAGCAAAATATTCAAATTAGGAATTTAATAATTTTTGAATTTTTTTACCTCATCCATCCTCTTAATAATTTCCAGAATATAATTCCGATTGTGCTGATATTCTGCATTTATATATTCGGTATCAATCTTAAGTCCCATATTAAATTTCGAGGTTATTGTCTTATTGCTCCACCAATGAACGAGCCTACAAAAGCTCCTGCTTAGGGTTTTTCTTAAATTTTTGAGAATTAATTTTGATGATTTTGTTCTAAATACATATTGATGCTCAAAGTTACCTTACTCTCATCTGTCTACTTTCCATCTGTTACGTCATATTCATGTGACGTTTTGGTTGTCAGTGTAAAACATGTTGTGCAATTCAAATTTCGCGCTCTCATTAAAACAGCCTTTATATGACCTTCGTAAATATGAATAATATTATATTCCTATTTGAAAAGATCTAAGTCAAATAAACGTTTATATAAATATATTATAAGATCAGTAATTAGCATATCAATATTTCTTGAAATAATTGCTCCCCTTTAATGTTTAACACCTTCGTTTTATGTGTTTGTTTGTGCAACTAACCTAACATTTCAGGACCCACTCGAAACAAATGAAGAATCCCCCATACAAGAAGAAAACGTCTACGAGAACATCGAAACTGTTAGGACGTCATCTGCAACCATTACAAAAACCTTCCTTCAGACTGAAAGAACAGAGGAGATCCTCAATTCGTCTAACTCATCCAACATCTCCAATGGCCACGTAGAAAAAACAGAAAACATCTATGAAAATGTACAAACAATAACCAAATCGTCCACAGAGTACGTTGATATGGAAAATGGTAACATAGAGAAGAAAGAGACTATAACAACTGAAGCCATATACGAAGACTTGAGAACAGAGGACCAAACATCTTCAAACGAAGCAGTGGAAGATACAGCATGCGAAAGAACCAAACCGAGTTTTACCCTCCTAACAGCTGCATCCATAGATGCTCAAGAAAAAGACCTGAAATCAGCTAAAGACAGGATGTTGCTGTCTACTGATGACACCTCGACACTTTTCTTCACCCAGACGGTCACCTCTCCCATGCTGACTCCTTCAGAAGAAAACGTAGATTTTCTAAAAGGTTTCCGAAGAGAGTCCAGTACCAATTCTTCTCCTAAAGATAGTAGTAGGAGCGAAGAGTCATCTGGAGCCAATTTACAAGATGCTGTGGTCAAGGATGGTGACACGGAGATCTTAGCTGATGTGGAGCTGCCAGAAGAAGAGGTGATTGAGAATGAACAATCAAAAGCGGAAAAATACGTTGATCAGGTCCAAGAGAATATCTACGAGAATTTGGAGACGATGGATGAGTCCATATATGAGAATGTGGAGGACCTCAAGTCGTCGAAGTCTGCC
Organism: Propylea japonica; assembly: GCA_013421045.1. Classification (NCBI taxonomy): domain Eukaryota; kingdom Metazoa; phylum Arthropoda; class Insecta; order Coleoptera; family Coccinellidae; genus Propylea; species Propylea japonica. The sequence goes on from CM024243.1 coordinate 55,651,441, forward strand.
ACGGATTGTTTCAACAAGTAAGTGGAAGTTTGTCAGACATCATTAATCATGATAATTTTATAATATTGAATTTTTAATTGTTTTATTGGTCATCTAAATTATAGAGTGCGCTTCCAAATTGGAACAAACTCATTTTTTCAGAGGAAAAACATTTGGCAACAAAATCCTGAAATAGGTCAATTTTTGTTCATTTCTAACGAATTTATATGCATTTTTGAGTGATTTTTGTTGCATTCTGTGCCATCCCCATTAATTCTCTGAATTTTCTGAATAGGGAAAGTGAGTCATGCGGTACTTTTTGCCAAGGTCTGTTACTTGTTCAAATAATCCTTAAATCAATCCCAAATTATTGTAACAAATTCAAGAATTTTCAAGGGGCAGCTCGCGGCTTGATTGCAGTAGAGAAAGGTGTAGGTATTCAAAATAGGCTAAATAAAAATGAGGGCTCCAGGTGGTTTGAATAAAAGTACTATAACCTTGAAAATAACGAAAGAAACCACCAAAATAATATGAAATCAAAGATTGGCAAGAAAATGACTCAATACCAAAAAGTATAATGAAAATTTAGAAAAGGTGTGATATTGTTAGGCCATTCGGTGACAAATTTCATCAGGTACCCATCGTCTAAAAGTAAATGATCCATGACAAATCTCTTTGAACTGAAAATTTTTCAAAAATATATTTTTTTCTTGAAAATTCCTACACTCATGTGAAGAAGATACAAAGACCTTGCCAAAAAAGTACCACATGACCCACTTTCCCTATTCAATAAATTTAGAGGATTAATGGGGATGAAACAGGGTGCAACAATAATCCTTCAAAAATACATTAAAATTTGGTAAAAGTGAAACAAACATTAACCTTTTTCAGGATTCTGTTGCCAAATATTTTTCTACTGAGAAAATAATTTTTTTCCATAATTCTATATTTGTTTCCAATTGAAAATTCATTGAACACGTACTGCTGAACTGAGATAAAGTCATCATTGTTCTTCCAATATTTCTGGTCATCTTTCATTTTGGCAATGTCACATTATTTCGGGTTCTTATTCGCTTTGATGAGGTCGTTGTAAATTTTTAAGTTGGGTTACATTCCACTGCGATCTTAAGGTCTATTGTGCCCTTCATCAGAGTTGTTTCCACAACTGCGCTTCAGCTCGTTGTCTAGTTCCAGAGCTTCATTATAATTCAGTATCTGACAGGGCTTCAAGAAGGCTAAATCCGTTTTTTTTGCTATAATTCTCCTGTCCAGCTGACAGGCGCTGGCTCGCAATGGCGGGGCATTCTGTTACTAAGTGAACAGGAATTTCTTCCTTTTCCCCGCAGAATCTACACTCCTCAGTTTCTGTTAAGCCCGTACTCACCATATGCTTCCTTAGGGGATAATGTCCTGTCGGCAAGCCAATGAGGAGGCAACTTGTTTTTGCTGGAATCTAAATACTATATTATTATGGAACTTGCAGTTTTGAAGATCCGAAAGGTACTTTTTGGATTTATTCATTCCCGGAATATTCTTTCAGAGTGCTTGTCTTTCAGTTTCTTCCTTCTCCAAAAAGTCTTTCTCATAGGAGCATTTGCTTATACCACAGAAGGTTCTGGGCCAGTAAATGACGTTTGTGATCCCTTTTTTGCTTCTATGTTGGCCTCTTCATTTCCCTTGATTCCTGAGTGACCATATTCCATAGAGTGTTTTTTCCATAATCAATCCTTCTTGGGCTAAGCCATAGCTCAGTAACTATCCATTATACACAAGTAGTTGAATGGTAGTTCTTGGATATGACCACTAGTATGATCCCTTCAAAGGATCACGTCGGATTTCAAAACACCCTGTTGATATTGAGTGATGTTGAACAGTATTTGTCGTAAAACGAGGTCCTTCAAAATGCCAGTGTCAATTTTTTTAGCTGTTTTTGCAAACTCCGATAAAATCCTTTTTGCTCTAATTATGTACAGGGTGTTCTGATTTGTTTCCGACAAACTGAAATGGGTGATAGATCACATCTTTTTAAGCAAAAAAGTTCTTATGAACATAGGTCCGGAAATTCTTCGTTTCCGAGATACAGGGTGTTGAAATTGAAAAAATATAAAAAAAAATTTTGACTGCTTCGAAATCCTTTCATGAAATTTCGTATACACGAGTTTCTTGGGACAATAAATTTAAATTTGTGGTCAATTTAGTTGTCTTTTCTAGTGGGTTACCAAAGGCCCGAAGCATACAAAGAAGAAATCATCTATAGGGAATAGGATTTTACAGACCTTCGAAGAAAATAAAGAATTCGGTATTCGTCAAGCATCCCAACAACTCAATATTTCAGGAAACAGAATATTCAGAACACTAAAAAACAACAATTACATAGCATACCACTTCTACTTATTAGTGGGTGATAGAAAATCCGCATGCATTTCGACTTAGAAATTTTCAAAATGCATTTAAATTAAATATTTGAATGGGAATAATTTTCGGAATAGTTTTGGGACCCTTTGGCTTTAAATGCATTTTTCTCTAAAACGATTGCTCCTAGCGACTTCGATATTGTTTACCTTTTTTGAGTGAACATAAAGAGAGAGTTGATTTTTTAAGTCCAAAACGGTCTACAGGGTAGCACAAAGAAGTTGCAACGGTTTACATGGGTTGAAATGGTTGCCGGTGGCGCCCTCTAGAAAATACAATTAAATCGACCACAAATTTGAATTTATTGTCCCAAAAAACCCCGTATACGAAGTTTCATGAAGGGATTTCGAAGCAGTCAAAACATTAGCGTTAAAGAAAACGTGAATTATTCATTTAACTTTAACACCCTGTATCTCGGAAACGAAGCATTTCCGGACCCATATTCATAAGAACTTTTTTGCTTGAAATGATGTGATCTATCACCTATTTCAGTTTGTCGGAAACAAATCGGAACACCCTGTATATCATTGACACTATTCCTGAGGAAATATAACTAGCTGGTCCAGCTAACGTTTTTTGCAATTAATCTACATTATTCGTAGAAAATACTCATCTACTTTTATGGCTTTATGTTCTGCGTCTGTCAACTACGTAACTGCGCCATGTTAACACGCAGATCTGCATTTTTCTCTTGGATTTGTTCACCAGATTTTTGTGCTTTTCTATCTCGCAAGACTCCTGAATAGTTTGTTTAACGACTCAATTTCGTCCCTCTGCGTCTTGCTGGCATTTTGACTTCACTATTAAATAAATATTGAACTTTATCTACGATTGCTTCTATACTTTACTTTATCTACGGTATATTCAGGATTAATTTCAAATTTGGCAATAGTTATTCAAACCGTCAAAATTATTCAAGTGACATTCATCGTAAAGCACTCTTTAATTTTTGTTTCTGTGGCCGAGAATGAAATTTTCTCAGTTTTTGAACCTTCCCTAGACCCCCACGAACATTTCAAGACCAAGATAAGATAAATCCGTTTAGTCGTTCTCGTGTTTCAGCGAGACTACGAACAGCAATAGATTTTTATATATAGATTGCGTTTAGTGATTCCATAATTGAAAAAATAGCGTCCAATCTTGTCATCAGATGCTCCTTTCTTGGTATTAATTTGTTGCCCCCAACAAAATCAACATTTTTCGTAACCACCAGTTTATCTGACAGAGCAGAAGATTCCACGGAAGCAGCATCAGAACCTTGCTCCGAAGAAGTCCCGGAAATCGTCTCCCAAATAGAGCAAAGAAAAACGTCCGACTTCGGTGAAGACGACGACATGACAGAAATCAGCGACGTCTACTCCTTGGACAAACAAGTGTCCGACTCTGACTCCTCAAATTTGGTGTTAGAGTCCACCAGGTCAGATGATGCATGCTCGAGGCAGAACGACAGGTTTGGTGTCATCCAAGACTATATAAACAGCGAAAGAGTAGCAGCTGACTTCGAATACCAAGAAGACCTAGAGGAGGTTGAGGAACCAAAACCAGACCAAGAGGAACTTGAAGAACCAGCTTTGGAAGAACGGCAAAAGGTCGGCTACAACGACGCGGAGGTCATCGAGTACATTGCCATGACCGAAGAGCCTAAACGAAGGGTCCAATCTATGGAAAAAGAGTCACCAAAGAAGGATATACTTCCTGACGAAAGTGGTGACTGTGCCAAGGAAGTACCAGAAGAAGATGATGATGATGAACTCGATGACGGTTTTCACGAAGTCAGATCTCCAGCCCAGACCAGAATCGTCGACGAAATCGTCAAGAATTACGTCTCTACCAAAACCGATGGTAACGTGAAAAACAGGGAGAAAGATACTGAAACTGTACCGGCAAAAATAGTGCAAAATTTAACCTCCCAGTTTATGAAAGGTGGCGACGAAAAGGAAGACGCCTCCAAAAACAAGAAACACGATGTGAACCAACTAAAATCGGTGGATATCATGAAACAAATCAATAAGTTCGAACAGAAAGATGAAGTTGTTGAGGTGAGTTCTTGAAGTAGTTAAACTTGAGTACTTTCAGCTAGGATAGAAGCGTTTTAAGGTGGAATTGATGTAGGCATTTAAGGGAGGTGAGGATTTGACGAAAACGAGTTTGGTTGTGCTTGTATTCGCTGTTGATTGTTTTTGCATTTTGGCTGTATTTTTGAATAGTGCTTGCTTGGAGTTTGGCTTGCGTTTCATTAACCACGAAAGGAATATTATCTTTTATTATGTCTCGAGTGGGTGGTGCAGTTCTGTGAGTACGGGAAACTGGTAAACTTGTTTTTCTCGATCCATAAACGAAAAAGGGTTGACATCAACATGTTGGTTGATGATCTAAAAATCAGGATACATGCCAAATAAAAATTCTTGCATTGAACATCAAAGTTTGGGATCGAATTGAGATAAAATCGGAGTACATTGGAATTCCAACTTATTCTCTTCACTTCAAAACATTTTAACAATGGTTTATACAGCGAGTGCCCTATGTCCTCTATAGCCTCACGAATTCCTTCTTTGAGGTCTTGAATCGGCGCTGGGCTTTTGGCGTAGACCTTCTTTCACGTGGCCCCCAAGGAAGAAGTCGTAAGGTGTTAAATCACAAGATCTAGGTGGCCAATTTTGATCACCTCCCGCTTGCGTGGTACGTAGCGCCCTCTTGTTGAAGGTAAACGTGATCCAGATCGATACTGCCCAATTTCGGCCATAAAAAATCATTAATTATCTCTTATCTCAAAGATGGACGAAGAATGGACAAACCTGGGTTTTCTTCAACACTTTCGGCTACATCAGCAATATTCTCGGCTGTTCTTGAGCGACGTGCACGGGTTTCATTCTTTACATCAATAACTTTTCTCAACAGCTCGAATTTTTCCACAAATTCATTTAGGGCCGGTTTCTGAGGTTTTATTTTAACCGTCCAATAGTAAACGGTTCGATAAATATAACCAATCGATAACCTCTTGATAAAGGTAGCTGAGTTTCTGACGTCTTTTTCGGTTGTCAGTTAACTATCTATTCGATAACAGCTGATTAACGGTAGTCTCGCAAGTTCCTTCCTAGATCAACAGATGTCGCGACATACAAATTGGCGTTTTGATTATGAATTTTGCAAATTTTAATTGAAACTGCACGCCTGAAACTCAAAATAATGAGATTTTCCATACGGGATATCAAATCGATTTCATTTTCATGTATATTTATGTCTTATGTATATTTAGATCATTACCAATGATGATTTGAAAAGGTCCTGTCGCATAGAACCGTAAAGATATAAGCACTTGTTGAAAGACGGTTAAAAAGTGCAATTCCTTTCAGATATTGGAGCTAATACAGAATTCAATTCATTACATAAGTGTAAAACTGTTTGCTTGTTCAATCTGTACCTCATTTTGAATTAATCATCTGTATACATTTCGAGAGGTGATCTACGAACCCGTATAAATCTGGATACAGAAATATTGCCAATGAATTCCATTGCCTCTTCATCTGATGAAGAGCTGGAACTAGAGGATAATCTTCTTGTATTATATTCCATTATTACACAACTCGTTTAATATAATATGTTAAGAATGTTGATATGAATCCAAATCCGGTACTCCGTCAAATCAAAATGAAAAAGTGAGGTTGGAGTTGACAAATCAAACGCCAATGCCCATGCGCTATTCACTAAATCTACAGATAACCGGCCATTTTCGGTCGGTTAAAATAAACTGACTTTATTGGCTGGTTATCTTTCCAAGCGGTACTCGGAAACCGAAATCTGCGCTTATCCATCCGTCAAATTTGACAGATAGATAAACTGCGGTTAAAACGACCTCAGAAACCGGCCATTAGTGCGGTCCGACAAGGTTCTTCACGACGACCCAAAGTGTTTTAGTTTTACGAACCGTCTCTGTCAAATTTTCACCATTTTTATAGTGAATTTTAATGACTTCAATGCGTTTTGAAGCGTGTATCTTTCCATTTTCATTAATGGCGTAGTTTCTACTTGTCAAATGTCAAAAAATGACAGCTTCAAACTTGACATCTACCGAAATAGCGGGCTATTCAAAATAACACCTCTTATTGGAGAACCCTTCATTTGGGTAATTGGGTTTCAATAACTCTCTAGTGATGCCGTATCGGGTAGATAGGAAGGCCGTACAAAATATAACCAGAACCCTTACAGAACTGCACCGTTCACCTCGCTTCTCCTAATTTTGCCATGTACCAGTAGAATGAGTTATCTTCAGTTGATCCTTCTTTTCCGTTTAGAGTACCCAAATCACGGAAACTTACGTGGAAACGACCACAGCTTTCGATACCAACATGGGAGAAAAAGCGATGAAAAAGAAAAAAACGAAAAAATCGCGCAAGGAAGAAAAAGAAAACATTTCAGTTGTAAGTCATTCACTTTGTGTCGCTTTAACCGGTTTTTGATTTTGAATTTTTTTGTCATTATTTTCTATTTTCTTCTCTTTTTTAATTGATTGTTCGCTTAGTTTTTCCTCGTTTTTTGATAACTAATCGTGTTTTTAGAATGAAACTAACCTGGAATCATTTTATAACGTGAGCGTGAAGAGTTTGGTAAGTTTCCAAGTATTTCAGAAGGGTGATGTCCTTTGAGATTTAACACTTAGAAAAAATTCAATGATTGTCAAAATTCGACGTATAGCAGTAATATGGCAGATCTGATACCACTTTCATTTCATCGATAGCAACTCTATACTATTCTATCTCTATGGAAAAAATTGGAACAATCGTTTCTAAGTAATCTATTTTAACAAATAGCATTCGCGGAAGTGGAAAAAACCACTCTCGCTTATGCCATTTGTTAATAGTTATTTAATCAAATTACTTAGAAACTGGTTTCTACGAATTTTTCCGGAAAAATTAAATGCACTAGGAATATTACCCCAACTATAAACACACTGTGCGAGTAAAAACTGAGAAAATCTGTGTGTTTTTCCAATTTCAACAATAGAAACTTGTTTGAAAAAATTCTGAAATTTAATTATTCTTTGATGTTCAACTTTGAACTGAAGTTTGCTCCTTTTTTCCTAAGGGATAAGGTGCCTTAGTTTTGCCATCTGCCCATTCGTGAACACATATTTATTTTGAACGGCAGTAGTTTTCAGGATATAGTCCGGTCTATTTAGACATTCGAAGTTACATAAAGTCCCAACAAGCTGAATTTCTGTGAAGTTGTTCAAAACATAATTATAAACAATGTCTAAAAGTTCCTCATCATTCCCCTGTGAGGAAAACATTTTATTCGAGGTCGAATGTCAAAAAAATGAGTTTTTCGCGATTTTCAGCAAAACGGTAAGTTTTATCATAAAAGTACCTCAGACAAAAATTGTAGATCATAAAATTATCTATAAAAAATGTATGAATACTTTTTTCCCACGAGCCACCGTTTCTGAGATATAACGATTCAAAAAGTTGTAAAAGTCGTTATCGTCATAATATGCACACGTTTCCATGCCACCTATGAGGTAGGTACTTAGCGCGTAGTTATAATTTTTTGAATCGTTATATCTCAGAAACGGTGGCTCGTAAGAAAAAAAGTATTGATACATTTTTTATAGATAATTTTATGATCTACAATTCTTGTCTGAGGTACTTTTATGATAAAACTTACCGTTTTGCTGAAAATCGCGAAAAACTCATTTTTTCGATATTTGACCTCGAATAAAATTTTTTCCTCACAGGGGAATGATGAGAAACTTTCAGACATTGTTTATAATTATGTTTTGAACAACTTCACAGAAATTCAGCTTGTTGGGACTTTATGTAACTCCACTCTCATTTTTTGGTCTAAATAGACCGGACTAATAGATGATTTGAAATTTGCTCCTTCGAATCTACTGCTTTTTTCAAGTCACTGATTCAAACGATATTAATTTCATTTAGGACTTTCACCTAACCAAGTATACGGGGTGTTTCAGAATAAATGAAAAAAATCCAGAACTTGATACTTAAATAATTCTACATAAAGTTCCTATGAACTAAGGATCTCTGATATCCAGGGTGTTGAAAAAAAATGTTAGTTTTCCGGAAATATTTTTGACACCGTACAGGCCTACAAGATTTTTGTTTACCTTTTGTTAGGTTATGGGTACGAATCAAAACACATTTTTCCCATCAAGAATCATCTTTAAAGTTCACCATTGGCATCTGTACAGGGTGGGCATATTTCGATGTTTTAGCACTACAACTTTTGAACCAGAGTATTAGTCATTTTTGGCTACCTTCTTTTGTTTTCGAGTTATGAGCGAAAATTGGAAAAGTGGCAATGTCGAAAAAATTCATATCTCCGTTAATACTGATGATAGAGCTCTGAAATTAAAACATTATACAGGCACTTTTTTACGTAGAATCCAGTGGCGTACTCGCCTTTTTTGCACCATTTCTAATTACGGAGCTATGACCCAAAGTTATGTTTTTTAAATGGAAATACTAGATTTTTGTGGCAATTTCTGAAAGCTTAATTTTTTCTGATTTCAAAAATATATAACATTGTATGGTTTGTATCAATATGAGTATAGAAAATGATCAAAAACCTATTTTCATCTGAGTCTCAATATTTTCTATGGTTTCAACTTTCAACTGTTGATGAGCACAGAAAAATTTAGTATCGTATAATTACCACAATATCTTTCCAGTATTCTTTTCATTTCTATGCTCTTTACTCAATTTCTGCAAGATGGACTGCTGTGAAACTTGATCCCTCATTCTGAGTTATAACTAAGATGTCTAAAATAAGACATCTTAATTATAACCTACTGACCTCTTATTGTGATCACCATTAGGTATTGAAAAATATTTTTCCTTTATTACTTTTCTAATTGAATGGATAACTTCAATCATATCTATATGCGTTATTTCATATGCGATTTGAAATAGACTATTTAGCACTTGTGCGTATTTATTCTGGAGTGCAATAAAACTATTCTCTTGCATCCATCTCATTATAACTAAGCATATCGATTGAAACGGAGGATAATGTGGATTTTTTTGTTATTTAAAAATGCCACAAAAATCTAGTATTTCCATTGAAAAAACATAACTTTGGGCCATAGCTCCGTAATTAGAAATGATGCAAAAAAGGCGAGTACGCCACTGGATTCTACGTAAAAATGTGCCTGTATAATGTTTTAATTTCAGAGCTCTATCATCAGTATTAACGGAGATATGATTTTTTTTCGACATTGCCACTTTTCCAATTTTCGCTCATAACTCGAAAACAAAAGAAGGTAGCCAAAAATGACTAATACTCTGGTTCAAAAGTTGTAGTGCTAAAACATCGAAATATGCCCACCCTGTACAGATGCCAATGGTGAACTTTAAAGATGATTCTTGATGGGAAAAATGTGTTTTGATTCGTACCCATAACCTAACAAAAGGTAAACAAAAATCTTGTAGGCCTGTACGGTGTCAAAAATATTATCAGTATTAGCGGAGATATGAATTTTTTTCGATATTGCCACTTTTTCAATTTTCGCTTATAACTCGAAAACCAAAGAAGGTAGCCAAAAATGAATACTACTGTTGTTGGTTTCTAAGAAAAAGAGATCGAGAAGTGGGTATCAGATTTTGTCTATCTCCTCTGGTTCAAAAGTTGTAGTGCTAAAACATCGAAATATGCCCACCCCGTACAGAATAGCGTCCGAATAAAATTGGTGAAAAGATGATACGCCAATGCTTTTTTCGAATTTGAAATGATTTCCGTAATCACCACATAATTCACAGTGAATTGTTTACCAGCAACGAAAACTTTCTGAGATAAAATGAAATGCTGTTTGTTTCATCTAAGGGGATTAAGAAAGTATTTGTCGCAGTTGAAAAACTCAAGATACCATTTTCACTGTGAATTCTGTGTTGATTACGATAATGAATGATTTCAAATTTGAAAAAAAAGCAAAAGGTGTACCCCATAGACTAACTAAACGGAGAATAGATGAGACACTAGTAGAACAAGCTTCAACGCCATCTGTTTTTGTACAACATTACTAATTCGTGAAAAAAACTCAATTGAAAAAGGAATCTGTATCGTAAAGTTGTCTCAAAAAGAATTCTGTAGTACACCTTTTGAATAGGTAGGTACACACATATACAAGAGGCAAAAAGTTTTTTGAAATTCAACTTCCAAAAGGAAATCAGAAATGGATTCGTGCAAGTTATCGATGAGTGAGGAAATTTATTTTCATGAAAATAATACCTGCAACGAACTTTCATCTGATTTTTTTTGGAATCGAGAAAAGAGGATCAATAATCAAATTCTGGATAGAATAAAAATTTATTAACTGAAATAGGTATCACGAATTGAAAATACAGATTTATTTTCATGAATATCTAATCAATAAACTAATAATTGCATTGAAAACATTTTCAAAAACTAACAATAATGAATTCAATTATACAAAATATGAGTATTTACCGACTAAACTTATTCCATACATGAAAAACTTTTTTGAAAACTATCTTAATTCTTATAGGTAACAGAATATATATAATATATATTGTATAATCACCTTCTTGCATCTCGATTTTCACATCCAATAACACAGCACGTCTTCACTCTTGCAGGCATATCGAAATTTATTATATTTCAAAAAGAACGTGTCAAACCACCCCTTGTGTCAGTTGACAATTCAAAGGTTTTTTGATAATAATATTACATACTTACTATTTTCTCGATAGGATTTCCATGAATGCAACGACATCTGACTATCAAATTGAAAATAATTTTTTCGTGTATTAGTCTCCTTCTCCGACAGATGGCGCGGAATATACGAGTGGCTCTTCTAATTTTTTAGTTTGTCTATGGTGTACCCACCATTTTTTTCACTGAATTTATCTGAAGACCGGTGAAAATTAAAAATAATTTTTATTGAAAAAAATGTGTTTAAATGCGTACTTATAACTAACCAAAAAGCAAACAAAAATCTTGTTGGGTATCAAAAATATATCCATGAAATTATTATTTTTTACACTCAATCAATGCGTCAGAAACCCGTAGTTCATAGGAACTTTATGTTATAAAATCATTTGAGGATGAAGAATTGGTCACTTTATTTTCAAACACTCTGTATTTTCATAAAGAGTTAGGAATTACCGTTTTCCCAGAATGAACAAACGTGTCAAAGGTTCGACTTCACTTCATGACTAGCATTGAATTATCAGGTTTTTTTTTTAATGAATAGTTTCGCAAAGAATAATACAGTATTTTTGAAGATGTGATTTATCACTGACAATTTTCAAAACAATCCATTTTAGGCCAAGCAATAGAGGTTTTTTACGTGACAAAAATACTACCTGAAATCTGACTGTGCAGTCGTGCAATAGGTAGGTAGTCTTAGGTTTTTTTTGAGAAGCGAAAAATAGCCAAAAAAAAATCCAAAATTTTGCTTTTTCGCTTATAAAACGTGAAGTATTGATCTGATCGAAAAGCTGTTACGGCACGTTTTGTAGAGAATTCAAAACCAAAAAAATGAGAGGTGACACGTCTCAAGCGGATAATTAGTTTCCGAGAAAAGTTCAAAAAACTGGAAAAAAACATCAATTTTTCGAAAATTCATAATTTGGTCAATTTCTGAGATGAAGCGTAGTTGCTCTGAATTTAAGTAGTTATTAACATATACTTTATTGGTGCACAATTACAAAGCTGTCGGATAAATAGTTTTTGCACAATCGCAGTTTTCCGAATTCGACGTACTTTTTTCAAGAAGGTCGTGATACTCGGCTACTTGTTGGATTTGAATTTTACAAAAAGCATTTTAAAGAAGAAATAACATTCTTCAAATCGTTTATTATCTCGATACCGACCGATAATGTTTAGTGGGTGAAAAACGGCGTCAAACAGGAGCAAAAAGGCTCGAATGCATCAAACTAGTCGCGGAGTGGGAGTCGCCCGCTACGCGAGGGGAAAACTGTATACCTTGTATCTTTCGCGCGTCGCATAGCGGGCGACTCCCACTCAGCGACTAGTTTGATGCATTCGAGCCTTTTTGCTCCTGTTCGACGCCGTTTTTCACCCACTAAACATTATCGGTCGGTATCGAGATAATAAACGATTTGAAGAATTTTATTTCTTCTTTAGAATGCTTTTTGTAAAATTCAAATCCGACAAGTAGCCGAGTATCACGACCTTCTTGAAAAAAGTACGTCGAATTCGGAAAACTGCGATTGTGCAAAAACTATTTATCCGACAGCTTTGTAATTGTGCACCAATGAAGTATATGTTAATACTACTTAAATTCAGAGCAACTACGCTTCATCTCAGAAATTGAAGTTATGAATTTTCGAAAAATTGATGTTTTTTTCCAGTTTTTTTAACTTTTCTCGGAAACTAATTATCCGCTTGAAGACGTGTCACCTCTCATTTTTTTTGTTTTTGAATTCTCTACAAAAAGTGCCTTAAAAGCTTTTCGATCAGATCAATACTTTACGTTTTATAAGCGAAAAAGCAAAATTTTGGATTTTTTTGGCTAATTTTCGCTTCTCAAAAAAAACCTAAGACGATTCAGGAGTGGAATTTATCATGAAAAAAATGTAGAAACTACCTATTGCATGACTGCACAGTCAGATTTCAGGTAGTATTTTTGTCACGAAATCGACCTTTCGATAGCTCTATTGCTTGGTCTAATTTAAGGTATTCACTTCACACTCGTTTTATATGCTCTTCTTTTAATGTGATCTATTTTAGTCACCATGTATGAATAATCGATGTTATTATACCCTGAACTCTTTATTTCCAGATACTTTAAGCATGTCAACTGTTGGTGACTTAACCAATGTAAATCATACTTACTCATTCGTTTAATTATCTTGCATACACTTTTAACTTCTTGGGCAAGTGCTTCGTGATATTTTACGACCTCAATCAAATTAGATGCGACTGCACTATCATTGCTTAAATGAGAATGACATCATCTCAATTAATCTCTTAATTCTCATAGGACTGAACCCGCAAATCTTCTTTTTTCGATTTGTTTTGATTTGCATTTATTTTGTTTTCTTTTTTTTTCTGTTAACGAAACCACAGTGTAGGAGTTTTGGAGATTTAACAAAAATCGATGATAAATGTAGAAAATCGCATCCTAAAAAGGAATATTCACTTGATAATAGAATGGTAAGAATTCAACATTACATCAGTAGAAATTTCTTCTTTCGAAGTAGTTCGAGAATTTGAAGAAAAATCGAAAGTTTCTATTGATTTTTTCGAATGAGTTCTTTCGATATTTCTTCCTAACTTCAAATAACGAAATAATTGTTTCTGATTCACTTATTCATCTTTCATAATTCATATTTTTGTACATATCATTTGTCGATTGGAGTATGCAAGAGGTGTATTTTTTGGTTCATTGGTTTCTTAAAATTATTTGATTACTATTATTCATCAGAAGATCAAAATAAAAAAATAGATATTATATTCTGAGAAGAAACGTCATATGAAATCATCAGAGCTGTTTTCGCTTTTGCGGTACAGTTCAGCCTACGTTTCCTGAGCTTCAATGAACTCCAGTATATGGGAGGGCTTTAAGGAGGCTGAAAAAATACGCGTGTCTTCTTTAACTCTCTTCTGTCGAAAATATTCTTTGCACAAACTCGCAATGGCGGGGCATTCTGTAACTAAGTGAAGATGAGTTTCCTCCTCTTCCTTACAAAATCTATACTCGTCAGTTTCTGTTGAGCCAATTCTTTTTCTTGAATATTTTTGAAACTCGCAGTTTAAAATTTCCGGAGGAGCATTTAAAATGATCCATTTCCGAAAGATTCCACCAGAGTGCTTTTCTTTCAGTTTCTTCCTTTTCCAAGATTCTCACACATACGTGAATCGGGTTTTACCATGAAAGGGTTCTGAACCAGTAAGGGCCATTTGTGCTCCCTTTCTGGCTAGTTAGTTAGCCTCCTCATTGCCTTTGATTCCTGAGTAACCAGGAAGCTCACTTCAATAAGTTTTTTCGGCACTTTCATATCAACTTTTAGTCGATGACATAGGATTTCAGTGCTTTAATAGCAGCATGACAAGAGAATGTCAATATGTCAGACCTTTAATAGTTCTTTCCAGGTTTATATCTCTTGATTGCGAGTATTTCTGCTTGAAAAATACAGGGGTTGAAGAAAAAAATCATTTTATCGCCAGAATATGCGTTTGACTTCAATTCACGTGTTTCAGCTTTTTTTCATTGATTTTAAAAATATTAATTTTGCTCAATTATTGCTTTTGAATTCATAGGAAGAATTAACAGAATCTAAATATCGGATAAATTAGCAAGTGAATTGGAAAAACTGTCAAAAAAAGTATACAGGGATATTCTAAGCGCCATTTGCAGCAAAATGCGTCTAGTGAAGCATGGTCCGAAAATTTATGGTTATGCATATATGTATGGCGATTTTTCAATTTTTTTTTAAATTTTCTGGGAAATTATTAATTTTGTGGAAACTACTTGACTCCAAATATTCGAATAATATTTTTTTGAAGCTTAGATGATGGTCCTCATTCATTCCTAAAAATTCACCAATAATTGTGAAAACCCGAAAAATACAGGGTCATGAATTGCACCTGTTTTCTTCATAAAATCTGGATGAAAAAATTGAGAATTAGAATTACTCAAAAAACAAACTATTATGAACTTGGTGTACAAATGTAAGAAAAACTTTTCTGTTTCATTATAGTCTAAGAGCCCGTGAACACCAGACCTTCGTTATTTTATAAAAGCTGAAAACTTGTCTACGCATGCTCCCAACACAGGTGAGAACGATGGACCATTATGAAGTTCGGGTTACCCTGGCTTTGGCAGGTAAACGGTATTAAAGGGGTGTAAAATACTGATCTAGTTCCGTCATTTTATAAAGTGTGATTTTTTGATATTACCTTCAGAATATCATTTAAATTCACGTCATTAATTGCCAGACACTTACTATAGTGGCAACCCCTTGCCAGACACCCTTAATGTTCATTAAATTATATGAAATTCTACTTACCGTATAGTATAAAAGCTGATTTTTATATATAATACTTGGGTAATAATTAGATAATGTTTTCTCATTAGCCAGACATTTTTGATAGTGCCAAGCCTTTGACAGACAAGCTTGTAGTTTAGCTGCATTTGCGAGCGCGAGAAAGTATATTGGTGAGTGCGAGTAAGACGGCAGGATTATAATGACTTATGCAAATAACTTTTTTGGTACAGATTTATATAACTAATCATTTAAGTGAATCTCAAAAACATCTGAAGAAAAGACATTCGATGCTACAACTGAATAAAATTGTTAAAAATTTTAATTTATTCTATTAACAATTTAATTTAGCTGTAGCATCGAATGTCTTTTCTTCAGATGTTTTTTAGATTCACTTAAATGGTAAGTTATATAAATCTGTACCAAAAAAACCAAAAAATTAATTTGCATAAGTCTCATGACGTCTCACTCACACCCACTCATATATACTGTCCTGCGCTCGCACCTGCAGCTAAACTACAAGCTTGTCTGGCAAAGGGTTGGCAATATCAAAAATTGTTAGGTTAGCCTCCTTAAAGGCAAAGAATTTTTTTGTTTGTCATTTTTTCTTTATTTTAACTATCAAAAATATCTGGCTAACGAGAAAACATTATCTAATTATTATACCCAAGTATTATACCTATATAAAAATCAGCTTTTATACTATAACGTAAGTAGAATTACATATAATTTAATGAACATTAAGGGTGCCTGGCAAGGGGTTGCCACTATAGTAAGTGTCTGGCAATTAATGACGTGATTTTTAATGATATTCTGAAGGTAATATCAAAAAATCACACTTTATAAAATGACGAAACTAGATCAGTATTTTACACCCCTTCAATACCGTTTACCTGCCAAAGCCAGGGTAACCCGAACTTCATAATGGTTCATCGTTCTTACCTGTGTTGGGAGCATGCGTAGACAAGTTTTCAGCTTTTATAAAATAACGAAGGTCTGGGGTTCACGGGCTCTTGCTCTATTAGCTTTTCAAAAAGATATAAGTCAATAGTTCCTTCATGCAATCAAAAACTATGTATGGAAAACCGAAAAAGGAACAGTTTTCGAGTTATTCAGATATCCCATTCTCCCCTACTTCACTCGCTAACGAAACTGAGAAGTTTCACCCCACTTTTGTGCACAAAGTTCATAGTAATTTTTTCGAGTAATTCCGAATTCTTCAATCAAGATTTTTTGAGGAAAACCGGTGCAGCTATTTATGACCCTGTATATTTCGGGTTCTCAAAAAGTTCAGAGAATACTTTTTCGCAATAAATGAGAACCATCCCCTCCACTTTCGATAACGAAAAAAAAATTTCAAAAAAGTTGGAAATTCGCCATATCTTCGTAGGTAACCATTGATTTTCGGACCAAGCTTCACTAGATGCATTATGCAGCAAATGTCGTCTAATATGTCTCCTTTGGAGGATCGCATCGAATTAGCAATCACCCTGTACATTTTCCAGCATTTTTCTCAGGATGTTTCATATCAGCATCAACTCATACTGTTCGAGTCAAGACAAATAAAGGAGAATCTCTTTTCTACAAACAAGAAAACGTTTCTAGATAAAGCCGAGATTAAACTGGGTCCTTGTCATCAATATTAATGCAAGAAAAATAATTTTATTTGTTTCGAAACCGTGCACAATTGACACAAAAACAACCGTTGTTTATAAATAATTTATATCGCGTAAAAAACGGTTGAATTCCTCCGATTTCATTGACTTTGGGTGTACGATAATATGGGTTAAAAACATCCTGAATAGCGTCATCGTGTCGCAAAAAACCGTTGTTTTTTTCTCGAGTATTTGATCGATATACAGAGTGTCGCGATAGAGATCATTTATTTAACTTTGAAACTCGGTGTTTTTTGGTCAATTTTTATATCTGATAATGAGCTAAAAGATCGCATATATCATATGGAATACTTAACCGTTGGCAGTTAACAGTTGTCCCTTTTTTCATACGCCAAGCAACAGAGCTACAAATGATTAGTTTTTTGACAAAAATACTACCTGGACGCCACCTGTGCCATTCCGTGCAGGACAGTCCGTAGTTTATTCCCACCATGTTTTAAACACGAAAATGCCATTTTTATTTGTTATTAACAAAAAACAACAAAAATACGCGTTCTTTTTAGTTTTTTCGTTGCAGAATGGAAACTATTGATGCAGTGATAACGTTGCAAAGGGATGAATTGTAGAAAATTACATTGTGAAGAGAATGATGATGAGTCAACCGATCCGATCGAATAATTAAAACTGGAGAAAAGCGGAAAAAACCGGAAAATTGCGTGTTTTTTCTTTTAACTCATAACTCTGCCATTTTGCAATATTAAGAACTGAAACTTCACACGATAGTAGCTATTGACGTGCAATTCATGTGTGCCAAAATTGGATTCGGTCGGATAAATAGTTTTCACATAATTCCCATTTGAATTTTTTTTGGACATATTTTCGCGGAGAGCTGGATGCGTTTGAGGTCGTCCGATCGAAATTAAAAAAATTGATTTGGAAAGAAGACGTGATCAGTAACAAAACGTCTATTCTGATTTTTCAATAAAACGCGTTTAAGTGTGTTAAAAACTAGTGAGAACATGAGGGAAAACGGCCGACCGAGCTAGAGCGGTCGAGTGGAGAGGAAATAAGCGAATCGAGGGGAAACGTATATGTGTACAAAATTTGGTGCGCTGTCCGCGCAACAATTCTTAAACTCGGCGACCGTTGGCTTCCGCGGCGTTTCCCGTCGATTCGCTCATTCCCTCACCACTCGACCACTCTCGCTTGGTCGGTCGTTTTCCCTCATGTTTCACTAGTTTTTAACACACTTAAACGCGTTTTATTGAAAAATCAGAATAGACGTTTTGTTACTGATCACGTCTTCTTTCCAAATCAATTTTTTTAATTTCGATCGGACGACCTCAAACGCATCCAGCTCTCCGCGAAAATATGTCCAAAAAAAATTCAAATGGGAATTATGTGAAAACTATTTATCCGACCGAATCCAATTTTGGCACACATGAATTGCACGTCAATAGCTACTATCGTGTGAAGTTTCAGTTCTTAATATTGCAAAATGGCAGAGTTATGAGTTAAAAGAAAAAACACGCAATTTTCCGGTTTTTTCCGCTTTTCTCCAGTTAATTATTCGATCGGATCGTTTGACCCATCATTCTCTTCACAATATAATTCTCCACAATTCATCCCATTGCAACGTTATCACTGCATCAATAGTTTCCATTCTGCAACGAAAAAACTAAAAAGAACGCGTATTTTTGTTGTTTTTTGTAATAACAAATAAAAAAATGGCATTTTCGTGTTTAAAACATGGTGGGAATAAACTACGGACTGTCCTGCTCGGAATGGCACAGGTGGCTTCCAGGTAGTATTTTTGTCAAGGAAATATCTCTATTGCTTGGCCTATCATTCTTTCGAGTTATCAACAAGTCACTGAAACATAATGAATAATTTGTTCTTTTGTGAAATACCTATCTATAAAGTTCTTTAAATGCAACAATACCTAATAAATTCAATGATACAATTGATTTCCTATTGTCTTCATTATCTTCCAACAATAAGTTATATAACAATGAGATACCATTCTTCTTGGAATACAATAAATCCTATTTTCATTGATATTCCAACTGCATACTCAGCTACTTCTTGCATACTCTCATCGATTCTTTTCTTTAACTTGAACATAAAGCAGTATTTTTTGTCATTTGCTGATTTTTTTGTAACACGCATGTTTTTTTTCTGTTTGTTTCGCTTTTTAGCGTTCGAAATCTTTGAACTCCCTAACAACAAATCAAAGATATTTCGATAAGAGCCTATCTGGAGTTTCTGTCAAAGCGTTGGTAAGAATATTTTTAGCAGGTCGACCACAAAAGTTGAATAAATTAAACATTTTCTTTTCTTATATTTTAACTTTGCTTTTATTCTTTCAATACATAGATATAAAATCAAGTCCTTGCTTGAATTATTGCCATAAACATTATACAGTGCGCGTCAAAATTATGGAAAAATTGATTTTCTCAGAAGAAAAATATTTGGCAACAAAATCTTGGAACAGGTCAATTTTTGTTTCATTTTACCAAATTTCTATGCATCGTTGAAAAATTCTTGTTGCACGCTGTGCCATCTCCATCAACCCTCTAAATTTTTTGAATAGGGAAAGTGGGTCATGTGGTACTTTTTTGGCAAGGTTCTTAGCAGGCGTGCAAACATTTTCAAGAAAATTTTTTTTTAAAAATAAGTTAGTTCGAAGATATTTTCAGTATGTGCACTCTGTCATGGCTCATGTAGTTTGAGACGATGGTACCTGATGAAATTTGTCACCGAATGAAAGTCGACCGTTACAGTTATGTTAATGCACAACTTTCAATCCCTTAGAACCCTTTTTTAATGACGAGGGGGTTGAAAGTTGTGCATGAACAAAACCGTAATGGTCGGCTTTCATTCGGTGACAAATTTCATCAGGTACCGAGGTACCATCGTCTCAGAGTAAATAATGAGCCTTGACCAAGTGCATATACTGAGAACCTGTTTGACCTAACTAAATTAAAAAAAAATTCTTGAGAATATCTGCACGCCTATGAAGGTGATACGAAAACCATGCCAAAAAAGTACCACATGACCCAATTTCCCTATTAACAAAATTTGTTTCATAATTCTGACGCGTCATTTTTGAGGTTATACTTTTATAATGCAGTATATTTGTGCTTAAACTACCCCTAGCGGAAAAAATTTTGGGTAGTTTTGATATCTCCTATTTTTATTTTTTTTGGGGTGCTGAATCCGAATCTTGGGGTTTGCTAACAAAATTTCGTGACGGAATATAGAAAAACATACGAAAAAAGAATAAAAATCTCATTCTTGGTTAGTTTTTTGCTTATTACTCCGAAACTATCAACTTTTCGTGAAAAACCTTTCCACACAAAATAAAAGTACATATAATTTCCTACAAATTGTACTACCACAGCTTGTTCTTCGATAACCTGTTCTGGCTGAAATTATAGTTGAAATTGAGGTATTTTCTATGACTCAATAAATGAAAAAAATTAAATTATATGGTTCCGATGATGCGATCCTCTTGAAATTTTGCACGAACATTCAGTATATCAGTCTCGATTCACAAAAGGTTTGTTTGGTTACGCTTAAGAACTGATCCAGGACGGTTCGCAAGTGCGCACATTCCGAATTTGTGTTTAAAATTCGCAACGGCGCATGTAGGAACCGTCCTGAACAGTTCTGAAATCGGAACCAAAACAAACCTAAAATAAATTTCACTCGAATCGAATGTCTTGTTATGGAAATATAAATATTCTTATTTTCAACATTCCAATTGAATTTTTTATGGTTCTTTTCACACTATGGGCACCGAATTTTGCATGAAGCTTCTTATGAGCATCTTGCATTTGGCCGCAGCATTTCATCTCGACGGATTTCGTTTTTCTGAGATATTGAGGAAGAAAAATTTTGAAAGGCCCTATTTTATGTTTCATAAAACATGGCCATTCAAATGACATACTGGATGTTCATGCAAATTTTCAAGAGGATCCCACCATCGGAACCATAGAATTTATTCTTTTCATTTATTGAGTCATAGAAAATACCTCATTTCCAACAATAATTCGAGCCAGAACCGGTTGTCGCAGAACAAGCTGTGATAGTACAATTTGTAGGAAAGTTTATGTACTTTCATTTTGTAAAGAAAGGTTTTTCACGATATCGAATAGTTTCCGAGTAATAAGCAAAAAAATGACCAAGTGTGAGATTTTCATTCTTTTTTTTGTAACTTTTTCTAAAATTTTGTTAGCAAACTTCAAGTTCGGATTCAGCACCCCAAAAACGTAAAAAATGAACGAAATAAAAACTACCCCAAAACTTTCCTGCTAAAAGCACCATTTGACTGAATTATTTAATATTCATTTTTTGGGTGAAGGTCAATTTCAGATAAGTTTTTTTGTATTTCTGTTGATTTCCCCTCAACTCAATATTATTGATTTGTTATATTCGTGAATCAACGTTCTCATACTTATCTTTATACTTTTGTGGCCGATCTTGAATTCATAGATATTAATCATAGTATCTTATTTCGACATTGAATCTTTCATTAACAATATTCTTTGCATGTTGTTGCATGGTTGCATTTTCATTAACACAATAGAAAGAGAAATTTAACTCGACATACCATCATGGCCAAGAAAAAACACATGATAATATGAGATCTGAACTTAGTTTATTACGTAGCAGTAGTCAAATCCTACTTCAAGTGGTAAGTTCTTCATTAGTATGTGAATTAACAGCACAACAAGATAAATGAACGATGGAAATATATCTAGTGATGATGAAATGGATAATTAGATCATTAAAGTTTATGTGAAATGATTTTTTTTATACACTGCGCAGAAAAATTAACGCACATTCTGAAAATCTCAATTTAAGTTAACTTTATATTCACTTTATAACTTATTTTTTATGTTCTCTCGGGAAGGTTTTGAATGAAACAAGACACATTAAATGGAAGAAAAATTCAGGATTTCATCGAATCCTATGTGAAAGAAGGGAAATGAACAATTTTCAAAATACTGGAATGCTGATAAGTGGTTTAATACTTGGTATTTCCACCCCTTGCGTTAATTACTGCTCGGCAACGACGGTTCATACTCGGAATGAGCGCTCTTAAAATGTTCTGATCTAATCCTTCCCAGATTTCTCTGAGTTGGATTCCTAAGTCGCTGGATAATTTTCTGAACTTCTCAGCCTTCTATTGAGGTTGTCCCAAACCTGCTCAATCGGATTGAGATCTGGACTTCTTGCTGGCTATTCCATTCGAGAGACTTCAACCTCTTCAAGGTACTCCTGAACGATGCGCGCACGATGGGGTCTGGCATTATCGTCCATAAAAATGAAATTTTCACCAATGTATGGGGAATTGGCACTACATGCTCTTCGAGAATGTTCCTTATATACCTCTCAGCATTCATAGCTCCATCATCAACGACCACTAGGTCTGTGCGAACAGTCAAAGATATTCCACCCCATACCATAATCGATCCTCCCTTGAAACTAGTAGTATTCAGGAAAGTGCACTGAGCATATCTTTCATGTGGACGTCTGTATACAAGGGAACTTCGATCACAATGGTAGACGCAGAATCTAGACTCATCTGTGTGGAGAACTCTTTCCCAATCAGCCTCTTCCCAATGGATATGCTTTCTCGCAAAATCCAAACGCGCCCTTCGATGGGCTGAGGTAAGAGCTTGGCCTCTTGCCACGATATGATGCCTTAAATCATATTCTCTGAGGCGATTTCTTATTGTCTGAGTGCTAATTTGCACCTCATGAGTTGGCTCAAGCTGATTTTGAAAGAGGCGAGCGGTTGCAAACCGTTGTGTCAACGAAGAAACTCTCAAGTAACGTTCTTGAATGGCAGTTGTTACCCGTGGTCTACCCTGTCCTGGTCTTCGGACATTCATACCTGTCTCCCTGAATCGCTGCAACATTCTGGACACACTTGTATGGGAAACTCCAAACCTTTCTGCAATTCTTGTGTATGTCCACCCTTCTTCTCGCTAAACTACCGCTTGGGCATATTCCTCTTGGGTCAAATTGCGTGTTTTGCGTTGCATAGCGATAGAGTGTAGAAAATAAAACGAAAGAAAAACTATTGATCACTAGAATTGATAGAGAACAACTGATTTCAGAATGGAGCCAATACATTCAAATCTGATAGTAACATCTTTTTTTATTCCTGCTGGGAAAAAACATCAGTTTTGAAGAAAAACGTTGAAAGTGGATAATATATGCATGCATAATTCTGATAAAAATAATTATCATTGAGAACACATTCAGTTGTAGGATAAATTTAAAGGGGCCCACTCACTATGAAGGAAGAATGCGCAGTTAAGTATCTGCACGTTTGCTGTAACGCAAACGTGTGCATTCATATTTCCCACACACATACACTTTTGCGTGTTGGTTTGGATGTGCGACAAGCGTGAGATGACGTCGAAAAAAGATCTGATGTTAATGGCAGTGGCGTGTGTTGTTATTAAGGAAAAAATGTCCAAGGTATAAATTTCGAACCCGACACTGTGTTGCTAAACATATGAAACGTGCAGAGACTTGTTGCCCATACACAGTCGTTTTTGGTCATTCTTCCACGTACGGTGAAGAATGCACACGCCACACGACGGAGATGATTGCGCATTCCAAATTTACGCCATACACACACTGTTTTAACTGTACCCCGTACAACGCGCATTCAAGTCTTCGCGCTTCCCTCTTAGTGAGTGGGCCCTTTAAGATTTCCATAATGTGCGTTAGTTTTTTGCACGGTGTATTTCGCTTCAACATAAAAATGAAATTCATTGAATTTCCCTTCTGTGAAATAAAAAGATTTTCCAATCAGAGCGGTGAAATGTTTTTCACTGAAATAAAACAAGCTGTGCTTTGTAAAAACAATGTTTTATTTATTTGAATGGATGCGCTCTTCTTCATATTGGAAAAGCGTTAATTTGAATTTGAATTTTCTTAGATTTATTGGTTTCATTCCATTCATTTTTGAATTCAACCTTTCTTTTCAATTCTTAAACCTATCTTGAAAGTTTTTCCTTTCGGAAGTTAAGCACGCAAAAGGATGCTCACGCTTCCCTTCTAGGATGCTCACGCTCCCCTTCTCCAAAGAGGTGACCGCGCGGGCACTAAGTTCTACTTCGACGAACCCTACAGGGTAATTGTTCCCGACAGAGACCTATGGTCTTCATCAAACAGGCTTCTTAGTCCCGAAGGTCCCACCTGGTTCACTGATGGCTCTGTCACAGCAACAGGGTCTGGTGCCGGAATCGTGGGTCCTCACTTCCATCAGGCTATTCCTCTGGGAAAGGACTGTTCCATTGTGCAGGCTGAGCTATTTGCGGTTCTTGCATGTGCACTGGAAAATATTCGCAGGGGATACTCTGGCCAGCACATTTATATATGTTGCGACAGCCAGGAACTCTGAAGTCTCTATCCGATGTTAGAGTTGATTCTCTTTTGGTAGAAGAATGCAGGAAAGCTCTGCGTGGGCTGGGCTCTGATAACTTTTTGAAAGTAATCTGGTGTCCGGCTCATGCGGATATACCTGGTAACGTCAAGGCAGATGAACTGGCTAGACGGGCAGCCGGATTAGCATTTGTTGGTCCGAAGCCTTCGCTGCTAATCTGTCGCACATCTGTCAGAAGTTTCTTCAGGAACTGGCTGAACAGGGAATTTTCCTCGGAATGGAGCGCAGGGGTGGGCCTGAGGTGGTCTAGGATTCTCATTGAGAGACCGTCCTCGCGATCTGAGGTCAATAGGCTTCTGTTGCTGGAGAGGAAACAACTCGGTCTGGTGACTGGTGCATTGACTGGTCACCTGTTTAACAAGCATTTGAAGAGAATTGGATTGACGAGCTGCTCCCTATGCCGGTGGTGCAGGAGTACTGATGAAACGGTTGGGCATATTTTGTTCAACTGTGGAAACCTTACTGAGTTAAGGTCAACACACATAGGAAATCCAACACCTTCTATTCCTATGGTGAGAGGGACCACTCCTGGCAGGCTCGCGACGTTTCTGTCCTCGTGTCTGAGGAGCTGAGTCTCTATGGAACGATGCGGGTGAACAATGGGCCACTAGGCCTCAGTTCGGCCGGAAAGGCACCGCGCGAAGAAGAAGAAGCACGCAAAAGATCTCTCCTGCCTTTTTTATGACGTCGGTGATACGAAAAAATACGGGAGAGATTTTTGCCACAAATTGAACGAAGAGTAGCCCCAAATAAATGTTTGAAGATGACCCCCAAATAAAATCATTCGACGTATTTTAGTAAATTCTGCCAATCACGATGTGATAAGAAATATACGGGGTGGCTCATTTGAGATAAAAAACCTTGTATATTCAAACATACTCTGAAGTTTTCTATCCATAATATCTCATTTGGAAATCATGAAGTTGGTTCAATTTATAACCAGAAGATGGGGTTACACATTACAAGATATATTTCCAATTGCACCTTCCACTTTTGACAATATATTCTGCACTCTAAAAACTAATTTTTTTAGTTTGACAAATATTTCATTGTTTTTTTTCCATTTTAGAAATCCAGTTTCAGTAAGTTCGACGCGCTACAAAAGAAAAACGTTTTGCATATAAGAAGTAGCGATTCCACCAAAGCCCAAGAAAAATTCAATGTAAGTAAAATTATATTTTTACATATACATAATTATATATTTCTTCAGTATTCTAAAGTACTCCAACTAACAAATATGGGTAAACATTGTCAATTCAGATCCATATCTACTTTTATTGCATCAAATAATAGTATATTATTCGATGAGCGGTAATGCAGGTCAAAACACACGCAGATGAATTTTGCACCACGAGCCGTAAGACGAGTGGTGTAATTCATCAAGTGTGTTTTGAGCATTACCGCGAATTGAATACTATACTTTATCCACGACTTCTTCAGTAAAATTCTAATTAATCTGCATTTAAAAAATTTTGAACAGTTGTCAATAGCGTTGACAACATTTCGTCCAACCGTCAAACCTCTGTACTCTGTGGTCGGGAATCAAATCAGAGTGTCTAACTAATCAAATCAAGTACTCTCGCAAATTCAAAAATTTACTTTTTCCAAAAATAAATCTGGAGTAAATCGCTAGAACGTTATCTTGATGGCTGAAATAGATTTCCGGATCGATCCTACTTTTATTCATTTTTTTTGTAAGCAATTTCATTCTTCCTAGGTATTTTTATTAGCGGGTGTTATAGGCGGGTTTTATTATAACACTCGCTTCTCGGTTCATAGACATGTCTACGGTTGTGTTACGACTACTATTACACATAGAAATTAGTTTAATGGAGTGGATAAAGCAATTTTTATTACAAAATATACAACAAGCTCTCCAAAAATTTCTCATGTGTCAACTTTTTCGACACTTGTAATAGAAGGGTCTTGTCGCCAAATGTTAAAATCTTAAAAAAATATATTCAGTAGTCGTGGATAAAGTATAGTATGCTACTTGCGTATATCGTATATTGGTTGTTATTCACGTTCGTGAATAATAGCTATCATTACACGCTCGTTGCATACTAATATTATCTTCAGTGCTTTTCATTTTCTGAATTGACATACGAGAAGTCAGTGTAGAAACTTCATAAATTTTTACTATGACTTACGATTCGTATAACTGCTAAAAGTTTACTTTAATTCTGCACAGGGTACTGGACTCGACACAACACTGTGCAAGTGTTGTGGTAAGCAGGTGTTTCAAATGGAACAGATCAAAGCTGAAAAAGCGGTATGGCACAAGAACTGCTTTAGATGTCACGAGTGCAATAAACAGCTGAAGTGAGTGCACGAAGAACTAATCACGGGCAAATTTCTTATCTCTGTTCTTTTTCAGCGTTGATACATATGAAAGCAATGAAGGAACATTATATTGTAAGCCCCATTTCAAGGCTCTCTTCGCCCCAAAGGCTGTGGATGACACAGATGAACCACGTAAGTTATCACTGTACCTATATCTCTCCTTTTTAATTTCAAGCGTTCGTTTGCCCAAATGGTTGTAATTTTCGAATTTCGAGCCGAAAATGGCCTCGAACGATAGGATTCAACTCCCTGAAGACGAATCCGTGATTAAATTCAATTCTGTCCGTGAGGCCGGCCCTTAACACGATAACTTTCGAAGGGATATTCCTAGAGCATTAAGATTTTCAGGGTGAGTTCGGTTCCCAAATGCCGCGGTTAAGTAAGTTAACCAGCCAAATCGTTCAGGTGTTCCATAAAATATAGCCCTTGAAAATTTTTGTTCCTCAATATCTCAGACAAAACGGAACCAACCGAAATAAAATTTTGCGACAACATATCAGATGTTTATAATAAGCCTCATGCAGAATTTTGTGGCCATAGTGTTAACAGAACCTTAGAAAATTCAATTGGAATATACAGGGTGTCCCGGAAAATGTGGGAAATCTCTCGGATTCAGATAGAACATAAAAAATGAAGAGGACAAGTTCCCATAATTTTTTTTCCTAGCGGTCCTCCTACGAAGATACGACCTCCTCAATGACGCCACTGGAAATCCATTTTAGTGGAATAAGTTTCAAACTACTCGATATAATTCGATGAAAATTTGATGTGATTAATAGTGTAAAGGACCTCTTAAATCACCGCACTCAAATTTCAATTAGCTTGTTCAGTTTACTAGGGGCGGACTGGGTTGTACATTTTAACGCTCACATTTTTAACACCCTGTATAATAAGGTGCTAACAAAACAAATTTGGATACCTTGAACATTATTGAAGAGTACTCGTGTTCAGTGTCGATAAAATAAACCGTTTTCGAAAAAAAATAATGAAAGAAGTTAGTAATTCAAATTTATTCCACTAAAATGAATGTCCAGTGGCGTCATTTAGGAGGTCGTATCTTCGTAAGGAGGACCGCTAGGAAAAGAATTTCCATAACCAAATATCCGGTTCGAGTGAAATTTATTCTGTGAATGAAGATTGATATACTGAATGTTGCAAAATTTCAAGAGGATCGCATCATAAGAACCGTAGAATAATTTTTTTTCACTTATTGATTTTTTCATATATTATTTTCTGAATAATTTCCAAAATATAATTCGTGCTGAGGTTTTGCATTGATATACTCAGCATGAATCTCAAGTCTCATACAAAATTTCGAAGTAATAGCATTATTACTCCACCAATGAACGTGCGCGTGAAAGCACCTGCTCACTGCTCAGGACTTTTCTAAAATTTTAATTATCTATTAATTAAATGATTGAGTTATAATTCAGAA
Source organism: Propylea japonica (assembly GCA_013421045.1). Lineage (NCBI taxonomy): Eukaryota > Metazoa > Arthropoda > Insecta > Coleoptera > Coccinellidae > Propylea > Propylea japonica. The sequence goes on from CM024243.1 coordinate 55,679,683, forward strand.
ACAAATAGCAACTTACTTAGTTCGGATTCCAAATTCCGCGGTTAATTCGTTAACCATCCAAATCGTACAGGGTGTTCCATAAAATATGACCATTCAATATCTCACACAAAACGAAACCAACCGAAATGAAATGTTGCGGCCCCATGCAAAATGCTCATAATAAGCCTTATGCAAAATTTTGTGGCAATTGTGTCAATAAAACCATAGAAAATTCAATTGAAGTATTGAAAAGAAAAAATCTTTATATTTCTATTACAAAATAACCGATTCGAGCGAAATCCAAAATTTGCGAATGAAGATTGATGTTCTTGATGGTCAAGCGGAATTTCAGGGGGATTGCATCATCTGAATCATAGAATTTTTTTTTAATTATTGATTTTTCACATATTTCATTTTTTGAATAATGTTCAGAATATAATTCCGATTGTACTGAGATTTTGCATTCATATACTTAGCGTGAATATCAAGTCCTATACTATACAAAATTTTGAGGTTACAGCTGTATTGCTCCACCAATGAACGAACTCTCAAATACACCTGCTCAGGGCGTTTCTCAAAATTTTTAATTCGGATTTTATAAATATATTCTATTTGTTGATGAAGATACAATCTGTTTTGATCGTCGATAAATTTCAAATAGCATTTCCACCTTTTTCAGCAAAACCCAGAAAAACCGAAGTTATAATACGCGAGAATCAACCTGTAGAATTACCACCGGATGTAGTTAGAGGTTTGATAAAACAAGAATTGTGTGACTCTTTCTTGATATCGCTTGAAATATTATTCATATTCTAAATGTCTAACTCATAAAAGCATAACCGAGTGTGTTGAATTGTTCTAATTAATTTGTGTTAATTGACTTACCTTATAACCATGCAATGTAATACTTAATTAATTAATGAGAGTTTCTGCGATTTACTTCAATTAATATATTAAAACTAAAATTCGTCGTTTACGCTTTCGAGAATACATAATTTTAATATTTTCATCTTTCACAGCAAGTGATAAACCAGACCTTGGTTTGGAAGAACTCCAGAGTCTCAACGTGAAAGAACGGTTCCAAGTCTTTGAACAGCAACAATCAAATGACAGTACGTTAGAACGCACCCAAGTGAATGTGAAGAGGTCTCCTTCGATTTTATCTAAATTAGCCAAGTAAGTATTTTTTGTTTAACCGTTAATCTACGTTATTTGTAGAAAATAATTTTCTACTTTTCTGGTTTGATGTTCTGCGTCTGTCAACTACGAATATGCGCCCTTCTCTTTGTTCAAATCTTCTTCGTTGATTCCTTTCATTTGTTGCCTCTTGCGATTGTGTTGCCTGTTGCCATGCTAACACGCATATATCTGCATTTTCTGTTGGATTTGTTCGCCTGATCTTCGTGCTCTTCTATTTCGCAAGACTCTAGGATGGTTTTTACTAAAGGGTTTTCCAATAAGAGGTGTTATTTTGAATAGCCCGCTATTTCGGTAGATGTCACGTTTGAAGCTGTCATTATTTGACATTTGATAAGTACAAACTAAGCCTCTAATAAGAATGGAACGATACACTCTTCAAGAACGCATTGAAATTATTAAAATTCACTATAAAAATGGTGAAAATTTGGCAGAGACGGTTCGTAAAACTCGAAAATTTTTGGGTCATCGTGAAGCACCTTGTCGGACCGCAATAAAGAAATTGGTGGAAAAATTCGAGCTGTTGGGACAAGTTAGTGATGTGAAGAATAAAACCCGTGCACGTCACTCAAGAACAGCCGAGAATATTGCTGCTGTAGCCGAAAGTGTTGAAGAAAAACCCAGGTTTGTCCATTCTTCGTCGATCTTCGGAATTGGGCATTCCACAATGATGATTAATGATTTTTTATGACCGAATTTGGATGGTATTGATCTGGACAACGTTTACTTTCAACGAGACGGCGCTACGTGCCACACAAGCAACGAAACCATTGATCTGTTGCGGACCGTGTTATCTCTCGAAGAGGTGATCACAATTGGCCACCGAGATCTTGTGATTTAACACCTTGCGACTTCTTCCTTTGGGGCCACGTGAAAGAGAAGGTCTACGCCAATAGCCCAGCGTCTATTCAAGACCTCAAAAATAGAATTCGTGAGGCTATTGAGAACATAGGGAAATCACTTTGCGATTTGGTTATGGAAAATTTCATTAAAAGTATATGGTCCTGCGAACGTGGTCGTGGTGGTCATTTGCCTGATGTTATTTTCCACTTTTAACGGCATAGCTTTTTCTTTATCATGAAATAAACATCCGATCATTTATATTGAAAAATGGCATTTTTCTTTGAATATTAAAATAACACCTCTTATTGGAAAACCCTTTACAACTCAAATTTGTCCCTCTGCGTTTTGCTAGCATTTTGACTGTACTAACAAATCAATACTGAACTTTATCTACGATTGCTTCTATACTTTACTTCAACTTCGGTTCATTTAGGAGAATTCGAAATTTCGAATTTGACTAGAGCATTTCAAACCGTCAAAATTATTCATCGTAGCGCTTTCTATTATGGCCAACATTTTGATTTATGTGGCCGAGAATGGATTTTTCTCACCTTTAAAACTTCCCTTGTACCACCACGAATATTTCAAGGCTAAAATGGGATTAATCCGTTCAGCCGTTATCGAGTTTTTGCGAGACTAATGAACAGCAATTGATTTCTATATTATTATACAGGTTTTGAAATTCACATCGAAAAGATACTATAAACAATACATCAGATAGAGAATTTTTTCCGTCCATTTGAACAAATGAATAGTCGAGAGAATCACGTGCTGTAACTGACTGAATTCCGTTGTCTGATTGCATTAATGTAGTCTTGTCTCTCTCTTATCGTTGGGAGGGGCTTAATTCATTTTGTATAGTAGGCAACCGCAAGTACTTGAATCGAGTATCACAGGCAGCCTGACCAATTAAAAAATTCGATGCGCGTACTGCACGTTCCCTACAATATAGCCACCACAACGATAAGAGAGAGAGACAAGACCACATTAATGCAATCAGACAACAAGATTCAGTCAGTTACAGCACGTGATTCTCTCGACTATTCATTTGTTCAACTGGACGGAAAAATTTTCTGTCTGATGCATTGAATATCGCATCTTTCCGATGTGAATTTACAAACCTGTATAAAGATTATTCCATTAATTCGTTCCAGAGACCACAATGTCATGATGCATTAGTGTTACTTACGTGAATATTGTTCGAAAAAGAGTAGAATATTCCAGAATATATTTCGGATCGTGCTGAGATTTTGCATTCATATACTTAGCATGAATCTCAAGTCCTTTATTTAATTTTGAGGTAATAGCCTTATTGCTCCACCAATGCTCAGAGCTTTTTTTAAAAATTTTTAGAATATACTATTTCGCCTATAAGTGATTCATTCCACCATCACTTTTGAACTTCTGAAACATCTCTTAGCCATTCAGCCTTTATTGAGCGCTCTATCTACTTAAACGAGCGCTATATCGTTTTGTCCAAATGTCTGTAATTTTCGAATTTTGAGCTGAAAATGGTCTCAAACGATAGGGTTCTACTCCCTGATGACGAATCCGTGGTCAAATTCAATTCTGTCCGTGGGGCCGTCGGTTAGCATAATAACTTTCGAGGGGATTGTCCTAGAGAATAGAAAATTTCAGGATGAATTCGGGTCCCAAATGGCTCGGTTAAGTTCGTTAACCAGCCAAATCGTACAGGGTGTTCCATAAAATATGGCTATTCAAAATTGTTTTTCCTCAATGAAAACAAAAAAACGAAACCATTCGAAATGTAATGTTACGGCCAAATGCAAGACGCTCATAACAAGCCTCCTGCAAAATTTTGTGGCCTTAGTGTGAACAGAACCATAGAAAATTTAATTGGAATATTGAAAAGAACTTCATAATTCTATAAAAAGATATCCGATTCGAGAGAATTTTGTGAATGGAGATTGATATTCTGAATGTTCATCCAAAATTTCGTGGCCATAGTATTAACAGAACCATATAAAAGTCAATTGGAATATTGAAAAGAAGAATCTTTAATTTCCGTAACAGGATATCCGATTGGAGTGGAATTTATTTTTTTAATAAAGATTGATATACTGAATGTTCATTCAAGTTTTCGTGGCCATAGTTTCAACAGAACCATAGAAAATTCAATTTGTGAATATTGAAAGACGAATCTTTATATTTCTATAGCAGAATATCCGAATCTAGTGAAATTTATTTTGAAAATGAAAACTAATATACTAAATGTTCATGCAAAATTTCAGGAGGATCGCATCATTAGAACCATAGAATTTTTTTTTTCAATTCACATAATTTACATAATTCACATACTTCAGAGTCTCAAAAATTTTCAGAATATAATTACTATGATAAGTAGATTCGGCATTTATATATTCGGTATGTATCAATCTCAAATCCCATATTAAATTTTGAGGTAATAGTCTTATTGCTCCACCAAATAACGAGCGCTCGAAAGCTCCTTCGTAGGGCTTTTCTTAAATTTTTTAAATCTTATTTGAAAAGGGCAATATATCAGTTGGCTCATTGCTGGTTTTATCGCTAGTTAAATCTATAGTTGATTCATTCCACCATCACTTTTGAACATCTCTGATTTCTCTTATCCATTCAGCCTTTATCTGTATCTTTCTGTAGGTATATACATATACAGTGTGGAAACCACTTATGGAATAAAATTCTTTATGTCATTATTTTAGAAAATTATGTATTAAAAATGCCGAGACTGTACAAATACGTCTAATAATAATAGTTTAGATTTTTGATAAATCCATATTCAGCCAATACAAAAAAGTACCAATATTTCAAGTGTAATAAATTATTACTTTTGAAATTTCTCCCTGTATAACTCATAATTAACCATACATTATTCAGTTTGTTGGAATCGGTTCATTAAGAGGATTTCAAAAATATGCAAATATACAAGGTTTTTCATAAGAAAAAACAACACCGACTCTGGCATACTTGCTTGAATCACCCTCTACATTTAAATTTATGTTTACATAACGCACAACTCAATTCAAAAGTTGACGTATCTCGGCTTTTTTTAATTTTCTTAAATAATGACATAAAGAATTCATTCCATAAGTGGTTTCCACACTGTATATATTCTTTTAAAGAGAGCTAAAAAAAATTAATACATTAAACAAAAATATTCCTAGCTAAGGTACCACTGGGGCAGCTAGGGGGTTGTTGCTACAGCCCCCCCAAGATCCAAACAGTTTCAATTTTATTGCAACTTTCGTATTTGTTGTATCATCAAGAATTGTTCAGTTCAGCCCTCCCATAAAAAAAATCCTGGGTACGCCACTGTGGGGTACCATACTAGTCTGCGTATGATACCAGAGGTCAGGGAAAAACCTCAGTAGAAAAAACCCTGTCTCGCTGTTTTTACGAAATTTAAACCGAAAACTATTCGAATAAATACTTCAATACCTTCAATATTCAGATACGAAATACTTAATTCTTGCTCCTGGGCCAGAAGGGTGTTTTAAACCAGGTCTGGCCTTCAAAGAGATGATTTTTCGAATCTCCTGTTCTTCTAAGACCGCTACAGGACACTATTGAAGGGTAATCATCCCCATAGATTTGAATAGTGGTACCTATTTCATTCCAAATATATTCCAGTAGGTAATAAATGTTAATTTTTCCAGATTTCAATCCAAGGGCATGGATATCGGCGTTACCGACGAGTCCCTGAACGGGATACCCATCGAGGAGAGCTCTTCCGAAGAAGAGGAAGAGGACATCCCCGAGGGCGAAGACGCGGAACTCGTCAGAGCGAAGAGGGTCCAGAAGGAGAAGCCTTTCCACTTCACCGGCATGTCGGACGTGAAGAACAGGTTCGAACACGGCGAGTCCAACGGCAGGGACGAGAGGCGCGAAGAGAGGAAACAGGAGATACAGTCCATTAGGAATAAATTATTTATGGTGAGTTTAAAAGTCGTTAATAGTATATTATGCAATGGGCGTATAATGATAGCTGTTATTCGCGAGGTGAAGTTTAGGCCCAATGGCTGAATAACAGCCATGATACGCCGTACGCGATTAGCATACTATACTTTATCTACGACTATTGTTTAATCTACCCATCATAGGTCTGCTTGCTCGGCCATAATAATACCCATTAATCACAAATGAATAATGAGTAATATTCACTGCTGTCAGATGTTTCATAGATTTAGTTTTAATAATATATTCTTTCAATTGATATTGCTTCAGTATTATAAAGTGCTCGAAATAAAAAAAATATGGGTAACCTTGTCAATCAAGGACCAAATCTACTTTCATTTTATTAATCAAAGCAATTTTTATCATAAACTATTGTTGGAGAAACCTCGTACATTATTTTTTGTTTAAATTGCGGGATTCATTGGTATCGGGGATCTAGAAGACATCCTTCGCAAATATGACAAATCTTCTTCAGTTTCACCCTTTCATCTTTAGCTATTCGCTGTATCGCTCGCTGTTATAGATTTCAGCTATTCCAACTATATACAGTTTTCAAGCTGCAGTTCACCGTGCCGTTCTAATATCATGTGAACGTGCTGTTTTGCTGTGCACACAAAGGACTCTTTTGTGCTCTACTCAGGAGTCATGACTCTATTCGACCTTTAGAACCCAAACCAGGAGGTGTTCCTGATAACACTGCTTATCATTTATACAATCCACTTTTCTCTTCCACAAATTTAAATCGACCGTTTCGCCAACAACTATAACAAATGAACATCAAAGTAAAGGAATTGCACTGGCTCATCGGTAGGGGATCAAAACTATTATTAGAAAACAAACTTCCCATATATATACTGATGGACAAAATTAGCGCACCACCTAAAATTTCGTTAAATTTTAACAATAGATATCTTCCTAATCTTTAGCCGGATTTCAACGTTTTTTCCTTTCAATAGTAGCTCTGCTATTGTCGAATTCCCCCCATTAAACAGAAGTCCAAAAAATAAAATCTACATGTTGTACAGGGCGTTTAAATAATGTCATGTTTTAAAGTCAAATTTTAACGTCTCTGTGGGCAATGCCAGGTTGCTGAGGCATATAAAAACAATGAAGCGTTGTAGCCTAGTATCTCTCGAGTATTTTGTTTTTTAATAACCAATTTATCTTGAAGTCGTCCAGAGATATTCAACTTTTTATCAACTCTTGTATTTTATGCATTAGCCATAAATATATTCGCAACCATTTGTCCGATTTGAATGTTTTTTAGTGTAGCTCTTTTATTGGCGAATATCATACTACAATGAGATGTTCAAAAAAAGAAATACATCATGCTGTACAGGGCGTTTAAATTTTCGGGTTTTTTTCATTACAGTTTAACGCCTTCTGTGGGAAATACCAGATATATGAGGCTTCTGAAAACTATACAGTGATGTAGCCTGATGTTCCCTGAGTATTTAGCTTTTTTAAAAAGCAATTTAACTTGTAAATTCTGCGAGATACAAAGGCGACAATTTTTTGCTGATAGACGATAACTCCATATCTTCAATACCTTAAAGAGGTTGGGATTCAACATCTACAGTGGCCGGATTTTAGTCCTGACCTGAACGTTATCGAAAACGTTTGGGATCAGCTTAAACTACGTATTCAACGTCGCCCACAGAAGGCGTTAAACTGTATTGAAAAAAACCCGATTTAAACGCCCTGTACAGCATGATGCATTTCTTTTTTTGAACACCTCATTGTAGTATGATATTGGCCGATAAAAGAGCTACAACTAAAAAAAAACATTCAAATCGGACAAATGGTTGCGAAGACGTTCATGGCTAATGCATAAAATACAAGAGGTGATAAAATGTTGAATATCTCTGGACGATTTCAAGATAAATTGGTTTTGAAAAAAACAAAATACTCAAGAGATATATATATATATTGATATGGTTCAATTTTATGATTTAAAGAGTTTGTAAGTAGGCAGGATATAAAAAAATAAGATGTTTGTTACTATGGAAGGGATAGTCAGTCAGAAAAAAAATAAAATCGAGAAAAGTCACGAAAGTTTTCTTTCTAGAATCCACCCTGAAAAGAGTCAAATAATTCATTACAAATTAGCTAAAAAGATTGTTTGGATCGTGTAATTTCGAAATCTATATAAATTAAATATAAATCAAATAAGGAATACACGATACCATAACAAATGGCGCCCAACGTAGAGGCTGGATTTCTAGTAAGGGAAAATGATAAATTGGAAAGGTTATTTGAAAAATTGGAAAAAATGGAAAAGAGAATGGAAAAAATGGAAAAGAAAATGGAAGAAAATGGAAAGAAAATGGAAGAAAATGGAAAGAAAATGGAAGAAAATGGAGAGAGAATAGAAAAAATGGAAAGGAAAATAGATGAAAAATTAGAAACAATGGTAAAGAAAATTGAAAGGAAAATTGAGGAAAGTGAAGAAAGAATGGAAAAGGACATTGATGAATTATTTGAAAGAATGGGAGAGAGAAAAGAAAGCGAAATACAAAATAATTCTGAGGGGAACAAACTTGCAGATGAAAAACCTAATAAAATGAAAACAGGAAAGTCAACCGAACCAGAAGTAATAGAAATTGACGACAGTATAGTTGATCCAGATTGCAGTGTGGTTTTAATGAACAGCCTGTTCCTATAATGGTACTATCTGATGGAGAAGAGGAAGAAATACTTGAAGCTTCAGGAATTGTTGAAGACCTAGAAATTATTAATGAAATTTATGATACACTTAGAAAAGAATCACAAAGAAATCATTCATCTCACAATCAACAGTATTCCAAAATTTATGATGAAAATTTTGATGGGAATTTCAACCCAATGAGGGGAATTTCTTATATGAAAATAGGAATATCAAATAGAATAAGAAAAAAAATTTCCAAAGATTAATATTATATGAAGACTCGCCAGAGAAATATAAGTAGGATATTATTAAAATAAGAAATTTATTTTCATTTTTTCAAATTATATTCAAAATTAACAAAATGCAAACAAATTTGAGGGGATTTGATATGGTTCATTTTATGATTTAAAGAGTTTGTAAGTAGGCAGGATATAAAAAAATAAGATGTTTGTTACTATGGAAAGGGATAGTCAGTCAGAAAAAAAATAAAATCGAGAAAAGTCACGAAAGTTTTCTTTCTAGAATCCACCCTGAAAAGAGTCAAATAATTCATTACAAATTAGCTAAAAAGATTGTTTGGATCGTGTAATTTCGAAATCTATATAAATTAAATATAAATCAAATAAGGAATACACGATACCATAACAAAAGTGAAGAAAGAATGGAAAAGAAAATGGATGAATTATTTGAAAGAATGGGAGAGAGAAAAGAAAGCACAATACAAAATAATGTTGAGGGGAACAAACTTGCAAATGAAAATCTTAATGAAATTAATTTGGGAAAATTAACCAATATAGAAGTGGTAGAAATGGATAATAATATTGTTTATCCAGATTGCAATGTGGTGTTAGTTGAAAGGACTGTTCAGAGTATGGTAAATTTTTATGAAGAAGAAATGGAAACAGTTGAAGTGTCAGAATTTGTTGAAGAAGTCTATGACAAACCTATAAAAAAAATCATAAAGAGATCATTCATCAGACAATCGAAGGAATTAAAAAGGGAATTTGATGGGAATTTCATCCAAATGAGGGGAATGGCATATATTATGGATATAAGAGTATCAAAAAGATTAAGAAAACAAATATTCAAAATAATTTTATTATATGAACACCAAAGAAGAATTAGCAGTGCAATTTGAAATTTATTTCCATTTTTCCAAATTTTATTCAAAATTTAGCAAAATGCAAATTAATTTGAGGGGAATTGATATGGTTCAAGGGGATTGATATGGTTAATTTTAAGAGTTTGATTAATGTAAGTAGGCAGGATAAAAAATTGAGATTAATGTTACCATGGAAAAGAACTGTCAGTCAGAAATATAATAAAATAGTGAAAAGTCACGATATTTTTCTTTCTAGAATCCACCCTGAAAAGAGTCAAATAATTCATTACAAATTAGCTAAAAAGATTGTATGGGTCGTGTATTTTCTCATTGAATTGAAATTACAAAATAAAAAAACAGAAATATACGATACCATAACAATATATTCTTTTGAATAGAGAGCTAACAAAATACAATATATGAAACAAAAAAAGTCCCTAGCTGAGGTTGGTGCAAAACGGGGTACCATACTATTCTGTCGTATGATACCAGAGCACAGGGAAAAACCTCAGTAGAAAAAAACCCTGCCTCGCCGTTTTTACAAAATTGAAACTTAAAACTATTCAAAATAAATACCTTCAATATTCAGATACAAAATACGTTATTCTTGCTCTTGGGCCAGGAGGGTGTTTTAAACCAGGTCTGGCGTTCCAAGTGATGATTTTCGAATCTTCTGTTCTTCTAAGACCGCTACAGGACCCTATTGAAGGGTAATCATCTCCCATAGATTTAAATAGTGGTATTTCATCCTAAATATCGAATTTAATTTCGGAATAATGATAAAAAACGTGTGACAAACTTATGTCAAAATGACATAAAATAAATAAATATAAAATAAATATCAAGAGATACTAGGCTACAACGCTTTTTTGTTTTTATATGCCTCAGCAACCTGGCGTTGCCCACAGAAGACGTTAAAATATGACTCTAAAACATGACATTATTTAAACGCCCTGTACAACATGATGATTATTTTTTGGACTTCTGTTTAATGGAGGAAATTCGACAATGATAATATTATTTGAATAAAATGGCACTTTTACTTAACTACAATCTTTATTTCTCCTCTTACAACTTTTTAATACCAGAAAAACGTGTAGAACTATAGAACATTGGTTAACCTAAAACAACATAATGATTACTATAGAACAAGATGAATGAAGTAATCATTGAGTGACATATTCTTCTTCATCAGACAATAACAGAGCTACAATTGAAAGAAAAAATCGTTAAAATCCGACTAAAGATTGGGAAGATATCAATTGTTGAAATTTAACGAAATTTTAGGTGGTGCGCTAATTTTGTCCATCAGTATATAAAACTGTAATAAGACCAATCTGGACATATGTAATCGAACTCTGGGGATGCACTAGCAAATCAAACATTTCAATAATGCAAAGAACTCTAAAATCCTTAGGGTGATAGCGGATGCACCATGGTACGTCTCAAATCAAACGCTACATGAAGACTTGAAAATAACCTACTTGAATGACGTCATCAAGAAGGAAAGTGATAAACACCACATAAGGCTTGAAAGCGACAAGAATATTCTCCTCCAACCACTCACTGAAATGCAAAATTCTCGGAGTCTCAAGAGAAAATGGCCAGCTGACCTAAAAGAGATTTGAAGATTACCTACCACTGGACAGGACCTTATCACGTCATTGCGAGCACCCAGCTCGGAGCCAACAAATAAGCTTATAGAATTAAATATTCTGATTGCTTGTACTATTATTAGAATAAAAAAATATACAGGGTGTTTCCTAAACATGCGGCAAAAATTCAGGGGATTGTCCCTTGGACTATTCTAAGAATATTTTGTCCTTTGATGATTTTTGAAAAACCTCTTTGTTTCGAAGATACAGAGGAAACAAAATTTTAGATAATAACATTTTATTATGAAAAATTACATGAAAATTTAACTTAACCTACAAAAACAGTTGAAAATGACCACCTCTAGCCAAAAAAACGAATTCAAATGAAAACCGTCTTTAATCTGTATTCCTTTACCATCTGAACTTATCAATTTTAAGTCAAAAAACTGGCCGTTTTTAGTAATTGGAATGTTGTTAAACAAATCTAAAAATAAATTGTACCTACTTAGTAAACACAGTGCGGTACGCATTTTTATTTAAACTATTATTAATTTTAAAAATATGAAAAATGTTGTTCGCCCTGTATCTTCGAAACAAATGGGTTTTTCAAAAATCATCAAAGGACAAAACATGCTTAAAATAGTCCAAGGAACAACCCCCTGATTTTTTGCCGCATGTTTAGGAAACACCCTGTATAAGACAAGTTCTCCAGAAATTTCTAATGTGTCAACTTGACTTTTCACACACTTGTAATAGAAAGGTCTTGTCACGGTTGCCAAATGTAGAAATCTCCAAGAAATATTTTCAGTAGTCGTGTATAAAATATAGTATGCTTCTCGCTTTATAATGGCTATCATTATACGCTCGTTGCATAATATACTATTATTCACTCGGCGATTAAAGCCATAGCTATAATTATACGGTCTTTACATAATATACTATTACTCACCACTACAGAAAATATTTTTTGAAGATTTTTACATATGGCAACCGTGCAAAACCTTTCTATTACAAGTGAGGAAAAAGTCAAGTTGACAAATGATAAATTTTTGGAGAATTTGTCATTGTATATTTTGTAATTAAAACTGCTTCGATTGATGTAATAAAAGTAGATTTGGCACTCGATTGACAACATATACCCATGTTTGTGAATTGGAGTGCTTCAAAATACTGATGAAGAATCAATTCAAAGAACATAATATTAAAGCTAAATTTATGACATGACAGCAGCTACTTTACTAATAACTCATTATTCACTTGTGATTAATGGGTATTATTATAGCCGATCAAACAGACGTATAATGGGTGGGTTATTCAATAGTCGTGGATAAACAGATGTTGTTGATCATATCTGGGGAAAATGTTCGATATTGTTACGCGTTCTGTCGATAGATCGGAACCCTTAGAATTCAAAGTAAACGTGTGTTACGTTGTATATTGGGAGCTCCAGAGAAGCGATACACATTTGGCTTTAAAGTCCGATTTACATTGGTAGGGTTCGGTAGTAGAGTATCAACTATTCCCTTCTATTAGCATAATGTAGACAGATTGTTCTACTAAGAGTAGAATACTAAAGATAGAGCACGGTAGAGTATAGTGGATTGCACGAGTGGAATTGTATAGTCCGTTCACCTGAGTTTGAGCCGTCGGTTGACCATGGAAATTAGGCATATTCCACTGTGTACATTAAAATTTTAGGTTATATATGTTGTTTATTTTCTTGTCAGATTGATACGCAATGTTGTCAATATTGCATGGAGTTCTCTGATAACTCTCCACGTTGACTTTATTTTAAGTTATGACAACACATACTGCCAACTTCAGATAAATAAACAAACGCCTACTATGCGCTCAAACTTTCGTGAACGGACTATACACTCTACTAACTCATCGTCACTTCTACAATTTTACTCGTCTCTACTGGTTTACTGGTTGACTACACCAATGTGAACAGACACTTGTCCGGTTTTAGTAGAGGATAGTGCTTCTTCCTGGTCTCCCTTTTGTGATTCGGTCAATTTTCAGTTCGAACTATCTTCTCAAATTACTAGCATAATTTTCGTTATGAATTTTTTTCTTACAGGGTAAACAGGGTAAAATGAAAGAAGCCTACCAAGAGGCTGTCATGAAATCTGAATCCTCGGTTAACTTGAAGAAGGAGGAGATTAAAGCATGTGATACAAAAACCATAAAAGAAAGATTCGAAAAAGGAGAAATTGTACAAGAAGCCCGTGAAGATAGAGATGAAGACGAACAAGAAGTATATGAAAGTGGTAAGTTATTCCTTCTAACAAATTATCACTACTTTTTATTTCTTTCTTTTGTCCCAATTCTTGAAAGTATCCTGTACCTATTTATGTTTTTAATCAACACGTTAATGTACACTTGATTGAAGATATTTTTTTCAGAGATTAGCAAAAAATCAAGATCGTTATTCCTACAGTTAGATGCTAATGCATCTAAAGCACCTCAACTCACAACGGTAACACCTAAACTGGAAGTCCGAAAAGCTAGAGAGGTAAGTCATACATTTATTGAACCTGTCTTATGTGACCCTGTTAGCTCCAGAATACTTCTAACTTATACAACGACAACCTGTAGTTATGCTCCTCTGTCTAGACCTTTTCCAATTGTAATTCAGAAAACGTAAAAAGTAATTCAGAATGAATATCAGAAGATGGAAATTGTAATTCAGAATAGTGAGTTGATATGCAAAAATAGGAATTTGAACTTCAGAATGAGAAGTTCAGACACGGTAATTTGGATTTCAGAATATTAATATATGAATTCAGAAATAAGAAATTGTAATTCAGAAAAAGAAAATTGTAATTCAGAATTGGTTCAATATAATTTCAGAATCAATAAATATGTAAACATATTGTAAGGGTTTTTCAATAAGAGGTGTTATTTTGATATTCAAAGAAACATGCCATTTTTCAATATAAATGATCGGATGTTTATTTCATTATAAAGAAGAAGCTATACCGTCAATAGTCGAAAATAACATCAGGCAAATGACCACCACGACCACGCTTACACGACTATATCCTTTTAATTACATTTTACATAACCAAATCATAAAGTGGCTGCCTTATGTCCGAGATAGCCTCACGAATTCCATCTTTGAGATTTTGAATAGACGCTGGGCTATTGACGTAGACCTTCTATTTCACGAGGACCCAAAGGAAGAAGTCGCAAGGTGTTAAGCCACAAGATCTCGGTGGCCAATTGTGATCCCCTCTTCGAGAGATAACACCAATGAATGGTTTCGTCGCTTGTGTAGCGTCGTCTTGTTGAAAGTAAACGTTGTCCAGATCAATACTATCCCATTTCGGCCATAAAAAATCATTAATCATCTCTTAATAGCTTTCTTTATTGGTAAATCACGAGATCTCGGTGGCCAATAGTGTAAACGTTGTCCACATCAATACTTTCCAATTTCGTCCATAAAAAATCAAATTTCAAAGAACGACGAGAAATGAACAATCCTGGGTTTTCTTCAACACTTTCGGCTACATCTTCAATATTCCTGGCTGTTCTTGAGCTACCTGCACGGGTTTTTTTCTTCACATCACTAACTTGTCCCAACAGCTCGAATTTCTTTATTGCGGTCCGGCAAGGTGCTTCACGACGACCCAAAAATGTTCGAGTTTTACGAACTGCCAAACTTTCATCATTTTGATAGTGAACTTCAATAATTTCAGTGCGTTCTTGAAGTGTGTATCATTCCATTTTTATTAATGGTGTAGTTTCTACTTGTCAAATGTCAAAAAATGACAGCTTCAAACGTGACATCTACCAAAATAGCGGGCTATTCAAAATAACACCTCTTATTTGAAAACCCTTTATATCTGTGGTTACCTAATATTATGTGACAATGGTTCTTGTGGGCATTGTCGACTCTCGAAGTACGTAGATACTTCAATGCTATGTAATACATTTTCTGAAAATGAATTGATAACTTCTGAAATACAATTTTCCTTTCCTGAATAACAACTCAGTTTTTCTGAATTTCAGCTTCCTAATCTGAATTTTAATTTCGTTCTTCTGAATTACATATTCCAACTTTTAAATACATGTTTTCTGAAATTGAACTTCGATTTTTTGAATTACAACTGTAAAAGGTGTAGTATATTCACAACTCGTTTTTGGACTAGCACTAAACAAGTATGAACAGGTTTTCACAACTTACGAATTAGACCAATCTTTTACCTTAGGCCTTTATACTGAAGTCAGCATCTCAAGACACTGTCAAGTGTACAGAACAGATAGACGATGTGACAGTGGAAACTGCGGACATTCAGCAGAGGTTTAAATTTTTCGAAACCTATAGGGAACCAGAGAAACAGAGAAAAAAATTCAGGATCACTCCTCCGAGAGAGGGACAAGTCAAGGTTGATAATATATCATCGGTGTTTTTGTGGTTTATTTTGAACTGCTTGGTGTTTGAGAGTCTAATAATTAACCATTAATCTCGCGTTCAAAATTATTATTTGCACTTTTTGTTTTCGAATCGATTTTGGTTTTCTAATATACTTAATTCATTTATTCTGAATTATATTACACAGTGTCTTTGGGAAAATCAATAACAACGTTCTAGACTGAAATTCTTGCCATAGAGAGATGCGCCAAGTCGGTCTGTCGATACAGTACAAGGGAGCCAAAAAGAACTATGAAATATAAAAAGCAGAAAGTTATCTAGTATATCTTCAGTCAGCACAACGTATTTTAATTATTTATTTTTTAAATATTTCATTTTCTGAATAATTTCCAGAGTATAATTTCGATTGTGCTGAGATTCTGCATTTATATATTTGGTTTCAATCTCAAGTCCTATATAAAATTATGAGGTAATAATTTTATTGCTTCATCAATGAACGAGCACTTAAAAGCTCCTGCTCCGGACTTTTGTTGGATGTTTAAAGAAGCGAAGTGTTTTCCTGAATCATCTAATATTCTAACTCAACTCAAAGGAAATAAAAATGTACCACCAATTTTTCCTATACTCAAACTAAATTGAAGTGTGTTTTTCCATCTCATATTTAATAATTTGCTGTCCTATAATGTAGATATACTGAGTGACAAAATAAGAACACCCTGTTAAAATAAATGAAGGAAGAGGTTATATTTAGTGAGCTCATGTTCTTCAGAAATCCAACAGTTGAATAAGATGCATAAATTTTATAATGTGCTTGGCCTGCACGCTGTCTTATGCACTGTATGTTGCCACCACAGTCTGCAGAGGATGGGTTAACGTCTATTTGTCCTTTATGACCCTGACTTATTTGATGGATGTAAAATCAGGAGATATAGAGGGCCATGTCAACAAAATGTAGTAAAAAAACCGCAATGGGCAGACCTCTTTTGTTTAGTGAAAACTGAAAGTTCAGATGGTGGCTTGAGCAGGTAACAGGTAAAAGAGCGGTTTTAAATATTTTATTCATGAATATCCCCCTGCCAGGGAGCCTCTCAGCCTCCCTTAAACTTCAATGAATTTCATTTATAGATCGTGATAACGGTTTGCTTATTATTATTATTTGAACTGGGATCGTTATGGCTAGGTTAGCCTTCCGAGAACTGCGACCATGTAGGCATTTTGTTCTATGCCCTACTCATTCATGGAAACCCAAGGAGATCGTCAATGGCGTTGTAGACCAAGCAATAGAGCTATCGAAAGGTCGATTTCGTGACAAAAATACTACCTGAAATCTGACTGTGCAGTCAAGCAATAGGTAGTTTCTACATGTGTTTCATGATAAATTCCACTCCTGAATCGTCTTAGGTTTTTTTTGAAAAGCAAAAAATAGCCAAAAAAATCCAAAATTTTGCTTTTTCGCTTATAAAACGTGAAGTAATGATCTGATCGAAAAGCTGTGAAGGCACTTTTTGTAGAGAATTCAAAAACAAAAAAAATGAGAGGTGACACGTCTCAAGCGGATAATTAGTTTCCGAGAAAAGTCCAAAAAACGGGAAAAAAACATCAATTTTCCGAAAATTCATATCTTGGTCAATTTCTGAGATGAAGCGTAGTTTCTTGACATATACTTTATTGGTGCACAATTACAAAGCTGTCGGATAAATAGTTTTTGCACAATCGTAGTTTTCGAATTCGACGTACTTTTTTCAAGAAGGTCGTGATACTCGGCTACTTGTCGGATTTGAATTTTACAAAACGCATTTTAAAGAAGAAATAAAATTCTTCAAATCGTTCATTCTCTCGATACCGACCGATATTGTTTAGTGGGTGAAAAACGGCATCAAACAGGAGCAAAAAGGCTCGAATGCATCAAACTAGTCGCGGAGTGGGAGTCGCCCGCTACGCAACGCACGAAAGATACAAGGTATACAGTTTTCCCCTCGCGTAGCGGGCGACTCCCACTCCGCGACTAGGTTGATGCATTCGAGCCTTTTTGCTCCTGTTTGACGCCGTTTTTCACCCACTAAACATTATCGGTCGGTATCGACAGAATAAACGATTTAAAGAATTTTATTTCTTCTTTGAAATGCGTTTTGTAAAATTCAAATCCGACAAGTAGCCGACTAGCCGAGTATCACGACCTTCTTGAAAAAACTATTTATCCGACAGCTTTGTAATTGTGCACCAATAAAGTATATGACAATAACTACTTAAATTCAGAGCAACTACGCTTCATCTCAGAAATTGACTAAGTTATGAGTTTTCGAAAAATTGATGTTTTTTTCCAGTTTTTTGGACTTTTCTCGGAAACTAATTATCCGCTTGAGACGGGTCAACTCTCATTTTTTTTGTTTTTGAATTCTCTACAAAAAGTGCCTTGACAGCTTTTCGATCAGATCAATACTTCACGTTTTATAAGCGAAAAAGCAACATTTTGGATTTTTTTGGGTATTTTTTGCTTTTCAAAAAAAAACCTAAGACGATTCAGGAGTGGAATTCATCATGAAAAACATGTAGAAACTACCTATTGCATGACTGCACAGTCACATTTAAGTTGTATTTTTGTCACGTAAAAAACCTCTATTGCTTGGCCTATTGTTCTTTAGGAGCCTAGGCCGTTAGCTCTTAGATATGAATTGTTCTTAGGCAAGTCAGTTCTGAACACTTTGAAACCACGTGTTCAGCTGTTTCTGAATCTGACCCACAACACAAAGCCTGCAAAACTCATCTGCCGGTACAAATGACCATTTGTGTCATCACCCGAAGCTCAAATCGTGACTGCTTCATGAGCTTTCTGGTATAGGTAGATGAAATCATAACAAAATTTTTGGACTGAGTTAGTTCATCGCTGTTTCTCCAGAGGGTTATTCTGTTATTCAACTCCAATTGCTGGACTGCTGTCTTATATTGGTATATTCCAAGTCCACAGAAAGGCTCAGGTCCAGCAGGTGTTAACCTTGATGCACTTTTTGCAAGTTCGTCGGCCTTTTCATTTCCTTTAACACCACAATGCACTGGCACCCATAGTATAGTCTCTTTATAGCCTTTTGCCAGTTGCTTTATGGTGTTCCCGCACTTCCAGGCTAGTAGCAACGCCCTATCTCGTCTGTCATTGAACACCTTGAACGATTTTGAGAATCAATTTTTTATTTCCTATTACCTGCTGAAACTACCTCAACCCAATTTTCAAAGTTGATGATAGTTATTCATAGAAAAAAATTCAAGTTTATCTTCATCTACAACAGCGAAGGTCTGCCCGTCTTTTAGATGGCCAACGTAACTAAATGGTTTTCCAATAAGAGGTCTTATTTTGAATAGTATATTTCGATAGATGTCACGTTTGAAGCTGTCATTTTTTGACATTTGACAAGTAGAAACTACGCCATTAATAAAAATGGAACGATGCACGCTTCAAGAATTCATTGAAATTATTAAAACTCACTATAGAAATGGTGAAAATTTGGCCGAGACGTTTCGTAAAACTCGAACATTTTTGGGTCGTCGTGAAGCACCTTGTCGGACCGCAATAAAAAAAGCCATTGAGAGATGATTAATGATTTTTTATGGCCGAAATGGAATAGTTTTGATCTGGACAACGTTTACTTTCAACAAGACGACGCTACGTGTTACACAAGCAACGAAACCATTGATTGGTGTTATCTCTCGAAGAGGTGATCACAATTGGCCACCAAGATCTTGTGATTTAACACCTTGCGACTTCTTCCTTTGGGGCCACGTGAAAGAGAATGTCTACGCCAATAGCTCAGCGTCGATTTAAGACCTCAAAAATGGAATTAGTGAGGCTATCGAGGACATAGGGCAGCCACCGAGCGATTTGGTTATGGAAATTTTCATTAAAAGAATATGGTTCTGTAAGCGTGGTCGTGGTGGTCGTTTGCCTGATGTTATTTTCCATTATTGACGGTATAGCTTCTTCTTTATAATGAAATAAACGTCCTATCATTTATATTGAAAAATGGCATTTTTCTATGAATATCAAAATAACACCTTATTGGAAAACCCTTTATGTGAGGCTCTATGTGGTAGCGCATTATCTTGTTGTAAAAGTGGATTTGTGTGAGTCCGTGTACAAGCTTCAACATGGAGGTGTTTTTATTCTGTCACTTACTATAATAATAGTATTTCATTATCGCCTCATCACTGTAACCCATCACCATGCTTTTTTTATATTTTTCTATAAATTGATTATGGAATATGTCTTTTCATATACTTATTAATTCTAGGGATCCACACCTGAAAGAGAACTATATCACGATCCAGACGTAATAAGAGCCGATGAAGTGGTAGAGGACTCAGTTATAGCCAAGGAAACGCACACGGCCACGAAAATGTTGAACAAATTCAGACAAATGGAGGAGAACATGTCGAAAGAGCCGGTACCTCAAGGTAAATGGTTGATTGTTAACGTGAAATTCTTGATGATGGGACATTTATTATTTTTTAGGCTTTTTCTATCAATTTTGCTTATTCTATTGAACGTTTGGGCCAGCATTTGCCAGCAAATTTTGACACTCTTTGGAATTCTTTTTTATTTTTGACAGTTCCCAGAAAACAACCATCGAACTATTTTTGATTGAATCGGTTATCAAACAATTCATTTGATATGTGTGTCAATTTGGCCCAGCACATTTGGATTCCCGAAAAATTTATATTGTGTAGAGATGTGGTGGGTTTGTGCCGTTATTTTTGAGCGCTCTCTCTACTTAAACGAGTGCTATATCGTTTTACCCAAATGTCCGAAATTTTCGAATTTTGAGCCGAAAATGGTCTCAAACGATAGGGTTAGACTCTCTGATGACGAATTCGTGGTCAAATTCAATTCTGTCCATGAGGCCGTCCGTTAGCACAATAACTTTCGAAGGGATTGTCCTAGAGACTTGAAATTTTCAGGACGAGTTCGGGTCCCAAATGGCTCGGTTAAGTTCGTTAACCAGCCAAATCGTACAGGGTGTTCCATAATTTTTGTTTCTCAATATCTCAGACAATACGAAACCTTTCGAAATCAAATGTTGCGGCCGTATGCAAGATGCTCATAATAAGACTCATGCGAAATTTTGTGGCCATAGTGCAAACAGAACCATAGAAAATTCAATTGGAATATTGAAAAGAAGAATCTTTATATTTCCATACTAAGATATCCGATTCGAGTGATATTTTGTGAATGAAGACTATTATACTGAATTTTCCTTCAAAAATTTGAGCTCATAGTGTCAACAGAACCATAGAAAATTCAATTGGAATATTGAAAAGAAGAATCTCTATATTTCCATAACAGGATAACCGATTCAAATGAAATTCTTTTGTGAATCAAGACTGAATGTTCATGCAAAATTTCAAGAAGATCGCATCATCAAAACCATAGAATTTAATTTTTTCAATTAGGTATTTATTTTAACATATTTCATTTTTTGAATAATTTCCAGAATATAATTCCGATTGTGCTGAGATTCTGCATTTATATATTTGGTATCAATCTCAAATACCATATGAAATTTGAGGTAATAGTCTCATTGCTCCACCAAAGAACGAGCCCTCAAAAGCTCCTGCTCAGGGCTCTTCTTAAAGTTTTTATTTTCATGATATGCCGGAAAATCTGGAGAATTTTCGTAGAAATATTTACTGCACAAGAAAGCACAATTTTTTTCATTCACTACTGAGCAGAAAAATGAAAAGTGCTGGGTTAACTTTTTTCAATTCAAATTTTTCAGGAAACTAGAATTACTTTCGGATAAATTCGAACGCCACATCTCAATACATATGTAGCACTTTTTTTTATTGGAGTCCAATTTTTCGAAAAGTGCTGAGCTATCCCATTTTTCGAATTTTGAAATATCCCGTGAACCACGTGGAATTAAAAGAAAGAACGTCACAAAGCTGGGCAAACCTAGCACAACTCAGCACAACAAAAATTGCTGGTCCAACTTCAGGCACATTCATTTGGTCCTTTTTAAACTGGATCTTATTATTAGATCCAGATTGTTTTGAATTCTGTTGATCTCATGATTCATAGACTAACTAAACGGAGAATAGATGAGACACTAGTAGAACAAGCTTCAACGACATCTTTTTTGTACAACATTACTAATTCGTGAAAAAAGCTCAATTGAAAAAGGAATCTGTATCGTAAAGCTGCCCCAAAAAGAATTCTGTAGTGCACCTTTTCAATAGGTAGGTACTCCCATATACAAGGTGCAAAAAGTTTTTTGAAATTCAATTTCCAAAAGGATTAAAAGGAAATCAGAAATGGATTCGTGCAAGTTATCGATGAGTGAGGAAATTTATTTTCATGAAAATAATACCTGCAACGAACTTTCATCTGATTTTCTTTTGGAATCGAGAAGTGAGGATCAATAATCAAATTCTGGATAGAATAAAAATTTATTAACTGAAATAGTTATCACCAATTGAAAATACAGATTCATTTCATAAATATCTAATCAATAAACTAATAATTGCATTGAAAACATTCTCAAAAACTAACAATAATGAATTCAATAATACAAAATATGAGTATTTAACTACTAAACTTATTCAATACATGAAAAACTTTTTTGAAAACTATCTTAATTCTTATAGGTAACAGAATATATATAATATATATTTTGAAATTACCTTTTTGCATCTCGATTTTCACATCCAATAACACAACACATCTTCACTCTTGCAGGCATATCGAAATTCATGATAATTTCAAAAAGAACGTGTCAAACCACTCCTTGTGTCAGTTGACAATTCAAAGGTTTTTTGATAATAACGATTTTACATACCTACTATTTTCTCGATAGGATCCATGAATGCAACGACATCTAACTATCAAATTGAGAATAATTTTTTCGTGTATTAGTATCCTCCTCCGACAGGTGGCGCGACATATACGAGTGGCTCATCTATTATTTTAGTTTGTCTATGTCATGATTGTTTTCTGAGAATATTCAAATGTGACAAATATTTTCAAAAAGCGACGAAAGTTGCTTGTCTGATGCTCAGTTGCAGGAACGTCCATTCAAATTTAAAGGTCCATTAAATCCTTAATCCTCCATTAGTTCCTTGTAATAATGGAGGATTAAGAGTTTAATGGACCTTTAAATTTTAATGGACGTTCCTGCAACTGACACTGAAACTTGTAAATTTTAAGTGTTTTCCGACGACGCGCGACGTGACGACTGGCCTATGCTGACCGAAATGTAGAATACTAGAATCAAAATGATGGAATATCCCTAATAATATTTCAGTGAAAGGTTGATCCCACCAAAAAATTGCGAAAAACGTTTCGTTTGATTTGACATGAAATATAATTTTTTCTGTGACGGGAAAAAAATGAGACATTTTATGTCTCTTGACAGGTCACAAAGTATGACTTTTTACGAAATTCCTTTTTCCCTGTCAAAAAAATGATTCTCTATGTAGCCGGGAAAAAGTACTCACTTTTTTCCGGGGAAAAAAGTAATTTCGTAGACAGTTATATTTCTTTCACTATTAAATGGTCGTTCTTCCTGTCACAGAAAAAAATAGTGTATTATACACGGGAAAAATATTAGATTTTAGCTCTCGGCTTTTTGTCTCCCTCCGCTACGCGTCGGGAGACAACACAACCTCGAGCTAAAATCTGATACTTTTTTCCCTTGTATAATAAATAACTATTTTTCAGGCCCGAAACCATTGAAGAGATTCACACCTCCACCAGAACCTGCCAGAGATGATAAATCAAGCGAAGATGAAGCTTCGGAAAGCGAAGAAGAAGAGGAAGATGAAGTGGACCAGATCAGTTCGCAAAAACTTGAAGACGAAGATCTCATTGAGGTAAAGATTAGGTTGATGTAATAATAAAATTATTTCTGCTAGAGTGCAGTCCGATTGAAGATTTTGAAAATAATCATAATATGATGCATTCAATTTTTTTATATTCTTTTCTGTATCAGATGATTTTTTTTTCTGAAAATATTAGAATTACAGTGGAACTTTCCTAAAACAAACGTCTGTATAACGAATTTCTCTGTATAACGAATTTCGTACAAGACCTTGAAAAAAATTTCTTGTCAAAAACACCCTCTGAAACGAAATAAATTCTCTTTATAACGAAATATTCAAAGAACATAACTTTTTGAATGGGTATTGGTAAGAAGGTACAAGGGTGGGTTTTTTCCGAAATTTTTCCGGGCGTACGTAATAAATCCTGACTTCAAACTCAATCATTACGGCGGGCAGAGAAATACTTCTGAGCCAGTTTTAAATACACCCCTGGCTGTTTGGCTTCAATCTAACCATTACGCTAGCATGAAAATTATGCGAAAATGTCTAAAAGGAAGTGCTTGAGTTTGAATGATAAACTCAAATTTATCAGTGAAATCGACCGCAACATTGCCGACTATAGAAACAAATTTTCCTGCAACGAAAATTGTTCGTACCGAATTTTTTTGCGGATTTAGCGCTTTCGTTATAAAAAAGTCCCACTGTATTTATTTCAGTTCTTGTATACGTAATTTTTATCAGTACGTTTATGTTTTCACTCCTTTTATTACTATTTTGTTCATTTAAATTTTGTGTGATTTTTTCAAGTGTTTCAGTAGAAGTTTTCAAGGAAGGAATTGTAATACGAATTTAAGATTTTGTATTAGTGTTCATGAACTCAATTTGTGAAATATTTTCTAGCGGAAGCTACTTCCAGTTCTACCGGAAACGAGTTTTAACTTCGTTATTTCAAATGTGACATGCATATTTGAATTCTTCGTTTAATACTGCAATGATTTGATGTATGATGTACTCAACCACTTCAAGTGGTTTTTGAGTTATAGTCTGATCATCAAATTTTTTGACACAGAGATTGTCACCAATTAGTGATTATATTTTTAGAATCCATCGTTGTAAAGAATTTTTTGCAACAGTGGAACAAAAGAAAGTACAGGGTTTTTCCTATAATTTGACCCCCCTTCAACTTTGTTACTACGGGAGATACAAGAAAATGTTTCATACAAACGAAATCAACTGAGGTTTTTCAATATGACTTCACAAACTAAAATATATACAGAGGCCAACATATTGATGGCAACTTCATCTTTTCAAATGGAACACCCTGTATATTTTTCCATATTTGGCTAGCTCTTTTTCCCCTGATTTCGAATATGTTACATATGTTGATCTATCTCTTTGTTCTGATTACCACAGGGTTTCAAATTTTAAGAACCACCTGGCAAGCTCTGTAATCATTTTTCAAGTGGCAGACTGCGTTTATTGAAAATGCCCCTTCTTGGAGTTATGATAACGTCAATTGGAATATATACAAGGTGAACAACATATTGAATGCAATTACATTTCTTCAAATGGGACACCCTGTCCTGTATATTCTTCCATCTTTTGATAGGCTATTTCCTCCTGATCTCGATATACATATATGCGTATGTGAGTGTCTCTTCAAATTTCAGGGTTTCGAAGTTTTGAAATGATGATACCGAATAAAAAAATATAACAATGAAGTTGTCATCAATATGTTGGTTAGCCTGAATATTCCATTATGTGAATTTATATCAACCTCAGTCGATTTCGTAAAATTTTGTATGATACTTTTTTTGTATCTCTTTTAGTAACAAATTTAAAGGGGGGTCATATTATAGTGAAAAACCCTGTACAGGGTGGGCATATTTCGATGTTTTAGCACTACAACTTTTAAACCAGAGGAGATAATACCCACTAACTAACAAGAGTAGTATTCATTGTTGGCTACCTTCTTTTGTTTTCGAGTTATAAGCGAAAATTGGAAAAGTGGCGATATCGAAAAAAATTCATATCTCCGCTAATTCTGATGATAGAGCTCTGAAATTAAAACTTCATAGAGGCACTTTTTTACGTAGCATCTAGTGGCGTGCTCGTCTTTTTTGCACCATTTCTAATTACGAAGCTATGACCCAAATTTATGTTTTTTTTAAATAGGAATACTAGATTTTTGTGTCATTTTCTGAAAGCTTAGTTTTTTCTGATTTCAAAAATATATAACATCGTATGGTTTGTATCAATATAGGTATAGAAAATGGTCAACAATCTATTTTCATCTGAGTTCCAATGTTTTCTATGGTTTCAACTGTTGATGATCACAGAAAAATTTAGCATCGTATAAATACCTCAATCTCTTTCCAGTAGTCTTTTCATTTCTATGCTCTTCACTCAATTTTTTCAAGATCAAAGAATAATGGACTGCTGTGAAACTTGATCGTCATTCTAAGTTACTATAGGTACCTACTGACCTATTATTGTAATCACTATTAGGTATTGAAAAATATTTTTCCTTTGTTACTTTTCTGATAGAATTGATAACTTCAATAACATCTATATGCGTTATTTCATAATTATGCGATTTGAAATAGACTGGCACTTGTGCGTATTTTTTTTGGAGATCAATAAAAATATTCTCCTGTATCCATCTCATTATAACTAAGTATATCGATTGAAACGAAGGATCATGTGGATTGCTTCGTTATTTCCAGATCCATTTCAAGATATAAGACTTTATGAAATACATCCGTCTTCGAATTTTGTAGAAATTGGTTAAAAGCATAGAAATAATGGGATTGACGGAAGGAGACTGCTCTTGTTATAGGAAGCTCCATTTTTCTGTGCTCATCAACAGTTGAAGCCATAGAAAATATTGAGACTCAGATGAAAATAGGTTTTTGACCATTTTCTAAACTCATATTGATACAAACCATACGATGTTATATACTTTTGAAATCAGAAAATATTAAGCTTTCAGAATATGGCACAAAAATCTAGTATTCCCATTTAAAAAAACATAACTTTGGGTCATAGCTTCGTAATTAGAAATGGTGCAAAAAAGACGAGCACGTTACTGGATTCTACGTAAAAAAGTACCTGCATAATGTTTTAATTTCATCAGTATTAGCGGAGATATGTTTTTTTTTTCGATATCGCCACTTTTCCAATTTTCGTTTATAACCCGAAAACAAAAGAGGGTAGCCAAAAATGAATACTACTCTTGTTAGTTTCTCAGAAAAAGAGATCGAGAAGTGGGTATCAGATTTTGTCTATCTCCTCTGGTTTAAAAGTTGTAGTGCTAAAACATCGAAATATGCCCACCCTGTACACTGATACCCCTTGAAGTGGTGCCGTACATCATACATCAAATCATTGCAGAATTGAACGAAGAATTCAAATATGCATAAATATACAGGGTGTTACATTTGAAATAACGAAGTTTACATTCGTTTCCGGTAGAACCGGAAGTAGCTTCCGCTCGAAAATATTTTACAAATTGAGTTCATGAACACTTATACGAAAATACAAAATCTTAAATTCGTATTACAATTCCTTCCTTGAAAACTTCTAATGTAATACTTAAAAAAATCACCCTGTATATTTTCAATTTCAATTTTTTTAACTCCTCATGTTTGTTCCATCTCTAAAGAAAGTTGTGTTTGAAATGTTTGAATTCGTTTTTTTAAGGCTAAAAAGGCTGCGAGGGCTAAACAGTTAAAGGCCAAGTTCGAGAAGTGGGAAGCGCAAGAAATCAAAAGAGAGCAGAATAACTCTATGAATATGAACGAAGAAGAACAATCCCAAATCGAATCAACTAAATTGTGAGTAAATCTTCTCAGAATAATTATTTGAAAAAGTTGCTCTGAAACGGTTTATATAGGGTGTTTTTTGAGTTGAGTCTTTTTTTGACAGGTGGTAGAACTCTTCAAAAAATCTTCTCGTAAAAAAATATTCACTATTTAGGTGATCGAACACAAATTTGGGATATTGACTGTGATTATTTAATTATATCATTCTCACTTTTTGATTGCATCAAGGAATTATTGACATATGGACCTTTTTGGAAAGCTAACGAAACGGGAAACTTTTCCCTTATACATATTTGTATGTGTTCATAATCTTTTTGAGATCTCGTTCTACTTAAGGTAAGGTCAGATGCATCCGTTTGTCCGACGGCACGATGATACGACAGCTCTCCTATTGGTCAACATTTTTGGCGCCAATGATCATCCGATAACGTCTGTCACATGCGTCCGTGAGCATTTGTACGAAATGACATGATAAAAGGCGGGAAATTGAGGTTATGTTCCATCCGATATCGGACAAAAGTTAAAATATTTTAACTTTATACGAACAGGTCCATCCATCGGATGATTATTTGCGCCAAAATGGTGGACCAATAGGAGAACCGTCGTATCATCGTGCCGTCGGACGAACGGATGCATCTGACCTTACCTTTAAACGAGTCCTATATCGTTTTGCCCAAATGTCTGTAATTTTCGAGATTTAAGGCGAAAATGGTCCCAAACGATGGGGTTCGACTCCCTGATGACGAATTCGTGGTCAAATTCAATTCTGTCCATGGGGCTGACCGGCCGTCCGTTAGCACAATAGCTTTCGAAGGGATTGTTCTAGAGACTTGAAATTTTCTGGATGCGTTCCGGTCCCAAATGGCTCGGTTAAGTTCGTTAACCAGCTAAATCGTACAGGGTGTTTTGTTACTCAATATCTCAGAAAATACGGAATCAATCGGAATAAAATGTTACGGCCAAATGCAAAATTTTGTGGCCATAGTGTGAACAAAACCAAAGAAAATTCAATTGGATTATTGAAAAAAAAGAAACTTCAAATTTCCATAAAAAGATATCCGATTCGAGTGAAATTTTCTTCGTAAATGGAGATCGATATTCTGAAATTTCATCCAAAATTTCGTGGCCATAGTGTTAACAAAACCCTAGAAATTTCAATTGGAATATTGAAAGAAAAATTTTTATATTTCCATAACAGAATATCCGATTCGAGTGAAATTTATTTGAGAATGAAACTACTATAGTGAATGTTCATGCAAAATTTCAAGGGGATCGCATTATCAGAACCATAGAATTTAATTTTTGTAATTATTTATTTTTCACATATTTAATTTTTCAATGAGTTTAAGAATATAATTCCAATTGTGCTGAGATATACATACATATTTGGTATCAATCTCAAATCCCATATAATATTTAGAGGTAATATAGTCTTATTGCTCCACCAAAGAACAACCGCTCAAAAGCTTCTGCTCAGGGATTTTCTTAAATTTTTCGAGTAATTCTTCTATGAAGATTTTATGAAGAAAACAGTTGCAGTTTATGACCTTGTGTACTTGTATTCTTTTTACCCTTTTCAACTGAGATTAACTGAGACACTGCTGACAATTCAGTTCTTAATTAGAATCATGACATAGTTTCTCAGTTAATCTCAATTGATATGAGTAAAAAGAATACTAGTTATAATTTGGGTCATCTAAATTTTCAGTGGATACTGTTTGGCAAGAAATGAGGACCATCTCACAAGCCTTGAATTTCCACAATAGTTATTTATTATACAAGGGAAAAAAGTATTAGAGGCATCGGGAGACAAAAAACCGAGAGCTAAAATCTAATATTTTCACGTGTGTTATACACTATTTTTTCCGTGACAGGAAAAACTACGATTTAATAGTGAAAAATATAACTTTTCACGAAATTAATTTTCCCCGGATATATACAGGGTGTTTCATCATAAACTGGACAAACATATATTTTCGTGTAGAGGACATCGGGAGAATCATTTTTGCCTTATACTATATATCCCGTTTTCGAAGCATAAGCGAGATACAGGGTGTCAAACGTCATTTTTGAGCAAGATTCTTATAAGTGTGGTCAGTTATGTATAACACGTAAAGTAACGGTTTTTGGTCAAATCTCAGTATGTTTGGGTCCTCTATTCAGAAAAGTTGACGAACACCGAAAAAAATTTTACAAAATGGCGGAAAACCTGCAATGTTCCAAATTTTTTTTTGCGGTGTCGAATTGACTTTTGTTTCCTGAATGAACACAATTTTCTAAGACTTTCTGTGAAAAATTTTTTTCAAAAATCGAACACAAATATTTTTTTACATGTCTACAGCGATGAAAAAATTTCACTCGAAATGGATGAAATTTTGTTCAATTGTACTTCGTGAATTATCAATCACGAATATGAAAACAGAATTGTGAAATATCGAACGGTTTCATTACTACAGTAATTCAAATGTTTCGTTCAGACCTCTGAAATATTGAAAATAAAATTGTTTTGGATTTTAGAATCGAAATAATTAAATTATTGGCAAGTTTAAACATGCTAGATGAATTTATAAGAAAAAAATCAGTGAAACTTAGTTGGGACTCGAACCGATGTAGGTATTAAATAGGGAAATGGCACTGTTCTAAGGATATTAATATTCGTTGCCAGGCAACAGTAGTTCGTAGTTCATAGAGTTTGACTACTGGCTAAATTATATTCACTGAAATTAAAATACCAGTCCAACTCTATGAACTACGAACTATTGTTGCCTTGCAACGAATATTAATATCCTTAGAACAGTGCCATTTCCCTATTTAATACCTATAGTCCGTTCACGAAAGGTTGAGCCATCGGTTGGCCATGGAAATTTGGCATATTCCACTGTGTATATTAAAATTTAGGTTATGTTCTTGTCAGATTGATACGCAATGTTGTCAATATTGCATAGAGTTGTCTGATAACTCGCAATCTCGTCGAACGAGGCCGGTTACATTCGGCAACGTTGACTTTATTTTACGTTATGACAGCAAATACTGCCAACTTCAGGTAAATAAAAAAACGCCTACTATGTGCTCAACCTTTCGTGAACGGACTATACGTCGTTTCGAGTCCCAACTAAGTTTCACTGATTTTTTCTTATAAATTCATCTAGAATGTTTAAACATGCCAATAATTTAATTATTTTGATTCTAGAACTCTAGAAACAATTTTATTTTCAATATTTCAGAGGTCTGAACGAAACATTTGAATTACTGTAGTAACGAAACCGTTCGATATTTCACAGTTCTGTTTCCATATTCGTGATTGATAATTCAAGAAGTACAATTGTACAAAATTTCATCCATTTCGAGTGACATTTTTTCATTGCTGTAGACATGTAAAAAAAAAAATTGTGTTCGATTTTTGAAAAATTTTTTTCACAGAAAGTCTTAGAAAATTGTGTTCATTCAGAAAACAAAAGTCAATTCGACAACCGCAAAAAAAAAATTTGGAATATTGCAAGTTTTCCGCCATTTTGTAAAATTTTTTTCGGTGTTCGTCAACTTTTCTGAATAGAGGACCCAAAAATACTGAGATTTGACCAAAAACCGTTACACACCAAGTTTTATACAAAACTGACCACACTCATGAGAATCTTGCTCAAAAATGACGTTTGACACCCTGTATCTCGCTTATGCTTCGAAAACGGGATATATTGTATAGGGCAAAAATGATTCTCCCGATGTCCTCTACACGAAAATATATGTTTGTCCAGTTTATGATGAAACACCCTATATACACACTCACTTTTCTCCCGAGGAAAAAAGTAATTTCGTGAAAAGTCATATTTTGTTACCTGTCAACAGAGATCAAATTTTTTTCCCGTCACAGAAAAATAGTTATTTATTATACAAGGGGGAAAAAAGTATTAGATTGCTAGTTTTATGACTTCTATACCTGTCAAAAAGAGACCCAACTAGAAAACATACAAAGCTCTAAATCAAAATATGGTTTTGAGGTGTGATTCATCCTCAGTTGAAATTATTGATTGTTTGTCATATTTTTCTTTAATATTATCTCTATTTTTATAGAATACGAGAAAGATTCGAATCGATGAAAGAAACACACACGGAAGTCACCAAACAGTCAAAAATAAAAGTTAACCGATTTGTGGTAAGTACTTTAATTATTTAGGGTATTTCTTCATTATTTTTGCATGAATATAGCTTATTTCTGCATATTATTTTTTTTCGATGGTGGGAATATTATAAATCCTGAACGTTGTTTTTAACTGGAAATTCTTTTTTAGTTGAAAGATGATCAAGTTAATTACTCAGTTAAAAGAATGAGGGAAATTTTTCAAAATCTACAAGCGGCTACTTTTTGATTGGATAGTTTGAAATGTACTATATCGTCTAATAAATTATTTCCAGGCAGTTATTGTTTTAATGACATAACTTATTGTTTTAGCAATAAACGCTTAATTTTAGTTCGAAGGGAATTTTTTCTAATCGTTAACACAAATTAAAAACAAGCTTTTAATACTATTACAGCTATTCCATAACGTTCGAAGATATTAACGCATTGAAATTCTTTCAAAATTCTAATTCTAATCTGGTCAATTGATTATTTTCAATATACAGGAGGTTTCTTAATATAGGCGGTACAAACGAAGACAATTTCTTGAATCATTATTATATCAGTTCTGGAGTCGTTCCATGATATTTTCAAAACTGAGTGGGGACTAAATAATGTTAGTATTTAGGGTGTAGAATGATATCACAAAAATGAAACTGCTCGAGATGATGAAAAAAAAAATTTCAAAAAAATGTGAATTTATACCCCCATTTCGAGCTGTTTTTGAGGCGTTCATTTTTTAACTGCCTAAGTAATTTTTTTTACGCTTATTGTTTGTACCCTTATTCAGGAATCCTGTGTACCTTGGCTACAGACTAGCACATAAAAACGATTCATTTCAAATTCAAGTGAATTCCTGAAATTTTATTTTCATTAGCCATTTTTCTACTACTGATAACAATTTGGTTGAAGTCCTTATGTTGTGTTGTATTATAATTTTATTTTTATTTCGTTTGGTATTTTTCTTGCATTTTTGTTGTTTTGTTGCGAATACTAATTTACTTAACAGAATTTGCATGATAACCCAGATTGGCAATGAATGTTGGGCACCTAGTTGATTAGGGAGAACTGAAATATACTTTTTGTCCACAGTGAAAATATTAGTAAATTTTTTATGGACTTCCAATCAACCGACGAATCGTCAACAAGTTTGAGATTCGAACCATCTTCGGCACCAAAAAAAATTCTTATCGACTAACAAACACTTTAAAATATTGAATGTCGATATTTTCAATGTGAATTTGTAATGTTTATGTTTTTACCCCCGACAGAAATATTATGTGTTATCTCTAACTTTGTTATTTTTCAAAAGAATTTGTTGTATATTAGAGTCAATTTTATATATGTATCAATGTTTACGTCTACCTTTTTTCAGATATAATGTTCTTAGAAATTTTATATATGTCAATTTTTAGGATGTTTTTGAATCCGTAAGATTTTAACTGACAGTTGTCTTCTTTCAATAGAATTTATATTTATGAAATAATTTTTAGAACAATATTATATATTATGATATTAAGTTATTGTGCCAATTTTACAATTTATTTAGAGAGTGCAATAAAACTGTACGCATAAAAAAGTTTTTCATTCGAAACAACAAAAATGTGGAAAAATCCCTACAGAAAATTCGATTTGCAATTATTGTTCAAAAGGATTCCCTTGGATTGAAATTTAGATATTTGGTAGTCGAAAATTTTGGAAAGTTATCGCCATGTTTTGAAGGGTGGTGTATTCAGGCAAGTTTATAGAAATATTTTCCCCAATATATTAGTTCCTGAAGGGTGTGTGCCGTTTTCCAAAGTGATTTTAAAATAGTTTATCAACAATTAGTATTATACAGGGTGTCTGTAAACAAATGCGATGGACTTAAAGAGATGATTCCTCGATGAAAATGAGAAGGGGTAAGTAGTTCATATAAATTATTTTTCGAAATTGACCCCCCTTCCAAGATACAGCCTTCGGAAGGCAATGGCGACTTGACGGTTTAATTTTTTACGACTTCTTAAAAACACTGAGTCATAAAACTATACATTATATGAAGCACTAATGGCCGGTTTCTGAGGTCGTTTTAACCGCAGTTTATCTATCTGTCAAATTTGACGGATGGATAAGCGCAGATTTCGGTTTCTGAGTACCGCTTAGAAAGATAACCAGCTGATAATGTCAGTTTATTTTAACCGACCGAAAATGGCCGGTTATCTGTAGATTTAGTGAATGGCGCATGGGCATTGGCGTTTGATTTGTCAACTCCAACCTCACTTTTTCATTTTGATTTGACGGAGTACCGGATTTGGATTCATATCAACATTCTTAACATACTATATTAAACAAGTTGTGTAATAATGGAATATAATACAAGAAGATTATCCTCTAGTTCCAGCTCTTCATCAGATGAAGAGGCAATAGAATTCATTGGTAATATTTCTGTATCCAGATTTATACAGGTTCGTAGATCGCCTCTCGAAATGTATACAGATGATTAATTTAAAATGAGGTACAGATTCAACAGGCAAACAGTTTTACACTTATGTAATGAATTGAATTCTGTATTAGCTCCAATATCTGAAAGGAATTGCACTTTAACCGTCCTTCAACAAGTGCTTATATCTTACGGTTCTATGCGACAGGAACTTTTCAAATCATCATTGATAATGATCTAAATATACATAAGACATAAATATACATGAAAATGAAATCGATTTGATATTTCTTATAGAAAATATCATTATTTTGAGTTTCAGGTGTGCAGTTTCAATTAAAATTTGCAAAACTCATAATCAAAACGTCAATTTGTATGTCGCAACATCTGTTGATCTAGGAAGGAACTTGCGAGACTACCGTTAATCAGCTGTTATCGAAAAGATAGTAAACTGACAACCGAAAAAGACGTCAGAAACTCAGCTACCTTAATCAAGAGGTTATCGATTGGTTATATTTATCGAACCGTTGACTATTGGACGGTTAAAGTAAAACCTCAGAAACCGGCCATAAGTAGATTTTACTCACACAATTTTTTTTTATCTCATAATTATTAATCATCTCATCATCATCGCATTATTAATGATTGAAAATAACCCCCATGATTTTCGTTCAAAAATTGTTTTCGTGGGATACATTTTCGAAAAATAGAATTCTCTTATGGTTTCCCATTCAATTCTGGAGAAGAAAACTCTTTTGCAAAATTTCGATACAGTCGATACTTTGCTGGGAAAAAATGAAAACTCCCAAGCAGTTAGATGAGTGATCCATAGAATGAATATTCTAAGATATTGTATGTCTATGACAGGAGATGAAAATGTTCTATTAATCTTTGTGAAGGTTGAATTACTAATTTCCGGAAGAAAATTATATCCGTAATATTTTAATTTCCCAAATAGAACTTTCTTCCGATTAATAAGCATAATTGACAAAACCAATTTTGAGCATAAATAATATCAATATTCATTCTATCTATGGAACACTTATACGATGAAATGGAATGAACAGTGATCATAACTGCTTGTAATTGTTTATTTTTTCCGAGAAAAGTATCGGCTGTATCGAAATTTTGCAGGAGACTTTTCTCCAGAATTTAATGACAAACCATAAGAGAATTTTATTTTTCTAAAATCAATCCCACGAAAACAATTTTTGAAGGAAAATCATGAGAGATTGTTATTTTCAACCCCTAATACTGTAGTTGGGGAATCAAAAAAATTGTGTGAGTAACATCTACTCAATGGACCATATTGGCATATTATGTATAGTTTTATGTCTCAGTGTTTTTTAGGATTGCTAAAAAAATCAAAAACTGCCAACTCGTCATCGCCTTCCAAAGGCTGTATCTTGGAAGGGGGGTCAATTTCGAAAAAATTTATATGAACTACACATCTCCCTAAGTCCCTCGCAGTTGCTTACAGACACCCTGTATAATAATAAGGAGCCTGTAAGTCCCTTTTTGTTGTATTTTTAAAAAAATTTCCAAGGCCGATTGTAACAACAAATTATTTATGAATAAAATGCAGTATCCTTTTGCTGAATATCCAATAATAAACCAATGTTTTTTCTTCAAAAAGGAACTCTCTAACATCGTGGAATATTGTGAAGGCTGCGAAAAAAGGGTATATCCTTTGGAAAAAATTTCTGTTCATGGTCGACTTTTCCACAAATCTTGCTTCAAATGCAAAGAGTGCAACTCAATCTTGAGGTAAGTAGACTTGTTTTTGGTCAGAACACAATGATAATGTAGAATGGGGGTTTTTCCCAAATTATATTCAGAGAGCCCACGAGGAACTTTACATACTCATACCTTCTTATACAGTGTGTTTGGTCATGACTTAGCGATAATTAAAGGACATCAAATATACCTAATATTATCGACGAAAAGACCCCCATTGGAAAGTTTACCCCTTAGTTTTAAGTAGCCCCCATATTCAATTTACTTTTTTATTTTCGTTTACCCTTCAAAATTATATCGATTTCTTTGGACATAAAAGTCCTACAGATGTGAAAAAATTTTTTTTTGAAAGATGATACTACAACCTTTTTTATAGTAGAATAATATAAAAACATTTAACTTGAAAATGCCATGAAAAAATTCTTTAAAAAAATGTACTGATTTTTTTAGTAAATTCGCAATTGTACAAGAACTATCTCATTGAAGTATAATTTTTCTAATGATCTAACACGCAAGGATATTAGCTACTAAACAACACCTACCTCCTTTCTGTAAGTTACATAATTTGAGAGATATTGCTGTTCGAACATGACCACTACGCCAGCGCTCCAAACTTTTTTTGTTGTGACAGGTATATGAGGGACACTGCCTGCCTACAAAGCAGAAGGGGCCATTTTAGCCATTTGTATGATCAATTTGTTTGTTTGATCATTGAAAATTATCGAAAGTATAGTACTGAGTTTTATTTTATTTTAACAATTTTCATAAGGGTCATGTCCGAACAGCAATTACTTTCTAGCTATGTAATTTACAGAAATTATGTTGGTATCGTTTTGTAGCTAATCGTGTTAGATCATTGAAAAAAAATTAAACTTCAATGTGCTAGTTCTTGTACTATGGCGGATTTGCTGAGAAAATCAGTACATTTTTTTATTAAACATTTTTGTTTCACTTTGGAAAGAATTTTTTTTACTTTATGTCCAAGGAAATAGTTATTATTTGGAAGGGTCAACTGAAATAAAAAAGTAAATTTAAAATGGGGCCACTCCTAAACGGAGGGGGTAAACTCCACAATATGGGTGTTTTGGTCGATAAAAACAGGTTTATTTGATGCCTTTGAATTATCGCTAAGTCATGACCAAACACACTGTATAGGCGGGTCTAACAACAACTGCACGAAATGGTCACCGAGGAGCATCTCCTATTTTTCCTTAACCTCATAAAATCTCATTTTGAAGTGTTGAGTATGAAGTTGAAAAAAGATATTGAAATACTTCTGTTGGTGGAAATTTGTATACCTATACCATGTGACTATGGGCCCTTGAAAAGCAATCTTTCGTTTGAAAATGGCGACTATCCGAAATATGTTGCCCGATGATTCAATATGAAATTTCGGTCGGAGTGTCCGAATCCTACAAAATAGGAGTATGTAAAGTTCATCATGGGGCAAGGCGTAGTGTGGGGGGGTCCGGAAACCCCCCTCTCCCGAATTTTTTTTTCTGGTTACAGCTTTGTCATGGGCCGCTCTCTATTCATCCTTATTGGTTCAAAAAAAGACTAATAAGTTATGAGTGAAGTACTCAGTCGAATTTGATGATCAAGATAACTTGTGCGCTTCATAAAAAATAAATAAATCTTATTCACATAAGTATTATACACTCACCGGCAAAATAATTGATCCACTAAATAAATAGTGAAGTTTGTTAATTCAAAAAAAAGTGTTATTTTGAGTCCGATTTTATTGACTTTTTTTTGAATTGCAGGTTTGTTCATCCGATATCCATTACTAGTTGTGAATTTGAAGAAAACTTGGCATACGTCATTTTATACAGGGTGAAATGAAATATGTTTATTTACTCTTATTTTAAAACCACCTGTGGCGTGTTTCGGTTGTTTCACCACGTGATTTCTCATTGAATCATCAAGACACATTTTCCGTTGATAATATGTGTCATTCTCATTCATCGCAATAGCTGAATAGCTCAATTTTTGTTTAAGATAAAAGGTTTTGAGAAAAACATTTCATTCAACAATTTCACAATGGCAATAACAGTACTTTACAAATACTACTAATGAGAATAAACTGAAAACTAAATGAAACTCTCAATAAGAAGTGTTCCCCGTGCACGGATAACAGCTGCAATTCGTCTTTATTTATTATTAAATCATAAACGGACTAGCCATTTTACAAATATTAGGAAATATGATATTCATTAATAATTAATATAAATTTCGTCAACAAAATGAACAAACAAGATTAAAATCTAAAACTTGTGTACAAACTATTTTGATGCTTCAAAATATGTATCGCTTGAGTTGAAACATTGTAACATGAAACAGATCTATAGTCCGTTCACGGAAGGTTGAGCACATAGTAGGCGTTCTTTATTTATTTGAAGTTGGCAGTATTGACTGTTATAGAGTAAAATAAAGTCAACGTTGCCGAATGTACTCGGCCTCGTCCGACGAGCTTGCGAGTTATCAGAGAACTCTATGTATGATTGACACATTGCGTATCAATCTGACAAGAAAATAAACAACATAACCTAAACTTTTAATATACACAGTGGATATGCCAAATTTCCATGGCCAACCGACGGCTCAACCTTTCGTGAACGGACTATATATCCACCGAAGCACCAGCCCGTAAAGTTCTGTCAAGAGGGTTGTTGATTTATTTGTTCTACTGAACTTAATTATGAACAAATCCCAGGGTCTCAAGTTTCTTTGAGGAAATTTTATTGCAACATTATCTAGGAGATCCGTTTATCGAGTTATCGAAAAATATTGGTGAGTTGTTTGTTTTCTTGGCATGCCTTCAATAAGGTTTTTGTTTGAGGAATTTTTGGCAGAGGCTGAAATCCAAAAATTAAATTGACCTGCTCTAAAGCCTGATTTAAACTCAACTGAGAATGTTTGGGATTTTCTTAGGAAAATTCGATCTTGCGAACTCCTGAAAATTAGCAGCAGCTGAGTAACGCATTATTATGCTTATTGAGGGCATGCCTAGACAAATCGCAAAATGCAGCAAAATTAATGCGACTTGCTTCTCACATTAGCTATCAGAAAATTGATTTTTACGAATTCTCTGTTAGAGGTCACTAAGATCATATGTATAGTAGATAAATTAGGTAAGTATAATTGCTTGATTCGAGTTCGTCCTCCTCAACTCAGAACGAATTATTGGTCTCCAAACATCCTCCATTGCAATGGGGGCGCACTTGATCGGGTTGGCAGTTATAATCATGAAAGCTGCTTCCTCAATTTCCTCCTTTTCCATTTTTGTTTCCCTTGATATTATGGAAGCCTCGTTCCATCCGATATTGTGCTCTTCGTTCATAGCATGTTGGACTAGTTTGGATTTTTCGGTTTGTCCAAGTTGAGCCAATCCCTGGTGTTCTTTGATTTTAATCTTGGGGGCGTTTAGTTTAGTTTAGTTAGGATCTGCCGCATTCACAGGCTATTTCATAAATATATTCCTTGGTAATGTGATTTTCGTTGAAAGGTTTCACTTTCGTGAGTTTTCCCTGATTGTGTTTTTGGTCTTGAATGCTGTTCTCACATTGTATTTGTTACCAATCCTTCTAATCTTTTTAGGTACCCTTTACATATGGTATGACAGAGGTTATTGTTTCTGTAGGATCATCATTGTCTATTCGGTGGGGCTCTGTTCTTATTTCCCTAGGTTCTCTGGATACATCGAGAATCTCCTTGGGATAGCCATTTTCTTGAGGATTTTGTGATGTTGAATTTCTCATTACGATCTTCTGGATTAGAGCATATCGTGGCTGTTTTGTCGTATAAGCATCTGGCTACTACCAATTTGGTGCTCAGATTATGGATTCATAATGGAAACAGCCCAAATAATCTAAACAATGAAAGCGGAGAATAAAATTAATTGATTTAAAATCAGCCAATATTAGACCCATACTTCGGAACTAATCCCGTCAACGCAGAAAGAACATGCATAGTGGTAATATCAAACAGATCATCCATAGATAACTATTTCGCCCTACTTGGGGCTCTTCAGTATGGAGGAGCTCCGTATGAAAGGCATTCTAGGTTCCATTTTTAGAAGAAATGTCGCCTAGCTCTGAGAATAACAGAACCAAAACGCCATCTCCTGGGATCCTTACGAACACCTACCTCAGATGCATGAACCTTGAACGAAGTGCGAGATGTTTATCCGTTTTTCATACAAACTGGTGGTAGTCCAACTACGAGTATGTGGACTTAACCTTCAGTCGACGAAGTGGAAACGCTCTTTTAATCGTCATAAACCAGACGTAGTGATAATAGAACAAAGTAAAAATTCATAGGTTTAAGAGTAACGCAGGTATAATATGAGCAAAGAAAGCGGAGAATAATATTAATTTATCCAAAATTAACCAATATTACCACTATGCATGTTCTTTGTGCTTTGGCGGGATTAGTTCCGAAGTATGGGTTTAATATTGGTTGATTTTAAATCAATTAATATAATTCTCCGCTTTCATTGATTATATTATACCGGCGTTACTCTTAAACTTATGAATTTTCATTTATCCCAAATTATCTTTCAACTAATGAGCCATTATCAAGAATTTTCCGTTCACAATTATTCTCATTACTTTCGGATTTAAGGTTGAATTTGTGAAAGTACTTATATTGCCATAGCAGAATTGTGGAATAATAGTATATTATTCGATGAGCGGTAATGCAGGTCAAAACACACGCAGATATATTTTGCACCACGAGCCGTCAGGCGAGTGGTGAAATTCATCAAGTGTGTTTTGAGCATTACCGCGAATTGAATACTATACTTTATCCACGACTTCTTCAGTAAAATTCGAATTATTCTGCATTTAAAAAATTTTTAACAGTTGTCAAAAGCGTTTACAAAATTTCGTCCAACCATCAAACCTCTGTAGTCTGTGGTCGGGAATCAAATCAGAGTCTCTAACTAATCAAATCAAGTACTTTCGCAACTTCAAAAAGTTACGTTTTCCAAAAATAAATCTGGAATGAATCGCTAGAACGTTATCTTGATGGCTGAAATAGATTTCCGGATCGATCCTACTTTTTGTTCATTTTTTGTGAGCAATTTCATAATTCTTAGGTATTTTTATTAGCGGGTGTTATGGACGGGTGTTATTATAACACTCGCTTTTCGGATCATAGACATGTCTATGGTTGTGTAATAGCTACTATTACACATAGAAATTAGTTTAATAATTGACATATTACTCTAAAGGAGTGGATAAAATGTTTTATCCACTCCTCTTAACTAATTTCTATGTGTAATGGTAGTCATAACACAACCGTAGACATGTCTATGAACCGAAAAGCGAGTGTTATAATAACACCCGCTCATAACTCCCGCTAATAAAAATACCTAGGAAGAATGAAATTGCTTACAAAAAAAAATGAATAAAAAGTAGGATCGATCCGGAACTCTATTTCAGCCATCAAGATAACGTTCTAGCGATTCATTCCAGATTTATTTTTGGAAAACGTGAATTTTTGAAGTTGCCAAAGTATGTACTTGATTGATTAGAGACTCTGATTTGATTCCCGACCACAGAGTACAGAGGTTTGACGAAATGTTGTCAATGCTTTTGACAACTGTTCAAAATTTTTTAAATGCAGATTAATTCGAATTTTACTGAAGAAGTCGTGGATAAAGTATAGTATTCAATTCGCGGTAATGCTCAAAACACACTTGATGAATTACACCACTCGCCTGACGGCTCGTGGTGCAAAACTCATCTGCGTGTGTTTTGACCTGCATTACCGCTCATTGAATAATATACTATTACTGAAAACACTTCAACAAAAATTTAGCTATTGTAATGAATAAATAATTAAATTGTTAAGAGAAGATGTGTCTTGATGATGAAATGAGAAATCATGCTAGAACTTCGTATCGAAATTGAGGTGAAAAAACAGATTTCGATATACCCTGTATCAAATGACGTACGCCAAGTTCTCTTCAAATTAAAAACTACCGATTTATTTAGATGAACATACCTCTAATTGAAAATTCAATCAAATCGGACTCAGAATAACACATTCAAAAATCAAAAAACGATTATTTTGCCGGTGAGCGTAGGGTGTGTTTTCAAACGAACCAATATTTGAAATGTTTTACAGGATGGATTCTTACACCTACAATCAAGGTAGGTTGTATTGTACACCGCACTTCAAGAGATTATTTATCACCAAGGGAAACTACGATTCTGCCTTCGGTTTCGAAGGACACAAAGAAAAATGGAACTCCGCTGTTGCATAAGATCCTTTATCTCGTATATATGTGATAATATATTTTATAAATTGCCTTACTATATAGATACCGTATACTTATACTGTACTTACTTGCCTATTCATTAAGTTTATAAAAGTATGGTGAAAAATTTTGAAAATGTTTTATTTATATTATTACCGTATGTTGTGATTTTATATTTTTAGATAAAATAAATTGTTCGATAACTGAAGTATGTTTTAGTGATTATTTGTGTTATTATTCATACAAGAAATTATTTCAGATTGGCAGATATTAATTCATTTGGAATAGAATAGAATACATTAATAAAATGTATAAGACACGTAAAGACAATCTCTGCAAAAAATTAACATAGTAAAGAACAGAAGCAAAAGAAAGAATAAATTTTTAATCTTAACATAACTTATCTTCTAAATTCTTCAACACTGTTATAGCATTTGTTGATCAAAAGTAATTTGATCTGACTTATTATAGAGGTTGGTGCCAATGAATGCATTAGAATGCATAGAACATCATCATTTCTGTTATTATATGCATGAAAATCAGTGCACCTATTCAAAAGGTGGAAAGCGGTTCAAGGTCGGGAAATTTTTCTGTGACAAATTATGTCAGGGAATACGAGATTACAGATGATGTCCTATTAACTATTGAGTCACCATCGAAAAGAGCTCAGTGGTATAGATGGGCAAAAGAGGAAAACCTTATATGTTCAGGTAACACTAAATAAGAATCTGTCTTCATCCACTGTGTGGAAAATTTGACTTCAGTCTCTATATGGACTGTTTCGTTCAGTTTCATACATTTCAATCCCAATTTTTTCCAATAATTATTGAAATATAACATAAATCATTTCTCAATATTATATTCCTTTTTCCACACCCTAGAACTAGGACCATAGACTAACTAAACGGAGTTTGTCTATGACTAGGACTAGCGTTCCATATATGGAACGGTCGCCATTTTGTAAATGGCAGACAATTTGGTAAATATTTTGATCTATTGGTGTTTATTATGCAATTTCTAATACGAATAGGTATAAAATATCGATATTGTGAAAAATTTATTAATTCAGTCCCTATTTGGTTAATGAACTGGTGGAGCTGAACACATTCAGTAACGTGGACTTTCAAGATACCTACGGCCAACTTCAACAAAAAGAAACAACTTGAAAACTCGAAATTTTTTAAGATAGGTTAAAGATTTGCATCGCAACCGGGCCGTTGTAGAAGAAAGGCAAAGACAAACTAAAAAATTAGGTGAGCCACTCGTATATTCCACGCCATCTGTCGGAGGAGGAGACTAATACACGAAAAATTTATTTTCAATTTGATAGTTAGATGTCGTTGCATTCATGGAAATCCTATCGAGAAAATAGTATGTAAAATCATTATTATCAAAAAACCTTTGAATTGTCAACTGACACAAGGAGTGGTTTGACACGTTCTTTTTGAAATATAATAAATTTCGATCATAGATTAACTATGAGTTAATCTATGATTTCGATATGGCTGCAAGAGTGAAGACGTGCTGTGTTATTGGATGTGAAAATCGAGATGCAAGAAGGTAATTATAAAATTTATATGTATATTCTGTTACCTATAAGAATTAAGATACTCGTAGTTTTCAAAAAAGTTTTTCATGTATTGAATAAGTTTAGTCGGTAAATACTCATATTTTGTATTATTGAATTCATTATTGTCAGTTTTTGAAAATGTTTTCAATGCAATTATTAGTTTATTGATTAGATATTTATGAAATAAATCTGTATTTTCAATTGGTGATACCTATTTCAGTTAATAAATTTTTATTCTATCCAGAATTTGATTATTGAT
This sequence comes from Propylea japonica, assembly GCA_013421045.1. NCBI lineage: Eukaryota > Metazoa > Arthropoda > Insecta > Coleoptera > Coccinellidae > Propylea > Propylea japonica. Next base: position 55,723,375 of record CM024243.1, read on the forward strand.
CCTCATTTCTCGATTCCAAAAGGAAATCAGATGAAAGTTCGTTGCAGGTATTATTTCCATGAAAATAAATTTCCTCACTCATCGATAACTTGCACGAATCCATTTCTGATTTCTTTTGGAAATTGAATTTCAAAAAACTTTTTGCCTCTTGTATATGTGTGTACCTACTTATTCAGAAGGTGCACCACAGAATTCTTTTTGAGGCAACTTTACGATACAGATTCCTTTTTCAATTGAGTTTTTTTCACGAATTAGTAATGTTGTACAAAAACAGATGGCGTTGAAGCTTGTTCTACTAGTGTCTCATCTATTCTCCGTTTAGTTAGTCTATGAAGAAAGGTACAAATTCGGAAAATTCGGCAGAACCATGACAAGATGTTCTTCTAGAACAAGTACGCAAAAATCAAAACTAGTAAGCCAATTCTGTCTTGTTCAATATTTATTGAAAGAAACCATTACATTCAGTCGGAACAGCAACGCAAAATATCCATGAAAACCAACAATATCATAACAAATTTCGTCTACAAACATATAACTGTGGATAAACTTCGAAAACAACATTTGCACTAGAAATTTCCGAAAAACAATACATATTTATCGAAATCATTAATTATACATATCTTAAACATTATTATTCATGCGATCGTTTACTTAGGAACAAAAGGCGTGAGAAGCCATGGAGTTTTACCTCAACTTAGGAAACAAATGTTATCATCAAGTGAAATATGAAAAATTGAATTATCAAGTTTCATTTTTCACCATACGAAGATTCATGCTGAAAAATAATGTATAAACCTTGAAATTATCACAAAGTACAACAATAGGCACTAGTCTTATGTTAATCACACACAAAAAATGCAATAAAAATTTCGTTGAGAAATTATTTTTCATTGCTAGAAAAACACGAATCAAAGTTATTTCAAAACTTTATCAAATAATAAAATGCAGTTCTCACTCGAGGGATACCGATTATTATTTATTTTTTTAAATAAATCGTAAATATAAATTCTATTCAGGAGGCCGGAATACACAATTTGAACAAGTTTAAATTTCAATTCTCCGGAAATTCAGAATCTTTAATACTTGTAAGCACATGATCAACTGATTGTTTAAAAATCACAGATAACCCCAAAAATTCCTTCAACTATTACATTTAGACTTACTTCATTTATTTAATCATGTCCTTAAAAAATTGACTAGAAAAATCTACACTCTTAAAGGACCTACCCATCAAGTTTAAAAATCCAATCAAATGATCAACAAATTTATTTTGTTTTCACTGAATTTTGGCAGGTTTGAATAATGTATTTGGCACTAACAGGTAAGAAATTTCTTGAAACATAGCTGAACGAATGTAAAAATTGTTCTCAAGGTTCTAATTTTACTGCGATTATTCTGATGTGGTACGTATGAATAGAATTCAACTAAAATTAAGAAGTGTTTTCGAGATTAAATTTTGTGGTGTGCAATTCCATGATGGCTGCTACTACAACAATCTGATTTTCAAAATTGTTATTTGAAAACAATAGGAAGATACAGTAATTATTACATTGAATAATACACTCACCAGCAAAATAATCTACCCACTCAATAAACCGATGAAGTTCGTTAATTCATAAATTGTGTTATTTCGAGTCCGATTTGATTAATTTTTTCTCGAATTTTAGGTATGTGCATCCGAAATCAATCACCAGTTTCGAATTTGAAGAAGAAGACTGGCGTACGTCATTTTAGACAGGGTGAAACGAAAACTGTTCTTTTAGTCTTACTCTCAAACCATCTGTGGCTTGTTCCAGTTATTCTACCATGTGATTTCACATTTGTAATCATTACCACATCTTCTCTTGACAATTTCACTCTTCATTCATCACAATAGCTCATTTTGATCCAAGATACAGTGAAACATTTTATCTCACAATTTCACTATGGCAATAACCATGGAGGTAAAGGAAGGGGAGGGAGCATATCCTATATTTCCCTTGATGCAAAAGTGTCACATAAAACGGCCATATTTGTATGGGCAACTTTGTGGCGGGAATTTTTTGGATTCATTAAAGCACCCATTCACTGAATAAGAAACCTTTTTTAACTAACACTCAATATCTTTCTGCTACGAACTGTAGAGAAAATGAACAAGAAATGAGGCACAAATAATAAAATTCAACGTTTAAAAAGTTCGAAGTCGGCCATATTGGTGTGTCCCTTCTTTGTTTTGTGTTGTTTTGTTTACGTGACACTTGTCAAACGTTAGGCTCCCTCCACTTCCTTTACCTCCATGGCAATAACAATACTTTCACACGAATTGCAGCTGTTATCCGTGTACGGTGGGAGACATTTCTAAAGCCGGGAAGACAAAGCGCACCTACTCGCGCACCAGCCTCGCTTCCGCTCCCTCGCATCATAGTGTAAACATGCTCCTCGCCATGAGGCCCTCGTCCTCGGGTTGAGCTGTTGCCGGTCGGTTTTCAGTCGCGCATCAAAGAAGCCCCGCTGTGTCGTTTGAACAAGCTTCTGGAGCTAGTCGAGTCTGGTCGAGTCTCAAGCCGGGTTTAGACGAAGCACACCCATTCGCTAGTCAAACCTCGTCACCTACTCGCGCACCAAAACTCATCCTCGCGACAGTGTTTACACGAAGCGCTGGATTCACTTGGAAGGGCGAGCCAGGAAGAGAAGGCGAGGCAGTAATCAGCCTAGTATAAAGTCCGAGACTCGACTAGCTCCAGAAGCTTGTTCAAACGACACAGCGAGCTTTTTTGATGCGCGACTGAAAATCGACCGGCAATGGCTCAACCCGAGGACGAGGGGCCTCACGGCGAGGAGCATGTTTACACTATGCGAGAGAGCGGAAGCGAGGCTGGTGCGCTTCGTCTAAACCAGGCTTCAGACTCTATACGAGGCTGATTACTACCTCTCCTTCTCATCCTAGCTCACCCTTTCGGGCGAATCCAGCGCGTAGTGTAAACACTGGCGCAAGGATGAGTTTTTGTGCGCGAGTAGGTGGCGAGGTTTGACTCGCGAGTAGGTGCGCTTCGTCTATTCCCGGCTTTATAGATTGTTTTATGTTTTTTTACCTAGTTTTCAGTTTATTTTCATTACTTTCGAATTTAAGATTGAATCTCTGAAAGTAGGTACTGTTAATGCCATAGCGAAATTGTGAAATGAAATTTTTTGCTGTAAACCTGTATTTTCAACAAAAACTCAACAATTGTGATAAATGAGGAATAAAAAAATTGTCAAGAGAAGATATGTCACATGGTCTACCAATTGAAACACTCCACAGGTGGTTTTCAAGTTGAAGTATTTAAACAGACTTCGATTCACACTTTATAAAATGACGTACGTCAAGTTTTCTTCAAATTCAAAACTGCAAAACAGCACACAACTGAAAAAAAATCAAATGAATCAGGCTCAGAATATCACATTTATGAATCATCAAACTTCATCGATTTATTGAGTGGATCGTTTATTTGGCCGGTGAATGTATACTTAATTAAAAAAAAAAAACAGAAAATTAGTTGGTAGTGAAAATATGGTTAACTTCAATATAATAGATTGAAATAAATCCATAAAATAACTAACTTGAAAATCAGGAATCTATTCACGCTAGAAATCTAAGAATCAGTTATCCATTCGATATCACCTTGATCAACCTACAGAAGACCAATAGGCTAAAATGAACTGAACCTAGTTATTCAGACTTCAAGTAAAACAAAAAATTTCTAGTTTATAAGCCTTTTTGTTCGTAACTCACAGTCTAAATGGACAGCTTCATAAAATTGCTTCTGATTTTTGATCAGTACTTCCCACAAAATTAAATGAGAGTACTTTCGAATTCAAATATCACAAACATTTGAGCAAAAAATTGCAAACAAGAAAATAACTCCATGCTTTTTCAATCCTCCTCATCAAGAACCTGACTTCATGTCAATAAAAAATTATAGTTTGAAAATTTTTCAAAAATAAATAAATATAGTACCAGAGACAACTGATAATGATAGTACGAAATTTTTTTGATTGCTGAAGGTAATAAGAAATTTAGGATGTATTAACTGGATAGCTACCATAATATAATAACATAATAAATGAGATCAAGATTTTTCACTATTGATTCTCCTTTTGAAGATTTTCAATATATTTTACCCACTCTCAAAAATAGATATTTTACTCTTGTCCTATTTGAAAAAAAATATCAAATTGTTATTGTCATCGGTTCACACATATACAAATCCTAATTCATGATAGAAGTCGGTGGAAAAAATTTTTGGATTGGTTTTTCAAAATTCAGTACGATTAAAATAAATAGTAACTGCTTAGGTATAGCTCTCAATTACGCAAAGAGCTTGAAAGGAATTTCCAGAATATTGTATATATTTAGAATTTCTTAAACCTTTCATACAAAGAAAAATAGAGTTTTTTCAGATAACAAAATCATTCATTCTATATCACCATCTTTTATCTTCCGTATTCAGTCTTGAACTTAAACACACCACAATTTGTCTACTATTTCTGAGGTTACTGATATACAGTGCACGTCAAAATTTTGGAACTAATTCATTTTCTCATAAAAAAAATATTTGGCAACAAAAACCTGAAACATGTCAATTTTTGTTTCACTTTTACCAAACTTTTATGCATTTTTGGGGGATTTTTTTTTGCACCCATTACCATTCTCATCAACCCTCTAAATTTTCGGAATAGGAAAAGTGGGTCATGTGGTTCTTTTTTGACAAGGTATCATTTTCCAGGCTTGCAGATATTTTCTTTTTTAAAATTAGTTAGTTCAAAGAGGATTTCAGTATGTGCACTTTGTCATATCTCATTTTCTTTTGTGCAGTTTTATTCATGCACAACTTTCAACCCCATCACGTGGAAAATTAAAATGTCTAAAACACTACGCTTCAATTATGACCTTATTTAGATATGTTATTAGTACGTTTCTACTGAAGTTGAAACTTTTCGATAAAATGTATTCAAAGAAAGATTCCCGACAACAAAATCTCATCAATGTTCTTATTTTTCAAGTGAGGGGTTGAAAAAGGTTGAAGTTCATAAGCAAAATTGTAATGAGCCATGACAAGGTGCATAATACTGAAAACCTCTTTGAACTAACTAATCTTAAAAAACAAAATTTCTTTCTTAAATATTTATGCACGCCTGTAAAGAAGATACAAAGACCTTGCCTATTAAAAAATGTAGAGGGTTGATGGGAATGGCACAGGGTGCAACAAAAATACTTAAAAATTTGGTAAAAGTGAAACAAAAATTGAGCTGTTTCAGAATTTTGTTGCCAAATATTTTTCTTCTGAGAAAATGAATTTGTTCTATAATTTTGACGCGCACTGTATAGGTATCTAAACTTAAATAAGCTATATTATTTCGTTGTATTAGATCATTTTAAACTTGATGACTTGTCCAATAAGAGAACAAATAATAGCCTTTGCCACTCAATGGGTTTTTCATAAAAATCCTCAATTACAATCTCTCAAATTTAAAAGATTATCTCACGGTTTAAGTCATAATTAATTGGTATTTCCTAAATTGACTTCATAATGAAAAATAAACTCAGAAACAGAGCGCGCAGATTATTCAGAGTTTATTTCGTCGTACTGCGCAAACTTGAGGAAAACTTGTTCCAGGGTTGTTTGGCTGAAGCTGTATTCCTCAATGTCAAGGTCGATTTTAGCTGGAACAGAAATACTGATTTCAAGGATTTATAGTTGTAATCCACAATTTGTTCAAGTTTTAACCTTCGCTATAAATATTATATAATGATTTTTAGTCGAGCCAAACGAACGAGTTCTGAAAAAAAATTGACTTCATTGCACTAAAACCAATAAAATAAGATTTGAATTTTATGTTGTATATCTAGTAGGTACTTCATATCACATTTGATCAGCATAGAAGCAAAAGTACACTTGAGAAAATTGCGATCGTAAAGGCTTGCAGAAAATAATTATTATTCGTCATAGAGCGAGAAGGTTTTCGATTTCCACAATTAATCCAAACTGAACTATAGCTATAGCTTTTACAATGTCAGCTATAACAATTACAGACTCAATGTGGTAGGCAAGAAAAATAAGGTCTTCTTAATCTGGGTTTCCTACCATTCGGGAATCCATTAGCGTGAAGTTACCCACACATTCTCATCCACACTTTATGACGTGGGGACTGTCGCGTACGAACTATAGGGAAGTAAGTGTACAGTGTTGCCGGATTGATGTAAATTCCTTTTATATGTACATTCTACATAATATTTGTCAGCCAGGAGTTACATAGTGATCGTAGGCTGTATAAACAATTATTATGAACGTGTTGCAATACTAATTAGACTTATTAAGAAACAAAACTCACATGACAAAATTACTTATGTTGTTTTTTTCGGTGTGTTGTACATCGATACAAATTGGAGTAGCTGAATTCTTGAGAAGACGAAATGGAAACGAATTTCTGCTCCACAAATGATACTTTTCGACCAAAAAAAATTTCGATATCGAAATGTTTTTTTATGATTTTCCTATAAAGAACAGGATGTGCATCCAATTAAAAAACGGTTTTGAATTAGTTGGATATCGAAAACCATTTTCGATATCTGAATTTTTTTCTCGAAAAGTATCGTTTGTCAAGAAAAAATTCTTTCGTACTCTTATAGAGTATTATCCAAATAATTCAAAACCGATTTTTAATTGGATGCACATCCCGTTCTTCATGTGAAAATCATGGAAAAACATTTTCGATATCTGAATTTTTTTCCCGGAAGTATCGTTTGTCAAGAAAAAATTCTTTCGCACTCTTATAGAGTATTATCCAAATAATTCAAAACCGATTTTTAATTGGATGCACACCCCGTTCTTCATAGGAAAATCATGGAAAAACATTTTCGATATCTGAATTTTTTTCTCGGAAAGTATCGTTTGTCAAGAAAAAATTCTTTCGCACTCTTATAGAGTATTAGCCAAATAATTCTAAACCAATTTTAATTGGATGCACACCCCGTTCTTCATAGGAAAATCATGGAAAAACATTTTCAATATCTGAATTTTTTTCTCGGAAAGTATCGTTTGTCAAGAAAAAATTCTTTCGTACTCTTATAGAGTATTATCCAAATAATTCAAAACCGATTTTTTATTGGATGCACACCCCGTTCTTCATAGGAAAATCATGGAAAAACATTTTCGATATCTGAATTTTTTTCTCGGAACGTATCGTTTGTCAAAAAAAATCTTTCGCGCACTCTTAAAGAGTATTAGCCAAATAATTCAAAACCGATTTTTAATTGGATGCACACCCCGTTATTCATAGGAAAATCATGGAAAAACATTTTCGATATCTGAATTTTTTTCTCGGAAATTATCGTTTGTCAAGAAAAAAATCTTTCGTACTCTTATAGAGTATTAGCCAAATAATTCAAAACCGATTTTAAATTGCACGCACACCCCGTTCTTCATAGGAAAATCATGGAAAAAAATTTCGATATCTGAATTTTTTTCTCGGAAAGTATCGTTTGTCAAGAATAAATTCTTTCGTACTCTCGTATAGTATCATCTCATCCTATTAATTCAAAACCGATTTTCAATTGGATGCACACCCCGTCCTTCATAGGAAAATCATGGAAAAACATTTTCGATATCTGAATTTTTTTCTCGGAAAGTATCGTTTGTCAAGAAAAAATTCTTTCGCACTCTTATAGAGTATTAGCCAAATAATTCAAAACCGATTTTTAATTGGATGCACACCCCGTTCTTTATAGGAAAATCATGGAAAAACATTTTTGATATCTGAATTTTTTTCTCGGAAAGTATCGTTTGTCAAAAATAAATTCTTTCGTAGTCTCGTAGAGTATTAGCCAAATAATTCAAAACCGATTTTAAATTGCACGCACACCCCGTTCTTCATAGGAAAATCATGGAAAAACATTTTCGATATCTGAATTTTTTTCTCGGAAAGTATCGTTTGTCAAGAATAAATTCTTTCGTACTCTCGTATAGTATCATCCAATTAATTCAAAACCGATTTTCAATTGGATGCACACCCCGTCCTTCATAGGAAAATCATGGAAAAACATTTTCGATATCTGAATTTTTTTCTCGAAAGTATCGTTTGTCAAGAAAAAATTCTTTCGCACTTTATAGAGTATTAGCCAAATAATTCAAAACCGATTTTTAATTGGATGCACACCCCGTTCTTCATAGGAAAATCATGGAAAAACATTTTTGATATCTGAATTTTTTTCTCGGAAAGTACGTTTGTCAAAAATAAATTCTTTCGTAGTCTCGTAGAGTATTATCCAAATAATTCAAAACCGATTTTTAATTGGATGCACACCCCGTTCTTCATAGGAAAATCATGGAAAAACATTTTCGATATCTGAATTTTTTTCTCGGAAGTATCGTTTGTCAAGAAAAAATTCTTTCGTACTCTCGTATAGTATCATCCAATTAATTCAAAACCGATTTTCAATTGGATGCACACCCCGTCCTTCATAGGAAAATCATGGAAAAACATTTTCGATATCTGAATTTTTTCTCGGAAAGTATCGTTTGTCAAGAAAAAATTCTTTCGCAGTCTTATAGAGTATTAGCCAAATAATTCAAAACCGATTTTTAATTGGATGCACACCCCGTTCTTCATAGGAAAATCATGGAAAAACATTTTTGATATCTGAATTTTTTTCTCGGAAAGTATCGTTTGTCAAAAATAAATTCTTTCGTAGTCTCGTAGAGTATTATCCAATAATTCAAAACCGATTTTTAATTGGATGCACACCCCGTTCTTCATAGGAAAATCATGGAAAAACATTTTCGATATCTGAATTTTTTTCTCGGAAAGTATCGTTTGCCAAGAAAAAATTCTTTCGTAGTCTCGTAGAGTATTATCCAAACAATTCAAAAACGTTTTTCAATTGGATGCACACAGCGGTCTTTATAGGAAAATCATGGAAAAACATTTTCGATATCTGAATTTTTTTCTCGGAAAGTATCGTTTGTCAAGAAAAAATTCTTTCGTACTCTTATAAGTATTATCCAAATAATTTAAAACTGTTCTTTAATTGGATGCACACCTCGTTCTTCATAGGAAAATCATGGAAAAACATTTTCGATACCTGAATTTTTTTCTCGGAAAGTATCGTTTGTCAAGAATAAATTCTTTCGTACTCTCGTAGAGTATCATCCAATTAATTCAAAACCAATTTTTTCTGACAAACGATACTTTCCGAGAAAAAAATTCAGATATCGAAAATCTTTTTCCATGATTTTCCTATGAAGAACGGGGTGGTGCATCCAATTAAAAATCGGTTTTGAATTATTTTGATAATACTCTATGGGAGTACGAAAGAATTTTTCTTGACAAACGATACTTTCCGAGAAAAAATTCAGATATCGAAAATGTTTTTCATGATTTTCCTATGAAGAACGGGGTGTGCATCCAATTAAAGAACAGTTTTGAATTATTTGGATAATACTTCATAAGAGTACGAAAGAATTTTTCTTGACAAACGATACTTTCCGAGAAAAAATTCAGATATCGAAAATGTTTTTCCATGATTTTCCTATGAAGAACGGGGTGTGCGTGCAATTTAAAATCGGTTTTGAATTATTTGGCTAATACTCTATAAGAGTACGAAAGATTTTTTTCTTGACAAACGATAATTTCCGAGAAAAAAATTCAGATATCGAAAATGTTATTCCATGATTTTCCTATGAAGAACGGGGTGTGCATCCATTAAAAAAACGATTTTGAATTATTTGGATAATACTCTACGAGAGTACGAAAGAATTTAATTTTTGACAACGATACTTTCCGAGAAAAAATTCGATATCGAAAATGTTTTCCATGATTTCCTATGAAGAACGGGGTGTGCGTGCATTTAAAATCGGTTTTGAATTATTTGGCTAATATTCTATAAGAGACGAAAGATTTTTTTCTTGACAAACGATAATTCCGAGAAAAAAATTCAGATATCGAAAATGTTTTTCCATGATTTTCCTATGAAGAACGGGGTGTGCATCCAATTAAAAAACGATTTTGAATTATTTGGATAATACTTCCGAGAGTACGAAAGAATTTTTTTGACAAACGATACTTTCCGAGAAAAAAATTCAGATATCGAAAATGTTTTTCCATGATTTTCCTATGAAGACCGGTGTGTGCATCCAATGAAAACGTTTTTGAATGTTTGGATAATACTCTACGAGACTACGAAAGAATTTTTCTTGACAACAATACGTTTCCGAGAAAAAATTCAGATATTGAAAATGTTTTTCCATGATCTTCCTATGAAGACCGGTGTGTGCATCCAATTAAAAAAACGGCTTTGAATTACTTGAATAATACTCTACGAGAGTACGAAAAAATTTTTTCTTGACAAACGATACTTTCCGAGAAAAAATTCAGATATCGAAAATGTTTTTCCCGAGGGGCAAACCGCTAAGCAAATCTGTACACCAGACATCCCCTCAGTGAGAGACATCCCCAGATATCCCCAGACATCCCTCAGACATCCCCAGACATCCTCAGAAATCCCCGGACATCCCTGGATATCCCCAGACTTCCCGAGACATCCTAAGATTTCCTGGGATATCCTCGATTACTAAAAGTTGATATCGGTTAAGAGTGATTAAAAACAGTTATAGCACTATGTGTTGTCCCGAAATCAAATTGAAAAATAAATCTTTTGTTTAATCTACTCTAGAACATAGCATAACACTATGAACATATTATATGTAGGTATTGAGTGTTTTCGAAACAGAGCAGAAGTGAGTTCTCTGAAGATGACTTATATTCTTATTCAAAATGTATAATTCAATGAAAATAGCTATCTATTTGACATCCCTCGACATTTCTGAACTGCCGAAAAAAGAATCTGATTAGTCAGTGGCAGATCCGGGATTCGAGTTTGGGGCAGGGCACACTGGGGAAATTCAAAATACACTCGCGTAGAAATGAAAATTTTTGGAGTGTGGTTGAAAATTCATTGAAAATTAGGAGCGAGCGGGGGGTGGAGTAATGGTCCTGGGGAAAAATTTTTCTATGATATCCCACAACAAATATATGATAAATTTTATTTATATAATATATTTTTATTTCTTGAGGTGGAGAATTCAAACTATTTTCCAGGATAAATTCCAATAGTAATTTTTCACTCACTCTTATTGCCAGTTTCGTCATTTTTTCCATTTCTTGTTTGAAAATTATTTGTTTAAAATATATCATACTTGAATTGATCCTTAATGTGACTTATAATACACTGCGCAAAAAAATTAACGCACATTCTGAGAGTCTCAATTTTAATGAAAGTTAACTCTACATTGACTTTAAAACTTATTTTTTTGTTCTCTCGGGAAGGTTTTGAACGAAACAGGACACATTAATGAAAGAAAAATTCAGGATTTCACCGAATCTTATGTGAAAGAAGAGAAATAAACAATTTTCAAAATACTGGAATGCTGATAAGTGATTTAATACTTGGTATTTCCACCCCTTAAGTTAATTACAGCTCGGCAACGACGGTTCATACTCGAAATGAGTGATCTTAAGATGTTCTGATCTAATCCTTCCCAGATTTCTCTGAGTTGGATTCCAAAGTCATTAAGAGTAGCTAGATGATTTTCTGAACTTTTCAGCCTTCTATTGAGGTTGTCTCAAACCTGCTCAATCGGATTGAGATCTCGACTTCTTGCAAGCCATTCCAGAGACTTCAACCTTTTCAAGGTACTCCTGAACGATACGCGCACGATGGGGTCTGGCATTATCGTCCATAAAAATGAAATTTTTACTAATGTATGGGGCAAATGGCACTACATGCTCTTCAAGAATGTTCCTCATATACCTATCAGCATTCATAGCTCCATTATCAACGATCACTAGGTCTGTGCGAGCAGTAAAAAAAATATTCACCCAATACCATAATCGATCCTCCCCCGAAACCAGTAGTATTCAGGTAATTGCACTGAGCATATCTTTCATGTGGACGTCTGTATAAGAGGGAACGTGGATCACAATGGTAGAGGCAGAATCTAGACTCATCTGTGAAGAGAACTCTTTCCCAATCACCTTTTTTTCCAATGAATATGCTCTCTCGCAAAGTCCAAACACGCCCTCGATGGCTGGAGTAAGAGCTGGGCCTCTTGCCGCGACACGAGGCCTTAAATCATATTCTCTGACGATTTCTTATTGTCTGAGTGCCAATTTGCACCCCATGAGTTTGCTCAAGCTGATTTTGAAGAAGGCGAGCAAACCGTTGTCTCAACGAAGAAACTCTGAAGTAACGTTCCTGAATGGCAGTTGTTACCCGTGGTCTACCATCTGTCCTGGTCTTCGGATATTCATACCCGTCTCCCTGAATCGCTGCAACATTCTGGACACATTTGTATGGGAAATTCCAAGCCTTTCTGCAATTCTTGTGTATGTCCACACTTCTTCTCGCAAAACTACCGCTTGGGTACATTCTTCTTGGGTCAAATTGCGTGTTTCGCGTTGCATAGCAATCGAGTGTGTAAAAAATCAAACGAAAGAAAAACTATTGATCACTAGAATTGATCGAGAACAACTAATTTCAGAATGGAGCCAATACATTCAAAATCTGATAATCTCATCTTTTTTTATTCCTGCTGGGAAAAAACATCTGTATTGAAGAAAAACATTGAAAATGGATAACATATGCATGCATAATTCTGATGAAGATAATTATTCATTGAGAACACCTTCAATTTTAGAATTTTTAGAATTTAGATTTCCATAATGAGCGTTAATTTTTTTGCGCATGTATTTCATCTAAATAAAGATTTTTGATGATTTTGGAAAAATGGTTCACATTCATAAAAACACTTACATTTAGGTACCTATACATTTATACTACCTAAATGTAAGTGTTTTTATGAATGTGAACCATTTTTTCCAAAATCATCAAAAATCTTTATTAGATGAAATACACTACGCAAAAAATTTACGCTCATTATGGAAATCTCAAATTTATTCTAAAATTGAAGGTGTTCCAATGATAATTATTTTCATCAGAATTATGCATGCATATGTTATCCATTTTCAATGTTTTTCTTCAATACAGATGTTTTTTCCCAGCAGGAATAAAAAAGATGAGATTATCAGATTTTGAATGTATTGGCTCCATTCTGAAATTAGTTGTTCTCGATCAATTCTAGTGATCAATATTTGTCTTTCGTTCGATTTTTTACACTCGATTGCTATGCAATGCGAAACACGCAATTTGACCCAGAAGAATGTACCCAAGCGGTAGTTTTGCGAGAAGAAGTGTGGACATACACAGGAATTGCAGAAGGTTTGGAATTTCCCATACAAATGTGTCCAGAATGTTGCAGCGATTCAGGGAGACGGGTATGAATATCCGAAGACCAGGACAGCCCAAGTAGCATTTTTTGTTTTATAAAAGTGCACTTTCACTCTTCGACACTGCCGTATAAAATTAAAAGTTATATAATAAGTCACAAAACATTTTCTCTGGCCAGTATATATCCTTTATTTGCCTTAAATGATATAATTTATTACTGTCCTACAAGTGTCGAAAAAGACTTATGGTTTTTCTTTAACCATCTAACACCTTACAACACTATCTATATGACTCTTATAGAACTCCCAATTGGGGACGGTATCGTCCCTTTACTGAAAAAGACGAATTGTCTTAACATTTATAAGTGGCGCGGCAACAGATCTGGTAGTTGTTTTCATCACCTTCCTGGATGAAAACACGCATGCGCTCAACTCTGTCTGTTTCACTCTAATTATAATAATTATATTCAAGTTCCTTTTTCTTGACGCAAAATACAAACACAACAAAAAATACAAAAAGAAATTGACGAAGAGGAGGAACAATGTGCATTCAGAGCTGGAAGATCATGCACCGACAATGTGTTCTGTATGAAACAGATCATTGAAAAAGGATTCAGTTAACCTAGCAACACACATTTTATTCGTAGATCTAACCAAGGCTTACGATTCAATACCTTGGTGTAAGCTATGGGAAACACTACAAACACAAATATAAACCACTTTGATTGGAGCACATTGAAGAATCTTTATTATGGCTCAACACATAGAATTAAAATAGGAACAAATTGTCGAGACCATTTTATGTCAATAAGGGATTACGACAGGGATGCACCATATCGACCACCTTATTAAAATATATAAAATTTCTTTGATGGCAATGGCGAAAAATGTTCTGGGATGGGCATACCCTTGAATGATGATACAAACATTACAACCTTACAGTTTGCGGATGATCAGGTAATAATCGCGGGAGACAAGAAGATCTAGAATACATGACACGTAAACGAAAGAAAAATATGAATATGGGGATTAGAAATAAACCTGGAGAAAACTAAATACCTTGTATTGGAGACCAAAAGAGTGTACTGGATATTGGGGGCACAGAAGCCATACAACCTTGCGAGGAGTACAAGTTTTTGGGAGTGAAGTTCGACACAAGCGGCACAGATGATAATGAGATAAGATCAAGAGTAACAGAAGCAAGAAAAGTGATTGGCTGTCTGAATGGAATCTTGTGGAGCAAAAACATAACTAGATCACGAAGTTCAACATCTACAATACAATGATCAAAAGCCAATTAACATATGGATCTGAGACATGGAGACTTACAGAGAGAATAGAAAGAGGATAGAAGCTGCAGAGATGGATGCGTTGAGAAGATCGGCTAGAATATCAAGAATGCAAGAGTGAGAACCAAGAAGTATGTATCAATGGGAGAGAAGGCACAATCATGGATGATATAGAGAAAAACAACTGATCTGGTATTGACATGTTCAACGGATGGACAGACACGACTACCGAAACAACTAATGAGTGGATACCTAATATAAGAAGACGAAGAGGAAGATCAAAGAAGAACTGGATGGAAGGAATACAAAGCCATGAGCGAACGAACTTGCAAATAGGACAATGGGAGGATCGCAAACGATGGAATCTAGGCATCGGACAACGTCGTCGCACGTTTTCTAAACCGATATTATATATATATAAATAACAAACATTTTAATCAACACCCTATTTACTACCAATATGATTCAAAATTTAAAAGGGAACGGATTCTGTTTTTGATATCCCTCAACTCGTTCCCCAATGAAAATATGTAAATGTTGAAAAAACAAGGAGACGATCATAACTATTATTTATTGAATATACAGGGTGCGCGGCGCGGCTACTCTTGACTGTTTTACGTTTGTTTCTGATCACTATTTAAATTATGATTAGGAATGTATTCCTCTATAAATTTCCATTAAATTTGGTGGCGTTTGGTGGGTATTGATTATTTTCAAGAACTTCTTAATATAGTCAATTTTAAACGGACTTTTCAAATTAGTGCAGGGTTTGAAAGGAGCATTTGGTTTATTCATTTTTCTTATTGTTTGTGTTTCAGTAACTTGAGTGAAAAACCTATACAATTTTTCATAAAATGCTGAAACCTAACAGAATATGTTTCAATCCATCTATATTTCTTTACAAATTCTAAATCGCTCTGTATCGAGTGAGCAGATATGAAAACTCTTGTGAAAATGATTTCTGGTGTTTACCATACCCAAATAAAATATTTATATCGATTGAAATATATTCTGGGAGGATTTGCATTTCTAAAACATTATAGTTTTTACCTCCCAGTCTCTGAAACAGAAATAATTGAAACATTTTATTAAGATGAAGTGCTCTTGCACTTATTCATCAGGAAAAAATTGTTCTTGAAAAAATTGTTGCCTAACAGTAAAACTGAAAAAAAAATTATACTAAAAGGATAATGTAATGTTGCGGTATCTATATCAGACACCTCTTTCAGATAAGCTCCTAAAATCTTCAGACATACATGATCGGCGATTTGTGATCTTGTAATGTCTCTATTTTTTATGTTATTCTTATGTTCCCGTTTTCTAATCTCTAAAGGGCATGATGATGTCTCTTCTGTAGGTATAAGATTTTCCACATACACAGGGAAAATTGTAAACACAATTTGTTTGATTTTTGTGTCTCATTCATTGGTTTCGTTCTGGTTAGATGGATCTCAATCATTTTTTGTTTTGAAAACAGTTCTTATGTTGAATTTGGAACTAATTCTTCTTATTGTCTCTGAAAGGCCAGGAATATAAGAATGTCGTTCAACAAATTTGGTTGTTCCTGACGGTTTTTTGTTTGTACCATCATTAGAATTTTGATTAGATAAATAATTTATGTTTGTGCAACCTTTCGTGATATTAATGGCCGTATTGTGATTTTCATCTGTAAGCTACGAGATCGTAGCGTACGACTGATCTTTCAGATTCCTCAGGATAGTAACAAGAAAAATTCCAGAAATGCATAATTTTGCAATTGTTCCCGTAACTATCGTAGGGAATCTGACAGATCAATCGTACGCTACGATCTCGTAGCTTACAGATGAAAATATTTAACAAGATTAGCAGTGAAAAACAAACTAACTCCACCATTTTTCGTTATTTATTGATATTCATAACGAATAATGTATCTATAGATTCCCTTTATTTCGTCGGTGTGTAAATACAAATCAGCCTGACATCTCTAGATAAACATCAGACTTCTCTAGACATCCCAAAGACATCCTCGGACATCCCCCGATTTCCTGAGACATCACCTGATTCCTGAGATATCCCCAAGACATCCCGGGAACATCCTCCGATTTCCTAAGACATCCCCGGATATCCTGGGACATCCCAGGGACATCTCCAATCTTGTAACCAGACATCCCCAGCGGTTTACCCCTCGTTTTTTCCATGATTTTCCTATGAAGAACGGGGTTGCATCCAATTAAAAATCGGTTTTGAATTTCGGATAATACTCTATAAGATTACGAAAGAATTTTTCTTGACAAACGATACTTTCCGAGAAAAAATTCAGATATCGAAAATGTTTGTCCATGATTTTCCTATGAAGAACGGGGTGTGCATCCAATTAAAATCGTTTTGAGTTATTTGGATAATACTCTATAAGAGTACGAAAGTTTTTTCTTGACAACGATACTTTCCGAGAAAAAAATTCAGATATCGAAAATGTTTTTTTCCATGATTTTCCTATGAAGAACGGGGTGTGCATCCAATTAAAAATTGGTTTTGAATTATTTGGCTAATACTCTATAAGAGAGCGAAAGAATTTTTTCTTGACAAACGATACTTTCCGAGAAAAAAATTCAGATATCGAAATGTTTTTCCATGATTTTCCTATGATGAACGGGGTGTGCATCCAATTAAAATCGGTTTTGAATTATTTTGATAATACTCTATGGGAGTACGAAAGAATTTTTCTTGACAAACGATACTTTCCGAGAAAAAATTCAGATATCGAAAATGTTTTTCCATGATTTTCCTATGAAGAACGGGGTGTGCATCCAATTAAAGAACAGTTTTGAATTATTTGGATAATACTTCATAAGAGTACGAAAGAATTTTTCTTGACAAACGATACTTTCCGAGAAAAAATTCAGATATCGAAAATGTTTTCCATGATTTTCCTATGAAGAACGGGGTGTGCGTGCAATTTAAAATCGGTTTTGAATTATTTGGCTAATACTCTATAAGAGTACGAAAGATTTTTTTCTTGACAAACGATAATTTCCGAGAAAAAAATTCAGATATCGAAAATGTTATTCCATGATTTTCCTATGAAGAACGGGGTGTGCATCCAATTAAAAAACGATTTTGAATTATTTGGATAATACTCTACGAGAGTACGAAAGATTTAATTTTTGACAAACGATACTTTCCGAGAAAAAATTCAGATATCGAAAATGTTTTTCCATGATTTTCCTATGAAGAACGGGGTGTGCGTGCAATTTAAAATCGGTTTTGAATTATTTGGCTAATATTCTATAAGAGTACGAAAGATTTTTTTCTTGACAAACGATAATTTCCGAGAAAAAAATTCAGATATCGAAATGTTTTTCCATGATTTTCCTATGAAGAACGGGGTGTGCATCCAATTAAAAAACGATTTTGAATTATTTGGATAATACTCTACGAGAGTACGAAAGAATTTATTTTTGACAAACGATACTTTCCGAGAAAAAAATTCAGATATCGAAAATGTTTTTCCATGATTTTCCTATGAAGACCGGTGTGTGCATCCAATTGAAAAACGTTTTTGAATTGTTTGGATAATACTCTACGAGACTACGAAAGAATTTTTTCTTGACAAACAATACTTTCCGAGAAAAAAATTCAGATATTGAAAATGTTTTTCCATGATCTTCCTATGAAGACCGGTGTGTGCATCCAATTAAAAACGGCTTTGAATTACTTGAATAATACTCTACGAGAGTACGAAAGAATTTTTCTTGACAAACGATACTTTCCGAGAAAAAAATTCAGATATCGAAAATGTTTTTTCCGAGGGGCAAACCGCTAAGCAAATTCTGTACACCAGACATCCCCTCAGTGAGAGACATCCCCAGATATCCCCAGACATCCCTCACATCCCCAGACATCCTCAGAAATCCCCGGACATCCCTGGATATCCCCAGACTTCCCGAGACATCCTAAGATTTCCTGGGATATCCTCGATTACTTAAAAGTTGATATCGGTTTAATGAGTGATTAAAAACAGTTATAGCACTATGTGTTGTCCCGAAATCAAATTGAAAAATAAATCTTTTGTTTAATCTACTCTAGAACATAGCATAACACTATGAACATATTATATGTAGGTATTGAGTGTTTTCGAAACAGAGCAGAAGTGAGTTCTCTGAAGATGACTTATATTCTTATTCAAAATGTATAATTCAATGAAAATAGCTATCTATTTGACATCCCTCGACATTTCTGAACTGCCGAAAAAAGAATCTGATTAGTCAGTGGCAGATCCGGGATTCGAGTTTGGGGCAGGGCACACTGGGGAAATTTCAAAATACACTCGCGTAGAAATGAAAATTTTTGGAGTGTGGTTGAAAATTCATTGAAAATTAGGAGCGAGCGGGGGGTGGAGTAATTGGTCCTGGGGGAAGAAATTTTTCTATGATATACCCACACAAAATATATGATAAATTTTATTTATATAATATATTTTTATTTCTTGAGGTGGAGAATTCAAACTATTTTCCAGGATAAATTCCAATAGTAATTTTTCACTCTTTATTGCCAGGTTCGTCATTTTTTTCCATTTCTTGTTTGAAAATTATTTGTTTAAAATATATCATACTTGAATTGATCCTTAATGTGACTTATAATACACTGCGCAAAAAAATAACGCACATTCTGAGAGTCTCAATTTTAATGAAAGTTCTCTACATTGACTTTAAAACTTATTTTTTATGTTCTCTCGGGAAGGTTTTGAACGAAACAGGACACATTTAATGAAAGAAAAATTCAGGATTTCACCGAATCTTATGTGAAAGAAGAGAAATAAACAATTTTCAAAATACTGGAATGCTGATAAGTGATTTAATACTTGGTATTTCCACCCCTTAAGTTAATTACAGCTCGGCAACGACGGTTCATACTCGAAATGAGTGATCTTAAGATGTTCTGATCTAATCCTTCCCAGATTTCTCTGAGTTGGATTCCAAAGTCATTAAGAGTAGCTAGATGATTTTCTGAACTTTTCAGCCTTCTATTGAGGTTGTCTCAAACCTGCTCAATCGGATTGAGATCTCGACTTCTTGCAAGCCATTCCAGAGACTTCAACCTTTTCAAGGTACTCCTGAACGATACGCGCACGATGGGGTCTGGCATTATCGTCCATAAAAATGAAATTTTTACTAATGTATGGGGCAAATGGCACTACATGCTCTTCAAGAATGTTCCTTATACCTATCAGCATTCATAGCTCCATTATCAACGATCACTAGGTCTGTGCGAGCAGTAAAAAATATTTCACCCAATACCATAATCGATCCTCCCCCGAAACCAGTAGTATTCAGGTAATTGCACTGAGCATATCTTTCATGTGGACGTCTGTATAAGAGGGAACGTGGATCACAATGGTAGAGGCAGAATCTAGACTCATCTGTGAAGAGAACTCTTTCCCAATCAGCCTTTTTCCAATGGATATGCTCTCTCGCAAAGTCCAAACACGCCCCTCGATGGGCTGGAGTAAGAGCTGGGCCTCTTGCCGCGACACGAGGCCTTAAATCATATTCTCTGAGGCGATTTCTTATTGTCTGAGTGCCAATTTGCACCCCATGAGTTTGCTCAAGCTGATTTTGAAGAAGGCGAGCAAACCGTTGTCTCAACGAAGAAACTCTGAAGTAACGTTCCTGAATGGCAGTTGTTACCCGTGGTCTACCATCTGTCCTGGTCTTCGGATATTCATACCCGTCTCCCTGAATCGCTGCAACATTCTGGACACATTTGTATGGGAAATTCCAAGCCTTTCTGCAATTCTTGTGTATGTCCACACTTCTTCTCGCAAAACACTACCGCTTGGGTACATTCTTCTTGGGTCAAATTGCGTGTTTCGCGTTGCATAGCAATCGAGTGTAAAAAATCAAACGAAAGAAAAACTATTGATCACTAGAATTGATCGAGAACAACTAATTTCAGAATGGAGCCAATACATTCAAAATCTGATAATCTCATCTTTTTTTATTCCTGCTGGGAAAAAACATCTGTATTGAAGAAAAACATTGAAAATGGATAACATATGCATGCATAATTCTGATGAAGATAATTATTATCATTGAGAACACCTTCAATTTTAGAATTTTTAGAATTTAGATTTCCATAATGAGCGTTAATTTTTTTGCGCAGTGTATTTCATCTAAATAAAGATTTTTGATGATTTTGGAAAAATGGTTCACATTCATAAAAACACTTACATTTAGGTACCTATACATTATTACTACCTAAATGTAAGTGTTTTTATGAATGTGAACCATTTTTTCCAAAATCATCAAAAATCTTTATTTAGATGAAATACACTGCGCAAAAAAATTTACGCTCATTATGGAAATCTCAAATTTATTCTAAAATTGAAGGTGTTCCCAATGATAATTATTTTCATCAGAATTATGCATGCATATGTTATCCATTTTCAATGTTTTTCTTCAATACAGATGTTTTTTCCCAGCAGGAATAAAAAAGATGAGATTATCAGATTTTGAATGTATTGGCTCCATTCTGAAATTAGTTGTTCTCGATCAATTCTAGTGATCAATAGTTTGTCTTTCGTTCGATTTTTTACACTCGATTGCTATGCAATGCGAAACACGCAATTTGACCCAAGAAGAATGTACCCAAGCGGTAGTTTTGCGAGAAGA
This sequence comes from Propylea japonica, assembly GCA_013421045.1. Taxonomy (NCBI): domain Eukaryota; kingdom Metazoa; phylum Arthropoda; class Insecta; order Coleoptera; family Coccinellidae; genus Propylea; species Propylea japonica. Next base: position 55,744,616 of record CM024243.1, read on the forward strand.
AGTGTGGACATACACAGGAATTGCAGAAAGGTTTGGAATTTCCCATACAAATGTGTCCAGAATGTTGCAGCGATTCAGGGAGACGGGTATGAATATCCGAAGACCAGGACAGCCCAAGTAGCATTTTTTGTTTTATAAAAGTGCACTTTCACTCTTCGACACTGCCGTATAAAATTAAAAGTTATATAATAAAGTCACAAAACATTTTCTCTGGCCAGTATATATCCTTTATTTGCCTTAAATGATATAATTTATTACTGTCCTACAAGTGTCGAAAAAGACTTATGGTTTTTCTTATAACCATCTAACACTCTTACAACACTATCTATATGACTCTTATAGAACTCCCAATTGGGGACGGTATCGTCCCTTTACTGAAAAAGACGAATTGTCTTAACATTTATAAGTGGCGCGGCAACAGATCTGGTAGTTGTTTTCATCACCTTCCTGGATGAAAACACGCATGCGCTCAACTCTGTCTGTTTCACTCTAATTATATAATAATGTATATTCAAGTTCCTTTTTCTTGACGCAAAATACAAACACAACAAAAAATACAAAAAGAAATTGACGAAGAGGAGGAACAATGTGCATTCAGAGCTGGAAGATCATGCACCGACAATGTGTTCTGTATGAAACAGATCATTGAAAAAAGGAGTTCAGTTAACCTAGCAACACACATTTTATTCGTAGATCTAACCAAGGCTTACGATTCAATACCTTGGTGTAAGCTATGGGAAACACTACAGAACACAAATATAAACCAGACTTTGATTGGAGCATTGAAGAATCTTTATTATGGCTCAACATCTAGAATTAAAATAGGAAACAAATTGTCGAGACCATTTTATGTCAATAAGGGATTACGACAGGGATGCACCATATCGACCACCTTATTTAAAATATATATAAAATATTCTTTGATGCAATGGAAGCGAAAATGTTCTGGGATGGGCATACCCTTGAATGATGATACAAACATTTACACCTTACAGTTTGCGGATGATCAGGTAATAATCGCGGGGAGAAAAGAAGATCTAGAATACATGACACGTAAACTGAAAGAAAAATATGAATATTGGGGATTAGAAATAAACCTGGAGAAAACTAAATACCTTTGTATTGGAGACCAAAAGAGTGTACTGGATATTGGGGGCACAGAAGCCATACAACCTTGCGAGGAGTACAAGTTTTTGGGAGTGAAGTTCGACACAAGCGGCACAGATGATAATGAGATAAGATCAAGAGTAACAGAAGCAAGAAAAGTGATTGGCTGTCTGAATGGAATCTTGTGGAGCAAAAACATAACTAGATCACGAAAGTTCAACATCTACAATACAATGATCAAAAGCCAATTAACATATGGATCTGAGACATGGAGACTTACAGAGAGAAATAGGAAGAGGATAGAAGCTGCAGAGATGGATGCGTTGAGAAGATCGGCTAGAATATCAAGAATGCAAAGAGTGAGAAACCAAGAAGTACGTAATCAAATGGGAGTAGAAGGCACAATCATGGATGATATAGAGAGAAAACAACTGATATGGTATGGACATGTTCAACGGATGGACAGACACGACTACCGAAACAACTAATGGAGTGGATACCTAATATAAGAAGACGAAGAGGAAGATCAAAGAAGAACTGGATGGAAGGAATACGAAAAGCCATGAGCGAACGAAACTTGCAAATAGGACAATGGGAGGATCGCAAACGATGGAATCTAGGCATCGGACAACGTCGTCGCACGTTTTTAAACCGATATGTATATATATATAAATACAAACATTTTATCAACACCCTATGTACTACCAATATGATTCGATGAAATTTAAAAGGGAAACGGATTCTGTTTTTGATATCCCTCAACTCGTCCCTCAATGAAAATATGTAAATGTTGAAAAAACAAGGAGACGATCATAACTATTATTTATTTGAATATACAGGGTGCGCGGCGCGGCTACTCTTGACTGTTTTACGTTTGTTTCTGATCACTATTTATAATTATGATTAGGAATGTATTCCTCTAAATTTCCATTAAATTTGGTGGCGTTTGGTGGGTATTGATTATTTTCAAGAAACTTCTTAATATAGTCAATTTTAAACGGTCTTGTCAAATTAGTGCAGGGTTTGAAAGGAGCATTTGGTTTATTCATTTTTCTTATTGTTTGTGTTTCAGTAACTTGAGTGAAAAACCTATACAATTTTTCATAAAATGCTGAAACCTAACAGAATATGTTTCAATCCATATCTATATTTCTTTACAAATTCTAAATCGCTCTGTATCGAGTGAGCAGATATGAAAACTCTTGTGAAAATGAGTTTCTGGGTGTTTACCATACCCAAATAAGAATAATTTATATCGATTGAATATATTCTGGGAGGATTCTGCATTTCTTAAAAACATTATAGGTTTTACCTCCCAGTCTCTGAAACAGAAATAATTGAAACATTTTAATTAAGATGAAGTGCTCTTGCACTTATTCATCAGGAAAAAATTGTTCTTGAAAAAATTGTTGCCTAACAGTAAAACTGAAAAAGAAATTATACTAAAAGGATAATGTAATGTTTCGGTATCTATATCAGACACCTCTTTCAGATAAGCTCCTAAAATCTTCAGACATACATGATCGGCGATTTGTGATCTTGTAATGTCTCTATTTTTTATGTTATTCTTATGTTCCCGTTTTCTAATCTCTAAAGGTCATGATGATGTCTCTTCTGTAGGTATAAGATTTTCCACATACACAGGGAAAATTGTAAACACAATTTTTTGATTTTTGTGTCTCATTCATTGGTTTCGTTCTGGTTAGAATGGATCTCAAATCATTTTTTGTTTTGAAAACAGTTCTTATGTTGAATTTGGAACTAATTCTTCTTATTGTCTCTGAAAGGCCAGGAATATAAGGAATGTCGTTCAACAAATTTGGTTGTTCCTGACGGTTTTTTGTTTGTACCATCATTAGAATTTTGATTAGATAAATAATTTATGTTTGTGCAACACTTTCGTGATATTAATGGCCGTATTGTGATTTTCATCTGTAAGCTACGAGATCGTAGCGTACGACTGATCTTTCAGATTCCTCAGGATAGTAACAAGAAAAATTCCAGAAATGCATAATTTTGCAATTGTTCCCGTAACTATCGTAGGGAATCTGACAGATCAATCGTACGCTACGATCTCGTAGCTTACAGATGAAATAATAACAAGATTAGCAGTGAAAAACATAACTCCAAACTCACCATTTTTCGTATTTAATTGATATTCATAACGAATAATGTATCTATAGATTCCCTTTATTTCGTCGGTATGTAAATACAAATCAGCCTGACATCTCTAGATAAACATCAGACTTCTCTAGACATCCCAAAGACATCCTCGGACATCCCCCGATTTCCTGAGACATCACCTGATTTCCTGAGATATCCCCAAGACATCCCGGGACATCCTCCGATTTCCTAAGACATCCCCGGATATCCTGGGACATCCCAGGGACATCTCCAATCTTGTACACCAGACATCCCCAGCGGTTTACCCCTCGGTTTTTCCATGATTTTCCTATGAAGAACGGGGTGTGCATCCAATTAAAAATCGGTTTTGAATTATTGGATAATACTCTATAAGAGTACGAAAGAAATTTTTCTTGACAAACGATACTTTCCGAGAAAAAAATTCAGATATCGAAAATGTTTTTCCATGATTTTCCTATGAAGAACGGGGTGTGCATCCAATTAAAAATCGGTTTTGAGTTATTTGGATAATACTCTATAAAGTACGAAAGAATTTTTTCTTGACAAACGATACTTTCCGAGAAAAAAATTCAGATATCGAAAATGTTTTTCCATGATTTTCCTATGAAGAACGGGGTGTGCATCCAATTAAAAATTGGTTTTGAATTATTTGGCTAATACTCTATAAGAGAGCGAAAGAATTTTTTCTTGACAAACGATACTTTCCGAGAAAAAAATTCAGATATCGAAAATGTTTTTCCATGATTTTCCTATGATGAACGGGGTGTGCATCCAATTAAAAATCGGTTTTGAATTATTTGGCTAATACTCTATAAGAGTGCGAAAGAAGTTTTTCTTGACAAACGATACTTTCCGAGAAAAAAATTCAGATATCGAAAATGTTTTTCCATGATTTTCCTATGAAGAACGGGGTGTGCATCCAATTAAAAATCGGTTTTGAATTATTTGGATAATACTCTATAAGAGTATGAAAGAATTTTTTTCTTGACAAACGATACTTTCCGAGAAAAAAAATTCAGATATCGAAAATGTTTTTCCATGATTTTCCTTTGAAGAACGGGGTGTGCATCCAATTAAAAATCGGTTTTGAATTATTGGCTAATACTCTATAAGAGTGCGAAAGAATTTTTTCTGACAAACGATACTTTCCGAGAAAAAAATTCAGATATCGAAAAGTGTTTTCCATGATTTTCCTATGAAGAACGGGGTGTGCATCCAATTAAAAATCGGTTTTGAATTATTTGGCTAATACTCTATAAGAGTGCGAAAGAATTTTTTTTTGACAAACGAAACTTTCCGAGAAAAAAATTCAGATATTGAAAATGTTTTTCCATGATTTTCCTATGAAGAACGGGGTGTGCATCCAATTAAAAATCGGTTTTGAATTATTTGGCTAATACTCTATAAAAGTGCGAAAGAATTTTTTCTTGACAAACGATACTTTCCGAGAAAAAAATTCAGATATCGAAAATGTTTTTCCATGATTTTCCTATGAAGAACGGGGTGTTCATCCAATTAAAAATCGGTTTTGAATTATCTGGCTAATACTCTTTAAGAGTGCGAAAGAATTTTTTCTTGACAAACGATACTTTCCGAGAAAAAAAATCAGATATCGAAAATGTTTTTCCATGACTTTTCTATGAAGAACGGGGTGTGCATCAATTAAAAATCGGTTTTGAATTATTTGGATAATACTCTATAAGAGTACGAAAGAATTTTTTCTTGACAAACGATACTTTTCGAGAAAAAAATTCAGATATCGAAAATGTTTTTCGATATCCAACTAATTCAAAACCGTTTTTAATTGGATGCACATCCTGTTCTTTATAGGAAAATCATAAAAAAACATTTTCGATATCGAAATTTTTTTGGTCGAAAAGTATCATTTGTGGAGCAGAAATTCGTTTCCATTTCGTCTTCTCAAGAATTCAGCTACTCCAATTTGTATTGATGTACAACACACCGAAAAAAACACATAAGTAATTTTGTCATGTGAGTTTTGTTTCTTAATAAGTCTAATTAGTATTGCAACACGTTCATAATAATTGTTTATACAGCCTACGATCACTATGTAACTCCTGGCTGACAAATATTATGTAGAATGTACATATAAAAGGAATTTACATCAATCCGGCAACACTGTACACTTACTTCCCTATAGTTCGTACGCGACAGTCCCCACGTCATAAAGTGTGGATGAGAATGTGTGGGTAACTTCACGCTAATAATCCATTAGCGCTAATCGGGAATCCAAGGAAAGAAGAGGCTAATACACTTGCCAAAGAGGGCACACGAATGTCAAGCTTTGGCCCAGAACCTTCTGTGGTATAGGTGAATGTACCTATAAGAAGAATTTCTGGAGAAGTAGAAAGCCGGAAAGAAAAACTCTGGCGGAATCTCCTAGGGATGGATCATTCCACTAAGTTCCTTCGGAACTTCGAAACCGCAAGTTCCAAAAGATATCTGGATCTTGGTAAGAAACCATTACAACCTACCCACTAGCTTTCTTACAGTACACTGTCGCCTCAGGAAGCAACTACTAAGAATGGGATTATCGGACACTGATGAGTACAGGTTCTGTAGGGAGGAGGAAGAAACCCACATTCATCTAGTCACGGAATGCTTGCCATTGCGAGCCTAAATAAAAAATGCCTTGGGCGAGAAACTTGTAGGAGTGAGGAACTAGCCTCGTTGAAGCCTCCACAGATATTGGATTTCATCAGGTCTCTGGAACTGGAAGGCGAACTGTAAAAGTGTGGTGAGAACAGCTCTGTAAGGGGGCACAATAAACCTTGAGGTCGCAGTGAACTGTAACCCCTTCAAAACTATAACTATCCCTGATAGCACCTATCGGTTCTGTCAAGAAGCCACCAATGCAGCTGAACACCTGTTTATGCAATTGTTCAGTAGTCCAAAGGCAAAGGCTGCGACATATTGGATAATGTTTAATGAAACAGAAGCAAGAAAGGACGTAGCACCTAGGAAGAAGCAGGGTTCATTAAGACCTTGCTATCGGAATGGAAAACAGCGCTAGGTTACACAATATATCTACTTATAGCCCCTATTCTAATCAAATCATCTAACTAACCTTTTTCGAGGCTGGTGAAGCATTTGGCCAAAGAAGGCACCGAAGATTGAGGAACACTGAACACTAATCTATCGGCGAAGCTCTCTAAGAGATTCGCGTCCTGGAAGAGATTTGCCACGAATTCCCTAAGTTCGTTGCCTTTATCTCCTGTCGTTGAAGTCGGGGTGCTATCTCCACCCTTCAGTTTGATCTCGAGCGTGTAGCCGGCACCATACAAGTTCTTCAGATGCTGAGTGGGGCCTAAACATCTGTGAAAAAAAAATAATTAGCGAATGTTTTTTTTTCATTTTCTTCTAGTGATTACCTCAGTTCTCCTTTTACCATAATGCCCACTCTTGAGCATAAAGCATCGGCTTCTTCCATAGAGTGTGTTGTTAAGATTGCACCACGGGAGCCCTAGGAAAATTGGTAATTTGTGAAACATCCTGGTCAAATTGAATCATTTGTGTGTTTGTTTATCTAATTTAGGAAATATTAATTTTTTTTCTGAATGTAACGAAAAATATTCAGTGTAACCTGGATAAGATTGGATAATATTCCCAGCATATAGCGAGTGACGGTGGATGAAGTTTAAACAACAGGAAGTTGGTGAAGAATAAAAAGGTTATTGTTCTAAGTGCAGATGTTAGGTATGTGTGATTCTTCAATAAATAATTGAAGATTTTTATTACACGGTAATTGAAAATTTTCATTACACGCAGTACACGCTTATCCATACTTCCATACTAATATTATAAATGCGAAAGTAACTCTGTCTGTCTGTCTGTCTGTTACTCTTTCACGCCTAAACGGCTGAACGGATTTTGATGAAATTTGGTATGGTGATAGATGATAACCTAGAAATGGTCATAGGCTATAAATAATCACGCCATCGTTCTTAGGGGGTAGGCAGTAGGCAGATAACTAAATTGAGTTAGTGATTTTTAGTCGTTTTTGTTGGGACTTTTGCTCTTTCACGTCTAAACGGCTGAACAGATTTTGATGAAATTTTGTAAGGTAATAGATGGTTACCTAAAAACGGATATAAGATCAAAACGATCACGTCATCGTACTTAGGGGGTAGGAAGTAGGCAGAAAACTGAATTGAGTTAGTGATTTTTTTATGGTTTTGCTGGGAGTTTTGATCTATCATGCCTAAACGGCTGAACGGATTTTGATGAAATTTGGTATGGTGATAGATGATAACCTAGAAATGGTCATAGGCTATAAATAATCACGCCATCGTTCTTAGGGGGTAGGCAGTAGGCAGATAACTAAATTGAGTTAGTGATTTTTAGTCGTTTTTGTTGGGACTTTTGCTTTTTCACGTCTAAACGGCTGAACAGATTTTGATGAAATTTTGTAAGGTAATAGATGGTTACCTAACAAACCTAACCTAAGGATATAAGATCAAAATAATCACGTCATCGTACTTAGGGGGTAGGAAGTAGGCAGAAAACTGAATTGAATTAGTGATTTTTTGTATGGTTTTCGCTGGGAGTTTTGCTCTATCATGACTAAACGGCTGAACGGATTTCGATGATATTTAGTTAGGTGATAGATAGTAACCTAGAAAAGGATATGGGCTATTAATATTCATGCTATCGTACTTAAGGCGTAGGCAGTAGGCAGAAAACCAATTGAGTTAGTGATTTTTAATCGTTTGTTTTAAAACTTTACCTAATTCACGCCGTAACGTCTGAACGGATTTTTATAAGACGTGGTTAAAATAAGGATAGGATCCTAGGCACGGACACAGGCTACTTTTTACGGCGGGAAATACCTACCTCCCCGAAAATCTAGCGTGATCGTGTCAAGAAGCGCATGACGCCATAGCTACTGCAATGATTTTGATGTTTTTTTTAACTGAGTGTTATTAAGACTTCAAGTTAGTATTTGATCACTTTTCTAACTTAGAGGGTCGGTAGGCGCCATAATTTAGTACTTCCTACGCAGACGATGTTGCGATGTCACACTGTCTAACATCGGGGGTTGGCAGGTAGTAGTTATAGTAGTTTAGTATTTTAAACTGATTTACATTATTTACTTTTTATATTTACTAAGAAAACATTCGGAGCTATCCATTATGTAGCTTAGGTTGCTTTTGAAAAAATTTTGATGTGAAGTTGAGGACTGGAACGCGATAGTGGGGATGCAGGGGGACTTACAGCTGGGAGAAAACAAAAAACTTATGCGGATGAAGTCGCGGGTGAAAGCTAGTTTGAAATATTTTGATCAATTATAAGAAAGAAAACTTACATCTCCAACAACTACACTATACTATACAGTGTGTTTGGTAATTAGACGTGACCATTCGAAGGGGATATACTAGACGTCATTCGCAGCATAATACGTCTGGTGAAACATGGTCCAAAAAACTATGGTGACAAAGATATGGAAACTTTTCAGCTCTTCCAAATTTTCTTCTACGTTATCGAAAATAATTAATTTCGTGGAAACTACTTGATTCTGAATATTCTTTTCAGAGCTAAGAAGATTTATTTCTTGCGAAAAAGTATTCACTAAAATTTCTGATAACCCGAGATATACAAGGTCATAAGTAGCTGCACCTGTTTTCCTTACGAAATCTTGATGAAATAATTGAGAATTACTCGAAAAAGGTATTATGAACTTGGTGTACAAATTCGTTAGCTTTTCAAAAAGGTACATACGACAATAATTCCTTGATGCAATCAAAAACTATTGCCAGAAAACCGAACAGGTAATAGATTTTTTCGAGTAATTCAAATAAAAATACCCTATTTCCGTCTGGGCCTAGGGGCGGCAAATTTTCGGTGAATTAAATAAATTTTCTCTGAACATCTCTTGAAACCGCAATAATATTCGCTGTATGGAGTCCAATTTCGGAAAGATTTGATAATAGGCCAAGCAATAGAGATATTTCCTTGACAAAAATACTACCTGGAAACCACCTGTGCCATTCCGAGCAGGACAGTCCGTAGTTTATTCCCACCATGTTTTCAACACGAAAATGCCATTTTTTTATTTGTTATCAACAAAAAACAACAAAAATACGCGTTCTTTTCAGTTTTTTCGTTGCAAAATGGAAACTATTGATGCAGTGATAACGTTGCAATGGGATGAATTGTAGGAATTACATTGTGAAGAGAATGGTGGGTCAAACGATCCGATCGAATAATTGAAACTAGAGAAAAGCGGAAAAAACCGGAAAGTTGCGTGTTTTTCTTTTAACTCATAACTCTGCCTTGCAATATTAAGAACTGAAACTTCACACGATAGTAGCTATTGACGTCAGTGGCGGCTTGTGACAGAATAAAGTGATGAGGCACATAAAAAAAATATTAATCTTATAAACTCTTTTTTGTCAGCTGCATACTCATCATTATGAAAAAATCCTTCGGTATTAATGCTCCCATGATTCTATAGCGTTTTATTGGATGGTAATTGCCCTGAGATAAGTTTTTCAACTCGCTTCAACCAGTTTTTCACTAAACCCTATCGGAATATGTATTATAAACACTGCCAAATAGTATATTATTTTATAAGAAGGAGAAGTGTCACTTTTCATGGCGAGCTTGAGTTTGAAAGCCGAACGCAGTGGGCTGGCAATTGAAACGAGCCATGAAAAGTCACTTCTCATCCGAATGAAATATGTTATTTTATTTTCAAACGTTTTGAAATTCATGAAAATCTGAATATCCATCTTCGGATTGATTTACCTATACGCACATGATTCTATCCATTTACGATCGTTATAATTTTGATTTTTTGACACATCTTAAAATTGAATTATTTATGACATCGGAAAATTCTGACAACTGTCATATGTGTGTTTAAGAGGAGGAAGTCTATCGGGAAAATACTCATTTTTAGGAAAATAAATAGATACGAATAAAACAAGGTACGAATATCCTTTTTGAATAGTTCTATTACGTTTATTGATTAAAATATTCGTTTAAGGAATATTGAAATTACGAGAAAGAACGAAGTTCATTTGTGGATAACTGAAGACCTATCACAGAGGAATTTGATGAAAATAAATAATGTATTTATTGTTACAATTGAATTTTATTATAAAGTCAGTATGTTTTGGTGCTTTATATAGATCCTTCCACGATTTTCATAACTGTTTAAATAGTTTTGAAGTGATGATTGTTATTGACATGTCCTGTCAGTGATTGAAGGAACTTGAATGTTACCGATATGAATAACAGTAGGTACTTGAAATTTGCATTTATTGATCTGTTTAAAAAGTTAGATCATGGTTATTACCGATTCTTATTAATCTTTTGCATAGTAACACTTTTCCTGCCGCCGGACGGAAAAGTGTTACTTAGCAACACTTTTCCTCCTTGGCGGAGAAATAGAATTTTCGATGATCCTGTCAGTCGAAAAATGACGTTATAATTGTACGTTTGAAAATAAAATAATTTGATTAGAGTTACACTGCCAGTATGCCTATTCTCATTTTGAAACCTCCGATTCGATTTTCCTACCGAACCGATAGTCAAGATTTGGAATAGGTTGTATAACTTCTTCAATTGTACATATTTTATACACATATAGGAATGACTTAGAAACTGTTTCTGTTTTATTGAAAACTCTGCAATATCACGAGTACTGCACAAACCCAATAAACCCAAACCAGAGTAAATTTCACTTTCTTCCGCTTCACGATTAACCCGAATATGTGCAGTTTGCCGATGAAACGAAACGAAACGATCACGGATCAAGGGTAGATAGGCCGGTCAATCCAGTCCAAAAAATTAGGGTGAAGTTACATAAAATCCCAACAAGCTGAAAATCGGTAAAATTGTTCAAAACATAATAATAAATAATATATGTATAAAAGTTCCCAATCATTCCCGTGGATGGACAAAAATTTATTCAAGTTCAAAGGTCGAAAAATGAGTTTTTCGCGATTTTCAGCAAAACGGTGAGTTTCATCAAAAAATTATTATAATTCAGACAAAATGTAGAAGTTAAAATTATTTTCAAAAATGTATCGATACTTCTTTTCCTACGAGGCACCGTTTCTGAGAAAAAGCGCTTCAAATGTTCTAAAAGTTGTTACTGAGGCTAGCCTCAAATTCACCTTAGAAGCCGCAATAGATAAACAACGAAGGGGAGGTTCATGATCTTGTCACGTCGATGTGAATAACGCGCTAGACAAGGAAGCGCGTGAGGCAAGCCTCACCTCACCGTTTACGCCTTGAAGAGGAAGTGAGATGAATGTACAAAATCGGACCTTAACGCCTGTAACATGTAACGTTACGGTCCGATTTTTGTGCATTCATCGTAACGTCAGTAACGTGTAATGTTACAGACGTCTGTAGCTGTACCCGGCTTGAGGTTGAGCTCGGATATTATGGAAGACGAGTGCAGTATCGTACAAAAAATTGAGACTGAAGAACATAATGGGATGATGAAATTGATTAATAAAATGTTTGATTAATTCGCTTGATATTATTTGTGATTTCGTAATTTATTTGGTGAGGCACTGCCTCACCTGCCTCATAGGACAAGCCGCCACTGATTGACGTGCAATTCATGTGTGCCAAAATTGGATTCGGTCGGATAAATAGTTTTCACATAATTCCCATTAGAATTTTTTTTGACATATTTTCGCGGAGAGCTGGATGCGTTTGAGGTCGTCCGATTGAAATTGAAAAATTGATTTGGAAAGAAGACGTGATCAGTAACAAAACGTCTATTCTGATTTTTCAATAAAACGCGTTTAAGTGTGTTAAAAACTAGTGAGAACATGAGGGAAACCGACCGACCAAGCGAGACTAGTCGAGAGAAGAATTGTTGCGCGGAGAGCGCACCAAATTTTGTACTCATATACGTTTCCCCTCGATTCGCTTATTTCCTCTCCACTCGACCGCTCTCGCTCGGTCGCCGTTTTCCCTCATGTTCTCACTAGTTTTTAACTCACTTAAACGCGTTTTATTGAAAAATCAGAATAGACGTTTTGTTACTGAGCACGTCTTCTTTCCAAATCATTTTTTTAATTTCAATCGGACGACCTCAAACGCATCCAGCTCTCCGCGAAAAAATGTCCAAAAAAATTCAAATGGGAATTATGTGACAACTATTTATCCGACCGAATCCAATTTTGGCACACATGATTTGCACGTCAATAGCTACTATCGTGTGAAGTTTCAGTTCTTAATATTGCAAAATGGCAGAGTTATGAGTTGAAAGAAAAAACACGCAATTTTCCGGTTTTTTTCGCTTTTCTCCAGTTTCAATTATTCGATCGGATCGTTTGACCCACCATTCTCTTCACAATGTAATTCTCCACAATTCATTCCATTGCAACGTTATCACTGCATCAATAGTTTCCATTATGCAACGAAAAAACTAAAAAGAACGCGTATTTTTGTTGCTTTTTGTTGATAACAAATAAAAAAATGGCATTTTCGTGTTGAAAACATGGTGGGAATACACCACGGACTGTCCTGCACGGAATGGCACAGGTGGCGTCCAGGTAGTATTTTTGTCAAAAACTAATCATTTGTAGCTCTGTTGCTTGGCGTATAAAGGGAGCAAAGCAATACAGAAAGTTGACATTGGCATAGATGAAGTAGTAGTTGAGTCATTGGTTGATTATATCGTAGGATTAAGAGATTAATTTGTTTGATTTGAGGAAAGAGCGAAGACCAATTCTGGATTTGAGAAATATCTAAGTGAAGAAAGAGAGCCACAACAAAAATTGTTCCTGTTGATGAAACTCGAGTGGGACATACTTTTTTGAGTGGGAGGGAAAATTTCAGAGTAGGGGTTTATCTTGTTATAATCGACTATCTAACAAGAAAATGACGTAAAATTGCTACAAGGGTTTCGATGCGAAGGTAATGGATTTTATGTATGAGAAATTTATGTTTTATATTGTAATCATATCCTGTGTTTATAAACAACTATGTTATCAGCATTTCATGCTGCTTTACAGTTTATTTCATAAATAAATGGATAAAAAATAAAGTTTCCCCGTATGTTTTAATTGTAATCGATTAGTTCTAAAGAATTAGGAGTAGCCGTTACTAATTTCATCTCTAGTTTTCCTGACGATTTAGATGAAAACTTAACGATGATGTTTGCACTTCGAATCCTACTTAACTTGGTTAGAACAAACTCTACACGACATGAGTAGTGAGTAACCTCATTAGAAGTGATAAAAACTTAGTGCCAGTGTTTCCCTATATCGATATTACAATTCAAATGTTTGCTTTTGCAACGAACTGTTCAGCAGAGAGGTATTTTTCATTGAAGCGAATTTTATCCTATTTGCATGTCTCAAGCGCGTTTGAATTCTCTGGCCATTTTGTGAATTGAAGCTGAGTTGTTAAAAAAATAGACTTCGAAGTAGAGTTGCAACAATGTGCGGAAAAGAAGGCAAGAAGAAAACCATTAGTCCGTCTATTTAAAAACATTCGAAGTTACATTAAGTCCCAACAAGCTGAATGTCTGTGAAGTTGTTCAAAACATAATTAGAAACAATGTCTAAAAGTTCCCCATCATTCCCCTGTAAGGAAAAATTTAATTCAAGGTCAAAGGTCAAAAAAATGAGTTTTTCCGCGATTTTCAGCAAAACGGTAAGTTTTTATCATAAAAGTACCTCGGACAAAAATTGTAGATCATAAAATATCTATAAAATATGTATCAATACTTTTTTGCTTACGAGACACCGTTTCTGAGATATAACGATTCAAAAAGTTATAAAAGTCGTTATCGTCATAATATGCACACGTTTCCACGCCACCTATGAGGTAATGTACTTAGCGCGTAGTTATAACTTTTTGAATCGTTTATCTCAGAAACAGTGGCTCGTAAGAAAAAAAGTATTGATACATTTTTATAGATAATTTTATGATCTACAATTTTTGTCTGAGGTACTTTCATGATAAAACTTACCGTTTTGCTGAAAATCGCGAAAAACACATTTTTTTGATCTTTGACCTTGAATTAATTTTTTTCCTTACAGGGGAATTATGGGGAACTTCTAGACATTGTTTATAATTATATTTTGAACAATTTCACTGAAATTCAGCTTGTTGGGACTTTATGTAACTTCACTCTCATTTTTTGGTCTAAATAGACCGGACTACATTATTAGTTTGATGGTGAAAACTGTTATTTTTAACTATGAAATGTACACTCTGAAAAGATTAGATTGTTTTATTTCCAGATCGAAAAATGTCTCTATCCACTTCAGCGAAAATCGCGTATTTAAAATATTTTTTTATTCTTTTAATTCTCTTTACTCAGAGGAGCGGCAAATTGTTTTTGGCCTAGGGGAGAAAGAGAATTAATTCCGGCCCTGTTCAGATATACTTTTCTCCCAATGTCACTCGAACCATGAATGCCAGCTTACGAAACACGAGGGAGATATCTGATGACTCGAAAAAGTCTGTTACCTGTTCGGTTTTCTGGCCATAGTTTTTGATTGCACGAAGAAATTATCGATGTATGTACCTTTCCGAAAAGCTAACAAAACGGAAATTTTTCCTTACATTCGTACACCAAGTTCGTAATACTTTATTCGAGTAATTCTCATTTCTTTCAACAAGATTTTATGAGGAATACAGTTGTAGCTATTTATGACTGTTTATCTCGGGTTATCAGCACTTTGAGTGAATACTTTTTTGTAAGAAATGAGGACGATTTCCTCAGCTCTGAAAAAAAATATTCGTTGAATAATCAGAGTGACAGAAAGACCAGACGTCAATTCAACATAGGACACATTTCAACAGTCACTCTTCAGCGAATACACACTTTAGGTTCACAGATTTTTTGCAGAATTTTCAGTGGATGTAGTGATGAACTCTCAGCCAAAATTAGATTAAGCCACTGGATTCCTATCAAAAAGTATAATGTTTTTATTTCAGATTCGTAGCACAAAGAAAAACGGAGATAACGACCGAAGTTGAATTGCTGGAATGTCAGTTTTGGTATATAACTCGAAAACAAAAGAAAATAGAGTAATGCAATTGGTATCAAAAAAGGTTTCTCAAAAAAAGATTATCGCAATGAGTCATTCATTAATCTCTATCCCATAGGATTAAAAATTGTAGTTCAGGTATCACCAATTCAGGCCATCCTGAACGTTTTCATTGATTTTTTACCTGAAAACTAGCTATTATAGTGTCCCATAAGAACCGCTTGCTCTTAGGATCCATTCCAGTAGACGGTTCGTCGAGTAAAACTATCTTGGGGTTCCCGATCATCGCCATAGCGAAAGACAGCTTCCTTTTGGTGCCACCAGAGCACTGCTGCGTCTGCTTATCGGCGTGATCGTGGATTTGAAGTCCGCTCAGGTACAGGTTGACCACCTTGGAAATCTTGGATCGGGGGACTCCCCTGATGGCAGCGTAACATTCGAGGTGTTCTCTTACAGTGATGTTTTTCCAGAGGGCGTCGTGTTGAGGGCAGTAACCAAGCAGATGAAAAACGTCGTTCATGTTTGAGGTTATGCTCTTGCCGCAGATTTGTACCTGGAAAGCAATGTCATAAATGAAGAGTCAAAATAAATGTGTTGATATCATAGACATTATTATCAAATTGAATCTAAAAAACTTCAATAGGTTCTGCGCATGTATGAGGCTTGCTTCTTGTAATTTGGCTGAAGAGAACAGAAAAGAAATCAATCATCGAAGTTCCCTTACTTGCATTTTACAAATATTTCCTCATGTAGATTTAAGATTGCTATCAGAACTGCACTACAGCTCGACCCCCAGTTTCAAGGAGATTCCTACAGAGTGTTTCTCTTTCAGTTTTTTCCTTCTCCAAAACTCTTACCTATATGTAGGTGCATTTGCTTATAACACAGAAATTTTCTCAGGCAGTAGTTTATAGTTGATAGTTTAAGAAGGGCTTACAGTTCACTGCGACCTCAATCTCTAAAGACTTTAACGAGGCTAGTTCCTCACTCTCAGTTTCTCGCCTAAGGCGTTTTATCCTCAGGCTTGAAATGCCAAAGCATTCCGTGACTAGGTAAATGGGGGTTTCTTCCTCCTCCCCACAGAAGCTACACTCGTTAGTGTCCTGCAAGAAAGCCAGTGAGGAAGGGTAATTGTTTCTTACCAAGATCCAGATATCTTTTGGATCTTGCTGTTTCAAAGTTCTGAAGTAGATTCCGCCAAAGTTTTTTCCTCTCGGCTTTCTTCTGCTCCAGAAACTCCTTCTTATAGGTACTACATGTATCTATACCACAGATGGGTTCTGGGCCAATGAGTGACATTCGTGCGCCCTCTTTGGCAAGTCATTGGCCTCTTCGTTTCCTTTAATACCCGAAAGGCCGGGAACCTAGATCAAAAAGACCTTATTTTTCTTGCATGCCTCATTGAGCTTGTTCCGGCGCTCCCAGATCATCTTTGAGCTGATGACGTAGGAGCTCAGTGCGTTAAGAGCAGCTTGACTATCTGAGTGTATGGCTATATCGCACTTCTGATGGTTTCTTTCCAGATTTATATCTGGAAAGAAACCATCAGAAGTGCGTTAAGAGCAGCTTGACTATCTGAGTGTATGGCTATATCGCACTTCTGATGGTTTCTTTCCAGATTTATATCTGGACATCTTTAAATAGCTGAGATTTCCACTTGAAAGACGCTCATACAGGAGCCTAGCGACAGTGCGCACTTGGTACTTGGCCCGTATATCCCAGCGCTAGCTCCTGTAGAGGTTTTGGAACCATCTGCATACTATTTTGCGGTTTTTTCTTTGAGGTTATAGTCAGTGTTCGCAGACGAGATGTAGTTGTTCGGAGAGGACCAGACTTTCTGATCCTTTATTTTCTGAGTGCTCCCTTTCTTTCTAGGCTATTATCCTCTTCATTTGATTTTATTCCTGAATGACCAGGAATCCAGACTAAAGAGACCTTGTTGTTCTTGCCTATTTCATTGAGTTTTCCTCGACACTCCCACATTAGCGTCGATGACTAAAAAGTTAAGTTCTTTGAAAGCAGTTTGATTATCTGAATGAATCATTATGTTACACCCTTGATAGTTTCTCATCAGGTTTTGCACCAACCTCAGCTAGGGACTTTTTTGTTTTATGTATTGTATTTTGTTAGCTCTCAATTCAAAAGAATATATACAGGGTGTCCTGAAAATAATGGATGAGCCTGCAACTATAGATAGACACTGTCGTGATCTAACTTATTCTAAATTTTGACCTTAATGAAAATTCCACGGTTTCCGAGATATTCATGGTTTTCTTATTTTTAGAAAATTTCCAAGTGCGATTAGTTTTTCTAGTGCCATTTCTACAAATGGAGAGGTATTTCGATATGGTTTTTTTATTTCACATGAGATAGTTCAGCTATCGGAAACATAGACTTAAATTCATCAAACTAGTGTAAAAAGTTAGAAACTCGTGAATTACAAAGAAAAATTTAAAACTAAATGAAATTTCCTTCAAGTTTGATGAGCTACAGTTTAAAAAAAATGTAGGACGCTCCTGGTAGACATCATCCTAAAAACTTGCTCAGTTATTGCAGATTCCAAAAAGGTATCATAAGCCTAGGCATTCTGTAGTTTTTCATTTTCGTAACTATTTGATTACCAAATAGTCGAAAAATTTCGAAAAACTGATTTTGTTGTAATCGTTATTCTGAGCTCATGTGTTAAAGTCAGGAGGCCATTTTTGTTGGAATCTAGTGGAAAATTACGAAAATTAAATTTATTTTGAAAAAAGCAGTAGCGTATCGTTTCTCTGGTGGAATAGAAATATGGAATTATTAGCATTCAACATCCTGTATCTCGAAAACCTTACCGGACCTAATTGTATTTGACAATATTTCTTATTTTCTTACATTCTGTACAGTGTTAAAAGAAAAGTATCAACTTAAAAATACCCTGTGTTGCTACAATAGATGTATGTGGAATATTCATTACAAATAAAATAAAACGAATTATTACCAAATTACTATTCGATGGAAAAAATAAAACGAATTAGTACCAATTACTTATTCATTGAAAATGAATAAAGATTTCGAAATCAAACAATGAGTTCAGTCATGCATAGCTTAAATTTATTCATAAAAAATGAAACTCTGCTTGCATAGAACAATAATAACACAGCTCATTACCAGTAAGAGTGAGAAATCACCTGAATGCAAAACACCCTCAGAGGTGGATAGGCCGGCTTGGCCCTATTTCATGACCACCGAGATCACCGGACTTAAACCCCCTGGATTTTTTTTTTATTGGGGGTGCCTAAAAGATCTAGTCTACTCCAAGCCAATATCTTCGATTGAGGAGTTACGGGCTCGTATCCAAAATGCAGCGGCTCAAATTAATACGTCGCATTAAAAGTGTGTTCATTAAAAGGTGTAGAGCGTGTATTAGGGCGCAAGGACGTCAATTTGAACATTTATTATGATAAATGTTCGATATGAATAATGAACTCATTGTTTCATTTTGCATTCTTTATTCATTTCCAATGAATAGTAATTTGGTAATAGTATTAAAGTTCTTTGAAAGATTCATAATGTTGCTATTGAACAATAACCATACCTATCAATTAATAACCATAAGGTTAAACAAATCAGAATAGCTAGGTATAATCATACATTTACATTAACACATGAGCTCAGAATAACGATTACAACAAAAACAGTTTTTCGAAATTTTTCGACTATTTGGTAATCAAGTAGTTACGAGAATGAAAAACTACAGAATGCCTAGGCTTATGATACCTTTTTGGAATCTGCAATAACTGAGCAAGTTTTTAAGATGATGTCTACCAGGGGCGTCCTACAATTTTTTTACACTGTAGCTCATCAAACTTGAAAGAAATTTCATTTAGTTTTAAATTTTTCTTTGTAATTCACGAGTTTTTACCTTTTTACACTAGTTTGATGAATTTAAGTCTATGTTTCCGATAGCTGAACTATCTCATGTGAAATTGAAAAAAAACCATATCGATATACCTTTCCATTTGTAGAAATGGCACTAGAAAAACTAATCGCACTTGGAAATTTTCTAAAAATACGAAAACCATGAATATCTCCGAAACCGTGGAATTTTCATTAAGGTAAAAATTTGAAATAAGTTAGACCACGACAGTGTCTATCTATAGTTGCAGGCTTATCCATTGTTTTGGGGACACCCTGTATATATATATCAGGTTTCTGTCTATAAATTTTTCGATCGCAAGTTTTTCTGCTTTAAAACACTCGAATGGGAGCCTAATCATACTCAACTTTTTCCCCGTACCTCATTTTATAGATAAATTAATTATCTACAAACGACCTATTGATCAATAGGTAAATTAATTTTCTACAAATGCCTCATTGAACAATTTCCTCTATAACCTACCGTTCTTGAATTTTCTCGAATAAACTTGGTGGCAGATGAGAAACTACATTTTTTTCAAGTTTCGTAGAGAATAAGTCGGTCTCTGTTCTTCCAATCAGAATGATTAATACCTCATTTTATGGGTAAATTAATTCTCTATAAACACCATATCGAACACTCTCTTCTATAACCTACCGGTTTCAAAAATGTTCGAACTAACTTGGTAGCAGATAGAAAAATACATTTTTTCGTCTTTTTTTGAGAATAAATCGATCTGTTCATCCGATTGAAGTGGTTTTTACCATTGTATAGGTAAGTTAATACACTACAAATGCCCCTCTGATCACGTTTTGCTATAACTCCTGCTCAGGGCTTTTCTTGAATTTTTTATGGTCCTTTGACTTACTGGCGAAAATTTTTCATCCAACCATAAGAAAGATTTCTCATCACCGATTATGACCATGCCATATTCTTTCAGTGTCACTAAGCACACGCCATACTGGTTGAAAATATCGAATTCGACATCTTTGAACCAGTATGGCGTCTGAACAAATGACAGAAGTAACTAGGGGAAGTATGCCTATGATGGCATCCTGCTTATGATGGCACACTTCAAAGAAGTCTGTTAACATCAACTGAACAACCTTATATTTACTGAGTTTGTACGCCAAATGGCATTTACGCTTGATATACGTAGTTACACCTTGAATACGTGGCAATTTGTGACTATTATAAGAGTTCAATCATTTGGGTGAGTGTTGATGTATGATAGTTCTTTCATTCTTTTTCATTTTATTTGGATATTCAAAAAATCTGTGTAAAATGATTATACTTTCCTTTAATCACTCTATAACAATGCTTTTAGTGTGAAAGTTTTAGGGTTTTTCGTCTTTTTAGTACATTTTTCGCTTTGTTGAAAAATATATTACTTATGCTTATGATGGCATAGCCAGTGTGTTCCTATGATAGCATAGGGTGCCATCATAGGAAAAAGAATCAAGATCAAGAGACGATTCCTCCAAAGCCTGGTACTTCGCAAGAAATATTAGAGGTATCCGAAAATAATGAAAATGGTTTCAAGTGAAGTATCGAGATCATTGAAAATCATACAAGAACTCCCACCACTGCCAACTGCCGTTGCAGAATCAACAGTGAACAGAAGAAGAAAACGAGGAAAAGTTGGAATCCTCAATACAACCCCTGACATAAAAGAAAAGAAGTTGGAAGAAGAAGAGAAGACAAAGAAAGAAAGAGAGAGAGAAGCTAGCTAGAAAGGTCAAAAGACAGATTAAGTTCGAGAAGAAATGAAAATGAGGAAAATGAAGAAAGACATTATGACGATGATTCAGATGCCGCTTGTCTTTATTGTTATAAGCTGTTGTACATGTCTCGACCAAGGGAGAATTGGTTGCGTTTCCAGAAATGCGCCAGCTGGTGCCATGCCGAGTGTGCTAGTGCAAATCATATTCGTTTGTGAATTGTGCGTATAAAAATTATATTTTTATATTTTCACGATGCCAAAGAATGTGAATTTAGTTTCTTTACACTTATATTTTCATTTTCATGAAATAGGACTGCTAGTTTCTTCAATAAAACATTTCAATGAATAATATCATTTTATTTTAAGTTGTATGCCATCAAAGGACAGACGTGATCTTATGATGGCACCCGTGGCCAAATTTTAAAAAGTGCTATAATCCAAATTTTTAACAATTTGTATGGAAACTATATATGAGAATGCATACTACATACGAATAGCAGTAAATCTGTACACTCGATGACATAGAAAAATATTCCTTTAATGAAATATGTGAATAATTCGTTAAGGGTGCCAACATGGGCACACTTCCGCTACGTAAACATGACGTCACGGTAACCACGTAACTATAGTTAGCTGTGGTTACAGCGCCTTAAGATTGTCCAATTTCAAAATATAATTGACCTTTGACAAAGGAGAGAAAAAATTCTACTATTTCGAATGTAGTGTGTTGTTTGAAAGTTGACAAAAACGAAAACAAAGCAAATGAATATTTTTTGAAAGGTATTCAACTCACCCTTCCTCTAGTCGAAGCTTCTTCAGCTGTTATAATCCTCATTGTGGTAGTCTTACCAGCACCATTATGTCCCAACAAACCAAAGACTTCTCCTGCATCTACAGACAACGATAAACTTTTGATTGCCGTTTTGGGTGAATCAACCTCGTCTTCCCTCTTGAAACAGCACTCGCACATTCGTAGACTATTTTTTTGATATTCTTTATGCAGATTCTAAAACGTTAACACTCAATCATCAACAGTGAAGGAGTATAAAGTGTGCATTTTTTACCTGAACAATAACCACAGGGGGTGATTCGGTGTGTGTATGCATCAAATTTTTCACTTTTAGACGTTCAGTCTTAACATCGTTATCTTCGTTCTCCCCTATATCACTCATTTCACTCACATCATCAACAATTTCAGTGGTATCTTGCTGTAAATAGAACACTGAACTCAAAAATAGCACAAAAATGGTCAAATAATTTTAAAATTCTATTTTGAGTCAACCCTTTCAAAATCGGTTTCCAAGCCATCAAAGCACAGTTGGCAAATTTTCGAAACTTTGTCCCTCCCCAAAAATTTTGCTTCGGCCCGTCCCTGGTAACAAAGTCGTTATACGGGCCATACCCATAATCTAATATTAAAATTTATTAACATCTTACCTTGAACAAAAAACACCTAAGAGCGTCTCCCACCTTTCCTCCACTTTTCTTGATATCTAAGACAACCAGCACGAAGAACCATAACGGCATGCTTATAAATATACCAACCAACATTATAACAATCTCGTTCGTTAAATAATCTGTAATACTGAGTTCACCACAAGCGTAGTTATGCTTGCACATTATAAAAACACGCTGTACATAATAAATTATGGCGAACGGCATATACATTATGTTCACCAGCGAAAACACGGTGTGTAGAATGAAGGATGCTTTACCACCTAAAAATGATATATTAGGTTAATAGTCCGGTCAATTTAGACATTAGACATTGCAAGTTACATAAATTACCAACAAGCTGAAATTTTGTAAACTTGTTCAAGACACAATTACAAACAACATATCAAAACTCCCCATCATTACGACTTGAGGAAAAAAAATTATTCGAGGTCAAAGGTCAAAAAAATGGGTTTTTCACGATTTTCCTCAAAACGGTAAGTTTTATCGTAAAATTACCTCAGACAAAAATTGTAGATCATGAAAATATCTATAAAAAAGGTATCATTAATTTTTTTCCTAAAAGCTACCGCTTCTGAGATAAAACGATTCAAAAAGTTGTAAGCGTTTATGCACACATTTCCACGCCAACTCTGGGGTAGTGTACTTAGCCCGTTTTTTTAACGTGGTTTCCCCTGTAGGCCTATTCCACAATTTGAAATTGATAAAAGATAATGATTAAAAAACAGTAGAAAAATGTATTAGTTCTACTCGTAATCTTCAATTACTTCTTGCTAATCTTCGTCGTCGTTTTCTTCTTCGTCGTTGTCGTCTTCTTCTTCTTCTTTTTCTTCTTCATCTTGAGTCTTGAGTGCAAGTAAATTGCGTGAGAAGCGATGTATCCTATGTTTCTTCATCAGTATCAAATGAATCCTCTGGTGTTGTTGATTCAACGTTAGAACACGACCGACCTTTACAATTCGTGCATGCAAGAGAACAAAACAGTCCAACTTTTTTGCAACATCATTTAGCACTGTAGTTTTTAAAAAAAGTAATTCAACACCACAAGAAGTTATCACCAACGGAATTTGCTTTCTTCTTCGTATGTACGGAGCCCCTAAAATAACTACCTGCTTAGATGAGTATCGAAATGCATGTTTTGTTAAAAACACTCGGAAAAAAACGAGTACAATTAGCTGGCCTTCCTCCAACCTCAGTCGCTACTCATCTTTTTCTTTTATCAAGTTCAGACGTGGCTTGGTTATCAGCTGGACCCAACAGATTGGGGTTGAAAGTTGGTTGATAATGTATTGGAACCAATCCAGACTTTACTCCCACCTGCGCCGGAAAAACTGCTAAACTCAATTTTTTGCAACTGCAAAAAAAGATGCAGTGCTAAATGTGGTTGCAAAAAAGTTGGACTGTTTTGTTCTCTTGCATGCACGAATTGTAAAGGCCGGTCGTGTTCTAACGTTTGATACTGATGAAGAAACATGGGATACATCGCTTCTCACGCAATTTACTTGCACTCAAGACTCAAGATGAAGAAGAAAAAGAAGAAGACGACAACGACAACGACGAAGAAGAAGAAGACGACAACGACGAAGAAGAATACGACGACGACGAAGAAGAAAACGACGACGAAGATTAGCAAGAAGTAATTGAAGATTACGAGTAGAACTAATACATTTTTCTACTGTTTTTTAGTTTCCATCGCTTTTATCAATTCCAACTTCCATTCTCATCACTTTTATCAATTTCAAATTGTGGAATAGGCCTACAGGGGAAACCACGTTAAAAAAACGCGCTAAGTACACTACCCCAGAGGTGGTGTGGAAACTTACAACTTTTTGAATCGTTTTATTTCAGAAGCGGTAGCTTTTAGGAAAAAAATTATTGATACTTTTTTATAGATATTTTCATGATCTACAATTTTTGTCTGAGGTAATTTTACGATTAAACTTACCGTTTTGAAGAAAATAGCGAAAAACCCATTTTTTTGACCTTTGACCTTGAATATATTTTTTTTCCTCAAGTCGTAATGATGGGGAGTTTTGATATGTTGTTTGTAATTGTGTTTTGAACAAGTTACAAAATTTCAGCTTGTTGGTAATTTATGTAACTTTGCTCTTGTTTTTCGACCTAATTTGACCGGACTATAAATTGGTAAAATAAATTATAGTCTAACCACCCGATTACACTCAGCTCACTTGCGGCAGGGAGCAGGTAAGTGAGCAGGTAAGTGGGCAGCACAAGAATGTAATCACTACACTTCTGCTCCTGTCGCTGCCACTCGCTATGCCCTACGCTCCCTAAATTGGCGATTTGTCGTACGGAAGTCAAAGGACCGACAGCACGAATGGCAGTAAGTGATTACATTCAACTAAGTTGCTGTGGAATTCCTTTGTCCGTCCTTGCCGCAACTTGGTCGCGAGAAAAAAGTTGCAGCAGAAAGCTCACTGCCTTCGATGCTGCCGCAGATGTATTTCGAGAATTATTTCAGGCAGCGCGAGCGGAAGTGGAAGTGGCTGAGTGTAATTGGGTCTTAAGAGCCTGCGTTCCGCAGACTCACAGTATGATAGCAAACTCCATATTAATGCTATTTCTATTTTCACTGCCGTAGATCAAATGGGGGTTCACTATTTCCATAGACAGAGGGTTTCTTTAGGCGTGCCCAGAAGTCAAAAAGTATAAAAATTGACTTTCAAATCATGAGCAAACTCATATGCAGTAGTTGAGCAACTGCTGCTTAGCAATGCATTCACTCGTATAAGAATTCTAATACTTAATTAAATTATTGATTATTTCCTGCTTAATATTCATCCATTCCTCGGTAACAGTCACAATAAGCTCTTGTGAATTTCGTGGTGGATTATTTCGACGGAAAATACTCTGTAGACATAATCCCATATATGCTCTATCTATGGGATTCATGTCAGGAGATATCGCGGGCCATTCTAATCTGGTTTAAAATACCCTCCTGGCCAAAAAGCAAGAATCAATTATTTTGTATCTGAATATTGATGGTGTTTAATAGAATAGCTTTTAGTTTCAATTTTGTAAAAACGGCGAGAGAGGGTTTTTTCTACTGAGTTTTTTCTCTGAGCTCTGGTATCATACGCAGACTATGGTACCCCGTTTTGTGTATCCTCAGCTGGGGACTTTTTTCATGTATTGTATTTTGTTAGCTCTCATATCAAATGACTAAATATACAGGGTGTTTCCTAAACATGCGGCAAAAATTCAGGGGATTGTTCCTTGGACTATTCTAAGAATATTTTGTCCTTTGATGATTTTTGAAAAACATCTTTGTTTCGAAGATACAGGGCGAACAACATTTTTCATATTTTTAAAATTAATAATAGTTTAAATAAAAATGCGTACCGCACTGTGTTTACTAAGTAGGTACAATTCATTTTTAAATTTGTTTACAACATTCCAATTACTAAAAACGGCCAGTTTTTTGACTTAAAATTGATAAGTTCAGATGGTAAAGGAATACAGATTAAACACGGTTTTCATTTGAATTCGTTTTTTTGGCTAGAGGTGGTCATTTTCAACAGTTTTTGTAGGTTAAGTTAAATTTTCATGTAATTTTTCGTAATAAAATGTTATTATCTAAGATTTTGTTTCCCCTGTATCTTCGAAACAAAGAGGTTTTTCAAAAATCATCAAAGGACAAAATATTCTTATAGTCCAAAGAACAATCCCCTGAATTTTTGCCTCATGTTTAGGAAACACCTTGTATATTCTAATCTAGTAATAATGCCTTGGTTTTCCAAGGCTTCTTGAACGCTTCTCGTGTGATGTGGCCTGGGAGTATCGTCCATGAAGATGAATTGAGCCCCTTATTCATTATACATGGGTATAATTACAGAATTTATGATACTTTCGAAGTGATATATAGTCCGTTAACGAAAGGTTGAGCCGTCGGTTGGCCATGGAAATTTGGCTTATCCACTGTGTATATTAAAATTTTAGGTTATGTGGTTTGATTATTTGTCAGATTGCTAGGCAATGTTGTCAATATTGCATAGAGTTCTCTGATAACTCTCAAGCCTGTCGGACGAGGCCGGGTACATTCGGCAACGTTGACTTTATTTTACGTTATGACACCAAATACTGCCAACTTCAGATAAATAAACAAACGCCTACTATGCTCTCAAACTTTCGTGAACGGACTATAGATACCAGTTATCGTCCCATGTATGTGAACTAGCAGCGTTCTTCTTCCAAACACGATGCCTCCCCAAAACATTTCATTGCAAGAGCAACTTGAAAAGCTCTCCCAGGTCTATTTCGATATTCTGGTTCCCCCAAATTCTTAAGCAGTAGTCAGCACTTACTAACCCAAACCATGACTCGTCTGTAAATAGAAAATTCCTACTTTCTTGTAAATGTCAGTTTTGATGAGTTCGCGCCCACTGCAGACGAGCGATTCGGTGACGAACAGTTTATAGAGAAACTCCTAAGGCCTTCTGGACCGCAATCCTGATGCTAAAACTCTTAAACGGATTGTAGCACATGAAATGAGCATTATAGGCTCTTCGGAATTCAGACCTAAGTGTCGGTTCTAACGCTGGTCCATTTCTAAGAGCTGATTGGGCAATATACCGATCTTCTCGAATCGTGATAACACGAGGACGACCACTTCAAGGTCTACTCTACCAGCGCCTAAGCGTTATGCTTATTGCGAGAGCAATAATTCTAGACTCAAACTCAGACAACTCGTTTATAGGTATATTACACATTTTTTGACTAACCGCTATTTAAAACGAAAAACTACTGAGCCGCAAAAAAGCACACATTTGACTACATGAACATTTTCTGTTTCGTAATGTTATCGTTTTATTTGGTTGTCACCAAGTTTCTTTTGTTTTCAGTAACAATAAGTTGTGAATCTTGATTATTTTATCTCTCTGCTAAACTTTTGAAAGTAAGTGTAGTATAACTAGCATCAATATAAAGTTTGCTACTATACCTTAAGTCTGCGGAACGCTGGCTATCAGTATATTAAGTTTATATACTCACCTATTCTTAACATATCTAGGAACATGACTAGATAAAACGGTATCATGCCCAAGAACGTTGTTATGTTGGGAAGCATGGCTTGCGCAGTATCAGTTTTGTCGAAAATATAGCTTACGCATATGTTGAACAGTATTGAACATGGACAGTATAAAAATATCAAAACTGCAAGCGTTAACAGGGCAGGCCAGCCGTTGAGTGTTGGTATTTTAAACAACGCTATTATAAGAAAGAGGGCGCTGCATATGATCAGCATGAGACCCATGAGGACGAGAAGATATGTTATGAAGTAGAGACAGAAGGAGAGACCATTCACTCTTAGTTGATTCTTCGCCTTGATCTGTAATGGAAAAAAACTAGGATTTACTTTGCTTACACGCTATATTCTTGCACTGAAGTCACCTCAGAGTAAGAAGCAAACATAGAGATGCCCCTACGCGTGAAAAGTACTGTATTGTAATCAACCAAGCTATAGAGTGAGATGGAAAGCATTACACTGCCGCACTGGGGTAAGATTTGTAAGATTTTCATTTCCAATTTTAGAATACAATTGAACATTTTCGTAAATTTTCCATAGCTATAATTACGGGAATACCCTAGAGCAACAATAAACCACCACCAAATCAGTAAAATAATTCAGTTTATGAACGTCAAATCGAAACGAAAATGTGAATACGACGCATCGAATAACTAAACAGTAACAGAACTATGCTGCCAAACTGGCAGAATTGTCTATAGCAGACTCTAACTGTAAGTAACATAGTAGGGGAGCCGTAGGCCAATTATCCCAATACGGAATAAAGATATGGCACGAGTTCGCTACGCCGAATGTTGTTCGCGTTCATAAAGACTCTACTTGGCTGCGTCAACAAATGCGTGAGGTCATCTCTAGGTTTACTTTTTACTCTGAGGAGGTCGCCCATCACATAAATATTATAAACGCAACGTCAAAAATTACTGCTATTTAACTGGAACCTAGTTCGACTTTTTTTAACAAAAAATTTAAGACAAGCCCTGAGCAGGAGCTTTAGAGCGCTCGTTCATTGGTGGAGCTATGAGACTATTACCTCGAAATATTATATGAGACTTGCTATTGATACCAAATATATAAATACAGAATCTGCACAATCGGAATTATATCTTTAAATTATTAAGAAAATGAAATATGTAAAAAAATAAATTGAAAGAATTGAATTCTATGGTTCTGATGATGCGATCCTCTTGAAATTTCGCATGAACATTCAGTATATTAATTTTCATTTTCAAAATAAATTTCACTTGAATCGGATATTCTCTTATGGAAATATAAAGATTCTTCTTTTCCATATTCCAATTGAATTTTTCTATGGTTCTGTTGATACTATGGCCACGAAATTTTGGATGAATATTCAGTATATCAATATCCTTTCCCAAAATAGATTTTACTCGAATCGGATATCTCTTCATGGAAATATAAAGTTTCTTTTTTGCAATATTCCAATTGAATTTTCTGTGGTTTTGTTCACACTATGGCCTCAAAATTCTG
Organism: Propylea japonica; assembly: GCA_013421045.1. Taxonomy (NCBI): domain Eukaryota; kingdom Metazoa; phylum Arthropoda; class Insecta; order Coleoptera; family Coccinellidae; genus Propylea; species Propylea japonica. Next base: position 55,773,466 of record CM024243.1, read on the forward strand.
CATGAGGCTTGTTATGAGCATCTTGCAATTGGTCGTAACATTTCATTTTGATTGGTTTCGTTTAGTCCGAGACATAGAGGAGCAAAAATTTTTTAATGGCAATAATTTATGGACACCCTGAACGATTTGACTGGTTAACAAACTTAACCGAGGCATTTGGAACCCGAACCCATCCTGAAAATTTCAAGTCTCTAGGACAATTCCTTCGAAAGTTATTGTGCTAACGGCCGGACGGACGGCCCCTCGGACAGAATTGAATTTGACCACGAATTCGTCTTCAGGGAGTAGAACCCTATCGTTTGAGACCATTTTCGGCTCAAAATTCGAAAAATACAGACATTTAGGCAAAACGATATAGAAAACTTTATAGGTTTTCACTCCCAGTCTTTGGAACAGAAATAATTAAAAATGTTTAATTAAGATGAAGTGCTCCTGCGAAAATCTTTGCACTTATTTGTCTACACCGCAAATGAAAAAACACACAATTCTGAAGATGAAGGTGTCTGACATAGGCACCGAAACGTTACATTATCCTTTTTATTTATTTCCTTTTTCAATTTTACTGTAAGGCAACAATTTTTTCGAAACCAATTTGCTGCTGACAAATAAGTGCAAGGATTTTCATAGGAGCACTTCATCTGAATTGAATTTTTTTAAATTATTTCTGTTTCAGAGACTTGCAGTGAAAACCTATGAAGTTTTTTAGAAATGCAGAATCCTCCAAGAATATATTTCAATCGATAAAACGATATAGCACTCGTTTTAATTAGAACGAGCGCTCAAAAATTGAAAAAAAAAACTATCTAAGAAAGAATTCAATTAACATATTTACCTCTCTATCGTATACCATATCTACTGACAAACTTGCCGGAACCAATACGAAAATCATTCCCATGAACGTAGCAGCCGAAAATACTCCCAAATTGAAACCTTCTGGTTGGGCAGTTTGCTGAAGTGGTTGGGCATTCACTTCGATAGGCTCCCATAGGCCAGTTCTCACACTGTCGGGTGTCATCAACCTTGGTAAAAGAGACGAGAAGTTATACAAGGCGTTTTGTTAGATGTCATGTTTTAATGGATGAATGAACCCATTGAAATGATTGATTTCGCCAAAAAAATTGGCATACAAAATTTTCAAAGTGGTGGAGCTACTCTTCCCAAAGTTTATTGAGAATCGGTGAAAAGTTTTAGTTGGCCTCAAAATACACACATCGTCAAAAGTCTTGATCTCCCTAGATTCCTCAAGAAATTAACAACCTATAAGAAGAGGTTTAACGCGTAACATCGTCATGAATATAAAAATAGTGAAAGCAGAGTATAATATTAAATGAAAGAAAAAGTTCGTACTCACTGGATTTTTATTTTACAATCTACTCAACTAGTTTCTCCTGCCAGGCATCATCAGGAGCTTTGTCAATAAAAGTAATATACACTGAACATTTACTTGGAAAACTGACATTCACAAACAATAAGACGACTGAAAATGATGAATTCCGAAAAGTTTTCAGTCGTCTTATTGTTTGTGAGTATCAGTTTTCCGAGTAAATGTTCAGTGTAGATTACTTTTATTGACAAAGCTCCTAATGATGCCTAGCAGGAGAAACTAGTAGAGTAGATTGTAAAATAAAAATCCAGTGAGTACAAACTTTTTCTTTCATTTAAAATGATCCTGGATAATGGCTACGTTTGTGATCAAATTTTAGAGTATAATATTAATCGATTGAAATCAACCAATATTAAACCCATACTTAGAACATCTCGCTACTTCTCTGCTTTCTCCATTTTTATTCTCATGATGATTATACGCGTTAAACCTGTTCTTATTATTTACTGCGGGGTCCACTGACGTTACCCTGAGCGCACCGCGTCGTGTACTGGAGACGTAAAATTTGCGAAATGCAAGAACGCTTAGGTCAATGCGACAAATGGTAAACATCTCGCTACTTCGTTCAAGGTTCATGCTATAGAAGAAGATTTTCGTATGGCTTCTTCGGTATATTTAAACCTAAAGGAAGTTACCATTTCGCTGCAACTTCCAAGAAATACCTTGTATCATTTATAGCTATCCTGTGCTGATGGGTCCTAATAAGGACGAAATGGCCATCCATAGGTGCTCTGTTTGATGCCACTTCCTTGCATTTTGTCTCGAACGAGGACGAGATTATAGTCTAAGAGCCCGTGAACCCCAGACCTTCGTTATTTTATAAAAGCTGAAAATTTGTCTACGCATGCTCCTAACACAGGTAAGACCGATGGACCATTATGAAATTTGGGTTACCCTGGCTTTGGCAGGTAAACGGTATTAAAGGGGTGTAAAATACTGATCTAATTTCGTCAAATTATAAAGTGTGATTTTTTGATATCATCTTCAGAATATCATTAAAAATCACGTCATTAATTGCCAGACACTTACTATAGTGGCAACCCCTTGCCAGACACCCTTAATGTTCATTAAATTATATGTAATTCTACTTACGTTTTAGTATAAGAGCTGATTTTTATATAGGATACTTGGGTAATAATAAGATAATGTTTCCTCATTAGCCAGACATTTTTGATAGTGCCAACCCTTTGCCAGACAAGCTTGTAGTTTAGCTACAGGTGCGAGCGCGATACAGAACTTATGAGTGGGTGCGAGTGAGACGGCATGATTATAATGACTTATGCAAATACATTTTTTGGTACAGATTTATATAACTAATCATTTGAGTGAATCTCAAAAACATCTGAAGGAAAAACATTCGATGCTACAACTAAATTAAATTGTTAATAGAATAAATTGAAATTTTAAACAATTTTATTTAGTTGTAGCATCGAATGTTTTTCCTTCAGATGTTTTTGAGATTCACTTAAATGATAAGTTATCTAAATCTGTACCAAAAAATTTATTTGCATAAGTCATTATAATCATGTCGTCTTACTCGCACTCACTCATATATATATATATAAATCTGTACCAAAAAATGTATTTGCATAAGTCATTATAATAATGCGGTCTCACTCGCACCCACTCATAAATACTGTCTCGCGATCGCACCTGCAGCTAAACTACAAGCTTGTCTGGCAAAGGGTTGGCACTATCAAAAATGTCTGTCTAATGAGAAAACATTATCTAATTATTACCCAAGTATTATATATAAAAATCAGCTTTTATACTATAACGTAAGTAGAATTACATTTAATTTTATGAACATTAAGGGTGTCTGGCAAGGGGCTGCCACTATATTAAGTGTCTGGCAATTAATGACGTGATTTTTAATGATATTCTGAAGGTAATATCAAAAAATCACACTTTATAAAACAAACAAGCTCTAGAATGAGATGAAAAGCACTTTACTGCAGAACTAGGGTGAAAAGGTTAGAATTTCATTTCTACAATTTCCGAAATAACACTACATTTTCGTAATTTTACCATAGCAATAATTACCAGAATATCCTTAGATTAGGAAACACTAAACTGCCGCCAAATCAGTAAAATAATTCTCAGTTTATGAAGGTCAAATCGAAACGAAAGTGTAAACACTATGCTTCGAACAACTAAACAGCAACAGAACGATGTTGCCAAACCTACAGAATTGTCTATAGCAAACTCTAGCTGTTAGTACAATAGTAGGGGTGCCGTAGACCAATTATCCCCCCTATACGGAATAAAGATACGACACAAGTTCGCAATGCCGAATGTTTTTCGCGTTCATAAACAGATTCTATTGGGCTACATCAACAAATGCGTTGAGGGATCTTTAGGTTTACTTTTTACTCCATGGACAAGACAGTGAAGATTCCAAACACAAAATATTTTCATGTTAATTCAACAAGTTGAGAGTTGATATGGGAGCCAAGACTTAAGACGATGTATGTAAAGGGTTTTCCAATAAGAGGTGTTATTTTGAATAGCCCGCTATTTCTGTAGATGTCACGTTTGAAGCTGCCATTTTTTGACATTTGACAAGTAGAAACTACGCCATTAATGAAAATGGAACGATACACGCATCAAGAACGCATTGAAATTATTAAAATTCACTATAAAAAGGTGAATATTTGGCAGAGACGGTTTGTAAAACTCGAACATTTTTGGGTCGTCGTGAAACACCTTGTCGGATCGCAATAAAGATATTGGTATTCAAGCTGTTGGGACACGTTAGTAATGTGAAGAATAAAACCCGTGCACTTCGCTCAAGAACAGCCGAGAATATTGCTGCTGTAGCCGAAAGTGTTGAAGAAAACTCAGGTTTGTCCATTCCTCGTCGTTCCTTGGAATAAGGCATTCCACAAACGTCATTAGTCTGTATTTTGCATAAAGATTTGGGTCTTAAGACTTATGAAGTTCGGTCAACACAAGAACTCAAGCAGGCCGATCATCAACAACGTCGTGTCTTTGCTGATTGGGTTGTTGAAAGGCATAACAATGATCCGGAATTCCATCGAAAATTATCTTGAGTGATGGGGCCCATTTCCACCTCGTTGGCTCGGAAAACCCAAGAGTCATTGTTGAAAAGCTTCTCTATCCTCTACGTGTGACTGTTTGGTGCGGCGGAGTCATTGGTCCTTACTTTTTCGAGAATGAGGCTGGGGCAATAGTTGCGGTGAATGGATTGCGCTATCGAGAGATTATTAATGATTTTTATGACCGAAATTGGATATAACAACGTTTACTTTCAACAAGACGGCGCTACGTGTCAAATAAGCAACGGAACCATTGATCTTTTGCGGGAAAAGTTTCCGGACCGTGTTATCTCTCGAAGAAGTAATCACAATTGGCCACCGAGATCTTGTGATTTAACACTTTGCGACTTCTTCCTTTGAGGAAACGTGAAAGAGTAGGTCTACGCCAATAGCTCAGCGTCGATTCAAGACCTCAAAGATGAAATTCGTTAGGCTAGAGGACATAGGGCAGACATTTTGCGATTTGGTTATGGAAAATTTCATTAAAAGGATATGGTCCTGTAAGCGTGGTAGTGGTGGTCATTTGCTTGATGTTATTTTCCACTATTAACGGCATATAGCTTCTTCTTTATAATGAAAAAAACATCCGATAATTTATATTGGAAAATGGCATTTTCTTCAAAATAACACCTCTTATTGGAAAACCCTTTATAACTAGATCTCCTACTCACCTATAGAGCGAATTGCTTATGAAATTAATCACAATGGGTAAACCATGCTGGAATGTATCGTTGTATACAACAGTCAAACTGTATTCTGGATAGTTGAACACGTTTATATTTAAGGCAGCCATATGAGGCTTTATCTCGAGAAGTAACGAGAAGTTACCATTATATTCATCTATTTGTTTAACGCCAGAATAAAGCATTTCTTCCAAAAACGCATCCAGATTCTTTTCCGAGCCATTATGTATTGCTAAAGTTGCATCAGGATATGTTGTACCTGAAATAGTATATTATGTAACGATTGCTATACAAGGTGAAGTTTAGGTTAGCAGCCTGAATTACCGAGTAATAATAGCCATTGTACGCAAGAAAAATACTATATCACGACTACAGAATACTTTGTATATTGTATATATATTTTGTAATAATAGTATATTGGGCAACGAGCGGATTATCAAAGCTATTATTCACGAGGTGGGATTTAGGCTACGAGACGTAGGCTAGTGAATAACAGCCATTATACGCGAGAAGCATACTATACCTTATCCACGACTACTGAATATATTTCTTGAAGATCTTAACATTTGGCGACCGTAATAAGACCCTTCTATTGAGTGTGGAAAAAGTCAAGTTGAAACATGAGAAATTTTTGAAGGACTCGTCATTGTATATTTTGTAATAAAAATTGCTTTAATTGATGTAATGAAAGTAGATTTGGCCCTCCACTGAAGAGGTATACCGAATATTTGTCAGTTGAATTACTTTATAATTCTAAAGAAATACCAATTGGTATAATATAATATGAAAGATAAATCTATGAAACATCTGACAGCAGTGAATAATAACTCATATTTACTGGTGATTAAAAAGTGGATGATATGATAGTCGTGGATAAAAGTTAATTAAATTTAAAGTAGATTTGGCCCTCGATTGAAAGGTTTTTCCACCTATGTTTGATGTTAGGGAACTCTAAAAAACTGTATAACTATCAATTTTAATAACAAACATAATATTATAACTAGCTGCTTATCTGGCAGCAGAGCGTAATGACTCATAATTCACTCGTGATCAATGGGTATTATAATGGCCTAGCAAACAGACGCTTAATGGGTAGATTATACAATAGTAGAGGATAAAAGCAATTCAAGCAATGTTTTTATCATTAATTGTTACAAAATTTACCGTTTAATGCCAACGTTTGCTGTTTAGGCTCAAACGTTTGATTTCCATTTAGATATAAGCCCAATGCAGCCAATCCGAGAGGCAAAAATACCATGAAGTATAACTTTTGGATGTCTCTGTATATCCTTATCACTCGAAGATGAAGAAGGGCAAACAACGTTTGGAAAATCGAAGGATGGCATTCTGGAACAACAGATAATCAAGATTTAACCTCGAATATTTTATAGAAAATTACCTGTATCGATATTCCCTATGTTATTTCCTTCATTCTGAAGACTCTGATAGCTGGTGCTCTTACTCTGAAGACTCAAACTTCTGCTGAGAGCTCTGCTTCTCACAATTTTTTTCGAGAATTCGTCAACATGTTCGTCTTCAAGTTCTTCCTCGTCTCTTTCCAAATGTAAAAACACCTCTTCAAGTGTTGTCATCGATACGCCATAACTCGAAATACCTATTAAAAGTTTTCTATATTGTTTAAATAAAAATTTAAACCTCAAAGTAAGAAGTAAACCTAGAGATGCCTTAAAGCATTTGTTGACGCAGGCAAAGGGAATCTGTTTATGAACGCGAACAACATTCGGCGTTGCGAACTTGTTCCGGATGTTTATTCCATCTGTCATCTGTCAGTTTGGCAACATTATTCTGTTACTGTTCAGTTATTTGATGAGTCCTGAATTATTTCACTGATTTGGTGGCAGATTATTTTTGCTCAAGAGTATAACGGTATTTATAGCTGAGGCAACATTACGAAAATGTTGTATTATATTCAGGAATAGGGATGTTGACTCATGTTACGAATTCATATAAATTGAGGTTTTCCTCATAGAAGGAAATTTTTGCAATCCTAAAAAACCATTTTAGTGATCTTATTATTCTCGTTGTATTGAATAAAGCTGATTTAAATTATGTTATTTATTATCAACTATCACGTGACTGCGAACGCCAATCAGAGGTAAACCGTATAGTGACGTCAAACTATCCGTATTGTCATTGCAAATTCGAATGTTCGGTGCTCAGATCAACAAAATACATTCATAGGCCGGGTTCCACAAAACTCCAATCACCTTGATTATTGAAATGTCATCATTTCTCTGTAATTTTCCATTCATTTTTGACATAAACCATCGACTTACTTCAAAACGAACGATTTGATTGCCCAATCAAGCTTTGTGAAACCCACGGTTTTGTGACTTGAACCATAGTAAATATATAGAATATCATATCTATGTTTCGAACTCAAGAAGTTGAAAGCTGAAAGAGAACAGAATAGTTCGATTGTTCGTTACAAGAACGATAATCTACAATTTTCTTTATAATGGAGATAGGATTCATCAAGGGTAATAGTAGTAACTTAACGAAGATTGATTCCCTGATGGTCGCAAATTTCTTTGCTGAAAACAAAGATTTTTGTGCAGTGGAGCTTAAAAACGTAGAATTGTCTCTGTAAGTAGCAAACTTTTAACTCACATTTATTATTAGGTACAAATAAAAGAAACACCTCATTCAGCTTTTATAGACCGACATATTCATTTTGAAGGCTTAAATTGAACTTGAAGGAATCAGGCAAAATCAGTTCGCTTTGACAGAAGTCAAAGTATGTTTACCATAGACAAACTGACAAACTAAAAATTTAGTTAGTCTATGATGTCTACCGACTATTGACGTAATCATCATAACGTGCCGTTTCCGCGGGAAAATTAATTCTCTTTTCTTATACGTATTTTTTATTGGCAAATATTATATTTTTAAGAAAAAAGTAATATTTTCGTGTTTGTATAGGGTTTATCTACAAAATGAAATGAATTCCAAAAAATAGTCAACATCCCTATTGTTTACTGCACCCCAGTGCGGCAGTGAAATGCTTTCCATCTCACTCTAAAGCTTGGTTACAATGTAGTTTACTTCTTACTCTTAGATTATACCAAGTTCTTACCCAGTTTGCCGTTCTGATTGTTAATTTCTTGTTCGATAGCTGAGAACAGTGGTGCAAAGTTATTGACAGAATTGTGTGGTAGAATAAAACTAAGCTCTCTTCCATGCCTTCTGGCTTTCTCAGCTTTTGCTACATGACTTGTTACGAGTTTTGCTATTTGATGTTCCTTTGCAACGCCTAAAAAATTTAAAAGTATTATATTTCAAAATAATATAATTCTTGCAATGAGTAAGACGAGTTTAACTTTGATTATGTGTTTGACATATTGGGTAGTAAGAGGCATGTCGTATTTTTTATAATTCGTTATTTTAGTAGTCCATGAAGAATTTACTGCTATAAAACTTATGGATCTTGAAAAATGTTTTCTGATGTCTTTCGAGATATTTAAAAGTTATATTACAGTTGTAATGAAGTTCAATTTCGTAACCGGGAAATTGATCTTCATTTTAAAATAATTTATCCGAGTTTTCATTTTAAATTCCTGAATTTTATTCCGTTCAGAATTAATTCACAACAATCGGAAAAAAACCGAACATTCTGCGATTGATTTTGTTTTTCAGAGTAGAACCGTCCGCAAGAACAACGCCGATCGCAGATAACGCCGTTTTTTGCATATACGTACGATAAGCCAGTTTGAAGATGTTTTTACCGAGGTACTCTCCTGAAATTTTTAACGTTTCTGCGCCTACCTTTTCCACCCCCCTCCGGAAGATTATAAAAGGCGGGGTTTCCCTCCATCGGTAATTAGTTCCGAATTAGTTCTGCTTTAGACGCACGTTCTTAAGAGTTTTCTAAATTTTTCTAAGTTACCAAATTTTCTGATTTTTGCTACCTTTTTAAGTGAGTGCTAGTGCAATCGAATTGTAAGTACCGAGCCGATTTACTACAGTCCTATTTTTAATCCTCGTTGAGTCTACCTGAAATAGTTGTTCCGTCAGATTCCGTAAAGTACCTTTCCTAGTTTGTCCAGGTGCCTGTAGTTAGTCTGTCCTTCATGGTGTGTACACCCATGGTCAGACCGGAAGGCCCAAACGAACCACTGCTATAGTACGTTTGTCCGTACAACCGGTGCCTGTAGTTAGTCTGTCCTTCATGGCGTGTATACTCCTGGTCAGACCGAAAGGCTGATGCAAACCAATGCTGTAGTACGTTCAACCGAATAACAATCCTGCTCTGTCCCGATCCTTAGTGCCTGTAGTTAGTCTGTCCTTCATGGCGTGTATACCCATGGTCAGACCGGAAGGCATAACCGAACCAATGATGTAGCACGTTCGACATATCCTGTTCAACCCTCTGATTTCACCTGGCCAAACCCAACCTGTTTAGACGAGAAACAAGCAAAGTGGTAGACAACGTGGTGAATTCTAGGACTGAAACAATATCGGACAAATATAACCGTTGTGCACTCTTATATCTATATCTTTTATCCCTGTCTTCCTGGTATTATCATATATTTGCATTCACCGTTTAAATTTAACCCATTTTCTATTCTGGCTGACTCGTACCGGGAAAGATTTGTTTTTTATGAAAGTGCTCGCGGTCAGACAAAACTGACCAATCTTTTATTTTGTATTTATTTCATATAGCGCCTTATTTACTGTATTTTTCTGTATAACTATTTTTGCTATTTGAATAAATTGTGTAAATTACTCTATTTCTGATTTTCTCTGTTATCGCTAATATCTTAGATAACGAAGAACTCTGCCTCTGACTAGCAGCTGCCCTGGTAGGTTTGCTATTCTCCCTTATAAGAAAAAAGAATAGCTGGCGCTCGAGGTAAGTTTCACCGAGAAAACCACGATACACAGTTTCCGGAGAATTCACCACTACACAAATGTCAGAATGCATACAGGGCGGGACGTTCTACTAAAACTGCTCTGTACCAGCTGACTCTAGACAATAAAGAAATTGCAATATGTGCATTACTGGATATATCTGGGGCCTTTGACAACATTACTCAAATTCACGTGTCTGTCAGAAGAGCACCTGTAAGGCGAGGAGTGAGTAACACCGTTATAAAATGGATGTATGAGATGTTGACGACGAGAACAGCTCAGACATGGGTGGGCAACCAAACCATCTCTGTCAAAATCACTCGCGGAATGCGGAACACCTCAAGGAGGGGTGATCTCACCCCTCACCCCTCCTTCCTTTAGAGCCTGGTAGTTGATGAACTACCGCAAAGGCTAACGGAGTGGCTATGCCAATAACATAGTCCTAATTGTTAAGGGTAAATTCGAGGGTGCCTCTGCGACTTGTTACAGGAAAGCCTCAGAATTATTGAGCAGTGGTGCTTGTCAGTGGGTCTGAACATTAGCCCAGCCAAGACCACAGTAACTCCATTTACTCGGAAAAGAAACCTTCCAGCTATGAAATCCATCTTGGGAAATGTTGATATCGTAGAGTAGAAGTCTGAAGCCAAATTACCGTAGACAGTAAGCTTCTGTGGAATAAGCATTTCAAATTAATGCTAGTAAAACAAAACGAGCCTTAATGACATGCAGAAGTCTATCCAGTACATCTTGGGGTTCTACCCAAAAATAAAATACAGCGATGGATATATGCCATGATTGTGAGACCAATAATAACATTTTGTTAGTTACTCCTCTACATCTAGTGATCAGCAGGGTAGCCCATGAGGCTATTCTCGGAATGTCTAGAGAAGGTGCAGGAAATGAGAGAATCAAAAGTCAGGGAGCCTAGCCTAGTCCTCTCTGACCAAGTACATCTCAAAAGCGAACCTACCTATAGTCCGTTCACGAAAGTTTGAGCCGTCGGTTGGCCATGACAATTTGGCATATTCTACTGTGTATTCTCTAATATACTCTAATATTTAAAATTTTCTCACCTTCCAGAACTAAAGTTAGGTGATATCCTATACCAAATTTATTTTTCAAAAACAGGGAGCTGCCACAACATCTTATATTGCCCTTCGAGACCACTGCTTTACGATCAGCTGGAAATAAAGCATTGAATTTCTATTTATCTATATTTCGAAAATATTCTTTTTATTCATTTACCTAATATATCAGCTTCATCCATGAAATGCGTAGTCAACAATATGACTTTTCCATGTCTTCTATTCTGTAAAAATGACCACATATGCCTTCTCGAATAAGGATCTACTCCAGCGGTTGGTTCGTCTAAGATTATAATCTAAAAGGACCATTTTATCAATATTTCACATAAAAACATTATAGGGGTTCTCGGAAACTTACTCGATCACTAACCGGGGTTAAATATTGACAGATAAGCAGTTCAATTGCTGTCAATATTCAACCTGGGTTAGTGATCAAGTAAGTTTCCGATCACTAACCTGGGTTAAATATTGACTGATAAGCAGTTCAATTGCTGTCAATATTCAACCCGGGTTAAGTGTTGGCAGATAAGCAGTTCAGTTGCTGTCAATATTCAATCCGTATTAAACATTGGCAGATAATCAGTTCAATTGCTGTCAATATGAAACCCGGGTTAAATATTCAATTTATATAATGAAAGCAGAGAATAATAGTAATCAATTGAAATCAATCAATATTTAACTCATACTTCGGAGCTAATCTAGTCCTCGTTCAAGACAAAATGCAAGGAAGTATATCAAACAGAGCACCTATGGATGGCCATTTCGTCCTTATTAGGACTCATCAGCACAAGATAGCTCTGAATGATACAAGTATTTCTGAGAACTTACAGCGAAATGGCATCTTCGTTAAGGTTTTATACATACCGAAGACGCCATCTCCACTTACATACCAAAACCTTCTTTCATAGCATGAACCTTGAACGAAGTTCCGAGATGTTCACCAATTGTCGCATTGACTGAAGCGTTCTTGCATATCGCAAATTTTACGTCTTCAGTCCACGACGCGGTGCGCTCAGGGTAACGTCGGTTGACACTGTAGTAAATAATAATGTCCTGTGCTCATGAATTCTAATAAGGACGAAATGGCCATCCATAGGAGCTCTGTTTGATGCTACTTCCTTGCATTTTGTCTTGAACTAGGACGAGATTAGCTCCGAAGTATGAGTTTAATATTGGTTGATTTCAATCGATTAATATTATTCTCTGCTTTCACCATATTGATATTCATGGCGATGTTACGCGTTAAATCACTTCTTATTATTTACTACAGCGTCAACCTACGTTACCCTGAGCGCACCGCGTCGTGTACTGAAGATGTAAAATTTGCGATATGCAAGAACGCTTCAGTCAATGCGACAATTGGTGAACATCTCGGAACTTCGTTCAAGGTTCATGCTATAAAAGAAGGTTTTCGTATGTAACTGGAGATGGCGTCTTCGGTATGTATAAAACCTTAACGAAGATGCCATTTCGCTGTAAGTCCTCAGAAATACCTTGTATCATTCAGAGCTATCCTGTGCTGATGAGTCCTTATAAGGACGAAATGGCCATCCATAGGTGCTCTGTTTGATACCACTTCATTGCATTTTGTCTTGAACGAGGACGAAATTAGCTCCGAAGTAGGAGTTTAATATTGGTTGATTTCAATCGATTAATATTACTTATTCACTGCTTTCCCTATATTGATATTCATGGCGATGTTACTCGTTTAACCTCTTTTTATTATTCAATTTATATTCCACTGCTGTCAATATCCAACTTGGATTAAATATTGGCAGATAAGCAGTTCAATTGCTGTCAATATTCATCCCGGGTCAGTGATCGAGTAAGTTTCCGAAAACCCCTTTTATGTTACCTTTGGATCTCCAATCAAAGCGATACCAATGGACAATTTCCTCTTTTGCCCTCCGCTCAGATGTCTAGCGAACGAATTTGCTTTATCGCTTAAATCTATGTCTCTCAAAATCTTCATTACTTCGAATTCTCTAGATCTCTCCGGAATACCCTGTGAAAATTTTTAATATTACTCATTCGTTCATCCATGAAAAGTTTTCTCACTTTCACTGCAGCGAAGAATTCCAAGTGTTCTTTTGGTGTCAAGTTATCGAATAAAATATCATGCTGTGGACATACTCCAGTCATTCTTCTTATTTCGTCCATGTCATTTGAATCTCTACGAATTTTCGATTCAGTAATCAATGGAAATTAAATATAAATTGTATATTACCTGACATCATAGCCAAACATGTATGCAGTACCAGAACTAGGTGATGTAAGACCTGTTAATATATTGAATAAGGTTGTTTTACCAGCACCATTGTGTCCAAGAATAGCCGTTATTTGTCCTTCGTAAATTGTCAAATTGATACCATTGATCGCTTTGATTTCAGGTTTTCTACAATTCTGGAAATTTAAGAGTAAGTAATTTGTAGTTACTAAAAAAATGGGGCTTGTCAAACAAAACTTTAGTAATTCCGTTCACTCGTAAACGAAACATTCCAGCCATGAAACCGTTATATTTAAAAGGAGAAATCTTAGAGTGAATAAAAATACCTAAGAATAATCCGGATAGTGAACTTCTGTGGAATAAGCATGTTGATACTGCTACTAGAAGAGCTAAAACTGCTCTAATGGCGTGCAGACGTCTATGCGGCAAAAATTGGGGTTGTAACCCAAAAATACTACGATGAATGTACGTCATGATTGTGTGACCTATAATCACATATGGGGCAGTAGCCTGGTTTGCTAGGGCAAGTGGTGTAAGTACGAGGAAAACGCTCGATAAAGTACAGAGGTTTGCCTGTGTGTGCATCACTGGAGCTTTTAGAAAGTGCCCAACTAGTGCACTTGAGATCATTACGGATCCCACACCTCTACATCTAGTGATTGATAGGATAGCCCATGAAGCTATCCTCAGAATATCTAATGAAAGTACAGGTAATGAGAGAATAAAGAATCAGAGAGTCTGGTCTGGTCCTCTCTGAACAACTACATCTCATCTGCGACCTCTTTAGTGACGTAATGATCAAGAAAGTAAGCACTGAGAAAACATTCAGGACATTGCTAAGTAAAAGAAAGGAATGGGAACGGGAATACACCGACTATAATCTCAAAGAAAATACCACAAAATGGTATACCGATGGTTCTAAAGGGGCCTACAGACGATCAACCTAGTTGAAGACTAAGTTGTAAACACGGCATGTTGACGACCAAGTTGAACGTCTGTAGGCTGGCTGGTGGTTGATATTCCATGTTGAAGACTAGGTTGATGCTAGATCAAATCGGTTTGATATTTGGTGGGCGGAGCCCGATGTTGACGACTAAATTGGAGCGTCTGTATGGTAGTCATCAACTAGGTTGACAACACCAGTTGGAATTCTACCTTGTAGAGTGAACTTCGCATAGTGTATTCAATATTCGTCGTAAATATTTTGGGAAAGGTAGTAATTTAACCAGACAATATGAGCAATATTCCAAACATTCAAGTTTGGGTAGATTTCTTGATTGTTTGAAAGATCTACCCGAATTATGGAAAGTAAAATCCGAAAGAAAATCCTGAGCAGATGCTTTGAGCGAACATTTATTGTTGGAGCAATAATGCTATTACCTGAAAAATTTGTATAATACTTGAGATTCATGCTAAGTAAATGAATGCAAAATCTTAGCATGATCAGACTTAGATTATGGAAATTATTAAAAAATTTAATATGTAAAAATCAATAGGTAATTAAAAGAATATTGATATGCTTCATGTGATGCTTCAGATGATGCGATTCCCTGGACATTTTGCATGAAAATTCAGAATATTAATCCTCATTCACAAAATGAATTTCACTCGAATTGGATATCTTATTATGGAAATATAAAGATTCTCCTTTTTGATATTCCAATCGAATTTTCTATTAATCAGTTTACACTATGGCTACAAAGAGCATTTTGCATGTGGCCGAGAAATTCTATTCCGATTGGTTTCGTTTTGCCTGAGATATTAAGGAACAAAAATTTGGAATGGTTATATTTTATGGAACACCTTGTACGATTTGGCTGATTAACGAACTTAATCGTGGCATTTGGGAACCGAACTCACCCTGAAAATCTCAAGTCTCCACGACAATCCCTTCGAAAGTTATCGTGTTCACGGCCGGACTTCCCCCCAGACCGAATTGAATTTGACCACGGATTCGTCATCAGGGAGAAGAACCCTATCGTTTAAGACCAATTTCGGTTCAAAATTCGAAAAGTTCTTTCATTAAACCGGAATGGGAAAAACGAGACCGATTGTGGTACCAATCCTTCGTCCAAATTCTTTTATTCTAAAGTCGCGTCCACACTATGCCGAACGACATCATTCGACACGTTGATGGCCAACACGTTCGATTCAACATCGGTGTGGACGTGAATCATTCGATTCGACTTCCTTTGATCTGGACCGCGCTCATTCGGGTTAGAAGCGACATGATTCGATTCGACTTCTACAACGTCCACACTTATTCGACTTTGTCGAACGACACAAGTCGAATGATGTCGTTCGGCATAATGTGGACGCGACTTAAGGAGTGTGCTGCAAATCATCATCACATAATATATCGTTTATAATAACATATAATGAAAGATCTCTCTCCATGTTTCGATAATTTCTCCGAATCAGCCGACTAGTTCACTCGACGGAAACCACCGCTGAAATGATGTTTTCAACTTGGTTGACAACCGCTATTTTCACTTTTATTTGGTTTACAACCTAGTTGACAACTTAGTCTTCAACTAAGTTGATCGTCTGTAGGCCGCTTTAAACCTCTACAGGAGCTGGCGCTGGGATATAAGGAGCAAGTACCAAGTATGCACTGTCGCTAGGCTCCTGTATGAGCGTCTTTCAAGCAGAAATCTTAGTTATTGAAAGACGTCTAGATATAAATCCAGAAAGAAACTATCAGAAGTGCAATATAGCCATTCATTTCATTTAAGTCAAGCTGCTTTTAAAGCACAGAGCTTATACGTCATCGACTAAAAGATGATTTGGGAGTGCCAAAACAAACTCAATGAGGTAGGCAAGAAAAATAAGGTCTTTTTAATCTGGGTTGCGGCCATTCGAGAATCAAAGGAAACCAAGGATCCAATACTTGCCGAAAAGGGAGCACGAATGCCACTCATTGGCCCCAAACCCTTCTATGGTATAGGTATAGTCCGTTCACGAAAGGCTGAGCCGTCGGTTGGCCATGGAAATTTGGCATATTCCACTGTGTATAATAAAATTTTAGGTTATGTTCTATATTTTCTTGTCAGATCGATACGCAATGTTGTCAAAATGGCATAGAGTTCTCTGATAACTCGCAAGCTCGTCGGACGAGGCCAGCGACATTCGGCAACGTTGCCTTTATTTTACTTTATGACAGTAAATACTGCCAACTTCAGATAAATAAAGAAACACCTACTATGTGCTCAACCTTTCGTGAACTGACTATAAATGTACCTACAAGATGAAGTTTCTGGAGAAGGAGAAAGCCGACAGAAAAACTCTGGCAGAATATCCCAGGGATGGATCATTCCACTAAGTTCCTTCGGAACTTTGAAACGGCAAGATCCAAAAGGTATCTGGATCTTGGTAAGAAACAATTACACCTCCTCACTGGCTTTCTTTCAGGACACTGCCGTCTCAGGAAGCACCTGTTGAGGATGGGATCATCGAACACTGACGTGTGTATGTTCTGTAGTGAGGAGGAAAAAAACCTCCATTCGCACTCACAAATTGCTTTGCCATTGCGAGCCTTAAGAAAGAATGCCTTAGGCGAGAAATTTGTAGGAGTGAGGAATTAACCTCGTTGAAGCCTTCACTGATATTGGATTGCATCAGATCTCTGGATTTGAAAGGCGAGCTGTAAAGGGTGTATTGAAAACGACTCTGCAAAGGAGCACAATAGACATTGAGGACGCAATCAACTGTAACCCCTTTTTTTACCTACGAATACTTAAAAAAATTATATTAAGAGATGAACAGAATGATTAGACTTACTGTGAATGTTTTACAAAGATCAACTATCTTTATTGCTTCTCTCCCTTTCATTTCTCTGTTTACAGGTTCAACATCTCCATTAGCATCTTCTCCCGTATTCAAGGATGCAATGGATCCTCCATTTGCAATTGGGTGATCTTTAGGAGGTTTTTTGGAGCACCAAAAGGATGGTTTGAAACAGAATAATGGACCTCTTTTAATACCGGTCTCACCTAAAAAGAAGAAAAAAGAGAGAGGACAAGAACGGAACCTTGTTATCAAGAACTTACTTGGTACAACCGAGTCTAAATAATAAGCTAAAATACCATAGATGACGGTATCTAAAGTCATCATGATCAAACTTCCACCAAAAGAGATACCATCACCGTCCCATAGATTCTCGAAACTAACACCTTGCCCTGATAGCTCCATAACCAAGGCCTAAAATATGGTATAGTTCAGGCAAGTTTTACATTTAAAGGGTTTTCCAATAAGAGGTGTTAGTTTGTTACTCAAAGAAAAATGCCATTTTTCAATATAAATGATCGGATGTTCATCCATACTAATATTATAAATGCGAAAGTAACTGTCTGTCTGTCTGTTACTCTTTCACGCCTAAACGGCTGAACGGATTTTGATGAAATTTGGTATGATGACAGATGATAACCTAAAAATGGTTATAGGCTATACATAATCACGCCATCGTTTTTAGGGGGTAGGCAGTGGGCAGATAACTAAATTGAGTTAGTGGTTTTTAGACGTGCTCTTTCACGTCTAAACGGCTGAACATATTTTGATGAAATTTAGTAAGGTAATATTTGGTTACCTAAAAACGGATATAAGATCAAAATGATCACCTCATCGTACTTAGGGGGTAGGAAGTAGGCAGAAAACTGAATTGAGTTAGTGATTTTTTTTTATGGTTTTTTGCTGGGAGTTTTGCTCTATCATGCCTAAACGGCTGAACGGATTTTGATTCATATATAAAGATAGGATCCTAGGCACGGACACAGGCTACTTTTTACGTCGAGAAAATACCATATTCCCGCGGAAATCTAGCGTGATCGTGTCAAGAAGCGCATGACGCCATAGCTACTGAAATGATTTTGATGTTTTTCTTTAACTGAGTGTTACTAAGACTTCAAGATAGTATTTTATCACTTTTATAACTTAGATGGTCGGTAGGCGCCATAATTTAGGGAATTTATGATAAAACAAGTTTTTACCCAGGCAGGTAGGTAGTAAGTAGTATTTTAAACCGATTTACATTATTTACTTTTTATATTTACTAAGGAAACATTCGGAGATATACATTATGTAGCTCAGGTTGCTTTTGAACAAATTTTGATGAGAAGTTGAGGACTGGAACACGATAGTGGGACATTGTTGCAGGGGAACTTACAGCCGGGAGAAAACAAAAAAACTTATGTGGACGAAGTCGCGGGTAAAAGCTAGTTTCATTATAAAAAAGAAGATATGCCGTTAATAGTGGAAAATAACATCAGACAAATGACCATCACGACCACGCTTACAGGACCATATCATTCTAATGAAATTTTCCATAACCAAATCGCAAAGTGGCTGCCCCATGTCCTCGATAGCCTCACGAATTCCACCTTTGAGGTCCTGAATCGACGCTGGGCTCCTTTTCTTTCACGTGGTTCAAAGGAAGAAGTCGCAAGGTGTTAAATCACAAGATCTCGGTGGCCAATTGTGATCATCTCTTCGTATTGTTGCTCCAGCCTCATTCTCGAAAAAGTAAGTTCCAATGACTCTGTTCCTGAGCGACGTGCACGGGTTTATTCTTAAAATCACTTACTATTCGTAGTGAAATTTAACAATTTCAATGTGTTCTTGAAGCGTGTATCGTTCCATTTTTATAAATGGCGTAGTTTCTACTTGTCAAATGTCAAAAAATGACAGCTTCAAATGTAACAACTACCGAAATAGCGGGCTATTCAAAATAACACCTCTTATTGGAAAACCCTTTATATCCTGGTCTTACCTTATCCATTGCTAAAGCGAATCCTGAAGAGCTTATCAAAGATATAATCCACAATATCGTAGAGTTAGAACTATCGATAAATACTTGGATGAAATAGAACAAACTCATAATGATAACAATGAAATTGCCTAGAATTCCTGCAGTCTATAAAAAAATTATACATACTTAATTGAACTGGAAGAACAACCAACAGAACTTACCCTTGATTTATCGAAGAACGGTGTTATCATGAATCCAAACATGATAATCGATAGTGAGAACATAAGCACTAGTAGAAATATCAGGACAAAATTCGAATTTTGGAAAACTCTCAGAGTGAAGAGTAGAATGCAACATACTATGGAAAATATCGACACGAAGGCTGCATATATTATGAACCAGGACAACCTGAATAAAAAAATACAAATTAGGGTGAGAGGTTAGGTTGCTGACACCCTGATAGTAATTGATACTGTGCACATATATACCGATGTAATAAACTATTGGTGCTATCTAAGGTTTTTTCATCTGTCTCTACCTATTTCAGAATGTTTTATTTCTATTTGGGTAAAGTTCTATTTCATCAGGTTATCATCCTGAAAACGGCAGCATTAGATATTTGGTTTGGCGTGAGATTTTGCAGTAGTGTCAATAAGTGTAAAGGATAGCGACTGCATACAATTGAGTATATTTTCATTGTTTGGAAGGTTCCAAGGAATATTCAATTCAATGTGAGTAAACCTTTTCAGTGATTAATATATCAAGTTAAAACCATATGTCAATAACTGTGTCAAAAATATTATATGAACAGTGATTGACATAGGCTTGAACCTATATACAGGGTGTCCCGAAAAATAAGATGACAAGTTTCCATAATTTTTTCCATGCGGCCCTCCCTCCGAAGATACGACCTCCTAAATGACGCCACTGGAAATTCATTTTAGTTGTATAAATTTCAATTACTTACTTCTTCCATTATTTTTTTTGAAAACGGTTAATTTTATCGACACTGAACAAGAGTACCTTCTCTTTAGCTTAATGTTCATACAGGGTGTTAAAAATGTAAGCATTAAAATGAACAACTCAGTCCGCCCCTGGTAAACTGAACAAGCTAATTGAAATTTGAGTGCGGTGATTTAAGAAGTCTTTAATACTATTAATCATATCAAATTTTCCTCAAATTATATCGAGTAGTTCGAAACTTATTCCACTAAAATGGATTTCCAGCAGCGTCATTTAGGAGGTCGTATCTTCGTAGGGAGGGCCGCAAGGAAAAAGATTATGGGAACTCTGAATCCGAGAGACCCTGTATAAATCATCGAAGGTTTTACTTACATCAATTGAATATTCCTCGGAACTTTCCAACCAATTGAAAACTTCTAACGAATATGAAACAGAACGAAATCGGAAAATATACGCAATTATGTGCAGTCGCTATCCTTTAGTAAACTCTAACATATACACTTATTTACACTACTGCAAAATCTCGTGCCAAATATTCAGAATGATAATTCAAATAGAAATAAAACAGTCTGAAATATGGGGACACAGATGAAAACCCCTAGATAGCACCAATAGTTTATTACATCGGTATGTGAAGATCTCTGATACTTTTTGTTATTTCTTTGTTTATAAGGAATAAAATTGTCCAAACCTTCTTATTTCTCCATAATTTTTAGTATGAATGTGTGAGTAGTAATGAGAATGTTTAAGTGATATAAAGCAGGACGATATCATGACCAAAATTGATGCAAAAGTGAGATGAAATTATGTCAATGACTATCATACTGGATGTCAATTACAATCGAAGTTTGTCAATGACTATAAAATATGTAATTTCGACGAAATTGGTATTTTCTCGAATATTCAATCGATATTTATTGAAAGTTTGAAAGTAATACAAAAATAGCAGTAAAATAAGGAACCGAATTGCTTTTATTTTCCTTTGAAAACAAGTGAAATCTCAAGGCAGTGTGTGATCTTTTCCTCTCCGACCACGAGTTACATTGAGCGACACAGCAATCGTAATTACAAGTAGAGTCCAGAGCTGTGCCGAGCACTGAAGAAAAGTCCTTCGAGCACAAAGCACTAAGCCCTATTGAAAAGTGCTCCGGAATCTCGAGCACTAAGCGCTTATTTTTTGAAGAATGCTCGCAATCACTAAGCACTTCTGGAAAGTAATTCGTTTACACGAGCACCGAGCACTAAGCACTTTTCAAAATAAAACTTAATATTTTCCATCCAAATATCTCTTAGTTTGGAATTTTGATTTTTGTTGTCTTGATTTTTTTAGATACCTGAATCGTGTGTTAAAAAAAGGTTGCATTGCTCTATAGAATTTTCCTAAAAAATTCCACCATAACATCATAACAATCTGTTCTTCAAAATAATGAAAACGTAAAAACTTGTTCCAGAATGTCCATAACATACAGCGAGATTGTTTTTTCAACTCCAGGGTTTGTAATGCGAGAAAAAATGACCAAATTTTATATGTATAGAAGTGAAATGAAAAAAAATATTTTAGTTCTTTGTCTATTTGAATCACGAGACGGTCCGTCATTTCTATGTTCCAACAAGTCCATGAAGGGCTTAGTGCATGGTAATTCCTGAAAGTGCTTGCGAGCACTTTTTCGAATTACTTAGCACTAAGCTCTTTGGAAAAATTCGCGAAGCACCAAGCACTAAGCACTGGTTCAATCAAGTGCTCGCGAGCACGGTGCTCACGAGCACAAAAGTGCTTCGAGTGCTTTCACGAGCACTAAGAACAAGGCTTCAGCACAGCTCTGGTAGAGTCCATTCGATAAAAGTAAAACAGCAGTTTTCTTTTGAAAATGAGCCGAATAAAAGTTTAAACATTAAAATAAAACCAATACTTTTAATATAAAAGACCGTACAAAACCCCGAGAATAATCTGAATGCCAGGAAACTCGCGTGCACATTCCACGTTCATACAGATAACTACTAGCTCAGGAGGATTCAGATTTCTATCTACCAGAGGGCGTATCGCTTAGCAGAAGTGTGAAACAAGCAAAAAGTAAAGAAAAAGAAAGTCTGGTTACCAAAATACTGAGTCCCTCAGACCCATGATTTTCATTCCTTCCTTTATCTTGTTTTCTTTTTCGCCAACAATGAGTATCAACAAATACGTTATGAACTGGGATAAGGCAGTGACCATATACAGTGGTATCATCACTCGGAATATGACCATCCAGTTAGCTGTGTATGCTTCTTTCGGGAACATTTCCAAAAATATTTGTGGTATTTTAATATCATCCCTGCCTGAATCAATCTGAAACATTTAGGAAGTTTACTTTGTTGATGTCTGTATTGTACAGGGTGTCCCGAAAACAATGGATAAGCCTGCAACTATAGATAGACACTGTCGTGGTCTAACTTATTCCAAATTCTGACTTCGATGAAAATTCCACGGTTTCGGAGATATTCATGGTTTTAGTATTTTTAGAAAATTTCCAAGTGCGATTAGTTTTTCTAGTGCCATTTCTACAAATGGAGAGGTATTTCATATGTTTTTTTTTATTTCACATGAGATAGTTCAGCTATCGGAAACAAAGACTTAAATCCATCAAACTAGTGTGAAAAGTTAGAAACTCGTGAATTACAAAGAAAAATTGAAGACTAAATTAAATTTCCTTCAAGTTTGATGAGCTAAAGTGTAAAAAAAATATAGGACCCCCTGGTACACATCATCTTAAAAACTTGCTCAGTTATTGCAGATTCCAAAAAGGTATCATAAGCCTAGGCATTCTGTAGTTTTTCATTCTAGTAACTACTTGATCACCAAATAGCCGAAAAAATTCGAAAAACTGTTTTTGTTGTAATCGTTATTCTGAGCTCATGTGTTAAAGTCAGGAGGCCATTTTTGTTGATATCTAGTGGAAAATTACGAAAATTATTTTTATTTTGAAAAAAGCGGTAGCGTATCCTTTCTCTGGTTGAATAGAAATATGGCCTGTTATCTCGAAAACCTTACCGGACCTAATTGTATTCGACAAAATTTCCTATTTTCTTACATTCTGTACAGTGTTAAAAGGAAAGTATCAACTTAAAAAATATCCTGTGTTGCTACAATAGAGGTATGTGGAATATTCATTACAAATAAAATAAAACGAATTATTACCAAATTATTATTCGATGGAAAAAATAAAACGAATTAGTACCAATTACCCATTGGAAATGAATAAAGAATTCGAAATTAAACAATGAGTTCAGTCATTCATAGCTTGAATTTATTCATAAAAAATGAAACCCTGCTTGCATAGAACAATTATAACACTTTTGTGGACACTCGTTCACAGTCAGTAACCTAGGTAATTTTAATTTAATTTAACTTCTAATGAAAAAAGTTTTTCGAAATTTTCGACTATTTGGTAATCAAGTAGTTACGAGAATGAAAAATTTCGAAATGCCTAGGCTTATGATACCTTTTTGGAATCTGCAATAGCTGAGCAAGTTTTTAAGATGATGTGTAACAGGGGCGTCCTACATTTTTTTTACACTGTAGCTCATCAAACTTGACGGAAATTTCATTTAGTTTTCAATTTTTCTTTGTAATTCACGAGTTTCTAACTTTGTACACTAGTTTGAATGTTTGATGAATTTAAGTCTTTGTTTCCGATAGCTGAACTATCCCATGTGAAATTAAAAAAACCATATCGAAATACCTCTTCATTTGTATAAATGGCACTAGAAAAACTAATCGCACTTGGAAATTTTCTAAAAATTCAAAACCATGAATATCTCGTAAACCGTGGAATTTTCATTAAGGTCAAAATTTGGAATAAGTTAGACCACGACAGTGTCTACCTTGCAGGCTTATCCATTGTTTTCGGGACACCCTGGATATTCATTTAACAACCTTTATTTTGGTGTAATCCAATAAAGCTTGCAGAGCAACAAATCCAGAATAATAATATTCGTTAACAGGACAGCTATCCCCAGACTCTATTGGCAAGACATCCGTCCAATGACTCGTAAACTGTCTGCAAGAAGCTGGAGAACTGTACATGACTGTAGTTGCTGGTGTTTCATGGAATGAGGGATTGGTTCTAATCTCATACCTATAATGAAAACAATTATTTTTCAACTCTCAGATTTGAATTGGAAATCACAAGTACAAAAAGTAGCTGTATATGTTTCAAGATATTGTTATGCCCTTCGAGTAATTATAGAAAACATACAGGGTGTCCCGTAATTAGACCGACAAACTTCTAGTGGACATTATAGATCGTATTTTAGACAGATTCGACCCAAATCATATAATGCAAAATTGCTTCGTTAAGGAGCTAGTGCCCTTTGAAGATGACGTCCTGTCCACACTTTTTGCCACATATTCGCAAAACGAAGTCACATAAAGTGCTGAAAGTTTACACTTTAGCTAATATCAAAAATACGCATCGATTAGATTGAGTGCATTTCTTTCATGTCAAGCACAATCGTATCATTTGGGGGGAGCGAAGGGTATTTTTAGTTGAAACTTTTTTAACTTTCATTATTTCGCGAGATTTACATCATATTCATAAACTCTGATGTTTTTTCTTGAAAAAAGATGCTCTTGTATAATAACGCCCAGATGCACCATTTCTGGAAAAAATAGATTTGAAATTTTCTCTCTTAAATAATAAAAATAATTTTTTTCTCAGAAATGCTGCATCTGGGCGTTATTATACAAGAGCATCTTTTTCAAGAAAAAAACATCACAGTTAATGAATACGATGTAAATATGAGAAATAATGAAAGTTAAAAAAGTTTCAACTAAAAATACCCTTCGCCCCCCCTCAAATGATACGATTGTGCTTGACATGAAAAAAATGCACTCAATCTAATCGATGCGTATTTTTGATATTAGCCAATGTGTAAACTTTCAGCACTTTATGTGACTCCGTTTCACGAATATGTGGCAAAAAGTGTGGACAGGACGTCATCTTCAAAGGGCACTAGCTCCTTAACGAAGCAATTTTGCATTATATGATTTGGGTCGAATCTGTCTAAAATATGATCTATAATGTCCACTAGAAGTTTGTCGGTCTAATTACGGGACACCCTGTAGAAGTTAAAGCGGCCTTGTCAGCATTCCACGCCTACATACAACGCAAGATTAGATATGGAATTATTTTTAGGGCCAGAAGTAGCGAAGCTAACCGAATATTTAAATTAAAAAAGAGAAGTTCGAGAATTGTATTCAAAATGAAATCTTTTGAAAGCTGCAAAAATCTTTTTATTGCAGCAAAAATTTAAACTTTTTACAGTCAATATACATATACAGATTTGGAAATTCACATCGAAAACATACGATATTATACAATGCATCAGACAGAGAACTCTTCCCTCCAATTGCACAGATGAATAGTCGAGATAATCAAGTGCTGTATCTGAATGAATACCGTCGTCTTATTGCAATAATCTAGTCTTGTCTCTCTCTTATCGCAGAATGGTAGTAAACCTGCAGTACACGTATAGAATTATTTAATTTGTCAGGCTGCCCGCAATACTTGATTCAAGTATTTACTGTTGCCTACGATACTGAATGAATTACGCTCCTCTCAACGATAAAAGAGAGACAAGACTAGAATATTGCAATAAAACAACATAATTCAGTGTGTTACAGCACGTCATTGTTTCGACTATTCATCTGTGCAACTGGAAGGAAGAATTTTCTGTCTGATGCATTGTATATCGTATGTTTCAGATGTGAATTTCCAAACCTGTATATGAATGCATTATCTTTGTTACAAATAATTATAATGAATTTCAACATTATGAGCTGAAACATAATTATGAAACAAGAAATAAAAAAATCAATTCATGACAAAACAAACTTAACATACAAAAAATGAAACCTATAGTATATTTGCAATATGGAATAAATTACCAAAAGTCCAAAATTAATTGTAAAGGTAACAATAAGTATAAAGATATTGAAAAAATGTCTGTGTAAAAACTGGTATTATTCTGTAGAAGAGTACTTTCTTGAAGAACATTTTGAAGGCTTGTAGGGAAAAATTATTTGAATTGTTTAATTGTATTGCTACTTTTAGTACCTGTTGTTTGTGACACGATCTACACCTTTTGTTGGTATATGTAAAGGGTGAAGTACACGGGGCGACTTTACAAGCTAAAAAGCCGGCTTTTGAGCTTCTGAGCTTGTGAGTGTTGTGTTAATACTATTATCTAGTTAGTAGTTATGACAGTAGTTGTCAATTATATTTGAGATAATAAAGTCTCCAATATTGTTATATTATATTATTTATAAATATAACATGGCGCAGTCGGTATAAGTCGGTGAATAAGTGAACGAGGTGATTTCTTAATAGAAACATGCCCAAAAGAAAGAGCAATTCAGTTGAAACTCTAGAAAATAATTTAATCAAATTGCGCAGTCGCTCCGTTAGCTGCTTGCAAATTCGTTCTTGAAAAAGTTGAACTGCCGGCGACTTTACACACCACAAGCCGGCTTTTGAGCGAATTAGCTTGTAAATTCGCCCCGTGTACTCGAGCTTATTCTTGTTCACATGATTGTGTCTAGTGGTATTGAAGATGTACGGCTGTTATTACGCTACTGAGCGACTGAGCGATTGGAGAACTCCCTGTGTACTCGGCTAGAAGCCAATTCGCCGATTCGCCGGCTTTTTTATGAGCCGGCTTCTTAGCTTGTAAAGTAGCCCTGTGTACTTGATCCTTAAGGATCAAGTACACATTGGCTTCTAGCCGAGTACACAGGGAGTTCTTACTCGCTCAATAGCGTAATAACAGCCGTAATAGGAACGTATAGGCGCAGAACAAGAATAAGCTCAAGTACACGGGGCGAATTTACAAGCTAATTCGCTCAAAAGCCGGCTTGTGGCGTGTAAAGTCGCCGGCAGTTCAACTTTTTCCAGAGCGAATTTACAAGCAGCTAACGGAGCGACTGCGTCGAGAACACGGGGCTACTCACAAGCTCAGAAGCTCAAAAGCCGCTTCTTAGCTTGTAAAGTCGCCCCGTGTACTTGACCCTTTATGAGAGGATCAAATAAAGTGTATCTATCTATCTATATTCATATCATGGCGATGTTACGCGTTAAACCTTTTCTTATTATTTACTAC
Organism: Propylea japonica; assembly: GCA_013421045.1. Taxonomy (NCBI): domain Eukaryota; kingdom Metazoa; phylum Arthropoda; class Insecta; order Coleoptera; family Coccinellidae; genus Propylea; species Propylea japonica. The sequence continues at coordinate 55,800,619 of CM024243.1, forward strand.
TACTGTGTCATCTGACGTTACCCGATCCCACCGCAATCTGAACTGAAGACGGAAAATTTGCGATATCCAAGAACGCTACAGTCAATGCAACAAATGGTAAACATTTCGCTACTTCGTTCAAGGTTCGTGCTATGGAAGAAGGTTTTCGTATGGAACTAGAGATGGCGTTTTTGGTATATATCATACCTTAAACAAGATGCCATTTCGCTGTATGTTCCAAGAAATACCTTGTATCATTCAGAGCTATCCTGTGCTGATGAGTCCTTATAAGGACAAAATGGCCATCCATAGGTGCTCTGTTTGATACTACTTCCTTGCATTTTGTTTTGAACGAGGACGAAATTAGCTCCGAAGTATGAGTTTAATATTGGTTGACAGTGGCGCAGCCAGGATTTTGTTTTGGGGGGGGCTGAACTGAACATTTTTTGATGATACAACAAATAACGAAAGTTGCAAAAAAAAGGAGAAAGAAATAACGAAGAAATTAATCTTTGGGGGGGTCTGCAGCCCCAAAGCCCCCCCCCTGGCTGCGCCAGTGTTGGTTGATTTCTATATCGATAAATATTATTCTCTGCTTTCACTATACTATATCTATCTATCTATAGTCCGTTCACGAAAGTTTGAGCCGTCGGTTGGCCATGACAATTTGGCATATTCCACTGTGTGTATTAGAATTTTAGGTTATGTTGTTCATTTTCTTGTCAGATTGATAAGCAATGTTGTCAATATAGCATAGAGTTCTCTGATAACTCGCAAGCTCGTCGGACGAGGCCGAGTACATTCGGCAACTTTGACTTTATTTTACGTTATGACAGCAGATACTGCCAACTAAAGATAAATAAACAAACGCCTACCATGCGATCAAACTTTCGTGAACGGACTATAAGTAATTACTCACTTTAATTTTCCATTAATGGGACCTGGTTCTTCGAATATAACAGCAATGGGTATCTGCCTAGGTTCCATCCAGTAAGCTTTCAGTAATTCTGATCTCGAGGGAAAAACTAACCAATTTATGGGTTCCTTGTTACGTTCTTGATCTTCTTGAGTTCCCAGCCACAAATCGTTGACTTCTTTCAGAAAATCCTGCAAGAATTTCTTTAGTTTTGCAATAATGTGTATCAGAGTCTGACAACTTACCAAAGTATCTGTTGTATTAGGTACTACAGCAACTGTGTGGTTCTGAAAATGCTGGAAATATTCGAAAAGCTCAGCTTCGCCCCTTGGTGTTGTCATTTCGGGAAAATTTGGATTTGGTATCAAGAACTTTATCAGTATCAAAAGACCCAAGGAGTACAGTGGTAACAGTATTTCCTACAATAACAAGAGAAAGAATTGTATGAAAATAAGACGTACCAAATTTTATTCGAACTTACAGCTGTAGTTTTCCTTTTTTCTCTTTTCTTCAACAATATATTCCTCTTCAACATAGCCTTCAATTGCTCCATGTATAGAGATGAAGGTCTGGTTTCTTCCAATTCAAATTGTTTATTCATTTTGAATTTATATTATTTTGATCGTATTAGAACTGAAATAACAACAACTAATAAATAAACAAATATAACACACGAAAATCGTTCCCATTAATTGCAAACTTGAGAAAAGAAAACATAATTTAAAAATCAATTGTTTTTCTTGGTTATTTATGACCGAAAGAGTAATAATAATAATCAAACAGGGTCAAAACATAACAAAGTCAAAGAACGAACTCACCCTAAGTGAACAAATCTCCTCCATAAACAGAAAGCAAGTTATTATTTCAATCCAGATATGGAAAATGATTCCTAAGGTATATAGAAGACTCCGCCATACTGATGTGTACCTCCTAGCACTCCAACCTTTTCCAGACCAGCCTGCAACAGCATGAAAAGCCGGAAAAACTCTTGAAATCGCGGATTTTTCAAGTATCCTCTAGGAGAAACATATACAAAATCGAATTTACTTTTTGCACAATTATTAAAGAGTTCAAACAGGCAGCATATTGATTTTTAGGGGGCTGTAACGCCGTGCTCGAGGAAATACCAGAGGGTAGGTCGCTGACAGGGGGTAGGAAAGGATGGAAATTCAGTCACGCACGCGTGTGCATTACAGGGGTGGATCGGGACATGCATGGAAGGAAAACCGGAATGAAATCGGCGAAAAGAGGATTATGATGGTATGGAGATGTTGAGCGCTTATTTTGAAACTTTTTTATTATAAAAGGTGTTTCAAATTTTGCATTTTTCAAAGATAATTAAAACAGATAATTTGTATTTTTTCGATAACTTTTTATTGATAATTGGAAGTAACAGTTATGGGAAATTTTTGAGTGCTCGTTCTACTCCAACGAGTGCTATATCGTTATGCCCACATGTCTATATTTTTCGAATTTTGAACCAAAAATGGTCTGAAATGAATTCGTGGTCAAATATTATTCTGTCTGTGGCGCCGTCCGTCCGCCTGTCCGTTAGCACAATAACTCTCGAAGGGATTATCCTAGAGACTTGAAATTTTCAGGGTAAGTTCGGTTCCCAAGATACCGCGGTTAAGTGTGTTAACCAGCCAAATTGTACAAGGTGTTGTATGGCCATTCCAAAATTTTGTTCCTCAATATCTCAGACAAAACGAAATCGAAAGGAAATTTTGTGGCCACATGCAAGATGCTCATAATAATCCTCATGCAAAATTTTCTGGCCATAGTTCAAACAGAACCATAAAAAATTCAATTGGATGTTGAAAAGAAGAATCTCTATATTTCCATAACAAGATCCGATTCGAGTGAAATATTTATTTTGTGAATGAAGACTAAATGTGAATGTTCATGCAAAATTTGAAGAGGATCGTATCATCAAAAGCATATTTTTTTCATAATTATTGATTATTTTAACTAAGTAGGTAGTAATAACACTAGAAGTCAAACGAAATTTTTTTCGTTCATGAATATTTTGAATATTAATTCTCTGAAAATATTCCCGTATTTCATTTGAAATCTTGTGGTATTCGGTGAGGAATTTCCACACCATATTGTGTCATTTTATTATATTTCATCAAACATAGACACTATAAACGCTCATAAATATTTAGTAAAATAAGGTGTTGGGTAGCTTAAGGAAAGCTTTGAGCAGGAGCTTTTGGGCGCTCGTTCTTTGGTGGAACAATAAGACTATATTAAAGGTACCTCAAAATTTCATATCTGTTGACACTATGGCCACAAATTTTTGAATGAAAATTCAGTAAACCAGTCTTCATTTACAAAAAATAATTCACTTGAATTGGATGTCCTGAAAATGAAAAGATTCTTCTTTTGAATATTCCAATTGACTTTTCAATGATTCTGTCATCACAATGATCACAAAATTCTGCATGAACATTCAGTGTATCGAACTTCATTTATAAAATAAATTTCATCCGAATCGGATATTTTTTTATGGAAATATGGAGTTTCTTCTTTTCAATATTCCAATTGAATTTTTTATGATATGTCCAAATTTTACATGGAGCTCATTATGAGCATCTTGCATATGACCTCAACATTTCATTTCGATGGGTTTCGTTTTGTCTGAGATATTGAGGAACAAAAATTTTTATAGAACAACCTGTAGGATTTGGCTAGTTAACGAACCCAACCAAGCCAATTGAATTTAACAACGAATTCGTCATCAGGGAGTAGAAATCTATCATTTGAGACTGTTTTCGGCTCAAATTCGAAAATCACAGCCATTTGGGCAAAACGATAAAGTACTTGTTGATGTTTCACGAAAAAGAAACAATTGTAGAACACACCTTAATACGAAGTAGGAGTAATGAAAAGACTTAATTATCATAAAAAATAATTTGCAATCGAAAAAAGTTTCTCGACCGTGACAGGACTCGAACCTGCAATCTTCGGATCCGAAGTCCGACGCCTTATCCATTAGGCCACACGGTCACTGCCGTAATAGGTTTTAAGGTGTTATTTAACTATTGTATTAGTTAACATGCGATCCATTAGATGTCGCCATGTATTCAAACCACCCTTATAGCATTAGACAATGCTTATAGGATATTCAGGGTAATAATGATGTGCCTATAGATATTGATTTTAAATATTTCCATTCCATTTATTGATACAAAACGTCTTCAGTACGTAAACTGCATTCGTTATTGAAATTTCCATCATTTTTACCCAATAAAATGCGATACTTATTTCAGTTTTATATACAGGGTGTCCCGGGAAGAACGCAACAAACGGACACAATCAATCAAGGACATCAAGGAGGACTTCAGGAGGTTTCAATCGCTTCATGGCCTTCGTTTGGTATATACAGGGTGATGTACATCTTATAGATGAATTTTCAAAGTTCAACAACTCTTGAATACTAATCGACCGAATGATATCAAATTCGGGAGTTTTGTCACCCTTAACGATTGCCATCTTTCAATATTTCTGAAATTAAATAAATCAGATCTGGACTGGGAAAATTTCAAACTTTTTCTATTTTCGTTAACACTGGATCACCCTGTACCCTGTAACCTCAAGGGATCAATTCATCAGAAAAATTCAAAATCTCTGTTTGGTAAAATCATACAGGCTGATCAAGAAACATTTCCTCATGAAGGAAATTTTATAGTTTAATAGATCTTGATTTTATTAGTGCAAATTACAACTTCGAATTTTGCAGTTTTGTCACTTTTTACGACAACCTTCCTCAAATTTTTCTAAAAGTGAAAAATCAGACGGTACTATACAAATTCTGAACTTTTTCTATTTTTGTGAATATTTGATCACCTGTACGTGAAGATTATGATTTTTTGCGTTTTCCTAACCACAAAGAATCTATTTTACAAAATAAAAAATCAAAATCTTTGCTTGGCACGGTCATACAGGGTTATCCATTTGTCACTCTTTCAGGCAGTTTTCTCAAATTTTCCTCAAAACGAAAACAGATTCGGACTAGGAAAATTATAAACTTTTACTACTACATGTTTTTGAGCGCTCGTTCTACTTAAACGAGTGCTATATCGTTTCGTCCAAATGTCTGTAATTTTCTAATTTTGAGCCGAAAACGATAGGGTTCGACTCCCTGATGAATTCGTGGTCAATTTCAATTCTGTCCGTGGCGCCGTCCGTCCGTCCGTTAGCAGGATAACTTTCGAAGGGATTGTCCTAGAGACTTGAAATTTTCAGGGTGAGTTCGGTTCCCAAATGCTTCGGTTGAGTTCGTTAACCAGCCAGATCATATGGGGTGTTCCATAAAATATAGCCATTCAAAATTTTTGTTCCTCAATTTCTCAGACAAAACAAAACCAATCGAAATGAAATTTGGTTACCACGTGCAAGATGCTTATAATAAGCCTCATGCAAAATTTTTGGCCATAGTATAAACAGAACCATAGAAAATTCATTTGGAATTTTGAAAAGAATAAACTTCATATTTCGATAACGATTTGAGTAAAATTCAGTTTGTGTTTGAAGATTGATATACTGAATATTCATGCAGAATTTCAAGAGGATCGCATCATCAGATCCATAGAATTAAATTTTTTCAATTGTCAAGTTTTTACATATTCGAGTTTGTTACTAATATCCATAATATTTTTCCGATCGTGTTGAGATTTTGCATTTATGTATTCAGTATCAATCTAAAGCCCTTTAAAAAATTTCGTGGTAATAGCCTCATTGCTTTACCAATGAACGAGCGCTCAAAAGCCCTTATCAAGGCTTTCTTGAATTCAATTTTTTGTATATTGTATTTATGTGGCCGTATAAAAGGAGCAGTTCCTGTGATTTTTGACCTACAGATTGTGAACAATGATTATCAAAAAAAAAGTCTAGTAATTGAATTGTTTTCCCACTATTTCCATTACCTCTCATATTTTCAGTAACGAGCCAATAGCAGCAGCGGAATTTGAAATCATATTCTGCTTCGTATTTTAGTCTAGATCTGTTTTTTCATTTTCGGAAAATTTTGAAGAATATATTCATGAAAGATGACAAAACGGCTAAGACCGAAGTAATTTCACCGCATAATTACAGTGATAATTGCTATGTAGAAAGCAAGGGCGTAGCCAGGGGGGGGGGTTGGTGGTTCAAAACCCCCCACCCTCCCCCCGAAATGTTTCAGAGTTGCAAAAATAATCTTTCATTTTGCACATAAACCAACTTATCTCCGAAAATCTAGTTATAATAATTCATATCACTATGAATTCTTGAAAACAACAAATAATTGCTACAGAAAGCAATCCTCACAATTCCCGGCACCTACAAAGTCAATTGCCAAAATGTCAAAAAATATGCGATTTGAGATTGATACCAAATATGAAAATGCAGAATCTCAGCACAATCAGAATCATATCATAGAAATCATTCAAGAAATGAAATATGTAAAAGATAAATATTTAAAAAAATTTAATTCTATGGTTCTGTTCGACCCTCTTGAAATTTTGCACGAATATTCAGTATAGATAGCAATAGGATATATGGCATTGGCAATAAAATTGAATCAATATCTTCAATAGCCTTTCTCAAACAGAGAATTTTCGTTCATAATAAGAAAAAATGATTCTGAAAAATAAGAGAAAATTGAAAACAGTTTTGTTTAAAGGGGCCCACTCACTAAGAAGGAAAAATGCGCAGTTAAGTATCTGCACGTTTGCTGTAAAGCAAACGTGTGCATTCATATTTCCCACACACATACATTTTTGCGTGTTGGTTTGGATGTGCGACAAGCGTAGAGATGACGTCGAAAAAAGATCTGATGTTAATGGCAGTGGCGTGTGTTGTTATTTAGGAAAAAATGTTCAATGTATAAATAGGGAACCCGACACTGTATTGCTAAAAATATGAAACGTGCACAGACTTGTTGCCCATACACGGTCGTTTTTGGTCATTCTTCCACGTACGGTGAAGAATGCACACGCCACACGACGGAGATAATTGCGCATTCCAAATTCACGCCATACACACACTGTTTTATTTTAACTGTACCCCGTACAACGCGCATTCAAGTCTTCGCGCTTCCCTCTTAGTGAGTGGGCCCTTCAAACGGCGTTCCCACAAGGCGTTATTCACGACAGTGAACCACGCTTTCGTGAAATACACTTCTGTGTGAACGCATTCCTCACGAAAGCAAGTTTAAAAACTATGCGTTCACACAGAAGTGTATTTCACGAAAGCGTGGTTCACTGTCGTGAATAACGCCTCGTGGGAACGCCGCATTAACGTGTAAACGATTTCGTGGGATTGGCAAAACGTAAACAATGGGTAGCGCTACCCATTGTTTACGTTTGCCACAGAATTTTGACAATACCTGCCTAACTCTCTAAGATTTACATGTTTCTATTAAAATTATTTATATATTTATGGGAAATTGACGGACATTTGCCACTTCCGAGAGCCTGAAGAAGCAACAAATAGAGTTACGAAACGTCGCTGGAAGGAATGACATAGTGTATTATTTCCAAAAACATTGCAATCCCACGAAATCTTTTACATTTCAAAAAAGAAATACGATAAAAACTGAATCCAGTTTTGTTTAACTTTCTGTAACATTTCACTCAGATTGAAGTTTATGTTTTACATGTATCAGTGATATTCTTGTACAATATTTACTCAATATATACATATACATATACAGTGTGTTTGGTCATGACTTTGAGCGATAATTTAAGGGCATCAAATATCAGTTTTGGAGAAGCTCCCTTTTTTAATTTACTTTTTATTTTAGTTGACCCTTCCTAATAATATCGATATCTTTCGATATAAAGGTCCTACAGATGTAAAAAAATATTTTTTGAAAGATGATACTACCGCCTTTCATTGAAGTGGAACAATATGAAAAAATATAACTTAAAAATGTTATAAAAAAATCTTTAAAAAAATTGCAGTGAAAAAATGTACTGATTTTCTCTGTAAATTCGCAATAGTTCAAGAACTAGCACATTAAAGTAATTTTTTTTCTCAATGAGCTAACACGAAAGGATATTAGCTACAAAACGATACCAACATAATTTCTGTAAGTTACATATTTAGAATGTAATGGCTGTTCGAACATGACCCTTAAGAAAATTGATAAAATAAAAAAAACCTCAGTACTGCACTTTCGATAATTTTTAATAATCAAACAAAAAATTAATCATAAAAATTGCTCAAAATGCCGCCTCTGCTCTGTAGACAGGCAGTGGCCTTCATGACGACCTGTTTTGTGTCTTTTGCTCGCGAAGTGATCATGTTCGAACAGCAATAACTCTCAAATTATGTAACTTACAGAAATGATGTAAATGTTGTTTCGTAGCTGATATACTTGCATGTTAAATAATTGAAAAAAATATATACTTCAATGTGCTAGTTCTTGTACTATTGCGGATTTACTAAGAAAATCAGTACATATTTTCAATAAAACTTTTTTGAAGAATTTTTTATGGCGTTTTCAAGTTAAATGTTTTCATATTGTTATACTTCAATGTAACGTGGTAGTCTCTTCTTTCAAAAAATATTTTTTTCACATCCGCAGGACCTTTAAGTCCAAAGACATCGATATTATTCGGAAGGGTCAAGGAAAATAAAAAGTAAATTAAAAATGGGGGCTCTCTCTCTTGACATTGGATAAAACATATTTTCATTACTATAAACTTGTTGTGATATTTGCTCATTATAATCCCAAGAATCCCATTTAGTCTCGAAAATTAGTAAAGTTGGCTATTGTTCACAGTGTTTACATTTGCATATCTCACTCCAGTTGCCATTTGTCTCCAATACGTCACAACATGGACGCGAAAATGGCTACCATTTCATAAACCCCTCATTAAAGAACTCTGGGACGAATCAAATCATTACATGTTATAACTGAAATGAATAATTACTATGACCTACTTCTGTATCCGGATAATTGGGGGGTGTCGACGTAGTACTTGCAATTGCAATTAAGCATTATTATTTCTCTCGCAATGTTTCAACATCGGAAACTGTGGTAAATCTTCAACACACCATCAGCGACCACCATTAACGCACATTCATTTTGAAATATTCCCTCAAGTTGATAATTTTCTTTACATTTGAAGCTAGATTTCATACGGGAGAATCCTTCTGAACTTGACATATTTCAAACCAATATACTTGAGTTGAGATCAAAGGAGATAGGTATATAAGACGTCATTTGCAGCAAAATGCGTTTAGTGAAGCATGGTCTGAAAATTTATGCCTACGAAGATATGGCGATTTTTTAGCTTTTTTGAAATTTTCTGCTTCCGTCGAAAATAATAAATTTTGTGAAAACCACTCAAACCCAAAGTCTGAAATGATTCACATAAATCTAGGATCTGATAAGATAAATGTTTCATTGTGTACCTGCTCTCCAAGATTTTTGATTTTCTGAAAATGTCCCAATGATTTTAGAAAAGCGTACAATATTGTGTTATCGTAATTAGCCTTGAAAAAGAAACAAATTTGTTTTGAAATGTCGCAAGGGCGTAGCCAGGAATTAATTTCGGGGGGGGTTTTGACATTTTGGCAATTGACTTTGTAGGTGCCGGGAATTGTGAGGGTCGCTTTCTGTAGCAAGTATTTGTTGTTTTTAAGAATTCAATAATCCTTTTTCTACTTCAGAAACAATATTCAACATAGATATTCCTGGTTATGTTAGGTAAACCCATTTTTCAAATATTCTTCAGAATTTAATTTTTATTCACTCAAGCAAAAACTTAAAAAACAATATTTATTTCCCAAACAATACTTACAGGATGAATCAATATGAAATTAGTGTGGATATATGCTTTCATTGAAACTAAATAGAGTTTTTAAATGTTTTACTCCAAAATAGTGCCAACAACATATGAATAGGTATTAAAAATGAAACAGTGAGAAAACACAAACAATATTTTTTATGATGAATTCCTTCAGTTAAAGCCTATCCGTCTTTTTTTTCTAGCGAATTGGTCAACAACTTCATTTTCATCAATTTTCACACTATAATGAATATTCATAAGCGCCAACCCATTCAATCTAGTTTCGCTAGAAGAATTGCGCTGGTAATTTTTAATTCTCCTCAAGCTGGAAAAACTTCTTTCTGGAGTAGCAGTAGATACTGGAATCGTAACTAAAATTTGTAGTAGGATGTAGATGTTCGGATACATATTCTGATTGCACTCATCTAAGCATTTTAATGCCGATTTTGAAATGGAGTTCATTGACATTTTCCATATTTCAAATTCTGCTTTAATTAGGTTTTTATTTTTTTCTGGTAGTAGTTAAGAATACATCGATAACGCGTCTTCTAATTCATATTCTCTGTTAAATTTCTGGAGTAGTAGACCAGATAAGGCTGATATTAATTTTCGGTGTGTAGAAAATCTATCAGTTAATTGTTGGATAGTATGTTCTAGAAATGGAATGAAACTTTAATATCATCCATATCGCTGATATGAATTGATAATTTTAACTAGATTTTCGGAGATAAGTTGGCTTGAGTGCAAAATGAAAGATTATTTTTGCAACAAAAAATAACTCTGAACTTTCGAAACATTTCGGGGGGGGTTTGAACCCCCCCCGGCATTTTCACAAAATAATTCTCAATCCTTTCATCTAGATTTTATGAGGAAAACAGGTGCAGCTATTTATGACCCTGTATATCTCGAGTTATCAGAATTTGTGTATACTTCTTCACAAGAAAATTGTACCATCTCCTTAGCTTGAAGAAAAATATTCGTAGAATATTTGAAATCAAGTAGTTTTCACAAAATTACTTTTTTTTGATAACGAAGTATAAATTTCAAAAAAGTTGAAAAATCGCCATATCTTCATAACCTTAGATTTTCGAACCATGCTTCAATAGACGCATTTTGCTGCGTCTTGTCTAAGGCTGTTATACCATAAGGTCAACTAGCAAAAATAGGATGCTATAATCCTCGTGTTAACCTCCAAATAAAACCATTACAACCCTTATTCACAACATAGTCCTTTTGACCTGCTGAACGTTTCCAGTCCTGAATAGCAGAACGCAAAAAAGGGGTTAACAATAACTGAACGTCCAAGTTTATCCCTTCCCTGAGAATGATACAGTAAAAGGGTTCCAGAGTTTTCTCCATTTCCTCTTATTTCTTTCGCGTACATATTCAAGTCCATTACAGGGCAAAGCGAAATGGAAGCTTTTAACTGTTGAATAACACGTAGGTATTTAATGTTGAGGTATCAAACGGGGCATAGTAGGTTTAAAAGGTCATTCGGTTAATGCAAGCGATGGGGGTTTTTCTCCTTGAGTCCTTGGGGAAATCATCTGGCATGGAAAGCGACAAGATCGACCAGTTTAACCCTTCGGCGAAGAAAATTCAGAGAACTTATGATGAAGAATTCGAGAGAGCCTCCGAATTAGGATCGTGGGATTATGTATGGATGTTTGGTCGTCATTCTATTCAAATCTTCATATAGACAACCAGTTGCTAAGCTTTATTTGATTCTTCATAACATTTGACATTAAAAAATGGTCTCAAACGATAGGGTTCGACTCCTTGATGACGAATCCGTGGTCAAATTCAATTCTGTCCGTGGTGCCGTCCGGCCGGCCGTTAGCACAATAACTTTCGAAGGGATTGTCCTAGAGACTTGAGATTTTCAGGGTGAGTTCGGTTTCCAAATGGCCCAGTTAAAATTTTGGGGCCATAGTGTAAACAGAACCATAGAATATTTAATTGGAATGTTGGAAAGAAGAAACTTCATATTTCCATGGAAGAATATCCGATTCGAATAAAATTTATTTTATAATTAAATATTGATGCCTACACTGACTGTTCATGCAGAAATTTGTGGCCATAGTTTTACCAGAATCATAGAATATTCCATTGGAATGTTAGAAAGAAGAGACTTCATATTTCCATGGAAGAATATATGATTCGAATAAAATTTTCCGCCGACCTCGAAATGAAAGGTGATTTTAATGTGTACGAAATTGAGCATTAATGACCCATTTTAATGCTAAATTTTTTTGGCATTTTAATGTGCAATCCTCATGGCAACCGTACACAAAGTATTCAGAAGCACTACGAGAAATGTCAAAACTCTACGGGAACATAGAAATTCCATTATGTCAAATGTATGTCTTGTGCAAAATGAGAATGTATTTCAATCAAGAATTTATACACTATTTATGTCGATATCGTCGGAAAAATCTTGTAATCAACACGGTTATTAATCTAGCGACTAATTGTCTCGAACTATTAACGCGTTCGCTCCGCTCACGCATTAAAATATCTTGACCATTAGTCGCTGTCTTTAATTGATTAAATATATATATATTCTTTTGAATTGAGAGCTAACAAAATACAATACATGAAACAAAAAAGTCCCTAGCTGAGGTTGGTGCAAAACGGGGCACCATACTATTCTGTCGTATGATACCAGAGCACAGGGAAATAATAAATAACTATTTATAAATAAATATTGATACCTACACTGACTGTTTATGCAGAAATTTGTGACCATAGTGTCAACAGAACCATAGAAAATTCAATTGGATTATTGAAAAGAAGAATCTCTTCATTTCCACAACAGGATATCCGATTCAAGTGAATTTTTTTTTTGTGAATGAACCGAGTCGTTTGAGACCACCTCCAGCCCAAAATTCGAAAAATACTGACATTTGAGCAAAACGATAGCCTGCTATCTCCCCAGGAAAATGAGAGCAAAAAATTTTAAGAAAAGCCCTGAGCAGGAGCTTTTGAGCGCTCTTTCTTAGGTGGAGCAATAAGAATATTACCTAAAATTTCATATGGAATTTGAGATTGATACCAAATATATGAATGCATAAATCTCCTTACAATGGGAATTTTATTTTGAAAATTATTCAGAAATTAGAATATGTAAAAAATATAGATTAAGAAATTAAATTCTATGGTTTTGATGATGCGATCTTCTTGAAATTTTTCAAGAACATTCAGTACCTATATAAGTTTTCATTCACAAAAAGGGGGTTTACCTGAATCGCATATTCTGTTATGGAAATATAAAGATTCTTCTTTCAATATTCCAATTGAATTTTCTATGGTTCTGTTAACATTATGGCCACAAAATTTTGCATGAAAATTTCAAGTCTCTAGGACAATCCTGTCGAAAGTTATTGTGCTAACAGACGGCCGGACGGCCCCACGGACAGAATTGAATTTGACCACGAATTCGTAATTAGGGAGTCTAACCTTATCGTTTGAGACCATTTTTGGCTCAAAATTCGAAAATTAAAGACTTTTAGGCAAAACGATATAACACTCGTTTAAGTAGAAGTGTTACGGTTCATTTTTCCTATTGTTTTAAAAAACTCTTTTTTTGGTTTATTCCATGAATTTTTAATTTCAGGTTCTATTTTGCATCATTGTCATAACATAATTAATTCCATTTCATAATTTCATTGCATTGTTCATTTGCAAATTTAAATTCTAAAATTCTCATTGTTTGATTGTAATTTTAATTGTTTAAGGTTTTCATCTCATTGTCATTTAATAATTATAGATTTCATTTTCAATTTTCACATCAGGTTTTCTAGATTGGTAAGTTCGTCAGTGCATGAGTAGATGTCACTGTTGGTCAACCGTTTCATTTTCAGTTTTTTTACTCGTTTTTATAACTTTTGAAATCTGGCTTCTGATAAATTCAAATTTTAAATTCATATTATTATTCTTAGAGATTTTCGTGAGTTCAGACATAGTCATAAATAGTAAATTGCATCAGAGTTGTAGAAGTCAATTTGATATAGAATATTACATTAATTGGTAAATTCAGCTGTAAAGGCATTATTTAAAATCGATTAAATTCGGATAGCCTAAAATTACTTTTATGGATTCTGGACAAACATAATTTGGATAATAATTTCGACTTCAATTTATTTGGACCAACGTTGAATGGTGACATCGACCAGCCCATTGACTAGCTTCCCAAGGGGAAAATCCATTAAATTTTCTTGGTGGAAAAATCCTGAAAGAGCATTCGAAGCCTACCTATTGTCGTACCAGAAATAGGTTCACCGACCAGATCAAGAGGAGACATTCGCTCTAAGTTAAGTCCCTCCGTATGGTTATTTTTATTATTTTGTAATTGTAACTGTTATTGTGTAATTTCATAAACTGCATCATCACTTTCATATTATTAATTATAGAGTCATGGAATTCTGGCAATGATGAGAAATCTTCTTGCATGAATCATTTTCTGATATTTTTTTTAACTGATTATGATGTTTGATTGGGTACTTTAGACAATTGTAGGTACAAGTTATTTGCTGATTTTTGATAGATTGTTATTCTACACTGATATAGGTATCTTGAATTTAATTGTAATAAACCAATTAACGAAGCATTCTTTTTTTTGCCACATAATGATTTCGAGGGTATGTACCCTGACCTGACCCGGTCTGAGCCAGAATTTGAGTAACTGTTTTTATTATTACTTGTGAATCTTCATCTTACTAATTCTAATTTTAACTAGGTATATCATATAATAAAGAACGTGGTAGAAGGACCTCTCAATAAGGAATGTTACAATGAAATAAAAATATTCTACATTTTTTTTTAATTCTTGACCTTGATATATAAAATCATTATTGAAGTATTTTATTTTGAATCAAACTGATCATTTGAGATACAAACTCATTAAATTCAGCAGCTTGAAGTAAGGTGCTAAGTGTCCTGGCCCTCATTTGAAGAAGACCTTCCTTCTATTTCGAAAAGTTCTTGTTGCAAAACAATCCTAGAAACTTCCATTTTAGCTATCGCTTGACGCTTCTTCGACAATTTGCTAACAGTTTTGGCCATAGACATAAAAAACATTTCAGTTCCATCCATTTTTGTTGAATTTTCGTTTTGAATATTAGTTCCTATATCAGCTTCATCGAAAATTTTTACTCCTGTATTGAAGTCGTTACCTACAAAATTTTGTTTATATTTCATGTCTATTTCTTCATTACTTTCAGTTGCTTCAGGAAAGATTGAATCATCACTATTATAATATGAGGCCATTTGGCGGTCTGTCCTAGAATTGCTTGATGGCGATTGTCTTCCACTTGATGTTGCAGCTGTTGAATTATCAGTAATAACATATTCTGGTATGCACATAGCATTTGTAATTTCATTCATGAATGATTGTTGTAATCGTATTGCTTTCGGTGGTCCTATACTTCTTAACATTGATGCGATATATTTCCCAAAATGATCATAGCTATCATTTGTAGCGACTTGTGACGCGCGATTTGAAATTTCATGTAATTTGTCAATTGCGCTTGTCATAAATCCTATTTCATGATCATGAATAGATTTTTTATTTTTTGATGTTGATGGTTGTGGTTCAATCTTTCTTTTTATTACCTTCGCAGGTGCGTCAATTTTCGATGCAATCTGTGTCACGTCTTCAGAGTTTTGGCTAGTACTGTATTCGAGGTTAGGTTCTGATTGTAGACTATTTTCTATTGAGGCCTCTTCAGAATTTTCTATAGGAAATATCTGTAATATAAATAATAATGTGTTATTATTATATTATATTATTAGTTTATTCATATTTTAATAATTTAATGTTTCAGGTCCCTGCAACATCAGATGATACGCCAAGCAACAGAGCTACAAATGATTAGTTTTTTGACAAAAATACCACCTGGACGCCACCTGTGCCATTCCGTGCAGGACAGTCCGTAGTTTATTCCCACCATGTTTTTAACACGAAAATGCCATTTTTTTTATTTGTTATTAACAAAAAACAACAAAAATACGCGTTCCTTTTAGTTTTTTCGTTGCAAAATGGAAACTATTGATGCAGTGATAACGTTGCAATGGGATGAATTGTAGAGAATTACATTGTGAAGAGAATGATGGGTCAAACGATCCGATCGAATAATTAAAACTGGAGAAAAGTGGGAAAAACCGGAAAATTGCGTGTTTTTTCTTTTAACTCATAACTCTGCCATTTTGCAATATTAAGAACTGAAACTTCACACGATAGTAGCTATTGACGTGCAATTCATGTGTGCCAAAATTGGATTCGGTCGGATAAATAGTTTTCACATAATTCCCATTTGAATTTTTTTTGGACATATTTTCGCGGAGAGCTGGATGCGTTTGAGGTCATCCGATTGAAATGAAAAAAATTGCTTTGGAAAGAAGACGTGATCAGTAACAAAACGTCTATTCTGAATTTTCAATAAAACGCGTTTAAGTGTGTTAAAAACTAGTGAGAACATGAGGGAAAACGACCGACCAAGCGAGAGTGGTCGAGTGGTGAGGGAATGAGCGAATCGAGGGGAAACGCCGCGGAAGCCAACGGTCGCAGAGCGCACCAAATGTTGTACACATATACGTTTCCCCTCGATTCGCTTATTTCCTTTCCACTCGACCGCTTTCGCTCAGTCGGCCGTTTTCCCTCCTGTTCTCACTAGTTTTCAACACACTTAAATGCGTTTTATTGAAAAATCAGAATAGACGTTTTGTTACTAATCACGTCTTCTTTCCAAATCAATTTTTTTAATTTCAATCGGACGACCTCAAACGCATCCAGCTCTCCGCGAAAATATGTCCAAAAAAAATTCAAATGGGAATTATGTGAAAACTATTTATCCGACCGAATCCAATTTTGGCACACATGAATTGCACGTCAATAGCTACTATCGTGTGAAGTTTCAGTTCTTAATATTGCAAAATGGCAGAGTTATGAGTTAAAAGAAAAAACACGCAATTTTCCGGTTTTTTCCGCTTTTCTTCAGTTTCAATTATTCGATCGGATCGTTTGACCCACCATTCTCTTCACAATGTAATTCTCTACAATTCATCCCATTGCAACGTTATCACTGCATCAATAGTTTCCATTTTGCAACGAAAAAACTAAAAAGAACGTGTATTTTTGTTGTTTTTTTGTTAATAACAAATAAAAAAATGGCATTTTCGTGTTGAAAACATGGTGGGAATAAACTACGGACTGTCCTGCACGGAATGGCACAGGTTGCGTCCAGGTAGTATTTTTGTCAAAAAACTAATCATTTGTAGCTATGTTGCTTGGCGTAAATAAGGAATGTTACAATTAAACAAAAATATTCTACATTATTTTTTAATTGACCTTGATATAAAATCAGTATTGAAGTATTTTATTTTGAATCAAACTGATAATTTGAGATACAAACTCATTAAATTCAGCAGCTTGAAGCAAGGTGCTAAGTATCCTGGCCCCCATTTGAAGAAGACCTTTCAATTTCGAAAAGTTCTTGTTCCATAACAATCCTAGACACTTCCATTTTAGCTATCGCTTGACGCTTTCTCGACAATTTGCTAACAGTTTTGGCCATAGACATAAAAAACATTTCTGTTCCATCAAATTTTGTTGATTTTTTGTTTTGAATATTAGTTTGCGAATCGTTTGCAGCTTCATCGAAAATTTTTACTTCTGTATTGAAGTCGTTACCTACAAAATTTTGTTTATATTTCATGTCTATTTCTTCATTACTTTCAGTTGCATCAGGAAAGATTGAATCATCACTATTATAATATGAGGCCATTTGGCGGTCTGTCCTAGAATTGCTTGGCGATTGTCTTCCACTTGATGTTGCTGCTGTTGAATTATCAGTAATAACATATTCTGGTGGGCACATAGCATTTGCAATTTCATTCATGAATGATTGTTGTAATCGTATTGCTTTTGGTGGTCCTATACATCTTAACATTGATGCGATATATTTCCCAAAATGATCATAGCTATCATCTTTATTTGTAGCGACTTGTGATGCGCGATTTGAAATTTCATGTAATTTGTCAATTGCGCTTGTCATAAATCCTATTTCATGATCATGAATAGATTTTTTATTTTTTGATGTTGATGGTTGTGGTTCAATCTTTCTTTTTATTACCTTCGCAGGTGCATCAATTTTCGATGCAATCTGTGTCACGTCTCCAGAGTTTTGGCTAGTACTGTATTCGAGGTTATGTTCTGATTGTAGACTATTTTCTATTGAGGCCTCTTCAGAATTTTCTATAGGAAATATCTGTAATATAAATAATAATGTGTTGATATTATTAGTTTATTCATATTTTAATAATTTAATGTTTCAGGTCCCTGCAACATCAGATGAGTGGAAAAACAATGAATATGGTTTTAGAACGCGATGGAATTTTCCTGGTTTAGTACGGTGTTATTAACCTAAAAAAAGGCCTAACCTTGACATCCAAAGTAAAAGTTTTATTCCAACTCCAAATTGTTCTATATAACCCTCTTATTGTTTGGTAAAATGTTACACCATTTTGAACGTCGGGTTTGGGGGGGATGGGGGCAGGGAATTTGAAAAATCACTAGTTTCTTTAGTTTTTCGTAAATATTTCAAAAACTAAGCGGTTTATCCTAAACATTGTTGTATACAAAAATGTTCTACGTTAAATTTTAAATAAGAATGGTCATAATCACTCTAAATAGTGGATTACAGAATCTACCAGCAACTAACCACAGACATTCTAATATGGAGGCACAACAAATACGGAATAAATATCGTGATTATTTTAATAACGAAGTAGCTGTTCCCTCGCAAAACCAAATAACTGATGTGTCAAATGAACTTAAGACTATAACTATACATATTGTACATTTATTTTTCTTTACAACCATGTGGATAATAAATATATTTACGTTAAAGATTTTTTTATGATTTTTTATACGAGTACAATACAATACTCATAGAAGATAAGATAAGTACGCCAAGCAACAGAGCTACAAATGATTAGTTTTTTGACAAAAATACTACCTGGACGCCACCTGTTCCATTCCGTGCAGGACACTCCGTAGTTTATTCCCACCATGTTTTAAACACGAAAATGCCATTTTTTTTATTTGTTATTAACAAAAAACAACAAAAAACGCGTTCTTTTTAGTTTTTTCGTTGCAAAATGGAAACTATTGATGCAGTGATAACGTTGCAATGGGATGAATTGTAGAGAATTACATTGTGAAGAGAATGGTGGGTCAAACGATCCGATCGAATAATTGAAACTGGAGAAAAGCGGAAAAAACCGGAAAATTGCATGTTTTTCTTTTAACTCATAACTCTGCCATTTTCCAATATTAAGAACTGTAACTTCACACGATAGTAGCTATTGACGTGCAATTCATGTGTGCTAAAATTGGATTCGGTCGGATAAATAGTTTTCACATAATTCCCATTTGAATTTTTTTTGGACATATTTTCGCGGAGAGCTGGATGCGTTTGAGGTCGTCCGATTGAAATTAAAAAAATTGATTTGGAAAGAAGACGTGATCAGTAACAAAACGTCTATTCTGAATTTTCAATAAAACGCGTTTAAGTGTGTTAAAAACTAGTGAGAACATGAGGGAAAACGACCGACCAAGCAAGAGTGGTCGAGTGGTGAGGGAATGAGCGATTCGAGGGGAAACGCCGCGGAAGCCAACGGTCGCCGAGTTTAAGAATTGTTGCGCGGACAGCGCACCAAATTTTCTACACATATACGTTTCCCCTCGATTCGCTCATTCCCTCACCACTCGACTAGTCTCGCTTGGTCGGTCGTTTTCCCTCATGTTCTCACTAGTTTTTAACACACTTAAACGCGTTTTATTGAAAATTCAGAATAGACGTTTTGTTACTGATCACGTCTTCTTTCCAAATCAATTTTTTTAATTTCAATCGGACGACCTCAAACGCATCCAGCTCTCCGCGAAAATATGTCCAAAAAAAATTCAAATGGGAATTATTATATATTATATGCTTCTCAGAACGAGCTGTGTTCAGGTTAAACGCTTCATATTTAACGAATCGGCTTCGATATATCGGGGTTCGACTGGTTAAATTAATACTCGTATGTCGTTTTTAAACTATTTAACATTATTTTTCATAAATAAACTTTATATATATATTTTCATAAAAAAAAGGTAATTACCAGATTAGATTGCGTGGGTCGCTGTTGAACAAACGGACGAATAAAACTGTTCATCTGATCAAACCAAAATACTTTTGGCTTGTATATGTCATCTGTACCTTTTCCAGACCTTGCACTGTCTGATATTTTTTTTAACTCCTGACAGAAAGAGCTTCTTAAATTTTTGAATTTTGCTACAACTTCTTTTGGCCCAAATCCAGGAATATTTAGTTCAAGACTTATTCTCTTAGCTGCGGCGGCTCGTAAATCTCTATCACGGTATTCCTCCAAACTTGGATCATATAACACCTTTTCCATCGAATATAACTCCAAAAAACGCGTAGTTTCACTGTCGTTAAACTTCATAATTCCACGTTGCTGTGACGACATCTTGGCTACACGAACGGTATATCACGACTGAAAATCAAACAGGTTTGATCTATCCACGCTTGAGTCGTGCGCCGTTCCTCACGAAAGCGAGTTTAACGACCGTTGCGTTCACACAGAAGTGTATTTCACGAAATAGACTGAGAGCTGGCTACGGAGGGGTAAGGGTCACTAGGTGCAACGGTAATTTTATCGTTCACAGGTTCGATTGTTACCGACATAGCGTACGGCGGGCAGCCAGAAGGCACACTGGAAGAATAACGCAAGGGTAGGGGGTTAAACATGCAATTTTTTCACGAAAAAAAAGTCATAAGGTGCAAAGATGGCAATTTGTAGAATAATAATAGGAGGTAGTATGAGTAAGCAGGAAAAAACATTGCCAGAAGGCTGAGTGGAAGAATAACGCGAATGGAGGGGGTAAAACATGCATAATTTTTTCGAAAAAAAAGTCATAAGGTGCAAAGCTGGCAATTTGTAGAATAATCGAAGGTAGTATGAGTAAACAGGAAAAAACATTGCCAGAAGGCTGAGTGGAAGAATAACGCGAAGGGAGGGGGTTAAACATGCATATTTTTTTCGAAAAAAAAGTCATAAGGTGCAAAGATGGCAATTTGTAGAATAATCGGAAGTAGTATGAGTAAGTTAGGAAATATTCCCAAAATGCCAAGTTGAAGAATAACGCGAGGATTGGGGGTTAAAAATTCATTTTTTTCCGGAAAAAGTCATAAGGTGCAAAGCTGGCAGTTTGTATGTAGAATGATCGGAGGTTATATAAATGAGAAAAATTTTTCCAGAAGTCTAAGTGGAAGAATGAACTGAATGATACTTTTTCTATGAAACTACCTACCGCTGGCATTTCTTGAAATATTTTACTTTCCCTCGGGTAAAATACATTTTGAGCGAATATTCAAATGGGACCGTAACCTGGATTTGTGGCAGCCACGACAAACTGCTGAAAGTGGAAAAGTTCGGAATGTGAACGAAAAATGGATTGGAAAAATATCCAATATTATTGTTGCCCCTTTAATGAAAATGAAATCTATTAATTCATTTGCTCTTTCAATTCGACTTCTGGCATTTATCGGACCAAAGGTGACATGACATATCTCAAATTAAGTAAACGAAGTGCCAGATTCTTTCAATAAAATGAAATATCGAGAAGGCTACCGATGCTCTTTGTATCGCTGATATCTTTGTCATTCTTCCACTTAGCCTTCTGACACTTTTCTTCCTTCTTACGTGTACTATCTCCGTTTATTCCACATATCGTCCATTTTGCACTTTATGACTTTTTTTTTTCAAAAGAAAGATGCTGGTTTAACTCCTTCCTACTTACTTATACTATCTCCGATTAGAATAATCGGAGATAATTTTGTAGAATCAAAATGCCATCTTTCCAACTTATGACTTTTTTTTCGAAAAAATAGATGCATGTTCAACCCCCCCCCTTCCTTCACGTTATTCTTCCACTTAGCCTTCTGGCAATATTTTTTCCTACTTACTCATAGTACCCCCTTTTATTTTACAAATAGCCAGCTTTGCACCACAGCCTTTTTTTTCGTAAAAAAGTAGCTTGTTTAACCCCCTACCTTCGCGTTATTCTTCCACTAAGCCTTTTGGCAATGTTTTTTTCCTGTTTACTCATACTACCTTCGATTATTCTACAAATTGCCATCTTTGCACCTTATGACTTTTTTTCGTGAAAAAATTGCATGTTTAACCCCCTACCCTTGCTTTATTCTTCCAGTGTGCCTTCTGGCTGCCCGTCTTACGCTATGTCGGTAACAATCGAACCTGTGAACGATAAAATTACCCTTGCACCTAGTGACCCTTACCCCTCCGTAGCCAGCTCTTAGACTAAAAGCGTGGTTCACTGTCGTGAATAACGCCTCGTGGGAACGACGCAAGGTTTGAATATCTCCATAAAGTGGCACCACTTCCATTTTTTACATTCTCTTGGAATATCATCCCGTTCTCTCCGTAAGATTTTTTTATAGGTATCTCTTAGATTCCCCCATTTCTTCCTTGCTTGTTCTCCTATGAAAATAATTCTTGCTTATATCATATCGCAGAGTCTATAAGAACACCAGCAATAGAAAGAGAAGCTCATGATCAACTGACGCAACTACGATAGACTTCACCCTCCAGTTCCAGAGCCTTCCCTCCTCACTGACCCTCGTCAGTCTCTGTTGAGCTATAGGTCCATTCACGAAAATTTGAGCCGTCATTTGGATATGACAATTTGGCATATTCCACTGTGTATATTGAAATTTTAGGTTGTGTTGTTTATATTCTTGTCGGATTGATACTCAATGTTGTCAGTATTAAAAGAAAGATGTATAAATTGCTGATTTCTTACAATGTCAATTTACATCTGAAAATTGACAAACTGATAGTGATAACGCAATGAGGGCTACCGCGTATGAATTTTCCGCTAAGGGCGCTAGGTATTTGAGGCAAGCTGAAAACTTGTCAGATACCTCTCCTATTATAATCCCAACTCTGGATTGCAGACCTGGCTGGTGAGTAGCGGGGCTAAATCAACCCCTACATTTTTAAAAATATTTCTTTTTTTTTCAAAAATATATTTGAGGCAATACGCAATTTATATATGTTGCAGTGTAATGCTTTATAAATACTAAAAAAAATAAGCCAGATAATTTATCGGGGTTTTAACATTGCCAGACGCGTGCAAAAATATTTTGCAAAAAATTATAAAAAATGTTTTTGAGGCAGCTTGAAATTTTAATGGAGTGTTATTATAACTAAAAAATAAGATTCCCAAAAAGACAGATCATTTCGGTAGGGCTTTCTACCTGCCAGGTGATCAATAAATAATGAATGGGTACGAGCCTGTAGTGCTATAGACAAGCTGTAGTGTGAGAGAGAGGGCATTACGACAGCTGTCTTCGTTCTTACTTGCCGAGTTACTATTGGCTCTGGCGAGGCCACGTGACTTACAATAACCCATGAGGTTTCTAGTTAAAATTTCGGAGTAAAAAATATAAAATTTTCTGAATTTGTACTAAAAACATTTGCTTAAAAGTGATTGTATTGATTTTAAACGTAATAAATCGTTTAAATATTCGATATTTCAGTAGAAATATTTATTTTTTGCAATTTTGTTTCGTTGAGCTTTGACATACGTTGATCCAAATTTACATTACGTTAGAATACGTTCATTTCTCATTTATTCATCATATTTATTACTACTAAAATGACCTTAATAAGTTATTATTCATGAAGTCGTATGATTTTGAAAAACATACTAACCACAGAACACCCATGTCAAAGAATCTAGTGGTCACGTCTGTGACTTTCACCATGCGGACCACAGAACATAAATATGCGGACACCCCATAGATATACTAACCTTACATTGATGAGGCATGTCATTCAACACTTTCGGAGAATGTGATGCCAAGAGAGAGATAGAGCTAAAGGTGGCAAATCCCATTTGAGAGCCAATCATAGAAATGGAAGCGGCGAAAGAGAGAGACTCGTGATGCCAAAAGAAAGATAGAGCTAGTGGTGGCAAGATTAATTGGATTCATTTCATTTTTTGAGAATAATTTGTTTTTGCTATACATACTAATATATAATATATACTAATTTGAAACACGTCTGAAAAATAGCAAAAAAACAACAATATTCTCAAAAAATGAAATTAATCCAATCAATCTTGCCGCCACTAGCTCTATCTTTCTTTTGGCATCACATTCTCCGAAAGTGTTGAATGACATGCCTCATCCATGTAAGGTTAGTATATCTATGGGGTGTCCGCATATTTATGTTCTGTGGTCCGCATGGTGAAAGTCACAGACGTGACACTAGATTCTTTGACATCGGTGTTCTGTGGTAAGTTTTTTTTCAAAATCATACGACTTCATGAATAATAACTTATTAAGGTCATTTTAGTAGTAATAAATATGATGAATAAATGAGAAATGAACGTATTTTAACGTAATGTAAATTGGATCAACGTATGTCAAAGCTCAACGAAACAAAATTGCAATAGTTACTTCGAAAGTGGTGTGGAAATTTGCTTGAATAGATAAGGATTTACACTGAAGAAGTATAAAGGTGAGCTTATTCATTGTAACCCCATTTTTAAAGAAAATCCGCTTGTTCTCTTACCATTCATCATTCCAAATAACAAATTCTCGAATTATTCTTGAAATTTGTCAAAGTGACCACATAGGGAAAATTGAATTCTGTGAATGACAGACTTGCATTCAGCCAAAGCACCCAATTTTTCGAATTTCTAAGATTTTTTTTTCTTTCAACATCGAAGTACTCGGAATTTTGTAGTCGGGAAAGATTAATCATATTCATGAAAACTATGTTCCAAAAATCATTTCATTTGAAGAAATCGTTTGCGAGATATTCCTGAAAATTTATGTTTTCCATGAATTTTCAAAAGCCTGTATCTTTTTAACCAGGGCGAATCGGAAGAAATGGTAGAGGAAAAAAGTGTTTCTTTTGACCTCAGAAACCTACGGTTAAAATATATGTACTATTAAAGACTCACCCTGTATAGATGCAAAATCTCGTTACAATGGGAATTTTATTTTGAGAATTACT
The DNA here is from genome assembly GCA_013421045.1 of Propylea japonica. Lineage (NCBI taxonomy): Eukaryota > Metazoa > Arthropoda > Insecta > Coleoptera > Coccinellidae > Propylea > Propylea japonica. The sequence goes on from CM024243.1 coordinate 55,825,414, forward strand.
CAGAAAATGAAATATGTAAAAATTACAGATTAAAAAAATTTAATTTTTATCGTTCTGATAATGCGATCCTCTTGAAATTTTGCATGAACATTCAGTAGGTATATCAGTTTTCATTCGCAAAAAGGGTTTTCGCCTGAATCGGATATTCTGTTATGGAAATATAAAGATTCTTCTTTCAATATTCCAATTCAATATTCAATGGTTCTGTTACCACTATGGCCACAAAATTCTACATGAAAATTTCACTCCAATGGGATATCCTGTTTTGGAAATATAAGGATTCTTCTTTTCAATATTCCAACTGAATTTCCTATGGTTTTGTCAATACTATGGCCACGAACTTTGGATGAACTTTCAGTATATCAATCCTCATTCACAAAAAAAATGTCACTTGAACCGGATATCTTTCAATGGAAATATTAAGTTTCTTTTTTCAAAATTCCAATTGAATTTTCTATGGTCTATGGAACACCCTGTACTATTTGGCTGGTTAACGAACCTAACCAAACCATTTGGGACCAGAACTCATCCTGAAAATATCAAGTCTCTAGGACAATCCCCAAATTCTAAAGTTATTATGCTAAAAAGACTTTTGAATGACCATATGGTAATTTGAAAAATCACTAGTTTTTTTAGTTTTTCGTGAATATTTCAAAAACTAAGCAGTTTATCCTAAACATTGTTATAAACAAAAATGTTCTACGTTAAATTTTAAATAAGAATGGTCCTTTTCATAATCACTCTAAATTGTACGGTTCAAGAGTTACAGACGGTGTAAATGTTAACTTTTTCGTAATTTTGATAATTTTTTTAAAAAATAAGCTTCGTAAAAGAATGTTGCTATTTCAGTGGCCGGTGGTATGTTAGTGATAAGCCTTTGAAGGAACGACAACCTCACCACCTTATCAAGGGGCACTCTTTTTTAAGGGAAAAGAGGCTTCCACAGGCCTAGGCCATATAAACCTGTGGTACGGAGAAACCCACCCTGAACTTTCTACGAACATTGCAACATAAATTCACTTCTTAAGCATAAATATCTTTCAAATTTGGAATGTTCAATGTCTTTATTAACTTCACTCATCCTCCAGCACATTATCCTCCTCCTCTAGCTCGTCGTCTAAGATGTTATTATTGTCCATGTTATCACATGCTTGGCCTGGGGAATTGCTGCATATGCTAGTGCAGTTTAGACCACTCCTTCTGCATTCACAATTACGAACGCATTCATCTTTGCAAGTACACATTATAAGGGACAGTAATTCATAGGGGGCTGCAGAACGTGCTGTTGTAATTGGTGTCAGGTGGTCGCCAATCTTCTTCCAACACCCCTCGAGTGGATCCTTATCTTCATTCAGCCTATAAGAGGGAAAAATTGCACCTTATAGGAAGTTCAACAGCCAACACCGTTCTTCAATGAAAACTTCTGGTCTTCAACAACCTCAATGCCGACCCAGGTGCAGTGGCTGATGCAGGAAATTACTTCCTACTTGCAATGTTTGGAGCCAAGAACACTGAAGATCTAGATTGTCTCCGCTACCAGTCCTAATTGAAAACGATTGCAAAGCAGCCTATACATGCATTACTGAAGTTGGATGCACTACCCCCCACTTCAGGAGCGTCCAGACAGCATTCATTTAGGACCTACCACCAGGTACAACAGTGGCTGAATGAAGATAAGGATCCACTCGAGTGGGGTTGGAAGAAGATTGGCGACCACCTGACACCAATTACAACAGCACGTTCTGCAGCCCCCTATGAATTACTGTCCCTTATAATGTGTACTTGCAAAGATGAATGCGTTCGTAATGTGAATGCAGAAGGAGTGGTCTAAACTGCACTAGCATATGCAGCAATTCCCCAGGCCAAGCATGTGATAACATGGACAATAATACATCTTAGACGACGAGCTAGAGGAGGAGGATAAGTGCTGGAGGATGAGTGAAGTTAATAAAGACATTGAACATTCCAAATTTGAAAGATATTTATGCTTAAGAAGTGAATTTATGTTGCAATGTGTCGTAGAAAGTTCAGGGTGGGTTTCTCCGTACCACAGGTTTATATGGCCTAGGCCTGTGGAAGCCTCTTTTCCCTAAAAAAGAGTGCCCCTTGATAAGGTGGTGAGGTTGTCGTTCCTTAAAGGCTTATCACTAACACCACCGGCCACTGAAATAGCAACATCCTTTTACGAAGCTTATTTTTTTGAAAAATTATCAAAATACGAAAAAGTTAACATTTACACCGTCTGTAACTCTTGAACCGTACAATTTAGAGTGATTACGAAAAGAACCATTCTTATTTAAAATTTAACGTAGAACATTTTTGTATATAACAATGTTTAGGATAAAACGCTTTGTTTTTGAAATATTTACGAAAAACTAAAAAAAACTAGTGATTTTTCACTAGTCAGTATTAAAAGAAAGATGTATAAATTGCGGATTTCTTACAATGTCAATTTACATCTGAAAATTGACAAACTGATAATGCAATTCAGACAGTTCTAAATACCTAACGATAAAAGATCCTGATTTCAACTTAAGGAGGCACCTCTACCTACAGCTACATTATGTTATACTTGATTGATGAAAATGGATGATAACATAACTACTTAGGTAAATTCCCTACTAGAGTGTTTTTGAGGCAGAAGTACTTGCAAACAAAAAAACCATAAAAAGAAACTTGGGAAGAAACTATCAAGGGTGAGATGGCAAAGTAATTCATTCTGAGAGCCAAGCTGATATTAAATCACTGAACTCCGATGTCATCGACTGAAATCTTACATGGAAGTATCCAAGAAAACTCTAGGAAGTAGGCAAGAACAACAAGGTCAAGGCTTAATACACTTGCCAGAAACTGGCTGAGAATTTTTCTGTGGCATAGGCAAATGCACCCATAAAGAGTTTCTGGAGAAGGAAGAAACCGATAGAGAACCACTCTGGAGGAATCTTCCAGGAATGGATCATTCCGAAAAGTTCCCTCGGACTTTGAAACTACAAAGTCCAAAAAGTACTTGGATTTCAGTAAAAATAGGCTCACTGGCTTCCTAACGGGACATTATCGTCTTGAGAAGCATGCTGAGAATAGGCCTTGCAGTATTTGACCAGTGTAGATTCCGTGATGAGGAGGAAAAAACTCCGATTCACTCTGTTACAGAGTGCCTGCGCAAAGAATGTCTTGGACAAGAGAATAGGGATGTTGACTCATGTTACGAATTCATATAAATTGAGGTTTTCCTCATAGAAGGAAATTTTTGCAATCCTAAAAAAACATTTTAGTGATCTTATTATTCTCGTTGAATTAAATAAAGCTGATTTAAATTAGGTTATTTATTATCAACTATCACGTGACTGCGAACGCCAATCAGAGGTAATCCGTATAGTGACGTCAAACTATCCGTATTGTCATTGCAAATTCGAATGTTCGGTGCTCAGATCAACAAAATACATTCATGGCCGGGTTCCACAAACTCCAATCACCTTGATTATTGAAATTTCATCTTTCTCTGCAATTTTCAGTTCATTTTTGACATAACCATCGACTTACTTCAATATAAACGATTCGATGGCCAATCAAGCTTTGTGAAACCCACGTTCTGTGACTTGAACCATAGTAAATATATAATATATATATCTATGATTCGAACTTACGAAGTTGAAAGCTGAAAGAGAACAGAATACCTAGTTCGTTACAAGAACGATAATCTACAATTTCTTTATAATGGAGATAGGATTCATCAAGGGTAATAGTAGTGACTTTTACCGAAGATAAATTCCCTTATGGTCGCAAGTTTCTTTGCTGAAAACAAGGATTTTGTGCAGCGGAGCTTAAAAACGTGAAATTGTCTTTGTAAGTAGCAGACTTTTAACTCATATTTATTATTACAAATAAATAAACACCTCATTCAGCATTTACAGACCGACCTATTCATTTTGACGGCTTAGATTGAACTTTTCCACAAGGGATCGGGCAAAATCAGTTCGCTTTCACAGAAGTCAAAGTATACTCCGTTCACGAAAGGTTGAGCCGTCGGTTGGCCATGGAAATTTGGCATATTCCACTGTGTATATTAAAATTTTAGGTTATGTTCTTTATTTACTTGTCAGATTGATACGCAATGTTGTCAATATTGCATAGAGTTCTCTGATAACTCGCAAGCTCGTCGGACGAGGCCGGGTACATTCGGCAACGTTGACTTTATTTTACGTTATGACAGTAAATACTGCCAACTTCAGATAAATAAAGAAAGGCCTACTATGTGCTCAACCTTTCGTGAACGGACTCTATGTTTACTGTATTATGACGTAATCATTAGAACGTGACAAATTGAGCATTTCCCCGGGAATTTTGAATTGTCTTTTCATTTACTCATTTTATTGGCAATTACTATATTTTTAAGAAAAAGTAATTTTTCGTATTTGTATAGGGTTCATCTTTAAAATAAAATAAATTCCAAAAAGTAGTCAACATCCCTATTATGGGAGGAGTGCAAATCATTACGGCCCTGGAACTGGGGGATAGCTGTAAAGTAACAGTTACGAAAAACTGCTCTGACGGGGGATCTTAAAGTCGCAGAGTAATGCAACCCCCTGAGTAATCTACAATCTAGGTAAGTTCGCTTATGATATGCACTTGTTCATAGAGGACTGATTGGGTACTTACCAGTTTGGTTCAGTTGTTTTCCTATAAGATTTCATACCTTTCTTTTAGACTTTGTCATTCTGTAACCACGATGTGATCGGTCATATATCATGGGATACTTCTGTACTATCTTTATTAACTTTTGCGTACTTGACATGTTGACGAATTGCGCTTCTCACAACTGCGTCAAAACATTTGTTGCTAAGCGCCTGTCAAAATTCGGAAAGACGCAATTCTGTTATGGCCGAAGTAACCATAGATAACAGAATAATCTATGCAAAAAACAGTGCTAGTCGAATGAAAGAAGCAGAGATGGATTTTACACCCTTCTTCCTTGTAAAAATTCTACCCAAATGTCTGTAAGTTCGAAATTTAGAGCCACGAAAGTGGTTTTAAAGGACTCGGTTGGACTCGCAATGTAATTATATCCGTTCGCCCGTTCGTAAACATTCAAACTTTCGAACGGAAGGAGCTTAAGAATTGAAGTTGTCGGGGTAGGTGTCAGAGCTGTGCCGAAGTCTTGTGCTTAGTGCTCGTGAAAGCACTCGAAGCACTTTTGCTTCGAGTGCTTACGAGCACTAGATTGAACCAGTGCTTAGTGCTTGGTGCTTCGCGAGTTTTTTGAAAGAGATAAGTGCTTAGTAATTCGAAAAAGTACTCCTAAGCACCACAGTGCTCCCAAGCACTTTCAGAAATTACCAAGCACTAAGCTTTATGGAATCGTCGGAACATGAGTTTTTTATTGGCGAATATTCAAGTTACAGTCTGTTCACTTAATGAATGATATAAAGAGTTCAGAAAATATTTTTTCATTGCAGACAGCATTTTTTTTCTATCCTCGTCACAAAAAAATCCATGTTTTGTTACCAAGACGTCATTGTCTTTCTATAACTTTTGGAATTTTATTTTCTGTTTCGAGACCACATGCTTTTCTTCCAATTTTTTTTATATGAGGTCGTGGTAATTTTATATTTGCCTGTGAACGACAATGTTGGACTTGCTGAGAGAAAACTATTGTCGATTTCAATTATGCCCAGTTCAAAACACGATATCACTCGAAAGAAAAAATCAAGACATCAAAATCAAAATTTCAAACTAAGAGACATTTGGATGGAAAATACAAAGGTTTATTTTGAGAAGTGCTTAGTGCTCGGTGCTCGTGTAAACGAATTACTTTCCAAAAGTGCTTAGTAATCGCGAGCATTACTTAAAAAAAGGGCTTAGTGCTCGAGATTCCGGAGCACTTTTCAATAAGGCTTAGTGCTTTGTACTCGAAGCACTTTTCTTCAGTGCTCGGCACAGCTCTGGTAGGTGTAAGGTCGGAATAGCTCGACCTAATTTATAGGCCAACGGTCGAATAGTTCTCGAGTTATGATAGTTTGAATTTGAATCATATTCATAACCGCAGACCTCCATCAGATAGCCAATAGAATAACATTATTCGAAGCACAGTTAGCGCTATGTAGAAACTGGTGGAATGCAAACTGCAAAGTAGACCTTGAAGTGGTCGTCCTCGTGTTACCACGATTCGAGAAGATCGGTATATTGTCCAATCAGCCTGTAGAAATAGGCCAGTGACGGTACCGACACTCAGGTCGGAATTTCAAAGAGCCCACAACCGATAATTTCATTTTCACAATACGTAGAACTCGTAGAAGAGTTTTATCATCAGGATTGCGGTCCAGAATCATTGACAATATCTGAATCGATTTCTGTTGTAGATTCAATATAATGAAAATTCTTGGCTTCATTTTATTCATTTATGGACTCAATTTACCGGTTCAAATCAGCAGCATATGAAAACAAAAGATCTAATAGCCTAATGGTACAAATCCCGACCCAAAACTAAGTTTTTTGTTTTTAAATTTACATTTTACGAACGTAAAGAGAGCGTGAGAACATATCAGTTTAAAAAGTAATTAGATTCTTCGTAAATCTATTATGATCAGTTTAGAAGGAAAAATTCAAATAATTAAATCGTGTCGATTCAATTTGAATGTGATTATTATAATTTTGTTCTGTTGTATGCGAGGAATTCATTTGCCACAACAAATGTGAATAATTTCCTAAGTGAAAATGAGTACTTAGGTTATTTTTCGCCATGATCAAAATCAATTGGTAGATGTTGAAATGTCGGAATAGTCTATTCTCTAAAGAAAGTTGACGCTCACTTGGACGAGACGAGACGAAGCGAAGAGTTGTTTTCCGCAGTTTCAGGCACGATTTGCACTGAATCAAATGGGTAGACGCTCACTTGGGAGGCGCGAAGCGAAGATCAGAATCGTTTGATTCAGTGCAAATCGTGCCTGCGGAAAACAACTCTTCGCTTCGTCTCGTCTCGTCTCGTCCAAGTGAGCGTCAACCTTTAAAGCTCCAAATATTGTGAAGCGTTCAGGTACGTTACCGTGGATGAAAAATGGCCAATGTTAATCCTCAGTATTCCAGTCCAAGGTTTTTAGGGTACTGGGTACGCACAGGAATACTCAGTTGCTTATTATTTCTACACCAATATCTTAAATACTGATGGGTTATGTTTTCTATTCCAGGAAAACGATGACTCATCAGTGTCCAAAAATGAACTACTTATTTTAATTTTTTTTCAAACGTTGTTTCACGAAATCCATTTATTTGACATCTTCTGGTAAAATTTCTTGAGTTGTTTTCGCCTTATAATAACAATAACCATTTCACTTCAGAATGATAAATTCAGGAGACAATGAATGAATTTATTGTTTCCTGATTTGATTGACCACAAAAATAACATTTCATTATTTGAATATTTCCTTCTATAAACTGATCATAATTGATTTACGGAGAATCTAATTACTTTCCGAACTGATATGATGTCACGCTCTTAACATAATTATCGAATGATGAAATATGAAATTATTTGAATCGCACATCGCAGATGCTAATTCGAAGCTTCACGATTCCAGCGTTCGTTCTGCATGTCCTGGCCCCGTATTCTCGACAAGTGATCTTTCAATGCGTATACGAACTTAATTGCGCGGTGTGCATTTTTGCCGGTAAAAGACAGACTCGCACAATGAAGTTCGTATTGAAAGATCACATGTCCAGAATACGGGGCCTGATGTGTTTTCCGTATGGCATGGCACTGATGTTTCGATTCTTCCATTGTTCCATTGAAACCGCAGCGTCTTTGAAATTTGCACGTTAAATCCTATATTTCCAAGTAAATTTCCAAACCTGTATGCAATACATTGTCTGATATTGAATTGATAACACAATTTTCCTTTTCTGAAATTCAATTTTCCGTTTCTGAATTCCAACTTCCTAGTCTGAATTTCAATGTCGTTCTTCGGATATAAAATGAACTATTCTCAAAATAAAATTTTGTTTTCTGAATTACATATTTATATTATTCTAAATTTTGAGCCCCTTTCCTGAAATTGAACATTGATTTTCTGAATTAAAAGTGTAAAAGATGTAGAGATCCATCATACCAGTACCGGGTGATCATCCCCAACTAAATATATTTGAATAGTGATGATTCACCATAAATATTAGCTTGAATTTCTTAAAATCTAATGGTAGGTAAGTACAAAGCGAATGTGAGTGCAAAACGTTCTAGTATTGTCATCGCCTTATTCAACATCCAATTTTAAGAAAATTTTTTTCTTCCATCCCACCGAAAAGTACGTGTCTTGAATTTTTAACACCTCGCTATTGGGACGTGTTAGATTCGAAATGATCATCAGGGCATGCAATTTTATTCTTGAGCAGTGGCGTCTCGTTGAGATGATTGAAAGTAACGGTGTTTCAATAAAAGCGCAAAATTTCAGTATTCGATAAAACAAAGTTTTCTGTAGCAAATTAATGAAATATTTAGTTATTCAACTATGTTATTATATTATTATATATTAATAATGCCAGCGATAGCCAATCTATACTAATATTATAAAGAGGAAAGATTTGTATGTTTGTGGGTTTGATACGAGTTAACTCATAAGTTACTAGACTGATTTCAATAATTCTTTCACCCTTAGAATCCCTGAATAACATAGGCTATAATTTTCACCCGAGAAAATTAAGGAAACCAACCATAACTTCAATGATAATAAATATGAGTACCAAAATCAGCTATTTTCATTTTGTACCTCTTCAATAGTTCTACAAAGAATTCCGCGATAGCATATATCTATCTTTCAAGGTTTACTTAATATCACCTTTTAAAGGTATCCGAATGTTTCTCAAAATTATGCATTATTTGAGAGTATTTTTTTATGAATACGCTATTGATCCTTATCCAATTAAATACGTCGTTCATACCCAGTATTTAATTAAGAACGAAATTGCCTTTTACATTTTTCAATTATGTTGAATACATTAAAAGATATGGCAGGTTGAAGATGAAATCGCACCAAAATGCGTCTCCAAGGTATGCACTAGGCAGGTAGGAGAAGGTGAGGGATGTATGAATGTATTTTGGATATGATCACAAATCAGATCAACAGATGGCGCTGTAGTCGTTATTAAGGTTATTCATCTATTCTAATATTATAAATAGGAAAGATTTGTATGTTTGTGGGTTTTATACGAAATAACTCATAAGCTACTAGACCGATTTCGATAATTCTTTCACCCTTAGAATGCTACACTATCCCTGAGTAACATAGGCTATACTTTCCACCCGAGAAAATTAAGGAAACCAACTATAACTTCAAGGATAATAAATATGAGTACCAAAATCAGATATTTTCAGGTGCGCTGCAAAAACCGTAGGACGTACATGGAAACAATGCATGACGGAAATGTACCTCTTTAATGGTTCTACAAAAAGTTCGCGATAGCATATATCTATCTTTCAAGGTTTACTCGGTATCACCTTTCAAAGATATCCGAATGTTTCTCAAAATTATGCATTATTTGGGAGTATTTTTTATGAATAGGTTATTGATCTTTATTCATTTAAATACGTCGTTCATACCCAGTATTCAGTTTAGAACGAAATTGCCTTTTACATAATTCAATTATGGTGAAAACATCAAAAGATATGGCACGTTGAAGATGAAATCGCACCAAAATACTGGCGGGTAAGAGAAGGTACCGAAAGGTGAGGGATGTATGAATGTATTTTGGATTTCCTGATGCCCGTATGTTTATGATCACAAATCAGATCAACAGATGGCGCTGTAGTCGTTATTTAGGTTATTCATCTACTCTGCAACTAAACAGCTGGATCGAATTGAATGAATTTTTGTGTATACAGAACAACGTCTGTTGGGTCTGCTAGTATATTAATATTTCCAGACCTTTAGTGGCTAGATTGATAAACGAGTTGATTATAAGATTTTTCTGTCCACCTCATTATGAATTGGGAATGAAGTCTTGATTGAAATACATTCTTATTTTGCACAAGACATTGGTACATTCGACATAATGAAATTTCTAAGTTTTATGTTCCAGTAGAGTGTTGACATTAATCGAATTGCTTCTGAATGCATTGTTAGTTGGATAAATGTTCTAATTGACAATTAGACTGCAAATGAAAACACACAATTCTGAAGATTTTACAAGTTTGTCTGAAGAATTCTTCCAAAATATATTTCAATCGATATACGAAATTGAATGGCCTTTTCAACAAGGTGCTGCTCGACCCCTTTTCCCTATTCAAAAACGAGAGCTGTTAGGGGTTGTATCTAGAGGGGTAGGGAAATCAAACTTATTTGAACATCCTTATTAGTCCCCCTTTCAACAAAATTTGACCTGTCAGAGCGGTTTATTGTTATTCCATCCCAAAGCTCTAAATTCGGGGTGGAAAGTTATGGATGGCCCACCCTGAATATGTTTTTGGAGCCTGTGATTACCTGATCGATGTATTTGTGTTTATTGTAGGCCGTGTCACCAGTTTGCAAGAAAGAGGTCGGCTGTAAATTGTTTAATGAATTAATAAATAAATAAATAAATGTGGCGCCTCCCTGTAGTCAAGATCAATAGCTTCCAAATGATGCAAAAGAAACTGTGTTATCACGATGTTTGCCAATTTTACCGTTATACCCTCTCGACCATAACGCACCTTAAAGCGACTGTAGGCTTTGATGTTAATGTTGTGAGGCGATTCGTCCCTTCTTACGCTTTCATTGAAACCCCTTTAATAACGAGATCATTATAGGATTTATAAAAGTCGAGGACATTAATAGGTGTTAAATCTCTAATAATCGAGTTATACTCAAAGCTTTATCGTATCATTGACAACGCGTTAAAAGAAGCAATAAGGATTTGAGGGAATGTCAAGTTGAAAAGTCAGATCGACATATTGAGCGGTAGGTATTTTAATCTTCTTTTTCTGTGTTTTATGTATACAGGGTGTTCCTAAATTGAACGTACAAACGAAAAGGGGAGATTCCTTGAGTGAGTTTAAGAAAAAAAAGTCCCATAAACATGGGATCGCAAACGCTTCGTTTTCGAGATACAGAGTGTTGAAGTTTGAATTTTTTTCAAGTTTTTTTCTCATAGTATCTACACTTCACAAGATATTCAACTGAAATTTGGCATAGATATTACATTTGAGAGTTCTCACCGCGTGACATGGCAATTTCGATAGAAGATCTACAGGGTGATATTTTTTCTGGAACACTGCCCCTGTTCTTCTGCAGAATTTTTTTTGGTGAGCAACTGTTAATTTGAAAAAATGTAAAAAGAAGCTTTGTTCTTATACTAAACTTTTTGGTCTCTTGTAGTTTTGTCGTATCTACGAACGATTTCGAGAAAAAAAATTTTGAACGATTCTCCTGAAATCCTCGTGAAAATCCAAATTATTATGGGAAGGCCACTTTGTAAGCTGTGGTGAATGAATTCAGTGTCAGTTTTTATGGAAATTTTCCTGATCTGTAGCGATGATTCATAAAGATTCGATAAACTCGTATAATCAACACATGTTTTTGATTAAAACTTTAACACCCTGTATCTCGAAAACGAAACGCATTTTTTTCTTAAACTCACTTAAGGAATCTCCCCTTTTCGTTTGTACGTTCAATTTAGGAACACCCTGTATATACTCACTTTCAAAAGTTTGGCAATCCCTCTCTGTAGTGGAGATAAAATAATCATGATTCACAACTTATTGTTACTGAAAACAAGAGGAACTTATTGACAACCAAATAAAACCATAACATTATGACACAAAAAATGTTTATGTGTTTAAAATATCAATTTTGCAAATGTCTGCCATTCTGTGGATCAGTAGTTTTTCGTTTTCAGGTACCGTTTTAATTCAAAAAAGCAGTACGATTAGGCCCGATGGGAAAACTGGTGGAATACAAAGTAGAGCTCGAAGTGATCGTCCTCGTGTTACCACAATTCGAGAAGATCGGTATATTGCCCAATCAGCCTGTAGAAATAGGTCAGTGACGGAACCGACACTCAGGTCGGAATTACAAAGAGCTCCCAACCGTGTAATTTCATGTGATACAATGAGGGCTACCGTATTTTTTCTCACTAGTTGGCGTGAGGTCCTGTCAAAGTTCGTTGTACCATTGTTTAAGGAGAAGATAGTTAGTTACTCGCCCTGCTAAGTTCATTGGATGTGCGTATGTGGCGGTACCTATTAGAATTATGTGGCAAACTCTGAATTTTTAGGGTCCATCCTAATACGCCCTCTTGGCGGATGCTTGAATAATTACTTATCGGTAAAGAGGTTTCTACTTCTGCTATGAAACTATATTTTTATGACGTGAAGTTTGAAGAATCGAAACATTCGAAACTGAGTAAATTCCAACACATGTTCGTCGATGAATAGAGTAAGCCAGGGTTCCAGTTGGGAATTTTATTACTTTGATAATTACAGGGTCTGTTTATGTTATGCGATTCTAGTTTTTCTATTCTAAGGTAGTGAAGGGAATAAGTTTGAAATTTGAATCGTAGTTGAAGGCAAAATATGAAATAGAAAAAATTGAATATAAGAATAATTTTTGGTTTTTGCTAAATCAAACGTGTTTTAAATTGAATCGCAAAACGTGAATTTATTTGGTTAGACTTTATTTTGAACAAGTTTTTTTTGATAGCCATGAATTCTTCTTCAAACAAATGCGACGAATAATTAGTACCAACGTGAGGTCTTTGCACTCACGAAAACTATGATAAAACTATTTAAAAAGTTATCGCAGCGAAATTGAGGCGTTTTCCTTATTATTGAATTATTTCGGTTCAGAAATACGACTGAAGTTTCGAAATACTGACAATACTGAAATGTATTATTATTGGCAATATATTTCTAATCAATGTCATTGGAAAAAAGAAAAAATATGCTTGTTTCTCTTGTGTTAAATTCTTGAGTCAATATCGACTTTGGCGGCAATAAATCGTATCCCTGATGACGATAAGTGGTCAAATTCAATATATCCGATTGAAGTGAATTTCATTTCGTGAAGAAGATTGGTATATTATACTTAATATTCATGCAAAATTTCAAAAAATCGCATTGTGTAAACCATAGAAAATTCAATTGAAATTCGAAAAAAAAATTGCTATATTTCCAAAACAAGATATCCGTTTCAAGTAAAATTTATTTTGTGTATGAACATTGATATACTGAATGTTCATTCAAAATTTCAAGAGGTTCGCATCATCCGAACATAGATTTGGTTTTTTTAATTGTCAATTTTTTACATATTCCAGTTTTTTAATAATTTCCAGAATATTATTCCGATCGTGGTGAGATTTAGCATTTATATATTAAGTATCAAGTCCTATACAAATTTTTGCGGTTAAAGCCGCATTGTTCCGCCAAAGAACGAGCGTTCGAAAGGGCTTTCTTAATTTTTTTATACTTATATTGCAATGGAAATTTCAATTAAACGAGTAGTGATCAGGGTACGAATGTGTCTTTTGAAAATTTTGCTTACAATTATGAATTTTCTAGGAATATCTTGCTTGATGGTTTGAACTGATACCTCCTGTAACGTGAACATACGATGAGTTTCTCCTGAAAATGTCGTTAAAAAATGCAAGAAAAGCCCCGAACAGGTACTTTTGAGCGCTCGTCTATTAGTAGAGCAATAATTCTATCACATCAAAATTGTATGGGACTTGAGATTCATGCTTAGTATATGAATGCAAAATCTAGGCACGACCGGAATTATGTTCTGGAAATGATTAAAAAAATGAAATATGTAAAAATCCAGTAGGTAATAACATTAAATTAAATTATATGGTTAACATTATGGCCACAAAATTTTGCAAAAAGCTTATTATGGGCATCTTGCATGTGGCCGCAAATTTCATATCGATTGGTTTTGTTTTGTCTGAGATATGACGGGACGGAAATTTTGAATGGCCATATTTTATGGAACACCCTGTACGATTTGGCTAGTTAACGAACTTCTCAAGTCTCTAGAACAAACAGAACAGAATTGTATTTGACCTCGGATTCGTCATCACGGAGTGGAACCCTATCGTTTGAGGCCGTTTCGGCTCAAAATTCGTTAATTAGAGACACAAACTGAATATTATATTATTATAAAGCCTGTCTATCCTCACGTGTATAAGTGTTTAGTGCAGCAACTAATTACTTAACTTGGCGCTATCGAGAGATGATTAACGATTTTTTATGACCGGAATATGATTGTATGGATCTGGACAACGTTTACTTCAACAAGACAGCACTGCGTGCCACTGGCACGTAGTGCTGTCTTGTCGTGCCACACAACCAACTACCGTTGATCGAGCTTAAGTCTTGTTCGCACTACGCTAGTAGCTTAGTCGAGCCGCTAGAAATTTAGTAGCTACTCTCCATCCAATCGTTCGCACTTTGTTCGAGTTAAGTTCACAAGTGAGTAGCGCTTTGTACGATGAACAACTCGCAACGCCGAACTCTGACGTGATTTCTCGCCCAGCGAAACGACATCACCGCGGCAAATGATATTACTAATGAACTCGAATAAACTGATCGGTTCGGCCTATCTAGTCCGTGAGCGAGTGAAGAGTATCACCCGATAAAATAGAATCAAATGGATCGACTCGACTAACTACACACTAATCTACCCGACTAAATTCTTGGTGTTCACACACGTTTAGTGACTAAATTTTTAGCTCCTCGACTAAACTACTAGCGTAGTGCGAACAAGACTTTACGGATCGAGATACGGAAAAAGCTTGGTGAAAGAGAAAGACTCCGCCAATAGCCCATTGTCGATTCAATACCTCAAAGACGGAATTCGTGAGGCTATCAAGTACATAGAGTAGCCACACTTTTCGATTTTGTTATGGAAAATTTCATTAAAAAGATATTGTTCTGTGAGCGTGGTCGTGGTGGTCATTTGCATGAAGTTATTTTCCACTATAAATTAACGGCATGAAATAAACATCCGATCATTTATTTCAAAAACTATAATTCTTCTTTGAATATCAGAATGACACCTCTAACCGGAAAACCCTGTATATGCACAGCGAAGTGATTTGAAGCTTATAAGCGCTTGTTCATACTGGGAAAATTCATTCATGAATATCATTGGCTGTTGTTGGTTTCATTCTATTTCTTTATGCATTCAACTTTCACCTTCAAATCCTGAACGTTTTGTGAAAAATACAAGTTTTGAAATGTTCCTTTTGAAAACACTTTCATTACGTGGCTTTGATTATTGATACAATAATTATATCATTCATTTATTTAAATTCAAGAGACTGCATAGGTACCTACAAACAGGATGCCCAAATTTCTTTAGCATAAACATATCAGAGAATATAAAAATTTCGCAAATCATTCACTTTTTTAATATAATATTTCTTTGCTACTGAGTTAAAAAAATTCCTTCTTGCGATCTCACGACGAATCGAAAATATTTCTCAAATCCCAACCCTAAGGGCCTCAGAGTAATAAAAATTTTTATTACTCTGGACCCTCGGATATTTCATTCAGGCATACAAGAGAGAAGTTGTGGAGCATGATGCAAGACACGTTGACATGAAGAAAAATAGCTCGTCACTAGAGACATCTGTTGTTCACCATACCCAAAAATTAATACTCGTCTGAATTTTCAGCATTGCACATAGGCAACCCATCATGTTGGTCCTCTTCCGGAGTGGCGCCCTCTAACGATATTGTCCAATATCCTCCAATGATATTTGAACCGAAGTAACTAACTATCTTCTCCTTAAACAATGGTTGTACTGTCATTGATCTATTATTATTATAACAAATTCTTATTTATTAGTGTCCGGTGTTATTAGTCTTGTGAGAAAAGAGTACATTCGATTCCTTTATCATAATCTTGGGTTACTGTACAAATGTACAATATCGAGCATGCCGCAGGGTTGTGCAGTTCCGTATTGTTCAGAAAAAAAGGGAGGACTTAAGTTTCCGAACGATTAGCCTGTAGGTAATAAAGCTGATGTTACCCCTTTAAAACATTCACGTGTTTCTAAAAAAAACATTTCAACCCTGATGATAATACGTGACCTAACGATCCTAATACAGAAAACCGTGAGTACCTAATAATCTTTTACATTATGTTGCTTCAGACACTTTACTTTTACAATTGAATAAATGAATTACCATAAATTGTTGTAATACTTGTAATCTACTGTTGAAAATTTTTCGGCTTTTCCTAAATTAAAACTAAAAGCAATACCTATAGCAAATTTTCTAAGTACCTACTAGGAAAGTGAGGAGAGATATGAGTGAAAATATTGATAGAGAGAGTTCTTATGAACGCAAAAAGAAATTTGAATCAGAATCAGTTCATGTGTAGGGAAAAATCAATATGAAGCCAAGAGAGCTCAACTGATACTGCTTCTTCGTCGGAACTTGAGAGTAACAGAAACATACTTCGAATTGAAAATCTAATTGGTACAATTTTACTCTAGATTTTACAACTATAAACATTTATGTTTGTTATCAATCAACATACTTTCTCGAGGAAAACATTTACTGTTAAAATATGTATCAAGGACCTGTGTTAATAAATAAATTACCCAACTCTTAAATGAAAGTGATCAGTTAATATATAATAATACTTCTCATTGATGTTTGAGTTTTTCCTTATGGTAGATACTGTTTTTTCTATATATTCTCTTATAATGATAAATGAAAGGATTGTGTAAAGATTTATTGTTCTACTCCAACTTTTAACACTTTTCGGCTAGCACATGTGAGTACGATAAAAAGCAATAACTTTTGAAATAATAACCTACTTCTGCAATAAGCTTATTTCAAATCATGATATTGCTTTTCCACTGAAATTATCATTTTTATCATAGTATTTAGGTCTGTAAAAAAACCATAATTGTAAACTCAATAAATAAGCATACTTTCTATAAGAAATGCGTTTTGCAACTCTGAACCAACTCGCCTTTGAATTAGCTTTCCTTTTGGTCCACTTAATTTGGCACCTATCTTTCGGAACTCCGTTTTCAAAGCAGTGATATTCATTGATCCGTAATTCATATTTGCTGTAATTAATCTGAATATGTATGTGAAACTCCTCACATCTGCATAAAGATTGAAAAGAAACAATACAGATTCACAATCACGTTTGAATATTTCACAATTCAAATTATCGTGGACCTCACGCAACACTAGCGCCTCTAGCGGAAAATTCATACGCGGTAGCCCTCATTCAAAAACGCAGTACGATTAGGCCCGATGGGAAAACTAGTGGAATACAAAGTAGACCTCGAAGTGATCGTCCTCGTGTTACCACAATTCGAGAAGATCGTTATATTGCCCAATCAGCCAGTAGAAATAGGTCAGTGACGGTACCGTCACTCAGGTCGGAATTACAAAGAGGTCCCAACCTTGTTATTTCATGTGATACAATTGGTAGAAGAGTTTTAGCATCAGGATTGCGGTCCATAAGGAATCTACGAGTTCCTTTATTGAGTGGTCGTCACCGAATCGCTCTCCTGCAGTGCGCGCGAAATCATCAAAACTGGCATTCAGAAGAAAGGTGGAATGTGCTATTCACAGATGAATTACGTTTTGGGTTAGTAAGTGATGACTACCGCTTAAGAGTTTGGAAGGAACCAGTATGTCGAAATAGACCTGAGAGAGCTATTCAAGTTGCTCCTTTAACACACTTACTTGCCCATTAGCCCAGTCAAATAAGCATTTCACCTCGGAATGAAAGATAATAAGCTGAAAATTGGTATGAACCTTTGTTTTGTCATTCTAAATGTTGTCTCAAAAGTCACAATTGCTATCGTGCCGGCGTCTTGAGATATTGAAGGTCAAAGGTCATAAAAATCGGTTTTTTGCAAATATCTGCCTTCCTATTGCTTAAATGAGATTTGCAGTTATTATGAAAGTTGTAGACTATAAAATTGTCTACAACTTTTGTTTGAACTTTTTTTTCATACGACCAACCGTTTTTGGGGTAGACAGCGAAGAGTGCGCAGCGTACAGTCATATATGACCTAATCAGGGTCAAGCGTGAGTTACGGTTAGCAGTTCGTTGGATAAAGGCAATTATTCACTTAACAATTATAATTATTGAACAATGCCCATTATTTCTATTTGTTAATTATTTATATTTAATTAAAATAAGTAATTAAATTACTTATATATAATTATTGTAATTATTATTTTGCTATAGTATATTATTAATTCTGGATTATATATTTCAATTATATTTTATATTAAAAAGTAAGGGAATAAATTTCACACATATCTTTTTATCATTTAATATGGCATATTGATTTTAATTATAATAAAATTGTGAAAGAAAGCTAATTATCTTCTTCTTCTTCGTCGTCTTCTCCTTGTTGTCGCTCCAAAAAGTTCAGTTCATCGTCATCATCCCATCATCGGTCATATTCATCTCCAACCTTCCAGAATTTCAGGCTCATATGTGCTTTCTTCATCGGGATTACTTGGATTTAGTGAAGCGTTGAGGCAAGCTTCTGACTTTCTGCATCCACAGCGGGAACCACAACCATTTTTGCAATTGCAGAATAGGGACATCTTTCAACTCTTTTAAAGTAAATTGAGAATCTTCATTATTTTCTATAAGTATAAGAAAAAAATTCCTTCATGCTTGAGTGACTTGATCATCTTGCCGAGGCTTCTTATCTGCAGATGGTACTCGGGTTAAAAAGTTGGTATATAGCAAACAGTATGATACTTTGCTTCAGCAGCGACCAAATCATACTCGTAAAGTATACGTTCCTTTACTAATTCTCCTAAGGAATCGTTTCGTTCTTCCGCTGTCTTAACTACGTTGTCTTTGAATGCAAGAGTACTTACATTACTTATTGTCCGTCTACTTTAATTCTTTTTCCTTTCTGCAACTTCGTTAGCTTCTTGCCACAAAATAAGTATAATTTTTTGAAATCAAACACTATATTTCTTTTTTACGAGGTGCACTTGACGTTGAAGGTTCACCCTCTTCTGTGCGTCGTTTTGATGCAACAATAGCATTTTTACTAGTGTACACTTTTCGACACTGGGAATGCACTTTCACAGAACTTAAAGTATTTAAATAATCTATATGTCCATCATTCCTTTCAATACTTGCAATTTTTAAGTTTGTAAACCACGTTCGACATTAACAGAATCACCTTCTGAAAGTGACTTATCACATATAAAACACAAATCAGCCATAGCTCTCAACTTAAACCCGTACGCCCGTCGTTGCGAAGATACAATTTCAAACTAACGAATAATCTTGACTAATAGGGATGGAGAATATTGGGAATAGCAGGTATCGATAGTCCTTATCAGCATACTAGGAAGTATACCTGGTATAGGGTAATACTTGCAAAACAAGTATTGAAATACTTGTTACGCCGCAAACGTACCGACAGTCGGCGCTTCTCTGAATTCGGATCCTTTTAAGGGTAAGGACAAGTATTTTCAGGTATATAAGTATTAAGAAAAAACACTTTTTAAAGAAAAACTTATATAATGTAGTTTCAACTTAAAATATAACATATAATTAAATAAATAATCCGGAATCAATAATATACTACAGTTAAATAATTAAATATAAATAATTATATATACATTTTAATTACTTATTTTAATTGAAAATAAATAATTAACAAATAGAAATGATGGGCATTGTTCAATAATTATAATTGTTAAGTGAATAATTGCCTTTATCCAACGAACTGCTAACCGTAACTCACGCTTGACCCTGATTAGGTCATATATGACTGTACGCTGCGCACTCTTCGCGCTCTACCCCCAAAACGTTTGGTCGTATGAAAAAAAAGTTCAAACAAAAGTTGTAGACAATTTTATAGTCTACAACTTTCATAATAACTGCAAATCTCATTTAAGCAATAGGAAGGCAGATATTTGCAAAAAACCGATTTTTATGACCTTTGACCTTCAATATCTCAAGACGCCGGCACGATAGCAATTGTGACTTTTGAGACAACATTTAGAATGACAAAACAAAGGTTCATACCAATTTTCAGCTTATTATCTTTCATTCCGAGGTTGGCCCCCTTTTTCGTCTAATTTGACTGGGCTACATGTAAACGTTTATGTACCGGGTTTTTCACTATAATTTGACCCCCCCCCCTTTAACTTTGTATAAAAGTTTCACGGAATCAACTGAGGTTTTCTGACATGAGTCCAGAAACTGAAATATATACAGGGTGACCAACATATTGATGGCAACTTCATTTTTTCAAATGGAACACCCTGTATATTTTTCCATATTTGGTTACCTCTTTTCCCCTGATTTCGAATATGTAACATATGTTGGTCTATCTTTCTTATTCTTCCTATTCTGAGCACCACAGAGTTTCAAATTTCAATAACCATCTGGCATAGCGTTTTGGAAGTTCGTGAATATTGATCTTTGGATTGGTAATTGCGCCCCCATTTTATGGCCACCAAATAGTCCCGATTTAACACCGTTGGGCACGTTTTTATAGCCGTTCCTGAAGGAAAAAATTTACTTTGGTAATAATGACAATCAATGAGAACGGAGAATAATACAGGGTCTCTATAAATGATTGTAACAGCGCAGTTGGCTTTGGATTATGCAAACCACAGAATTCTGTGATCATGCTATGCTCTGATTGGTTAGAGATTGGTATTCTACAATCCAAAGCCAACTGCGCTGTTACAATCATTTATAAAGTCCCTGTATTAATGATATAAAATCAACCAATATTAAACCCATAATTCGGAACTAATCCCGTCAACGCAAAAAGAATAATGATAATATTGGAATAATTAGAAACAAATTTTGAAGCTTTAATTTCTGACTTGAATCAGGGCCATAATAATATCAAAAATAGTCTTAACAACTTAAGACAACTATGTGAACTATGTGTATTGAATGAAAGTGGTCATTTTCAGCAATTTCTTTAGTTGATGTTATTCTTATCATTTTACATTGGTTAAGTAATTGATAAGTATTCATTCCAAAATAATACTTTTAAGTAGATTGTTTTGGATATTAAAAATTTCGTAGGTATTTCACATATTTTTTTTTCGTTGTCATCATTTCAAAACTTTGAAACTCTGAAAATGAAGAGACACATCCACATACGCATTTATATTCGAGATCAGAAGAAATAGCCTATCAAAAAAGGAAGAATATACAGGACAGGGTGTCCCATTTGAAAAATATAGTTGCATTCAATGTTGTTCACTCTGTATATCTTTCCATTGACGTTATTATAACTCCAAAATGAGCATTGTAAAATGATTGCAGATCTTGGCAGGTGGTTCTTAAAATTTGAAACTCTGTGGTCCTCAGAATAAAAGAGACAGACCAACATATGTTACATATTCGAAATCAGGGGAAAAAGAACTAACCAAATATGGAAAAATATACAGGGTGTTCCATTTGAAAAAATGAAGTTGCCATCAATATGTTGGCCATCCTGTATATATTTCAGTTTCTGGACTCGTATCAAAAAACCTCAGTTGATTTCGTGAAACTTTTATAAAAAACATTTTTTTGTATCCCCTTTAGTAACAAAGTTAAAGGGGGGGTCAAATTATAGTGAAAAACCCGGTACAACCAATATTAACTGAAATAGCTATTGTGAAAAATATTAACGATCATCCTTTACCCGTACGATGTACGCCCCTGACCGACCCGACGTCGCAGCCTGGCGTCCCGACGCAGCACATTTAACCCGCGCCTCCAGTCGAACGTCCATCGGCGTCTCCTATCCACCTCGACGCCTTCGCAGTCCCGGTCTAGCTCTTCAGGAGCGAGCAGCTTGCACGTGCGTCAGTTTCGCGTCCACCTTCCGACGTTCTATTGTTCCGACGCGGGTTCAGTGTACCCCACGGCGAAGGGTGACTCAAACGTATCCAGGGTGGCTGAGAAATATGTTCATTAGTCAGTTGCACGGACCTTTGACGAGTTCCCTTAACGAGATGCTCTGAGATGAGATGTCAATAACCTTGTGATTGTGGA
The DNA here is from genome assembly GCA_013421045.1 of Propylea japonica. Taxonomy (NCBI): domain Eukaryota; kingdom Metazoa; phylum Arthropoda; class Insecta; order Coleoptera; family Coccinellidae; genus Propylea; species Propylea japonica. The sequence goes on from CM024243.1 coordinate 55,847,397, forward strand.
AAGAAACAGACTTTGATGCTGTATAAAATAAATACAAGGTATCAGGTGCATCCTCGCAGACACCCAGATCTTCTTGCAGATTTGAAAAACATATTTTAATTTAATCATGCTTTTTCAAGGACACATAAAGTACAGTTAAAAGATCTCGTCTGTTCTCTCTGACAATTGAGATCATCCCTATTCAACATTCGATACTATGCTATCCTGAAGCATTTGTTGTTTTTTTTTTTATCTAAACACGTGTACCTACTTAATCAAAAGATGATTTGTGAACCTTCAAGCTTCAATTACATGTTGATATCATTTTTTACCTTCCTCATGAACAGAAGATGTTCAAAGATATTTCCAATTGATACATAGAATCATTTCAGGAATATTCTGGAGCAATCTTCGTAGACACCTAGATTCTCTTGTTGATTAAAAAGCTATTGTAATTTGATCATAGAGTCTCTTGAGGATATACAACAGTACAGTACAAATATCGTGTTCAGTACTCTGTGACAATTGGGATCATCTTCATTTAAGTAGTTGTTGTTTCTCAAAGCTCTTGTGCTTAATCATAAGATGATTTGTGAACCTTCATTCGCTGAAGGTCATCGGATTACATGTTGTTATCCTTTCTTACCTTTCTTACGAACAGATGGTGTTGGAAGATATATTTCTAATTGATTTTAGGATCGTTTCACAAATAGCTTGGTGCAATCCTGCCAGATTCTCTTGTTGATTTCAGAAAGCTATTCTAATTTGATCATGGTCTTTTCAGGATAAATAACAGTAAGGTACAAAGATCTTGTCCAGTACTCTCTGACAGTAGAGATCATCTTTGCTCAACATTCGTTACTTTAATGATATCTTGAAGCTGTTGATTTTTTTTGTCATAAGATGATTGGCCAACTTTCATCATTTCAAGGTCATGGGAATACATGTTGATAATCCCTTTTTTTTCTTTCTTAAGAACAGAAGATGTACAAGGATATTTCTATTTGATTTATAGGATCATTTCACGAGTATCCTAGTGCATTCTTCATAGACACCTAGATTTTCTCACTAATTCCAAGAACCTATTGTAATTTGATCATAGTCATAGTCTACAAGGATATGCAACAGAAGAGTACAAATACCTAGTTGAGTTCTTTCCCGAGATCATCTTTATTTTACATTCCTTAGCTCAACGATATCTTGATGCTGTTGTTTTTGTTTATCGAAACTCTTGTACTTGCTCATGAAATGATTTGTGAACCTTCATCCGTTCAAGGTCATGGGATTGTCTATTAATGCCCTTTTTTAACTGCCTTATAATTAGGACATTTCCAACCTATTCTCAGGATTATTTCAGAAATATCCATGTACAATCTTCGTAGAAACCTAGATTCTCTTGTTGATTTCAAGAACTTATGTTAATTTGTTTATGGGCTTTTAAGGATATAGATACAACAGTAAAGTACAATGGGATTATTTTTATTTAACATTCATTACTTCAATGATATCTTGAAACAGTTGTTGGAAGCAATATAGGTAACCCACGGCGAAGGGTGACTTACGTATTCAGAGTGGCTGAAAATATGTTCATTAAGCAGTTGCACGGACTTTGACGAGTTCCCTTAACGAGATGCTCTGAGATGATATCAATAACCTCGTTGTAACCTTGGAAAGGAAAGGATTTTGAGATTGCAGAAGCTGTCTATGATGCTATATAAAATAAATACAAGGGATCGGGTGCATCTTTCTCCGCCTAGATTCTCTTGTTGATTTCAAGAACCTGTTGTATTTTGAACATGGTCTTTTAGTGATATATCAGTACAGTAAGAAGATCTTGTCCAGTACTCTCTGACAATTGGAATCATCATCATTTAAGCAGTTGTTGTTTTTCTTCTACTTAATCATAAGATGATTTGTAAACCTTCATCAGTTCAAGGCCATCGGATTAGATGTTGATATCCTTTCTTACCTTTGTTACGAACAGAAGATGTTCAAGAACATTTCTAACTGATTCCTAGGATCAATTCAGAAATATCCTGGTGGAATCTCTCCAAACACCTAGGTTTTCTTGTTGATTTCAGGAACCTTTTGTAATTTGATCATGGTCTTTTAAGGAACAGTACATTACAAAGAACTTGTCCAGTATTCTCAGTTAAGATAATCTCTATTTAACATTTGTTACTTCAATGTAATCTTGAGAGAGGTATTGTTTATCAGAACTCTACTTAATCATTAGATTTTTTGTGAACGTTCATCTATTTAAGGTCATCAGATTACATCCTCTTTTACCTTCCTCATGAACAGAAGATGTTCAAGGATATTTCTATCTCATTCATAGGATCATTTCAGGAAAATCCTGGTGCATTCTTCCTAAACACCTATATTCTTTCATTAAATTGAACCATGTGTTTGATTCTTGAGTATTTCAAGAATATACTTGTTCAAATCATGCCTTACCTTTTGATCATCTTCTCTGACCATAATTTCCTTCAAAGAGACCTTTTATAGTATTAGATCCTGTTGAATAGCTGTTTGTCTCTCCTACACTAGAAAAATATTGTCTAGGAGATCATCTACGTCGAACATACATTTTATAATCTTTGTAATACTTTTGTACTTATCATTGAGTTTATGAGGAATGGGAGATAGTCAATAACCTCATTATAACCTCAGACTATATCTATATACTTCTGCCTTCATCGAAAAAAAAGCTGGTGAGCTTTAAAAAAGAGCATTGTTCTATCGATAATCACTACATAGTATAAAACAAAGTCGCTTTCTCTGTCCCTATGTCCTTTGTATGCTTAAATCTTTGAAACTACGCAACGGATTTTGATGCGTTTTTTTAATAGATAGAGTGATTCAAGAGGAAGGTTTATATGTATAATAACATCCATTAAATAGTGGAGAAGTACTGTTATTTTTGAGGTTTCTAATGTGATGTCGTGCGAAGCCGGGGCGGGTCGCTAATAATGTATAAAATAAAGACAAGGTATCAGATTCTTATTGATTTCAAGAACATATTGTAATTTGATTATGGTCTTTCAGGGCATACTACAGTAGAGTACAAAAATCTTGTCCAGTCCTCTCTGACAGTAGAGATCATCTTTGTTCAACATTCGTAACTTTAATGATGTATTGAAGCTGTTGATTTTGTTTGTCATAAGATGATTGGTAAACCTTCATCCTTTCAAGGTCATGGGATTACATGTTTATATCATTTTTTGCCTAAGAACAGAAGAAGTTTAAGTGTTAAGGATACTGATTCATAGGAAAGGATAATTTCAGGAATATTCTGGCGCATTCTTTCTAGACACCTAGATTTTCTCATTGATTCTAAGAATCTTTTGTAATTTGATCATAGTCTTACAAGAATATACAATATTAGGGTATGAAGATCTTGTCCATTACTTTCTAGAGATCATCTTTATTTTACTGTCCTTACTTGGATGATATCTTGATGCTGTTGTTTTTGTATATCAAATTGTTGTACTTAATCATGAGATGATTGTGAACAACATGGGATTACCTACATGTTGATAGCCTTTTTACCTGCCTTCTAAAAAGAAGATGTTCTGAGACATTTCTAGCAGATTCTTAGGATTATTTAAATAATATCCATGTACAATCTTCCCAGACACTTAGATTTTCTTGCAGAAGCTGTCTATGATGTTTATAAAATAAATACAAGGTATCAGGTGCATCTTTCTCCGCCTAGATTTTCTTGTTGATTTCAAGAACCTGTTGTATTTTGACCATGGTCTTTTAATGATATATCAGTACAGTAAGCAGATCTTTTGCAGTACTCTCTGACAATTGGAATCATCTTTCTCTAAGCAGTTTTGTTTCTCTTGTACTTAGTCATAAGATGATTTGTGAACCTTCATCAGTTCAAGATCATCGGATTACATGTTGATATCATTTCTTACCTTTGTTATGAACAAAAGATGTTCAAGAACATTCTAACTGATTCTTAGGATCAATTCAGAAATTTCCAGATGCAATCAACCCAAACACCTAGGTTTTCTTGTTGATTTCAGGAACCTGTTGTAATTTGATCATGGTCTTTTAAGGAACAGTACATTACCAAGAACTTGTCCAGTCTTCCCAGTTGAGATAATCTCTATTTAACATTCGTTACTTCAATGTTATCTTAAGCAAGAGGTGTTGTTTATCCGAACTCTTGTACTTAATCACTAGATTTTATGTAAACTTTCATCAGATTATATCTTGACATTCTTTTTGACCTTCCTGATGAACAGAAGATGGTCAAGGGTATTTTTAACTGATTCTCAGGATCATTTCAAGAATATCCTGGTGCATTCTTCCTAAACACCTATATTCTTTCATTAAATTGAACCATGCGTTTCTGATTCTTGAGTATTTCAAGAATATACTTGTTCAAATCATGCCTTACCTTTTGATCATCTTCTCTGGCCATTTGTTCCTTCAAAGAGATCCTTTTATAGTATGAGATCCTTTTGAATAGCTCTTTGTCTCTCCTACACTTGAAAAATATTGTCTAGAAGATCATCTACGTCAAACATACATTTTATAATCTTTGTAATAATTCTGAACTAATCATTGAGTATATGAGGAATGGGAGCCAGTCAATAACTGCATTGTAACCTTAGACTATATCTATTGTTATGGAATCGTGTATTTCTATTTCTTTATTTATTTGATATTTTAATTGTTTGCGAAATTACACGATCCAAACAATTTCTTGATTTAATTTGTAATGAATTATTTTACTCTTTTCAGGGTGGATTCTAGTAAAGCAATTTTCGTGACTTTTCTCAAATTTATTTATTTCTAACTGACAATACATTTTCCATAGTAACACATCTTAATTTTTTTTTATCCTGCCTACTTACAAAATCTTATAATTATAAATTCATTTCAATTTCCATAACACTATATACTTAGTCTAGATTGTAACCTTGTCTTCATAAAAAAAGCTGGTGAACTTTGAAAGTCTTTTTCACCTTTCTTATGAACAGAAAATGTTCAAGGACATTTCTTACTGATTTATGGATCATTTCAGGAACATCCTGGTTCAATCTTTCAAGACACCTAGATTCTCTTGTTGATTTCAAAAAGCTATTCTAATTTGATCATTGTCTTTTAAGGATATACAACAAGACAGTACAAATATCTTGCCCAGTAGAGATCATCTTTGTTTAACATTCGTTACTTTAATGATATCTTGAAGCTGTTGGTTTTGTTTGTCATGAGATGATTGGTCAACCTTCATCATTTTAAGGTCATGGGATTACAAGTTGATATCCTTTTTTGTCTTCCTTAAGAGCAGAACATGTTCAAGGATATTTCTAACTGATTCCTAGACTTCCTAGACACCAAGATTTTCTTACTGATTTCAAGAACCTATTGTAATTTGATCATAGTCATAGTCTGATAAGGATTATATACGCAACAGAAAGGTACAAAGATCTAGTTCAGTACTTTCTCGAGATCATCTTTATTTTACATTCCATACTTCAACGATATCTTGATGCTGTTTTTGTTTATCAAAACTTTTGTACTTAATCATGAAATGATTTGTAAACCTTCATCCGTTCAAGGTCAAGGGATTATCTGTTGATAGCATTTTTTACCTGTCTCATAAACAGAAGATGTTCTAGAACATTTCTCACTTATTCTTAGGATTATTTCAGAAATTCATTTCAAGAACAGGATAAAGATACCCAGTAAATACAGTAAATTACAATTGAGATTGTCTTTATTCAACATTTATCACTTCTATGATATCTTGAAGCCGTTGTTAGATTCAGTGTAGGTATCCCACGGCGAAGGGTGATTCACATATCTAGGGTGGCTGAAAAATATGTTCATTACTGAGTTGCACGGACTTTTGACGAGTTCCCTTAACGAGATGCTCTGAGATGAGATGTCAATAACCTCGTTGTAATCTTGTGTTTGTGGAAAGGAAAGGATTTTGAAGAAATTGGAGAAGCTGTAATGATGCTGTATAAAGTAGATACAAGGTATCAGGTGCATCCCCGTAGACACCTAGGTTTTCTTGTTGATTTCATGAACCTGTTGTAATTTTATCATGGTCATTTTGAGGATATCCAATAGTTCAGTACGAAGATCTTGTCCAGTAATCAGTTGTTGTTTCTCAAAACTCTTGTACTTAATCATAAGATGATTTGCGAGTCCTCATCCGTTCAAGATCATTTGATTACATGTTGATATCCTTTCTAACCTTTCTTATAAACAGAAGATGTTCAAGGACATTTCTGACTGATTCATAGGATAATTCTAGAAATATCCAGCAGCATTTTGATCATGGTCTTTTAATGACATACAAAACGAAGATCTTGTCCAGTACTCTCTGACAATTGAAATCATCTTCATTTAAGGAGTCACTGTTTCTCAAAACTGTTGTACTTGATGATAAGATGATTTGTGAGCTGCATCCGTTCAAGTCCTTCAGAGTACATGTTGATATCCTTTTTTACCTTCCTTAAGAACAGAAGATATTCAAGGATAATTCTAACTGACTCATAGGATCATTTCAGAAATATCCTGGGGCAGTCTTCCTAGGAACCTAGATTCTCTTGTTGTTTATATACAATAGTACAGTACGAAGATCTTGTCTAGTACTCTCAGACAATTGAGATCATCTTAATTTAACATTCGTTACTTCAATGTTATCTTGAAGTAGTTGTTGTTCATAAAAACTCTTGTACTTTATCATCCGTTCAAGGTCATGTTGATATTTCTCACAAGCAGAAGATAATGTTCAAGGATATACCTAACTGAATCTTAGGATCGTTTCAAGAACATCCTGGTGAAATTTGAGGTACTGTTTTTTGAATCTCTCTACTCGCCCTATCAAGAAGCTCTATGAACCTCCAATCTTTCGAGGATTCTCATTGAGAGACCGTCCTCGCGATCTGAGGTCAATAGGCTTCTGCTGCTGGAGAGGAAACAACTCAGTCTGGTGACTGGTGCATTGACTGGTCACCTGTTTAACAAGCATTTGAAGAGAATGGGATTGACGAGCTGCCCCTATGCCGGTGGTGCAGGAGTACTGATGAAACGTTGAGCATATTTTGTTCAACTGTGGAAACCTGACTGAGTTAAGGTCACACACCTAGGAAATCCAACACCTTCTATTCCTATGGTGAGAGGGACCACTCCTGGCAGGCTCGCGACATTTCTGTCTTCGTGTCTGAGAAGCTGAGTCTCTATAGAACGATGCGGGTGAACAATGGGCCACTAGGCCTCAGTTCGGCCGGTAAGGCACCGCACAGAGAAGAAGGATATTCCTAACTGAATCTTAGGATCGTTTCAAGAACATCCTGGTGAAATTTGAGGTACTGTTTTTTGAATCTCTCTACTCGCCCTATCAAGAAGCTCTATGAACCTCCAATCTTTCGAGGATAGACTGTTAGAGGTTGAGATATTATAATTCATGATCTAATCTTCAATCTTGATCTCTTTATACTTTCTAGTGAATCTCCCGGCTACACGCATTAAATTTTCGTTCTTTTGAGGGTATGTTGGTGCAATTTGAGCAACTATATTACTGGAAACTAATCTTCAAGTAAATCATGGGATCATTTCTAATTCCTCATTATTTCAAGTCATGCTTGCTCATGATTTGTGAGCCTCCATCCGTTCAAGATCATCGGATTACATATTGATATCCTTTCTTACCTTCCATTTAAACAGATGATGTATAAGGACATTTCTAACGGATTCATAGGATCATTTCAGATATATCCTGGAGCACCCTTCCTAGAACATAAAAACTTAGATTCTCTTGTTGATTTCAAAAGGCTATTGTAATTTGATCTTGGTCTTTTAACGATATAACGGGTATTTTTTTAAGAGATTGCCGATTTTTTTTTGAATAAAACACATATAAAATTATGAAATGACCAAAATTTTCTTTTATTTGGTTGATAATTTTTTGGCATTTTACATTTTTAAACACAATTTGTGGCATATGGCCACCATGACTATTTTTCACAAATGTCATTCTGGAGGTCCAATTTTCGACCACTTTTTCAAGCATTGAGGGCGTATGTCAGCAATGACACGTTGAATATTGGTTTTCAAAGCGTCAATCGATTGAGGTTTATCCACATAAACCAATGACTTCACGTATCTCTCACAAAAAGTAATCGAGTGGCGTCAAATCGCACGAACGCGGGGCCAATTCACCGGACATTTCTCGAAATAATGTTGTCGTAAAAGTTCTTTCAATAAGTCGATCGTTTCACGTACGTATGGCAAGTGGCACCATCTCGTTGTAAACCACATTTCATTCATATCAATATCTTCAAGATTTGGCAACAAAAACTCAATGATCATGTTCTGTATCGATTTCCATTCACGGTAACGCGTCATCCTTCCTCATTTTTAAAGAAATATGGACCGATGATCCCACCAGCCCATAGACCGCACCAAACAGTACATTTATCAGGATGCATTGGTAATTCTTGAACGACGTGTGGATTATCTTTGCTCCAAATACGACAATTTTGCTTGTTGACGTATCCATTTAACCAAAAATGCGCCTCATCACTGAAGAGAATTTTACGGTAAAGAAATGGATCTTCGTTCAATTGATTTAACGATCAATCACTGAATTCACGGCGCAAACGATGGTCGTGTGGCTTTCATTCTAATCATTCTTGCACCAATTGATTTGTATGGCACCAAACCCAAATCTTTGCGTAAAATTTTCCATAAAGTCGATGGACAAAGTCCAATTTGCTGAGCACGACGACGAATCGATAAATTGTCGTTTTCTTCGACACTGGCCTCAATGACAGCAATATTTTCTTCTGTACGAACTCTTCTCCTTCTTGTCGGTGGCTTGGCATCCAAAAGAGTGAATGTAGACCGAAATTTGGTAATTACGTTCTTTATGGTGGTCTCTGACGGACGATTATGTGCACCAAAGAATCCACGAAGTGCTCTATAAACATTTTTAATTGAACACTGATTTTGAAAATAAATTTACACGATTTGAAAACGTTGTTCTGGAGTTAACCTATTCATAATGATTTGCTAAACAATACTGAGTAGAAATGCCACTTTGAGCTGTCAAAACAACTGTCATAAAATAAAACGACATCTATCGGAAAAACAAATCTCCTAAAAAACACCCGTTACAACAATACAGTACAAAGATCTTGTCCAGTACTCTCTGACAGTAGAGATCATCTTTGTTCAACATTCGTTACTCTAATGATATCTTGAAGCTGTTCATTTTGTTTGTCATAAGATGATTGGTGAACCTTCATCCTTTCAAGGTCATGCGATTACATGTTGATATCCTTTTTTGCTTTCCTTAAGAACAGAAGATTTTCAAGGATATTTCTAACTGATTCATAGGATAGGATCATTTCAGGAAAATCCTGGTGCATTCTTCCTAGACACCTAGATTTTCTTACTGATTCCAAGCACTCATTGTAATTTGATCATACTCATAGTCTTACAAGGATATGCAATAGAAAGGTACAAAGATCTAGTTCAGTACTCTCTCGAGATCATCTTCATTTTACATTTCTTACTTGAAGCATCTTGATGCTGTTGTTTTTGTTTATCAACAACGTTCAAGGTCAAGGGATTATCTGTTGATAGCATTTTTTACCTGTCTTATAAACAGAAGGTCTTCTAGAACATTTCTTACTTATTCATAGGATTATTTCAGAAATATACATGTTATACAATCTTCCTGGAAACCTAGATTCTCTGGTTTATTTCAAGAACTATGGTAATTTGATTATGGGCTTTTAAGGATAAAGATACCCAGTGAATACAGTAAATTACAATTGAGATTGTCTTTATTCAACATTTATCACTTCAATGATATCTTGAAGCCGTTGTTGGATTCAGTGTAGGTACCCCACGGCGAAGGGTGACTCACATATCTAGGGTGGCTGAAAAATATGTTCATTACTGAGTTGCATGGACTTTTGAAGAGTTCCCTTAACGAGATGCTCTGAGATGAGATGTCAATAACCTCGTTGTGATCTTGTGTTTGTGGAAAGGAAAGAATTTTGAAGGTAGTGAATCTGTCCATGATGCTGTATAAGACGTATACAAGGTATCAGGTGCATATAGATTTCCTTTTTGATGTCACAAACCTACTGTAATTTGATAATAGAATTTTAATGATATACATATAACAGTACATTACGGAGATCTTATCCAATACTCTCTGACAATTGATTCTTTCAAGGATATATTTTCCTAGCAGTCATTGAAACTATCTTGTGATTTCTGAGATGCCCTATAATCATTTTACTCTTGGTCCAATCTGAGTTTCTCCATAATAAATCATGTATAAGGTAACCCTGTTGATACCCTGTCTTACCTTCCTTATGAACAGAATATGTCCAAGAACATTTTTTACTGATTCGAAAAATCATTACAGAAATGTCCTGGAGCAATCTCCCTAGACACCTAGATTGTCTTGTTGATTCAAAAAGCTATTGTAATTTAATCATGGTCTTTTAAGCATATACAACAGAAAAGTATGAGTCTTCTCTGACATCTTTGTTAAACATTCATAACTCAAATGATATCTTGAAGCTGTTGTTTTTAATCCTCAAAACTCAAGACAACAGTACAGTACAAAAATCTTGTCCAATACTCTCTGAGAGTTGAGATAATCTCTTAACATTCGTAACTTCAATATTATATCGATCCAGTTGTTTTTCATGAAAACTCTTTTACTTAATCATAAGATGATTTGTGAGCCTTCATCCTTTCAAGGTCGTAGGATACATGTTGATAGCCTTTATAACCTTCCTTATGAACAGAAGATGTTCGAAGATATTTCTAACTGATTGTTAGGATCACTTCCGAAATATCCTAGTGCAGTCTTCCTTGACAATTAGATCCTATTGTTGATTTCAAGAATCTATTGTAACTTTATCATGGTCTCTTGGGGATAAACAACAGTACAGTAAAAATATTTGGTACAGTCTTCTCTGACAGTAGAGGGCATCTTCATTCAACAGTCGTTACCTCAATGATATCTTGAAGCTGTTGTTTCAAAACTCTTATACTATCATAAGATGATTTGTGAACCTTCATCCGTTCAAAATCATAGGATTACATTTTGATATCCTTTCTTACCTTCCTTATCAACAGAAGATGTTCAAGGACATTCAAGTTTTCTGATTCGTAGGATCATTTCAGAAACTTTCATGAAGCAATCTTTCCTGAACACCTAGATTCTCTTTTTGATTTCAAAAAGTAATTATAATTTGATCAAAGATATACGACAGAAGAGTACAAAGATCTTGTCCAGTACTCTCTGACAGTAGAGATTATCTTTATTTAATATTCGTGATTAAATGATATGTTAAGTATGTTCTTTCTGTTTCTCCAAACTCTGGTACCTTATCAAAAGATGATTTGTGAGCCTTCATCCGTTCAATATTATGGAATACATGTTATGTTGATATCCTTTTTCATAATCCTCATGAACAGAAGATGTTTCAGGACATCTCAAACTGATACATAAGATCATTACATTATTATCCTGGTGCAATCTTCCTAGACATCAAGATTTTCTTGTTGATTTCGAAAAGCTATTGTAATTTGATCGTGGTCTTTAAAGAATATACAACAGTACAGTAGAACGATCTTGTTTTGTACTCTCTGACAATTGAGATCATCTTTATTCAACATTCGTTACTTCTATGTTATCTTGAAGAAGTTGTTATTGTTCATCAAAACTCTTATACCCTCAGTCATGAGATGTTTTTTGAACCTTCATCCGTTCAAAGTCATGGCATTACATGTTGATATCCTTTTTTATATTCGTTATGAACAGAAGATGTTCAAGGATATTTCCATTTGATTTATGGGATCGTTTCAGGGAAATCCTGGTGCAATCTTCCTAGATACCTAGATTTTCTCGTTGATTTCAAGAACCTAATTTGATCATGGTCTTTTGAGGTTATATAAAGTACAGAAAGAAGATCTTGTCCTGTACTATCTGATAATTGAGATCATCTTCATTCAACAATCTTTACTTCAATGATATCCTGAGGCAGTTGTTGTTTTATATCGAAACTCTTGTACTTAATCATAAGATGATTGGTGAATCTTCATCCGCTGAAGATCATCGGATTATAGGTTTATATCATTTCTTATCAATCTTATAAACAAAGATAACATTCAAGGAGAATTTTAAATGATCTTCAGGATCAAAGAACATCCTGGTACAATCTGAGGTACTGTCTATTAAAACTCTATTCTCGCTCTATAAAAAAGCTCTATGAACCCTAGATCTTCCAATGGTATATTTTTTATTAGAGGTTAAAATATAGTATTTTCTCTTCGTATTTTCTCTTGAATCTTGTTACTCTTCAGGTACATTGATGTATAGTGATGCTATTTGAGCATCTATTACACTTAAACTATCCTCCAAGTACCATGAGATCATCTCTGATTCTTGATTTTTTAAAAGATAAAATATCATTATATACAGGGTGATTTTTTTAAGTGTTTCATTAGACGTTTTCGAGGAAGCAATTGTGATACAGATTCAAGATTTAGGATTTTCGTTTTAGAGTACATGAACTTTAATTGTAAAATATTTTCAAGAGGAATCTACTTCCGGTTCACCGGAAACGAATGTAACTTCCTTATTTCAAATTCAATACCCAGTATATTTTTACATATTCGAATTCTTCGTTCAATTCTGCACTGATTTGATGTATGATATGTGCAACCACTCAAGCAGTTCTTGAATTATAGCCTGATTATCAAATTTTTTGAAAAAAAGGTTGTTACAAATTAGTGTCCATATCTTCAATATCCCTCATTACAAGAATTTCTTTTTGCGAAAGTGGAACAAAAGAAAGTACGCTGATACTGTTTATTGTATAACTTATGAGGAAATATTATACAGGATGTCTGAAAAAGGGCCCCAAACTGAGCCTCAATAAAACTATGAAATCTCACTTTTTTCAAATGGCAACCCTATAATTTTATAATTCCAATCGATGGCTCGTCAAAAACCAGTTAGGGTGTCCCGAACATTTCATGCCTCTAAAATCAGTAGTTTTGCCGTTATTGAATAAAATTCGAATTTCACGATTAAAGTAGGCTATGTTAGGAACTGTCATTCTTACTTTTTCTTACAGATCAAGCACTAAGCAAAACATGCAATAATAATTTCACTGGAATGATATATCAAGGGTATGTTCTTTATTTGCGGCAAATGTAACAAATTCCTAGAAAAAATAATCAGAAATTCAACGAACGAAATTCGCATTTACTGACTTTAACGAAATTAAAATCAAAATTCCTGTGCAACCTGTCTGATGGAACCTCTTGGATTTGCGTGAATATGTCCTAGAATATTTATTTGATTTTTTTCATTATCTGTTACTGTATTCACACGATTCTGTTTTGGGTTAATGCTTCCACTACGGAGAAAATTGTTTTGATACTTCCTGAACTTCGATTTTGTTAAAGGTGGTAAATGTGGATTTCTTTCGTTAAAAGTTCTGACTGCCCTTTCTAATATTTTGTTACATTCACCATAAATGAAGAACATATTCAATACATCACTGTTCCTGTAATTCATATTTTGCATAGTGCCCGATTAATCAAAAAAGTATAAATGACAGTTCTCTAAAATGCATTATAAATCAACCATAGACTATGAAATCAACAGACATAGCCTTCTTGAAAACTTCTATCCTAATAAATCTATGGTTAGACTAAGAAACCTTGATTCAATCCTGATATTCGAATTTTATTCAATAACGGCAAAACAACTGATTTTAGAGGCATGAAATGTTCGGGACACCCTAACTGGTTTTTGACGAACCATCGATTGGAATTACAAAATTATAGGGTTGCCATTTGAAAAAAGTGAGATTTTATAGTTTTATTGAGGCTTACTTTGGGGCCCTTTTTCAGACATCCTGTATAAAATTTCCACATGTTATACAAGAAACAGTATCAGCGTACTTTCTTCTGTTCCACTATCGCAAAAAGAAATTTTTGTAATGAGGGATTTTGAAGATATGGACACTAATTTGTGACAACCTTTTCTTCAAAAAATTTGATAATCAGGCTATAATTCAAGAACCGCTTGAGTGGCTGCACAAATCATACATCAATCAGTGTAGAATTGAACGAAGAATTCAAATATGTAAAAATATACAGGGTGTTGCATTTGAAATAACGAAGTTGCATTCGTTTCCGGTGAAACCGGAAGTAGATTCCTCTTGAAAATATTTTACAGTTCATGTACTCTAAAACGAAAATCCAAAATCTTGAATCTGTATTACAATTCCTTCCTCGAAAACGTCTAATGAAACACTTAAAAAAATCACCCTGTATACTCCGTTCACGAAAGGTTGAGCCGTCGGTTGGCCATGGAAATTGGCATATTCCACTATGTATATTGAAATTTTAGGTTATGTTCTTCATTTTCTTGTCAGATTGATACGCAATATTGTCAATATTGCATAGAGTTCTCTGATAATTCGCAAGCTCTTTGGACGAGGCCGAGTACATTATGCAACGTTGACTTTATTTTACTTTATGACAGTACATACTACCAACTTCAGATAAATAAAAAAACGCCTACTATGTGCTCAACCTTTCGTGAACGGACTATAGTTTTGGATAGTGAACTCCTTTTTGATTGAAAATGTGATAATATCTCCTTGAAGCTTCTTTTCTTTCAAGGACATCCTAATGCAAGTCAAGACCTTCATTTCAATGGCTTAAAACCCTCCAAACCAACTACCAATAATGGACTCCAATAAGCACAGATGGCAGGAGAGACTCCTAGGCAAAAAGCTCATGAGGTGTTCAAATAGCGAAGAAGACTTTCCCAACCACGACACCTCTGAAGCTCTAGGATCATCTGACGTTGTCGGTTTGTACTTCTCATTCGCCAACATAAACTCGAAAAGTGACGATCTGACTTGCAAGATGAGAGATTTATACGAAAAGCTGAACGGTGATGGTGAAAACGAGAGAAGAAGATTGGAGGTGGTGCAGATAGTGCTGTGGGTTAACAATGATGTTTACAGTGACTTTGAGGCCAGTCATAGGGAGTGTCTACTTGGACTGCCTTGGTTTGCTCTGCCATTCAACGAGATCGAACAAAAGGTAAGGCAAAGAGATCAGGTCTATTTTATAATAATACAGAGGACAATTTGAAAACTTGCCAGCCCAATTATGTCACGACAAGAATGATTTCATAGTTTCAAGCAGAATGGGCCGAAATCTACTCAATCTTAGGTGTAGGGGATTTCACCTCTACATTCTTATGGGGAATAGAGGGTGAGCTATACCTCAATTGGAAGACATATTGTCCGCCAATCTCTACATAAATACTACAGTTTGCAAATAGTATTCAACTAGAACCATGCAAATATGTCTCAGTTTAGAACCTACACTCGTCAGTGTCCGATAATCCCAGCCGCAACATGAGACGGCAGTGTCCTGTATGAAAGTCAGGAGTCAGTGAGGAGGTGTAATTGTTTCTTACTAAGATCAAAGGAACTTAGTGGAATGATCCATCTCTGGGAGATTCCGCCAGAGTTTTTCCTTTTCGGCTTTCTCCTTCTCCGGAAACTCCTTTTTATAGGTAGATTTACCTATACCACAGAAGGGTTCTGGACAAATGAGTGACATTCGTGCGCCCTCTTTGGCAAGTGTATTGACCTTTTCGTTTCCTTTGATTCCCGAATGGCCGGGAACCCAGATTAATAAGACCTTATTCTTCTTGCCTAACTCATTGAGTTTGTTCCGGCACTTCAAGATAATTTTTGATTTGATGACGTAGGAGCTCAGTGCTTTAATAGCTTGACTTGACTATCTGAGTGTATGGCTATATAAATATTTCTCAAATGACCGATAACATGCGTATTTTCCCTTCTTATTCAGGTGATCAATTGATGTACAGGGTATCCCATTTTGGGCACTTTTACGGGATATCTCCGTTATTTTTAACGTTAGCGGGATGCGGTCTTCGCGACAGTGTGCTACTTTTTTGTGAAACAAAAGATGGCGCAATCAGTTTTTGCATAGCCCTATTAGTTCTTGCTATACAGAGTGGAAATGAAAAGTATCACTCTTTAATCGCCCCCCGTATCTCAGTTGTGCTTAAACTTGGAGAAATTCCTAAAGATTTTTTCCCGTAGAATCCAGTGGCGTAGTCAGTTTTTCAATTAAACTTTCTGTTTTTGAGTTATTGAGCAAACATATGTTTTTTTAAATTGGACACCCTGTATATTATTTTTTATTCTTATTAAGCACAATCTCAGCTTTTCAACAACATATTATTTTATGCATTTGTTTTCAAAACCAAGCTCAGAATTCAAGATTTTGTAATTCAATTGTCAATAACTAAGTAGTAGGCTATGACTGTTTTATTAAAAACAAAAAATATGTGTCAAGATTTCGAAAATAATGTTAACATAATATCTACATCACATGATCTAATATTTAACTTAATTTAATTTGCAATTTTTTGAAAATTCAAATAATTGATTACCTATAAATACCAATTATTAAACGTTTATTAGGGAATCCAAAACAATAACAAAATTTTGTAATTTTGTTTTATAGATGCTGTTCAAAATGACGGCCATTTTCCCGTATACAAAATCTGCAGAGTTTCGTTATTCTTTTAATGGCGTTCAAAAGAATCATAGGCCTTCTTTGCAAATTTTCAAAGGCCAAAATAATTGCCGCACGAAGCTCCGCTACTGAATTATATTTTGCTTTATAAATTGTATTTTGCTATATGCAAAAATGGCCGTCATTTTGAACAGCATCTATAAAACGAAATTACAAAATTTGATTATTGTTTTGGATTCCCTAATAAACATTTAATAATTGGTATTTATAGGTAATCAATTATTTGAATTTTTAAAAAATTGCAAATTAAATTAAGTTAAATATTAGATCATGTGATGTAGATATTATGTTAACATTATTTTCGATTTCTAACGAAATCTTGACATTTATTTTTTGTTTTTAATAAAGTCATAGCCTACTACTTAGTTATTGACAATTTAATTACAAAATCTTGAATTCTGAGCTTGGTTTTGCAAATAAATGCATAAAATAATATGTTTTTGAAAAGCTGAGATTGTGCTTAATAAGAATAAAAAATAATAAACAGGTGTCCAATTTAAAAAAACATATGTTTGCCCAATAACTCAAAAACGGAAGTTTAATTGAAAAACTGACTACGCCACTGGATTCTACGGAAAAAAATCTATAGGAATGCGTTTCAACCATTTCTCCAAGTTGAAGCACAACTGAGATACGGGGGGTGGTTAAAAAGTGATACTTTTCATTTCCACTCTGTATAGCAAAAACTAAGAGGGCTATGCAAAAACTGATTACGCCATCGTTAGTTTCACAAAAAAGTAGCACACTGTCGCGAAACCCGCATCCCGCTAACGTTAAAAATAACGGAGATATCCCGTAAAAGTGCCCAAAATGGGATACCCTGTACACAAGTGGTCAAGTTTTTGTGATCAAGATAAATGCTTCCGTTAGTGTCAGTGTTTTTTCAAGTGTGGTTGGTTCGTAAAAGAGATAATTTACAAGAGAATAGTACAGGAAATATGAATGCCTCGCAAATACTTGAGAGAGTCACCAAAAATGTGCAAACTATAATAGTATTATGTAGAGGGGCATATTGTTTTCCAATTGAGGTTTAGCTCATACTCAATTCCCTACGATTTCCCCTATTTCATATTAAGAATTTGGGGGTGACAGCTCCTACACCTAGGGTTGAGGAGATTTCTGCTTAAAATATTTTACAGTCATAATATCAGTGCCCTCATCAGTCATGAAATTTTTGGTACTGAGAATATTTATGAAAATTAAAAAAAAAGCCCTAAGTAGGAGCTTTCGAGCGCTCATTCATTGGTGGGGCAATAAAACTATTACCTCAAATTTTGAGATTGAAATTGATACCAAATATATGAATGCCGAATCTCAGCACAATCGGATTAATATTCTGGAAATTATTGAGAAAATGAAATATGTAAAGAATATAATTTAAAAATTTTTTATGGTTCTGATGACGCGATCCTTTTGAACTTTTGCATGAACATTCAGTATATCAGTTTTCATTCACAACATGAATTTCATTCGAATCGGAAATTCTGTTATGGAAATATGACGATTCTTCTTTCAATGGCACAAAGGATATTACACTCGAATCAGATATCCTGTTATAGGAATATAAAGATTCTCCTTTTCAATATTTCAATTGAATTTTCAATGGTTCTGCTAAGACTATAGCCACGAAATTTCGGATGCACATTCAGTATATCGATTTCCATTCACAAAATAAATTTCATGAATCCGATATTTTTCCATGGAAATATAAAGTTTCTTCTTTTCAATATTCCAATTAATTTTTCTATGGTTCTATTTACACCATGGCCACGAAATTTTGCATGAGGCTTATTATGAGCATATTGCATTTGGCTGCAACATTTTATTTCAATTGGTTCCGTTTTGTCCGAGATATTGAATGGCCATATTTTATGGAACACCCTGTACGTTTTGGCTGGTTAACGAACTCAACCGAGGCGTTTGGGACTCAAACTCGTCTTGAGAGTTTCAAGTCTCTAGGACAATCCCTTCGAAAGTTATTGTGCTAACGGCCGGACGGCCCCATGGACAGAATTGAATTTGACCACGAATTCATCATCAGGGAGTCGAATCCTATCGTCGAGACCATTTTCGGCTCAAAATTCGAAAATTACATACATTTGGCCAGAACGAAAGCACTCGTTTAAGTAGAACGAGCGATTACCCTTCAGTAGGTCAGTGCCTAATTAGTGTCTATTAGGTTCTCATCAACCTATATATTGACAATTCAAGTTTTTGGTGCTGACTTCACGCTCAACACTAACATTTTTGAATTTCTATGAAATAAATATACCTACGTGTCATAGTGAACATACCAATATTCTTCGATTTTTTGGTACCAATGGAAAAATTTAACCGTTTTCATAATATCGGCAATTATTTACTTTGGTGCTGAATTCACAGTCGCCAACATTCTACGAATTCTGTGAGAGAAGTTTCAACGTTTTATTTTCCCATTTTTGATTAAATATAAAAGCATAATTCAAATATTTGTTTTAGAAAAAGAGGATCGGTCATTCTCGTAGGCAGACACAGAGAATGAAGATTGCGTTCAATCGAATATGAGCATTGTTAAATTGCAGGAATAAATCTGTCAATTGAATGATTTTCATTTCATCGCAGCGGCACTAATATACCGTTGTACTCTTCTCCTAGGAACAAGCGCGCAAACAAATGCTTCAGTATATCGAAACAACCTTCACCTCTGCCAGCTGTGCTGGATTAATCAGTAAATCATACTGATATTCATGACCTATATGACAACGGGTTTGATGGACAATCGAACAATAAAAATAGAATCAATCAAAAGAATAATTTTAACTATTCTGTCATTGTTGCTCCATGGCTACCAACTATTATCCTTTCGTTCAAAAATTCACATTGAATTTCAGCGAAAATTAGCGGAGAAAAATACTCTAGTTCAATTAAGCATACAATGAACTAAAGTATCAAGTTCAAACGAATCAGTAAGTGTTCTATTTAAAAACCGACAAGAACGGATATCCGAAAAAACATAGGTTAACAACAGTGGCGTAACTGCAACTATTTATTTAGACACACTCACCTTATTAACTTGCTCGGAAATCTCTACAAACAAAACAACACTTTTATTTCACTCACATCGAACTGGAGTTAGGAGATAATGATGTTATCTTCGACTCGGACTGAGAGAAGCCGTACGATTGTAGATTGTTTATTACCTACAGAAAGCCGTGTCTGGATCAATTAAATTGATGTTTGTTCAAACGTTTTCGTGCAACTGAAATGTTTAGGAAAATATAAGAAAAGCCTTGAGCAGGAGCTTTTGAGCGCGCGTTCTTTGGTAGAGCTATTACCTCAAAATTTTATATGGGATTAATACCAAAAAGATAAATGCAGAATCTCAGCACAATCGGAATCATATTCTGGAAATCATCCAAAAAATGTTATATGTAAAAAACAAATAATTAGAAAAATTGAATTGTATGGTTCTGATGATGCGATTCTCTTGAAATTATCTCGAATCGGATTATCTGTTATGGATATATAAATATTCCTCTTTCAATATTCCAATTGAATTTTTTATGGTTTTGTCAACACTATGGACACAAACCTCTGCATGAAGATCCAGTATACCAATTTTTATTCACAGATTTCGGATAAACATTCAGAATATCGATCTCTCAAAAAAATTCTCTCGAATCGGATATTTTTTTATGGAAATAGGAAGTTTTTTCTTTTCAATATTCCAATTGAATTATATGGTTCTGTTCACACTGTGGCCACATAATTTTACATGGAGTTTATTATGAGCATCTTGCATTTGGCCGTAGCATTTCGTTTGATTGGTTCCGAGATATTGAGGAACAAAAATTTTGAATAGCTATATTTTATGGAACACCTGTACGATTTTGCTGGTAAAAAACTTAACCGAATCATTTGGGACCCGAATTCATCCTCAAAATTTCAAGTCTCTAGGACAATCCCTTCGAAAGTTATTGTGCTAACGGATGGCCGGACGGGCACACGGACAGAATCGATTTTGACCACGAATTCGTCATCACTCATCAGGGAGCCTAACCCTATCAGTAGTTAGAGCTACGGGGATTCTAACTCAAAAACTGAACATAACCTCACTTATTCGATTCAGGCGATTTTAAAGACGGTCAGGGGTGGTGGCGCCACCTAGCGGATGACGCCATGACAGTTTTGTAGCGATCTGTATGAAAAAGTTTCTGGACGGGCACGGGATTTGAACCCGAGAAGTTTGGGTGCGAGTCAAGTCGCATACCACATAGGCTACCGAGGCTATAAGAGTTTGGGGTGTTTGGTGTTATAAAGCGGGCACATCTGAGGGTTCTGACGCATGATTGAAATTATTGTTTGAGATATTGAATGAATATGTGTTTTGCATAGAAGGAATATATGTGTGAAACTCACTTTCATAGTCTAGGTGACCATTTTTATTTTCCTACTTGTCAAAATATCAGTTCAAGTAGAATTAGAAGATTTCAGCATTAATTTTCGATTTCTGTTTTTAGAGAATTTATGTTTGAAATTTCATTCTACTAAGAAAAGGGAAAACAATATTATAAATCGGGCGTGAGATGGCCACTCGAGTGAGAATTAGACTGAATCGAACTGAATAAAAATGATTTGGCAACTACAATTACTTCAATAAATGAAAACAATTTCAAGAACATGTATTTTTTATTAACTCAATGTTCAACATCTTTCAATACCTTATTCTTATAGAAGTACATACATTCTAGGATTACATAACTTTCAACAGATGGATTAATTCTACAAAATGCATTTATTAAATCTTCGATCGAAGTTTGTTTGTTGGGGGGATTCCGAATTAAATCTTTGATGATATCCAGAAACTTGTAGTAATAGAATGATATTCGTAGATTTTTCATCATCTCTAGTCGATTGGAAATTAGCAACTGATTCAATTGAGTTATTTTCTTCAAGTCGGCCTCACTGAAATATATGCAGTTTGCGCATTTGGTTATGCTAATTTGAGCATCTTTTAGGGAAATATGCAAGTGCTTTTGTGTATATCAGTTCAGGCCAATCCGTATTTCAACTAAGTATTCCAATGTGATTCATAGGAATTAAACAAAAAATATCTATTGTCGGATAAAACCCAAAAAGAATATATTCTTTTCTGACGACAGTTCAACATTTTAGACCTTTTGCAATATATCGTGTTGGGATATCGCTCATGTGGTGCATCCCTTTTGTTTGATATAGCTTGTGTGGTCTAGGTATTTGGAATTCGGAGAATCAGTTTTCAACCAGATTAACAGTTTTTAACCCAAAACTATCTATTGTCACATAAAACCCTTCGAAATAATATTTTTTCTGGCGCAGTTCAGTATTATGCGTTTTTTGTTTTAAATGATATCGTAACTTTTTATGGGCCCTTTTGTTTGGGATAATAGGTGAGGCCTACCTGTTTTAATACCCTTTTGGTTTTACGACACTGTTACTTTCATAGATAAGCTCTTCTAGGATCCATTATGAAATATTTTTCAGTTCGTTGGGTTATTTATGGTAATTAACAGATTTCGGTGTGATTAGAATGAATCTGGTTGAGAGAACTGATGTTCCGAATTAGGTACCTGGACCGCACCTATTATCCCAAACAAAAGGGTCCATAAAAAGGGTCCATAAAAAGTTACGATATCATTTAAAACAAAAAACGCATAATACTGAACTGCGCCAGAAAAAATATTATTTCGAAGGGTTTTATGTGACAATAGATAGTTTTGGGTTAAAAACTGTTAATCTGGTTGAAAACTGATTCTCCGAATTCCAAATACCTAGACCACACAAGCTATATATCAAACAAAAAGGGATCCACCACATGATCGGCATCCCAACAATGTGTTATTTATGGTTTTTTCCAGTATATAAGCTGAAACATTTGGTATTCAGGGCATCAGTTTTCAACCAGTTGTGGCTAAGAACATATCGTTGAGATTTAGTTTACAATTCATTCCAATTCAAAGTGTTTGTTAGATATCTGTGCTCAGTGTTAGTGTTCATCAAGTAAGTTCAAATTTTCAAATTATATATGTATCAATATGTAAAATTTTTACTTTCTCTTTGCAGCAGCAACACGTTCACAATAACAATATCAAGAAAATTTTCAATCACAGCAAGCTACATAAAGAAAAGTAAGTTTTCTGCACATTTTTTTTTTTTTTTTTTTTTTTTTTTTAGCATGTTTTTAATTTTATTTTTTGTTCATTTAGAAATGGATTTCCTAGACAAAATTAATGAAGCATCTTTAATTGTTGTGAACAGAAAACCAACGAAGAGGCTTGGACAATTGGAAAAGAACATCGAATACCAGATTCTGAAGTGTAGACTGGTTAAGTCCAAATTTGGGGAATCTGTTCTTTTGGAGTTCCAAGATTTTGTGGCATTTCTACCCAAGAGATTGGTTGAACGATATCGAGACCATACCCTTGAATTATCTTCGGGAAAATACAATCTAACATACCGCGGGGAGGTGCACACTGGAAAAACAAACCCAGCAGCTTCATTCGAAATCATCAGACGCTAGTTCTTCTAATTTTAAGGTAATTCACTATATTATTATCCTCATCTCCATTTTTACTTTGTGTATGTGTGTGTATTGAATCAGAAAAAACAACAAAATGAACAACTTTGAAGGTACTTTATCTAAAATTGATCAAACACTGAAATTAATGGAACAAACGTATTCTCCTTCAAATGCAAAAACTTGGTTACATCAAATTTACAATCATATACATCGCTGCAATACAGCATTAAATAAATTAAATTTTTCTATAGGTGAAAAACGTAAAATATATTCTAAAATTGCTCAACTGAAACAAATGTGTTGTTTTGTAAAATATTGTCTTCCAAAACAACACACCGGTTCAGGTCTGGAACAGATTCAAAGACATAGATCGCGTGTGACATGGCGAACAATTAATGCTATATATAACTGTAGAGTTAGAACAGAACTTGCAATAAATTTAACACATGTAGATGTAAGACCATTTTTGGAAGATGTTTTTCACCTATTTAAAAGCAAAATTTCTAGAATTTTGAGGGAGATGTCAATAATGAAGGTTAACTCAACATTTTGTGCTGATTTCGTAAAAGTTAATGCTCATGATGGTGTTGAAATAGTAGATCGTAAATTCTTTACAACTCGTAATGCAATTATTGATATACCGACGGACTTGAAAGTTTGGTTTGATACTCATATAATCGAACGTATTGCAACTGACATAGAGGATATGAGTAACAAGGGCAGCGGATGGGCATTAAGCAAAATTATTTATTTAGAAATTGCAATAAACAAATTTGAAATGGGAAATAATTGTGGGGGATCATCTTTCATTAAACTACCTGATCAGATTTCTAAGAAAAAAGCATGCATTAACGTACAGAATAAGGATGCTGCATGTTTTTTTTGGTCCATCGTTAGTTCAATGTATCCAGCAAGAAAAAATGCTGAACGTACTACGAGCTATCCTTTTTATTCGACCGTACTCAATACAAGCGGCTTAGAACTGCCTGTGAAATTACCCCAAATTGCAAAATTTGAAAAAATGAACAATATATCGGTGAACGTATATGGTTTAGAATTGATAGAAAATGAAAAGCGATCATTTTATAAAGTTTTACCTTTAAGACTCACACAGTTTAATCTTGAGAATCATGTAAATTTATTATTAGTTCAAGACAAATATTACCCAAAATTGAGCGACTATGATGTAGATGTAGAGCATTCGGAATCTGCAAGTGACCCCCAAATTAATTATCATTATTGTTGGATTAAGAATCTATCACGACTTCTCTCATCTGAACTCTCCAAACATAAGGAGAAGAAATTCATATGTGATAGGTGCTTGAATTATTTTTCATCCCAAGTGAAATTGAATGATCATTATGAAATGTGTAAAAATTCAAATAATCAAAAAGTATCTTTTCCAAATTATGATTATGTAGAATTTCGAAATTTTGTTTATAAACAGAAATGCCCATTTATTCTCTATGCAGACTTTGAGGCATTACTCAAACAATGCAATGAGAAAATAAGTGAAGAATCATTCAAGTACCAGAAACATGAACCATATAGTGTCGGTTATTATTTGAAATGTGCATACAACGATAGTTTTTCACGTTACGCTAGTTTTCGCGGTGAGAATTGCTCAAATTGGTTTGCTGATGAAATAGATAAAATGGCCTCTTTTGTTTATTCTTCTATTAAACACATTGAACCAATGTCAGATGCTCCAAGTGAAGCTGGCACACATTGTCATATTTGTGAAAAACGGTTCAATGATAAGGACGTAATAGTAAGGGATCACGATCATTTTTCATCAGAATTTAGGGGATGGGCACATCAGCAGTGTAACCTTAATTTTCGCAAGCTGTTTGTTGTGCCCGTAGTTTTTCACAATTTAACCAATTATGATGCTAATTATATTGTAAAATACCTTCTATCTCGCGGTAAAATCACAACGCTACCAATCAATAAAGAAAAATATATTTCGTTCACATATCACCATCAGGAAACCAATCTCAGATTTAGGTTCATTGATTCATTCAAATTCATGGGAGCTAGTTTGGATGAATTAGCTTCCACTTTAATTCTTGATAATTTTCAAAATTTAAAAAAAGAATTTGCCAGTTTGCTCGATGAAGAATTTGAGCTCCTGACAAAAAAGGGTATTTTTTGTTATGATTACATGACTGGTTGGGACAAATTAAATGATACCACACTACCTTCAATAGAGCAATTTCACAATAAATTGAACGACACACATATTGATGCGAAAAGCTATCGTCATGCTCAAAACGTTTGGCAAACATTCAATATCAAATCATTAGGTGAATATAGCGACCTTTATATGAAAACAGACATACTTTTGCTCGCTGACGTAATGGAAAATTTTAGGCAGACAGCATTAGAAACTTACAAACTTGACCCAGCATGGTACTACACTATGCCTGGTTACAGCTGGGACTGTATGTTGAATTATACCAAATGTAAGCTACAAATTCTTAAAGATATCGATATGATCATGTTTGTGGAACAGGGTATACGCGGAGGAATAAGTTGCTGCATGCACAGACTATCTGAAGCAAATAATCCCCAGATGACTAATTATGACCCATCAAAGCCCGAATCATATTTGTTGTATCTTGACGTTAATAATTTGTATGGTTGGGCAATGAGTCAATATTTGCCATTTGGAGGTTTCGAATGGTGTGATACACCTGTAGATGTGAGTAACGTTCCTGATGATTCTCCTGAGGGATACATTCTTCAGGTGGATCTGGAATACCCGCACCACCTGCATGATCTGCATAAAGATCTACCTCTGTGTCCAGAGCATAGCGTCCCTCCTGGCGCAAAGTTTTCAAAATTACTTTGCACACTTTCCGATAAAAAAGATTATATAATACATTACCGTCACTTAAAAACAGCTTTGGAATTAGGTTTGAAATTAACAAAGATCAAAAAAGTTTTGAAATTTCAGCAGTCTCCTTGGCTGAAACCCTACATCGATCTTAATACCGAACTAAGAGCAAAAGCAACCACAACCTTTGGAAAAAACCAATTCAAGTTTGCTAATAATTCAATATTCGGTAAAACGATGGAAAACATTAGATTGCACAGGGTTGTACGTCTGGTTAATTCATATGAAGGTCGTTATGGCGCAAAAAATATGATATCATCTCCAAGATTCCATAGTCGAACAATTTTCGGTGAAGATTTGATGGCAATCGAGCTCAAAAAGAATGAGCTCCTGTTCAACAAACCGCTGTACATAGGTCAGGCTATTTTAGACATATCAAAGGTGTGCATGTACAATTTTCATTACAAGTATATGCTACCCCAAAATCCTGGGGGTTGCAAAATCATGTACATTGATACAGATTCCTTTTTTTATGAAATCAGTGGTTGCAACCCCTATGAGTTAATTAAAAATGATTGTCATACGCATTTTGATACTAGCGATTATCCCAAAGATAATGTGCACAACATTCCTTTAGTGAATAAAAAGGTACCTGGTTTAATGAAAGATGAAGCGAATGGTGCAATTATTACTCATTTTGCAGGTTTGAGATCTAAAATGTATAGTTTTAAGATTCAGGGAGGAAAAGTAACTAAAAAATCAAAAGGAGTAAAAAATTACATCGTTAAAAATAAAATAACTTTCAACGACTATGTAAATTGTCTGAAACAAAATTCTCAACTTGTTTCAAGTCAAAACACAATCAGGTCCTTTGCGCACAACGTTTATTCCATACAACAATCAAAAATATCATTGAGCGGACGTGACGATAAACGATTCCTAATTCCAGCATCTTTTGATACGCTGCCATGGGGTCATTATTCGTTACAACCGCAAAAATTTCCAACACTACCTCAATAGTAAAAATTTTATTTCAGAATGTCTAATATTCCCAAATTCAATGAGCAAGCACTGCAGCAGGGTAGCGTGTTGAATCTTCAAGAATCCGCAATAAAAGCGATTATTGAAAATGTCGATTCAATAGTTGGCATATTCCGTCTAAATTTGCCTGAACTCATAACGTTTGAAATTTTGAAGAAATTTAGTTTTTATAAGTGGAAACACATATCAGAGGATGCATCTTCTGCTACAGAAAATCTTCCTCAATATCCAGCAAATGAGTTATTTTATTTCAAAAGTGTCACTAGCCGTAAAGCTCAAAGTATTGTTCTCGACAAACGTGATTGGAGCGATGTATATGATGATGACGAATTATGCATTTGGAGGAATTATTATCGCATCAAGAAGTTTGATTTGTTTATGTGTAAAACTTGCTATAAAATTTTTTTAAAAGAACTGAAAAGAAGGGGGTTCAATTCAAAATTTCACTGCATACGAGATCATTCTCATTTATATATCAAACCAGAAAATCTTCACCACCTATATAGAAGTAGAGCGTCTTGGTGTAATGCTGACTTTGATAATGTTCTTTTCGATATTTATGATAAGGATGAATGTTCTGACAGACTACATAATTCAATTCCCAACAATAATAATCTCAATGCACTTTACAAAAGATTTGTAGATTCTGGGGATGAGGATACAGATATAGACTATTAGAAGTACATAGTGATGATGATTTTTTTTTTGTAAATATTATTGTGTTCATGCTTTTTTTTTCAATTTTTTATATCCTATTCTAGTTTATAAGTGCTGATATTTGTAAGGAAAATGTAAATAAACATATTTTTGTTCAGAGTATTTTTTTATTATTTTTCCTGGAGATGAATATAGTGAGACAGATATTTGTGAGGGACATGTAAAGAAATATATATTTTTCTGAAGTTTTTTTTTTTTTTTTAATTTACTTTTTATTCCTCATGTACTGATACAATAGACATGCACATCTGCACGAACCAAAAGATTCACAAATAAGACAAGCCATTCCGTCCACAACATCTATACTTGAGTCTGTACCAATACATTTAAGGGGACAGCAATATCTACGTCCATCTATGATGTGGTCCTCTCTTTCCTCATTCATTTTACTACACATTAGGTTACTAGTACTTTCCATGCAGAATAGAGTTAGTCCACAACTTAGACATTTTACGTGTTCTTTATCAAATAGAAATTTGCTACTCGGACATAGTGCTTTTTTCATTGATTTCAAACAGTGAATTATTGCCAAAAATGAAAGTGTACTAAAAAAGTATAGTGTGATGAAAAGACATCTCACGATTATATCGTTAAATGATTCTTGCATGGTGACTGACACTAAGTAAATGAGTTATATGAGTGCTTACAGTTAGTTTTAAGCTCATTAGTATGTTGGCATTTAAAGAGGGTGGAGGTCTACTAAATACACTCATCAATAAGTTGCCTGTTGAACTTCATATACCTACATACAATTTTTGCGGACCTGGAACGAAGTTAGAAAAACGTTTGCAGGAGGGTCAAAACGGAATTAACCCTCTCGACGAAAGTTGTAGGGAACATGATATATTTTATTCACAACACAACAAGAACCTAAAAGAAAGGCATAGAGCCGATAAAATTCTGGAGGATAAGGCTTGGCAACGTGTAAAATCGAAAGACGCTTCAGTTGGTGAAAAAACTGCTGCACTTATAGTTACCGGCGCAATGAAAGTTAAACGCAAACTCGGAATGGGGTGTAAAGTAAAAAAGAAGACGTTCAAGACAGGCTTAATAACACCATTAACAAAGGCGTTGAGCAAATCTAATCCCACTGATGATGTGGAAAAGTCATCATTGATAGCACTAAGAGCAGCTCGAGCCGCCATCAAGAAAGCAGGAGGCAAGAAAAACATCAAAATACCTCGCATTATTCCATTCAAGTCAGGTGGCATATTGCCATTGATGCCAATTCTTGCTGGCTTGAGCACTTTGGGAAGCTTACTTGGTGGCGGAAGCGCTGTTGTCAAGACTTTTATTGATGCTAAAAATGCAACAAGAAAGTTGGCTGAACAGCAGCGTCACAACAAGTCAATGGAAGCAATAGGACATGGACTATATGTGAAAAAATATAAGAATGGATATGGACTCTATGTTAAGAGGCAAAAAAACTAGCTTTGATGCTACCTAATAGAGCGTTGTTCAATTATGAATTGGCCGATTATGCAAAACAATTACAAATATCACACTTCAGGGGTGTATTCATGCGTGATGACTTATTAAGAAGGCGACCCAGAATGCACGAATGTGGTATCATTAATTTAGATTCATCGGACGGTCCTGGAACACATTGGGTAGCCTATAGCAAAAAAGGAAACAAAGTAGAGTACTTTGATTCTTTCGGTGATCTTAAACCACCAAAGGAATTGGTGAAGTACTTAGCTGGTGTTGGTGATAAGAGTAAAATTATGTACAACAGAGATGCATATCAGACATATAATACAACAAATTGTGGTAAATTGTGTTTGAAATTTTTGCTTAGTAAAAATTAAAAGAGCTTAAATAGATGTATTTTCATCATCCCTGTTCAGTCATGTCGCTAGTATTCACATTGAAAGGGCGTAACCCAACGCTGTCAACTGATTTCGTTCCACCTATCGAGTTAGATGCTAGTTATCAGTATGGTATCGCCCTAATTGGCTTTTATTCATATAATTCTATACCGAACATTGAAGAGAATACGTATCTGCATTATTCTGAAGGAGGAGAGGAGAGAAAGCTTCATATTCCTAGTGGTACATACGAAATTTCCGATATTGAAAATTATCTAAGTAAATACTTGGTTAAAGAGAGCGAGACTAGTGAAAGAGATAAGATCTTTTACTTGAGACCTAACAATACAACTTTGAAGTGCGAGATTTTTCATCGTTCCATATCTATTGATTTCACTAAAAGTATTGTTCTGGGTAGTCTTTTAGGTTTTTCTCGAAAACATTTGCCAGCAGGAGTTGAGCATCATTCAGATTTACCTGTCAATATAGTACCTGTACGATGTATTCATATCGATTGCAGCCTCGCTCAGGGCTCTTTCTACAACGATAAAATTTGCCACACAATATTTGAATTCTCAGTAGGTGTCGATCCTGGTTACGCAATAGACATAACCCCTCAACACTTGATATATCTACCTGTAAGCAGCAACAGAAGAACAATTGATAATATCACCTTGAATATACTTGATCAGGATTTTAACTCTGTGAATTTTCGGGGCGAAGAGATTATTGTTCGCTTAGAACTGAAGAAATGGTCCTGATTTTTCCTCAACATCAGCCTGCGCTATCGCAGTTGAAACTACAGCAGTTGAAACTGCAGCAGTTGAAACTGCAGCAGTTGAAACTACAGCACAATCATAATAAATACTTGGTTCAACCAAACAAAAAGTCATTAATACAAAAACATTCCTCCGAGAAGCAGCAACAGCAGTCACGTATATCCTTGAGAGATAGAAGAATTCTACAATCGCTTGGCTATGTTATCCGCTCGAACGTTTGATATTTATCAACCGATAGATCGAGATGATTCCATCGTTCGTGTGGAAAACCGCACTTACCTACCCTTCATAAAATCATTCAACAACAATGATAGCATTGAAATTGCTATTAACCGACCAGATATATGGTTTTTGATGTACGATTCAGCACTGTTTATAAGGGGACAATTGAAAAAAACCGCAGGCGCAGGAACTTTGAAGTTGGCAAATAATTATGGAGCTTTTCTTTTTGACTCGATAACCTACGAATTATGTGGATCAGAAGTGGAAACTGTTAAAGACCCTGGACTAGTATCATTAATAAGGGGCCTTCTGTGCTATGAGAAAGATGATAATAGTGAATTATATGAAGCAGGATGGAATTTTCCAAATGAACCATTACAAAATGCTGATGGTACATTTGCTATACGTATTCCTCTTAAACATTTGCTCAACGTATTTAATGATTATCAAAAGGTTATATGTGGCAAACAATTGATACGATTAGTCAGAGCTCGCGACGATAGTAATTCTATGATTATTACCGCTGGTACAGGAGAAAATCCAGGAGTGACGAAAGGTCAAATTACAATCAGTGATATAGAGTTGAGAGTCAAACACGTCCACCCAAACGATGAGCTAAAACTTAATCTGCTTTCCATGATGAAAAAGGATAAACCTATCTTGCTCCCCTTTAGAAAATGGGAAGTTCATCAACTTCCTGCTCTTACTGTAGGAGCTACTCAAGAATTATGGAGTATTAAAACGGGCGCAGTTGTGGAATGTCCTCGATATGTCATATGCTGCTTTCACTCTGATCGAAAAGATAATCCTGCTAAGGACCCAAATTACTTTGAAAATATTGACATTTCAGATATACGCGTTTTACTCAATGGTGAATATTATCCTCAAGAAAGACTACGACTGAATTTCGATCGAAATGACTACAGTGAAGCACATTATAATTATTGCGAATTTGCAAACACTTATACTGGTAGAAAAGGAAGTACTGCAGTGCTTGATTATGGTAAATACAAGTCTCGTTTCCTATTTGTCATTGATTGCTCTAAACGAGACGAAACTTTTAAATTATCCACTGTGGATGTCAAATTGGAGATTGAAGCGAGAAAAGGTTTTCCAGTCAACACCAGAGCGTATTGTATTATCGTTCACGACAACGTCATTGAGTATCATCCTCTCAGTGAAATTGTAAGGAAATTAACGAACTTTTGAGAATTCAGTGTAGTATGAGCTGTAGCAGTAACAAGATGAAAGTAGCCGTAGTAGATTTTCAAGGTTTCGTTATTAATGGCTACTTTCAACCGAAAGAAATAAGCATTAATAAAGGAAATCAAATAGCACATTTTATAGTGAAACCTGAGGTAGAATTTTCATCTTTGTCTGTGCGGGATCAGAAGCAAGCGAGATGGTTGGAAAATAATTATCATGGCTTAAAATATAATTATGGTAGTGTTGAACTTGTCAATGTTAGTAACATTTTCAGAAGATTACTCTCAGGTATAGATAAAGTATATGTAAAGGGTAATCAAAAGAGAAAATATTTGTTGAACATGGATCTACCACTCATGATTATTGATCTGAACCAGCTGAAGCAATACAATCCCCCACCACCAAAATTAATAATGCAGCGACCGTTGTGTATGTATCATGATGGAAATGTACCACGCATGTGCAGCATGACAAACTGCAAAGACCTATTCGATTGGCTTTGTAATGTTATTCCTTATTAAACAGTTACATAGAAAAGATGACCATAGATGAATTTTTACGAGAACTTGCTCTACTCAAGGATGCAATTAATTCTTACGAAGATCGTAAAAACATGACCAGTCAATTTGAAAAGCTCTCCTTACAGCAACAACGATCACCAGTATCATCATCATCATCATGTATCTGGGATTATGCAGTTTTCCGTAATAAATCTCGATTTCAACATCTTTCTTTGATGTCATGTAAAAAAAGAAGAGTTGTTCTCAATAAAATATTTTAAAAAAATGTATTTATCTTTATATCTATCCATCACACTCCTTGAAACTTATTAGATCTAATCAAGATGCGAATTGAGCAACATCACAGTACTCTACCTGTAGAAAATTTAGATATTTTCGAAGATCAATCAAAATTCAATAGGAATGGTGATTTATTTCCACATAGTTGCAGATTTTTAATAGTGGGTCCTAGTGGTTGTGGAAAATCAAACGCACTTCTATCCTTACTTCTTCATCCTAATGGGTTAAGATTTGAAAATGTGTATATATTCTCGAAAAGTTTATATCAACCTAAATATCAACTGCTAGAAAAAGTTTTAAAGAGCGTCCAAGGTATAGGTTATCACAGCTATAGGGAAAATGATGATATTATAGAAACCTCAGAGGCTAAAGAAAATTCTGTATTCATCTTTGATGATATATGCAACAGCAAGCAGGATAAAATCAAGTCATATTACTCTATGGGTAGACATAAAAAAATAGATGTTGCTTTTCTTTGTCAGACATATGTGTCAATAAATAAACATCTGATTCGCGATAATGCAAATATAATTGTTATATTCAGAAGTGATGATGTGAATTTACGCCACGTTTTCAATGAACACATTACCCCCGATATGAGTTATGAAAAATTTAAAGAAATTTGCTCCGTATGCTGGAGCGCTGATAATTATGGTTTTTTAATGATTGTAAAAGACTGCAACTTGCATGATGGACGTTATCGACATGGTTTCGATAAATTCATCAGCATAAAGGATAATTAACCAGTTTATTCCCATCATGACGTGCGACAAGTCAACCCAAAATCGCAAACTTAAAATAAGACAACTCGTCAAAGATGTAAGGAAAAAATATATGGCATTCAAATTGGGTCGTTCTGAAGAGGATGATTCTATAAATCGAATGGTGTTTCCTATTACGAAACGTCTTGATAACATAAAAGAACAATTTAAGCATGAATCATCACCCGTCGCTGTCAAAACTGAATCTTCAAAAGTTGTACAACCAAAAACTAGCAAAAAAGAGCTAGACTATTCCACTACAGCTATTCCATTTGAAGAAGAGAATTATGATGATGATTCATATGATGATTATGATGAACCTAGTGCTACCCAATTGGCTTATAATGAAATTCAAAACTCTGACATTCTCGATAAATATTTGGAAAGATATCCACAAAATGTTCAGAGCTTTATGCAGCAATCGTTAAATAGAAACAGACAAATAGATTTCACATATGGGCCTAAGTATGATCATCTCACCTCTAAGTGGAGACTAGGATATAGTTCAATCGACTTTGACTCACAGAGTGGTGATATTATTATCGATGGTAAACATCATTTTCCTGGTAGTGAGGGACTCCTCAAACTGTTATTCAACAAGGACCCTTTAGGATTTGGTCAAGAAGATGAAGAAAACTACAAACAAATATTAAACATCACCAACGTGCATAGGAGGGAGTTTAATCCTTCAAAACAAATAAAAGCAAATAATGGCCTTAAATATAAAAAGATTATAAAGAAGCTTGGAAAGGGGATGATGCAATATAATGACAAAGCGATAGAGTATAGGTATTGGGATAATATTAGTGAATTAGTTGATCGCTTGTGTTTATTACACGCATCAAAAGAAGCAGGCAACACATCCAACGATAACGAAATCGAAGCAATCGTTGAGGAGTTGCGCGAAGCGGGAATTATATATTAAGTGTTGCTTATTGCACTGAAAATCATTTCACCTACAACAATGGACAAATTTGGTAGGGTATCGTTATCTCGTAGGATCTCCTCAGCGAAACGGGTGCGGTCTGGTTTTCCCATGACCAGTGATGGTGATTACGACTTTACCGGACATAAATTGTGTAATGTCGATGCGCCTATAAGAAAATCTGACGCTGCCAACATGAATTATGTTGATTTAACGGCAAAAAGAATAATTGAAGACCTAGGTAAATTGGGTATTGTATTTTTTCAGTTTAAAGGTGTTATTGAAACGAAATGTGCAAAACTTGGAGTCGAATTGGAAAACACTAATGATAACAATATTGAAATGTTTAAGAAACTTAATGAACAACTTGATTTCGTCTCAAAGCAGATACACATAATCAAACAACAATTGCTACTGAAAGATTTGATATCGATAGAAAAATAAAAGGAATAAAAGCTTCAATCGAAACCCTGAATCGTAAGTTGAATACTGAAAGCCACAAAGATGTCACCCTCCAGAGAAATAACGCAAGTTGTTAAGGAACTTCATCGACCTGCACGCAAAAATTTTCCTAGACGAAGAACTATCATCAAGGGATTGGATGACATCTGGCAAATGGATTTAGGACAGCTTGATCGGCTTGCGACGAGTAATGATGGCTATAAATATATTCTCGTTGTAATTGATTGCTTTTCTAAATTCATATGGGCTAGAGCATTAAAAAGGAAGACAGGTGAAGAAGTTACTCGGGCATTTATCGATATTCTCAGGCACAATAATGGTCGGATACCTAGCAACTTGCAATCTGATCAAGGAAAAGAATTTTTCAACAGAAAATTTCAGGAACTCGTTAAAATTCATCACATAAATCATTATAATACTTATAGCGATAAGAAAGCAGCAATAGTGGAGCGCGCCATAAGAACGTTAAAGGAGACTCTATTCAAAGAATTCAGTTTAAGGGGAACCTATCGTTGGATCGATATATTGCAAGATGTTGTGAATGCGTATAATAATAAAAAACATCGAACTATTGGCATGAAGCCGCGAGATGTTAATACGAAGAACGAAAATGACATATATAAATACGCATACAGTCACGTAAAAATAGTTGGACCTCATAAATTCAAAAAAGGTGATGTTGTACGTATAAGTAAAGTTAGACACGTTTTCACAAAAGGTTATCTCCCCCAATGGACTACTGAATTATTCAAAATCACAAAAGTTAAACTAACCAACCCTGCGAGTTACCTGCTTGAAGATTCCACCGGTAGGCCTATAAGGGGCGCTTTCTATCAAGAAGAATTGCAAAAAACAAAGCAGCCAGATATTTTCTTGGTTGAAAAAGTATTGCGCAGGCGTGGAGATAAGGTCCTGGTGCGATGGTTAGGGATGAGTAAAGAACACGATTCCTGGATTCAGTCTACAAACAAATTTTAAGCAAACATGCAGTCGTCTCAATCACCACAAAACAATAGCAACATATCAGAAGATGAACGTGTTTTATCACTAGATGCAAATGTTTTTGATGCTGAATTGAATCGCGTGTTGAAAAAATATGATGTTGCTGTGGAAAACGAAAAGCATTACCTGTTGAGTAGACAATTCCACCTGGAAATAGATTGTGAATCCGCCCCTCTAGACATCGAATGTGGCATAAGTCCAGCAAGAAATTTTGAACCCGCAGTCAAGCTCAGTTGTAATGGGTGTGATATATCCTTTGACGATTGGCAATGGGATGCCTTTATTACACAAATCGAAAATGGTGACCAGAGGGATTGTGGAGCCGAAGTTATCAGATTCGCTGGTGAATGTATGGTTACAAGCGTTGTCAAATGTGGAAACTGCATATATTTCAGTGAGGCCGACTTGAAGAAAATAACTCAATTGAATCAGTTGCTAATTTCCAATCGACTAGAGATGATGAAAAATCTACGAATATCATTCTATTACTACAAGTTTCTGGATATCATCAAAGATTTAATTCGGAATCCCCCCAACAAACAAACTTCGATCGAAGATTTAATAAATGCATTTTGTAGAATTAATCCATCTGTTGAAAGTTATGTAATCCTAGAATGTATGTACTTCTATAAGAATAAGGTATTGAAAGATGTTGAACATTGAGTTAATAAAAAATACATGTTCTTGAAATTGTTTTCATTTATTGAAGTAATTGTAGTTGCCAAATCATTTTTATTCAGTTCGATTCAGTCTAATTCTCACTCGAGTGGCCATCTCACGCCCGATTTATAATATTGTTTTCCCTTTTCTTAGTAGAATGAAATTTCAAACATAAATTCTCTAAAAACAGAAATCGAAAATTAATGCTGAAATCTTCTAATTCTACTTGAACTGATATTTTGACAAGTAGGAAAATAAAAATGGTCACCTAGACTATGAAAGTGAGTTTCACACATATATTCCTTCTATGCAAAACACATATTCATTCAATATCTCAAACAATAATTTCAATCATGCGTCAGAACCCTCAGATGTGCCCGCTTTATAACACCAAACACCCCAAACTCTTATAGCCTCGGTAGCCTATGTGGTATGCGACTTGACTCGCACCCAAACTTCTCGGGTTCAAATCCCGTGCCCGTCCAGAAACTTTTTCATACAGATCGCTACAAAACTGTCATGGCGTCATCCGCTAGGTGGCGCCACCACCCCTGACCGTCTTTAAAATCGCCTGAATCGAATAAGTGAGGTTATGTTCAGTTTTTGAGTTAGAATCCCCGTAGCTCTAACTACTCCTATCGTTTGGGACCATATTTGGCTCGAATTCGAAAATCACAGACATTTGGGCAAAACGATATTGTACTAGTTTAAGTAGAACGAGCGCTCAAAAATGAGGTATACTGAAGCGGTCAGTGTGGGCATTCTGGTGTAATTTTTAACAATAATTAAGAAGAAATAACGCACACGCAGTACAAACGTAGCATAACACAGCACAACAATTTTTTCTTCGAAAATCTAAAAGCTCTGGGCCACCTTCACACAAATCCCTTTCTGGTACAACTTACAGCTGTGTCAGCAACACCATGGCACCAGGTTCTCCCAAAAAAGCGTGTTTTAATCAATGCTTCAGTATATCGAAACCTTCAGATTTTCCTGCTGTGCTGGTATGGGGTCATCAGTGAATAATACTGATCTTACACCCCGATTACACTCAGCTTTTTTTTGACATAAGTTTGTCACACGTTTTTTATCATTATTCCGAAATTGAATTCAATATTTAGGATGAAATACCACTATTTCCTGTCGTGTAGCGGTTTTACAAGAACAGAAGATTCGAAAATCATCACTTGGAACGCCAGACCTGGTTTAAAACACCCTCCTGGCCCAAGAGCAAGAATTACGTATTTTGTATCTGAATATTGAAGGTATTTATTCGAATAGTTTTAAGTTTCAATTTTGTAAAAACGGCGAGGCAGGGTTTTTTCTACTGAGGTTTTTCCCTGTGCTCTGGTATCATACGACATAATAGTATGGTACCCCGTTTTGCACCAACCTCAGCTAGGGACTTTTTTGTTTCATGTATTGTATTTTGTTAGCTCTCAATTCAAAATAAAATAAATAAAGCAGGGAATTGAGCAGGGAAGTGGGCAGCGGCTGAATGTAATCACTATACATCCCTGCTGCATGCCACGAATCCTCGTGCTGCCTCATGCTCCCCGAATTGGCGGTTTTTCGGACGGAAGTCAAAGGGACTGGCAATACAGGGCAGTGTGTTCCGACTCAAGAATTGACCGTACAATGATCGTCAGGATTCTGCGCAATAGATAAAAATGTGTTCCAACTGAAGATGTATCGTTTGAGAACGGTTTCGTTTTTGTTCCATCCTGCTTCGGGACCGTGAGTGGAACGGTTTTGTGATCGTCATTTCGATCCCTGGTCTGGAGCAAGTACTGTTTGGACGGTTCTTGTACGGTCAAAGTTTAGACATGCGCATAAGATCGATTACTAACAGTTTCGTGACCGTCAAATTACCGTACAAAAGTCAGCTGTTGGAACAAACCTTATATATTAATAGTCGATAACTGAGTATTGATTTAAGATCATAGTAAAAGTTCCAGCAAGACGCAAAGAAGAAAATTTGAGTCGTAGGAGAAACCATTCTAAAGTCTTGCGAGATAGAAGAGCACAAAGATAAGGCGAGCAAGTCCAATAGGAAAATACAGATGAGCTCGTAAACATAGCGCAGTTACGTGCAACACAAACGCAAGAAACAAGAAATGAAAGGAAAAAACGAATGGCGCAGATTCGTAGTCGACAGACGCTTAACCAGAAAATAAAAAGTATTTTCAACAAATAATGTAGACTAATGGCAAAACAACATTTACCGGTCCAGATAGTAATAAATAAATTCATTGTGTTCATCACACAAATAACATTATTTTCATCTCTGATATTCCATGGCTCCGCACTATTATCTCTTTTATATTATCTCGATTATATTAAACTTCAGCGATTATCGGTGCAGAAAAAATATCTGCTCCCAAGTTCTATGAAGCATACAATGAACTCAAGTATCAAGTTCAAACAAATAAGTATGTGTTTGTTCTATTTAGAAACCTACAAGAACGGGTATCCGAAAAAACATAGTTCAACAACAGTGGCGTAACTGCAACTATTATTTAGACATACCTTATTAACTTGCTCGGAATCTTTATAAACAAAACAACACTTTTATTTCACTCACATCAAACTGAAGTTCGGAGATAATGATGTTATCTTCGACTCGAGTAAGAGAAGCCGTCGTGTCTGGATCAATTAAATTGATGTTTGTTCAAACGTTTTCGTTCAACTGAAATGTTTAGGTAAAATGAGGTATACTGAAACGGAAGTGTGTGCATTCTGGTGTGATTTCAACAGGAAGAAGGATGTATACAATCCTAGGCTTAATGAGCTGATGAGTTAAAAGCGATATCGGATATTTTGACTGAATATAATAGTACGAGAGCTAGCAACGTCAAAAAAACAAGAATTTCAGGAAGGCCAGTTTTTAGATATGCTATCTCTCTCACTCTCCCAGACGTCATACGGGCTATCTGGCTGGCGGTAGTGGTTGCGTTCATTAGTGCGCATCGTACCTGTACAGGTAAAATATCAATTTTTCAAATAATTTCAGAAAGGTTTTTTTCTTTTTATTATTTTTATTGAAATTTTTGCAACATAAATTTATTATTGCCAGATATTTTTATTGTTGTTTAAACTGTGCCAGACACTAATTTTGAATAAAAAAATTTTTTTTTCGAATTATTTCAGTATGGCTTAAATTTCAATATGATGATACTCAAATATCTAAAAACCATAAACTAATTTGCCAGACAGTAATTCGAAGTGATGTGTTATCATTTTGCTTGGTCTAGAAATAGTTGTCGAATAAATTACATAGAAAGGATTAAAAACCATTGAATTAATATGAGGATTAATATGGTATCAAAATAATAATTTATTGTTGTATAAAAATAAGATGAGGATCAATCTAATTATGAAAAAAGAACAAAAATTGGATGGTTATATGAAAATTGAAGTAAGATTTTTCAATCCATAATTGTATCAGAAAAAATTGGGGCATTTTGATAATCATCATCTTATTCACTGATGTCATTTGAGGAGTGTGAAGTTTGTTGTTTGCCTTTTGCTTGCTTGAGATCTTTTCCACAAAAAAAACAAACTCGTTTGATATTTAAATTTGTTTCTATATTTACCACACTATCAAGCTCAATAATTGCATTAGTCTCAATTTCTTGGATGATAACTTCTGTATCTGAATTTTTAGACGTATTATCTGGCAGGGTTTTGCCAACATCTACTGGAGTATTAGCCCGGGAGCCAGTGAAAGTTTTTGGTGACCAATTTTAACTCTGGCAATAATTTGTAGCTCAATTTGTATTTGTCTTATAGCATAGTGACCGTCAGCTGGCGCACCAGTGGTGGGTTTGCCAACGGGAACAACGAAAACACGAAAAAATATTGAGTTTCAGTCATTTTAACCCTGCTGAAATTTACAGAGATGGTAGTTTGTATAATTATTCGAATAAAAAAAATCGTCCGCTGGATGTACGTTGGTAGAAAACCCGTCCGCTGGACATGGAAACTTGTAAAAAAAATTTGAGTTTCAGTCATTTTAACCCTTCTGAAATTCACAGATATTTGATATCGGAGTTGAACTAGATGTGCTGGGAAGATCTACTGTTGACAAGAAATTAATTTCCGATAAATTTCGATATTTTGCCATTAGAACTGTAAAACTGCTGTAACAATTTTTGTGATATCCATAGGTGTCATTAACTTGCTCTGGTAACTGTGTACTATCATATTCAAGTTTAAAATTTATACGTATTTGTAAAACTTGTTTACACTTTTTTTAATTTATCTTCTACAAAAGTTATTATTTTTTCATTTCTGTCTTTACAAAATACATTTTAATTTTTCACTCGACATTGTAAGACAATTTTGTTAAATAAACATTAAAAACAACGGCAACGAATAAACCAATGTGACTGAACTGACGCCATCGTGAATACAAACAGCTGCTGTCGTTTATTTCGCTTGCGTAACTAACACGAGATTGTCTATAATATACTCTTCGAACATGCCCAATCACTTATCACTTTTAGATCGGTCTGGCTGAAGGTTTAACAATCGAATTACTGTCCGGCAAATTAGTTTTGGGTTTTCAAATATTTAAGCAACATCATATTAAAATTTCAGCCATACTGAAATAATTCGAAAAAAAAATTTTCTTTATTCAAAATTAGTGTCTGGCACAGTTCAAACAACAATAAAAATATCTGGCAATAATAAATTTATGTTGCAAAAATTTTAATAAAAATAATAAAAAGAAAAAAAACCTTTCTGAAATTATTTGAAAAATTTATATTTTACCTGTACATTTACGATGCGCACTAATGAACGCAACCACTACCGCCAGCCAGATAGCACGTATGACGTCCGGGAGAGTGAGAGATATAGCATATCTAAAAACTGGCCTTCCTGAAATTCTCCCTCAAAAACGTTGCTAGCTCTTAGACTATAAACAGATGTTTCGTTTTGAGTTGAATGATTCTCCTCATTCAGAATTGCACATTTTTTTTATTTCGTTGCAGTGATTCAGCATGTTTTTTCGAGTGACTATTTCAGACCGTGTTGAAACACTTTAGATATTTTATGCAGATAATTTTGAATTATGAATTAATTCATTCTGTGTTTCCTGAAGGAAGCTACGAACTCAAATTTACCAATGGTCTCTTCTATAAAGAAAATACAGGTTTGGAAATCCACATCGGAGACATACGAAACTTAATGTTGCCGTACAATTGAGCAATGGGATATTCGAAAGATTTACCTGTAACGTTTCGGACAGGAATGAATGGTCCTATGCGGATTATAAAGTTGTCGTTGTCTGGATCAATTAAATTGATGTTCAATAATACGTTTCCAAGCAACAAAAATGTTTGGATAAATTGAAGTAAACACTATACTGATGCGAAAGATTGTGCATTCTGTTCTGATTTTTAACTGGAAGAAGGATTTATACAATCCTAGGCTTAATAAGTTAGACTCGATATCTGACATTTTGACTGAATATAAACAGATGTTTGCTTCGGAGTTAAATGATTCTACTCATTTAGAATTGCACATTTTTTTTTATTTCGTTGCAGAATGTTCTTCGGGTAACTTTTTCAGAACGTGTTGCGAAACACTTCACAGATATTTTATGTAGATAATTTCTAAATTTCGAATCATAAATTAATTCATTGTGTGTTTCCTGAAGGAAGCTTCAAACTCAAATTTGCTTATTGTCGCTTCCAAAAGACTATACAAGGTGTTTGATAATTCGACGTGATCCTTCGAAGGTTAAATACTAGACGTCATTCACAGCAAAATGCGTCTATGGTGATTTTTCAACTTTGTTGAAATTTTCTGCTTCGTTATCGAAAATAATCGATTCTGTGAAAAAGACTTCACTCTAAATATTCGATAAATATTCCTATTGAAACTAAGAGATAGTCCTCATTTATGGCGAAAAAGTATTCACTAAAAATTCATAAATAGCTGCACCTCTCATAAAATCTTGATAAAAAATTGAAAATTACTCGAAAAAAGTATTATGACTTTTGTGTGATCATGTCAGGAAAAACTTCTCTGTTTCGTT
Organism: Propylea japonica; assembly: GCA_013421045.1. Taxonomy (NCBI): domain Eukaryota; kingdom Metazoa; phylum Arthropoda; class Insecta; order Coleoptera; family Coccinellidae; genus Propylea; species Propylea japonica. The sequence continues at coordinate 55,889,859 of CM024243.1, forward strand.
AGTTTTTTCAAAAATGTCAGAAAAGCCCTGAGCAGGAGCTCTTAAGCGCTCGTTCTTTGATGGAGCAATCAGACTTTTACCTCAATATTTTATATGGGATTTAATATTGATACCAAATATACAAATGCAGAATCTCAGTACACTCGGAATTATATTCTGGAAATTATTGAAAAAATGAAATATGTAATAGTTATTTATACAACAAGTGAGTTAAATGAATGTTTATTCATGAGAAGAAAGTTTAACCCACGAGCCCGTAGGGCGAGTGGGTTAATTTCTTCGAGTGAATAAATATTTTTAACTCACGTGTCGTATACAAAATTTTATCCCATTTTGATGAAAGTTTAAATAATGAATACTTTTTAGAGGAAATATTAGATATAATTCAAAATCATAACGAGATTTCCCTTCGATCGATGGTTGCTAGGACACTATGTAATTAATTGTTTGCAAGTGTCAATGAAAATTATAGAACAGTCAAAGAATTTTTGTTTCGAAAAAATGTTGAGCGGTGACGACGAGGTTGTAGTTCCTGAGTGCATTATACAAGAAGCTGAAGCAGTAATTCCATTAAAATCGAAAATATTGTACGAAAAGCAATATACGGCATTCTGTGCCTGGAGAAATAATAAAAAAGCCAAAGGCGTCAACGAAAAAATAATTTTAGCGTATATTTCCGAACAATCCAAGAAAGTTAAGTCATCGTCTTTATGGTCCTACTATTCGCAGCTTAAGGAAATGTTGGCTCTAAAAGAAAAAATAGACATCGGCCTATTTCCAAAAGTGAGTGGTGAACATTTTATCCCACTAGTGAATTAAAAAAAATTTAATTCACTCAGTGGATAAACGTCAACTTACCCTTGTTACCATGGGTTGAATATTGTCGTCTTTAAACGTCAAAATGGGATAATAGTTATTTATACAACAAGTGAGTTAAATGAATGTTTATTCATGAGAAGAAAGTTTAACCCACGAGCCCGTAGGGCGAGTGGTATTAATTTCTTCGAGTGAATAAACATTTTAAACTCACGTGTCGTATACAAAATTTTATCCCATTTTGATGAAAATTCAAATAATACTTTCAGTATTTTGATACATCGTAAAATTTTTCGAAGATATTGCTCCTAAAATGTGGAACTCAAAATTGAAATATTTCGGGATTTTCAAATGGCAACCCCACATTTATTTTACAGAATTCCATTCTAAATAAAAAATGAAAGGCAGTCCCTTCTTACACAAATTATTTATTTTGGATAGTTTTTGAATGAGATGAAAAATACTGAATAATCGAAATGAATTCTATGGTTGAGATTATGAACATTGGGCCAGGATTACAAAAAGCCAAAACAGTTTTCGGAATTACTTTCCAGTCATTCTTGCTAAATGTGGATAACGATGGTTGAAGGTCCTACAGGTCCCTTCAATGATCTTTTGGCATTCCCCGTGAATTGTGAAACAACCTGATTCGTGTTTGAATAACATGGAAAAACTTTTTTCTATGACATCCATGATAATCGAGCACTCTGTTTGATTTCAACCATAGAATCTTCTTCAATAATTTACCTCATAATCATAGAGCCATTTCATCGTGAACACGACCATAAATCATGACTACAAAAACTGAAGAATTTCAGTATCTTTCATCTCATTCAAAAACTATCCAAAATAAATAATAAGTGTGAAAAGAGACTGCCATTCATTTTTTATTGCGAATCGAATGCTGTAAAATAAATATGGGGTTGCCATTTGAAAATCTCAAAATATTTCAATTTTGAGTTCCACATTTTCGGAGCAATATCTTCGAAAAAACTTACGATGTATCAAAATACTGAATGTACCACATGAATGCTTGATTTCTTTATTATGAGACTGCTGAGTTTGGTTCCGTTCGTATAGAAAATAATCGAGATATTGCATTTCCAAACTGGCAATGCTGATGTCAAAATTTTCAAGAATTTGTGCATAACTTGGCAACAGTGCATGGTAGAGAAATTTTTTTGATATGTTATACTGAGAATTTGGTATTGAATCGATACATAATGAATATATAGGTAGTTCCATTTGAAATAAGAAAGAAGATATGCGTTTGAGATAGACATGGCAACACTGTCGACTTGAAAATATTTTAGGCGAAGAGTTTCTTCACCCTCAAGGCTCCACCTAAAATTTCAGAACGAAATATCCACTAGTTCTCCAGAAACGTCTAATAGGCCAACTTAAAGGAAAACCCTGTATATTTTTAATAGAAGAGACTATTGGTAAATTTGAGTTTGAAGCTTCTTTAGGAAACACACAATGAATGAATTCATGAATCAAAATTATCTTCATAAAATATCTGTGAAGTGTTTCCATTCCACACTTTCAAGCAGAATACAATATATTTATTATTAACTTTAGGAATGAATTGCGTTAATCAATAACATTTTTTTCCTTTCAGGCTAGACTATCTAGGAGATATAGAATAAAATCGGGAGCACCTACATTGGTTCTTTTAGACAAAGAAGGCGCAACCATAAGCATATCCGCCCAAGATAAACTTCTGGAAGATCCTCATGGTCAGAACTTTCCTTGGAGACCCAGACCAGTAGATCAAGTGAGGAAACCATATTTCTAGATTAGCTTTTTCATTACAATGATACCATTAAGCTGTTTTTGCATTAAAATTTTTTCAAGAAACTCTACTACGAAATTAAAAGTACTAAAGAAAATTGCTGGAATATCCTTGTCTAGTCATTAACTTGATAGGTAGAAATCGATAAATACACTCACCGGCAAAATAATCTATCCACTCAATAAATCGATAAAGTTTGTGAATTGAAATGTGTTATTTTGAGTCCGATTTGATTGAATTTTATTTCAATTGTAGGTATGTTCATTCGAAATCAATCACCGGTTTTGAATTCAAAAAAAAACTTCAACTTCAAAACCAGTGTTCCCAGTTGTTTCACCATATGATTTGTTATGTTATCATCAAGACATGTTTCCCTCGACAATTTCATTCTTCATTTTTCACAATTGCTCAATTTTTGTTGAAGATACAGGGTTTTCAGTAGAACATTTCATTTCACAATTTCGCTATGGCAATAACAGCACAATAGACCCTGAGGTCGCAGTGAACTGTAACCCCTTTAAACTATCAACTTTAACCAAAACGAAATCTATTTTTTTTACTCATACAGCTGTATGTCGTCTTGGCAAGCCTTCAATAAGGTTTTGAATGAAAGCCTGGTTGATTGGATTAGTTTCTTTATCCACTACCATTAAATTCCGTCCATTGTACGTCTCTGCGATACCCATTAATCACAAGGGAATAATGGGATTATTTATCACTGCTTTCAGATGCTTCATAGATTTAGTTTTGATATAATATTCTTTGAATTGGTAATTCTTCAGTATTCTAAAGTACTCCAACTAACAAATTTGGGCTACCTTGTCAATCGAGAGCCAAATCTAATTTCATTATATCAATTAAAGTTTTTTCATTACAAAATATACAATGACCAGTTCTCCAAAAATTTCCCATGTATCCACTTTTTCCACGCTTGTCATAGAAGGGCCTTGTCGTGGTCGCCAAATTTTAAAATCTTCAAGAAATACAGTAGAGACTCGATAACAGATATTTCACTAGTCTGGATTGACGTCAAAGTTGTACTATGTTCTTATAATCCGGATTGCAAAACTCAATAATCCGAATTTCCGATCGTTGGATGCGTGGTTTTCGGTCCTAACTAGTCTAGGTATTTTTATTATATGACATTCGTTGGGTGCACAATGGTGAAGCAGAGCGTGTTATACTTTGTCTATAATGAGATTTTAGACAATAATAATTAATTAGTGGAAATGGAATGTTTCTACCTCCAAACTGTTGAACTCTGATGCAGCCTTGGTTCAAAATGCTGTCAAATTAACAAAACTGAAGTCTGAAATACCGAAAAGGCCTTTAAGCAAAATATTGTTAGACACTCGAAGACGGAGATGATGTTGGAAAATACATTCAGATCATAAATCAATCCGATGCAGTTCTTTTAACTCCATAATTCATGGCAATTACTGAAATGCAGCTACTGAAAGATATCTTTAAGCATTCTGTTTCTCTTAAAGTGAAAAATTACGGAAATATCTGTATATTTCAAATAATGTATAGTCCGTTCACGAAAGGTTGAGAGCATAGTAGGAGTTTCTTTATTTATCTGAATTTGGCAGTAGGTATTTACTGTCATAAAGTAAAATAAAGTCAACGTTGCCGAATGTACTCGCCCTCGTCCGACGAGCTTGCGAATTATCATAGAACTCTATGCAATATTGACAACATTGCGTATCAATCTGACAAGAAAATAAAGAACATAACCTAAAATTTTAATATAAACAGTGGAATATGCCAAACTTCCATGGCCAACCGACGGCTCAACCTTTCGTGAACGGAGTATATTTGTTTTGTGATTTCGACAATAAAGCCTATATTATCACAATCGTTTATTCAATTGCATCTCTAATAAATTTTAAGAAGCGATATTCCGGATTTCTTATTAATCCGGATTGGCCCTAGCATTAATTGATTCTGATTATCGAGTCTCTACTGTATATTCAGTAGTGGTGGATAAAATATAGTATGCTATTCGCGTATAATGGCTGTTATTCACTCGGTGATTTTGACCACTCGCCTAGAATAATAGCTATCGAGATCGAGTATTCCTTCTAATAGCATCCCAAAATTCTCGATTGAGTTCGAATCTGGGCTTAGAACAGGCCAAATACTCCCTTTAATTTAAAACCTTATTAAAGGCATGCCAAAACGAATTGTTATCCTAGCATGGGGGAAACACTTCTTATTGAAAGTTTTATATTATTCACTTAGTTTTCAGTTAATTTTACGTTCGGATTTGAGGTTGAATTTGTGAGAGTACTGTTAATGTCATAGCGAAACTGTCGAATAAAATGTTTCACTGAAAACCCTATATCATCAACAAAAATTGAGTTTTTGCAATAAATGAAGAATAATCTGCCCCCGCGGCCTTTTCTATTTATATTGAGGGGATCGATTAGGCATTGAATGAAAATAATTTCCCTCCAATTTTTTCGATATTTTTGCAACAATTATTGAATATATCTGAAATAAAATGGATCAAATCTGCATGTTAAAATGTTCAGAGAAGCTTCAAACTCAATAAAGCGGTAATTCAGTGTTTCTGTCGTGAGAAAAGTGACTTTCAGTTGAAATATTTTTCGGACTTTGGGGGCCCATATCTCCCAAACTAAAACAGATCGCCAATGGTTTTTTTCACTAATATTGTTCAGGGAGCCAATATGAATACAACGGCACCAAAATTTGATGAATATCTCTTGAATCCTAAAATTAAAACAGTTTTAATTTTTTTCAAAATGTTCCACCAATTTTAAAAATGTGAAAAAATTCCAGGGTATAAAGGGCCAAAGGAGACATTTAATGTCAAAAAATGGCGGTGGACACTTTTAAGAACACCGAAAAACAAATGAAAATAACTTTTTTTTTTTTCTGAAAATAGATTTTTCAGCTGAAATTCATGAAAAAATTATAAGTCTGTTCCTTTAATAGCAAAGAATCAACGGAAAAAATCAACATTAGAAAATTTTGGATATAAAAAGAAAAAAATGAAAACGAAAAATGTGTTTTTCACAGAAATCTCAAAAATGGCTAAAGATAAAAGGCTGAAAAGTTGGCTGAATTATTTTCATTCAATGTCTAATCGAGCCCCCCAATATGAATCGAAAAGGCCGCGGGGGCAGATTTACCATTGAAACCCGGCTATACCCTTTCCTGATGAAACAACTGGAACACGCCACAGGTGGTTTAAAAGTTAGATTAAAAAAACAAATTTCGTTTCACCCTGTATAAAATGACGTACGCCGAGTATTCTTCAAATTCAAAACTGGTAATTTAATTTCGGATGAATATTCCTACGATTGAAAAAAAATCAATCAAATCGGACTCATAATAACAGATTTATGAATTAACAAACTCCATCGATTTATTGAGTGGATCGATCATTTTGCCGGTGAGTGTAGAAGACAATTTTGAAAAAGTTAAACACTTGTTATGTTGTAAGGGTTATTATGAGCAAAGAGAATGTTTTTAGATCAATCTAACCTAACACTATGTATTGTATTTGAATTTTGACGTCCACATTACAGGTTCTCAAAGATGTTAGACTAATAGCTGGAGGTACCTATTACAAGGAGCATCAGAATTCCAAAGCAGATATCCTCTATGAAGATATACCAGATGGAATTAGAGGGTTCTACTTCTCTGCCAACTGGGTAGGTTGAACTCTGTTTTTCGAATAATTTTTGTCTAAATATTATTCGTTTCAGTGTCCACCTTGCAGAGCATTCACACCACAGCTAGTGGATATGTATAGGCAGGTCCGAAAGAAGGAACCCAATTTCGAGATTATATTCGTCAGTAGTGACAGGTAAAGTTATAGCAATAGTAAAGATGAAAATTCTTTTGGTAGAAGAATGCAGGAAAGCTCTGCGTGGGCTGGGCTCTGATAACTTTTTGAAAGTAATCTGGTGTCCGGCTCATGCGGATATACCTGGTAAAGTCAAGGCAGATGAACTGGCTAGGCGGGGAGCCGGATTAGCATTTGTTGGTCCGAAGCCTTCGCTGCCAATCTGTCGCACATCTGTCAGAAGTTTATTCAGGAACTGGCTGAACAGGGAATTTTCCTCGGAATGGAGCGCAGGGGTGGGCCTGAGGTGGTCGAGGATTCTCATTGAGAGACCGTCCTCGCGATCTGAGGTCAATAGGCTTCTGCTGCTGGAGAGGAAACACTCAGTCTGGTGACTGGTGCATTGACTGGTCACCTGTTTAACAAGCATTTGAAGAGAATGGGATTGACGAACTGCTCCCTATGCCGGTGGTGCAGGAGTACTGATGAAACGGTTGAGCATATTTTGTTCAACTGTGGAAACCTTACTGAGTTAAGGTCAACACACCTAGGAAATCCAACACCTTCTATTCCTATGGTGAGAGGGACCACTCCTGGCAGGCTCGCGACATTTCTTTCTTCGTGTCTGAAGAGCTGAGTCTCTATAGAACGATGCGGGTGAACAATGGGCCACTAGGCCTCAGTTCGGCCGGTAAGGCACCGCACAGAGAAGAAGAAGAAAGATGAAAATGATAGATCTGAAGAAGATAAAGATCTCAAACAAATTTACGAAAACCCCACTCGTTCTGAATTGAAAGACATCGGATTGATATCACATTAGTGTTCTTTTATTGATAGATTGAACGCTGTCACCACGGTGGCATCAAGTAGTTCGTTTATTCAGCGATTGAAACTGTCACTCGTTCGTTTAATCACCGATGTTTGCATCGGTGGCTCATCGAATCCATCGACTTCCAGAGCCGATGAATGTGATAAAATCTCACAGTAGGAGATGCGTAGTAAGAGATGCCCCTACGCGTACAAGAGAATTTTGCAGAAGTTAACGCAAAAAAGGTATAAAGCCGGGTTTAGACGAAGCGCACCTACTCGCGCACCAGCCTCGCTTCCGCTCCCTCGTATAATAGTGTAAACATGCTCCTCGCCATGAGGTCCCTCGTCCTCGGGTTGAGCCATTGCCGGTCGGTTTTCAGTCGCGCATCAAAGAAGCCTCGCTGTGTCGTTTGAACAAGCTTCTGGAGCTAGTCGAATCTCGGACTTTATACTAGGCTGATTACTACCTCGCCTTCATCCTGGCTCACCCTTCTAGGCGAATCCAGCGCGTAGTGTAAACACTGGCGCGAGGATGAGTTTTGGTGCGCGAGTAGGTGACGAGGTTTGACTCGCGAGTGGGTGCGCTTCGTCTAAACCCGGCTTAAGACTTGAGAGAGCGAAGGATTTGCTTTGTTTGACCGAAAGCGGTGAATTTGCGAACATCGTGTTTTCGGACGGAAGGATTTTTTCTACTTAAGCAATTTGTGAACTCCCAGAACGATAGAGTTCTGCTGAAAACCGTTCATAAGAGAATCTGAATCATCGGTTGGTTACCAGCACCTGCCACAAATAATGGTTTGGACTGCTGTAACCGCAGATGGGCGCTCCCAAATCGTTTTCATTGAGCCTGACGTCAGATGTAATGTGTTATATTATCAGGAAATAATTCTTGAGGATGCTATGAAGCCGTGAGCAGACAAACATTTCGGTCGCAGACCATACACGTTCCAATAATACTTTGCACCGGCCCACAAAGCGCGAGTTAACAAGGAATGGTTGAAAACGACGTTTCGAACTTCATTTCGAATTGACCAGACGTGAATCCAATGTATATTCTCTGAGCCATTTTGGAGAGTCTCGAAACGCTGAAGATAGCCCTTGTCCGTGAGTAGGCTAAAATACCGGCAAGTTATAATCGTGTAACGTTTTTCGACCATATCAAGGCAATTAATATTCACCGCGAAAGCTGAAAATAAATGTATACACTAGAAATAATGAGACCTCAGAGTAAGAAATGAACAGAGATGTCCCTACTGCATTGTAATCAACCGAGCATTAGAGTGAGATGGGGTGAAGTAAACAATAGGCTAGATTTTCATTTCTAAAATTCCTGAATATAATACAACATTTTCGTAATTTTGCCTTAGCTATAATTACCGGAATAGCCTTAAGCAACATTAAATTGCCACCAAATCAGTAAAATAATTCAGTTTATGAACGTCAAATCGAAATGAAAATGCAAACACATCGTATCCAGAAACTGAACACTAACAGAAGATGTTGCCTAACTGACAGAATTGTCTGTAACAGACGCAAGCCGTTAGTATCAGAAAAGTGGGGCGGTAGACCAATGATCCCAATACGGAATAAACATACAGCACGAGTTCGCAACGCCGGAATATTGTTTGCGATTCTACTTGGCTGCATAACAAATGCGCGAAGGCATCTCTAGGTTTACTTTTTACTCTGAATGGATGAAATTTTGCTCAATCAAGTGCAAGGGGTAAATTTGTATGGAAGAAACGTCAATGTTATCTGTCACAACTCAACTAAGCAATAGATAACCATCAACTCGTTCTTTAATTCTTCAATTCGAGTTTCCGTCATGGTGAATTCATCGGTGAATAAAAGAACACTACTAAAATGATGTCACAAGATTGACTATTCATTTGTGCCAATAGGACGTGAGTGGTGTGTATGTATGGTATGTACCTATGTATGTTCCGAAGACATACTATACTCTACTTTGAATTTCACTTTATTCATTTATTAGCAAACAAGGGCAATAAACTTGACACGAGTATTACGTCATGGGAATCAGTGATGACGTAGGGTTATTTAAGGCATCGTTGCTGCATTTAGTATTCGGTCGGCTGAAACAGGAGAAATAATCCCATTGAATCTTGAGTTAAGTTTCTCACTTCGATCACTCTCATGGGGAAAAACTTCTTGGTAAACGAGACACGTTTTCTTTATGTTGTTAATCGTTTCGTTGTTTGGATGTTCTGTTGACTTCCGAGTTGAAAATGGCGGCAGTGGAGAAGGGTTTAGATTAGATTGGTAGGAATAAATCGGATGATGCAAACTAAATATTTATTTATGAGCTGGTAACTTTGACATGAGCTATACTTCACAATTTCTGAATGAATAAAATAAACATCATTCTGGTAATGGAAATTTATCATTATAATGTTGTCAAATACTACACAGATGGAACAAATAATAACGAATATAGTCCATTCAGTTTAGACATCTAAGGTGGCGAAAATTCACGCCCAGCTGAAATTAGCAGGATTGTTGGAAGCACTATTATGAATGGAATGCGAAAAGTCCTTATCGGTCTGACATCTAAAGAAAAATTACTCGGTGTCAAAGACACTGATGAAGTTTTTTGCGGTTTTCGGAAAAACGGTGTCTTTTATTATTGAATTGAAAATTGAAGATCAGATATCTATTCAGTGTGTTTGGTCGATAATTTAAGGGCATCAAATATACCTAATATTATCGACAAAAACACCCACATTGGGAAGTTTACCCCCTTAGTTTTGAAGTAGCCCCCATTTTAAATTTACTTTTTTATTTTCGTTGATCCTTCCAAATAATATCGATTTCTTTGGACATAAAGGTCCTACAGATGTGAAAAAAATGTTTTTTGAAGAGTGATACTACAACCTTTCATTAAAGTAAAACATTATGAAAACATTTAACTTGAAAATGCCAAAAAAAATTATTTAAAGAAATTTTACTAAAAAAATGTATCGATTTTCTAAGTAACTCTGCAATAGTAGAAGAACTACAACATTGAAGTTAATTTTTTTTTCAATTATTCATTACGCAAGGATATTAGCTACAAAACAACACCAACATCATTTCTGTAAGTTACATAATTTGAGAGTTATTGCTGTTCGAACATGACCACTACGCCACAAGACAGGTCGTCATGAGGGCCACTGCCTGTCTACAAAGCAGAGGCGGCCATTTTGAGCAATTTTTATGATTAATTTGTTTGTTTGACCATTAAAAATTATCGAAAGTACAGTATGTTGGTATTTTTGTAGCTTATATCCTTGCGCGTTACCCCATTGAAATAAATTACATACTTCAATATGCTAGTTCTTGTACTATTGCGAATTTACTAAGAAAATCAGTAAATTTTTTTACTAAAATTTTTTTAAAGAATTTTTTTATAACATTTTTAAGTTATATGTTTACTTATTGTTCCACTTTAATAAAAAGTGTTAGTGTGAAGACCGCGCACATATTGTAACTCAGATTGAGATAAGCAGCGTATGAATAAAGATTGTAAAAGCCATTGATTTTAATTAATAAAAACTGAAACTATTACATGGTGTCAGGTGTGTGAACAGAATAACCATAAATAATAAAACGTTATTCTTAATAAAATGGAAGTGCTAAGATTACCACCAGTTATGGACTTCACCGGAAACATGTCAAAGAATTGGACGGCATGGAAGCAGAAGTTCGAGATGTTCCTGATAGCATCTGCTAAACAAGATTCATCTGATGAACTGAAAGTGGCCACTCTACTTAATTTAATTGGGGATGAAGGAATGGAGATTTTCAACACCTTCAATTTAAAACTAGAAAAGTTGAAATTGAATGAAGTGATAACCGCATTCGTCAAGTTTTGCAACCCGAAGAAAAACGTGGTGTACGAAAGGTACAAATTCCTCACCTACCATCAAGAAGAAGGACAATCGCTGAATAACTACATCACAAAATTGAAGACATTGTTGAATTCATGTGAATATGAAGCTGCAAATGATATGCTACGTGACAAAATAATCATGGGCATCCGAGATTCCAACCTGAGAGAACGACTTCTTCAAGTGGAAAATTCGAGTCTGAAGAAAACGATCGATATTTGTCAGATATCGGAAGTAAGCAGAAAGCAGACCGATGAAATGGCAGGAGCAGCAGGTTCGAGTAAATCGCTGGATGTGGAAAATATTCAATCGTCTTCTACAAAAAAGATGAGTAAAAATCCAATTTCTAAATGTCATAATAGTTTCCATCATAAAAATAATTCAAATAATAATTCCTATAAATGTTTTAAATGTAGTCAATTTCATACAGCAGGAAAATGTCCGGCATATGGTTAAAACGTGTTTTTATTGTAAAAAAACTAATCACTTTGAATCTGGTTGCTTGATAAAAAAGTCGAATAAACAACAAAATTGTACTAAAATATCATCTAGAGAACGTCGTAATAAAAATTTCAATTTGAATAATGTGAATGTTGATGAAATTTCTTCAGATGAAAGTTCTTTAAATGACTTGTATTTGGAATCTATTTCAGTAAGAAATATTCAAGCTGAAGTATCAAAAAATGAAAAATCACAATTAATAGAAACAATAGTTATAAACTCTAATAAAATTAATTTTAAAATTGACACAGGTGCTGAATGCAGTGTTTTATCAATTCAAGATTTATGGAAGATTGCTCCTGATGCCGAACTCAAAAGAAACAAAATTCATCTTGTAGGATTCGAGGGTACCAGAATAAAGGCTGATGGCTCCATACAACTGGATTGTATAGTAAGGAATCAAGTATTTCAGATTGAATTTTTTGTAGTGAGTGCAGGTTGTAGGCCAATTTTAGGTCTAGAAACATCTTTGAAACTGGGATTAATTAAAGTCACAAATAATGAAAACAATGTGGTTGCGAGTATACAGGAAATTAATAAAGAAAAAATTATTTTGGATCATAAAAACGCATTGATAATGTTGGTAAATTTCCGGGGAAACCATATAAGTTAAATTTAAAAGAAAATAGTAATCCTGTAGTTCATGCAGCTAGAAGAATACCCAAAAGTTTGATGCCTAAACTTTACGACGCTTTAAATAAATTACAGAAAGACGGAATTATAAGTAAACAGTCTAAGCCTACTGAGTGGGTACATAATATTATTATTGTTGAGAAACCTAATGGATCTCTTAGAATATGTTTGGATCCTGCGGATTTAAATAAATGTTTGAAGAGGGAACATTTTCAAATTCCTTCTTGCGAAGAAATACTTAGTAATTTGAGTGGAATGAAATGTTTTTCTGTTTTGGACTTGAAAGATTCATTTTACCAAATAGAACTTGATGAGGATTCATCTGATATTTGCACTTTCTCAACTCCTTTTGGAAGATATAAGTTTAATAGGTTGCCATTTGGAATAAATGTAGCTACTGAGATTTTTCAACGGCGAAATAAAGAAATCTTTGGAGATATTTTGGGGGATAATATTTATATTGATGATTTAATAATTGCTGGTTCTTCTGAAGAAGAACATGATAAAAAATTAAGGAAAGTTTTAGAAATGGCAAAGAAATGTGGAATTACATTCAATAAAAATAAATTCAAATACAAAGAGAAAAGTATAAAAATATTAGGTTTTATAGTTTCTGAAAAGGGCATCACTATTGATAATGACCGCATTGAATCAATTAATAAAATGCCAGAACCGACAAATAAAAAAGAATTATTAAGATTTTTAGGCTTAGTGAATTACTTAGGCAGATTCATTCCGAATTTATCGAAATTAACTGCTCCGCTACGGGAACTTACACATAACAACACAATATGGAATTGGAATGAAAATCATTCTAATATAGTTCGAACATTGAAAAATTTCCTAACAACATCTCCCATTCTTCAACATTATAATCCTAAAAAACCTTTAAAAATACAATGTGACAGTAGTTTACAAGGATATGGTGCTTGTTTGTTACAAGGTGACAAACCAGAACCAGTAGCCTTTGCATCTAGAACCTTAACTGATTGTGAAACTAGGTATGCTAATATTGAACGAGAACTGGCTGCTATAGTTTTCGCATTTGAAAAATTCAATTATTACGTTTATGGCAGGCATGTTGAGGTTTTAACAGATCATAAGCCTTTAGTGAATATTCTAAAGAAAGATATTAACAAAATATCATCTAGGCTACAAAGATTAGTTTTCAGGCTTTTGAAGTATGATTTCTCATTGAGATACATTCCGGGTAGAGAAATGTATATAGCGGATACATTGTCTCGGGCGCCAATAAGAAATAATTTTCATGATGATGAAGAAAGTTTTTTGATTCATAACATACTCAAAATTTACCGATTTCTGATTTAAAAATGAAACAAATCGCTGATGCAACAAAAAATGATGCTAAGTTAAGAAATTTGAAAGAATTGATTGAAAACAGATGGCGGAATTTGAAGAAAATTAAGGATACTGAATTGATGAAATATTTCTCTATAAGAGACCATTTGTCCTGGTATAATGGTTTATTTTTTTACAATGACCGTGTGATAATACCAACCTCAATGCGTGATGAAATTTTAAATAAAATACATGAAGGTCATTTAGGTCTGAACAAATGTAAGTTAAGAGCTAGGGAATGTGTATTTTGGCCTAATTTAACCAAACATTTGAAAGATAAAGTATTGACTTGTGAAGTCTGCAATACATTTAGAAAAGAAAACCCTAGATTACCAATGAAACCCCATGAAATACCCAAGAGACCGTGGTCTAAAATTGCGACAGATATTTTTGAATTTCAAGGTAAAACATATCTTGCTGTAATGGATTATTATTCAAAGTGGATTGAAATGAGATCAATTCGAAATAAAACTTCTGAAGAAGTAATAAAAATTTTTGACTCAATTTGTTTAACTTTTGGCTTTCCTGATCAAATAATAAGTGACAATAATCCTTTCAATTCATACAAAATAAAAAATTACTTCACTTCACATAATATTTTACTCTCAACATCTAGTCCTAACTACCCGAGAAGTAATGGTTTGGCAGAGAAGGCAGTGAATATTTGTAAAAATATGTTAAAAAAATGTTGTTTTGAAAATGCAAACATTTATATGTATTTGTTGAAATACCGAAATACTCCCATTCCTGACATTGGCTTTTCCCCTGCACAGATAATGTTCAATAGAAGATTGAAGGATAATTTGCCTTCACTAGAATCAAACTATCAATCTGAGGTGGTTGATCCTATCAAATTAAATAGAATTCTTGAAAACAGGCAACATAAGCAATCTTCATATTATAACAGACATACAAAAACCATGAAGGAAGGGAAGAGCAATGATAAAATTTGGTTTAAACATAAAAATTGTTGGAAAAGAGGAATAATAGATAGTAAAGCAACTCAGCCAAGATCTTATTATGTTAAAGATAATTGTAACAAAACATTTAGGAGAAATAGACAACATTTTGTAATAGATGATGATAATGCCAGTAGTGATAATATTGTTGAGAATAATGTTAGAACTTATGATTTTCGTAGGAGGAGTTTGATTAAAGAACCTCAAAGATTAGTTTATAATTAGATTGAATTAAATAATCATTATGTAAATATATGTACATGAAAATGAAAATTATGTATAGTTAGATATAAGCTTGAGAGGAAGGATGTAAGGTATCTTGTTTATAGACCCCTGTATATGAATACAACTTGTTTATAGACCCCTGTATATGAATACAAATAATTATTGTCATATAGGTTGACAGGCGCAGGCCTCTCGATATTGTGAAGACCGCGCACATATTGTAAGACAGTTTGAGATAAGTAGCGAATGAATAAAGATTCTAAAAGCGATAAACAATTCATTTTAATTAATAAAACTGAAACTATTACATTAGTATCATCTTTCAAAAATCACATCTGTAGTTCCTAGTAATAAAGAAGTAAATTTAAAATGGGGGCTACTCCAAAACTAAGGGGGTAAACTTCCCAATGTGGGTGTTTTTGTCAATAAAATTAGGTATATTTGATGCCCTTAAAATATCGCTAAGTCATGACCAAACACACTGTATATAAATATCATTATCATAAAACTCGAAAACGGCAGAACGGATTTATCTTATCTTCGTCTAGAAATGTTGGTGGAGGTCTAGGCAAAGTTTAAAAAGTGAGAACACTTCATTCTCGGTCACAGAAACCACAACGTTGGTCATAATAAAGTGCGCTACGATGAATGTCACTTGAATAATTCCGACTGTGTTGAATAACTATTGTTAAATTTGAAATCTAGAATTCTCTTGAATAAACCCTACATGAAGTAGAGTATAGAAGCAATCATAGATAACAAACCATCTTGTGATATAGAAGATCACAAAGATCAGTGCGTGTCAACAAGGCGCAGTTACGTACAACATAATCGCAAAAGGCAAGAAATGAAAGTAATCAACGAAGAAGATTTGAACAAAGAGAAGGGCACAGATTCGTAGTCGACAGACGCAGAACATCAAACCAGAAAAGTACAAAAGTATTTTCTACAAATAATGTCGATTAATGGCAAAACAACGTTAGTCGGTCCAGTTAGTCAAGAAATATAAAAGGAAAAACTCGTAATTCAAATTTCCTTGTACAAATATGGAGGCAAAAACTTTCAGTCAGCTCCTTTCTCAAATTTCAACTGATCTCTCAGTAAACCATGAATTTCCCATGAATTTTGCCGCACTCTCCAACAATTTCAAACCCTCAAAAAACAGTGAAATCGGCAGCGCGCATCTGCGTTAAATCCCCGAGGCCATTCAGCAATAACGACATTTTCATCCGTGTTTCCGAATGAAATACGTGCATATTTAAATCCGTTGGGCCGTTGCTCCGGCAGCGTCCCGACGCCCGTTGTGGAGCGATACGGGACGCTATCAAATGGCAAATGCAAACTCAGCTCTCGCGGGGCTGTTTTAATAGCTGTGCAGCGAACCTCAAACATTCCATGCTGGATTATTTTGGCCGGATGGAGACGGATTTCTAGATCCGGTGAAGGGAAAAATGATTAAATTCCTTTGTTTTGGCTCAAGCATCTGGAATGTTGAGTCGTATTTGCAAAGAGGGGATGTTGTTCTTGATGGCCCCAAAATTCAGTTTGACGAGGTGTACCTGGGCTGGCGTAGTTCGAGAAATTCCTGAAGCACTTCATTACAGAGAAATCATTAATCGAGTTGAAGGTTGAAGCTGAAGGGTATTTCGATATGAGCGCAATATTTAAGTGTTTAATACAACATGGTAGCAGGGTAGATACTCATCTATAATAATTAGTCCGGTCTATTTAGACCAAAAAATGAGAGTGAAGTTACATAAAGTCCAAACAAGCTGAATTTCTGTGAAGTTGTTCAAAACTTAATTATAAACAATGTCTAAAAGTTCCTCATCATTCCCCTGTGAGGAAAAAATTTTATTTGAGGTCAAATGTCAAAAAATGAGTTTTTCGCGATTTTCAGCAAAAAGGTAAGTTTTATCATAAAAGTACCTCAGACAAAAATTGTAGATCATAAAATTATCTATAAAAAATGTATCAATACTTTTTTCTTACGAGCCATCCTTTCTGAGATATAACAATTTAAAAAGTTATAACTACGCGCTAAGCTAAGTACACTACCTCATAGACGGCGTGGAAACGTGTGCCTATTATGACGATAAGGACTTTTATAACTTTTTGAATCGTTATATCTCAGAAACGGTGGCTCGTAAGAAAAAAAGTATTGATACATTTTTTATAGATAATATTATGATCTACAATTTTTGTCTGAGGTACTTTTATGATAAAACTTACCGTTTTGCTGAAAATCGCGAAAAACTCATTTTTTTGACATTTGACCTCGAATAAAATGTTTTTCTCACAGGGGAATGATGAGGAACTTTTAGACATTGTTTATAATTATGTTTTGAACAACTTCACAGAAATTCAGCTTGTTGGGACTTTATGTAACTTCGAATGTCTAAATAGACCGGACTAAATGCCGATAGAAGGAAATCGCCCCTGCCCACGCAAGCCTTAGTTTATCTCCTAAGACCATACAGGGAAAACTTTTGTCCGGCCAAAAATTTCCTGTCTAAACCTATCACATCCTTATATCCAACCAACCCCAAAACTCGCGAACATGCAGGGCAAGCGGGTATTTTCTGAGGCGATAAAGAACCTAAAGAATCCTGTGAATAAATGTAGTCCTTTCTTGTTGATTCACAAGAAAGCTGGTGATCTTTTTACGTTGAAGGTTTTGAGAAACTATGCAACGTCTTGCACGGCTATGCTAATCATTTTCTTTTTGCAATGCCACTGGTGATCAGTGTCTATATTGTCAGACTGTCAACTTTATGCCCGAGCTTAACTCGCTTGGATGACTTTCGATCTGCGTGGCGAAATTTTCTCGATTTTCTTTTTCGGCTTTTCTCTGAAGGAGAAAGCATCTATCGTAGAATCGTGAATAGTTTTCTATCCAAAGTCATCCATTGACTCGTGTGAATTTTATTAATTTAAAGTTGGCAAGATGAATAATAATTATTCTCGCTCTTTGGGCTGGATCACAATTTTGCCCTGGATACAATTTTACCCTGGACAATAATTTTTGGCTGGAGCTCAACTTTGGGCTGAAATATTGCATTGGATTTGTTGAGGTCATATCTGAGGAATCGGTAGCAGATGGTGGATCTGGATGGTAAGAGGTCTTCCAAAATTAAAATTGCTGCAGGAGTTCCCCAAGGATCAGTGCTTGGGCCCATTCTATTTCTCATATTTATCGATGATCTGATAAGAAACGTTGCTGCAGACGATGAGACTATTTTTGCTGATGATACGTCATTTTTGAACAGAGCAAAAGACAGAAACTTACTGCTAAACAAATCACATGGAACGATTAAAAGTGCTATCGAATGGTTTCTTTCAAATTACATGAAAGTAAAATGAAGAGAACACACAGGAGATGGTAGTGAGTACGAAACTTCATGAAACGAAAACTATCTCATTGCTCGGGGTCTCAATCAGCAGTAATTTGACTTGGATGAAACAAGCTAATGAGTTATGCAGCAAACTATCCTCAGCATTATTCGCCATAGGACGAATAAGAAATATATTAACTGAAAAGGAAGCGTTACTCACATATCACATACACTTTCACAGTTGGATGAACTACGGCATAATCCTATGGGGTGCATCTCCTGAAGCAAATAGAGTGTTTCTGAAACAAAAACAGGCATTGAGGTTGATAGCGGGAGTAAGCCAAATCACAAGCTGTAGACCTCTTTTCAAGAAATATGGTGTGCTTACCTTATCATCCTGTTATATCTTAGAGTGCCTACTATATGTACACAAAAATCGGGACACTTTCCAAAGACATTCGGCGATTCACAACCATAACACCAGGTTCGGAGGCAACCTTATAACCCAAGGCATAGATTGACTAAAACCCAAAACACGCACGTCTTCAATGGAACTATATTTTACAACAGACTTCCCCAGCGGCTAACATCCCTGCATGACATAACATTCAAGCGTCAAGTCAAAGCGATTCTCATCGAGGGTGCATTCTATTCCATGGATGAATTTATGGCATACCAGTTCTAGTCAGAAATACATTGCATTTTATCTAATTTATTTTGTACATGGTGTGTATATATATTTTGTGTTTTAGTTTGTCCTATATGTGAAAGTATTGTTTTTATTAAATGTTTATTTTAGAATTGACATTATTTAGTCTTCCATATTTATGGATGATTTTTCTTGAAATATGTATTAATATTTCTTGATTGTTGACATTCCCTGTAAAATTTTGAGGGTAACGAATAAATTTGAAATACAATCGTTGGCCGGAGCTGAATAAGTTTTGCCTGGTTCAAACATCTGCCGAAGCTACATTTTGGTTGTACCTACATTTGCCTGGAAGTTAACTTATGGCAAAGGAATGGAAGCAATCCTGAAGTTCACTGAAACCTTATTCCAATACCGAGAACATCAAGCACTATAGGAGACAATATAGTGCGTCGGGCGCAGAGCCATTATTTGAAACTTTCTTTCAAGATAAGTAGTTATAAGTTTGTGTAGCTTAGGAGATTGTGATTTGAGATCTTAAGAACTGTAAATTTTAGATTTTTACATCTTGTTTTTCCTACAATATATTGTTAAAAACCTGACTAGGAATTTTGTTGCTGGGGTAATCAAGCCTCCCCTGAGAAATCAGTCTTAGAGTCTCATGTTCGAATACCCCTCAGGTAAAAGTGCACGTTACAGCTATGATCAAAAAGTGAGCATCGAGAAGGACTTTTACTTGATGCCTTGGAAAAAGGAAGAATGGGAAAGGAAATATATCATCTAAAACTTCAAACTGATTACCTTCGAATGGTAAACACATGGTTCAAACGAAAGGTGCCAGCGTTGGTATATACGGGTCAATAACCAAGTGTAGTACACTACCTTTTGACTCCTACTCCAGTGTTTTCAGGCAGAAATACTTGAAATCTGAAGATGCATAAACAGAAACTTGTGAAGAAACTATCAAGGGTGCGACAAAGTTATCCATTAAGATAGTCAAGTGGCTATTACAGCACTGAACTCTATGTCATCAACTCAAAGCTAATATGGGAGTACCGAAGAAAACTCAATGAAGTAGGCAAGAACAACAGGGTCTCTTTAGTCTGGGTTTCTCGTCACTAAGGAATCAAATCAAATGAAGACACCATCCCGAAAGAGAGCACAAACGCCACTTTCACCTATCGTTGCCATAGGAATCATATGATGAGAATTCATCTAACAGAAACTGAATGACTGACTAGTGATAGATTAATGATTTCTCTGTGAAGAGAAGGAGGAAACTCCGGTTCACTTAGTCACAGAATGCCTCGGCATCGCAAGCCTGCGCAGAGAATGTCTTGGATCATCATCATCATCATTGGAAAAACGCAGATTTGGCAGCCTTGAAGCCCTCTCAGATACTGCAATTTATTAGCACTTTGAAACTGGAGGGCGAGCTGTATTCGCAATGGAATGTAACCCTTAAGTCTGGGGCCGGAATCGTGGGTCCTCACTTCAATCAGGCTATCCCTCTGGGGAAGGACTGTTCCATTGTGCAGGCTGAGCTATTTGCGGTTCTTGCATGCGCATTAGAAAACATTCGCAGGGGATACTCTGGCCAGCACAATAGCACATTTATATTATATGTTGCGACAGCCAGGGAACTCTGAAATCTCTATCTGATGTTAGAGTTGATTCTCTTTTGGTAGAAGAATGCAGGAAAGCTCTGCGTGGGCTGGGCTCTGATAACTTTTTGAAAGTAATCTGGTGTCCGGCTCATGCGGATATACCTGGTAACGTCAAGGCAGATGAACTGGCTAGGCGGGGAGCCGGATTAGCATTTGTTGGTCCGAAGCCTTCGCTGCCAATCTGTCAGAAGTTTCTTCAGGAACTGGAGCGCAGGGGTGGGCCTGAGGTGGTCGAGGATTCTCATTGAGAGACCGTCCTCGCGATCTGAGGTCAAAAGACTTCTGTTGCTGGAGAGGAAACAACTCGGTCTGGTGACTGGTGCATTGACTGGTCACCTGTTTAACAAGCATTTGAAGAGAATGGGATTGACGAACTGCTCCCTATGCCGGTGGTGCAGGAGTACTGATGAAACGGTTGAGCATATTTTGTTCAACTGTGGAAACCTTACTGAGTTAAGGTCAACACACCTAGGAAATCCAACACCTTCTATTCCTATGGTGAGAGGGACCACTCCTGGCATGCTCGCGACGTTTCTGTCTTCGTGTCTTAGGAGCTGAGTCTCTATAGAACGATGCGGGTGAACAATGGGCCACTAGGCCTCAGTTCGGCCGGTAAGGCACCGCACAGAGAAGAAGAACCCCTTAAGTCGAATTTTCAAACACCCTGCTTAAGATTTAAGATTTACAATCTGAATAAAGAGCCTAATCACTATTACTACATAGTATAAAACAAAGTCGCTTTCTCTGTCCCTTTGTATGCTTAAATCTTTGAAACTACGCAACGGATTTTGATTTTTTTTTAATAGATAGAGTAATTCAAGAGGAAGGTTCATATGTATAATAACATCCATTAAATAGTGGAGAAGTATGTACTGATATTTTCGAGGTTTCTAATGTGATGTCGTACCGTGCGAAGCCGGGGCGGGTCGCTAGTAGATATATTTGATAGCTAATGAACACCCCTTATGCTTATGTATAAAAACTGTATATCTTTTTCCAAGAAAAATAGAATAGAAATCTTTTTTCTCCAATACATCACTGTCTTCTTTTTCCATAAATTGATATTCAGATCTGATGGCAAAACCGTTTTTGAGCTCTCGTTCTATTTAGCCTGTTTTGCCCAAATGTCTGTTATTTTCGAATTTTGAGCCGAAAATGGTCAAAAACGATGGGGTTCGACTCCCTGATGACGAATCAGTGATCAAATTCAATTATGTACGTGAGGCCGTCCGTCCGACCGTTATCAAGATTACTTCCGAAGGAATTGTTCTAGAGACTTGGGATCTTCAAGCTGAGTTCGGTTCCTAAATCCCAAACTCAATCTCCACCAATGAACGAGCGCTCAAAAGCACCTGCTCAGGGCTTTCTGAAATGTTTCGCTATTACTGCACTATTTTGCTCTCGTCGCTTACCATAAATAGATATTTAGATCTGATTGCAAACCGTTTTTCTTATTTCCCCCTCACATCTGGAACACACCCATCCCCTCAAATTATCCATTACGCTCCATCAAGAGCTAAGCGAAGTCCATGAAAGCCTATCATTAAGCCCCTCTCTCCCCCTCGGTCACATTTTTCGGACTTCTGTCCTCGCAAGATTTAGTTGTTTCGGGGGTGGGTTGCCATGGCAACGTTATAAAATAGTCGGCCGCACGTTTGTTTGGATTAACCCCCTCCACCCCAGTAATAAATTGGATCGCATCAACTGTTTTCACGAAACGAGTACTTGATTGAGGAGGGAGGAGGGCGGTATTATACTACCCTCCTGCAATTAGAGTGATCGTGATGAAATGAAGTGAAGGGAAGACCGAGGTGGGGTGTTTTTGTTTGTTTATCTCAAAATTGGGCCAGAAGGCAAATTTGAATAGAGGTAGTTTATGTGATTAGGTAGAGGTAGAGTGTGATTTTAACAGGTAGGAGATAAAAGGTCAATGTGAAGGTTTCTGGCACTTCAGAGGAGGTTGAAGTTCAGGAAGACACTCGAAATGAAGGACATTGGGTCAGCGAATAAGTGTAACCTAACCTAACCTATTCAATAGGTCATAAGTTTGGTTAGGAAAATAATTTTCATTTATTTTTATGTACAGAACATGTGAAAGTAATCAAAATTTCAGAATCAATTCATTTTGGCTCGAGCACCTTTCACTGTGTGTTCGGTGGATTTACAACCCACTACTCTCCTTAATCTCACTGCTACTTCAACGGAGTTACGAGCCGTTGAAGGAAGTAGAAACGTCTTTAGAGGAGACCCTGCAAAGATACCTTGCCTTGAGACGATGAAAAAACGAATCGCAAGTTGCCCGAACGTAACCTGCCAGTATTTTAGCCCATTCATTGGATTCACGTCTAGTCAATTAGAGAGCCACTATGTGGCCAAAATGAAGATCGAAATGTTGTTTTTCAACTTATCTTGGTTCACTCACGCTTTGTGAGCAAGTGCAGAGTCTTGTTGGAATGTCTATGTTCTGCGACCGAAATTTGTATCTGTCCACGGCTTCAAAGCAGCCCCATGAACAATTTCCTGATAATGTGTCGCATAAACTTCGACGCCAGGCTCAATGGAAATTATTGGGGAGTGTCCACCTGCGGTTGCAGCTGCCCAAACCATATTTTTTGTGGTCGGTGCTTTAGATTCTTATATGAACGGTTTGTCAGGTGAATTCTATCGTTTTGGGAGTTAAGTGTCAAATACGGTTTCAAATTTACGAACCGGGAACCACTGAGTAGATAAGAACTAAGAACATTGTTCAGTAGCAACTGTGATTACACCATAGACATATAAAAGGATGGACATGGCTTCACGTGACTTTCACACTAAGTTTCGTGCCCCCAACATGAGAGATAGTCGAGATAGATACTGTGAAGGATGGAGTAAAATTAGTGTAGAGCATAGGCTAAAGTAAACTAATATAACTCCATTCTTCACAGTATCTCTCTCTTAATGTTCATAGAACATAAAATTATCTAATGCGTAAATATCTACGATCCAATATTTTTATTATCTTCTGTGCTTCGCACTAATATTATTATATCCTTGTCTGAAATCAATATTCTCTCTCACACGTCCTGTCCATTCTTTTATAAGTCTATGGATTACCCACGGCTTGTTTACATGCCAACAAGCCCAAACGCCATCGTGTGAAGTAGCCCAGCTTTCAACTTTAAGCGGCCTACAGACGATCAACTTAGTTGAAGACTATGTTGTCAACTAGGTTATAAACCAAATGAAATTGAAAAAAGCGGTTGTCAACCAAGTTGAAAACATCATTTCAGCGGTGGTTTCCGCCGAGTGAACTAGTCGGCTGATTCGGAGAAATGATCGAAACATAGAGGGAGATCTTTCATAATATGTTATTATAAACGATATATGCGACGATGTGGTGCAGCACATTCCTTAGAATGAAAGAATTTGGACGAAGGATCGGTACCACAATCGGTCTCGTTTTTTCCATTCCGGTTTAATGGAAGAACTTTTCGAATTTCTCCTGATGACGAATCCGTGGTCAAATTCAATTCGATCTGTGGGGCAGTCAGGCCGTAAACACGATAACTTTCGAAGGGATTGTCCTTGAGACTTGAGGTTTTCAGGGGGAGTTCGGTTTCCAAATGTCAAAATTGAGTTCGTTAATCAGCCAAATCGTACAAGGTGGTCCATAAAATATGACCATTCCTAATGTTTGTTCTTTAATATCTCAGACAAAACGAAACCAATCGGAATAGAATTTTTCGGCCACATGCAAAATTTTGTGGCCATAGTGTAAACTGTTTCATAAAAAATTCGATTAGAATATTGAAAAGAAGAATCTTTATATTTCCATAACAAGATATCCAATTCAAGTGATATTCATTTTGTGAATGAAGATTAATATTCTGAATTTTCATGCAAAATGTCAAGGGAATCGCATCATCTGAAGCATATAATTGTATTTTCATTTAATTATTGATTTTTACATATTTCATTTTTAATTTCCATAATCTAAGTCTGATCATACTGAGATTTCACATTCATATACTTAGCATGAATCTCAAGTACTGTACAAAATTTTGAGGTAATAGCATTATTGCTCCACCAATGAATGTTCGCTCAAAGCATCTGCTCAGGGTTTTCTTTATATATCTCGGATTTTACTTTCCATTATTCGGGTAGATCTTTCAAACAATCAAAGAAATCTACCCAAATTTGAATATTTGGAATATTGCTCATATGGTCTAGTCAAATTTCCACTTTTCCTGGAATATTTACGACGAATATTGAATACGCTATGCGATCTTCACTCTACAAGGTAGAATTCCAACTGGTGTTGTCAACCTAGTTGATGACTACCATACAGACGCTCCAACTTAGTCGTCAACATCGGGCTCCGCCCACCAAATATCAAATCGTTTTGATCTAGCATCAACCTAGTCTTCAACCTAGAATATCAACCACCAACCAGCCTACAGACGTTCAACTTGGTCGTCAACATGCCGTGTTTACAACTTAGTCTTCAACTAGGTTGATCGTCTGTAGGCCCCTTTAGTTGGAGCTATTTTACAATCAGATTGTTGGCTTGTGAACACGCTGACACTGAGCGAATTTACAATCAGCTACTAAATTCGCTCAGTAGCAGCTTGTAAAGTATCTCAATGTAATCGACTCATAAGCAAATTTCTAAATAGCTGATGACACTGTGGCGGCTGCGTCAATGGCTTGAAACTGGTTACACTTCGAGGATCGGGCCCAATAGAGGTCTTCTTGAACCCCTACTTCTATGATTTGCTTAGATACAATCACATCTTACATAATTCTCCTAAGTTTATCGAACAATAGAGTCTAAGGTTCTATTGAAACATAAAGTATATTGTATATAATGTTTAGAAAAAGTTTCTTCAGTAAGTTATCGAACTGTCGCCAATTTCAACCATTTTTCAATATTATTTTGTGTTAAACAAATAATTCTACGAGAATTAAGTATAAATATTCTTTTTCGCCGACCTCAAAATAAAAAGTGATTTCAGTACGAAATTGATCATTTATGACCCATCTTAATGCTCAATTTATGCTATTTTAATGCGCAATCTTCATGGCAACAGTACACAAAGTATTCAAAAGCACTACGAGAAATATCAAAACTCTACTGGAACATAGAAACATAGAAATTTCATTATGTCAAATGTCTTGTGCAAAATTAAAATGTATTTCTATCAAGAATTTATGAACAATTCACATCGAGGTCGTCAGAAAAATCTTGTAATCAACTTGGTTATTAATCTAGGGACTAATGGTATCGAACTATTAACGCGTGAGCGGAGCGGAATATCTTGACCATTAGCCCCTGTCTTCAATAACATAGTTGATTAAATAACTATTTCTCCTCAAAATAAAAGATGATTTTAATGTGTATGAAATTGATCATAAATGACCCATTTTAATGCTCAATTTATTCTTTTTAATGTGCAATGGCAACCGTACACGAAGTATTCAGAAGCACTACGAGAAATGTCAAAACTCTACTGGAACAAAGATACATAGAAATTTTATAATGTCAAATGTGAGTCTCGTGCAAAATGGGAATGTGTTTCAATCAAGCATTCATACACAACTCACATTGAGATCGTCGGAAAAATCTTGTGATCACTTCGGTTATTAATAGAGTGACTAATGGTCTCAAATTATTAACGCGTTCGCTCAGCTCACGAGTTAAAATATCTGGACCATTAGTCGCAGTCTTTAATAACCTAGTTGATTGAATAACTATCTCCGTCGATCTCAAAATAAAAGGTGATTTCAATGTGAACGAGATTGATTTCAACAAGTTGAGAGTTGATAGGATTGCCCCGATTTGTTTATTTCAATCTTCCGCTCTAATCGAAACATCCTTTACATAACGTTCCAAAAGAACTGGATTTTTCCGTCTCATACAATTTCTTTTTTCACCGTACGTGAAAATTTAGGTCGAAATTGCTATTTTTTATTTTTTGTGAAATCTAATCCAATCGAAAAATTTCCCTTCCTTATGCTCCGACGATTCTTTACCGAATTTCATCGTCATCCAACTTTAAAACGTACACCCAACGTATCTTGGCTACACATCAGCCTATCCAATTTCGTCCCAGCTTCATCCGCAATCATCATCCCCAACCCCTCGGTGCGTTCGCCGGTGTAGATTTTCCAGATTGGCGCTCTCCCCCTCACGGCTTTTCCGGTTAGGGCTGTAAGTGGAAACTGCCTCTTCATCTTTAGCCGTGAGTTACCGCTCTCTGGGGTTGAGTTTTCCAGACTAAATGAGTTTTGCCGGATTATATCGCCGGTGTTTTGAATATTTCAACGGGCTAGGGTTGTTCTTGGATGTTGAAACGGCTT
This sequence comes from Propylea japonica, assembly GCA_013421045.1. Taxonomy (NCBI): domain Eukaryota; kingdom Metazoa; phylum Arthropoda; class Insecta; order Coleoptera; family Coccinellidae; genus Propylea; species Propylea japonica. The sequence goes on from CM024243.1 coordinate 55,916,654, forward strand.
TGAAGACATGAGGATTTAATCTGATTTAGACTGATTTGTTTGGTATAACAGGAAAATGTTCAGGAAACTTTTTTATGATGTACCTTGCCAAATTTCTGTTGTTGAAGTATTATTTGGGCTATTTTCATCATATATTATATAAATTATATTACGTGTTATCTCAATATCAGTTCTATCTATTTGAGACACTTTTTCAAGATGAAGTAAGGTCATATAAACCTTGCGATATTACGAACTAGCGACCCGCCCCGGCTTCGCACGGGTGCCTCGTACGCGCTATTTATGGGCACGCTCTTGCCACCACATGGCTTCGTTTTATGTAAAATTGCGTTTGGTGATTAAAAGATGAAGAAAAATTTTTTTTTCATATTTGAAAAGGAAAACTTTTATTTCATTTCACAACAGTAATGAATTCATTTCGATTACAAAAATGAAGTGTTATTTAGTTGAACTTCTCTAAGTAAATGGAAGTGAATCCAAAGTAAATACTGAATCGAAGCGTTATACGTGTCCGGAAACTATCCGTTTTTGTGAAGTGCTCTTTGGTAAAACATATTTTTGTTTTTTGGCCTGACGTTAACACAAACAAAGCGGATGGTTTCCCAACTCGTGAACACGCAACGTATAACTGCCCATGTGAAAAACAATGATTTTCTAGTCAGGCCAGTAGATCTACATTTTTAAGTAGATTTGTGAAACCGGTAGATCTACCTTTCTAAGTAGAATAATTTAACCGGTAGATCAATTGAACCGATAGATCAGATGAACAGAAGGTCATTCGAACCGTTTTGTATACGTCGATAGATCATCTTTGGTTATTGATGTTCATAGATATTTGATCTATTTCTGGGTATCTGTCTGACTACACTACACACCCTGTATATACTCAGATCGTCTATTGAACATTTATAAGAAAAGTTATACAAATGTGTTATGAAGTAGAAAATTACAATATTTGACATTTTACGGAAACACCCTGTATAAATCCAAAGCATAATATATTTTAAATCCCACCATCGATAGTAAATCATTTGAAATTCAAAAACTTCTTCGTTTCTGTTGAAATGTCCCCGCATTAATGCAGAAATTCAAAATATTCAACATGTTTATAGGAGCACTCCGTATGAATCCGAAGCATAGTATCTATATTTAAAATCCCACCTCCTATAACAAATCACTGGAAATTCAAAAGCCCCTTCAATTTCATTGAAAGCTTTCTGTTATAACGTAGAAATGTGAAATAATTGATCGATTTATAGAAACACCCTGTATATATCTAAAACGTACCTATATAAAATATGCACATGAAAATTTTGAATTATTTTCATCAGCTTTCTTTGAACCTGGTATCAATTTTCTTATCCAGAATAAACAGAACATGCCACGATGGGGATTCGAACCCGGTACACTACCGGGTCCACACGTTAGTCGTTACACCACTTGCCTGGTTACACGTGACGACTGTTTACAGCAGACTTCAACGGGTTTTATTAGGAATCAAAGTACAAATATATCAGGAAATCGAAAAAATATATTGAAATATCGATAATAATTATCATAATATACCAGACTGTCTTCGGATCTCCTGGTGAACACACTGCCATTTCAAAAATGCCTAATACGACCAACTCAAGGCTCTTCTAACACAAGAGCCACTCAATAATCGGACCTATGGGTATGCCAGATCAACATTGAAAGTGTATGAGCTGCAGTAAAAGTGAATACAATATTGGAAGACTCCTTATAAATATATGAAACTCACACAGCAGACTCAAGTGGTACAATTAGATCCTTATTGTTAGAATATGGCAATGTGTAAATTCGTACGAATATATATATATCATAATATATACTGTTTAATATCATTTCCTGGCGTATTTTTTCCTAAAATACGAAAAATCCCCGAATTTTGTTCTCATTACGTTATTTGTCAGTGAAAAGGGAAATTCGGTTTAGTAGAAGCCTCAAATATCACTGCGACCTGCAATGATGCTTTTTATTGCTGAAATGTTAGGAATTCGTTGAATGAACGTTGAAGTTGATGATTTCATATGGACTTACCTATTCAAATAACGTTTTCCACTCGAAACGAACAAATGTTTACATCAGACGTACCTATGTCCAAAATATTTTGTTCTTCCTGGTTATTTCAGAATTCCTGGAACAAATATCTTCATTAATAAACGTTATAGAACTACTCAAAAACGATATTCGTACCTTGTTTGATTCGGATCTGTTCGTTTTTCTTCTCAAAATTGCAAATTTCCTAGAGCTTTTTTGACCTCTAAACTGAATTGACAATTGTCACGTACTTCCTTATAATTTCATAGTTTCTGGAACAAATATTTTTAGTAATAAACGTTATAAAACGATTAAAAAACGATATTCATACCTTGTTTCATTTGGATCTGGGGCCTATTGCACCAAACACTTTGCAACTTTTCACTCTGCACTTTTCACTTTTCAAATGAATAATATTGCACGAAACGAATTCATAATTGAAACGTGTTTTGTCAGAACGCAAGTGCAAAGTGAAAAACACTTCGCAAAATTTTAATCTAGGGGAAATGTTATGCAACATTATTAATTTTCACTTTCCAAATTCGTCAATGTGCAAAGTGAAAAGTTGCAAAGTATTATGGTGCAATAGGCCCCAGGTCTTTTTCTTCTGAAATAAGGAAATTTTTGAAAGCACTCCCCTCTCATAAGGAGACTTGACAGTTGTCATTGAATTCGATGTCATAAATAAGGAAATTTTCAGAAATGTCAAAAATTTACCAATTTCTTACGTTCTTCTCGATATCTTGAAATTTTTCCTGAATTTTCTCTGCTACAAACCTTCCTCTTGAATCACTCAATCTATTAAAAAAAACGCATCCAAATCCGTTGCGTAGTTTCAAAGATCTAAGCATACATTAGGACATAGGGACAGAGAAAGCGACTTTGTTTTATACTATGTAGTGATGATAATTATGCAGAATGTTCGCACTAATACATGATGCAGTATGTTGTTATCGAAAACACCTGGACTCCAATAATAAGATATAGTCTGAATAAGGTTGAATTAATTTTTTGGCAACTAATTCGATAAAAAATAATTCACAGTCATGGATGATAGTTTTCTGGGAACTTTCAAAATGAAAATTTCAAAAAGTGACCAAAGTTGCTTGTAGCTTTTCCAGATTGGCGCTCTTCCCCTCACGGCTTTTCCGGCTAGGGCTGTAAGTGGAAACTGGCTCTTCATCTTTAGCCGTGAGTTACCGCTCTCTGGGGTTGAGTATTCCAGACTAAATGAGTTTGGCCGGATTATATCGCCGGTATTTTGAATATTTCAACGGGCTAGAGTTCTTCTTGGATGTTGAGACGGTGTTGAAGACATGAGAATTTAATCTGATTTAGACTGACTTGTTTGGTATGACAGGAAAAATGTTCAGGAAACTTTTTTATGCTGTACCTTGCCAAATTTCTGTTGTTGAAGTATTATTTGGGCTATTTTCATCATAAATTATATAAATCGTATTACGTGTTATCTCAATATCAGTTCTATCTATTTGAAACACTTTCTCAAGATGACGTAATGCCATACAAACCTGGCCGTATAACGTATGGAAATTATACAAGCTGTTGTCACTTAAACATACTACAGTATGTTGTTATCGAAAACACCTGGACTCCAATAATAAGATACAGCCTGAATAAAGTTGAATTAATTTTGGCAACTAATTCGATCAAAAATAGACCACAGTCATGGATGATAGTTTTCTGGGAACTTTCAAAATGAAAATTTTGAGAAGTGACCAAAGTTGCTCTTCCCCTCACGGCTGTAAGTGGAAACTATCACTTCATCTTTAGCCGTGAGTTACCGCTCTCTGGGGTTGAGTTTTCCAGACTAAATGAGTTTGGCCGAATTATATCGCCGGTATTTTGAATATTTCAACGGGCTAGAGTTCTTCTTGGACGTTGAGACGGTGTTGAAGACATGAGAATTTAATCTGATTTAGACTGACTTGTTTGGTATAACAGGGAAAATGTTCAGGAAACTTTTTTATGCTGTACCTTGCCAAATTTCTGTTGTTGAAGTATTATTTGGACTATTTGCATCATATATCGTATAAATCATATATCGATTTGGAAATTCACATCGAGAACATACGATATACAAGGCATCAGACAGAGAATTCTTCCCTACAGTTGCACAGATGAATAGGCGAGATAATCAAGTGCGATAACTGAATGAATTCAACTGTCTTACTGCGATAATCTAGTCTCGTCTCTCTCTTATCGCAGTATGGTAGGGAACCCGAACTACACGTATAGAATTTTTAATTTGTCAGGCTACCCGTAATACTCGATTCAAGTATTTACTGTTGCCTACCATACTAAAGAATTACGCTCCTCTAAACGATAAGAGAGAGACAAGACTAGAATAAAGAAGTAAGACAACTGAACTCAGTGTGTTACAGCAAGTGATTGTCTCGACTATTCATCTGGGCAACTGGACCGAAGAATTCTCTGTCTGATGCATTGTATATCGTATGTTTCAGATGTGAATTTCCAAACCTGTAAACGTGTTATCTCAATATCAGTTCTATCTATTTGAGACACTTTTTCAAGATGACGTACGGTCATACAAACCTTGCCGTATTACGTATGAAAATTATACAAGCTCTTCGCACTTAAACATACTACAGTATGTTGTTATCGAAAACACCTGGACTCCAATAATGAGATATGGCAAAAAAAGTTTGAATGAATCTTTTGGCAACTAATTCGATAAAAAATACTTCACAGTCATGGATGATAGTCTTCCCGGAACTTTCAAACCGAAAATTTCAAAAAGTGACTAAAGTTGCTCGTAGATTTTCCATATTGGCGCTCTCCTCCTCACGGCTTTTCCGATTAGGGCTGTAAGTGGAAACTGGCTCTTCATCTTTAGCCGTGAGTTACCGCTCTCTGGGGTTGAGTTTTCCAGACTAAATGAGTTTGGTCGGATTATATCGCCGGTGTTTTGAATATTTCAACAGGCTAGGGTTGTTCTTAGATGTTGAGACGGTATTGAAGACATGAGAATTTAATCTGATTTAGACTGACTTGTTTGGTATAACAGGGAAAATGTTCAGGAAACTTTTTTATGCTGTACCTTGCCAAATTTCTGTTAGTATTATTTAGCCTATTTTCATCATATATGTATTACACTGCGCAAAAAAATTAACGCACATTCTGAAATCTCAATTTTAATGAAAGTTAACTCTACATTGACTTTATAACTTATTTTTATGTTCTCTCGGGAAGGTTTTGAACGAAACATGACACAGTAAAAGGAAGAAAAATTCAGGATTTCACCGAATCTCATGTGAAAGAAGAGAAATAAACAATTTTCAAAATACTGGAATGCTGATAAGTGATTTAATTAATACTTGGTATTTCCACCCCTTGCGTTAATTACAGCTCGGCAACGACGGTTCATACTCAAAATGAGTGATCTTAAAATGGTCTAATCTAATCCTTTCCCAGATTTCTCTGAGTTGGATTCCTAAGTCATTAAGAGTAGCTGGATGATTTTCTGAACCTCTCAGCCTTCTATTGAGGTTGTCCCAAACCTGCTCAATCGGATTGAGATCTGGACTTCTTGATGGCCATTTCATTCGAGAGAATTCAACCTCTTCAAGGTACTCCTGAACGATGCGCGTACGATGGGGTCTGGCATTATCGTCCATAAAAATGACATTTTCACCAATGTATGGAGCACTACATGCTCTTCAAGAATGTTCCTTATATAACTATCAGCATTCATAGCTCCATTATCAACGACCACTAGGTCTGTGCGAGCAGTCAAAGATATTCCACCCCATACCATAATCGATCCTCCCCCGAAACTAGTAGAATTCAGGAAATTGCACTGAGCATATCTTTATGTGGACGTCTGTATACAAGGGAACGTCGATCACAATGGTAGAGGCAGAATCTACACTCATCGTGAAGAGAACTCTTCTTCTCTGTGCGGTGCCTTACCGGCCGAACTGAGGCCTAGTGGCCCATTGTTCACCCGCATCATTCTACAGAGACTCAGCTCCTCAGACACGAAGACAGAAATGTCGCGATCCTGCCAGGAGTGGTCCCTCTCACCATAGGAATAGAAGGTGTTGGATTTCCTAGGTGTGTTGACCTTAACTCAGTAAGGTTTTCACAGTTGAACAAAATATGCTCAACCGTTTCATCAGTACTCCTGCACCACCGGCATAGGGAGCAGCTCGTCAATCCCATTCTCTTCAAATGCTTGTTAAACAGGTGACCAGTCAATGCACCAGTCACCAGACTGAGTTGTTTCCTCTCCAGCAGCAGAAGCCTATTGACCTCAGATCGCGAGGACGGTCTCTCAATGAGAATCCTCGACCACCTCAGGCCCACCCCTGCGCTCCATTCCGAGGAAAATTCCCTGTTCAGCCAGTTCCTGAAGAAACTTCTGACAGATGTGCGACAGATTGGCAGCGAAGGCTCCGGACCAACAAATGCTAATCCGGCTCCCCGCCTAGCCAGTTCATCTGCCTTGACGTTACCAGGTATATCCGCATGAGCCGGACACCAGACCACTTTCAAAAAGTTATCAGAGCCCAGCCCACGCAGAGCTTTCCTGCATTCTTCTACCAGAAGAGAGTCAACTCTAACATCAGATAGAGATTTCAGAGTTCCCTGGCTGTCGCAACATATATAAATGTGCTGGCCAGAGTATCCCCTGCGAATGTTTTCCAGTGCGCATGCAAGAACCGCAAATAGCTCAGCCTGCACAATGGAACAGTCCTTCCCCAGAGGGATAGCCTGATTAAAGTGAGGACCCACGATTCCGGCCCCAGACCCTGTTGCTGTGACAGAGCCATCAGTGAACCAGGTGGGACCTTCTGGACTAAGAAGCCTGTTTGATGAAGACCATAGGTCTCTGTCGGGAACAATTACCCTGTAGGGTTCGTCGAAGCAGAACCTAGTGCCCGCGCGGTCACCTCTCTGGAGAAGGGGAGCGTGAGCATCCTTGACCATTTTGAGGGCCCTCGCGTGCCCAGTGAAGAGTCCTCCATCGCGCCATTGTCCCCGTTCCCAGATTCCTAGAGCTGTCTTCATAGCCACCTCCTTCACAACTAAGTGCAAAGGAGGGAGACCCAGCAGACATTCCATCGCTGCTGTAGGGGTAGACCTCAGAGCGCCTGTAATACTTAAACAAGCTTTCCTCTGGCATTTAGTCATAATGTTCTGGTTGACGGCCCTCTCCATAGAAGGCCACCACACCACAGAGGCATAGGTCAGGATAGGCCTCACCACGGCAGTATACAACCAGTGCATAATGTGCGGTTTGAAGCCCCATCCATTACCCAGCACCCTCCGAGTGGACCAGAATATTACATTGGCTTTATTCGTTTGAGTCTCAACGTGTTTGTTCCACAAAAGTTTGCGGTCCAATATCACCCCGAGATAACGAACTTGTTCGGATAGAGTGAGCCCAACTCCAAACAGACTGGGAAGTCGTAAGTTGCTAGGCACCCTCTTTCTAGTAAAGAGAACCATCTCTGTCTTACTAGGATTTACCGAGAGCTCGTTTTTCAAGCACCATCGTTCGACCCGTCGCAGAGCATTCTGCATCAGATCCCCAATGACACTGATCACCTTACCCCTGATTAATATAACAAGGTCGTCCGCATAGGCCACCACAACGAACCCAGCCTTCCTTAACTCCACCAGGAGCTCATCCAGGACGAGATTCCACAGTATCGGAGACAGAACACCGCCCTGCGGACATCCCCTTCCTGGCGAGCCCCCTATGGTCGAGCCGCCCAGCCGAGCCACGATGCTACGTGAACCAAGCAGAGACCCCGTCCACCGACAAAGAGTAGGCGGAACACCATGTCTGGCCAACGCAGATTGCATCACACCAAACGCAGTGTTATTGAAGGCACCTTCTATATCAAGAAATACAGCTAGGGTGTACTCCTTGTTATGTATTCCGTCCTCAATACAGTTAACCACTGAGTGAAGAGCAGAATCTACTGATTTGCCCAGCTGATACGCATGCTGGGAGGGGTGCAGTGGTATAGCCACTAAAGCATCGTCCCTGATGTATCTTTCCACCAATCTCTCCAGTGTCTTGACTAAGAACGAGGAGAGGCTAATTGGTCGAAAGTCATTCGCTTTTGTATGCGATGGTTTTCCAGGCTTGGGTATGAAAATTACCTTCACCTTTCTCCAGGACAATGGAATGTGACCTAGAGCCAGACTCGCACGGAGAACGTGAAGCAGTGGGGAGGCCAGCACTTCCAGCCCCTTGGATAGCAGAGCCGGAACAATGCCATCCTCACCAGCTGCTTTATAAGACTCGAAACCGTTGATCGCCCAACGAAGTCGAGAATGTGTGACTACACGTGCAGCCAGCTTCCAGTCCTCGTATGAGGCCCGTCGATGGCATACACCCTGTGTGTCTACATTCTCAGAGAAGCCAGGAAAATGCGTCTCTAAGAGATGTCTTAAGCTTTCTTCCTCTGAGCCCGTCTTTTGCCCACTAGGAAGATTTAAGTAGTCAATCCTCGGAGGGCCCCCGGCAGAGAGGACCCGCCTGAGCCTGTTAGCTTCAGGCGCACCCTCAATATCACTACAGAAGCGCCTCCAAGATTCTCGCTTAGACTTTCTTATTAGTCCTTTGTACACTCTCAGGGCCGACTTATAGTCGTCCCAGTCACTTGCAAGGCCGGATCTCATTGCCTGGGGACTGCAACTGCTATGATAGGCTGAGATAATGGCCTCCTGAAGCTTTTCAGCTGCAGAGTCCAATTCTCTCGAAGTCCTAGGTTTGGGATGCACCTGTCCCAGGTTTTCAGAGAGGAATGCCAGATATCTGGACCAGTCTGTTTTTCTGGGGTTCCTGAAAGTTACCGGATCCCTTGTCGGGCTGCTTCCACTGATGGTGAAGCAGATGTGCCGGTGATCAGACAGTGAGATCACCTCCGTGGCTACACGCCAATCCATTATGCAATCAGCGATGGAGCTGCTGCACATAGTGACGTCAAGAACCTCCCTTCTACTTGACGTGATAAAGGTAGGCTCGTCACCCTTATTGAGAAGGTGTAAACTGGTTGAAAACAGAAAATCAGCTAGAGCCTCACCCCTGGGGTTCACATCAGTGCTGCCCCACAGAATGTGATGCGCATTCGCATCACATCCAATGAGCAGGGGCCAGCCTTTCTGCTCACAGAAGGTCACCAGCTCCACCATCTCCTTCGATGGTGGTGGATCCGGAGAGTCGTATGGAAGGTATGCCGAGCATACCACCAAGTTTTCCAGCGGTCCCCTGAAATCAGTAAACCGGGCCGCTACTAGATCCCTGAAACAGAAATTTGTTAATAATTGAGCCCCCAAGTCAGAAGAAGCGAGTATGCACGCCCTCGGATTTGTGTCCTTGGGCGAACAGAAGAGCCTACTTCCACTGAAGGAGAGACCCCTCACCTCGCCACCTCTAACCCAGGGCTCCTGAATCAGGTTAATGAATGTCTGCACCTTCGCCAGCTGCAACCGAAGAATATCGGTTGCCGCAATGCAATGGTGCAAGTTTATTTGTGTTACAAATGTGTTGGCCGCCATGAGAAGAGATGAATCCTCAGTCGGCCAACTGTTCCGTTGTGCCCGCAGATCCTGGAGGATCAGCAGATCCCGGAGGATCAGCAGATCCCGCAGGACCAACGGGTGTGTCCGATTGTGCAGAGCCCTGAACAGGTCCCCCCGGCACGAGCCCGACAGGAGCGCCAACAGAGTCCACATCCATCGGACTGCCCGACTCCATCGTCGGGTTGGAGGGTTCCTCCTCCATGGTCCGAGTGCCCTCCACCTCCTCACGGGTCCCCTCACTTGGAGCAGCCCTCGTATTCGAGGAGGTCGTGGCACTCGTGTTACGGCTTGGACCTTGGATGAGCCTGAAGGTACCCATCCTCATTCCAATGCCAACTTGGAAGTTGCAACTCTCCAAGACTTGTAGAGATGCCTTGTCCACCCCCAGAATGATTTGCACCATATCGGGCCCATCACTCCGGTTGTAGACTCTCCAGCCCCTAGTCTTAAGAGCCGGAGTCGACATCTCTATCCGTCTGAGAATCAGTCCCGTTGGCGATGAGCTTTGAGCACCCTCACCATCAGACTGACTCTCGTTAGTCTTTCCAGGTCCTTCACCTCAATCATTTTGAGGCGGAGTCCTTTCGGAAGTTTCAGCGTGGACAGGCTAGTACACAGCCAGTCCACACTGAATCTGTCCACACAGGAGGTGACAATTGCACCTTGGTGGTTGAGCTCAACACCCTGGAACCGCGGGTAGGGCATGCCAGGTAGGATCTTGTCCATCCCAGCAGCCACCGCTAGCTCCACAGCGCTGAGGTCCTCCTTGGAGAGCGCCCTGTCTGGCCAATCCTCGTGAACGAGGGCCACCTTCAAGGGCAAACTCGCCACCTCATTGTAAGAGGGCCTATCCGGAAGGTGGTTAGCCTTCTTCGCAGGCCTCTCACACGAGGGTGGAGTGACCGATTCGGGGGCGTCCCTTTTAGAGCCACCAGCCCGTGGAAGGGGGGAGTTCCCGACTGCCGACTCTCCCGCCGCTTGACGGGTTGAGTCCGCGCGAGCCCTCCTCGCCTTCCTTTTCTCCGCACTTGTGCGGTTCCGCCTTTTGACAGCGGGCCTCGAAGAGGACCCCGATTGTGAAGTCCCTTCATTGCCTGAAGGGCCCTCACTCGGAGTCTTCTCCGGGATTTTACCTCGAGCCCCTCCAGAAGAGGAGCCTTTGGTGTCAGGGTGTTTAGCACCTTTTGTTTCATCAAATTTACCTTCCATGTAAATCCCACGAGTAACCTAAGAAAATATGGTCGCCCCAGCAGAGCTTGGATACTGGGGGAAGGTCTTTTACAAGGGGATGCGACCCGGTTTCCCCAGGGAATCGTTCGCGACACACTTCACCCAGGTGCCATTCAGCCCTCGGCACGATATCTCACACCTTGGCTTGGGTTGGTCAATCTTAGTTTCGCCACTCCTCCGGAATCTCATCGACATGGGTGTTGGCCCTGCCAGGAACCGGAGTTCCAGCCGCAGAGATTCCGAGTATCAATGCAGCTACTACAAGCCCCCACACCACGACAAGGTGCTGACCCAGTGGGGGGAAGAGAACTCTTTCCCAGTCAGCCTCTCCCAAATGGATATGCTCTCTCGCAAAATCCAAACGCGCCCTTCGATGGGCTGGGGTAAGAGCTGGACCTCTTGCCGCAACACGAGGCTTTAAATCATATTCCCTGAGGCGATTTCTTATTGTCTGAGTGCTAATTTGCACCCCATGAGTTTGCTCAAGCTGATTTTGAAGGAGGCGAGCGGTTGCAAACCGTTGTCTCAACGAAGAAACTCTCAAGTACCGTTCTTGAATGGCAGTTGTTACCCGTGGTCTAGCCTGTCCTGGTCTTCGGACATTCATACCTGTCTCCCTGAATCGCTGCAACATTCTGGACACACTTGTATGGGAAACTCCAAACCTTTCTGCAATTCTTGTGTATGTCCACCCTTCTTCTCGCAAAACTACCGCTTGGGCACATTCCTCTTGGGTCAAATTGCGTGTTTCGCGTTGCATAGCGATCGAGTGTAGAAAATCAAACAACTGATTTCAGAATAGAGCCAATACATTCAAAATCTGATAATCTCATCTTTTTTTTATTTCTGCTGGGGAAAAACATCTGTATTGAAGAAAAACGTTGAAAGTGGATAAATATGCATGCATAATTCTGATAAAAATAATTATCATTGAGAACATCTTCAGTTGTAGAATAAATTTCAGATTTCCATAACGTGCGTTAATTTTTTTGCGCAGTGTATTTAATTCATGCTCTTGTGGTGATTTTTCGAATCTCATGTTCTTCTAAGACCGCTACAGGACCCTATTGAAGGGTAATCATCATAGACTAACTAAACGGAGTTTGTCTATGGGTAATCATCTCCCATAGAGTCAAATAGTGGTATTTGATCCTGAATATCGAATTCAATTCCGGAAAAATAATAAGAAACGTGTGACAAACCATTACCTACTAGAACACAAGGCCATGAAACAGAATGACAGCGGTAGGGGGGTGAAGTGTTTGAGTAGTCAATCATTTGTAGGTGACAGTTGATGTTTGTTCACGTTTTTGCCAGAATTGTGAGTGTTTTTCGGAGTTTATTGCTTAAAATTCTATTAGTTTTGGTGTTACATCAATTCTTAACAGGTGAGGAAAAGCCCTTTTTATATTTTTCCACTAGATTATTTGTTTTACTTCTAGTTCATAAAAGTTTTGCTTTTCATGTTCGAGGTTATTTTGATTTTAGTTTCGGTTCGTTATTATGCTAATCTCGCTATTTTTTCCAGCTGAAATGCCATTTCATTGCTCTGTTCCCAAGTGCAGGGGCAACTATGCAGGAGGGCCAAAAGTAGCAGTCTTTGGGTTTCCCAAAGACGAGCAACAAGAACTTGGTTCAACGCAATTATAATTGAAAGGGAAGATTTCGTTCCCAGTAACAGTAGTAAGTTATTAATTATTGCAAATTCAACTGTTTTTGCCTGAAATTCAGAAGAAACTTATTTCTAGGTTTGCGAACTACATTCCCAAACAGAATTAATAGGAAGATCTACAAGTTACAGGTCAAAAAGTTGAAATTCCATTGAAGTTTCTTAGGTTAAAAATAGGTTCAAAAATGTCTTCTTTTTATCCTTTACCATTCGTTTTAGGAGCGATATCAAGGAAATTACCAGGTTGTCCGTCCTACCTAAGCAGATCAGATGTTCATACCAGAGTATCTCCTCAATCCAAGCGATCTAAAGTGAAATGTCGAGATCTTGAGAAAGTCATTGCATCAAATCCTGTTCAGAATATGATTCAGCAGTGTCATTTGCAACTTCAGCTGAGGCTATTACAAAAGTGTTTGCTCCAAAAGGCTGGATAAAAACCAAAGGAGAAAAAAACCTGTGTTTTTTTATTTGGACTAGTCATCAGAAATTGCGGTTGTTAAAATAAAAGTGTATGTGTCTGAAGACTTAGCGTTATTGTACTATTTAATAATAACAAAGCAAAAAACTGGAATGTGATGATGGGGACTCAATATTGCCAGTTATACTGAGAAAAACACTATTTTCACTATCCATCATATTTTTTCCTCAATAAATATCGAAAGAAACCACGAAATTGGTACTTGTATTAATAATGATCCTACCTACTCAGAAAAACATAATTTTTTTTTTCTGTTGGAAAATTAAATCTGAATTGATAAATAATTTTGTGGAAATGACATTGCGTAAATAAAATAAATACGAATGGACTACCTATGGTGACGTCAATCATTCTGTTTCATGGCCTTGTGTTCTAGTAAGGTAGTGGACAAACTCATGTCAAAATTACATGAATTTATGAATTGGCATGACACTTGTCAAATTGAATACAGCACTCAAGAAGGATTACAGCATCAAAAAAAGATTGAGACAGACCTAGAAATACAGTGAAATCTCATCAACTATTCAACAACGAGAAGTGCCAGTTCGTTTATTCTTTGTCTGCACCAGAACGAGCCCCAACCGCACCCCCAGGTGGTTCCCCTTAACACCCTCGAAGGCCTCAGATAGGGCGCCGGTGGGTGGCAATTCCTCATCTGGCAATAAATATATTTTATCGCAGAAAGCCGTATTGGAAAAATGATGAAAGACGTCTACTCAGCGTGAAATGACCGGGAACAAAGGAAAATTGCGGGCGCTTCGGGAAAACGTCGTTTTTCTTGGATCGTAAATTATCCACGTTTCTGAGTCGACCTTGCCCTGTTGACGTTTTCTCGTAACGAGGGAAATTGCTTTGGGAAATGAGAGAAACACTCGAGAATCTGGGGGTTTTCTTTGAGCTTTTCGCCAGTTTTGCGGCTTTTCTTGGGAGAATTTAACGTTGGGTTTGTGAGAGTCTTTTCATGACAATCCAGTCATTTCTGATATGAGGGTTAATTGCTTAGTATATTTCGTGATAAGGGAACCAAGACAAATATTGATCATGGAAAGTTGCTTCATTGCTTTTCAGATGATTCTTCATGAAGGTCTACATGCATTGTCAAAAGTCTTGGCCCTCTAGGTTTCCCAAAAATATTGAAGAAAAAATCCAAATTTATCGAATTTTATTTCTGATTATAGACTGACCGGCAAAAAAACTAGTCCACCTAAAATGTTGTCCAAAACGTAATTTTCCATCGATTTCAATTGTTTTTATGGCAAACCGTGGATAAATTCTTTGGTATTAGAACAAACTTCAGAAAAGTTTTCCAGAAATGTTGATATATATATTCTTTTGAAATTGAGAGCTAACATAATACAATACATAAAACAAAAATTAAAATCCCTAACTGAGGTTGGTGCAAAAACGGGGTACCATACTATTTTTTCGTATGATACCAGAGCTCAGGGAAAAAACCTCAGTACAAAAAAACCCTGTCTCGCTGTTCCAACAAAAATAACACTTAAAAAAACTATTCGAAATATTGAAGGATTTCTTCTTTATTTATTCCAACCGATAAACTCTCTCCCACATGCCTTTGGAATCTGAAACAGAAAAAAAATCGAAGCAGAAAAAAGTAATAGAAAAATCAAACCATTGAAACTCTAAATCGATTTGAAATTTACCACCCAATTTAAAAACGACTCTGTTACTTCATGTATAGCCCTTAAACCATCCTGAAATTTAAATATTGGACAATTATTTATTAGGTGTTCTATAGTCTCCTCTGCTTCTCCGCATTCGCAACTAGGACTCTCAACTGAATTCCACTTGAAAAGCATACTATTACAACGGCCATGACCTGTTCTTATACGATTGAGAACAGTCCAAATTTTCCTTGGAAGATCAAATCCAGGAACTTTAATGGAGGGATCAGTTATTAAATCTTTGTTTTGAATATTACCTGAGTTCCACTCGCATTGCCAAATAGCTTTATCGCTTTCATTCGAGGTCAGAAAATAATTGGACCAAAATGGTTTACGTGATTTTAATCGTGGAACCTTATTATCTGGGATATAGGAAAGTATTTGATAGGAATTTGTAGATGAATTAAATTTATTCCAAATTTTCAAAGTTAGGGCCCGCCTGCGGATATGTGGAGGAACTATGTTTGAAAGAACTGGTAACCATGGTGTTGGTGTTGATTTTATTGTTCCAGTTACTATTCTCATGGAAAAGTTTAATTGTGCATCTATTTTATGTACATGTGCACTGTTGAGCCAAACAGGGCAACAATATTCTGCAGTAGAGTACACTAAGGCTAGAGCTGCTGTTCGAAGAGTTGTTGCGTCAGCACCCCATGAAGTACCGGCAAGTTTTTGAATAATATTATTCCTTGTTTTCAATTTCATACGTAAATCATCCAAATGGGCTTTGAAATTTAGAGAAGAATCTAGTTTAACGCCTAGATATTTAGGATTGAAATTATGTTTAAGAGGAGAATTACCAAAAAGTACGTTTAATTTTCTATATTTCTGACGATTATCTAAATGGAAACACGAGACTTCAGTTTTATTAGGATTTGGACATAAACGCCAGTCAAAGAAATAATTTTTCAAAACTTCTAAATCTGCAGAAAGATTATTCTCTATGATTTTGAAATCTGAATGATGGAAAGCCAAAGCAATTCTTCTTCTTCTTTATGTGCCGTCTCCTTTAAGAAGGTTGGCTATCATCATGGCGATTTTTATCTTTGAAGTTGCGGATCTGAACAACTCAACAGAGCTGCTGTTGTACCACTGCCTTAGGTTGTTCAACCAGGAGATGCGTCCTCTTCCTATACTTCTTTTACCCTGTATTTTTCCTTGTATTATAGTTTGCAACAGCGTATACCTCTCCCCTCTCATCACGTGGCCCAGATACTGCAATTTTCTGATTTTGACTGTGTTGACTATTTCTTTCTCCTTTCCCATTCTTCTCAATACCTCCTTGTTCGTTATTCTGCTCACCCAACTTATTCTGAGGATTCTTCGATATGTCCACATCTCGAATGCTTCCAGCTTGTCGATGTCGCATTTCTTGAGCGTCCAGGCTTCCATTCCATATAGTAGTACTGGAAATACGTAGCATTTAAGCATTCTGATTTTAAGATGTAGACTAAGATCTGTTCTGGTTAGTGCATTCCTCATTTTATTAAACACTGTTCTAGCCATTCCGATCCTTGATCTTATTTCCTGTGAATAATCATTATTGTCATTTACAATTGTCCCCAAGTACTTGTATTTGCAGACTTTCTCCACTGGCTCCCCTTTGATCCATAATGTTTCTCCCTGTTGTTGGTGTTTTGTGATCGTCATGAATTTAGTCTTCTTGGTGTTAAGTGTGAGCCCCCTCTCTTCACTGATCTGTACTACTAGATCTATTAGCCTTTGTAGTTCTTCCAGGGTTTCTGCTATTAGTACTGTGTCATCTGCGTATCTGATGTTATTTATAACCTTCCCATTAACTTTCACTCCCGTTGTTTTTTGATTTTCCAGTGCTTCTTGTACTATATCTTCTGAATACAAATTGAAGAGTAAAGGTGAGAGCACGCATCCTTGTCTTACTCCGCGTTTTATTCTTATCTCTTCTGAAAGTTCATCTTGCACAGAAACTTTGGCAGTCTGGTTAAAATAGAGATATTTTATTATCCTGATATCATTTCTGTCTATGTTTTTATCTCTCATGAGTTTTATGAGATGATTATGGCGGACTTTGTCGAAAGCTTTGTTATAATCGAGGAAGGCTACGTATATTGGCTGATTGACGTCCATGAGTCTTTGAGACAGCACATTAAAGGCAAACAGCGCCTCTCTAGTACCCATTGCATTTCTGAAACCAAATTGTGTTTCACTAATATCCTGCTCCATCTTTCTAAAAATTCTTCGATGTATAATTTTGAGAAATATCTTAAGGGTATGGCTCATTAGGCTGATCGTCCGATGATCCTTGCATTCCTTAGCGTTCGATTTTTTTGGCAGTGTAATAAATGTTGATTTGAGCCATTCTCTAGGGATGATTCCGGTGTTATATACAGTGTTGTACAGATCTACCAGTACTCCAATTTGATCTTCTGCAATTAATTTGATAATTTCTGTTGGTGTTTCATCAGGTCCCGGAGCTTTATTGTTTTTAGCTGTTTTAACTGCGTACATTACTTCTTCTTTTGTTATGTTTGGGCCTTGTTCCTTATCTGTGTCTCCATCTGTTGTTTCTTGTTGTCTCTCATCTTCAAACAGCTCTTCTATGTACTCTTTCCATCTTTCTAGTTTCCCTTTGGTGTCTGGAATTATCTTACCATTTTTGTCTAGTAGAATACTGCTTTTGTTTGCTTTTTTAATGCCCGCTAGTTCTTTAATCCTTTTATGGAGATTGAAGTCAATATCATCGGCGTATATGAATTTTTCAGAAGAAGTTGCAGGAATATCACATAGATATAAATTAAAAAGAAGAGGTGATAAGACCGATCCTTGTGGGAGACCATTATTCAATGTTTTAAAATTGCTACTATTATCATCAACAAACACACGGAACCTTCTGTCTGACAGCATATTTTCTATCAATTTTACCATTTTTCCACATTTCAGATGACTATATAGTTTAAAAATCAAACCATCTTTCCAAACAGTATCATATGCAGCAGATAAATCCACAAAAGCTGTACCTGTTTTTAATTTATTATTAAAACCCGATTCAATAAATGTGGTGAGACTCAGAACTTGATCGCAGCAATTTCTATTCTTCCTGAAACCACCTTGGCAATTTTGTAAAGAATTATCTAATTTAGGTTCAATTCTTAAAAGTATCAGTCGTTCTAAAATTTTGAAGGGAACGCTCAATAAACTAATAGGTCGATAGCTACTAGGATCGGAGGGATCCTTTCCTTTTTTTAAAATTGCTATGACTTGATTTACGAAATTCGGTCGGAAACTTACCAGTATTCAAAATATTATTATAAAATGATAGTAACCAGGATAAGGCCCGTTTGCCCAAGTGTTTGATAAATTCTGGATAGATGCCATCAAAGCCCGCCGCTTTTCGGGATTTTGTGCATTTTATTGCTGTTTTTAATTCATCTATATTGAATGGGCTAGAAATAACGTCCAATTCGGTGATTGATTTTCTGAATTTATGTAATTTGTGTTTAATATCTTTGACTTTTGATTTTGATATTTCTACCGAATTAGAAACGTTAACGAGACGACGAGCAACTAATTTAGGATCAATTTTTGAAGATGAAGTTGTGATTGGTGTAGCTTCACCTAATTTTCTCAAAACATCCCATGAACTCCTACTAGAATGTGTAAAATTCATGTTAGTAACTATGCTATTCCATTTCTCTTTTCGACTGGCATTAATTGAATTCATTAGTTTATCACAATTTTCTTGACTTGGCGAATTTTGATAATCTTTATATAAGTTTTCGGTTTCTTGTGACCAACCAGGTACGTAGTTTTGACGAAAACCTCTAGGGATAAACTTTTTTGCTGCAGAAATGTTGATAGCATATTTATACAAGATGAAAAGAAACCACGTATTTGTGGCCTAATTTCTTAACATCCTGTGGAACGGTTCCGGAAATTTGTAGAGTTTATGCTCGCTTTATTACCGAGACTATTCTCTTCGCCATCTTTCAGTTTTCATTCCACCTTGATATCTTGATTTGTTTTTAAGGTACACGTATTACAAAAAGTTAAGAAAAGCCCTAAGCAGGAACTTTTGGGCGCTCGTTCATTGATGGGACAATAAGATTATTACCTCAAAATTTAATATGGGACTTGAGATTGATACCTTATATTATACTAGAAAATTATTCAGAAAATTCAATATGTGAAAATTATAAATTGAGAAAATTTAAATTATATGGTTCTGATGATGCGATCTTCTTGAAATTTTGCATGAACATTCAGAAAATCAGTTTTCATTCACAAAATGAGTATCACCTGAATAGGATATTCTGTTATGAAAATATAAAGATTCTTTTCTCAATATTCCAATTGAATTTTTTTATTGTTCTGTTAACACTGTGGCCACAAAATTTCTCATGAAAATTCAATATATCAGTTTACATTCACAAAAGAAATTTCACTCGAATCGGATATCCTGTTATGAAAATATAAAGATTTTTTCTTCAATATTCCAATTGAATTTTCAAGGTTCTGTTAACACTGTGGCCACGAAATTTCAAATAAACATTCAATATATCGATCTCCATTCACAAAATAAGATTCATTCGAATGGAATATCTTCTTATGGAGATATGAAGTTTCTTCTTTTCAATATTCCAGTTCAATTGTCTATGGTTCTGTTCACAATATGGCCACAAAATTTGGTAACATTTAATTTCGATTGATTTAATTTTTTCTGAGATATTGAGGAACGAAAATTCTGAATGGCCATATTTTATGGAACACCCTGAACGATTTGGCTGGTTAACGAACTTAACCGAGCCGTTTGAGGCCCGGACTCTCCCTAAAAATTTCAAGTCTCTAAGAAAAACCCTTCGAAAGTTATTGTGCTAACGGACGGACGGACGGTCCCGCGGACAGAACTGAATTTGACCACGAATTCGTCATCAGGGAGTCGAACCCTGGTGTCAATTCTCGGGATCACTCGCTCGACGAACGTATATATATAGTCCGTTCACGAAAGGTTGAGCCGTCAGTTGGCCATGGAAATTTGGCATATTCCACTGTGTATATTAAAATTTTAGGTTATGTTCTTTATTTTCTTGTCAGATTGATACGCAATGTTGGCAATATTGCATAGAGTTGTCTGATAACTCGCAAGCTCGTCGGACGAGGCCGGGTACATTCGGCGACGTTGACTTTATTTTACTCTATGACAGTGAATACTGCCAAATTCAGATAAATTAAGAAACGCCTACTATACGCTCAACCTTTCGTGAACGGACTATACGTTCGTGACATTTTGAGCGTAGATTTTTGGAAATTATACCCGATATTCTCGAGCATATCATCAACTACTCGTTCCGAAGAAAGTGTAAAGTACATTTCGAACGTATATAATTATTTCAATTTCCAAAAATCTACGCTCAAAATATCACGAACGTATACGTTCGTCGAGCGAGTGATCCCGAGAATTGACACCCCTATCGAGACCATTTTCGGCTCAAAATTCGAAAATACAAACATTTGGGCAAAACAATATAGCACTCGCTCAAGTAGAACGAGCCTGTGATTTATGAACACGCAAAGCTCACTAGACGAAATTGAAAATTTTTGTCGAAAATTCAGAATGGCACATCAAGATGTTCTTGAGCTTCATTTCAGAACAGAAATAAAGTCTTTACGAGTACGTGAAGTATCAGAATAGTAAATCAGAGTAGTTAAGAATTGAGCGGACTGTATATTTTTTAGTTGGTTCGTAGGCTGAATTTATGTAGAACAACAATTTAGAGAACAATCAATAAATAAGAAAAATTCCTACCTTGAGATGTTGGGGCTGTTGCTTGGAAAACCCGAAATTCTCCGCAATCCAACTGGCCAGAGGACCTGCGGAGAGATCCTTGTGCAGAGAGGGGCCCAAATCTCCTATCTGAATGGGGTCATTGATGGTTCTTCCTTTAGTTTCTTTCTCAAGAAGCGGAATCAAAACAGCGAAACTTCACTATCAGAAGCAATAAATTTCGTAAAATACTCTGAAACTGAGTAATTTGAAAAGGAAACGGCAGAACAATAACTTGGAAAAATCACGCAATAATTAATTAAGAAAATTCGGTAGCAATCTTTATTATTCTGAATCTTTTTCATTCCGTTCAACACATGTCGCGATATCGAGAAGAATTCAAATAATGTGTATATTACGACATCTGTTGACATATCAGACAAATTAGAAGAATGAAAACATGAAATTTGAAGAAATCTATTTCCGGCGTTAACAGTAGTAAAGTCTCTAGGAGACGAAACATGTGATACTTCCCCTCATAAAGCTTGGCATGTTTATAAAATTCCAGTCTCTTATTTGAATCCGTGTATCTTCAGAAGAAATCAAGATATGAAGGTGGAATGAAGACTGTGTATAATCATATTTATTCACAACTGAATTCAAATTCAATAGTCCGTTATACCACTTCTACTTCTTCAAATCAACTGCATAATACACCTAGGCATCCCACGAATCACCAATGAAACTTTTAGGCATATCCATACTTCCTGATAGACTTACTCAATACCTGAAAAATTAAAGTTGGATTTTGGAGATTGCTCTCCCTTGAGTAATCCCATATGTGCTCAATTGGAATAATTGGATTCATATCTGATGGTGAGTTTCTTGGTCAGTTAATTCTCAGGATATTGTTCACTCAAAGAATTTTCCGAAACATTTGCGTAGACTATCACTTTGTAAACCGAAACGAAACTCGTTCGACAAAATATGTTGTGCTATTGTGGTAAGAACCAGTCTTGGAGGTGTGGAAAGTTCTTCTGCAACCGTCTCCTTACGGTACTAGTGGAGGCTACCCGTCCACAAAAAATGACTACGCAGGGCTGTTACACCCCGACTACACTCAGCTCACTTCCACGGCAGTGAGCACGATGATGTAATCACTACACTTCCCTGCTGCCTCCCATTGCCGCTCGTGTTGCTCTATGCTCCCTGATTTGGCGGTTTTTCGTACGGAAGTCAAAGGACCGGCAGCGTGAACAGCTATAAGTGATTACATTTAACTAGGTTGCTGTGGAATTTCTTTGTCCGTCATTGCCGACAGTTGGTCGCGAAAAAAATTTTGCAGCTGAGTATGAATGCTCACTGCCTTCGATACTATTTCAGAAGTATTTCGGGAATTATTGCCAACAACGCGAGTGGCAGTAGGAAGGGCTGAGTGTAATTGACGCTTTACTGATACCGTTCGATTCCTACAACTAAAATTCATGTTGTTGATAACGGTTTCTAGGAAAAGGGCCACTATAAATGAAATTCGTGGCATATTCAAACGTTGCGCAATCTGGTTATTCGACAGAGCTTCTTGATGTAGGGCTACAATTCTTGCCCGGTCAAAATGAGCAATTGTCCGGCATATTCCACGAAACATTGTCAATAATATAAATCTTGTTATTCGCTGAAAATCGATTCACTTCGAATACATCTGTATTCTGCCGAACAAGAAATATTTTTACTGTTTTTTTTTCATTAAAGTGATAAGACACATAAGAAGTTGAGAGTTAATGGAGGCCAACACTTTTGACGATGTGTGTAGGTGAACCATTCCCTTTTCTCGTTTCAAACGTTGAACCAGGTCAGTTCGGCATCAAAATACAATGAGGGCTACCGCGTATGAATTTTCCGCTAGGTCCACGATAATTTGAATTGTCAAATATTCAAACGTGATTGTGAATCTGTATTGTTTCTTTTCAATCTTTACGCGAATGTGAGGAGTTTCACATAAATATTCCGATTAATAACAGCAAATATGAATTATGGATCAATGAATATCACTGCTTTGAAAACGGAGGTCCAAAAGATAGGCCAAATTAAGCGGACCAAAAGGAAAGCTAATTCAAAGGCGAGTTGGTTCAGAGTTTCAAAACGCATTTCTTATGGAAAGTATGCTTATTTATTGAGTTTACATTTATGGTTTTTCTTTTTACAGACCCAAATACTATGATAGGAATGATAATTCCAGTGGAAAAGCATTATCATGATTTGAAATAAGTTTATTGCAGAAGTAGGTTATCATTTCAAGAGTAATTGCTTTTTATCATACTTACATGATACCTGGGATAGCTGAAAAGTGTTAAAAGTTGGAGTAGAACAATAAATCCCCACACAATCCTTTCATTTATCATTATAAGTGAATATATAGAAAAAACAGTATGTACCAAAAGGAAAAACTCAAACATCAATGAGAAGTATATTATTAACTGATCACTTTCATTTGTTCATTTGTTGCGTTTTGTGGTTACCATGGGGAGGTTCGTAGCCTCTGGATCATTGCACCGTTGGGTTTCTTTGTAGCACCGACATCTGCTTGCGTTATTGTGTTTTTTGTCATTTATATTAACTATAGTGCTCTGTTAACTTTTTATGTGATTTTGTTGTCGAAACAAGTGTTCAATCACTTATCGACCTTGTTTGTTCAATGATATTCAATTTTAAATGTGATTATTCCTTGTAAAGATTTCTTTCTTGAATAAACTTATATTATTATTATTATTATTTAAGAGTAGGATAATTTATTTATTAACACAGGTCCTTGATACATATTTTAACAGTAAATGTTTTCCTCGAGTTAGTGCGTCGATTGATATCAAACATAAATGTTTATATGTAGTTGTAAAATCCATAGTTGATTGTACCAATTAGATTTTCAATTCGATGTAAGTTATTGATTTTCCTCTACAGTTGAACTGATTCTTGCATTTTAAAATTTCTTTCTGCGTTCAAGAACTCTCTCTATTAGTATTTTCATTCATATCTCTCCTCACCTTCCTGGTATCCAGAAAATGGCTAGGTATTGCTTTCAGTTTTAATTCAGGAAAATTTTCAACAGTAGATTACTAGTAATACATACAACTATGTAGGATAACTTCATTTATTCAATTTTAAAAGTGAAATGTCTAAAGCACCATGTTTTATGTTTTAAAGGGGTAACATCAACTTTATTACCTACAGTCTAATCGTTCGGAAACTTAAGTCCTCCTTTTTTCTGAACAATACGGAACTGCACAACCCTGCGGCATGTTCGATATTGTACAGTATCCAAATTTTATGATAAAGGAATCGAATGTACACTTTTTTCACACGACTAATTACACCAAACACTAATAAATAAGAATTTGTAATAATAAAAAATGGAAGCAAGCCCTGAGCAGGAGCTTCTGAGCGCTCGTTCTCTGGTGGAGCAATAGGACTATCATCTCAAAATTCTGTATATGACTTGAAATTGATACTTTATATAAACAATTAAAAAAAATTCAATTCTATGGTCACACTTGAAAATTAAAATAATTAAATTTTATGGTTCTGATGATGCGGTCCTCTTGAAATTTGGCATGAACATTCAGTATATCAATCTTTATACCAGGAATAAATTTCACTCAATTCAGATATCTTGTTATGAAAATATAATTTTTTTTTTCAATATTCAAATTGAATTTTCTATAGTTCGGATGATGCGATGATCTTCAAATTTTGCACAAACATTCAATATATATATCTCAATTCCAAAAATAAATTTCATTTGATTCGCATGTCTTGTTATGGAAATATAAAGAGTCTTTCCTTTAATATTCCAATTGGAATTTCTATGATTCTGATGATGCTATCCTCTTGAAATTTTGCATGAACATTCAGTATATCAGTCTCAACTTACAAAATGAATTTCTTTTGAATTGGAAAGTTGGTTATGGAAATAAAAAAATTCTTCTTTTCAATATTCCAATTGAATTTTCTATGGTTCTGTTAATACTTTGGCCACAAAATTTTGCGAGAGGCTCACTATGAGCATCTGGCAAGTTGCTGCAAAATTTCATTCCGTTTGCCCTCGTTTTGTGTGAAATATTGAGGAACAAAAATTTTGAATGGCCACTTTTTATGGAACACCCTGTACGATTTTTCTGGTTAACGAACTTAACCGAGCTATTTGGGAGCTGAACACACCCTGAAAATTTCAAGTCTCTAGGACAATCCGTTCGAGAGTTATCGTGCTCACGGACGGACGGCCGGCCCTACAGAATTTGATTTGACCTCATATTTTCCATCAGGGAGTCGAACCCTATCGTTTGAGACCATTTTCGGCTCAAAATTCGAAAATTACAGACATTTGGGCAAAACGATATAGCACTCGTCTAAGTAGAACGAGCGCTCAAAAATAGATCAATGACAGTACAACGAACTTTGACAGGACCTCACGCAACAGAGGTGCCAACTAGTGAGAAAACATACGGTAGCCCTCATTGCGATGCATTTTCCAACTGCATAAGCCAAAATCGAACCTTATCCTTTATTCAAACGGAGCGCTGAGCCTCGAAATCACATTGAATCTGGCCCATGGACCGTACAACGATTGAATTTTAATAAAGGTCAGGCTGGAGCATAATCAAATTTTCGCCGACATGCGAAATATAGCAGAGAGAGAAAGAGAGAGAGAGGGAGAGAGATATGGGAGGCTGTGTCTGGTTCGGCGCGAAGTGACCTGCTAGCGCTCCGGCTTTTAATTAGTCCATTAAGAGCCAATTTGGTTGCTTAATTAACCGGTGTGAGAGCTTTAGGTGGATGAAATTAGGCGTTCTGAGGGATCACATCGATATGGAGGAAGGTCATAGAAGGGCAAGGCAGTAGGAGTGCAATATGGGCAAATCTGTCCTAGAATCCAACTACTGTTGCAAAATTTATTATTGATCAAAGTATACTTTATTCGTATACAGGGTCCGACACTCGAAGTGTAACTTATCCAAAAGGCTATACAATCGGTTGGGAATAGTTATTTAATAAACTAGGTTATTAAAGACAGCGACTAATGGTCAAGATATTTAATGCGTGAGCGGAGCGAACGCGTTAATAGTTCGAAACCATTAGTCGCTCGATTAATAACCGAGTTTATTACAAGATTTTTCCGACGATCTCAACATGAATAGTGTATAAATTCTTGATCAAAATACATTCTCAATTCGCACAAGACATACATTTGACGTAAAGGAAATTCTATGTTCCAGTAGAGTTTTGACATTTCTCGTAATGCTTCTGAATACTTTGTGTACGGTTGCCATGAGGATTACACATTAAAATGGCTAAAAAAATTGAGCATTAAAATGGGTCATTAATGCTCAATTTCGTACACATTAAAAGCACCTTTTATTTCGAGGTCGGCGGAAAAAGGATTTTATGTATAGAACATCTGGAAATAATCAAATTTTCAGAATCAATTCACTTTGGCTCATTTCACTGTGACTATTGCCTTGAGAATGTCAAAAAACGAATAGCAAGTTGCCCCCAACGTAAATTGCCGATATTTTAGCCCACTCACGACGGACAATGGCTCTCTTTAACGTCTCGAGGCTGGTTTATTTTTTAGTTCGGACCTTGCTTTCCAAAATATTGGATTCACGTCTGGCTAATTCGATTGCCAGTGTGTAGACGAAACGAAATTCGATACGTTGTTTTTCAACCATCTTGGTTCACTCGCACTTTGTGAGCCGGTGCAAAGTCTTGTTGGAACATCTATGGTCTGCGACCGAAATGTTTGTTTTCCGAACACTTTCCTGATAATATAGAGGGATGAAGAGAAAGAGGGGGAAATGGGATGCTGTGTCTGGTGACCTGCTAGCGCTCCGACTTTTAATTAGTCCATTAAGAGCTACTTTGGTTGCTTAATTAACCTGTGTGAGAGCTTTGGGTGAATGAAATTAGGCGTTCTGGGGGTCACATCGATATGGAGGAAGTTCATGAAAGGACAAGGCAGTAGGACTCAAAGGTAAATATTTGAATTTCGGTGCCCAGCAGATATCGGCCAGTCATTGTCATTGTATTCATTGAGTTTTCCTGAACAACATTAGTGAAACCAATAGGTGGCGGTCTGTCTTAGTTTAGAAAATATGGACCCCCAAAGTTCCAAAAATGTTCCTTCGTCACATCACTTTTTTCACTATTAAAACACAAATTCACTGCTCCAATTTAGTAAATGAATCGAATCGAACATTCAAATAACAATTCGATTAGTTCCATGTCAGGTATGTTCAATAATTAATGCAGAAACATCGAAATTTTAGAGGCACCACATATCCACAAATTCTCAGGAAAGCCCGCCGTTTTCAATGGTAGATTTGGCACTGCCGCATTTTCATTCGCACGAATATGATACGATGCCTTCCTGTAAATCCCGCCATCATTTGATATGTCACTCGCCGAGGGACGGAGCAGTGGTGCCAAACTTACCCTGAAGAACGGCGGGCTTTCCTTAGAATTTGTGGATACGTGGTACCTCTAGAATTTCGATGTTTCTGCATTAATTATTGGATATAGCTGAAATTAACCCAATGGAATGGTTATTTGAAAGTTCGAAGGTGATTTATAGATTAAATTGGAGCAGTGAATTAATGGTTTTATAGTGAAAAAATCGACGTGAAGATGAAACATTTTCGAAACTTTGGGGTCCATATTTTCTAAACTAAGGCAGACCGCCATCCGTTGGTTGCACTAATGTTGTTCAGGAAGACTCAATAAGTACAGTTACACCAAAATCTGGTCGATATCTGCTGGTCACCGATATTCGATATTTACCAAAACGTTTTTTCTTGCTCTAAAAACCAAACCTCCAGGGTTGATATAACCTCCTCGTTGGAAGAAAATGTACAACCTTTTGAACTTTTTTCAGTTGAGGAAATAAATGACGGTCGGACGGAGCCAAATGGGGTAATTCTGACCCTAAACCATGAACTTTTTGCATGGCAACCTGAGATTGGTGTGCTGGGGCGTTGTCCTGCCGAAACAAAACACCTTTGGATCGCTTTCAGCATATTTTCTCTTTTTATTTTTCCCGTAGTGTGTTCAGTGATGTCTAGTGATCTTCAGTTATTGTTCAACCCTTATCCAAAAAATCAATCATGATTCATGCATGGCAATCCCAAAAATCTGAAGCAAGAACTTTTCCAGCAGATTTTAGTTCACGAAACTTCGAAGGTCTTGGAGAACCAGAGTGTCGCGATTCCATCGATTGTTGCTTTGTTTCTGGGTCGTAGAAATGTACCCAACTCTCATCCATAGTAACAATACGGTTTTCAGAAGTCTATATCGTTTTCAAATGGACCAAAGCGAATACGAACATCATTGCGCGGTGTGTATTTTTGCAGGTAAAAGAAGGAATCGCGCAATGAAGTTCGTATACGCTTTGAAAGATCACTACTTGTCCAGAATACGGGGCCAGATCAAACGCGATTCTTCTACCCTTGCACGCTTTTGATCAATATTTAAACATTTTGGGATTCAAAGAAGAATTCAAAAATGATTGTTAGTTTCGAATTTTTCCATTCAATTTCAAAGTAAAACTTCCGTATCTCCGAAAACGAAGCATTTGCGGAAAATAGTTACATGGCATAACCTCATGTTTTTTCATGCAGAATCGCATCCTGAAGTAGGATGTCGCCCTTATTCACCAATATCCTGTACTTATTCGTATACCATCTTTTCAGAACGATTTTGTCCAAACAGACACCTGTCCCACATTTTCCGTTATTTTGGAATTTTGAGTAGAATTGTCTGTTAATCGAATAAAATAGCATATTCATTTCACCGTATTAACAGAGAAAAATGTAAACGAGCTTCCAACAGTCCTTTTTTATATTCTCGAGAATGGTAAGCTTTTATCGACATAAATGGAAAGATGAAATAATTTCTGTATTCCTAGTATTATCGTGTGGTAATTTTTTGATGTGGAATGTGCGATTTTTGATGCCAATTTCAAATAATTTATTGCCGTTACGGTCCATTTCAGATCAAAAATTCAACACTGGAGAATCGTAACATATTTCTTCTCCTTTCCAATAATACCTACGAATATGTCATATGTTATAGAAGAGTTACTCAAAATTCAAGGTGCGTTTCTAAACCGAGCTAGTTAGGAAAGCGCCTGAATTTGCGCTGCGTGAACAGATTCTCAATAGATCTAAACCTCGATGGCACGTGGCCTTATAGGTTATTTATTTTCTTGCGGAAGATCAGACCTGCAAGGTGCGAGTCTTGGGGCTTATATCTTTTTCTCACTTCATGGTTGTCATGATATTAATAATTTAATACTTTGACAAAACAAAGTTGTCAAGAAGTTTTTATGTAAACTACACTATGGTGAGAAGTTCAGTCGTTGACACCCTGATAGTGATCGACACTGTGCACATACCGATGTAATAAACCATTGGTGCTATCTAAGGTTTTTTCTTCTGTCTTCAACTATTTCAGAATGTTTTATTTCTATTTAAGTAAAGTTCAATTTCTTCAGTTTATCATCCTGAAAACGGCATCATTTGATAATTGGCGTGAGATTTTGCAGTAGTGTCAATAAGTGTATATGATAGAGTTTACTTAAAGATAGCGACTGCATACAATTGCGTTTATATTCCGATTTTTTTATGTTTCATATTCGTTAGAAGTTTTTTATTGTTTGGAAGGTTCAAAGGAATATTTAATTGATGTAAGTAAACCTTTCAATGATTAATATATTGAGTTTAAACCAGAGCTGTGCCGAAGCCTTGTGCTTAGTGCTCGTGAAAGCACTCGAAGCACTTTTGTGCTCGTGCTTCATGGCCTTGTTGGAACATGGAAATGACAGACCGTCGCGTGATTCAAATAGACAAAGAACTAAAATATTTTTTTCGTTTCACTTCTATAGATATAAAATTTGTTAATTTTTTCTTGCATTACAAACACTGGTGTTGAAAAACAATCTCGCTGTATGTTATGGACTTTCTGGAACAAGTTTTTACGTTTTCATTATTTTGACAAGAAGAACAGATTGTTATGATGTTATGGCGGAATTTTTTTTAGGAAAATTCTATGGAGCAATGCGACCTTTTTTTAACATACGATTCAGGTATCTATTATCATGATTTCAAGTAATTTATTGGCGAATATTTTAGTTACAGTTTGTTAACTGAACGAATGCCATATAGAGCTCAGAAAACCATAAGAAATTCCATCTTATTTGTTGACAAGACGTCACTGTTTCCCTATAATTTTTTTGTTATGTCGTCATGGTAACCTGTCTGTATATTCGGAATTTATCAAAAATAATTATTTCGTCGGCCTAAAAGGTGATTTTAAAATGTACAAAATTGAATATAAATGACTAATTTTAATGTTCAATTGATGCTGTTTCAATGTGCTATTTCCATGGACAACTTAATTGATTAAATATCTATCGAACGACTCGCTGAAAAAAACAATTTCAATTATGTCCAGTTCAAAACACGATAACACTAGAAAGAAAAATCAAGACAAAATTCCAAACTAAGAGATATTTGGATGGAAAATATTAAGTTTCATTTTGAAAAGTGCTTAGTGCTCGGTGGACGGTGCTCGTGTAAACGAATTACTTTCCAGAAGTGCTTAGTAATCGCGAGCATTCTTCAAAAAATAAGGGCTTAGTGCTCGAGATTCCGGAGCTCTTTTCAATAGTGCTTAGTACTTTGTACTCGAAGCACTTTTCTTCAGTGCTCGGCACAGCTCTGGTTTAAACCATATGTCAATAACTGTGTCGATAATATTACATCGAACAGTGATTGACATAGGCTTTAACCTTAATATATAAATCATCGAAGGGTTTACTTACATCAATTGAATATTCCTTGGAACCTTCCAACCAAAAGAAAACTTCTAAAGAATATGAAACAGAACAAAAACAGAAAATATATGCAATTATTTGCAGTCGCTATTTTTAAGTAAACATATACACTTATTGACACTACTGCAAAATCTCGCGCCAAATATCTAATGATGCCGTTTTCAGAATGATAACCTGAGGACTCAAATAGAATATCAAGCATTCTGAAATATGGGGACACAGATGAAAAACCCTAGATAGCACCAATAGTTTATTAAATCAGTATATATGTGAAGATCGCTGATACTTTTTGTTTTTTCTTTGTTTATGTGGAATAAAATTGTCTGAACGTTCTTATTTCTCTATTATTTTTAGTATTAATGTCTCAATGACCTATATCAGGGGCACTGGCGCAGCTAGGGGGGGGGGGGGCTGCAGCCCCAAAGCTTAAGATTAAGATTAAGATTAATTTTCTTCGTTATTCCTTTCTTCTTTATTTTTTTTAAACTTTCGTATTTGTTGTATCATCAAGAATTGTTTGATTCAGCC
This sequence comes from Propylea japonica, assembly GCA_013421045.1. Classification (NCBI taxonomy): domain Eukaryota; kingdom Metazoa; phylum Arthropoda; class Insecta; order Coleoptera; family Coccinellidae; genus Propylea; species Propylea japonica. The sequence continues at coordinate 55,947,509 of CM024243.1, forward strand.
CCCCAAAACAAAATCCTATACTGAATTTGAAAGTATTAGCCTTATTGATTCACGAATGAACAAGTGCTCAAAAGTACTTGCTCAGGGCTTTCTTAAATTTTTGACAAGGAATTACCCCCTAAATTTTTTCACTATTGATTTATTTGTATAGTGTCCCATATTCTTATAAGCAGAAAAATATGCAAACGAGAACTCTGGCGCCCATGTTATCAGTTTTTCCGACTTTTTCATCAAATGCTAAAACGAAATACCCAATCGTAAAACTCCAGACAAATTCAACGTCCTAAATTCAACCGAATTTACAACATCCACCATTAAGATAAAGGTTACTACCGAAGGAAAGGAATCTAATTAAAAACCACCCTCTCATCCATAAAAAAACGAGGGTTGTCAGGTGTTTCATACAGCTCCAAATTGATAAAAGACATTAGGAACACGCTAACACTTCTAGGAAATACAAGCTGCGCGTGCTTAGTCCGAAGATACAGCCGTAATAATTTATAAACGAGACATTAATGTGAGGGGGTGGATTTTTTATTGAAATTCTTATCGGCTGTACGACCTGGCTCCTGAGGGTAGTGCGTCTGATACTGCAATAAATTCAAGGGTAGAAGTGGATAACTTAATATATTTTGCGTGACGAAGCTGAAGGTTGAATCTGATATGATCATTTTGAGATACATGATATTCATTTAAGGGAAGTAAAACAAACTGCGAGACAAACTGCTTCAAGGTTAGGGTTATACAGGGTGGGGCAGAAAAACCTATCCGATTTCAAATCCCTTTTCCTCAGAAGAGAGAGCAGGTAGAGTAGTGGGGTAAAAACCGTTAGAAAGCTGGTTTTATGCCATTTGTCAGTAGTCTACATGCCTTGGTCTGGTGAACATCGTGCTTTTGTTATTGAGCGGTTTATCGAATGCGGCGGTTCGATAATTGCTACACAACGTGCTTTTCGAATTCATTTCGGATTCGGGCGTCATGATCCTGTTTCGCATCACGCTACGCTACGTCAAATTTTAGACAGACGAGTTCAGTATTGAAAAAGAAGTCGCCTGGACGTCCCAGGACAGCAACAGCACCTGAAAACGTGGCCAATGTGAGAGCCGCGATTGAACGTTCCCCGCGTCGTTCGGCGCGAAAACATTCGCTCGCTTTGGCGATTTCCAACCGCAGTATTCGGCGAATTTTGCACCGGGACCTCAAAATGCATCCCTACAAAATGGTTGTTGCACAGAAATTAAGTGAAAGGGATTTTGAAACCCGTACGAACCTGTGTCGCGATCTCCGAGAACTGCCAAACGACGATGTTGTGCTCTTCACGGACGAAGCCCATTTTCACCTTTATGGCGCCGTAAACAGGCAGAATTTTCGATATTGGAGTGACGAAAATCCTCGGGAAATCCATCAGGAACCCCTCCATAGCCCAAAAGTGACTGTGTGGTGTGCTCTTTCCCGCCTAGGCGTCTGGGGGCCCTACTTTTTGGAAGAAAATGGGCAAACCGTAACGGTCAACAGCGAGCGCTATTGTTTCATGCTGGAAAATTTTCTTAGACCCAAAATGGAAGAAAATGGCGTGGAAAATGTGTGGTTCCAACAGGATGGTGCAACCGCCCACACATCGCGACGATCAATGGACATTCTCAGGGAACTGTTTCCCGGTCGCCTCATTTCTCTGAGAGGTGATGTTGGCTGGCCGCCGCGTTTACCGGATCTCACTCCATGTGACTTCTTCCTTTGGGGTTACCTCAAATCGAAGGTTTACCAGCATCGACCAAGGACCCTTCTTGCTTTACGAAGGGAAATTGCTCGGGCAATTGAAGAAATTCCTGTGGAAATGACGGTGAAAGTCATGGAAAGCTACCGCGAGCGCCTAAATAAGTGTATCCGCTCCCAAGGACGACATTTGAGTGATGTGCTTTTCAAAACTTAAATTTAAAAATGGCATAAAATTTGCGATATGTTAATAAAAAAATTTTTTGACAAGCTGAGTGGTTTTAATTTTATAACGTTTTGAAATCGGATAGGTTTTTCTGCCCCACCCTGTATAATATTGATTTTTCCATTTCAAGAACGATATTGTATCGATCAGAAAAAAACTATTGATTACAACACGGGAAATATGAATATATTTCCCTAGTTGTAATAATAGCTATTGCGTGACGAAGCTGAAGGTTGTATCTGATATGATTATTTTAAGATACATGATATTCATTTAGGGAAAGTAAAATGAACTACTTCAAGGTTAGGGTTATAGCTTGCAGATCAGGTAGTAAAATTCTTATAACTCTAACTTTATGGCAGATAGAAAAGTCAAACATAATTTAAAATAATGAAAGCAGAGAATAATATTAATCAATCGAAATCAATCAATATTAAACTCATACTTCGGAGCTAATCTCGTTCTTGTTCAAGACAACATGCAAGGAAGTGATATCAAACAGAGCACCTCTGGATGGCCATTTCGTCCTTATTGGGACTCATCAGCGCAGGATAGCTCTGAATGATACAAGGCTTTCTTGGAACTTCAAATGAAATGGCAGCTTCTTTCAGGTATAAATATACCGAAGACGCCATCTCTAGTTCCATACGAACAACCTTCTTCCGTAACCTTGAACGAAGTAGCGAAGAAGGTGCCATTTCGTTTGAAGTTCCAAGAAAGCCTTGTATTATTCAGAGCTATACTGTGCTGATGAGTCCTAATAAGGACGAAACCACTTTCATGCATTTTGGCTTGAGCAAGGACGAGAAGTAGGAGTTTAATGTTGGTTGATTTCGATCGATTAATATTATTCTCTGCTTTCATTATTTTGTTATAAAAATGTGATTTTAGACTGTGCTAGAGTGCTGAAAACCACAGACAGCTTCACGAGCGAACAAAATTTGCCAGATAGCTCCGTTGAAACTGTCTCAACATTACTTTAATCAGCAAGTTCCTCTGCCCTACTCTGTTATATCTGACTTAAATCACTACACATGTATGTACATGTACAGGGTGATTCACTTATCTTGGTTACCTAATTTTTCTCGAAAAGGGATGAGTATTCTTTATTCTGTTTGCGGTATTTGATACAAGTCAATGTTGACTTGAGATGTGAGTAAATGTCGTAGAAAATAAATAAGACACCAGGCGTTGCGGCGCTATCAAAAATGTGTTCTCCAGGAGGCAGGAACATACCTTTTTTATTATGCTATTCGAAAAATAATTCTAATCTATTCCTTACCATCAGCGACCTGCAGCGTGTTTTATGTTAATTCTATCCATTTATATTTTTTTTATTGTGACAGTATGCCTTGATTTAGAGACATAGATATGATTGTGTTTCTTAAAATAGAAGAGACTTGATGAAATATTATATTTTATAACAATAAACATTTTTTAATAACAAATTCAACATGTCAAATCATATGTTCTATAAAGCGTCCATTAGGATCCATACCGTAAAACGGGGATACTTTGTGACAGTTTTTGAGGTTTTCACACATTTTTAAACACTTCTTGAGCAGATAAAAGGTGAAAAAAATACACAGTAAATATCTGTCCTTTCGGTACACAATGAGAATATAATATTGTTGAAAAAATTATTTTGATATAGTCTTTTTCGAATTTGAATTTGTCACAATTTTACCCCGTGCTTCGGGGTAACATTGTGACAAAGCATTATTCGAATCAGAACACAATAATACCCTGCCTTTTGAGTATAAAATTACTAAAAATTAAAAAAAAGTATGTGCTCATATTTTTTGGATAAAAAAATGAATTAACTTCAACTTTCATTGAAAACAAAAATTAATATTCTGAACAAGAACGAAAACATGTAATGGGCTCAAATAAGAGTTAATATTAAGATGAGAGTACGCATAAAACTAGACACTCACAAATTTTACAAACTGCAAAATTTTCCTGGGATTACAAACTTTCTAAATAATCAGGCAAGCCTCGTAATGAAAAATTTTCCCTTTTTTTCTCTTTTCCTTCAAAATTTGTTTTAGTTGCCAGTAGTCAATCACGCAAAAATCCTCAACTTGTGGCAAAATGGAAATCTTTATTATTCGTTGCTCTTAAAAAGCTTATACTGCTTTTAAATTTTCTGCAGCCTTTTTTTAAATCTTGTACCAGCTTTTTCAGCAACATGGGATTTCTGTAAGCTTTTGCTCCCAAGCGTCTCTTATATGTTTGAGGCATTCTGGCAAGATTTTGGTTGCAGTCTACATGCAAAAAATTTTAAAAAATCATATCTAATTATTTGGAAAACGTTGTGACATGTCACAATGTTACCCCATGCTGCGAACTTTTTTTGTTTTCTTCGAAAAAAAGATATTAAAATCAATGATTCTTGACTATAATTTCGAATATAATATGATAACTACAGGAGCAAATGAACCTATTTACGATTTTAACTGACAATAATTCAGATTTGGCTGTGCAAACAAAAGTTTTCGACTTTTGAAAAAATCGACAGAATCAATATGCTCTTCTCATGGCAGTCTACAAGTTACTAGAGAGGCCTATCACACTTATGAAGATATATTTGATTGAACTGAGATATGTGCTGTCGCCCGGCGACAGAAAAAATTCTCTATGGGCGCGAAATTTGGAAAATATTGGGCAGTTTGTTTCGATTTGCGTATTGTCACAAAGTTACCCACTAGTCACAAAGTATCCCCAATTTACGGTACATAAATTATATCTTTTCCTGAGTTCATTATAAGTTACTTTGTCTAAGTGAACCCTTATAATTTGGCCGAAGTAAGTTAGGTATAATGAAATAAGGAAAATATATAATCTACGTATGTATAATAATGACCGGTATATAGAACATGTTATGATTTGACATATTTCGTTATTAAAAAATGTTTATTGTTATAAAATATAATATTTGATGAATATAATGATTGAGAAATAGTTTGCAACAAAGTCTCTTTGATTTTAAGAAACACAATCATATCTATGTCTCTAAATCAAGGCATACTGTCACAATACAGAAAAAAATATATGGAATAGAATTAACATAAAACACGCTGCAGGTTGCTGACTGTAAGAAATAGAAAAAATGGTATTCAGAAGAAACATTCAGAATTAAATTATCTTTCAAATGCCACAATAAAAAAGATATGTTCCTGGAGAAAAAACTTTGATATCGCCGCGACGCCTGGTGTCCTAATTTTTTTCTCCGACTTTTACGCACATATCAAGTCAACATTGAATTGTACCAAATATAGTCAACAGAATAAAAAAATATTTATCCCTTTTTGAGAAAAATTAGGTTACCAAGATAAGTGAATCACCCTGTACAGAGTGTACGGAGTGGCCAGAATTGGTGATCCTTAAACTACAACATTTTGACTCTGGTAGTTAGAAAAAAATGAAAAGCACTTTGCATCTTTTTTTAAGAAGCTCACTATGCCGTCAACCGCTTTGTTGTATCGTCTTTTTTTCCGAGTTATAAGCGAAAATTGCCATTTTGGCAATTTCAACTTTGGTCATTATCTCCGTTACTGTTTGTGGTTCTTTGAACCTTTTTAATAGGAATCTAGTAGCTCAATCTTATTTTTTCTGAGGGGTTTCCTTCCTGATTTTTTACATCATCTATTGTTTTTCTTATAACAACAAATTATTTACTTGATAATAATCACTTTTTTTCTCCTTTAAAAATATATAACATGTCATATACCAACCTTAGCAGGGACAGGGGTGGCCCAGAAATTTTCAGTGGAGTAGTGATGAATTTATTGATACAATTTTGTTTACCAAAGGCCATGAGAATTTGGGGGGGGGGGGCGGAACAACCCTTGCTACTGATCTAATGATCTAAGGGCGATATATACTTACTCGTAAGACATGTTATATATTCTCGAGAAATAAATCATAAGAAAGAACACAAGTTTATGTAATAAATCAGGAAGAAAATTCCTCAACAAAAATTAAATTTAGCCACTGGATACTGGTACCTATTAATAAGTGTCTGTTTATTTTTTTGTTTCAAGTTCTTAACACGAACAATCAGAGTAGGGGAGCGGTAAACCAATAATTCCAATACGGAATAAACATACGGCACAATTTCGCAACGCCGGAAACAGATTCTCCTTGGCTGCATAACAAATGCGCGAAGGCAACTCTATAGTCCGTTCACGAAAGGTTGAGAACATAGTAGGCGTTTCTTCATTTATCTGAAGTTGGCAGTATTTGCTGTCATAACGTAAAATGAATTCAATGTTGCCGAATGTACCCAGCCTCGTCCGACGAGCTTGCGAGTTATCAGACAACTCTATGCAATATTGACAACATTGCCTATCAATCTGACAAGAAAATAAACGTCATAACCTAAAATTTTAATATACACAGTGGAATATGTCAAATTATCATGGCCAACCGACGGCTCAACCTTTCGTGAACGGACTATAGATTTACTTTTTACTCTGAGAGGAAAGTACATCATTCGAGTGGAAAGTACTATATTAATATAGAAAATCTTCTTACAGGAGTCCAGAATCTTTCACCACTCACGTAGAATGCATGCCATGGTTAGCTGTTCCATTTCAACAATCATCAGTCAGAGCAGAACTAGCGCAGCTTTATGGCATCAGAGGCATTCCCACTCTTCTGTTATTGGACAGCAACGGTCATGTTATAACTATGGATGCTAGGACAGAACTAGCTGAAGATCCACTAGCTCAGGTAAAATTTAACACATTTCAATTCAAAAATACCTGAATTTCAGTTGATTAATTGTTTACTATAATTATTTCCCATCAGAACTTTCCATGGAAACCAAGAGCTGTGAACATTCTAACAGAGCGTTTTGCATCCAAATTGCAAGATTTTCCAGCTATCGTACTTTTCGTAGGTATGTAGAAATGTTATAAACAAGTTAGTGTCAATAGGGATGTTGACTACTTTTTGGAATTTATTTTATTTTATAGATAAACCCTATACAAACACGAAAAAAATACTTTTTCCTTAAAAATATAGTAGTTGCCAATAAAAATGAGTAAATGAAAAGACAATTCAAAATTCCCGCGGAAATGCTCAATTTTGTCACGTTCTGATGATTACGTCATAATACAGTGAACATACTTTGACTTCTGTCAAAGCGAACTGATTTTGCCCGATCCCTTGTGGAAAAGTTCAATCTAAGCCTTCAAAATGAATACGTCGGTCTGTAAATGCTGAATGAGGTGCTTCTTTTATTTGTAATAATAAATATGAGTTAAAAGTATGCTACCTACAAAGACAATTTCACGTTTTTGAGCACCGCTGCACAAAAATCCTTGTTTTCAGCAAAGAAACTTGCGACCATAAGGGAATTTATCTTCGGTAAAAGTTACTACTATTACCCTTGATGAATCCTATCTCCATTATAAAGAAAATTGTAGATTATCGTTCTTGTAACGAACTGTATTCTGTTCTCTTTCAGCTTTCAACTTCGTAAGTTCGAATCATAGATATGATATAATGATATGATGTTGGGGCTACAATCTAGATTTTACGTGTTCATAGTTACTACATTTTATTATATATTTTTGATCTAGTTGCATGAAATGTTTTGGCAGTAGTAGTTGTCAATTAATTAAAAAGTTGAAGACATTAAAAATATTTGCTCTTTCCTTGGTCCATATAACAGGCCCCAAACCGAACAGTCAATATCCTGATTTATAGAATTTACATTTTGGCGATCCTGCCAGGATATGTTGAGTTGTTGGCGGTTAAAACGGGAAATCCTGAGAGCTGGAATCAAGAAAATTGAAAATGATGTGTGTTCCAGTTCTGGTGGGACCAGGGATGAAAATACAGTTGAAATTTGGAAAAATTTGATCGATGATAAAGCAAAAAGAATTTTTGAACTTGACAGTAATATAGAAGAGATTTTGATGTCGGAAGAATCACTGGATGAAGATGAATTGATGAAAGAATTTACCGAGCAAGAAATATTTAGAGAAGAAATTATCAAGATGAAAAATGAAATAGTATTTACGCAAAATAGATCTGTGAGTGGAAAATCGAACAATTCGAACTTGAATTATCCGAAACTAGAACTGCCAAAATTTGATAGAAATGTCAAGAATTGGATCAACTTTGTGGACAATTCAAGAAAATTCAGGAAGATCAGAAAATCATGCAAGAGGATAAAGTTCAGTATCTACTTCAAGCCACCCTGAAAGAAAAAGTCACGCAACCTATAACAGGAAAACAAGAAAAAGTCTTTGATAATGAGGGTTCTGAAGGAGATTTTGACACAGAAACTGATGAGAAACGAAGGCAAGCTATCTTCAATGATGATTATTACAAAAATGGCCCTAAAGAAGACATAAAACCATCTTTTGATATAATTCATGAGGATGCTGCTGAACTACAACCTGAAAATTATGATAATTGGACAGGTGATACAAAAAATGAAGAAAACGATGCCCCTCATTGTGAAGATAATGATTTCAATATGAATGCAGAATATGATCCCAAAGCCACTCAGAAGGAGGTTGTGGACAGTACAAGATGGAAGAAGAAACGCAAGAGGAAGTCAAAAGAGGAAAGAAGCAAAATGAAATGGAAGAAGGTTGGTGATATAGTCTTGGTCGAAGGTGCAGGAAAGAAAAGGTTTTCTTGGCCCATTGGAAAAATTGAAGAAATGTATTTTGGAAAAGATGGAGCCTGCCGAGTAGTAAAATTAAAGACGACAACCTGTTGTCTGATTCGCCCTCTACAAAAATTATTTTTACTAGAAACAGGAAAAAATGACGAAGAGAAGAAACCAGAACAGGAACAAGAAATCAGAAAATCTAGATATGGTAGAATTCTGAAGAGGAGAACCCCTTAGGCCGGAGGATGTTGGGGCTACAATCTAGATTTTACGTGTTCATAGTTACTACATTTTATTATATATTATTGATCTAGTTGCATGAAATGTTTTGGCAGTAGTAGTTGTCAATTAATTAAAAAGTTGAAGACATTAAAAATATTTGCTCTTTCCTTGGTCCATATAACAGGCCCCAAACCGAACAGTCAATATCCTGATTTATAGAATTTACATATATTATATATTTACTATGGTTCAAGTCACAGAACAGTGGGTTTCACAAAGCTTGATTGGCAATCAAATCGTTTATATTGAAGTAAGTCGATGGTTTATGTCAAAAATGAACTGAAAATTGCAGAGAAATGATCACATTTTAATAATCAAGGTGATTGGAGTTTTGTGGAACCCGGCCTATGAATGTATTTTGTTGATCTGAGCACCGAACATTCGAATTTGCAATGACAATACGGATAGTTTGACGTCACTATACGGATTACCTCTGATTGGCGTTCGCAGTCACGTGATAGTTGATAATAAATAACATAATTTAAATCAGCTTTATTTCATTCAACGAGAATAATAAGATCACTAAAATGGTTTTGTAGGTTTGCAAAAATTTCCTTCTATGAGGAAATTCTCAATTTATATGAATTCGTAACATGAGTCAACATCCCTATTGTCCATATTGGGTGAATAGTGACAAATTATGTTATGATTATTTTGATTTTTATTTAATGCAGTGTTAGCTCTTTAGTCCGGGCAATTAATTGCAAAGGGTGTGTCCGAACTAGAGAAATTTCTGGATTATGGAGAAGGATGTAAACCCAAATAAACCTACCGTTCTGTATAAGTAACACGTATCAAAAACATCCCTATTCGTGCTTATAATGAAAAAACGAAGATGGCGTCAATGTTATCAGTTGAAATAATATACTTTTCAACAATGGAATTAACCAACAAACACAATACACAATTATAGTAGTCCAAGATCCCAGAGCGATAAGACACAACTTATTTTCACATAAATGAAACCTCATGTTCTCAGTAGTGTCTTATGTGCTCAGAATACCTGCGCGCTTGTGGAGCTTGCCGAGTGACACCTGGGCAGGTACCAGGCGTGAAAGGTAACTAAAATTAATAGTTACCTAACTTAAATTTTCATAGCTGATTTTTAAATATATTTTGTAGAGTGTTATTATAAAGTTATACCATAAGCGTCAGACACTTTTCGTGGGCCGGTACTTTTGTCAGACGCTTTAAAGCTCTACAAAAAATAAATTAACTTAACTTATTTTTACATGACTGACATTTAAATATGTTGTTCAGACAATTGTTACGAAGTTATATTTAATTAGTCAGACAAAATTGATTGACCAAACACCCCCTAAACAGCAAAATTATTCTGCCGTGAGTATGAGCGCGAAAGCATTATAGGTGCGTTTCGGAGCGAGTTAGACGGTCTTACTAACTCAGTTCCCCTTCTCTCATTCGTGTAATTCTTCTGTGTACCTATTGTGTATGTGTCCTTTGGGTATAACCTAATAGTATACAGTATAGTTTGGATCTGTGAGACCACATGTTTTTGTTGTTTACATCGTGTGATTTGTGAGTTATTTACATTACTTATTAACGTGAAAATCATGGAAGAAACAGAACCAGCAAAATTAACGTGTACATTTTGTGAAAAATCTAGTGATAAATTAATATTATTTACCGAGATAACATTAAAAAAGTGTAAAATTAGTTTACAACAGCGAGTGACACATAACCTAAAACTTAAAGACGTAGTTTTACCTGAAGATTTATATGATAAAGGTTATCGTTGACGATATTTGATAGAAATATTCCAATTGACATTTTTGGTGATAATAGATTGTTGACTCTAGTACATCTTGCACTTTCTCTATAAATTCCGCGGAGTCTTCTTCATTTAATTTTTTAAAAAAATCATATTTATTGCACGTATGCAATGGGAGTCTTTTTAATTTATGTCTTTTAGTTTTTTCTATCACAAAATATACACTTTTCATTATTGTCATTATTTATATTATTTTCAAATGGGACTTGATTGGTAAACAAATGAAAATCATTTTCACCTGCCACACAAGAATCTCCAGAATTACAAGACACCGGTTCAACTGATTCAAATTCAATACCTTGATCGACATTTGGCTCAGATATTACAAAAGGTTCAAGAGTATCACTAGCTGAAATTGAGTTGGACACTCAATCTGAATCGGCAACAGTAGAATTATTTTGTTCAGTTGAGGTAGATGCTGTGGATGTATCACTATTAGTACTTGTACTACTAGGTAAAATTGATGTCGATGCAAGAAATGGTTTGTCAACAATGCTCGGAGAACTTTTATTTTTACTGATTTTAGTTTTTTCTGGAATATCAGAATAATATTTTTTGGGCAGAGCAGTAAAATTTTTATAGCATTCCCGATGATAACCTTTATCATATAAATCTTCAGGTAAAACTACGTCTTTAAATTTTAGGTTATGTGTCACTCGCTGTTGTAAACTAATTTTACACTTTTTTAATGTTATCTGGGTAAGTAATATTAATTTATCACTAGATTTTTCACAAAATGTACACGTTAATTTTGCTGGTTCTGTTTCTTCCATGATTTTCACGTTAATAAGTAATGTAAACAACTCACAAATCACACGACGTAACAACAAAAACATGTGGTCTCACAGATCCAAACTATACTGTATACTATAAGGTTGTACCCAAAGGACACATACACAATACACAGAATAGAATAGAAGAATTACACGAATGAGAGAAGGGGAACTGAGTTAATAAGACCGTCTAACTCGCTCCGAAACGCACCTATAATGCTTTCGCGCTCATACTCACGGCAGAATAATTTTGCTGTTTAGGGGGTGTTTGGTCAATCAATTTTGTCTGACTAATTAAATATAACTTCGTAACAATTGTCTGAACAAGATATTTAAATGTCAGACATGTAAAAATAAGTTAAGTTAATTTATTTTTTGTAGAGCTTTAAAGCGTCTGACAAAAGTACTGGCCCACGAAAAGTGTCTGACGCTTATGATATAACTTTATAATAACACTCTACAAAATATATTTAAAAATCAGCTATGAAAATTTAAGTTAGGTAACTATTAATTTTAGTTACCTTTCACACCTGGTACCTGCCCAGGTGTCACACGGCAAGCTTCACAAGCGCGCAGGTATTCTGAGCACATAAGACACTACTGAGAACATGAGGTTTCATTTATGTGAAAATAAGTTGTGTCTTATCGCTCTGGGATCTTACTCTATAGTATTCGTTTTGAAGAGTTTCGTGCTTCTGAGCTGTTCTAGTGCTTGTGCGTAACTGCTGTATTTCGAGCTTTTTAGTTACTCAGGAGCACGAAACTCTTCAAAACGAATAGGCCAAATGTAATGTAATGATTTTTATGTTCCTGTCAGACATTTTAGGAGACCTCCTGTATTTTACCTGACCACCTATAGAACCAACAATATTCACCTATATCAAGAATGTTAGATCTATGCGATTCTTATGTACCTACATAGTGTTGATTTTTGTTTTCGGGGTAGTTTAAGTTCTTTCAAAGAGACTGTTAAGAGGAAATTTGGGTAATTCTATACATTGTTAATGAGCTGAGTTCGTTTATATCTGATTTTTAGCATTGTCTTTTTTATAATATTACTAGCGACCCGCCCCGGCTTCGCACGGACATCACATTAGAAACCTCAAAAATAACAGTACATCTCCACTATTTAATAGATGTTATTATACATATGAACCTTCCTCTTGAATCGCTCTATCTATTTAAAAAAACGCATCAAAATCCGTTGCGTAGTTTCAAAGATTTAAGCATACAAAGGGACAGAGAGAGCGACTTTGTTTTATACTATGTAGTGATTAGTGGGCGCTTTTTTTTGGGTGTTCACACCTGTTAGCGTTCTTCTGGGTAAAATAAAAATAAAATGAAATAAAAAGTAAGCAGAGAATAATATTAATCGATTAAAATCAACCAATATTTAACCCATACTTCTTCGCTCAAAGTAAATACAAGGAAATGGTATCAAACAGACCATCCATGGATAGCAATTTTACGTCTGTTTGGTCAGCCATAATAATACCTATCAATCACAAGTGAATAATGAGTTATTATTCACTGCTGTCGGATGCTTCATAGATTTAGCTCTAAAGTTATATTCTTTGAATTGATATATTTTCAGTATGATTTCGTAAAAGCCCTTTCTTGATGTGATACAATGCAGAAGAATAAAATTCTTAAAACTCCAAGATTGTATTGGAACCTTACGTAATCATCTAGATTCTAGATGATATGTTTCGGCATTGTCAAACCAACAATCTAAAATTACAATTCAAGGTGTAAACATTGCAAGAAAAGAAAATTAACAGCGAACAAATTTCTTAGGTTATGTGAAACGATTGAACGGACAAATAGATGACAAACAAATGTTAAATTGAACCGCACGATTAAAGGATCCTTAGTCATATAATAAATAGATGAAATCATGAAGTCAGCCAAAATCAAGGGTTAAAATTAAATAAATAAAAGGAACAAAACAAGTTACATTTTAAGAAACAATCATGGATAAAATACACTCCGCGAGAAGAATTAACGCAAATTCTGAAAATCTCAATTTTAATGAAAGTTAACTCTACATTGACTTTATAACTTATTTTTTATGTTCTCTCTGGAAGGTTTTTAACGAAACAAGACACATTAAATGGAAGAAAAATTCAGGATTTCACCGAATCTTATGTGAAAGAAGAGACATAAACAATTTTCAAAATACTGGAATGCTGATAAGTGATTTAATACTTGGTATATCCACACCTTGCGTTAATTACAGCGCGGCAACGACGGTTCATACTCAAAATGAGTGATCTTAAAATGTTCTGATCTAATCCTTCCCAGATTTCTCTGAGTTGGATTCCTTAGTCATTAAAAGTAGCTGGATGATGTTCTGAACTTCTCAGCCTTCTATTGAGGTTATCCCAAACGTACTCAATCGGATTGAGATCTGGACTCCTTGCTGGCCATTCCATTCGAGAGACTTCAACCTCTTCAATGTACTCCTGAACGATGCGCGCATGATGGGGGTCTGGCATTATCGTCCATAAAAATGAAATTTTCACCAATGTATGGGGCAAATGGCACTACATGCTCTTCAAGAATGTTCCTTATATACCTATCAGCATTCATAGCTCCATTACCAACGACCACTAGGTCTGTGCGAGCAGTCAAAGATATTCCACCCCATACCATAATAGATCCTCCCCGAAACCAGTAGTATTCAGGAAATTGCACTGAGCATATCTTTCATGTGGACGTCTGTATACAAGGGAACGTCGATCACAATGGTAGAGGCAGAATCTAGACTCATCTGTGAAGAGAACTCTTTCCCAATAGATATGCTCTCTCGCAAAATCCAAACGCGTAAGAGCTGGTGCCGTATTCTCGAGAAGTGATATTCGAAAACGTATACGAACTTCATTGCGCGAGTCCCTGTTTTACCTGCAAAAATGCACACCGCGCAATGAAGTTCGTATACGTTTTCGAATATCACTTCTCGAGAATACGGCACCAGGGCCTCTTGCCGCGACACGAGGCCTTAAATCTCTTAAATTCTCTGAGGCGATTTCTTATTGTCTGAGTGCTAATTTGCACCCCATGAATTTGCTCAAGTTGATTTTGAAGAAGGCGAGCGGTTGCAAACCGTTGTCTCAACGAAAAATCTCTCAAGTAACGTTCTTGAATGGCAGTTGTTACCCGTGGTCTACCCTGTCTTGGTCTTCGGACATTCATACCTGTCTCCCTGAATCGCTGCAACATTCTGGACACACTTGTATGGGAAACTCCAAACCTTTCTGCAATTCTTGTGTATGTCCACCCTTCTTCTCGCAAAACTACCGCTTGGGCACATTCCTCTTTAGTCAAATTGCGTGTTTCGCGTTGCATAGCGATCGAGTGTAGAAAATCAAACGAAAGAAAAACTATTGATCACTAGAATTGATCGAGAACAACTGATTTCAGAATGGAGCCAATACATTCAAAATCTGATAATATCATCTTTTTTATTCCTGCTGGGAAAAAACAGATATCTGCATTGCAGAAAAACGTTGGAAGTGGATAACATATGCATGCATAATTCTGATAAAAATAGTTATCATTGAGAACACCTTCAGTTGTAGAATAAATTTGAGATTTCCATAATGTGCGTTAATTGTTTTGCGCAGTGTATATCGGAGATGACAGTGACATCAGCAACAACAAGAGACCGACTGCACGATACTTTAATTCTTCTGCATTTCTTCAGTTTTCCAAAGTACCTACTCCAGCTAACACATATGGGTATACCTTTTCAATCGAGGACCTAATCTACCTCTATTACATCAATTAGAGCCATTTTTATTACAAAATATACAACGACAATTTCTCCAAAAATTTCTCATGTGTCAACTTGACTCTTTCCACACTTTTAATAGAAGAGTCTTGACACGGTCATCAAGAGTTACATTCAGTGGTTGTGAATAAAAATCTACGGCTCGTAGCTCTAACCTCATCTCGTGAATAATAACTATCATTATACGCTCTTTGCATAATATACTATTCTCTGTCTTATCCCACATACTGACGTACTGCAAATACATATCTCAATCTAATATTTTTTTAATTTCGCCAGATGGTGAAGAAACGGAACTCCACTTCGCAGAATCCATCCTCACCCCAGCAGCTGACGTCTACTACAAGAAGCAAAACATAAATTTTAACGCTCTACAAGAAGACTTGCTGTTGAGCGTAGAGAACGAGAACTACCTACAGTTTCTAGTAGGCTTAGACAGCGAAACAAGTGATATAGTACGAGATCTAGTTGGCTTGGACGACGTTGTACCCTTGCTTGTAGGAATTGACATCCCGAACAGAAGATTTGCAGTCATGGAATACGGTGTTGAGCTCACTGTGGATAGTTGTTCAGACTTTGTTGAGAAATTCCAGAAGGGAGATGTGAAATTTATCGATATAAATGAGAGAATGTCGCAGCCTGATGAGAACTGATACTAAAACTTTGTCTACAGTCTATTTCAGGAGAGTATGAAGTGAAGGGAACCTCTAAGCCCCTCTTATAGCTACAACCTCTCAATCGTGAACGCAGCATAGTGGGCATCTATCTCTTTTTACTAGTCCAATCTCAGATTATCAGAGCAAGATGTAAACATAGAGATGCCCCTACGTAGACCAAGCAATAGAGCTATCGAAAGGTCAATTTCGTGACAAAAATACTACCTGAAATCTGACTGTGCAGTCATGCAATAGGTAGTTTCTACATGTTTTTCATGATAAATTCCACTCCTGAATCGTCTTAGGTTTTTTTTTGAGAAGCGAAAAATAGCCAAAAAATCCAAAATTTTGCTTTTTCGCTTATTAAACGTGAAGTTTTGATCTGATCGAAAAAATGTTAAGGCGCTTTTTGTAGAGAATTCAAAAACAAAAAAAATGAGAGGTGACACGTCTCAAGCGGATAATAAGTTTCCGAGAAAAGTCCAAAAAACTAAAAAAAACATCAATTTTTCGAAAATTCATAACTTGGTCAATTTCTGAGATGAAGCGTAGTTGCTCTGAATTTAAGTAGTTATTAACATATACTTTATTGGTGCACAATTACAAAGCTGTCGGATAAATAGTTTTTGCACAATCGCAGTTTTCTGAATTCGACGTACTATTTTCAAGAAGGTCGTGATACTCGGCTACTTGTCGGATTTGTATTTTACAAAAAGCATTTTAAAGAAGAAATAAAATTCTTCAAATCCTTTATTCTCTCGATACCGACCGATAATGTTTAGTGGGTGAAAAACGGCGTCAAACAGGAGCAAAAAGGCTCGAATGCATCAAACTAGTCGCGGAGTGGGAGTCGCCTGCTGCGCGAGGGGAAAACTGTATACATTGTATCTTTCGCACGTCGCGTAGCGGACGACTCCCACTCCGCGACTAGTTTGATGCATTCGAGCCTTTTTGCTCCTGTTTGACGCCGTTTTCACCCACTAAACATTATCGGTCGGTATCGAGAGAATAAACGATTTGAAGAATTTTATTTCTTCTTTAAAGTGCTTTTTGTAAAATTCAAATCCGACAAGTAGCCGAGTATCACGACCTTCTTGAAAATAGTACGTCGAATTCGGAAAACTGCAATTGTGCAAAAACTATTTATCCGACAGCTTTGTAATTGTGCACCAATAAAGTATATGTTAATAACTACTTAAATTCAGAGCAACCACGCTTCATCTCAGAAATTGACCAAGTTATGAATTTTCGAAAAATTGATGTTTTTTCCAGTTTTTTGACTTTTCTCGAAAACTAATCATCTGCTTGAGACGTGTCACCTGTCATTTTTTTTTGTTCTTGAATTCTCTACAAAAAGTGCCTCAACAGCTTTTCGATCAGATCAATACTTCACGTTTTATAAGCGAAAAAGCAAAATTTTGGATTTTTTGGGCTATTTTTCGCTTCTCAAAAAAAACCTAAGACGATTCAGGAGTGGAATTTATCATGAAAAACATGTATAAATTACCTATTGCATGACTGCACAGTCAAATTTCAGGTAGTATTTTTGTCACGTAAAAAACCTCTATTGCTTAGCCTAACGCGTGAATAGTACTGCATTGTAATCAAGCAGTGAGAGGGAAAGCACTTTACTGACGAACTGGGGTGAAATAAACAGTAGGTTGGATTTTAATTTCTACAAGTTCTGAATGAAATACGACTTTTTCGTAATTTTGCCATAGCTACAATTACTGGAATACCCTTAAGCAGCAATAAACTGCCATCAAATCAGTATAACTCAGTTTATGAACATCAAATCGAAACGAAAATATGAACACGACGCATCGAGTAACTAAACACTTACGCCGCGTCCGCATAGGCAGGAGGCTCGCTAAAGCCTAGTTCACACTACGCTAGTAGCTTAGTCGAGCAGCTGAAATTTAGTTACTGAACGTGTGAGAACATCAAGAATTCAGTCGAGTAGATTAGTGTGTAGTTTAGTCGAGTCGATCCATTTGGTTCTATTTTATCGGGCGAGTAGAGTCCCCCACCACGCGAAACTATTCACTCGCTCACGGACTAGATAACTCCGAACCGATCAGTTCAGTCGAGTTCATTAGTATTATTATTTGCCGCCGACATGTCCCATAGATAACCTAAAATCATAGGTAAAATACGTGCATAAACAGATTCTACCTGGCTTCGTCAACAAATGCGTGAAGGCATCTCTAGGTTTACTTTTTACTCTGAGCTACGATCTCTTTCGTGAACGCAGCAGAGTAGGCCTCTCTCTCTCCTTACTAGCCCAATAAAACCCCGACACATTCCGGTCGCGTGCGAATATGACCGACAACTAACGAATGTTCTATGGAGAAGGGGATGCTAAATTTTTACTCACTTCATACTTTGGTGAAATATAGTATAGATAGATAATAACTTGATAGTTGTTTCTGAGGTTATCTGAATTTGAAAGAGCAATAATAACTCTGTGTAATTTTAGGAATTTAAATTTCGAAGTGCATATTTATATTTACCATGAATTCCGACTAAAGATGTGTATATTTTACTTGATTTCAAACTGTGAGGTGAAAAATATCATTATTTTATAGATGAATGTTTGAAAATGCAATATATAGTGATGTGATATTCCGTTATGAGGAAATTAAAGAATATTGAAAAATAAAACCTACTTATTCGAAGAAATCGAGAAAATCACCTTCTCAAAATTTTCACACTTCATAATCAGTTAATTAATCTGGAAATATACAATGTGATTCCTCAGGTGTACTTACACTGGTTGAATTCAAAAAACATTTTTGGAAAGAAACCGAACTGTAGTTTCGAATTTTGAGCCGAGGTTATATACCACTCGGTTGAACTCGCTGCTGATGAATCCGATAATTATTATTATTATCGACTTGAGCCTATTAGCGTAAAAAGGGTGTGATTTCTCACACCCCCTAACGATCGGTTATCACACTCCCTGATAAGGGAAACATTCTCTCGGATAGCAAGTATCAGGGAGATTGAGCTCTGAGGTCGTCGCTGTTCTTCTTCTCCTGGGCCCTGGGTTGTTCGTCCTTCGTTGCTTAGTCATGGATTTCTCGGTTGATGTCCTGGTAGTCGGTCTTGCAATGTTTTCCTTCATGGTTGTTCCTCGTGTCCATCGTGACCTACAAACTTCCTTACCGTTCTAGCAGTACCGAGAAGTACTGATTTTTGAATTACTTTGTAAAGGTTTTCATCCAAATCTAGCTCCTTGAGGTTGAACAT
Organism: Propylea japonica; assembly: GCA_013421045.1. Classification (NCBI taxonomy): domain Eukaryota; kingdom Metazoa; phylum Arthropoda; class Insecta; order Coleoptera; family Coccinellidae; genus Propylea; species Propylea japonica. The sequence goes on from CM024243.1 coordinate 55,966,633, forward strand.
GAGGCTCTTAGGAATAATTCCTGTGGTTGATATAAGACTGGGAATGGTTCTGGTACATTCCCCACTGGATTTTGATCTGAAGTTCAAGCTCTCGATATTTTGATATTTTTTCAGCGTATTTTTGACGTTATTCGGGATGGCTACGTCTATAAGTATTGCTCTCTTCTCTTTTTTCTTCACTAGAAATTATGTCTGGTCTGTTATTAGCAACTGTTAAATTTGTAAGATCCCAGTATAGCCTGTAATGGTGGTTCTCCAGGATTACTTCAGGCTGATTCTTATAATATGGAATTATTTCGTACTGCAGAATCTTCAGTTGGATGCCGAGTTCTTGATGAAGTATTTTTCAAACTGCACCATGTCGATTCTTATATTCATTTCCAGCAAACATTTGGCAACCTCCTGTAATATGTTGAATTTTTTCTGATGTTTGGCATCCGTAGAGGCATCTATCGTCGGTGAGGCTCCTATCCTTCATGATATATTCCTGATAGTTTTTAGTTTTCACTACTTGATCTTGAATGGCAAGGAGGAAATCTTCTGTTTCAGGAAACAATCTTCCAGAAGTCGGCCAGTAGTTCGACGCAGGAATGACATTTTCCTGGGTGACCTCGTTCAGGTGTCTTCCATGTAGGGTCTTTTCTCTCCAACTTATTATTATTACTTAACAATTATACAAAAATGTTTGTTTTTGTTTTGAAATTTGACATTTCGGCATAAACGAAAAACAGAATAGTCATGATTATTTGAAATGAATATAACTTTTTCATAAACTAAGATCAATAGAAATTATTTTAAGAAATAAGTCGCATCCACGTTATGGATGATTATAATCTTCAATACCACTGAGAAGGATTCAACTAACCAGCAAATTTCAATAATCCAAGTATATCGAAGTGAATAAATTTCTCATCCCAAAATAAGAAAATATTGCCACTCACAAAACTAAACATACTTGTATGGAACAAGAGCATACACATGAAACCTATGCGAAACACTCAGTCTCCTCATATTTTAAGTTCAGTGAAAGTGGAGTTTTTGAAGAATAAACTGTCATAATCAAATTGAATGTTTTTTTCTCACAATAACCTAATTTCTTCTTAAGGGTGTTTTTTTAGAGGTATAGAACTTTAAATTGCAATAAAACAACGATGGATTATTCGATTGATATGAATTTTATTTATCCGAAAGATAATCTTGTGGCATTACATTTTAAATATGATTTCTGGCATATGACCGCCACGGCTGGCTCGGATGTAGTCCAATCTGGACGTCCAATTTTCGATTACTTTTTCCAACATTTGTGGTATCGGCAATAACACGGCGAATGTTGTCTTCCAAATAGTCAAGCATTTGTGACTTATCCGCATAGACCAATGACTTTACATAGCCCCACAGAAAGTAGTCTAGCGGTGTTAAATCACAAGATCTTGGAGGCCAATTCACAGGTCCAAAACGTGAAATTAGGCGGTCACCAAACGTGTCTTTTAATAAATCGATTGTGGCACGAGCTGTGTGACATGTTGCGCCGTCTTGTTGGAACCACAGCTCCTGGACATCATGGTTATTCAATTCAGGGATGAAAAACTTAGTAATCATGGCTCTATACCGATCACCGTTGACTGTAACGTTCTGGCCATCATCGTTTTTGAAGAAACCAATGATTCCACCAGCCTATAAAACGCACCAAACAGTCCGTTTTTCTGGGTGTAACGGTGTTTCGACATTCACTTGAGGATTAGCTTCACTCCAAATGCGGCAGTTTTGTTTGTTGACGTAGCCATTCAACCAGAAGTGCGCTTCATCGCTAAACAAAATTCGCTCATGAAAATCGGGAACAACGGCAATCTCGTTTTGGGCCCATTCGACGAATCTATTGCACGATTTCGATTTTGTAAGCACGGAAACCAAGATCCTTCCGCAAAATCTTCCATAAAGTGGATGGACACAGATCCAATTCCCGTGCTCGATGGCGGATGGACTCATTCGTGTCTTCCCCAATGCTACGCTCTACAATAGCAATAGCTCCTTCTGTACGGCGTCTCTGGGGATGCGAGTTATCAATAAGAGTAAACGTGGTGCGAAAACGTTCCATGGTTAATCAAATTAACTCCTCTGATGGACGATTTTGTCGACGATAAAATAGACGTAGTGCGCGATACGTATTCCGCACAGAATTATTTTCGGGTGAGTCTATTCATGATGAATTGCCAACAACCAAACTGAGAATAAATCACTTGACAGCTGTTAAATCGGTCGCCATCTTGAACAGTAATGCCAACTTGAAGTTCTATACCTCGAAAAAAATACCAGTTATAAAAAGGAATCTGGAAGGAAAGGTTTGTAGAAACTATTCACCACCTCGAATTTCATGAGTCTATTGATCAATATACAAGGTTCCAAATTGCAATGATATTTACAATGATTAAAAAAGATATTTTGTACTTTTGAGATGGACGAAACAAATTAAAACAGGGGGTTCAAGTCAAAATCGCTGTCAATGCATCAAAAAACCTAACACGGTCTCTCACAGGTATTTCGAAATCTGGAAGAGAAGATAACAATGACAATGATTACAGAAACTTTGATTTTTCCATTAAAAATCAATCAAGAAACATTACACAAGAAATGGAGGTAAGAAACCGTCATACCAAAAAAATCCTTCAACTTGTACATATTTTTTGGATAAAACACATCACTAGTCATCACTAAATACGGTAATTAACTACTTAGGGCCTGTTATTCTACTTGCTGATAAGTTACTGATGGCTATCTAGCAGATATCATTAAAATGAATATACTATAGAAACAAACCAAATTCCAATGTCAAAATATTTTATTATCTATATATTCGGGTTAAAACATCTTAGAGACGTTGTCCGATTCCCAATTGCCAATGCCTTCTACTGTTGCAGTCTTCATCATTTAGTCCTCTCATTGATTTTCTTATTCCACTAATCCATTTCGTTCTTGGTCTTCCTCTTTTTCTGTTTTCCGGAGGTATCCATCTCAACACTTTATTTGGTAATCTATTCTCTGACATTCTTTGCACATACCAGCTGCTTCCTATCTATATATTCTGTGACTGTCTCTTTCATTTCCATATTTACCCTTATTATCAAATTCGGTACCCTCTACCTTCTCGAAGTTCTTGATGCTCGTCGTATTGCATCCATTTCAGTAGCTTCTATCCTCCTCCTCAGTTGTTCTTTCAATCGCCAAGTTTCAGATCCGTATACTAAGGTACTTTTTATTAGTGTATCATATATTCTTATCTTTTTTCTATATCTGTGCTCCATAGCCATTTAGCGAATTTATTATTTTTTGTCTTATTTATTCGTGATTCAATTTCTGTTTCATCTGTTCCTTCTGTATTGAAGTGGATACCGAAGTATTTGTAGCTTTCGCATTTCTTTACGGTTTATTTTCTAGCTTCAAATCAGTGGTTTCTTCTCCAACACACATGTATTGTGTTTTAGATATATTCATCTGAAGACCCCATCTTCCATACTCTCCTTGAAGCTTTCTAGCCATATATTCTAGGTCTTCTTTATCATTCGCACAAATTACTCGATCGTGGGCGAATTGATGAGTGTATATGCAAGTATCTCCATCAATTTCGATACCCATGGCTTCAACAAGCGTGTGGGTGATAGTGGTCTCTTGAAGTACTTCCCATAAGGCCTTTTCGAATACTTACTCGGGTTAACTCGATCCCTAACCTTCGCGTTCTTTTACCTAACCCGAACATCCAACCCGTGTTCGGATTTGGAAAGTACGGTGCTCGATCACTGACCCAGGTTGATTTATCGTAACCCTACTCGAGAGCAGGGTTATACACTCACCGCATGCGCACTGTAGTTTAATTTTGTATTTGAAAGAGGCGGGAATTAGTCTTCTACTCTTTTCTTAGTAATTTCATATATTCTATTCCTAAAAATTATGGAAAGAGAAGAGAATTAGGCTCAATGTAAAATGTGTGGTTCCATGATCCAAGAAAATAATGTGAAACAACTTCTTTATAACTTTATATACAGATTTTTCTGTGCTAAGCTACAGCTTTCTTTACTTCTTTAACATAGTTACTCAAAGATAACATTAAACATGGGAGGCACACCAGAAATTATAAGAAATATTTCACAAAAGCCAATAAATGCAAGCAGAGCTAGAGACAATCCGAAAATAAACTGGGACTGAAAAAACAAATTCTTTACTTCTTTAACATAGGTACTCAAAAATAACATTAAACATGGAAGGGCACACCAGAAATTATAAGAAAGATTTCACAAAAGCCAATAAATGCAAGAAAAGCTAGAGACAATCCGAAAATAGACTGGGACTGAAAAAAATAAATTCATAAAATATTTGGTTATGTTATTGATACGTCTGACACTTCAAATCCTAAACCTGATGTGTTCGTATACTCAGAACCCGGGTCCGTGATCCGAGTAGATCCGTCACGTGACCAAATGGATCGAGTTAATAACCCTGAGTAAGTTTCCGAAAACGCCTATTGTTTCATGAGAGGAATGCTATCATATGCTTTTTGTAAATCTACAAACATCAGTAGCATTGCCCTATATCTTTGTGACCTTTTCTCAATAATTCGTTTTAGACAGAAAACATTTTCGTTACAGGATCTACCAGCGCGAAAGCCACATTATTACTCAACATATTCTCCTCTTAGTTGGATATTACAGCGAACCTGCCATGTCCCTAGACCTTTAAAAAAAATGTCTTCTTGCTCTGCAAACCAGACCTCCACAGCTTTTATAACCTTTTCGTTGGAAGAACATTTACGACTTTTTAAACTTTTTTTCAGTAGAGGAAAAAGCACCTTTGAATAGCTTTCCTGGTCTTTTCTTTTTAATTTTTTCCCGAAGTGGTCAGAATGTCGAATAGGAATCTCCAGTTATTGTTCTACACTTATCCAAAAAATCAATCAGGATTACTCCATGACAACCCCAAAAAACTAAAGCAAGAACTTTTCCAGCAGACTTTTGGACACGAATCTTCTTAAGTCTTTGAGAACCAGAGTGTCGCCGCCATTCCATCGATTGTTGCTTTGTTTCTGGATCGTAAAATTTTTTTTAGACGTTTATTGCTTAATATACAATCTACTTGAACAATTATTGAGTAATTTAATGGATTGAATTGAAAAGAAAAACAAAAAACATGGGAGGAAAGAGTCCAGTGACTCTTCTACTCATTAACTATTTCAGTGAGATCTTCGGGCCAGGTCTTCTTTAATCTTCGTATGTTTGGACCTTCCTGGTACAGGTTCTGTAAAAGATTGTTTGAGTTTCCTTGTAGTCGCTGTTGGTATTTAGCAGAGGGGTTTTTATGACTTCTTTCATATACGGAATTTGTAGGTCTTCATGGAGTCTCTGATTAGTGACGTACCAGGGTGCTTTGGCTATTTGACGTAGCGTTTTTGACATAGACTTATAAATTTTTATATGTCTATGGTTTTTGACTGGAACCTTTGAATCGTTTTTATTCTTGATGGTTTCTCGCAGCCCCACAATTGAATGCCATAGGTCCAGATAGATTTAAGTATTGATTTGTATACGAGCATTTTGTTTTGCATTGTAAGTTTTGATGATGAAGTTTCAAGTCCAATTGCCTTCTTTTAGCTTCTATGTGATAACGCCATGTTAGTCGTTGATCCAGATGTATGCTAAGGTACTTAATGCTTGTCTTTGTGGGTAGAGTCATTCCATTCAGAGTTACTCTGGGACAGATGTTAATACGTGTAGTGAAGACTATTTATGAAGATTTGGTCTGGTTTAGAGTCATCCTCCACTTCTTATACCAGTGGTTTAATTGGTTCAGTTGTCCCTGAATATTTTTGGATGAGACCTAGGGATCGTCATCGGAAGACAGTATTGCGACGTCGTCAGCAAATGCAGCAATAGTAGTTTCAGATGTTTCAGGCCAATCAGCAATATAGAGCAAATATAGAAATGGTTCCAGTACACTTCCTTGTGGTAGATTTAATGGGAATGTATCTTGAGTATGCATTGTTGTACTTAACTGATATATTTCTGTTGAGAGATATGATTTTAAAAGCAGGAAATAGTTGTTCTTGTGGTTTTTTTTAATTTTATATATCGTAGAAATGTACCAAAATCTCATCCATAGTAACAGTTCGATTTAAGAAATCTACATCGTTTTCAAATCGAGCACAGATTGAGCGCGAAGCCATTGCACGCTTTTAGTCAACATTCAAACATTTGGGGATCCATTTTGCAGAAATTTTTCTCATGTCCAAAATGACGTGAACTATCTGATGAATGCGTTCGTATGAAATTCAGTGCTTCAAATATCCGTTTTAGCTAAGATGTCTTAGTTTTAGCTCAATTCGACGGTCTGACAAAATCATGTCATGAACTGCATCGATATTTTCGGGGACTGACACAGAAACTGGCCTTCCGATCGGTCATCATCTTCTATAAGAAATTTACGTCTTTTGAAGCTGCAGTCCAATTTCTCACGGTCGCATACGAAGGACATTGATCACCAAGGGTATTAAGCATATCTTCGTAAATCTACTTACTTCTTAACCTTTTAACTACAGGTACTTGATGATGGCTGGATACTCCAATTTTTTTATTTTTACAATTTCGGTGGACATTTTTTATTTTTCGCGTAACTCTGGTACACATTTTTTACGTCAAACTTCACACTGACACTTCTAATAAGTTATTGTTCGTTGCTATGGTATCGCAACATTTTGTTTATGCATGGAACTGGTCTAGGCTAACTAGATATCTGATATCAATACATCTTCGTAATTCATACAAATTGAAGCCTTCAGATTTTTCAGTCGGGAAAATATCCTTTTGTTCTTATCATATACCTATAAAACTCAATACTGCTAACGTGAAATAAAAGTTGAAGCAATCTAGTTGCCATTTCCGATGGCCCCTTCAATCATCTGCGCATGTGCAACCTAGAAATTTGACAAGACGTGAAAAATTGAGGTTATGATTTTTGGTTATTTTTATTTAATAATTTAAACTATTCGAGGTTATGTTTTGGCGCCTACGCAGTGAATTCATTGGGTCATTGTACCACGTGACCGCTGCTTCAATTTGTAATGAGAAGTGGATCCATATTAGCGGTATAGAAGTTTATAAGTATATGGTTCTTATAAAATATATGATCTTCCATATTAAAAACCTGTATTTTGATGTAATAAACGCAGATGAATTCATTTTAACGATATCTGTCAGATAGCAATCGTTAACTCATGAGCAAGTGGTGCTCGAGACCTGTATAAATCTAAACAAGTAATAAAAGTTCAACAAGTACTCACATGATGTATCAAAAAAATCACAGGTTGTCTTACATCGTATCGTCTCGGCTGCCTTTTCGAACGCTTTACCGAAAAAACTAAAATAATCGTTATAAATTGCCCTGTGTAAAAATTTCAAAAATACTCACTTTTTGGGGGAATTTTCGCACAAGGGAGGTATCCCAAGAACTATGCAGGTCCCTGTTTCCAAGCATCTGGGAGCAGAGATAATTAGAGGTAGTTGGGAAGCCTTTCTATTTCTTGACATGGAAGCATAGGCTTTGAGGATGAATTGAGCTAGTAATGACAAAACGCTCAAGTTTGAGAACATGTACCAGTCCAAAAAACCCTATAAATGGAATACAGACAGTTAGATCAATGTTATTTCGTTATACAGAATATTTGTTTCTATAGTCGGTCGCGGTCGACTTCACTGATATATTTAAGTTTATCAATCAAATTTAAGCTCTTCCTTTTAGACATTTTCGCACAACTTTTCACACTAGCGTAATGGTTAGATTGAAACCAAACAGCCAAGGGTGTATTTAAAACTGTTTCAGAAGGATCTCTCTGCCCGCCGTAATGATTTAGTTCAAGGTCGGGATTTATTACGTACGTCCGGAAAAATTTCGGAAAAAACTCACCCTTATACCTTCTTACCAATACCCATTCAAAGAGTGATGTTCTTTGAATATTTCGTTATACAGAGAATTTACTTCGTTTTAGAGGGTATTTTCAACATGGAATTTGGATTCAAGGTGCTATGTCGTTATACAGACGTTTGTTATAAGGAAGTTCCACTGTATTTAAACATCAATTACTGTTCGTTAGTCTCGCTAAAACTCGAGAACGGCTGAACGGATTCATCTTATCTTGGTCTTGAAAGGTTCGTGGAGTTCTAGGGAATCTAGGATAAACCGTAGATGAAGTAAAGTAAAGAGACAACCGTAGATAAAGTTAAGTATTGATCTATTAGTACAGTCAAAATGCCAGCAAGAGGAAGAGAAGCAAGTTTGAGTCGTAGAACCAACCATTCTAGAGTTTTGCGAAATAGAATAACACAAGAATCAGGAGAACAAACCCAACAGGAAAATGCAGATCTGCATGTTAACATGGAGCAGTTACGTGCAACACAATAGCAAGAGGCAAGAAATGATAAGAATCAACGAAGATGATTTGACGAAAGAAAAGGGCGCAAATTCGTAGTCGACAGACACAGAACATCAACCAGAAAAGTATTTTCTACAAATAATATAGATTTATACCAAAACAACATTTGCCAGGCCACTAAGTGTTGTAATAAAATGCAGAGGACAGTTAAGTCATGTGACTGAATATCTGAGAATTTACTGATTTTCTCAAAAAACCGAAGGCAGCTGTTACAGAATATCAGGAGATTTTCAGATACTATTTTCAGCACGATTACCAGCCAAAACATTATTATAATGTCAAAAAACTAGTATGACTCTATAATACAATAATAAAAGTTATTAAAAAGGTAACAGTTTCCAATGATAGAAAGTTCATCTTAACACAACACCTTACTCTCATTTGTTAAGCGGCCTACAGACGATCAACATAGTCGAAAGGGGCCTACAGACGATCAACCTAGTTGAAGACTAAGTTGTAAACACGGCATGTTGACCACCAAGTTGAACGTCTGCAGGCTGGTTGGTGGTTGATATTCCAGGTTGAAGACTAAGTTGATGCGAGATCAAATCGGTTTGATATTTGGTGGGCGGAGCCCGATGTTGACGACTAATTTGGAGCGTTTGTTTGTATGGTAGTCATCAACTAGGTTGACAACACCAGTTGGAATTCTACCTTGTAGAGTGAACATCTCATAGCGTATTCAAAATCCGTCGTAAATATTCGAGGAAAGGTAGTAATTTAACTAGAAAATATGAGCAAAATTCCAAACATTCAAGTTTGGGTAGATTTCTTTGATTGGGTGAAAGATCTTTCTGAATTATGGAGAGTAAAATCCGAGATATATAAAAAAACCTTAAGCAGATGCTTTGAGCGAACATTCATTGGTGGAGCAATAATGCTATTACCTCAAAATTTTGTATAGTACTTGAGATTCATGCTTAGTAAATGAATGAAAAATCTCAGGATGATCAGACTTATATTATGGAAATTATTAAAAAATGAAATATGTAAAAATCAATAATTAAAAGAAAATTGAATTATATGCTTCAGATGATGCGATTCTTGGATATCTTGTTTATTTCAATATTTCGCGCTTACTGTGAGCATTTTGCAAGTGGTCGAGAAATTCTATTCCAATTGGTTTCGTTTTGTCTAAAATATTAAGGAACAAAAATTCGGAATGGTCATATTTTATGGTACACCTTGTATGTTTTGGCTGATTAACGAACTTAATTGTGGCATTTGGAAAACAAACTCGCTCTGAAAATCTCAAGTCTCAAGGACAATTCCTTAGAAAGTTATCGTGTTTATGGCCGGACGGTACCACGGACCGGATTGAATTTGACGACGGATTCGTCATCAGGGAGCAGAACCCTATCGTTGGAGACCAATTTCGGCTCAAAATTCGAAAAGTTCTTTCATTAAACCGAAATGGGAAAAATGAGACCGATTGTGGTACCAATACTTGGTCCAAATTCTTTCATTCAAGAACTGTGCTGCACCACATTGTCGCATATATCAGGTTTGTTCCAACTCAAGAATTGACCGTACAATGATCGTCAGGATTCTGCGCAATAGATAAAAATGTGTTCCAACTGAAAATGTATCGTTTGAGAACGGTTTCGTTTTTGTTCCATCCTGCTTCGGGACCGTGAGTGGAACGGTTTTGTGATCGTCATTTCGATCCCTGGTCTGGAGCAAGTACTGTTTGGACGGTTCTTGTACGGTCAAAGTTTAGACATGCGCATAAGATCGATTACTAACAGTTTCGTGGCCGTCAAATTACCGTACAAAAGTCAGCTGTTGGAACAAACCTCTTGTTTATAACATATAACGAAAGATCTCTCTCCATGTTTCGATAATTTCTCCTAATCAGCCGACTAGTTCACTCGACGGAAACCACCGCTGAAATGATGTTTTCAACTTGGTTGACAACCGCTATTTTCACTTTCATTTGGTTTACAACCTAGTTGACAACATAGTCTTCAACTAAGTTGATCGTCTGTAGGCCGCTTTAGAGTAGAGCTTCCAACGACAAAAAATCTGCATTTACTCCAAACTATGAAAAATGAAATAGCAACATATATTACTGATAAACTAATAAAATCTTACTTCTTGTATGATATAATAAATGAAAGGTCCTGCACTTGATATCTGCTTCATTTCCAGTGCCCCTTGCACAGTTTTGAACATAACCTTGAACAAAGTTTTAGCTCTTCCCAGTCCGTTCTCTGCCAATTGCTTTTCGGGCTTCGGCAAGAACTCTAGAGCTGTGTTGAAGCATTCTTCTGGACCTTTCGATTTCGGCTGAAAGAATAACTTGATACAATGTATTTCTCAATAAAAATACAAGTACCTACTGCTGTTTCTAATAAGGCCAACATCATATATACAACATCCGCAGCAGAATAATTATTAGTGAAACCATAACGTAAGACAAATGTGGGGTAAATGATGTCCACAAGATTGTATTTTTCGCTGAGTTTCTCTATGGAATCGTGAAATTCCCGTCTGAGTTGCAGATCCATGGATGTGAATTTTTGTTTACTTTGGGCCAAAGGCAGTCTGAAAATAATTATACAATGAAAATATTCACAGGGTTTTTCACTATAATTTGACCCCCCCTTCAACTTTATTACTAAAGGAGATACAAAAAAATGTTTCATACAAAAGTTCCACGAAATCAACTGAGGTTTTTTAATATGACTTCACAAACTGAAATATATACAGGGTGGCCAACATATTGATGGCAACTTCATTTTTTCGAATGGGACACCTTGTATATTTTTCCATATTTGGCTAGCTCTTTTTTCCCTGATTTCGAATATGTAACATATGTTGGTCTATCTCTCTTATTCTGAGCACCACAGAGTTTCAAATTTTAAGAACCACCTAGTTGAGTAATTACTAAGTATTCATTTTAAAATAGTACTTTTAAGTGAATTGTTTGAATATAAAGAATTTAGTAGGTATTTCACATATTTTTTCATTCGGTATCATCATTTCAAAATCTTCAAACTACGAAAATTGAAGAGACACACCCACATACGAATATACAGATGTGGAAGAATCGGATGGAAACACGGGAGTTTCAGTGTTAAATTCAAGCAGGCTCGGAGTCCAGTGGAACAGTGGAACAATCGAAACCTCAGAGCGATGCGATATTGAATAAGCGGCTGGTCTGTTGGAATGGCATTCTGAAAACTCTGATAAGGGTAAGATCGGAGCATTGGTTACAGCAAACGCTACGGTCGGCAACGACACAGGCAACGTCGCGTCTTGCGACTACCACTGAAATACCAGCGTTTGCTGTAAGCAATGCTCCGATCTTACCCTTATCAGATCTTTCGGAATGCCATTCCAACAGACCAGCCGCTTATTCAATATCGCATCGCTCTGAGGTTTCGATTGTTCCACTGTTCCACTGGACTCCAAGCCTGCTTGAATTTAACACTGGAACTCCCGTGTTTCCATCCGATTCTTCCACATCTGTATATTCGGGATCAGGAGGAAATAGCCTATCAAAAGACGGAAGAATATACAGGGCAGGGTGTCCCATTTGAAAAAATGTAGTTGCATTCAATATGTTGTTCACCCTGTATATATTCTAATTGACATTATATAACTCCAAAAATGGGCATTTTCAGTACACGCAGTCTGCCACTTGAAAAATGATTACAGACTTGCCAGGGGATCCTTAAAATGTGAAACTCTGTGGTGCTCAGAATAAAAGAGATAGACCAATATATGTTACATACTATTCGAAATCAGGGGAAAAAGAGCTAGCTAAATATGAAAAATTATACAGGGTGTACCATTTGAAAAAATGAAGTTGTCATCGATATGTTGGCCTGCTCAGTATATATTCTATTAGGTGAATTCATATAGTGAAATCTCAGTCGATGTCGTGAAATTTTTGTAGAAAACATTTTTCTGTGTCTCTTTCAGTAACAACGTTAAAGCGGGGGTCAAATTATAGTGAAAAAAACTGTACCGGGTCCGGCACTCGAAGTATAACCAGTTTGAAGCCATCACGCAGTTATAACGACAATTATAAGTTTTGTTTACGCAAAAAAAAGTTATAAGACTAGAGAGAGCGAAAGATTTGCTTCGTCTGGCCGAAAGCGGTCAATTTGCGAACATCGTCTTTTCTGACAAAAACATTTTTTCATTTCGGCAATTTGTAAACTCCCAGAACCATAGAGTTCACCCGATAAACCGTTCCTATGAGAATCTGAATTATCTGTTGGCTACCAAGAACCAGCACCAGCCAAAAATAATGGTTTGTACTGCTTTTCCCAATCGTTTTCTTTGAGCCTGTAGTCAAAGTTAATGCGACATTTTATCAGGAAAGTGTTCTTGAGGCTGCTTTGAAGCAGTGAGCAGACAAACATTTCGGTCACAGATCATAGACGTTCCAACAAGACTCTGCACTTGCTCACAAAGCGCGAGTGAACCAAGATTGGTTGAAAAACAACATTTCGAACTTCATTTTGACCACACAGTGGCTATCGAATTGACTATACGTGAATCCAATGGACTATTCTCTCTGAGCCATTTTGGAAAGCAAGGTCTGAACTAAAAAATGTACCAGCCTCGAGACCCTGAAGCAAGCCATTGTCCGGGAGTGGGCTAAAATACCGGCAAATTACGTTCGGGCAACTTGCGATTCGGATTTTTTTTTTTCAAGGCAATAGTCACAGTGAAAGGTGGTCATATCCATAGACAAACTAAAAAATTAGATGAGCCACTCGTATATTCCGCGCCATCTGTTGGAGGAGGAGACTAATACACGAAAAAATTATTTTCAATTTGATAGTTAGATGTCGTTGCATTCATGGAAATCCTATCGAGAAAATAGTAAGTATGTAAAATCATTATTATCAAAAAACCTTTGAATTGTCAACTGACACAAGGAGTGGTTTGACACGTTCTTTTTGAAATATAATAAATTTCGATATGCCTGCAAGAGTGAAGACGTGCTGTGTTATTGGATGTGAAAATCGAGATGCAAGAAGGTAATTATACAATATATATTATATATATATTCTGTTACCTATAAGAATTAAGATTTAAGTTTTCAAAAAAGTTTTTCATGTTTTGAATAAGTTTAGTAGGTAAATACTCATATTTTGTATTATTGAATTCATTATTGTTAGTTTTTGAAAATGTTTTCAATGAAATTATTAGTTTATTGATTAGATATTTATGAAATGAATCTGTATTTTCAATTGGTGATACCTATTTCAGTTAATAAATTTTTATTCTATCCAGAATTTGATTATTGATCCTCATTTATCGATTCCAAAAGAAAATCAGATGAAAGTTTGTTGCAGGTATTATTTTCATGAAAATAAATTTCCTCACTCATCGATAACTTGCACGAATCCATTTCTGATTTCCTTTTGGATATTGAATTTCAAAAAACTTTTTGCCTCTTGTATATGGGTGACCTACCTATTCAAAAGGTGCACTACAGAATTCTTTTTGAGGCAACTTTACGATACAGATTCCTTTTTCAATTGAGCTTTTTTCACGAATTAGTAATGTTGTACAAAAACAGATGGCGGTGAAGCTTGTTCTACTAGTGTCTCATCTATTCTCCGTTTAGTTAGTCTATGGTCATATCAATCCAAAGAGAAAGAATTTCGAAATTTTTATTATTTTCACACGTTCTGTACATAAAAATAAATTAAAATCATTTTCCTTACCGAATATATAGCCTTTTGAATAGGTTACACTTCGAATGTCGTACCCTGTATGTAAATAGAAACCTTGCAAAACGCTGGTTTTGGTCTGAGAAACATTTTTTGCGCGCTTGGGGCGTGCTATTGTTTTTCCCAAATGTCTGTAATATCGAATTCTGAGCCGGGACTGGTCTTAATCCCTTCAGTTGGACTGATGAAGAAATCGAGGTCAAAATAGAATAAATTCCGTACTGAAGGGGATAGAGACGTGAAATTTTCAGGGTAATTACAGAGAGCAGAATAATTTCAGTTTTCATATGCGGTTCTCTGAACAGAGAAGTTGAATTAATCATTCAATAGAATTAAAACACCAACTGTCAGAATATTCAAATTCGAATTAATTAATAAGGGAAATTGATTTGATAATGCCAATAAAATTATAAAAACGTCATGGAATATCGTCATCCTGTTAAAATAGCTACTTTGTACCCATTTTCCGAGTAAAATTAACGATTCTAAATTGTGAATCAGTTTTTAAATACATATAGCCTGTAAAAATTGTTTATTCCTTCTTGACACTTAATTTCATGTATTGATCTATTTCGAATAAAGATTATTATTATTATGATGGTCCGTTCACGAAAGTTTGAGCCGGTTGGCCGTGACAATTTGGCATATTCCACTGTGTATATTAAAATTTTAGGTTATGTTGTTTATTTTCTTGTCAGATTGATACGCAATGTTGTCAATCGGTGCGATTCTGTTTGCGCATAGCCATATTGCTAAGATAAAGATATGACTATCACAGCAAGGTCCGCAATATTCTGTATTCTGATCGACCATTCTGTGGCAAATGATCTGTCAATTTAGCCATAACCTTGCTATCCGCATTGCTATCTTAGCAAGGTCGAAAGAGTACTTGCCCACACGGATAACAATCTTGCCCAGGACCAAAACAGTTAGAAATACGATAGAAAAACACTTATTTCATTTTAATTTTTCAAAGGGTTTGAAAATAGGTAAGTTTGTTGATATGAAAATGGAACTGACGTACTACAGAACATTTAATTTTAGGAGTATTTTTAGATCGCAAAACTAACATATCAGGGACTCTAAAGAAGTTAATCAAAATATTTCTATCGCTCAAACAAGCCGTTGCAGATTTGATTGAAAAGTTGAGAAAAATTATTGATGAACTAACTTCACAATTTTTTGCTTATGGCAGCTATAAGACTACAGTTGGTGAGGACTTCAATCTAGGAATGAGCCTACTAGTTATGTGAAGAGTAATACATAAAATGAGGACCTCATTTCAACAAATTTATTACCTCGATATGTAACATTTCCTTCAAGTAATGAGGATGTGAAGAAAGCATCAATAGAAAGGGTTTTCACAGTATAAATGTACAAGGTGTAAATATAATTCCATATTTTTTCCTTATATTTGATTGAATCATTATTTTTCAGATATTCGATGTAAATTTAATAATAACAAATGCACAGTTCCATGGAGTTGCCCACGACTTGGCTTTGCCATGTTTAAAAAATCTATCGGTACATGAGATCAAAGTAGGTGCAAGGAAGAAGAGATTGTTTTCTTCAAGGAAATTTTGGGTATTCTATCCAGCCCTGAATTATGACAACATTTCTCAAAACTCTTACTAATAATGCAAAGGGAAATATGGCAAAATTCATTTTTCGACGAAAAATGTTGAAAAATGTTGTCGACAGAGATTTTCTACAGGAACATATATTCAATGAACACATAGAAGTTGATTTCAAATTTCTATTGATTATTTATGAAATTGTTTATTGATAACAAATATAGAATAAAGCTTCATTCTGTGATTTAATTGTGAAAATTTCTTAGCCCCCAATAACATCACACCGATTGCTGCAGTTATTCGGTAAAATGCTAAGATTGTGTTCTCATTAATTAATAATTGTGTAATATGTGGAAATATCTTATTCGAAGGAAACATTCATATGAAATTGTTTATGGATAACCAAATATAAAATAAACTTCATTCTGTGAACTAATTGTAATAATTTCTCAAATAACATCACAGTTTCAGCTATTCTTCAGAATGCTTCAGCTAGTTGAAAGATGATATTTCATTAAGAGGAAGCATTTAATCTTTTCTTGTCCCATTTCACACTGCATTCACAAAATTTGTTAGTTCAACCCACTTGATTTTCACCTCCTGTATATTTCTAAAGGGTGGGTTTTCCTGTCACTTTAATTCTATTATATTCAAGGAAGTTTATCAATACTTCCATTTGAATTTTCTTGCGTTTCCTATTCCGCAACATTTTTGAAAATCTCATTACAAATGTTTGAAAACACAGAAATGTCATAACAAAACCTCAAAAAAGTAGTTCAAATATCATTTATTACAGTGTTGCCGGCTCTTGGATTGCCGATTATCATAGTCATATTGCTGAGGCGAAATTCATAACCAACATGACTATAACAGTCGAAACAGAATACGTAATACCGTAGTCATATTGCTATGAATTTGGGAGATAGCCATATTGCTTGGATAACAAGATTCATAGCAATGTGCGAACAGAATCGCACCGAATATTGCATAGAATTCTCTGATAACTAGCAAGCTCGTCGAACGAGGCCTGGTACATTCGGCAACGTTGGCTTTATTTTACGTTATGATAGAAAATACTCCCAACGTCAGATAAATAAATAAACGCCTACTATGCGCTCAAACTTTCGTGAACGGACTATATATTATTTTCCTTTCGTCACGCACTATTACGCATAGGATGCCAATGGTAGTTCAAAAGCTATCTGGACAATTCAAAGAGCTGTTTTTGACATTTGATTAGTACTAATTGAGTCTGACCAAATCGTTCAATACAACTCCTGGCTCGAACTTCGAAACTTACAAACATTTGGGCAAAACTATGACTCGCGGAAAAAAAACAAACTTAGCAAATTCGACTCACCCCATATCTGCCAACAACTGCTGCAACTTTCTATCTCCCTTTAACGTCCACAACTTCAATCTACAAGAAGTGAACATGGAGAATTTCAAGCTACTTTCCACACACCAATGCTTATGGAGAACCAACCTCAAATCCTTCTCGAACATAATTTTAAGTGATGTCTTAACTTCTGAATCGTTAAATCGGTTGTGCAGTCTTGTAACATGAGCCTGAAGACTTCCTACTTCTACGTTATATTTGGAGTCCTCAAGCTTACCAAGAATCATTTGTTCTGTTAATGCTACGATGGCAAGCCATAGCATTTCCTTATCATCTTTATTCAACGACCATGCCAACTCAAACATAGTGATGGCACTCTGAAATTAAGTGAATTATTTGAGTAATCTTTTAACCTCTAACTACCGACTAGTACACGCTAGTACTGACGTGGGGCCTGAGCGGCCGCTGTTTGATAGATTTTCTCGAAAAATATGAGTTTATTTCAAAGAAATTATAACTCCAATGGAAGCGGCGAAAGAGAGAGACTCGTGATGCCAAAAGAAAGATAGAGCTAGTGGTGGCAAGATCAATTGAATTAATTTAAATTCTTGAGAATAATTTGTTTTTTTACTATATTCACTAATATATAATATGTACTAAATTGAAACACGTCTGAAAAATAGCAAAAAAACACATTATTCTCAAAAAATTCAATTAATCTTGCCACCACTAGCTCTATCTTTCTTTTGGCATCACGAGTCTCTCTCTTTCGCCGCTTCCATTTCTATGATTGGCTCTCAAATGGGATTTGCGGGCTTTTTGCCACCTCTAGCTCTATCTCTCTCTTGGCATCACATTCTCCGAAAGTGTTGAATGACAGGCCTCATCCATGTAAGGTTAGTATATCTATGGTTTATTTCAATGAGTTATTAAGGTTTTTTCAATAAGAGGTGTTATTTTGAATAGCCCTCTATTTCGGTTGATGTACGTTTGAAGCTGTAATTTTTTGACGTTTGACAAGTAGAAACTACGCCATTAATAAAAATAGAACGACGCACGCTTCAGGAACGCATTGAGATTATTAGATTTCACTATAAAAATGGTGGAAATTTGGCAGAAAACAAGGTGGACATTCAGGTAAATCCAGAATAACACTACACCATATCAAAGTCCTAAATTCACTAAATCAATCATTAGATTTCACTATAAAAATGGTGGAAATTTGGCAGAGACGGTTCGTAAAACTCGAACATTTTTGGGTCGTCCTGAACCTTGTCGGACCGCAATAAAGAAATTGGTGGAAAAATTCGAGCTGTTGGGCAAGTTAGTGATGTGAAGAATAAAATCCAATCCATGCACGTCGCTCAAGTACAGCAGAGAATATTGCTGCTGTAGCTGAAAGTGTTGAAGAAAACCCAGGTTTGTCCATTCCTCGTCGTTCTTTGGAATTAGGCATTCCACAAACGTCATTACACCGTATTTTGCATGAAGATTAAGGTCCTAAGGCTTATAAAGTTCAGCTAACACAAGAACTCAAGCCGGGCGATCATCAACAACGTCGTGTCTTTGCTGATTGGGTCGTTGAAATGCATGAAAATGATCCGGAATTCCATTGAAAAATCATCTTGGGTGATGGGGCCCATTTTCACTTCGGTGGCTTCGTCAACAAGCAAAATTGTCGCATCTGGGGCTTGGAAAACCCAAGAGTTATTGTTGAAAAGCCTCTCTATCCTCAACGTGTGACTGTTCGGTGCGGTTTATGGTCCGGCGGAGTCATTGGACCTTACTTATTCGAAATTGAGACTAGAGCAACAGTTTCGGTGAATGGATTGCGCTATCGAGAGATGATTAATGATTGTTTATGGCCGAAATTGGATAGTGTTGATCTGGACAACGTTTAATTTCAACAAGACGGCGCTATGTGCCACGCATGGAACGAAACTATTGATCTTTTGCGGGAAAAGTTTCCGGACCGTGTTATCTCTCGAAGAGGTCATCACAATTGGCCACCGAGATCTTGTGATTCAACACCTTGCGACTTCTTCCTTTGGAGCCACGTGAAAGAGAAGGTCTACGCCATTAGCCCAGCGTCGATTCAAGATCTCAAAGATGGAATTCGTGAGGCTATCGAGGACATAGCGCAGCCACTTTGCGATTTGGCATAGACCTAATAAGAATGGACACCGCATGAGAAAGAGATGTCACTTGGTTGAATGTGATGGAGCTATTGTGGGCAATGTCATACTTGTTCTATGGGCAATGTCAGTTGAATTATATTCAACGCATCAACTCCTTGTGGGCTAAGCAAAGTCTGTGAGCACATAAATATTTGTTTACATCTTCCATATGATTTTGACAAGTTGCCCACAAACTTGCTTCATCTCTTTTCTTTTCGATGAGATCGCATATGTCTTTCTCTCTCTTATGTATCCAAGTGGTCGATCTTCTGTTAAGTCACGTGATTCTGCATCCATAGTAATTATAGATCTATGCGATTTGGTTATCAAAAATTTCATTAAAAGGATATGGTCCTATAAGCGTGGTCGTGGTGGTCATTTGCCTGATGTTATTTCCACTATTAACGGCATAGCTTCTTCTTTATAATGAAATAAACATACGATCATTTATATTGAAAAATGGCATTTTTCTTTGAATATCAAAATAACACATCTCATTGGAAAACCCTTTAGTTAAGATTATGAGTTAGGATCTACAAATAATAGAAAAGTCAAAAATATCAACTAAATATTATTGAACTTTATAGTTATATGCCTCAATTTCTTTGGCTTTGTTTTTGAACCATAAAATGACTACTACAGAAAATCGTGAAACTAAGAAAAACATAACTTCTTAAGAACCATAAGTTCTCGCTGTTTAGGGTTATGTCTATATCAAAAACTATTTATAGTATCTGAAATGTTTCAATCAAACAAAATGTCCAACAGTAAAGATAGCCACAATCAGGGCACATTATTAGTTTAGCGAACTGTCAACAATAGTATATTATGCGTATAATGATAGCTATTATGCACGAGGTGAAGGCTACCAGCCGTAGGCGAGTGGCCTCAATTACCAAGCGAATAACAGCCATTTTAAGCGAGTATTATACTATACTTTATCCAACACTACTGATCTATCTGACTATCTATGACAAGAGTGGAAAAAGTCAAGTTAACGCATGAGAAATTTTTGGAGAACTTGTCATTGATTTTTTAATAAAAATTGCTTTAATAGATATCGCCACTGTAGAGCAAAAAGGGGCCAAGCGCCAAAATTCGTAATTCTGAGTTCTTCCGCCAAGCAAAATTTTGAACACTGTCCGTTCAACAGGCATCAAAGTGCCAAGCGCCAAACAACCAATATCAGTTTTAGCCAAGGGTCCAAGCACCACAGGTTCAACAGAAATGAGAGCAAAAAGGTGCCAAGTGTCTGATAAGGTGCTTAGCCACCACTTGTTCTGTAAAATGTTTGTGCACAAAGGTGCCAAGCGCCTTAGTCAGGTACTTGGAACCTTTTTGCTCAGTTTTTCGGATCCGTATGTGGTTTGGATACGATTAAAGGAATCTATTTTTTCCTTCTGTTACAAGATTCTAAAGACGCCGTATGAAGTCACAAATGAAATTCAGTAAATTTGAACACCTGTTATTAAAAGACAACCTTTCTTTTGCTTCGCGAGTCCTGAAAAACGGGTAATTTTTGAGAAAGTTATTGGGGTTTGAAATTCACTTGAAATTTCGAATAATTTATTATGCTTGGACCATTTCCATAATATTGTGTAGATTTGATCAAGCGATTCTATGTTCGAAAGTCCATAAATTTGAAATTCCATTGTTCGATTTGACAATTTTGAAAAAATATTCTTTGAATCGTTCAATCAACGATAATTGTGAAACCCACCATTGTTATAGTGTCAAAATATTATACCTACTTTTTATTCCGAACACCAAGTGAGAAGCTACACGGAAAATGTTAGAACTGGAAAATAGTGAAAGTCGGCAAGAACATGAATCTGACGATGATGATATTCCACTGTCACGTTTTCTTCATACAGAAAAGCTATCAACTGCTGTGAAGGGTGGGGAGGCCAGTAGCAGCATTATTTCAGTTGATAGTATCAATATTATTTAGAAAAGAGATGGAGGGAACGAAAAAGTACATATTGCTATAGCCAGTACATCTAGTCGTTTTCACCTTTCATCAAGTGATGAGTCTGATGAAGAGGAATACCAAAAATCAAAGCCAAGAAAGATACTTAAAAAAGAAATAACGCAAAAAGGTAAAGAAAAGCAACATCCAATCAAACAAAACAAGGACGTCAGTGACAGTTCTAGCGACGCTAGCTCAGTGCTTCCCGAAAACATAGGGAAACATTTTAAAAACAAACAATCAAAAGATAATTGGAAAAGGAACTTGAGAAAGGAGAAACGCAGGTCAGGTGAGCCATATCGCAGTGTTAAAGGTGCATTTGTTTCCGGGAAGTCACTGAAGCCAAACCCATGCGCAAATTGTCAAAATGAATGTTTTAAAATTCACGACGACATCAGGCAAACGATTTTCTCTAACTATTATAGACTGTCCGCAAAGGAGCAAAGAGATTTCATTGCATCAAATGTATTGAAAGTCCCAGTTAAAAGAAGAAGAAATAACAATCTTGCAAAAAGACATGCTACTTATGAAAATACTGTGACAATCGATGGGCAACCAACTAAAGTGTGCCGACAATTCTTCCTTGCAACCTTAGCTATTAGCAAGAAATTAGAACATTACACCATTGATCACATGACAGATATTCGGACATCAAAATCTGATCACCGTGACAAAGAATCCAATTCAAATAAAACGCTTCCAGACATACTTCAAGGAGTGTCAACCTTCATAGAGCAACTACCAGCCATTCCAGCTCATTATACTAGAACTTCATCTAACAAAAAATATTTGCCTACTGAATATACAAAAAAAATGATTTACCGGCAATATAAATCTACCAAGGAGAATGAAGGACTACCTATAGCGTCAGAATTTGTTTTTTTGAATAGATTCAGGGAATACAATATTGGTTTCCAAAAGCCAAAGAAAGATAAATGCGTAACTTGTCAACTAATAAAAATGAAACGTAAAAAAGAATTCGTGATATCTGAAGATGAAAAACATAAATACAAAATACACAAACGAGAAAAGAAGGCTACTTATGCTGAATATGCGAACGATTTAGCTCGTTCCATAGAAGATTTTTCCACTGTAGTAGCTAGTTTCGACATGCAGAAAATACTAACAACTCCCTATGCCGACAGTGCTTTATTATTTTACAGTAGGAAGTACCAATTCTATAACCTATCTGTCTATGAAAACGCAACAAAACGTGGGGACTGCTTTGTATGGGGCGAGTCAAATGGCAAAAGGGGTGCCCTGGAAATCAGTACTTGCATCAGCAAATGGCTCAACGGATTAGTGCAGAGAAAAACAGGCAAATTGAAGGTTATTTTGTACTGCGACAATTGTCCAGGGCAAAATAAAAATAAAACAATGTTTTCGATGCTTTTGTATCATGCCCACAAAATGCCTTCTATAGAAAGTATACAGTTAAAGTTTTTGCTAAAGGGCCATACTTATATGGGTCCTGATACGATACATAGCACAATAGCATCTTTTGTAAAACATAGGCAGGTTATGGTACCTTCCCAATGGCCGTACATCATACAACTAAGTCGTACTAAACCAGAGCCATTTGTAGTAACAAAACTAAATTACGGAGATTTTAGAAATTGGAACAGTATTCAACATTTAGTTCCCGGCAATAGTAGGGATGATCAACATAATCCTGTGAAATGGGCAAACATAAGTGCACTTAAGTTTGTTAAAGGCATATTGGGGATAGAGTTTCGATATTCATTTTTACCATCGGAAGGTATTCATAACATACAACCCCATATGCGCAACAGGATTCTGGAAGATATACCAAAGGCTTACTCAAAGAAAATTCCAATTAGTTCGAAAAAGTTCAAAGACTTGGAGAAGCTCTGCCGAGATGGTATTATACCAGAGGATCTTCAAAACGAATTTCTAAATTTATCATACTCCAATAAGACACAGGACTATATAAGTGATACTGACGAGTGAAATGTTGTCGATTAAGTCATTATGTTACTAGTTCACTGTTTTTTTTTCATTTTCTGTCAGTTAATAATAATAATAAGTTCTCCAGAATCTATTTTTGTATTGATAAATTCCAAATTTTTTGGGGAAAAAAACTTCGTAAATTTGCCAATTCCATTCAATCTCGGGGAGGGATCATCCCCCCTCAGGCCCGTAAGTGAAAAAAAAACTGTATTTTAGCAGAATTGATTTATCAATTGAGGAGCCAAGCTTCCAAATAATATACATTTGAGAATTAACTAAAGAGCAAGAAGGGGCCAAGCGACACTTTTTTTCAAAATGAGAAGTTTTTTCAAAAAACGCAATACGGCGGAATGTAGCCATTATAGCTATATTTATTGATACCAAAACTAATAAGAAAAGAATTAACACAAAAAAGTGGAACTCAATTATAAGTTCAAAAATTCAGTATTTCTGCTCTCCTGCACAAATCTGTGTTTGGCGCTTAGACCCTTTTTGCTCTACAGTGGCGATATAATAATAGTAGATTTAGCCCTCGATTGACAAGATATACCGATATTTCTTAGTTTGTGTAGTTTAGAATACTGAAGAAATATCAATTTAAAGAATATATCATTTAATCTAAATCTATGAAGCATCTGACAGCAGTGAATAACTCATTATTCACTTGTGATTAATGGGTATTATTATGGCCGAGCAAACAGACCGTATAATGGGCAGATTATACAGGGTCTTTATAAATGATTGTAACAGCGCAGTTGGCTTTGGATTGCAGAATACCAATCTCTAACCAATCAGAGCATAGCATGATCACAGAATTCGGTGGTTTACATAATCCAAAGAATAATACTGATATGTTGATTTTATATTCAGTTTAAATGGACAAAAAGCATATATTTTTCTTGTTTTCTCTCCCTTGTTTCGAAATTTATCTGTCATATCGGAACCAAGTATTCAGGCCAAACTCATACTAAGCTCTTCAGGCAAACGTTAGTTGACAATGCTACTCTTCATATCCTATAATATTAATTTTCTAGCTTATTCTTTAATGAAGACACCACAATCAGTTGTTTTCTAGATGCATATTTAATTAGCTTATAACTAAAATTGTAAAAAAAAGTCTCATTTGGCGGCTGCTGATACAGGGTATTTATAAATTATTCTAACAGCGCAGTTGGCTTTGGATTACTTTGCTGCTACAAAATACCAATCTCTTACCAATCAGAGCATAGCATGGTCACAGAATTTTGTGGTTTGCATAGGGAGCGGTAAAATGAGAATAATCCAAAGCCAACTGTGCTATTACAATCATTGGGTACGTTCAGAAGCACTCAACTGTTGGCATAAAGCAGAAATCAGTTGAGTAGAGTTGAGTTCCAGCGGATGAAAATTTTCTGAACGTATCGCTGAGTGATTTACAAATCTGACATATCATGATATATAAATATAACCTCATTTTTTGATACACAGTTGAGAAACTTGATGAGATTGTACTTGCAGATTATAAATTGAAGAGTGTATTCAAAATAATCATAATAATGGAAAATAATTATATGCTGACTTGATACAACCAACAAATTTAGTTGAATGTGAAAGAGTGAAATCAGTTAGAAATGAAAATTATTATGAGAAAGTCATTCCAAACTATACGCTCGATGATTTCAAAAATCATCAGCAAAATCATGCCTTCAACAGTTCAATTTAGGAATAAATTCGATATCTATTACAACCAAATTATGTACTTAGAATATTATTGTTATTTTCAACAACAGGTTGTTGGTTTTCTTCAGACATAACTGAATTGCGCCCTTTTTTATAGACATTTTCAAAATACGCCAGTAACCAAAATACTCCTTAATATTTTTCAACTGAAAAGCCCAAACATAAACGAATCACAAAATAATGGGTATATGCGCATGTCTCAGCGGTCAGATGAGTAAAAAAGCGCAAATTTTTACCGCTGCCAGAAATCGACATCTGCTGAGAAACATCGATTTGTCAGCGATTGCGCTGAACGCTATCGCTTTCTCAACTTACTCAACTGTTACCAACAGTTGAGTGCTTCTGAACGCACCCATTTATATACAAGTATTGAGCACTTCTTGGAAAGGCCTGTTTTATCTGTAGCTAAACTATGTTTACCCCTAGAAGTAACTGATACATCCAATCTTCGAATAAGCAATTTGATTTCTGTAAAAGAGCATAATATGTTAACAGCAGCGCAAACAAAAGTCAAGTAACTACCGACGTTGGCCCTCAGTTTCAAATGGGCGTAAATTATCATAATCGTATTAAACAGCACTATTATCAAACTCACAGCTACTGAAAAATTCAGAGCTTTCCTGCTCAAAAAAAGGTTGAATCTCAAAAATCGTTTAACCGCTGCGGCCACACAAGCCCCAGGTCAGTAGTTAAAGGTTAAAAACAATATTAAAACTTACTGCTCTAGCGTAATAAGTGAACTGAGAATATTCAAACAATAATTTACTTCTATTTTCTTCCCAAAGTCTTTTTTCTCTTCTTTTCATTATTTCCTCTTCGTTTAACCTTCTCCTTTTAGCAGCTCTACCTTCGGATTCCTCATCACTCCCAACTTCACTTGTAGTATCTTCATTCTCTTCTTCGTCATCTGACTGAAAAAGCAATCATCAAAATGAAATGATTTTCTTATCAAAGTTTTACTTACATCCTCCCGAAAAATACTATTAAACCTGGGAACATCTGCATCCTCCTCTGGACTAGACAATAATCTGACTTGTTCATTACTGTATATATTACAGAGATCTATAGGTCTATGTGAATCCAATACAAAAAATATAATATCTTCTTCTGGTTCAAGAACTTCCACTATATCTATTGTACCGCCACAATTAATTAGGATGAAATATTTCACATCTTCGCAGTTTTCTCGAAATGCTGTCTTGAAGTCTTCGATACCTCTAACGACAGCTAAACTGTATAGAATGTGATTGTGTCTGAACAATGACTGCAATATTTTACAGCAACATATACTATCTATATCATAATGCACCATCAAGAATATCCTCTGAAAGATATTGTACAATTAGTGAAGAACAAAAACCCCAACATGTTAAATGGTATGGTTACTAGATTTAATCGAAATACTTACTTTTCCGGCGAGAAATCCGAAGAATTCATTCTTTAAATCATCTACATACATTTTAAACAGAAGTTTTTTACTTCATAACCATTTTGAATAAGAAAACAAGGTCGACATTCAGGTAAATCCACAATAACACTACACCATAGCAAAGTCCTAAATTCACTAAATCAACCAAAGTAAAACTTCATGAAACGTTCAACACACTTAACTGAAAAATATTTTCTCATCCTGAGCTAAATTTTTCCTTAAATTTTCATACGAAATCAAAGTAACCTCCAAAAAGTATTTACCAAACAGAGGCGCCAAAACAAAAAACCGTTCGCAAGATTCAAATGACATGTGTCTGGTGTCTGTGGGGGTCTATGAACTATTCAGCAATGCGCATGATTTGCCAACAATATTTGAAAAGGGGAAATCCAGAAATTTGCAAATATTTCAGAAATTCAATCATTTTCGATCAGCATTATCTTGGCATAACTTTTCAGATCTTCAAATGTACATATGTATTTTTCGACTATAGACCTATTGGTAAATACCTAGTTGTATCGATTGTTTCGATCCAAATTATAATGAAACTGGAGCGTGTTTTCGAATTAAGTATATCATTCTTCTTTTAATTATAAACATAAATGGAGGTCAAGGTCTGAATTCCGTCTGTATTTGGTCTACATCAGTATAGCTCATTAATTAGTCACACACTTTGCGAAAATTGAAGAAAAAATTTAGAAAGCCTGTAGCAGGTGCTTTCGAGCGCTCGTTCATTGGTAGAGCATAATTTCATTTCGATTGTTT
Organism: Propylea japonica; assembly: GCA_013421045.1. Taxonomy (NCBI): domain Eukaryota; kingdom Metazoa; phylum Arthropoda; class Insecta; order Coleoptera; family Coccinellidae; genus Propylea; species Propylea japonica. The sequence continues at coordinate 55,993,745 of CM024243.1, forward strand.
TCGTTTTGTCTGAGATATTGAAGAACAAAATTTTGAATATCCATATTTTATGGAACACCTGTACGATATGGCTGGTTAACGAACTCAACCGAGCCATTAGGGAAACGAACTCATCCTGAAAATTTCAAGTCTCAAGAACAATCTCTTCGAAAGTTATCGTGCTAACGGCCGGCGGACGGCCCCACGGACATAGTTGAATTTAAGAAATAATAGAGAATTTGTACATAAATGGATTTTATTTCATCTTACTATTAATTCGCTCGACATGTTTCGCCCTACTGGGACATCTTCCAGGAGCTTCTTCCAAACTTGGCCATAAAATACCGAAGACTTTCCATCAAAATTTACAACATAAAGCTATACATGGACGGTACGTCGAACTTGCCATTAAATACAGAAGAATTTCCATCAAAATTTGCAACATAAAGCTATACATGGGCGGTACGTCGAACTTGGCCATTAAATACAGAAGACTTTCCATCAAAATTTGCAACATAAAGCTATACATGGGCGGTACGTCGAACTTGGCCATTAAATACAGAAGATTTTCCATCAAAATTTGCAACATCAAGCTATACATGGACGGTACGTCGAACTTGGCATTAAATACAGAAGACTTCCTATCAAAATTTGCAACATAAAGCTATACATGGACAGTACGTCGAAGAACTTGGCCATTAAATAGAGAAGATTTTCCATCAAAATTTGCAACATAAAGCTTATACATGGACGGTACCTCGAACTTGGCCATTAAATACAGAAGATTTTCCATCAAAATTTGCAACATCAAGCTATACATGGACGGTACGTCGAACTTGCCATTAAATACAGAAGACTTTCCATCAAAATTTGCAACATCAAGCTATACATGGACGGTACGTCGAACTTTTGGCATTAAATACAGAAGGACTTTCTATCAAAATTTGCAACATAAAGCTATACATGGACCGTACGTCGAAGAACTTGGCCATTAAATAGAGAAGATTTTCCATCAAAATTTGCAACATCAAGCTATACATGGACGGTACGTCGAACTTGGCATTAAATACAAAAGACTTTCTATCAAAATTTGCAACATAAAGCTATACATGGACGGTACGTCGAAGAACTTGGCCATTAAATAGAGAATATTTTCCATTAAAATTTGCAACATAAAGCTATATATGGACGGTACCTCCAACTTGGCCATTAAATACAGAAGACTTTCTTTCAAAATTTGCAACATCAAGCTATACATGGACGGTACGTCGAACTTTTGGCATTAAATACAGAAGGACTTTCTATCAAAATTTGCAACATAAAGCTATACATGGACAGTACGTCGAAGAATTTGGCCATTAAATAGAGAAGATTTTCCATCAAAATTTGCAACATCAAGCTATACATGGACGGTACGTCGAACTTGGCATTAAATACAAAAGACTTTCTATCAAAATTTGCAACATAAAGCTATACATGGACGGTACGTCGAAGAACTTGGCCATTAAATAGAGAACATTTTCCATCAAAATTTGCAACATAAAGCTATATATGGACGGTACCTCGAACTTGGCCATTAAATACAGAAGACTTTCCATCAAAATTTGCAACATCAAGCTATACATGGACGGTACGTCGAACTTGGCATTAAATACAGAAGACTTCCTATCAAAATTTGCAACATAAAGCTATACATGGACGGTACGTCGAACTTGGCTATTAAAGACAGACTACTTTCCATCAAAATTCATAACATAAAGCTATACATGGACGGTACGTCGAACTTTTGGCATTAAATACAGAAGGACTTTCTATCAAAATTTGCAACATAAAGCTATACATGGACAGTACGTCGAAGAATTTGGCCATTAAATACAGAAGACTTTCCATCAAAATTTGCAACATCAAGCTATACATGGACGGTACGTCGAACTTGGCATTAAATACAGAAGACTTCCTATCAAAATTTGCAACATAAAGCTATACATGGACAGTACGTCGAAGAACTTGGCCATTAAATAGAGAAGATTTTCCATCAAAATTTGCAACATAAAGCTTATACATGGACGGTACCTCGAACTTGGCCATTAAATACAGAAGATTTTCCATCAAAATTTGCAACATCAAGCTATACATGGACGGTACGTCGAACTTGCCATTAAATACAGAAGATTTTCCATCAAAATTTGCAACATCAAGCTATACATGGACGGTACGTCGAACTTGCCATTAAATACAGAAGATTTTCCATCAAAATTTGCAACATCAAGCTATACATGGACGGTACGTCGAACTTGCCATTAAATACAGAAGACTTTCCATCAAAATTTACAACATAAAGCTATACATGGACGGTACGTCGAACTTGCTATTAAATACAGAAGACTTTCCATCAAAATTTGCAACATAAAGCTATACATGGACGGTACGTCGAACTTGGTCATTTAATACAGAAGACTTTCTTTCAAAATTTGCAACATAAAGCAAGAATTGAATTTGACCACAGATTCGTCATCAGGGAGTCGAATCCTATCGTTTGAGACCATTTTCAGCTCAAAATTCTGAAATTACAGACATTTGGCAAAACGATATAGCACTCGTAGAACGAGCGTAGAAAATCGCACGACATGTGAAAAAAATTGAAATTTTCCAGTTGACATTTCATAATTCTTGTCTGTTATACATCAAATTTTTGTCTCTCATCAAACCAAATTATGGCGTGGAATTTATATCGTAAAATTAACGAAACATTCGCAAGAAATGTAAGCAAATTATCAATGCATTAATTATTCACCTTTTTGATATTACGATACATTTCTAGAGTACAAGGCTTCTCCAAAGTAATGCCCCAAAATTGAGTCCAGTTGCGAATGCTTTACAAGAAATTCGTCAGCCTTTGAGTGAAACGCAAAAACCTAAGAAATTCAATAAATTCGCTATTTCATCTCAACGTAGAACGACTCCAGCAGAACATCCAAGCCAATGGGCGATCTCACCATTTGAAGCAGAAGGGGGAATGCACGAAAGAAATCTACAGAACGAATATTTGCAGCCATCTAATATACCAACTTATAAAGATCAACCAATTTTCGATAACCAGTTTATGGCTTCTCTTCAAGAAGAACAAATCATGAAGGCACAAAATGCCACTACCAACAGTTCAGCTAGGTGAGTTTTCTTTGAATATTTCTGAGAAGTTTCTTTCTGATTTTGTTGACGAAGACTTTTTGTAATGGATTCATTTATAGAGACAAATGGGTTGAATTCATTTAACTGTTTGTTCTTTTTTGAAGGTATAGCTGGAATGAAGCTATGGATGAAATTCAGAAAACTATACATTATTATAATAATAGATATTAAAACGAAAGGGAAACAATAATTTTTCATATCATCGAAAATAAAGACTATTGAAAACATTTTTGAGAAATTTTGATTTAAACGCGGAAATTATTTCAAGAAATTTGAAATGAAAATTGCCTTCTACAGCAAACTTTGACTCATCTATAAAGAAACAGAAGTCGAAAATTATATACTGTTACCTACTCCAACACTAAAAAATCTGGAAACTTGAAGTTTTTATGCCTTAGGATGGTACCTATTATTACTTTAATGGGGATCGTTATGTCGTTATGATGGCTAGTTTAGCCTTCTGGGAGCTGCTACCATGTAGCTCTTTTGACGACCCCCCCCCCCAATGTTGAACAGAGTTGGCAAATTTTCAAAGTAGTTGGTAAATTTTCGAAGCAGTTGGAAAAATTTCGAAGAAGTTAGAAAAATTTTCGAAGTATTTAGAAAAATTACGGAGTAGTTGGAAATATTTTAAAACAGTTGGTAAAATTTTGAAGCAGTTGTTGAAATTTCAATAGAGTTGGTACATGGGCGTGACAAATGTTGATCAGAGTTGGCAAATTTTCAAAGCAGTTGGTAAAATTTCGAAGCAGTTGGAAAAATTTCGAAGAAGTTAGAAAAATTTTCGAAGTAGTTGGAAAAATTACGGGGTAGTTGGAAAAAATTCAAAACAGTTGGTAAAATTTTGGAGCAGTTGTTGACATTTCAATAGAGTTGGTACATGGGCGGGACAAATGTTGACCAGAGTTGGAAAATTTTCAAAGCAATTAGTAGATTTTTTAAGCAGTTGGAAAAATTTTAAAGAAATTGAAAAAATTAGGTACTGAGCAGTTGGAAAATTTTTCAAACAGATGTGCCGATTTCAATGGAGTTGTACAGGGGCGGCCTAATGTCGATCAGACTTGGTAAATTTTCAAAGCAGTCGGTAAATTTTCGAAGCAGTTGGAAAAATTTCGAAGCAATTGAAAAAATTACTGGGCAGATTTCAATGATATAAATCTGCTACCTGCCTTATAATTAATAAAAGGTTTTCCAATAAGAGGTGTTATTTTGAATAGCCGGTTAGTCACAATCAGGGTGCATTGTTCGTTTAGCGAACTTTCAACAATAGTAAATGGTTTTCCAATAAGAGGTGTTATTTTGCATAGCCCGCTATTTCGGTAGATGTCACGTTTGAAGCTGTCCTTTTTTGAAATTTGTCAAGTAGAAACTACGCCATTGATAAAAATGGAACGATACACACTTTAAGAACGCATTGAAATTATTAAAATTCACTATAAAAATGGTGAAAATTCGGCAGAGACGGTTCATAAAACTCAAACATATTTGGGTCGTCGTGAAGCACCTTGTCGGACCTCAATAAAGAAATTGGTGGTAAAATTCGAGCTGTTGGAACAATTAAGTTAGTGATGTGAAGAATAAAACCGGTGCACGTCACTCAAGAATAGCCGAGATTTTTGCTGCTGTAGCCGAAAGTGTTGAAGAAAACCCATTATTGTCCATTTCTCGTCGTTCTTTGCAATTAGATATTCCACACACGTAATTACATTACTGGACAACGTTTACTTTCAACAAGATGGCGCTACGTGCCACACAAGCAACGAAACCATTGAATTTTTGCGGGAAATGTTTCCAGACCTTGTTATCTCTCGAAGAGGTGATCATTATTGGCCACCGAGATCTTGTGATTTAACACCTTGCGACTTCTTCCTTTGGGCCACGTGAAAGAGAAAATCCAGCGTCGATTCAAGTCCTCGAAGATGGAATTCGTGAGGATATCGAAGACATAGGGCAGCCATTTTGCGATTTGTTTATGAAAAATTCCATTTAAAGGATATGGTCCTGTAAGCGTAGTCGTGGTGGTCATTTGCCTGACGTTATTTTCCACTATTAACGGCATACCTTCTTCTTTATAATGAAATAAACATCCGATCATTTCTATTGAGAAATGGCATTTTCCTTTGAATATGAAAATAACACCTCTTATTGGAAAACCATCTATCATTATGAAATAAATAAAATGTATGAAAAATCTTTTCAGTCAGAGAATTGTAGAAGTCATCAAAGAGAAGCAAGCCAAAAATAAGCCAACTCGCTTTCCCAAACTAACTTCAAACCCGTTCCCAGACCCTTTCAAGGCGATTTTTTCTCCCTACACCCTCTCAGATCAAGAGAAGGCAGAACAGATGTTTCTGGATCAAAGAATGTATATGAAATTCCCTGGGAGTTTTTCCAACAGTCCAGGAAACATGAAGCCATCTAAAAAGTTCTATTCCACCGCAACTCAGCTGAGAGAAACAAGAAGCCAAGGTGTTAAAAGGTTGGGTAATTTTCCAGTTTCCCGCCCAGTAACCGATTTTTGAAATATTTAGCATATTGTTTCTATAAATAATTCATAATTCAAGTGCCATTTCTCCACATGCCTGTTTTTTAGTGGAAAATAAGTGTTTTTGAGTGATTTCCAATAGTTTTCATTGGTGGCAAATTACCCGGCCGTTCAATATGCAGGTTTGGAAATTCACAACGAAAACCTAGGAAATTCAGTGCATCAGAGAGAGAATTTTGCCGTGCAGTTGACCAGTGCTATAATGAAAAAGTTCACGTCATTCTTAACTTTCTAAATAAACGAGCGACTGCAATATTTTGTTTGGTCTCTCTCTTATCGTTAGGAGTGGTTTGATCAAGCAGTGTAGTAGTACTCGCATCGAGAATTACGCGCCATAGAACAAGTCTTTCTTTCTCTATGTAAAGCCTGGTTCTCAGAGCTTCGACGTGAAGCCAGCGACAATCCCCACTTCTCCTATTTTCTCCCTCGCTGTCGCAGAAATACAAGTGAAGTTGGTTTATTAAAACTACAAAAGAGGCGTGTCGCTACAGATTTTGACAACCAGAAACCAAAAGGAGGGGGTCAGGGGAAGTTTTGTTGATATTCTCTGATTGGTGGAATAACTGTCACGAGCTTCACGTCGAAGCTCTGAGAACCAGGCTTTACGCGCAGCCTGGCCTCGTATTCTCGAGAAGTGATCTTTCGAAACGTATACGAACTTCATTGCGCGAGTCGCTCTTTTACCTACAAAAATACACACCGCGCAATGAAGTTCGTATACGCTTCGAAAGATCACTTGTCCAGAATACAGGGCCTGATGCATTTACTGAATGCGTCGGACTGCCCATGTGTATACTCGATTTGAGAGAGACAACCATATTATTTGTCCATTGGACCCATCTCGTCAAACGAAAGCGAAACATTGCATGTAAATATGTCCACTATAGCACTGTTCAACTGCACAGCAAAATGTTCTCTCTAATGCATTGAATATCGTATCGTATGTTTCCAATGTGAATTTCCAAGCCTGTTGTATAGTGACCCTACCAATAAGTGAAGCCACAAACGAAACACCGAAGTTATTCTCAACATTTTTCATCCTTCAAACACTAATTGTCAAAGTTTAAGCCAAATCCATTAATTAATTCATTTGTTTTGGGTGTCTATAAGACTATAACGCTAAGCATTCCAGTAATTTTTTGAAAACTTGAAAAATTTTAATAGCAACCTTACTAAGTTTCTTCATTTGAAAGGAAAAGCGAACTATTATAAATATTATACTTGGCACTGTTTCTTTCTTAGCTAACTTAATGTAAAATAACCTTTTCTTTGTGTCCCAGAGGTAGGGGGAAATTTTTTCAGACTTTCTGACAGCGGGCTGTGCAATGCTGTCAGTTCGTGAGGGGCTTTCACCCACTAAAACCCCCTCCTCCAGTGCAACATCGGAGTGGGGGAACACCAGTTCCGATTATTACACTTTGTACGTGTGGGCACTACTGGTTCTCAAGGTCGTCTTGAAATACTACAGTGAATATCACACTCCGACCGCTAGCTCCTTTGTTGGGTGATAGGAGGAGACTTCCCGCGCCTGCTCTGGGTTTCGCCGCTATCTCACACTGTGAGGACTTGCGAGACTGCAGCTAACCTTCGTTCCCAAGTTCACTGGCTTATTTCACAGAACTACAACAATAGGTATAGATCCCCGGAGGGTCTTGATACATGGACCTTAATAACTTCATGTACCTGTCGTTGCCAAGTGTACACTGATCTGCTAGGACCTTTTCTGTCTGAGAAGGATTTGTAAGGAATGGGTTGGGGTTACAAAAAGTATTAACTTTACTCCCTGGGTCTTCCCCGATCCGTCCTCAGGTTCGAGGTGCCAGTTGAGTCATAGTTACTTCATGCAATTTCTTTCTTTCCAACGGTTTGCCTGGCTCTAGGTCCCGCGAAGTGCTTACTTTGCTCACTGGGTCTGCCTCGAGCCCGTTACCGGGTACGAGTGCCAATAAACCCATAGTTACTTGCTGCTTATTTCGAGTTTTCCTGAAAAGGATTCGTAAGGAGTGGGTTGGGGTTGCTTGGAGTACTAACATTGCTCATTGGGTCTGCCTCGATCCGTTCTATGTTCAAGGGGCCAGTTAAACCGTAATTACTTCATACACCTGCCCGAAGAGTATTGGTTAGGAGTGAGTTGGGTTACATAGAGTACTAACATTGCTCATTGGGTCTGCCTCGATCCATCCTCAGGTTCAAAGGGGCCAGTTAAGCCATAGTTACTTCATACCCGTGCCCGGGAGGATTGGTTAGGAATGGATTGGGGTTACCTGAAGTACCAACATTGCTCACTGGGTCTCCCTAGATCCGTTCTCGGGTTGAGGGGGCCAGTTAAGCCATAGTTACTTTATACACCTGCCAGAGAGGATTGGTTAGGAGTGGGTTGGGATTGCATGGAGTACTAACCTTGCTTCCTGGGTCTGTCTCGAACCGTCGTCAGGTTCAAGGGTCCAGTTTAGCCATAGTTACTTCATACACCTGCCCGAGAACGATTGCTTAGGAGTGGGTTGGGGATACCTGAAGTACCAACATTGCTCACTGGGTCTCCCTAGATCCGTTCTCGGGTTGAGGGGGCCAGTTAAGCCATAGTTACTTCATACACCTGCCAGAGAGGATTGGTTAGGAGTGGGTTGGAATTGCATGGAGTACTAACCTTGCTTCCTGGGTCTGTCTCGATCCGTCGTCAGGTTCAAGGGTCCAGTTTAGCCATAGTTACTTCATACACCTGCCCGAGAACGATTGCTTAGGAGTGGGTTGGGGTTACCTGAAGTACCAACATTGCTCACTGGGTCTCCCTAGATCCGTTCTCGGGTTGAGGGGGCCAGTTAAGCCATAGTTACTTCATACACCTGCCAGAGAGGATTGGTTAGGAGTGGGTTGGAATTGCATGGAGTACTAACCTTGCTTCCTGGGTCTGTCTCGATCCGTCGTCAGGTTCAAGGGTCCAGTTAAGCCATAGTTACTTCATACACCTGCCCGAGAACGATTGCTTAGGAGTGGGTTGGGGTTACCTGAAGTACCAACATTGCTCACTGGGTCTCCCTAGATCCGTTCTCGGGTTGAGGGGGCCAGTTAAGCCATAGTTACTTCATACCCGTGCCCGGGAGGATTGGTTAGGAATGGATTGGGGTTACCTGAAGTACCAACATTGCTCACTGGGTCTCCCTAGATCCGTTCTCGGGTTGAGGGGGCCAGTTAAGCCATAGTTACTTCATACACCTGCCAGAGAGGATTGGTTAGGAGTGGGTTGGAATTGCATGGAGTACTAACCTTGCTTCCTGGGTCTGTCTCGATCCGTCGTCAGGTTCAAGGGTCCAGTTTAGCCATAGTTACTTCATACACCTGCCCGAGAACGATTGCTTAGGAGTGGGTTGGGGATACCTGAAGTACCAACATTGCTCACTGGGTCTCCCTAGATCCGTTCTCGGGTTGAGGGGGCCAGTTAAGCCATAGTTACTTCATACACCTGCCAGAGAGGATTGGTTAGGAGTGGGTTGGGATTGCATGGAGTACTAACCTTGCTTCCTGGGTCTGTCTCGAACCGTCGTCAGGTTCAAGGGTCCAGTTTAGCCATAGTTACTTCATACACCTGCCCGAGAACGATTGCTTAGGAGTGGGTTGGGGTTACCTGAAGTACCAACATTGCTCACTGGGTCTCCCTAGATCCGTTCTCGGGTTGAGGGGGCCAGTTAAGCCATAGTTACTTCATACACCTGCCAGAGAGGATTGGTTAGGAGTGGGTTGGAATTGCATGGAGTACTAACCTTGCTTCCTGGGTCTGTCTCGATCCGTCGTCAGGTTCAAGGGTCCAGTTTAGCCATAGTTACTTCATACACCTGCCCGAGAACGATTGCTTAGGAGTGGGTTGGGGTTACCTGAAGTACCAACATTGCTCACTGGGTCTCCCTAGATCCGTTCTCGGGTTGAGGGGGCCAGTTAAGCCATAGGTACTTCATACACCTGCCAGAGAGGATTGGTTAGGAGTGGGTTGGAATTGCATGGAGTACTAACCTTGCTTCCTGGGTCTGTCTCGATCCGTCGTCAGGTTCAAGGGTCCAGTTAAGCCATAGTTACTTCATACACCTGCCCGAGAACGATTGCTTAGGAGTGGGTTGGGGATACCTGAAGTACCAACATTGCTCACTGGGTCTCCCTAGATCCGTTCTCGGGTTGAGGGGGCCAGTTAAGCCATAGTTACTTCATACACCTGCCAGAGAGGATTGGTTAGGAGTGGGTTGGAATTGCATGGAGTACTAACCTTGCTTCCTGGGTCTGTCTCGATCCGTCGTCAGGTTCAAGGGTCCAGTTAAGCCATAGTTACTTCATACACCTGCCCGAGAACGATTGCTTAGGAGTGGGTTGGGGTTACCTGAAGTACCAACATTGCTCACTGGGTCTCCCTAGATCCGTTCTCGGGTTGAGGGGGCCAGTTAAGCCATAGTTACTTCATACACCTGCCAGAGAGGATTGGTTAGGAGTGGGTTGGAATTGCATGGAGTACTAACCTTGCTTCCTGGGTCTGTCTCGATCCGTCGTCAGGTTCAAGGGTCCAGTTAAGCCATAGTTACTTCATACACCTGCCCGAGAACGATTGCTTAGGAGTGGGTTGGGGATACCTGAAGTACCAACATTGCTCACTGGGTCTCCCTAGATCCGTTCTCGGGTTGAGGGGGCCAGTTAAGCCATAGTTACTTCATACACCTGCCAGAGAGGATTGGTTAGGAGTGGGTTGGAATTGCATGGAGTACTAACCTTGCTTCCTGGGTCTGTCTCGATCCGTCGTCAGGTTCAAGGGTCCAGTTAAGCCATAGTTACTTCATACACCTGCCCGAGAACGATTGCTTAGGAGTGGGTTGGGGTTACCTGAAGTACCAACATTGCTCACTGGGTCTCCCTAGATCCGTTCTCGGGTTGAGGGGGCCAGTTAAGCCATAGTTACTTCATACACCTGCCAGAGAGGATTGGTTAGGAGTGGGTTGGAATTGCATGGAGTACTAACCTTGCTTCCTGGGTCTGTCTCGATCCGTCGTCAGGTTCAAGGGTCCAGTTTAGCCATAGTTACTTCATACACCTGCCCGAGAACGATTGCTTAGGAGTGGGTTGGGGTTACCTGAAGTACCAACATTGCTCACTGGGTCTCCCTAGATCCGTTCTCGGGTTGAGGGGGCCAGTTAAGCCATAGGTACTTCATACACCTGCCAGAGAGGATTGGTTAGGAGTGGGTTGGAATTGCATGGAGTACTAACCTTGCTTCCTGGGTCTGTCTCGATCCGTCGTCAGGTTCAAGGGTCCAGTTAAGCCATAGTTACTTCATACACCTGCCCGAGAACGATTGCTTAGGAGTGGGTTGGGGATACCTGAAGTACCAACATTGCTCACTGGGTCTCCCTAGATCCGTTCTCGGGTTGAGGGGGCCAGTTAAGCCATAGTTACTTCATACACCTGCCAGAGAGGATTGGTTAGGAGTGGGTTGGAATTGCATGGAGTACTAACCTTGCTTCCTGGGTCTGTCTCGATCCGTCGTCAGGTTCAAGGGTCCAGTTAAGCCATAGTTACTTCATACACCTGCCCGAGAACGATTGCTTAGGAGTGGGTTGGGGTTACCTGAAGTACCAACATTGCTCACTGGGTCTCCCTAGATCCGTTCTCGGGTTGAGGGGGCCAGTTAAGCCATAGTTACTTCATACACCTGCCAGAGAGGATTGGTTAGGAGTGGGTTGGAATTGCATGGAGTACTAACCTTGCTTCCTGGGTCTGTCTCGATCCGTCGTCAGGTTCAAGGGTCCAGTTAAGCCATAGTTACTTCATACACCTGCCCGAGAACGATTGCTTAGGAGTGGGTTGGGGATACCTGAAGTACCAACATTGCTCACTGGGTCTCCCTAGATCCGTTCTCGGGTTGAGGGGGCCAGTTAAGCCATAGTTACTTCATACACCTGCCAGAGAGGATTGGTTAGGAGTGGGTTGGAATTGCATGGAGTACTAACCTTGCTTCCTGGGTCTGTCTCGGTCCGTCGTCAGGTTCAAGGGTCCAGTTAAGCCATAGTTACTTCATACACCTGCCCGAGAACGATTGCTTAGGAGTGGGTTGGGGTTACCTGAAGTACCAACATTGCTCACTTGGTCTCCCTAGATCCGTTCTCAGGTTCAAGGGGCCAGTTAAGCCATAGTTACTTCATACGCCAGCCCGAGAGGATTGGTAAGGAGTGGGTTGGGGTTGTATGAAGTGCTAACGTTGCTCACTGGGCCTGCCCCGATTTGCCATCAGGTTCGAGGGGAAAGTAAAACCATAGTTACTTCATGTCTTTTGGTCATTCTTAGTTTTCATTGGAATTACTCCCAACTACTTAAGCCCGTACACTACGGCAAGGTGATGACCTCGTACGGGAACGTAACATAACCTTAGCAAACCTACATTAGCGTACTGCAATGGCGTACTATACGGCAGTATAGTTGCATTATTCGTCTCCTTTTGAAACAAATGGCACTTGAATGAATAAGTTATGAATGATTTATAGACATTTGTTATCTTCTCGGGAAATATTGATTTGCCGGAGCTCAAATTGAAACTGTGGCTTCACAACATCATAACGAAACAATATGCCAAATATTTTGAAAATCGGTAACTAGATATTAACCAAAGGTTGAATACGAGTGCACCTTCGATGGACCAAGTTAGATTGTTCTCCAAGAAGAATAGGTCGAACGATATCGACATGTGCACTGAGAATAAGAAATCTGGAAAACCTGAAAAACCGAAGAGATGCTCGAAGATGACCATCAAAGGATGTCCACCTGCTAGGGCCAATACCATTTGCAAACAGAAGAATAAAGAAGTATGTAGTACTATTTTCTTTCCTTCGAAACGTTAGGTCATTTTTTTTGCTCAATTATGTGATTGTCTCTGTAATTATTTCAATTTATGTATGTGTATGTATTTCTTTTTAATATATTGTATGTGTGATGGGAATATCTCTATTTTGTTACTATAATAGTGATTTTCCGTCGATCTTAAATAAAGGTGAGTTTGATACGTACGAGATTGAACATTAATGGCCCATTTTAATGTTCGATTTATGATATTTTAATGTGCATTTGCCATGGACAACCGAAAGCAAAGCATTCAGAAGCAATACTAGTAATATCGAAAGTCCACTAGGACATAGAAACATATAAATTTTATTATGTCAGGTGTATGTCTTGTACTGATTACTGAATTCATAATGAGGTCGACGAAAAAATCTTTTAATCAAATAATTTATTAATATAGCTATTAATGAACTAATCGAGTAGTTATTGGAATGTTCGAGGGTCATTTATAGACTAAATTGGAGTAGTGAATTTGTGTTTTTATAATGAAAAAACAGACGTAAAGATGGAACATTATTGGAACTTGCGGGGCCCATATTTTCTACACTAAGACCGACACCTGTACGTTTCACTAATATTGTTCAGGAAAACTCAATGAATACAATGACACCAAAATCTGGTGGATATCTGCTGGTCACCGAAATTCAAATATTGACCAAATATTTATGTTGTGCTTTTAGTCCTAGGGCATTAGAATGCTATAACTTTGCGTATCCAATGCGTAATAATATACAGGGTGTCCCGGAAAATGTGGGAAATCTCTCGGATTCAGATAGAACATAAAAAATAAGATGACAAGTTCCCATAATTTTTTTCCTAGCGGCCCTCCCTACGAAGATACGACCTCCTAAATGACGCCACTGGAAATTCATTTTATTGGAATAAATTTCAATTACTTACTTCTTTCATCATTTTTTTTTCGAAAACGGTTCATTTTATGGACAATGAAGAAGAGTACCTTTACTTTAGCTTAATATTCAAGTTATCCAAATTTTTTTTAGCACCTTATCAAACAGGGTGTTAAAAATGTAAGCATTAAAATGTACAACCCTGTCCTCCCTGGTAAAATGAACAGGCTAATTGAAGTTTGAGTGCGGTGATTTAAGAGGTCCTTAATACTATTAATCATATCAAATTTCCACCAAATTATATCGAGTAGTTTGAACTTATTCCACCAAAATGGATTTCCAGTGGCGTCATTTAGGAGGTCGTATCTTCGTAAGAAGGACCGCTAGGAAAAAAAAAATATGGCAACTTTTCATCTTCATTTTTTTATGTTCTTTCTGAATCCGAGAGATTTCCCACATAAGTGTATAATGGAAGAAAACGAATGAATAAATAATAAAACTTACTAATCATGAGTGAAATAGAGGATACCGAAATGACTCGAAAAAATCTATTTACTGTTGGATTTCGGCCATATTTTTTGATTGCATAAAGGAATTATTGACGTATGTGCCCTTTCCAAAAAATTACGAAACAGGGAAGTTTTTACATCAAGTTCATAATACTTTTTTCCAGTAATTTCTCACCAAGATTTCATGAAGTACGGCCATTTATGACACTGTATACAGGGTGTCCCGTAATTAGACCGACAAACTTCTAGTGGACATTATAGATCATATTTTAGACATATTCGACCCAAATCATATTGTGCAAAATTGCTTAGTTAAGGAGCTAGTACCCTCCGAAGATGACGTCCTGTCAACACTTTTTGCCACATATTCGCAAAACGGAGTCACATAGGTAAAGTGCTGAAAGTTTACACATTGGCTAATATCAAAAATACGCATAGATTAGATTGAGTGCATTTCTTTCATGTCAAGCACAATCGTATCATTTGGGGGGGGGGCAAGGGTATTTTTAGTTGAAACTTTTTTAACTTAGTGAAAAGAGAGAAAATTTCAAATCTTTTCTTTTCAGAAATGGTGCATCTGGGCGTTATTATACAAGAGCATCTTTTTTCAAGAAAAAACATCAGAGTTTATGAATGTGATGTAAATCTCGCGAAATAATGAAGTTAAAAAAGTTTCAACTAAAATTACCCTTCGCCCCCCCAAATGATACGATTGTACTTGACATGAAAGAAATGCACTCAATCTAATCGATGCGTATTTTTGATATTAGCCAATGTGTAAACTTTTAGCACTTTATGTGACTCCGTTTTGCGAATATGTATGTGGCAAAAAGTGTGGACATCTTCAAAGGGCACTAGCTCCTTAACGAAGCAATTTGCATTATATGATTTGGGTCGAATCTGTCTAAAATACGATACATAATGTCCACTAGAAGTTTGTCGGTCTAATTACTCTAATTACGATACTGTAAATCTTATAAGTGACTTGTAAACCTTATTGTGCAAAAACCGCTAAAGACCTAGGTGTCGAAGCGGAATTAAATAAATAAATTAAAATAAATAATTACGAAACACCCTGTAGGTATATCTCGGGTCATCTGAATTTTTAGTGAATACTTTTTAGCAAGAAATGAGGACCATCTCCTTAGCTTTGAAAAAAATATTAATTGGATATTTAAAGTCGAGTAGTTTTCACACATTTACTTTTTTTCGATAACGAAGCAGAAAATTTCAAAAAAGTTGAATAATCGCAATATCTTTGTAACCATAGATTTTCGGACCATGCTTCACTAAACGCATTTTGCTTCAAATAACGTCGAATTACCAAACACCCTGTATTTAACACTGCTCTCAATGTTATCTCATGAAAAAAACATTATTCTAACACAGCGAAAATTCCTATAATGGGAACAATCAAACAAAATAACAAACTTAATGTGCCTATTGTAGTTGAACAAATTTAACTGAATGTTTCAGGTAGTTTGTACTAAAATTGAAGCACCTTATCCAAGCTTCAGCGAAAGATGTTACATAGAAAAAAAGAGCAGAACAACTGAATGCGATAATTGTCCTTGGACAAATAAAGACAATCCTCACTTCAAAGGGAAATTGAAAATACCACCAAAATTCTACCATACTGAGAGCTTTCCTTCATCAGTAAGTTACGTTGAAAATATAAATTATTTCATAACAACAGCCTCGTATCAGTAGCTAAATTCTTCCCACCACTCACCAGCCAATTGAACAAATAATAAATATGTACCCGCCCATAATAATACCAATTAATCACAAGGGAGTAATGAGTTATTGGTTTGTTCCAACTCAAGAATTGACCGTACAATGATCGTCAGGATTCTGCGCAATAGATAAAAATGTGTTCCAACTGAAAATGTATCGTTTTAGAACGGTTTCGTGTTTGTTCCATCCTGCTTCGGGACCGTGAGTGGAACGGTTTTGTGATCGTCATTTCGATCCCTGGTCTGAAGCAAGTACTGTTTGGACGGTTCTTGTACGGTCAAAGTTTAGACATGCGCATAAGATCGATTACTAACAGTTTCGTGACCGTCAAATAACCGTACAAAAGTCAGCTGTTGGAACAAACCTAACGGACTATATAGTCCGTTCACGAAAGGTTGAGCCGTCGGTTGGCCATGATAATTTGACATATTCTACTGTGTATATTAAAATTTTAGGTTATGATGTTTATTTTCTTGTCAGGTTGATACGCAATGTTGACTATATAGTCCGTTCACGAAAGGTTGAGCCGTCGGTTGACCATGATAATTTGACATATTCCACTGTGTATATTAAAATTTTAGGTTATGATGTTTATTTTCTTGTCAGGTTGATACGCAATGTTGTCAATATTGCATAGAGTTGTCTGATAACTCGCAAGCTCGTCGGACGAGGCCGGTTACATTCGGCAACATTGAATTTATTATACGTTATGACAGCAAATACTGCCAACTTAAGATAAATAAAGAAACGCCTACTATGTGCTCAACCTTTCGTGAACGGAGTATAGGTAAGTGGGCAAATGCAACTCTCGAAACAATATTTAGCCAGTTTGATTTTTTGCATAAATACCCCTTGATTGATTAAGGAACAACCGAAGAGTTGATTAGTTGGAAAGCCGTATAAAGCCGGTCATAGATGTCGTTATTTTTTATCCGTTTTCCTCGCCGCGATTCGAACCGCCGAGTCGTATCGCCGTTATTTTGCTGTCGTTTGCGATTTAGCACGTCATGTCATGAAGATGAAACATCTCTTAGCAGTGGCGGCCGCAGTTTCGGTTCTGAGTAAAAAAGAAGAAAGAAACGAGACTTATACTCCGCCCATGGCAAATAACCGCCGATTATCGACGAAATCCCCACACACAGTAGGTATGGCACGACAACCGATGGACCGTCGTTCCAAAAATCATGCATCGGCAGATATTTGGACCGACGATACGTACCGACGGTTTTTCGCCACACACATCGATTTTCGGCGCCTTTGTCGGGACGGTTCTTATCGCCGCGATACGAACGGATGAAAAATAACGATGTCTAGGGACAGCTTAAGGGGTATTCCTTCCTTTGACACTTGTTCATTTCACGACAAGTAAGGCTCTGTGTTGAGTCGGTGTAGAACATCAATATTCTTCGAATAATTGTGAAGCTGAAGCGATAGCTTAATGTCATAGACTTACGCGTAAACTAAGTCAACACTGGTGGCTTCGCACCTCCGAATGGAAAACCATATGGACATTCATTCGACTGATTGATTTTGATTCAGAAATTGATCGATATATTACGCTTTTGAACTGCTAGAAATAAACTATTTCCGCAAAATATCGCTATTTTCATAGTTTTTTTGGTGACAATCACGCTTTTGACAACAACCGCTTATTACGCACTTTGGAAAATTATCGCATTCGCTTTTGGATTGTGTTTTCAACACCGCATTTTGAACGTGGGAGCTGGGACTGATATCCTGCCCTGCCACAAAGAACTGTGTGAGGCCCTCGAAGTTCGAGAAAGGACGCTGTGAAGATCGTCTGGACGCTTTTCTGGTAAGTCATCATTGTTGACCGCAATTTATTTTCATATTTCAATTGTATATTTCGCTTTTCGCTCCAGCTTCACACCGCAAGAAATACAGTCCATTTCTCAATAAATTATTAAACATTAACTGAGCTATCGGAGTTAACATTGGTCCTAAATCGAACCGGATATTGAATTCGCCTCCCTTAATTTGAGGGATTTCAATATTCAATCATTTATATTTATTTATATTTGTTTATCATAAATTTGCTTCACCCGCACATCTGGTAACCCAGAGCGCTAGATATCCCGCTTATCAAGTCGACATATTCTTCGATTATTCTCAGTTGAAATTGCATTGAGTGACATCGTTTATGCACATATTTTCGAAATCATAACTTTACATTTCAGACTTTGTTGAACATGGCAGATTTGAAATTAAAGCGAGCTAATTTCATCAGAAATTCTTGCATTAATGAATTAAATTCACTTTTGGATCTTGCGAACAAGGCTATGTCTGATTCCAAGCTACAAACTTCCTTTAGAATTCGCTTCACAGAAATCGACGAAGTCCGCGAAGAATTCAATAAACAACACCAAACAGTAACTGCTATTCTTTTGCAAGGTGAGAATATTGATCTGACTTCAGAGGAGTCCATAAGACGTCAATTTCAGGATGATTTCTTTGCAGTTAAGACGATTTACACAAAATTGTTCGACCCAAATGGGGAATCTCTTAATGTTTCAGCACAAGCTGTATTATCTCGAAAACAAAGTTTTGCTATTAGTTCTCCCACTGCTTGCAATGTTCGACTTCCTCAAATTGAAATTAAAAAATTTAGAGGAGATTACACTCACTTCGTGACTTACATTGACGTGTTTGATGCTCTGGTGCATAATAACTCATCACTCACAGAAATTGAGAAGTTTAATTACTTGATTTCATCGTTAGAAGGACCGCCTCTATCTTTAGTTCGCACTTTACCCATGACCGCTGATAACTACCAAATAGCTTATGAATCGCTTGTTAGTCGATTTTCCAATGAGAGATTGAGAGCTCAAGCTCATTGGAACGCTATAGAGAACACATCTAAAATTAATTGCAATAACCGCTCCGCACTTCGAAACTTAATCAGTACATTCACCGAAAATTTGGCCGCACTTAAAAATATGAATTTTCCGGTAGAGTCTTGGGACTTCGTAATGTTCATGCTGTTGATAAAACGCCTAGACAATGCAACTATAGCTCGATTCGAATTGGAAAACAGCTCTTCCACTATTCCCGAATTCAAAACACTTGTCGAGTTTTTGAATAAATATTGCATTGCAATGGACACGTTGGGAGCGCCTGAGAATTCAAATAATATCAGATATCCTAATTCAAAAAGAACAACTACTAATGAAAAACCGCGCATCGAAACCTATTTTTCTAATGATAATAGAAACTCACGTCCAAAAGCCATTCCGGCTTGCACGCTCTGTAAACAAAATCACATGTTACAGTCCTGTTCGAAATTCTTGGAAAAGACTCCGCAAGAACGTCACGCACTCGTGAAACAAAAACATATTTGCTTTAACTGTTTAAGTAGCATTCATGATTTGCGATCCTGTAAATCAATAAATACTTGTCGAAAATGTCATGAACGTCATCACACCCTTCTACATCTTGCTAAAACTCCTACTTCTGCTAAAACTCCTGTTGATTCAGAAGAACCTTCGACCTCCACTGATTGGGCCGTTCTATCCGCGTCCGCTGGTGTCGCTCGTAATTCATCCGCAGTTCTTTTATCCACTGCCATGATTGAGGTTAGGGATAATTTTGGAGAATTCCATAGATTTCGTTGCTTGATTGACAGTGGATCCATGTCTTCATTCATAGGTCGAAAAGCTGCAAATCTGTTGGGTTTGCCCCGTCGTAAAGTTGATGTTGAAGTGAAGGGTCTTAATTTAATGAAGACAAGTGCTACGCATGGTTGTTTAACTTTAATGTTTCGCCCGTTTAAGTCAAAGAAACCGATCATATTAACAGACGCAATAGTGTTAGATAGAATCTGTGATGAACTTCCTGCTTATCGCATCCCCGAGTCTTCTTGGTCTCATTTAAAACATTTGAAGCTTGCCGATGAGAGTTTTTGTACGCCGGGT
Source organism: Propylea japonica (assembly GCA_013421045.1). Classification (NCBI taxonomy): domain Eukaryota; kingdom Metazoa; phylum Arthropoda; class Insecta; order Coleoptera; family Coccinellidae; genus Propylea; species Propylea japonica. The sequence goes on from CM024243.1 coordinate 56,013,348, forward strand.
TCGATTGACATTTTATTGGGCGCTGATATTTTTTCGAAGATTTTGTTGCCTGAACAAGTCATTGGAAAACCCGGGCAACTTGATGCTATAAATACTGTGCTAGGATATATTTTGATGGGAAAATTTGATTTTGAATCGAATACGCCGATATCATCATTCTTCCTATCATACTCTGAATTCTCAATTGATAGGTCATTGCAAAAATTTTGGGAACTTGATAGTGTGCCCTCTGTAGAACCACTGTCTTCTGATGACAAATTATGCGATCAAATATATTCTGATCAGCATTATCGCGACAGGGAGGGTCGATATGTTGTATCTCTTCCATTCCGAAATACCTTACCGCAATTTACTGGAATGCGAGAGCTAGCGCTAAACCGTTTCATCACTCTCGAACGTAGGCTTATTAAGAATCAAGATCTATATAAACTTTATATTGAATTCATGAGAGATTATCTTGAATCGAATCATATGGAACTGGTTCCTCGCGATCTCATTTCTCAAAATTCATTTTATCTTCCCCATCATTGTGTGGTTAAAACTCAACATGATCAGACTAAAATACGAGTTGTGTTCAACGCTTCCGCAAAATCGCCATATCAGGAGGAGGGTTCACTCAATGACCATCTCCTGACGGGAAAGAAATTACAGAAAAATATCATCACTATATTGTTACGATTTCGTTTACATGAATATGTTGTTTGTGCTGACATCCGACAGATGTATCGCATGATTCGCGTTAATCCAGACCATGCAGATTACCAGCGAATCATTTGGAGATTTTCGGTTGATGAGGATCCTCAAGATTATAGGTTACTCACAGTAACGTATGGTATTAATAGCGCTCCATATCTCGCGTTGCGTACCCTCATCCAATTGGCTAAAGATGAAGGAATTGATTTTCCCTTGGCATCGAAGGCCTTGCTTGAGGATACTTACGTGGACGATATTGTCAGTGGAAGTTCCACGTTGACAGGGGCAAAACGATTACTCAGAGAGCTGATTGATATTCTGGCGAAAGGTCATTTTGAACTCAGAAAATTCTCATCAAATTGTTCTGTTATTTTATCTGACTTACCGCCCTCCCATCTTTCAATTGACCCTCTTTCTTTCGACCGAAATGGCGAACCCACCTTCCTCAAGGTATTGGGCTTGCAATGGGACCCACCACAAGACTGCTTTTGTTTCAGCGTGGAAACATCTGAAAACCTTTCTACCAAACGCCACTTACTCTCGCAAATAGCACGCATTTACGATCCCATCGGTTTTTTGTCACCGGTGACCTTTTTGCTTAAACATCTCATGCAGAGGGTGTGGTCCTCCGGCATTGGTTGGGATGACGAGCTTCCAAAAGAAGTCTCTAGTATCTGGTTGTCATTCAAGACAGAAATTTCTATTTTATCGACCATAAGTATTCCCCGCAAATTTCTCTCGCCCATGGCGAAATCTTATCAACTTTTGGGATTTTGTGACGCATCTGAGAAGGGTTATTGTGCAGTGGTCTATATACGCATTACTGACGATCATAATTTAGAACATAACAAGTTCTTGTGCTCCAAGAATAAAGTTTCCCCACTCAAACGCCTCACAATTCCACGACTTGAGTTGTGTGGTGCAGTTTTACTCTCAAATCTCCTATCATTTTGTTTGGACACTTTCGCTGATACTATCAGTTTCACTGGAGTTCACGCTTTCACAGACTCTCGGATAACTTTAGATTGGATCAAAGGATCCCCACATCGATGGCCAACATTCGTGTCGAACAGAGTAGCTCATATTCAAGATCAAATACCCAGTGCGTCGTGGCATCATATTGAATCACAAAATAATCCTGCAGATTGTGGCTCTCGTGGATTACTACCCTCAGAGTTTGTCTCCCGGTCGATTTGGTTCGATGGACCTGAGGAATTGCCGTCACTACGCGACTGTCCACTTGCAGATGTGGATGGTACTAATTTAACCACTCAATTCAAGGCTGATAATTTTTGCGCAACTCTTTCTGAAGAACCGCAACAAATACAGTCCATTTCTCAATAAAATATTAATCATTAACCGAGCTATCGGAGTTAACATTGGTCCTTCGAGCCGGATGAAATTACAGAAAAATATCATCACTATATTGTTACGATTTCGTTTACATGAATATGTTGTTTGTGCTGACATCCGACAGATGTATCGCATGATTCGCGTTAATCCAGACCATGCAGATTACCAGCGAATCATTTGGAGATTTTCGGTTGATGAGGATCCTCAAGATTATAGGTTACTCACAGTAACGTATGGTATTAATAGCGCTCCATATCTCGCGTTGCGTACCCTCATCCAATTGGCTAAAGATGAAGGAATTGATTTTCCCTTGGCATCGAAGGCCTTGCTTGAGGATACTTACGTGGACGATATTGTCAGTGGAAGTTCCACGTTGACAGGGGCAAAACGATTACTCAGAGAGCTGATTGATATTCTGGCGAAAGGTCATTTTGAACTCAGAAAATTCTCATCAAATTGTTCTGTTATTTTATCTGACTTACCGCCCTCCCATCTTTCAATTGACCCTCTTTCTTTCGACCGAAATGGTGAACCCACCTTCCTCAAGGTATTGGGCTTGCAATGGGACCCACCACAAGACTGCTTTTGTTTCAGCGTGGAAACATCTGAAAACCTTTCTACCAAACGCCACTTACTCTCGCAAATAGCACGCATTTACGATCCCATCGGTTTTTTGTCACCGGTGACCTTTTTGCTTAAACATCTCATGCAGAGGGTGTGGTCCTCCGGCATTGGTTGGGATGACGAGCTTCCAAAAGAAGTCTCTAGTATCTGGATGTCATTCAAGACTGAAATTTCTATTTTATCGACCATAAGTATTCCCCGCAAATTTCTAACGCCCATGGCGAAATCCTATACACTTTTGGGATTTTGTGACGCATCTGAGAAGGGTTATTGTGCAGTGGTCTATATACGCATTACTGACGATCATAATTTAGAACATAACAAGTTCTTGTGCTCCAAGAATAAAGTTTCCCCACTCAAACGCCTCACAATTCCACGACTTGAGTTGTGTGGTGCAGTTTTACTCTCAAATCTCCTATCATTTTGTTTGGACACTTTCGCTGATACTATCAGTTTCACTGGAGTTCTCGCTTTCACAGACTCTCGGATAACTTTAGATTGGATCAAAGGATCCCCACATCGATGGCCAACATTCGTGTCGAACAGGGTAGCTCATATTCAAGATCAAATACCCAGTGCGTCGTGGCATCATATTGAATCACAAAATAATCCTGCAGATTGTGGCTCTCGTGGATTACTACCCTCAGAGTTTGTCTCCCGGTCGATTTGGTTCGATGGACCTGAGGAATTGCCGTCATTACGCGACTGTCCCCTTGCAGATGTGGATGGTACTAATTTAACCACTCAATTCAAGGCTGATAATTTTTGCGCAACTCTTTCTGAAGAACCACAACTATCAATTATTATTTCTTTACTTGATAAATTTTCCTCGCTCACAAAAATTCAACGAATTCTATCATACGTTTTGCGCTTTGTAAACAACGCGAAAAGAGGAACTGAAAAATGTTTCGGAAGCCTCACGCTAACCCAATTGAATGAAGCATTACTTTACTTAGTTAAAGCCACTCAACAAAGCTCCTTTCTCACCGAACTCAAACGCAGAACTTTCCCAAAGCATTTCCAAAAATTACAAGTTTTCAGGGATGAACAGGGCATATTGAGAGTCGGTGGCCGAATTAATTCGTCTTCGTTGTCTTTTGATTCGAAGCATCCCATACTTTTACCTAAAAAAAGTCGTTTGACATCCCTCGTGATTAACACTTATCACAAGAAATATTTACACGCGGGACTGCGCACCATTCGATTTCTCATAGCTCAAAGATTTTGGATTTTAAGTGGAAAAAAGGCCATATCTTCAGAGTTGAGTAAATGTTTGACATGCTTCAAACTTCGACCGAAGCCATACCAACCCCCTATGGGTTCACTCCCTGTTTCCCGTGTTTCGCAGGTAAAACCCTTTAGTAGTAGTGGAGTGGATTTCGCAGGCCCTTACTCTATTACATTGGGTCGTCGCCGAGGCATCAAAACAACTAAGGCCTATATTTGTCTATTCGTGTGTTTCGCAACGAAAGCTCTTCACTTGGAGTTAGCAACAGATCTCTCAACGGAAACCTTTCTGTCTGCGCTTCAACGCTTCATCGCACGTCGTGGTAGAGTAAGTCATATATATTCTGACTGTGGCACTAATTTCGTCGGTGCAGATCGGGAATTGACTAAGGTCATGAAGCATTCTGCTGAAAGGGAACAAATCCAGTGGCATTTCAACCCCCCTTCCGCTCCACACATGGGAGGTTTGTGGGAAGCAGGCATCAAATCGGTCAAAACCCATCTAAGTAGAGTGATAGGTTCCCAAATCCTCACTTATGAGGAGTTTCAAACAGTTCTATGTCTCATAGAAGCCATCCTGAACTCCCGACCTCTGGAAGCATTATCTTCGGACCCAGAGGACGTATCCGCACTATCTCCAGGTCACTTTCTTACGCTTGAGCCACTGAATGCCTTACCCTATCCTCAAATTGATCATATTCCATTGAATCGCCTCAGTCGTTGGCAATGTTTACAACGCATTCAACAAGATTTTTGGAAGCGTTGGCACTGTGAGTACCTGCACACACTGCAGCAGAGATCGAAGTGGTTTTCTCCTGATAGCAGGCCGCCAATAGTTGGAGACTTAGTTCTCATCAAGGACGAAAGGCTCCCCCCTTGTCAGTGGGCACTCGGAAGGATTGCGTCTCTATCAGATGCAGCGGATGGACATTCCCGTGTTGCATCAGTCAAAACCAAAACTGGTATCTTGAAGAGACCTGTTGTCAAACTTTGTCCTTTACCTGTTTGCATTGGAAGCACGCATAGTGAACATTAATTTTTTTTTTCTCGATTAATTAATTTTGGAATAAGTCACTCAATGTATTTCGCATGAATATATCGCTTGAAACCTTTGTTGTGTACTGCTTGTTTGCTATTATTTACCATTTTTCGCGCCCGGAGAATGTTGAGTCGGTGTAGAACATCAATATTCTTCGAATAATTGTGAAGCTGAAGCGATAGCTTAATGTCATAGACTTACGCGTAAACTAAGTCAACACTGGTGGCTTCGCACCTCCGAATGGAAAACCATATGGACATTCATTCGACTGATTGATTTTGATTCAGAAATTGATCGATATATTACGCTTTTGAACTGCTAGAAATAAACTATTTCCGCAAAATATCGCTATTTTCATAGTTTTTTTGGTGACAATCACGCTTTTGACAACAACCGCTTATTACGCACTTTGGAAAATTATCGCATTCGCTTTTGGATTGTGTTTTCAACACCGCATTTTGAACGTGGGAGCTGGGACTGATATCCTGCCCTGCCACAAAGAACTGTGTGAGGCCCTCGAAGTTCGAGAAAGGACGCTGTGAAGATCGTCTGGACGCTTTTCTGGTAAGTCATCATTGTTGACCGCAATTTATTTTCATATTTCAATTGTATATTTCGCTTTTCGCTCCAGCTTCACACCGCAAGAAATACAGTCCATTTCTCAATAAATTATTAAACATTAACTGAGCTATCGGAGTTAACACTCTGAAAAGGGGAGTATACCAGACAGCCATGCTGGGTCCAACCACAGACTCGAAAATTACAGAACAATTCGAATGAAATGAAATCTGTAATCGAATAAATGCTTATGCTTACCTGTCTAGTCTCCAATTTTATTGTTTTAAATAAAAAATCAATACTTTCTATTAACTATTCTTCAAAAAAAGCACGCAACTAACAATAGAGCACAATAACTGAGAAATTGACATTACCATCTGTAATTTTCGAGTCTATGGTTCGACCCAGTCAGCCTGTCTGGCATACCTATCTTTCTAGTGCTCTACGAAAAGTCGTTGAATTACCCAAAAAGTAGCGTGAGAGGAATTACCCTTAAGACGACCTGCTAATCAATCACATCGTGATCAGTTATTTTTTGACCCATCAAGAGTCTATGCAAAAAATCAACTGTCACTATTACATATTTTCAAAATGTTCATTTAACGAATTTTCTTCAAGTATACATCAGTGCGCGTCAAAATTATGGAACAAATTCATTTTCTCAGAGGTAAAATCTTTGGCAACAAAATCCTAAAAAAAAAATTTTTGTTTCACTTTTACCAAATTTTCATGCATTTTTGAAGGATTTTTGTTTCACTCTGTGCATTTCTTGAATAGGGAAAGTGGGTCATGTGGTACTTTTTTGGCGAAAGTGAAAACGTGTACTAATAACATATCAACTTAAGATGAAAACTGAAGCGCAGTGTTTCGAACATTCTAATTTTTCAAGTGAGGAAGTTGAAAGTTGTGCATGAACAAAACTGTAATGGTCTCAAAGTAAATGAGCCATGACAAAGTGCACAAACTGAAAACCTCTTTGAACAAATTAAAAAAAAATTCCTCGAAAATTTCTGCCCGCCTGTGAAGAAGATACAAAGACCTTGCCAAAAAGTACCACCCACTTTCCCTATTCACACAAGGTGCAACAAACATGCTTCAAAAATGCATAAAAATTTGGTAAAAGTTTTTTTATTTTAAGAATAGTACAAAAATTGACCTTTTCTTAAAAACTTTATAGGTTTTCACTCCCAGTCTCTGAAACAAAAATAATTAAAAAAATTTTAATTAAAATGAAGTGCTCCTGCGGAAATCTTTGCACTTCTTTATCAGGAGCAAATTGGTTTTGAAAAAATCTGTTGCCTAACAAAGGAAATAAATTAAAAGGATAATGTAACGTTTCGGTGTCTATATCAGATACCTTCTTCAGACAAACTTGTAAAATCTTCAGAATTGTGTGTTTTTTCATTTGCAGTCTAATTTGAATTTTTTTTAGGAAATTATTTTGTTCCATAATTTTAACGCGCACTGTTTAATTTATCTGCATGCCTCTCTAAAAACTCAACTTTTCTCTTCGTTTGAAATCGTTATCAACTGCACTGATGGTCATTTGTTTAATTGTTTGCTGGGAAGAATTCGGTTCTTGAGTAATGGCTGCTAAGATCGCGCCAATTAGACCAAGCAATAGAGCTATCGAAAGGTCGATTTCGTGTCAAAAATACTACCTGAAATTTTACAAAAAGCATTTTAAAGAAGAAATAAAATTCTTCAAATCGTTTATTCTCTCGATACCGACCGATAATGTTTAGTGGGTGAAAAACGGCGTCAAACATGAGCAAAAAGGCTCGAATGCATCAAACTAGTCACGGAGTGGGAGTTACCCGCCACGCGACGCGCGAAAGATACAAGGTATACAGTTTTCCCCTCGAGTAGCGGGCGACTCATCCCACTCCGCGACTAGTTTGATGCATTCGAGCCTTTTTGCTCATGTTTGACGCCGTTTTTCACCCACTAAACATTATCGGTCGGTATCGAGAGAATAAACGATTTGAAGAATTTTATTTCTTCTTTAAAATGCTTTTTGTAAAATTCAAATCCGACAAGTAGTCGAGTATCACGACCGTCTTGGAAAAAGTACGTCGAATTCGGAAAACTGCGATTGTGCAAAAACTATTTATCCGACAGCTTTGTAATTCTGCACCAATAAAGTATATGTTAATACCTACTTAAATTCAGAGCAACTACGCTTCATCTCAGAAATTGACCAAGTTATGAATTTTCGAAAAATTGATGTTTTTTCCAGTTTTTTCGACTTTTCTTGGAAACTAATTATCCGCTTGAGACGTGTCACCCCTCATTTTTTTTGTTTTTGAATTCTCTACAAAAAGTGCCCTACCAGCTTTTCGATCATATCAATACTTCACGTTTTATAAGCGAAAAAGCAAAATTTTGGATTTTTTTGGCTATTTTTCGCTTCTCAAAAACCTAAAGACGATTCAGGAGTGGACTTTATCATGAAAAACATGTAGAAACAACCTATTGCATGACTGTACAGTCAGATTTCAGGTAGTATTTATGCCACGTAAAAAACCTCTATTGCTTGGCCTAAATAATATTTTTTTTGCGCAGGTACGGACCTCGATGGATTCCGAACCTACCAAATTAGGATACTGCGACATAAATTCGACTCCATTGACAGAATTTTTCATGAAAAATGAAGGTTTGCTCAGAAACTACAGGAATGGAAATGACCTCTCAGATTTTGGAATAGAGAAATCGACATTATGTAAAATATTATCTGGCAATGATGTATTCGATGTTGTCTGCAAAAAAGGGGAAAGGGTAAAGTATAAGTCAAGCTTATATCTCCGAATCTATTTTTTGAGCGCCCGTTCTACTAGTCTAAGAGCCCATGAACCCCAGACCTTCGTTATTTTATAAAAGCTGAAAACTTATCTACGCATGCTCCCAACACAGGTAAGAACGATGAACCATTATGAAGTTTGGGTTACCCTGGCTTTGGCAGGTAAACGGTATTAAAGGGGTGTAAAATACTGATCTAATTTCGTCAAATTATAAAGTGTGATTTTTTGATATAACCTTCAGAATATCATTAAAATACACATCATTAATTGCCAGACACTTACGATAGTGGCAACCCCTTGCCAGACACCCTTATTGTTCATGAAATTATATGTAATTCTACTTACATTATAGTATAAAAGCTGATTTTATATATAATACTTGGGTAATAATTAGATAATGTTTCCTCATTAGCCAGACATTTTGATAGTGCCAACCCTTTGCCAAACAAGCTTGTAGTTTAGCTGCAGGTGCGAGCGGCATGATTATAATGACTTATGCAAATACATTTTTTGGTACAGATTTAATCATTCAAGTGAATCTCAAAAACATCTGAAGAAAAGACATTCGATGCTACAACTAAATAGAGTTTCGTTAAAAATTTTAAATTATTCTATTAACAATTCAATTTAGTTGTAGCATCGAATGTCTTTTCTTCAGATATTTTTGAGATTCACTTAAATGATTAGTTATATAAATCTGTACCAAAAAATTTATTTGCATAAGTTAATATAATCATGCCGTCTCACTAGCACCCACTCATATATACTGTCTCGTGTTCGCACCTGCAGCTAAACTACAAGCTTGTCTAGCAAAGGGTTGGCACTCTCAAAAATGTCTGGCTAATGAGGAAACATTATCTAATGCATATAATTTAATGAACATTAAGGGTGTCTGGCAAGGGGTTGCCACCATAGTAAATGTCTGGCAATTGATGACGTGATTTTAAATGATATTCTGAAGATAAGATCAAAAAATCACACTTTATACTTTGACGAAATTAGATCAGTATTTTACAACCCTTTAATACCGTTTACCTGCCAAAGCCAGGGTAACCCAAACTTCATAATGATCCATCGTTCTTACCTGTGTTGGGAGCATGCGTAGACAAGTTTTCAGCTTTTATAAAATAACGAAGGTCTGTGGTTCACGGGCTCTTGCTCTATACATAAACGAGTGCTACATCATTTTGTCTAAATATCTGTAATTTTGGAATTTTGGTCTCAAACGATAGGCTTCGACGCCCTGATTACGAATCCGTGGTCAAATTCACTTCTGTCCGTGGGGCTGTGCGGGCGTTAGCACGATAACTTTCGAAGGGATTGTTCTAGAGACTTGAGATTTTCAGGGTGAGTTCGATTCCATAATGCCGCAGTTAAACAGCCAAAGTGTTCCATGAAATGAGGCCATTTAAAAATTTTGTTTCTCAATATCTTAGACAAAACGAAACCAATCGAAATGAACTTATTTGGCCACATGCAAGATGCCCATAATAAACCTCATGCAAAATTTTGTGTCGGTAATGTTAACAGAATCATTAGAAAATTGAAAAGAAGAATCTTCATATTTCCATAAACAAGGTATCCGATTCGAGTGAAATTTATTTCGTGAATGAAGACTGATATACTGAATGTTCATGCAAAATTTCAAGAGGATCGCATCATCAGAATCATAGAATTTAATTTCTTCGATTTTTACATATTTATTTTTTTGAATAATTTACAGAATACAATTCCAATCGTGCTGAGATTTTGCTTTCATATACTTGAATGAATCTCAAGTCCTATACAAAATTTTGAGGTAATAGCATTATTCCTCCACTTATGAACGAGCGCTCAAAAGCACCTGCTCATCAGGGCCTTTCTTATTTTTTTTTATTTCAGATTAATCCCGATTATCCAAGGAACTGCAATAAACCGTATAAGGATCAATCTAAAAATTGTCCGACAGATCTAACCAAGCAGAAGACTAAGAAGGAAAGATTGAAGAGAAAAGAACCAAAAAATCCAAACTAAGTCGAATTAATAAGTAATGTAATTCAACCTTATTATCAAAAAATAAAGAAATGTCAACTCAATATATTTCAATAACCATAACTGATATAGAATATTTTGTATAAGCATTGAAATACACCGCGCAAAAAAATTAACGCGCAAAAAAATTAACGCGCATTATGGAAATCTCAAATTTATTCTACAACTGAAGGTGTTCACAATGATAATTATTTTTATCAGAATTCTTCAATACAAACGTTTTTTCCCAGCAGGAATAAAAAAAGATGAGATTATCAGATTTTGAATGTATTGGCTCCATTCTGAAATCACTTGTTCTAGATCAATTCTAGTGAAAATTTTATTCATCTGTCAAATTCGACAGACAACAATGTTCCGACTGATTTTTTATTGTTGTTTTAGCCAATGAGCATACAATTAGGCGATAATTTTGCACTAGTGCAAATTATCGATAATTCGCACTTGTGCAAAATTATCAGGTCCTTTAAAATAAATGCAGACGTAATTATGAACGTTTATTACTTATTAGAGTAACGGCAATGTGACAGCAACTTACAGCGACACAATACGATTTGATGGATTCACAAAATTTTCTTATTAAATTTAACTCTTGCAATGAAAATGAATCGATAATTTTCATTGCACTAGTTAAATTACAACTGATCAATAGTTTTTCTTTCGTTTGATTTTCTACACTCGATCGCTATGCAACGCGAAACACGCAATTTGACCCAAGAGGAATGTGCCCATGCGGTAGAGTTGCGAGAAGAAGGTGGACATACACAAGAATTGCAGAAAGGTTTGGAGTTTTCCATTCTAGTGTGTCCAGAATGTTGCAGCGATTCAGGAAGACAGGTATGAATGTCCGAAGACCAGGACAGGGTAGACCACGGGTAGCAACTGCCGTTCAAGAACGTTACTTGAGAGTTTCTTCGTTGAGACAACGGTTTGAAACCGCTCGCCTCCTTCATAATCAGCTTGAGCAAACTCATTGGGTGCAAATTAGCACTCAGACAATAAGGAAACGCCTCGGAGAATATGATTTAAGGCCTCGTGTCGCGGCAAGAGGCCCAGCTCTTACCCCAGCCCATCGAAGGGCGCGTTTGGATTTTGCGAGAGAGCATATCCATTGGGAAGAGGCTGATTGGGAAAGAGTTCTCTTCACAGATGAGTCTAGATTCTGCCTCTACCATTTTTATCGACGTTGCCTTGTATACAGACGTCCACATGAAAGATATGCTCAGTGCAATTTCCTGAACACTACTGGTTTCGGGGGAGGATCGATTATGGTATGGGGTGGAATATCTTTGACTGCTCGCACAGACCTAGTGGTCGTTGATAATAGAGCTATGAATGGTAATAGGTATATAAGGAACATTCTTGAAGAGCATGTAAGTAGTGCCATTTGCCCCATATACATTGGTGAAAATTTCATTTTTATGGACGATAATGCCAGACGCTATCGTGCGCGCATCGTTCAGGAGTAGCTTGAAGAGGTTGAAGTCTCTCGAATGGAATGGCCAGCAAGAAAGTCCAGATCTCAATCCGATTGAGCAGGTTTGGGACAACCTCAATAGAAGGCTGAGAAGTTCAGAAAATCATCGAGTTACTCTTAATGATCCAACTTAGAGAAATCTGGGAAGGATTAGATCAGAACATTTTAAGATCACTCATTTTGAATATGAACCGTCGTTGCCGAGCTGTAATTAACGCAAGGGGTGGAAATACCAAGTATTAAATCACTTATCAGCATTACAGTATTTTGAAAATTGTTTATTTCTATCTTTATTGAGATTTTCAGAATGTGTGTTAATTTTTTTGCGCAGTGTAGTTTGTTGTCAATTTTTTTTTCGTTCTCATTTTATTCATTCATGAATTCAAAATTCCAGTTAAAATATTGAACCTATCAGAGAAATCACACGAGTCGTTCCGAAAGTTATTGTGTTCGTTGCCCCAGCCAACACGTTAACTTCCGGGAAGAACAACTTCAAAACTTGAAATTTCCAAGGTACCTATATAATCAAACAAGAGATTTAACGCGTAACATAGCCATGGAATATAAACAATGTAATCAGAAAATAACTATAATCGATTAAAATCAATCAATATTAAACTCATACTTCAGAGCTAATCTCGCTCTCGTTCAAAGAAAAATACAAGTTGTATCAAACAAAGCAACCGTGGATAGCTATATGATCCTATCATATAGCCTAACATATAATCTTGGAGAATAGCTCTGCATGATACGAGATTTATTCTATAGGATCTATAATACGAAATATCACTCTTCAGGTATTATTATATCGAAAACGCCATCTCTGGAGATTCATACGAACAAGATCCTTTCATAGCATGAACCTTGAACGAAGTAGCGAGATTTTTACCATTTCTTGTATCAACTTTGAACGAGGACGAGATAAGCTCCGAAGTATGAGTTTAATATTGATTGATTTTAATCGGTTAATATTATTCTCTGCTTACATTCTTTATTGTTTTCAAGTTATATACGAGTATAGGTTTGGGAATAGAATTGAAAATGAATATAATCATAGATAAATAAACTAAAATTAACAGTTTATTTATCTATGAATAGAATGAAACCAACAGCTTTCTCCCTCTCTTTTTCTTTTCCTCTCTCTCTCTTGTTCTCAGGATATTGAAATTCAAATAATCATCAATATGAACAATGATGCCAAAAAGCTGCATTTAGAAGATCAATTCATCAAATACTGAGAAGTTGGAAAAATTTCAAAACAATTGATAAAATTTGAAACAGTTGGAAATTGTCAATGGAGTTGGTGGTCTTGGAGCGTGCATAATGTTGGTCAGAGTTGGCAAATTTTCAAAGCGGTTGACAAAATTTCGAAGCAGTCGGAAAAATTTTGGAAGCAGTTGGAAAAAACTTTGAAGCAGTTCGAAAATTCTCAGAACAGTTGGAGACATTTCAGTAAATTTGGAATACATTTTATTTTTTACTTTCGTTTAGCCCAAAATGTCTATGATTTTCGCCGACGCCCCACGCGAAAAAAAGGCCTAATGCCCGATTGCACCGTTCGTCTAAGCAGAGATTAAGCCTTTAAGTGACGTTTATTCCATTGATGAAACGTCATTTCAGGACTTAAACGTTGCTTAGACGGACCGTGGGCGTGGCGAGAGAGGCATTTGCCACGGGCGCAAACGACCTAGGGGCGCAAAATGTGAAATAACATTTTTTTTGTTTTTTTTTTCATTTTGGTGATTGAGTTCTTGTTCATTACTTTTTAAGAAATCTGGGAGGTTCAGTATATTTGTGCTTAAAAGAACCCCTAGCTGGAAAGTTTCATTCCATTTGTTATGTTTTTTGGGGTGCTGAATTCGAATCTGAAGTTTGCTAACAAAATTTCGTGACGGAACATGCAAACAAAACAAAAATAGATGAAGAATCTCATTCTTGGTCAGTTTTTTGCTTATCACTCGGAAACTATCAACTTTTCGTGGAAAACCTTTCCATACAAAATGAAAGTACATAAAATTTCCTACAAATTGTTTCACCACAGTTTGTTCTGCGTCAACCTGTTTTGGCTCAATTTAAAGTTTTGAATGAGGTATTTTCTGTGACTCAATAAATGAAAAAATTTAAATTCTATGGTTCCAGTGATGCGATCCTCTCAAAATTTTGCATGATCATACAGTATATCAGACTCGATTCACAAAAAGAAATCACTCGAATCGGATATCTTGTTATAGAAATATAAAGATTCTTCTTTTAATATTCCAATTAAATTGAATATCTCAGATGAAACGAAACCAATCGAAATCAAATGTTTCGGCCAAATGCAAGATCGCAAGATGTTCATAATAAGCCTTATGCAAAATTGTGTGGCCATAGTGTGAACAGAACCATAGAAAATTAAATTGGAATATTGAAAAGAAGTCATTGAAAATACCTCATTTTCAACTATAATTTGAGCCAGAATAGGTTGTCGCAGAACAAGCTGTGGTAGTACAATTTGTAGGAAATTTTATGTACTTTCATTCTGTATGGAAAAGTTTTTCACGAAAAGTTGATAGTTTCCGAGCAAAGAGCAATAAACTGACCAAGAATGAGATTTTTTTCTTTTTTTTATGTTCCGTCACGAAATTTTGTTAGCAAACTTCAAATTCGGATTCAGCATCACAAAAACATAAAAAATTAAAGAAATCAAACCACCCCAAAACTTTCCAGCTAAAAGCACCATTCGACTGGATTAAGATTATTGTGAATAAAAAAGTTCTTCAAAATATAATCAATAAATCGTCAGTTGAATGCAGAACTATCCCAAGTCTTTTTTTCCAGAAAATCGGTTTATGGGCTGAAAAAATGCTTGTTACTACACTTCATCTGATGCAGAAGTATTGCAAGTCCATCTTATATCCTTACCTCACTTTTTCAATTTCATATAAACTCACGTGATAGTTCAAGCCAGCGATTTAGTGGACATAGCATAGTTCTGACCCATACCATAAGGACATAGTTTAGTTAAAAGTGGCAATGCCATCTTGAAAACAGAGAGCTGTTTTCAAGATGGCATTGAGAGTGGACATAAAATGGTTCTAATATGCAGAACTACCATACAAAGCTATATTATGTCCCAATTTTTCAGAAATTACTTTTTGTGTTAATTTTGACCATCACAAAACAATCAGGATCTTCAAGTTGAAGTTCAAAATGGAAGAATTCGTATATATGTATTTTCAATCAGCTTTTAACCTATTCAAAAAAACGTGTCTCCTGAAAAGTAAGAATTTCGGACCTAGTGAAGTTCTGCATCAATCCCATCGAAATGTCAATTAGGAAAAAAAAATGTATTTATTGAAAAATGAATTTCCTCAAGGGCGCATTTTGAAAATTTGCCACAGGCGCTAGAATCCTAGTTCCGGCTCTGGGTGCAATCGGGCGTTAGAGTTTTTTTTGTCACAAATTGAACGAAGTGTTGTAGTAATACGATGGCTTAATTCGCAAACCTGCTAACTCCAAAAATAGTAAATATTCAGGAGATGAAAAAAACTGTTTAAATTTTATTTGAATGAAATTTCGAATGGTTGTTTCTACTTGTTCAGTAGATATAGTGAAATTACTCTTATTCATCGAGAAAAATGCTTCATTCAACAACCAATTATTATTTTACAACCAAAAATTGGAGTTAGATGTTTTTAGTTTTCATAGGTTGATTATTTTTTGGAGTTAGAAGTTTTTATTTTTCTTTAATAGTATAATGAATGGAGATGAATATAATAAATGGAGCTGAATAATACGATCATAATAAAAGCAAAATTGTATATTGATGATCAAAAAAATACAAAAAACCACATTCCAGTTGACCACTCTTCTTACACTGACATATATTTTTGATGAGCCTGGGTTCTTTCGGAATTTTATGATTCCACGCCTCATCTTCTTTCTTATTTCCAAAATATTCAAGTACTTTTTTCCTTTTTCTTTTATTTTCTTTTGATGTCCAAGTGGACTTGTCTACTTGACAGCTCTTCCTCCTTTTTCTCGGTTCGATCTCTTCACTGTATGTAATACTCATTGAATCCGAATGATCGGAATAATCTACAAGAAATGAACACAGTAATTATCTTGCGAAATATGTATGAATATACTGATGGACAAAATTAGCGCACCACCTTAAATTGCGTTAAATTTAAACAATTGATATCTTCCCAATCTTCAGTCGGATTTCAACGTTTTTTTCTTTCAATTGTAGCTCTGTTATTGTCGATTTTCCTCCATTAAACAGAAGTCCAAAAAATAAAATCTTCATGTTGTACAGGGCGTTTAAAAAATGTCATGTTTTATAGTCAAATTTGAACGTCTTCTGTGGGCAATGCCAGGTTGCTGAGGCATATAAAAACAATAAAGCGTTGTAGCGTAGTATCTTTTGAGTATTCTGTTTTTTTAAGAACCAATTTATCTTGAAATTGTCCAGAGATACCTATTCAACTTTTTATCAACTCTTGTATTTTATGCATTAGCCATGAATATCTTCGCAACCATTTGTCCAATTGTGAATATCTCTGAAAGAGTACAAATTAAATTGCTTTTTGAAAAAGCAAAATACTCAGGAAACATCAGGCTACATCACTGTATAGTTTTTAGATGCCCCATATATCTGGTATTGCCCACAGAAGGCGTTGAACTGTAATGAAAAAAAAACGAAAATTTAAACGCCTTGTACAGCATGATGCATTTTCTTTTTTTGAACATCTCACTGTGGTATGATATTCGCCAATAAAAGAGCTACAAATAAAAAAAAACATTCAAGTTGGACAAATGGTTGCGAAGATATTCATGGCTAATGCATAAAATACAAGAGTTGATAAAAAGTTGAATATCTCTGGACGATTTCAAGATAAGTTGGTGTTTAAAAAAACAAAATACTCAAAAGATACTACGCTACAACGCTTTATTGTTTTAATTGTCCCAGCAACCTGGCATTGCCCACAGAAGACGTAAAAATTTGACTATAAAACAAGACATTTTTAAACGCCCTGTACAACATGAAGGTTTTATTTTTTGGACTTCTGTTTGATGGAGGAGATTCGACAATAACAGAGCTACAATTGAAAGAAAAAACGTTGAAATCCGACTAAAGATTGGAAAGATATCAATTGATTTAACGAAATTTTAGGTGGTGCGCTAATTTTGTCCATCAGGACAGTATATTAATATATGTAATTAAATTTCACTTACTTTTTTAAAGCTTAATCGCCTACAACATAAAAACACCAGTTCTTACTTGTTTTTATAATGAAAATCAGTAAAACACCTATCAGTTCACAAAGAAAGTGGCTCGTAATGATGGAGTTAGATGATTTGAGGTATACACAATCTAATGGCTCGAAGATAGACGTTTTTCGTGCAGCGGTTTACGACGAAATTCGTTCTTATTTGGACATACATGCTTTACCAGCTTGTAGATATAACAATTATGTTTGTGGCGAGCTGAAAATCCCAAATTCCATAAAAATGGAGTTAGCAGGTTTGCACTTTAAGCCAATAGATTCTATTTTTTTGTTTATTAATTCAATAGTATTCTATTTAAATTCATTTCAACAGTATATGCACTAGACAGCCTGTATATTCTCAGTTTCCTGGAACTGATATCTGCTGTGCCTGCGCAATCCAACAAATTTGAACAGTATGTCAGAGTCTAAGAACAACCTCCGACTGTTTCTTATCGCTACCGCTAATTTTCTTTATTCTATTTTTCCGCTTTTTTATATTTTCTCTTATTTTGAGAAAGAACCTTGTGTTCCGCACTTTCAAGTGAACTACGTTATTATTTTGTGAAAGAGACACTATTATTGAAGAATTGAAGATCACCGACCCCGTCCGAGAGTACTCTCCAGAAGATTGGTCGAAGAAAATACTGTTTGGTGAGTCTGGTGCATTTTACAATATTTCTTTCAATTTATTTTTTCAACACCTATGATTTTTGATTAATACAGTCCATTAAATTCTCTCCACTTGAAGAGTTACCGCAACACGAAGAATTAAAAAATAATTGTCAGTTTAAAATTTTTCAGTGTTGTACCGCTTTTCTGGTTAGTTTTTGAATAAAACTTCAACACCCTGTATCTTGGAAACAAAGCATTTCTGGACCTACATTTATGGGAACCCTTTTCATAAATTGATGTGTGGAATCACCTCAGAGGAAGAAATAAAGTTTACTTCTTCCTTTGAGGAAATCACCCCTTTCATTTTTTCGGATACATCCTGTATATACGAAATTATATTCTATGACCGCCGATTGTAAAAAGAAATGTCAAAAATGATCAGATGTTCTAACCCTACTTTGTGTTGTCAAACGAATTTACCATAACAAAGAACTGGGATTTACCCAGGTTCATTATTCTCATTAGATTAAGATGTAACGCTTATGAATCATGAATCTCACACTATTTCTTTTTGGTTTTTTGATTTGTTCCTGTTCGAGCCTCAGGCCAATTTTCAAAAGTTTGAAGTACAACGAAAGTTTCACTGGAGCAGTAGATAAGAATATTGAGTATCTTCTACAATTTTCGGGAGAATATGTAAGTACTTTGAAACAAATCTGAAGAAAAGTTGTGTATAATATGAAATACCTAAATATTTATATTATTATGCAACCCGCAGAAGTTTCACCATTTATTGTATTGCAGCTAGATTTTCCGTTAAGAGTTACAATTGAAAATGTCACGGCTGATACAAAAAACCCACTTATGGTTGTGGCTAGACAACCTGATCAACTATTATCATGGCAAATACCACTGCAGGTAGAAAGTGATTCAGGAATCAAGCTGTATAATAAAACGAGTAGAACATTATGTAAAGATCTGTTCACAAATGTTACAGGTAAACTAATATTATAATTCGAAAACATCTACTCATTCAATTTTTCTGTAGGCTCAGTAACTAAAATTGAAGAAAATCCTATTATAACCATTGCAAGTTCATCTACAAGAAATGTAACCTTTAGTATAAAAGTAGATTATCAGCAAGATTTCTTTGTTGAACTCTCTAAAGATTACGAGTTTACCATCACTCCAAGTGAACCTCTGTAAGTGGCAAATTAGGAATAATTAGAAGTATTGATTGTGTTAATTTGAAAGTATTAAATATTAAATCAATCACAATGATGTTGACATTTATCTCTGATTAACTTGAAATATGTAAGTTTCCTGACAAGAAATATTTGTTTTAGATATTTCTTTTACAATTTTTCCACAAATAATACACACGATGAAGAATATTCTAACTACCATACTGTAATTTTAGAAGTAGAATCCATAGATGAAGTTTGTATGACTGTTAGCATTCAAAATGCAAGCGTAAGTATCGTAGTACATATATGGATTGATTAGGTACAGTAGTAATGAATGTGACTACTCTTCGGATTCTTCTGAAATTGAAGGTATTTCATTTTATAATTTTTTGTTTCAGTGTCCGGTGCTGGATTTGAATCAAGATATTACTTACAGGGGCTTCTATGAAACGGTGAATACAAGAGGAGGGATAACAATTCCTGTGAGTGGTAGTTTTTAAGGTTTATTTATCCTCATCTAAGAAAGTTACGAAATTCTTTGATTACTTCCAAAATCGTCTAGACAGATTGAAGCAGCTCAGTCCCTTCATTAAAAAAAAGGGTGCATAAACCACATCGCGTTGCTCTTCTTAATGCCCAAAAATTATAAATGAAGGGATTGAGCTATCTTAATCTAGGTCTAGACGATTTTAGAAGTAATCAGAGTAGAAGTAGATGAAATAGCATTTTATTTGAATCTCAGGAAGTATTTTTTATATTTATTATATTTTTTACTTAAATTTTAACACCCTGCATCTTGGAAAACATTGCGTCAGAGACCCAAAGTCTATAGGAACATTATATCACTAAATCATCTGAGGATAAAAATCTCGAATTTACGGAACCCTATTCTGAATCACCCTGTATTTAAAGCGGAATAGTTTTCTATCACATCGTGTAGCGCAGTTTGTGAAGTTGCTCCCGTCTCTACCAATATGTGCTGCCATCTTTTACCTTTGGAATTAGAGATCTCAGGCGTCACCTCAAGTTTAGAGTGTTGAGGACACTATGGTACATGGTACCTGTTGGCGGTGTCTTATAGGGTCTAGGAGCTACTAGCCAGAGAAGGTTATGTCCAGGGCTCAGTTGTTTGTACCTAACTAAAAGTTCCCTAACTTTGAAAAATAATTAAATAATCCTTGGGAAAATAAAACACACAATTATATTAAAACCTTTATTCAGTAAATGGTAAATAACGGCAGTCATCAAAATAGACCATGATATTATAAATATAATGTGAGGAAAGAGGGTGAGCGGGCGGTGAGAAGGTCGAAACGGGATATAACATGCATCATGAGCGGTGGGAGCTCTCAGAAAAATAAGCAATTAAATATATACAGTTTTGGAAATTCACATCTGAAATATACGATATACAATGCATCAGACAGAGAATTCTTCCCTCCAAATGCACAGATGAATAGTCGAGACAATCACTTGCTGTAACACACTGAATTCAGTTGTCTTACTTCATTATTCTAGTCTTGTCTCTCTCTTATCGTTTAGAGGAGCGTAATTCTTTAGTATGGTAGGCAACAGTAAATACTTGAATCGAGTATTACGGGCAGCCTGACAAATTAAAAATTCTATACGTGCAGTGCGGGTTCCCTACCATACTGCGATAAGAGAGAGACAAGACTAGATTATTGCAGTAAGACAGTTGAATTCATTCAGTTATCGCACTTGATTATCTCGCCTATTCATCTGTGCAACTGGAGGGAAGAACTCTCTGTCTGATGCCTTGTATATCGTATGTTATCGATGTGAATTTCCAAATCGGTATAAGCAGAATAAATAAGCGGTAAAGATTGTCGAATGAGAGTATAAGCGGAAAATTAATCAAGCGATTTTCAATAACGGTACAAAAGAGAAGGTTCTGACATGAGCAAGCTCCTAACAAACAAATTCCCAAAAACTGACATCCTCATTTTGTGGCATCTATTGGTTCACAATAACAACTACGGGTTTCACTAACAACAACGGGATTTACGGACAGGAGAAGGGAAAGTAGTGCGATAGAAGGGGGAATTTACAAGACTGTTTGAAGTCGGGGTTCGAATAATGCCAGAAGGGCTTAACAAAGGCAGTCTATGTGCCATTTGTTGCTTACATACACCCTCGGTTCAGAATTTCAGGGTGTCATGCAGGCCGTTTGAAGCTGCTACTCAACCCCCAGAAACTCGAATGGTGCCACGGAGGCGCAACAAGACTGTGTATGGGGCGTTTGAAGCTAACATACACCCTCTTTCCGACTCAGAATTTTAGAACGTAATGCTGGGGCCGTTTGAAGCTACTACACAACTTCCAGAAACTCGAGTAATACCAGGGAGGACAATACAAAACAGAATATACCATCTCGCATCTCAGAATTCTCACAAGACATGCAGGCTGTTTGAAGCTACTATACAACCTCCGATAATTCCAGCGGCGGAAGGAACGGGTAAATACAATGGGAAATACATCAAAATTATCAAAGCCAGCAAATAAGAATTAAAACAATCATACCTATATTAAACTTTCCCTTGCAGAACTCCCTGATGACATTCACTTCTGGACGGACTGGCACTGGTAGGCTACTATTAACTCCGAATTCCGCATTTCAAACCCATTGGAACCATGTGTCCGGGTACGCGTGGCAACGCCCCACGTGTTCGGTATCGGGAAATCGCAATTCAATTCGCTGTATGTCTTCAGTGCGGAGATAAAAATTCCCGTTTCCCGTTAACTACGATTGAATGAAACTGAATACCGATGGAAATTATTTTGCTTCGTTACAGCCTATTAATAGTTATTTAATCAACTAGGTTATTAAAGACAGCGACTTATGGTCAAGATATTTTAACGCGTGAGCGGAGCGATTTGCTAGAATGGTGAACCGTGAATACAATAACTTGCGGAAGGAACGACTTCAAAAATTTTTAATAAATAGGTTTAATCTGTGAATGAATGAAATGGAACCCGAATTTAGATTTGTTCATATTGCTTTTCCCAACAACGCACAAAAGCTCTGACTTTACATCCTGGTCTCCTTGTTGATTGAATACCTCAGATTGTTTTGAAACATTTTCAATTTTTGAAAACTGATATTCTTTTTCAGAAATTCAAATTTCCACTAGGCTTTTACGTGGTGTTTGTGGCCAAAGCTGATGACACTGATTGTACCGGCAAGGTGGGAGTTTCTGAGCCTGATCGGCTGAAAAACATAATCTTCAGGATAAACCCTAGTATCTCATACCAGGATTACATAAATGCTGTTATCATAACTCTCAGCAGCATCGCCCTATTTTATGTTTTGTTTGGACTCGGATTCTCATACTTTTCTTTCAAAAATTTCATACCGAGGAGCATGCAGTATGCTGCCGAATTCAATCCTGATTCTGCACCCACTACACCTTCTGGACAAAGTAAGAATTTTTCAACATCAAAAAGAAATAACTTATATATAATATACTAGCGACCCGCCCCGGCTTCGCACGGTAATATTCACTTAAATCATACGTCTGAATAGTCTGAATTTTGGTACCTTCCTACCCTATAAGTTAAGTAGTGTGATGGAATGTCGCTAAGTTTCGATCCAAGTAAAACTGTTAAATAAAGACAGTTGCATCAAAATTTTATCATAAATTCCCTAAATAATGGCGCCTACCGACCCTCTAAGTTAGAAAAGTGATCAAATACTAACTTGAAGTCTTAGTAACACTCAGTTAAAAAAAACATGAAAATCATTTCAGTAACTATGGCGTCATGCGCTTCTTGACACGATCATGCTAGATTTCCGCGGGAATGAGGTATTTTCCCGCCGCAAAAAGTAGCCTGTGTCCGTGCCTAGGATCCTATCTTTATATTAACCAAGTCTTATAAAAATCCGTTCAGACGTTATGGCGTGAATGAGGTAAACTTTTAAAACAAACGATTAAAAATCACTAACTTAATTAGTTTTCTGCCTACTGCCTACGCCTCAAGTACGATAGCATGAATATTAATAGCCCATATCCTTTTCTAGGTTACTATCTATCACCTAACTAAATTTCATCAAAATCCGTTCAGCCGTTCAGGCATGATAGAGAAAAACTCCCAGCAAAAACCATAAAAAAATCACTAACTCAATTCAGTTTTCTGCATACTTCCTACCCCCTAAGTAAGATGACGGGATCATTTTGATCTTATATCCGTTATCAGGTAACTATCTATGTATTACCTTACTAAATTTCATCAAAATCTGTTCTGCCGTTTAGACATGAAAGAGCAAAAGTCCCAACAAAAACGACTGAAAATCACTAACTCAATTTAGTTACCTGCCTACTGCCTACCCCCTAAGAACGATGGCGTGATTATTTATAGCCTATGACCATTTCTAGGTTATCATCTATCACCATACCAAATTTCATCAAAATCCGTTCAGCCGTTTAGGCGTGAAAGAGTAAACGACAGACAGACAGACAGAGTTACTTTCACATTTATAATATTAGTATGGATTAGACGTAGAAAACATTCATACTATCCTGAAGAAGAGCAAATAAGTGATAACTTTATATTTTGAATTATATCAGTAAAATAATTACTTCTTCATGCAAAGGCTTGCCTCTACCAGTGTTACGGTAGTTATGCGCACAGCTCCTTCAACAGCGCTTGAGGTCATCCTTGATCTGCCTGCCTTACATCTTCATGTGAGGAAATGTAGCCTGCTGGAAGCAATAAGAATATCCCTAAACGGAAAGCTCATACCTGTAAACTGGGTTGGACACATGAGGATATTGAATCAAATGGATTCTAACCTCTTGACAAAACCATCGGATATTATGCCAACTATCTTTGATTTTGAAACGGTCATAGTTGACTATCCTAGTGCAATAGGTTTCGTAAATCGCTTGGATAAGAATCTATCCAAATGGTTTACCGATGAATCAAAATCAGATAAAGGCACTGGCATTGAGGTGTATGGACCTAAACTGAGGATCTCTGAAGCCCTAGGAAGTGAACCTTTCATTTTACAGACGGGTATAATGGCTGTCTATACAGGTTTGGTAAATTCACTCGGAAACATAGGATTTAACGTGAAAATCTCCAAGTCGCTCTGACTCCAATGGAACAGTGGAAGAATTCAAACATCAGTGTGATCACGATACACAAACACCGGTATGCCGACGCGCATCGAGAGTGACGTCACTGGGAACATTTCCATAGCATTTGCGTGATTGAAGAGAGAGAGAATTGATTAGAATTTGTTCCTAATATTCTCCCAATGACGTAGATGCTCGCGCCGGACGAGTTCAGACCACGAATCTGGCATACCGGTGTTTGTGTATCGTGAGTGTGATGCTATATCGAAAACACATGCAGAACGAACGCTGGAATCGTGGTGGGGATGTTTCAGCGCCTTGCGATTCAAATAATTTTGTCATTCTAACGTGGAGAGCGTGAGAGCATATCAGTTTGAAAAGTAATTGAATTCTCCGTTAATGCTGGATTCACAATGGACGTAACCATAAAACTCCCGAAACGTAAACGAAAAACGCAAAGTTGAACCAATGCAAATCATATGGAACTGTTCACAATAGGCTCTGTAATTTTTACGTTTACGTTGAGCTTATGGTAGTCCGTAATTCTAACGTTAATTATAGAAATTTGTTCACATTCTGTGATTTGTAGGTCTAACTCACCAACGTCGTTTTTTTCCTCATTTAGAATTTTGCTCTTCAATTCCTTTTTGAGCGCTCGTTCTACTTAGACGAGTGCTATATCGTTTTGCCCAAATGTCTGTAATTTTCGAATTTTGAGCCGAAAATGGTCTCAAACGATAGGGTTCGACTCCCTGATGGAAAATATGAGGTCAAATCAAATTCTGTAGGGCCGGCCGTCCGGCCGTGAGCACAATAACTCTCGAACGGATTGTCCTAGAGACTTGAAATTTTCAGGGTGTGTTCAGCTCCCAAATAGCTCGGTTAAGTTCGTTAACCAGAAAAATCGTACAGGGTGTTCCATAAAAAGTGGCCATTCAAAATTGAACGTACAAACGAAAAGGGGAGATTCCTTAAGCGAGTTTAAGAAAAAAAGTCCCATAAACATGGGGTCGCAAACGTTTCGTTTTCGAGATACAGGGTGTTAAAATTTTAATCAAAAACATGTGTTGGTTATACGAGTTTATCGAATCTTTATGAATCAACGCTACAGATCAGGAAAATTTCCATAAAAACTGATACTGAATTCATTCACCACAGCTTACAAAGTGGCCTTCCCAAAATAATTTGGATTTTCACGAGGATTTCGAGAGAATCGTTCAAAATTTTTTTTTCTCGAAATCGTTGGTAGATACGACAAAACTACAAGAGACCGAAAAGTTTAGTATAAGAACAAAGCTTCTTTTTACATTTTTTCAAATTAACAGTTGCTCACCAAAAAAAGTTCTGCAGAAGAACAGGTGGCAGTGTTCCAGAAAAAATATCACCCTGTAGATCTTCTATCGAAATTGCCATGTCACGTGGTGAGAACTCTCGATTGTAATATCTATGCCAAATTTCACTTGAATATCTTGTGAAGTATAGATACTATGAGGAAAAAACTTGAAAAAAATTCAAACTTCAACACTCTGTATCTCGAAAACGAAACGTTTGCGACCCCATGTTTATGGGACTTTTTTTTCTTAAACTCACTTGAGGAATCTCCCCTTTTCGTTTGTACGTTCAATTTAGGAACACCCTGTATATAGTCCGTTCACAAAAGTTTGAGCGCATAGTAGGCGTTTGTTTATTTATCTGAAGTTGGCATTATTTGCTGTCATTACGTAAATTAAAGTCAACATTGCCGAATATATCCGGCCTCGTCCGACACTTTCGTCCGACGAGCTTGCGAATTATTAGAGAACTCTATGTTATATTGACAACATTGCTTATCAATCTGACAAGAAAACAATCAACATAACCTTAAATTTTAATATACACAGTGGAATATGCCAAATTGTCATGGCCAACCGACGGCTCAACCTTTCGTTAACGGACTATACACAGTGAAATATACCAAATTTCCATGGTCAACCGACGGCTCAACCTTTCGTGAACTGACTATACAACTCATTGAGAAACTAAACAATAATAGATGATGCTGCCAAACTGACAGAACAGATTCTACTTGGCTGCATAACAAATGCGTGTTGGCATCTCTATATAGGTTTACTTTTTACTCTGAAGATAATCCATTCATGTTCCCACATGTTTGGTCCAAAAAAGTATCATCTGATAATAAATACTAAAATTTTTCAGGACCTGTTGTAGGAGATAATGTATCATTCGATGAAACTGAGTATGATACAATATCTGAAGCTTCACTGGAGAAACAAAACAGATTATACAAGTCTGAATTGTACCTTTCGGATCTGGCAACAAAAGATCCAAGAGTTCTGAAGAGAAAATCGTATTTATATTTGTATAACGTACTAACAGTTGCAGTGTTTTATGGTTTGCCTGTGGTACAACTAGTCATCACTTACCAGAGGGTATGTTATACAATTTGCCTAACTTGTATTGCACCTTGTAATATTTCCTAAAATGATAACAAATTAAGATATACAGGGTGGGCCATCCATAACTTTACACCCCTAATTTTGAGTCTTGGGTTGGAATAACGAAAAAACGCTCGGACAGGTCAAATTTTGTTGAAAGGGGGACAAATGAGGATGTTTAAATGAATTTGATATCACTACCCCTCTAGCCGCAACCCCTAACAGCTCTCATATTTGAATAGGGAACTGGGGTCGAGCAGCAACTTGTTGAAAAGGCGAATCAATTTCCTGCATAGAATTCTAGGTTTCTTTATTGATCCGAAATCAGATATAATTTGCTCCATTACACTTACCCGCAAAATTTCATTAATGTTGTCCTTTTCACTCAAAAGATATTTACTTGGTGTTCCATACCTTATCCCAAACCTGTATACTAAACAGTGTATGCAAATTTTAAAAACAACGTACAATTCAAAACATGTTGAATGAACTTTTGGGGCCCACGCGAAAATAATTATTTTTTCCAACTGAGGAATGTCTAGAACATAATTTGTATATTTCAGGTTCTAAATGACACAGGACAACAAGATTTGTGCTACTACAACTTCCTCTGTGCACATCCTGTAGGTGTTATAAGCGATTTTAACCATGTATTCTCTAACAGCGGCTACGTACTTTTGGGTATCTTATTCCTCTGGATAACATACAGAAGAGCCATTTTACATGCCGATCTGGATTTTGACAGGGTAAGAGCTCATTTTTTTTCATTGCAATGAACACCATAGTAATCTAGGTATAGGCATAATTAACAAAATGTCGTATTTTTGCAGCAATTCGGCATTCCACAACACTATGGTATGTTTTATGCCATGGGAGTAGCTTTGATAATGGAGGGAGTACTATCTGGAAGCTATCATATATGCCCTAACCATTCAAATTTTCAATTTGGTAAGTAAGTTGAAAAAAGTTGTTTTAGAAAAAATCGTCCAGACACAAATGCAGCTCAAATCCTACATTTTAAAAAAGAATATTGTGCGTAAACCACATCGGATTTCTTTTCATAATGGGGACATCTTCCAACAAAATTGGTGAACTTCCATCCGAAAAGCAGTGAGATGACTCTCCAATTAATCTGCTGCAAAGATTAAGGAGAGAAAAATAGGAAACGCCCCTACAACTCTAGTACTAAAATCTGAGTACGTTTTTTTGTTAGATGATTAATCACTACATAGTATAAAACAAAGTCGCTTTCTCTGTCCCTATGTCCCAATGTATGCTTAGATCTTTGAAACTACGCAACGGATTTGGATGCGTTTTTTTTTAATAGATAGAGTGATTCAAGAGGAAGGTTTATATGTATAATAACATCCATTAAATAGTGGAGAAGTACTGTTATTTTTGAGGTTTCTAATGTGATGTCGTAAATAATCGGATATAAAACGTATGAAGGCCAAAGCAGCGCGGGGGGACTTCGGTTTAATTCGGTTGGCGTTCGTGCTCGCTTCGGGAGAAGGGGGCGTGGCCTTTTACATCTGAGCGCAGCTCAGTCGCCATAGCACTTTGAATTAGGCAACGATCGGAGGCGTTTATTATATCGGAGCTCTCCAGCGAGGAAAATAGCAATACATACTTAGGTAATAAAAACGTGCTTTTCAGCGCGACAACGTATCAGTAATTATAAGTAAGGTACGATAAATAATTGTATGATAGTAGTTTTAAAATATAAATTATATTCTTTTCTGAGGTTAATTTTTAAATCGCACTTTATAGTAATTATAAGTACCTACATAAGGTGAGATAAGATTAGATTAAATAAAACCATAATTTATGGATTGCAATTTTTTATTAAGATCTTGATTAAAATTTACAGTTAGATCAATTTAATATTAGGGAAATTATTTTAAAAAATCGTGATTTAAGGTGAGATATGTAAGTTCAGAAAAAGTACTTAATAGAAGGTATCTTTTGTTGTTGATGATTGTTGATTATCTTTTGTTTATAGTCGCACGAACAGCAAATAATTTTTAAGTACTTTTAATTTAATTAAAATCGTTGTTTAAGTTGAGGTATTTCAGTAAAAAAAGAACTGAATAGAATAGGTATCTTTTGTTTTTTATGATTGTTGATTATCTTTTGTTTCTAAATGGTAAGAATTTAGATATTTTTTACTGCGGCAAATCACTACATAGTATAAAACAAAGTCGCTTTTTCTGTCCCTATATCCCTTCGTATGCTTAAATCTTTGAAACTAGGCAACGGATTTTGATGCGTTTTTTTTATTAGATAGAGTGATTCAAGAGGAAGGTTTATACAGGTTTGGAAATTCACATCTGAAATATACGATATACGATGCATCAGACAGAGAATTCTTCCCTCCAGTTGCACAGATGAACAGTCGAGACAATCACTTGCTGTAACACACTGAATTCAGTTGTCTTACTTCATTATTCTAGTCTTGTCTCTCTCTTATCGTTTAGAGGAGCGTAGTTCTTTGGTATAGTAGGCAACAGTAAATACTTGAATCGAGTATTACGGGCAGCCTGACAAATTAAAAATTCTATACGTGCAGTGCGGGTTCCCTACCATACTGCGATAAGAGAGAGACAAGACAAGATTATTGCAGTAAGACAGTTGAATTCATTCAGTTATCGCACTTGATTATCTCGCCTATTCATCTGTGCAACTGGAGGGAAGAATTCTCTGTCTGATGCCTTGTATATCGTATGTTTTCGATGTCAATTTCCAAATCGGTATGTATAATAACATAAATTAAATAGTGGAGAAGTACTGTTATTTTTGAGGTTTCTAATGTGATGTCGTAAATAATTTCATTTTTTCCGTTTACATTGCAAACGCAGGCCGAACCCTACGAGTTTTATCAAAATAATGTACTAAGGATTGTACACATTGAAAAGGTCTACAGAAAAGTCCGTGATGGTATATGTCTATCTCTTATGGATAACCCACAATAACTTTATTTTGTCATTTACTTTTTACGACAAATAATGGCTAATTTTCGAAGCGATTTTAACCAATACAGGATTAATCCTCAACCAATAAAATACCTTGAATACATTGTTCATTTAATATAGATCTATATGGCCCTTTACATCTTATGATTTAAGTGAATATTTTCGATGATATTACAGATTTAAAAATTGCGGTACGTAGCGTTTGCGGCAAGAGCGTGCCTATAAAATTTTCAATTCAGAAAACTATTGTAATGGGCGCTCAATACAATTTGAATTATTCCTACGTCAATTCCAGAAAAAAACATCTTGATCAATAAAACAATGAGGAGAGGATAAATATATGCCTTATTTTTGGAGAGAACTCATTTATTTATTTATCAGACTGCAAAAATGATGTATTAACACACCGAAACTAGTCGAGCAGACGTGTTTTTGCAGTCTGATAAATAAATAAATAAGTCCTCACCAAAAATAAGGCATATATTTATCCTCTCCTCATCAATATGGTGAACACCAAAGGGTTTAAAGAAGTTATGATATATTAATAAAACAAAGCTATTGCTTTGCTTCGTAATTAGGATGTTATTATTCATCTCAACATTCTTTAAAATGAATTGATATTAATGAAATGCGATATTGTCCTGCTCCAGTTTTATTAGAAATCATTCCTCATAAAAAATGTTATAATGAAATTGAATACAAGTCAATAATTTTCTTACATAGCAGTTACCGAATTGTCAAAACAATTAGAAGTAAACCACAATTTGAAGATGGAATTGAAAAACAATGGAAATTTCAAGAGGATAGTGCTTCTCCATTTGTTTTTATTTGATGTGTAGAAACATTCTCACCGCACATTTTATAACAGCTACTGAGATCAATATCTCTTCGCCAAGAAAACTATGTTCATTTGAGAGCATTGAAATTAAAAAGCAATGAGAAACAGAGATACATGATACTAGTTTCAATACCTTCATTTCCATTTTCTCAGGTTCAGGATTAGCCTTTTTTTCATTATTTTGCAGTTCATCACCATACAATATGCTCCGTAAACCTTTTTGAGTTTCTTAAGATGCACACACAAAATAGATAAACACAAACACAATACGAAACGCAACTAAAATGAAGCCACGGATAGGTTACCTACGTGCAACCATGGCAATGTTTTCAAATGCGCTTTTTTCTCAAAATTGCCACTACAATCTTTTATTTTACCCATTCTCCTGAATTTCAGTATACTTAATCCTGACACATAGATTACGCTAAAATCATCGTAGTCGGTTCCCTATCTTTTTCTCCTTAATCTTTGATCTACTGGGTATGAAGAAACACCCAATCAAATAATCACCAATTTTTCCAAACAGAAATTCCTGGTAATTTTTTTCTAATCTTATGTCCTCTGCCCAAAAGAATGAAAATGAAAGAACTGAGCTGTCCCAATATGTATCTAGAATCTAGACGATTTGGGAAGTAATCAAAGAATTTAATAACTCTCTTAGATGAAATAGCATTTTATTTTTTATCTGAGAAAGTATCCGTCTGAAGTGAAAAACTCAATATACCATTCTCACTTTGAATTATGTGGCGATTACGAAAATAATTTTGAATCTGAAAAAAACCATTGGCTTACCATTTTTTTCACTAAATTTAATTGGAAAGAAATGTTTACGGACGCCATTGAGGAAAATTAAAAATAAGATTTATGTGAAAAAATTAGTTTTGATCATAGGCCTTATAAGAATGGACACCGCATGATAGAGAGAGGTCACTTGGTCGAATGTGATGGAGCTATTGTGGGCAATGTCAAATCAATGTAGATAAAAACACCAAATAGATCATTCCAAATGAAATATATCAAAAAATATATGACTTTAATTCAGAAATTAGTATAACTTAAATTATATTCACCGCATCAACTTCTTGTGGGCAAAGCAAAGCCTAAATATTTGTTTACATCTTCCATATGATTTTGACAAGTTGCCCACAAACTTTCTTCATCTCTTTTATTTTCGATAAGATCGCATATTATGTCTTTCTCTCTTTAATGTATCCAAGTGTTCGATCTTCTGTTAAGTCACGTGATTCTGCATCCATAGTAATTATAGATCTATGGTTTTGATGCGAAATCAAAGCCTACCAAAACACAAGGATAGTCGTAAACGGTGTCGAAAATAGTTTCGAAAAACCTATTTTTTCGTTAAATTTCAACACCCAGTATCTTAGAAACAATGAGTCAGAGATACTTAGTCCATAGAATTAAGATCCCGAATTTTTGTTATCTTATTCTGAAAAAGCTGTATATTATCTATGATATTTCTTTCAGATTCCAGCTTCATGTACGTAATGGCTGTCCTATGCATGGTGAAACTATATCAGAACAGACATCCCGATATAAATGCTACAGCTTATGCTACTTTTGGAGTCCTGGCATTAGCAATTTTACTTGGTATGTAAAAATTAAAAATTAATGTTATCATTAATTCGAATATTATTTAGGCAATTTCCTCCACTTTTGCTTTTTCTTTTCAATGTTATGTTAAGCATTTGCCAGCTATCATCAGAAAAAACATCGCTAGCCGAAACATTGAAAAGAAATAATTGTTGTTTTCATATTATTCAAAAGAAAATGCAAAAGTTATGGAAATAGCCCTCAGATCAATAGAAAAACATAGATAGGCCCTATCAGATTTAAATAGAGGCAAAAATAAGGAAAAAAAGGGTTTTAGGAAACTAACTCGACATTTCAATTGCTGTCAGAATTCAACCCGAGTTAGTAATCAAGTTAGTTTCTGAAAACCCCTAAAGATCTCTATGTTTATATTGCTTTTTATAAACATTAACCTAATGTAATGAAGTTCAATTTCATAACCGGGAAATTGATCTTCATTTTAAAATAATTTATCCGAGTTTTCATTTTAAATTCGTGAATTTTTATTCCGTTTCAGAATTAATTCACAACAATCGAAAAAACCGAACATTCTGCGATTGATTTTGTTTTTCATACAGAAAACATAGTAGAACCGTCCGCAAGAACAACGCCGATCGCAGATAACGCCGTTTTTTGCATATACGTACGATAAGCCAGTTTTGAAGATGTTTTTACCGAGGTACTCTCCTGAAATTTTTAACGTTTCTGTGCCTACCTTTTCCACCCCCCTCCGGAAGATTATAAGAGGCAGGGTTTCCCTCCATCGGTAAATAGTTCTGCAATTAGTTCTGCTTGAGACGTACGCTTTTCAAAGTTTTCGAAATTTTTTAAGCGACCGTGCTGTAACTATCAAATATTCCGAGTTTTATTACCTTGTTGTGAGTGCTAGTGCAACCGAATTGTAAGTACCGAGCCGATTTACTACAGTCCTATTTTTAATCCTCGTTGAGTCTACCTAAAATAGCTGTTCCGTCAGATTCCGTAACATACCTTTCCTAGTTTGTCCAGGTGCCCCTAGTTAGTCTGTCCTTCATGGTGTGTATACCCATGGTCAGACCGGAAGGCCCAAACGAACCACTGCTATAGTACGTTTGTCCGTACAAACGGTGCCTGTAGTTAGTTTGTCCTTCATGGCGTATATACCCATGGTCAGACCGGAAGGCTGATGCAAACCAATGCTATAGTACGTTCAACCGAATAACAATCCTGCTCTGTCCCGCTCCTTAGTGCCTGTAGTTAGTCTGTCCTTCATGGCGTGTATACCCATGGTCAGACCGGAAGGCATAACCGAACCAATGCTGTGGCACGTTCGACATATCCTGTTCAACCCTCTAATTTCACCTGGCCAAACCCAACCTGTTTAGACGCGAAAGAAGCAAAGTGGTAGACAACGTGGTGAATTCTGGGACTGAAAGAATATCGGCCAAAGATAACTGTTGTGCACTCTTATACTGACCCCTTTTATCCCTGTTTTACCTGGTGTTATCATATATTTGAATTCACCGTTTAAATTTAACCCATCTTCTATTCTGGCTGACTCGTACCGGGAAAATATTTGTTTTTGACAAAACTGACCAATCTTATATTTTGTATTCATTTCATATAGCGTCTTATATCACTGTATTTTTGTATAACTATTTTCGCTATTTGAATAAATTGTGTAAATTACTCTATTTCTGATTTTCTCTGTGATCGCTAATATCTTAGATAACAAAGAACTCTGTCTCTGACTAGCAGCTGCCCTGGTAGGTTTGCTATTCTCCCCTATAAGAAAAAAGAATAGCTGGCGCTCGAGGTAAGTTTCGCCGAGAAAACCACGTTACACTAACTTTGTTTATTTTTATGAGTTTCAAGATATTCGCGCCAGTTTTCCTAATTCTTTATTTCAATATGCTTTGCAGTGATGTTGAAGTTCATTCACTTCAAGAAAATGCCGAAATACTGTATTATTTGAACATGAAACACATGATTGAACACAAACAGCAACATTACAGAGTTGGGTACAGTAGCGTGGGTTGTAGGTATCAATTTAATAATGTTTCTCTTATTCTGTCAATTTATAATTATATTTAGATAATGCACCGTCGCTAATAATCATAAGGTGGATGCGACTTATTTGATAATATTGATCTCAGTTTATAAAGAAGTTTAAAAACAAACATTTCTTTGTATTTCTTATCCTCAAAATCATTCCACTGACATCGCGCTTGGGGCCTATCTATGTTTCTTTATTAGTCTGAAAAATAGCTCAAATAATATTTCAATAAATGTTCTATCATATAGTCCGTTCACGAAAGGTTCAGCACATAGTAGGCGTTTCTTTATTTATCTCAAGTTGGCAGTATTTACTGTCATAAAGTAAAATAAAGTCAACGTTGCCGAATGTACTCAGCTTCGTCCGACGAGCTTGCGAGTTGTCAGACAACTCTATGCAATATTGACAACATTGCGTATCAATCTGACAAGAACATAACCTAAATTTTAATATACACAGTGGAATATGCCAAATTTCCATGGCCAACCGACGGCTCAACCTTTCGTGAACGAACTATACATAATTTTATCATGTTAAGTTTCTTACTATTCTAGGAATGCTTGGCATATTGGAGGGAAATATATATTTTTGGATTTTGTTCACCGTACTTTACATATTGACATGCCTTTATTTGAGTCTTCAAATATATTTCATGGGTTGCTGGAAATGTGGTAAGTAAAACTAAATTATTATTCAGATTACAGGTACCTATTTTGATTTTTTTATTTACAGACTTTGGTGCTCCACAAAGGGTTTATGCTGGAATTGTAAGAGATTATCAGAGGGGACCGTTACATGTGATTAAACCGGTGCATAAAGGTAAAATAAAGATTATAGAGTCTAAAGATGTGAAACGGTCTTGTATTTGTAGAGCTTAGAAACGACCACTTTTTTCAGTTTACATCTGACCTACAGATGGTACTAACAGTTAGAGTCTACTATCGACAATTGTGTCAGTTTGGCAACATCGTTTTGTTACTGTTTAGTTATTCGATGCGTCGTGTTTACATCTTCGTTTCGATTTGGAGTTCATAAACTGAATTATTTCATTGATTCGGTGGCATTTTATTGTTGCTTAAGAGTATTCCGGTAATTATAGCTATTGGTAAAATTACAAAAATGTATTATATTCAGAAATTGTAGAAATGATATTCTAATCAATTGTTTACTTCACCCCAGTTCCGCAGTAAAATGCTCTCCATCTAACTCTAAAGCTTGGTTGATTACAATGCAGTACTATTCACGCGTAGGGGAATCTCTATGTTCATATATCGTTCTTAGAGCAGTGGTGACGCTAGTGGGGGGGCGGGGTAGATATTGCCCAGAATTTTCAGTGGGAGTAAAGATCAATGAATTGGTACAATTTCGCTAAGCATAGGCCATAAAAATCTATTGGGGGGCCCGGGCCAACCCAAGCGCCACCACTGACCTATGAGGGATATATGACATGTTACATATTTTTGAAAGAAATTAGTGTTTCCATAAGAAACTTGCTCCATGTATATATCCATAGTATTCGGGATCAACTTCATGTTACTAGTAATGAAAATATTCAGAATATAACCATTCTGTGTTAAAAGCACTCGTAAGATGTCTGAAAAAAAGTTTCTTATTTTTTTCCTATATTACTCTTCAATCGTTTTATTTCAGCAAGAATGGTTCTATTGATAATTGGAAATATATGTAATTGGTCACTAGCAGCTTGGGGACTTTACGACCATCAAAAAGATTTTGCCCTGTTTCTTTTAGCTGTGTTTATGGCGAACACATTGCTTTATTTCTTCTTCTATATCATTATGAAGGTAATAC
This sequence comes from Propylea japonica, assembly GCA_013421045.1. Classification (NCBI taxonomy): domain Eukaryota; kingdom Metazoa; phylum Arthropoda; class Insecta; order Coleoptera; family Coccinellidae; genus Propylea; species Propylea japonica. The sequence continues at coordinate 56,048,977 of CM024243.1, forward strand.
AAAAAACACTTCTATTCGATCAGCTGTTTGAAAATAATCTTGTAATTTTATTTTCAGCTCATACATCAGGAAAAATTGAAATCCTTGACTTGGTTCTTCCTGTTTTGTTCTATAACTTGTGCTTTATCTGCGATGTATTTTTTCCTACATAAAAGTATTTCTTGGGCTGTAAGTACTGAATTACACTGAATTTTAATTACAGCGTTTTCCATTGGAGAAACGTGCTCACTGAATGTTCCATTGGTAGCACTGTCTGCAGTTATTGCAGGGGTTGAAATTATGGCAAATATATCATAAACAATCAATTATTTTGGTGCTCAACCGGTTGAACAAAGAATAAGCTTCAAATCAATCAAATAGACGATCCAGGAATTTCATGTAGTGTCGGAGTCAAACTATAGAACCCAATGGAAAACGCCATATATTTCTACTGAATCATGTGTATGCATATGTTGCTTCATATTTTATTATTATTTTTATTCATTTGATATTTATTTGACTTATTTTAAACTCAACTGTAGGAAACATACACTGCTCAAAAAAATTAAAGCACATTATGGAAATCTCAAATTTATTCTACAACTGAAGGTGTTCTCAATGATAATTATTTTTATCAGAATTATGCATTCATATGTTATCCACTTTCAACGTTTTTCTTCAATACAGAACTTTTTTCCCAGCAGGAATGAAAAAAGATGAGATTATCAGATTTTGACTGTATTGGCTCCATTCTGAAATCAGTTGTTCTCGATCAATTCTAGTGATCAATAGTTTTTCTTTCGTTTGATTTTCTACACTCGATCACTATGCAACGCGAAACACGCAATTTGACCCAAGAAGAATGTACCTAAGCGGTAGTTTTGCGAGAAGAAGGGTGGAGCGATTCAGGGAGACAGGTATGAATGTCCGAAGACCAGGACAGGGTAGAACACGGGTTACAACTGCCATTCAAGAACGTTCCTTGAGAGTTTCTTCGTTGAGACAACGGTTTGCAACCGCTCGCCTTCTTCAAAATCAGCTTGAGCAAACTCATTGGGTGCAAATTACCACTCAGACAATAAGAAATCGTCTCAGAGAATATGATTTAAGGCCTCGTGTCGCGGCAAGAGGCCCAGCTCTTATCCCAGCCAATCGAAGGACGCGTTTGAATTTTGCGAGAGAGCATATCCATTGGGAAGAGGCTGATTGGGAAAGAGTTCTTTTCACATATGAGTCTAGATTCTCCCTCTACCATTGTGATCGACGTTCCCTTGTATAAAGACGTCCACATGAAAGATATATTCAGTGCAATTTCCTGAATACAACTGGTTTCGGGGGAGGATCGATTATGGTATGGGGTGGAATATCTTTGACTGCTCGCACAGACCTAGTGGTCGTTGATAATGGAGCTATGAATGCTGATAGGTACACAGGGTGTTTCCTAAACATGCGGCAAAAATTCAGGGGATTGTTCCTTGGACTATTCTAAGAATATTTTGTCCTTTGATGATTTTTGAAAAACCTCTTTGTTTCGAAGATACAGGGGAAACAAAATTTTAGATAATAACATTTTATTATGAAAAATTACATGAAAATTTAACTTAACCTACAAAAACTGTTGAAAATGACCACCTCTAGCCAAAAAAAAACGAATTCAAATGAAAACCGTGTTTAATCTGTATTCCTTTACCATCTGAACTTATCAATTTTAAGTCAAAAAACTGGCCGTTTTTAGTAATTGGAATGTTGTTAAACAAATTTAAAAATAAATTGTACCTACTTAGTAAACACAGTGCGGTACGCATTTTTATTTAAACTATTATTAATTTTAAAAATATGAAAAATGTTGTTCGCCCTGTATTTTCGAAAAAAGAGGTTTTTCAAAAATCATCAAAGGACAAAATATTCTTAGAATAGTCCAAGGACCAATCCCCTGAATTTTTGCCGCATGTTTAGGGAACACCCTGTATAAGGTGTTCAAGAATGTTTTCTTGAAGAGCATGTAGTGCCATTTGCCCCACACATTAGTGAAAATTTCATTTATATGGACGATAATGCCAGACCCCATCGTGCGCGCATCGTTCAGGAGTACCTTGAAGAGGTTGAAGTCTCTCGAATAGAATGGCCAGCAAGAAGTCCAGATTTCAATCCGATTGAGCAGGTTTGGGACAACCTCAATGGAAGGCTCAGAAGTTCAGAAAATCATCCAGCTACTCTCAATGACTTAGGAATCCAACTCAGAGAAATCTGGGAAGGATTAGATCAGAACATTTTGAGATCACTCTTTTGAGTATGAACTGTCGTTGCCGAGCTGCAATTAACGCAAGGGGTGAAAATAGCAAGTATTAAATCACTTATCAGCATTCCAGTATTTTGAAAATTGTTTATTTCTCTTCTTTCACGTAGGATTCGGTGAAATCCTTCTTCCATTTAATGTGTCTTGTTTCGTTCAAAACCTTCCTGAGAGAACATAAAAATAAGTTTTTAAGTCGATGTAGAGTTAACTTTCATTACAATTGAGCTACGGCAGCCATGTGGACCTGCAAAAGACTCAGACATGAAAATAGAATTATGGTTCTATACAGTGGTAGTACTCCCTATTGTCAGTTATGCGTCTCTAACACGGTGAGAAAAACTGAAGAGGTCACCACACGCAGCCGGATGTAGAAACTGCAAAAGCTGGCTTGTACCGGTGATACGGGAGCTATGCGCTCAGTTCCTACAGCAGCGCTTGAGGTTATACTCGATCTGCCTCCCCTACATTTTCATGTGGGGAAATGTAGCCTTCTGGAGGCAATAAGAATATCCCTAAACGGAAAGCGCATACCTGGATACATGAGGATATTGAATCAATTGGATTCAAACCTGTTGGCAAAACCTTCAGATGTTATGCCAACCATCTTTGATTTCGATATTTCCTGTGCAACGATCATAACTGACCGTCCTACTACAATAAGTTTCGTAAACCGCTTGGGTGAAAACCCATCCATATTGTTAACCGATTGATAAATATCAGAAAGAGGCACTCAGAAGTGTCGTAAAATGAACCTCAAGTGAGCACCTGTCTACATCACAAGGACAGCCAACCCACGCTGAGATCCCTGGGTTGCAATTCCAGGTGTCTGTGCTGATCTGAGAGTGCCGTAACAACATAAAGCAACTGGCAAAAGGCAATAAAGTGAAATTACTATGGGTGTCAAGGCATTGTGGTGTTGAAGGAAATGAAAGTACACCAAGGTTAACACCTGCTGGACCTGAGCGTTTCTGTGAGATTGTAAAAGCTAATAAAGGGTTTTTCAATTGGCGCGGGTAGATTTTGGCGGCCCGTGGCGGCCATTTTGTTTTGGTGACAATTGTCAAATCTTTTGCTTATTATTCAGTTGCTTATGCCAAGTCACCATGGCAGTTTACACGATTAAACAGCGCGTACAAATGATAAAACTTTATTATCAAAATGAGTGTTCGTTAGTGCAAACGTTGCGCCCATTTTACGGTAGACGTGGTGGCCCTTCACAGTCGACTCTTCAGCGTTTGGTGGCAAAATTTGAAACAACCGGTTCGTTAATCGATCAACCCACACCTGTACGTTCAAGAAACGCAAGATGAGCCGAGAACATCGCGGCGGTCCGTCAAAGTGTACAGCAGAACCCGAGGCAGTCGATTCCTCGCCGTGCACAAGAAATCGGCCTTTCGCAAACTTACACTTGGCGAATTTTGCGACGGGACTTAGGGTTACACCCGTATAAGATTCAACTGACCCAGGGGCTCAAAGTTCATGACCATAGACAACGTCGTTTGTTCGCTGTCTGGGTTTCGAATCGTTTGGAAGAGGATCCCAATTTCGGGCGAAACATCATCTTTAGCGACGAGGCGCATTTTTGGATGAATGGCTTTGTTAACAAACAAAATTGCCGTATATGGGACGACACAAACCCACACGAGGTTCACCAGGTGGTAATGCATCCTCAAAAAGTTACGGTTTGGTGTAACACATGCCATCGCTCAAATTCAAAAAGTTACGGTTTGGTGTAACACATGCCATCGCTCAAATTCAGGCGGATCTATGCGGAAGAGTCATGAAAATTGGACCACTAGGATCCGTGCCACTGTGAGAAGTCGAGGCGGGCATTTGAATGATGCCATCCTCTATACTTAATGGCATATATGGGCCTTTTAAATAAATAAAAATATGATACCTCATACGCAGCTTGTTTAATTTCGTTTCAAAATCTACCCGACCTTATTGAAAAACCCTTTATAAGGCTGCGGTCCAGCAATGGGAGTTCAATAACATAATAACTCTCTACTAAAACAGCCTTGGATATACTCAGTCCAAAAAATTCGTGATGATTTCACCTACTTATACCAATAAAAGATAGTGGTCCAGCAATGGGAGTTGAATAACAGAATAAGCTTCTGGAGAAACAGCCCTGAACAATCTCAGTCCTACTACCTATATCAGAAAGCTCATGAAGCTGTCTTGAGCTGAGCTTCTGCTGATGGGACACTGTTGGTACAAACATCATATGTACCGTAAGGGAAAGTCATCAGATGAGATTTGAAGGTTTTGTGGATCAGAAGCAGAGCTGGCTGACCCGAAGACAATTCATATGGATAAACCTGTCCTGAACACCCATGAGATAAAGGCCAAAGCTCCTAAAGAGGTTGGTGAATTTATCAACACCATTGACGACCTCCTTGCATTTTCATAAATGAGTAGGGTAGAGAACAAAATATCTACATGGGCGTAGACCCCGGAAGCCTAACCTAGCCATAACGAACCATCAATTATTAACAATAATTTCACTTATTTCTTGATTTCCAGACTACACCTGCACAATCCAGGCAGTTCAATCAGGAATGCAAACTGTTAAGGTTTTATGACTTCCATGATATATGGCACTTCTTGAGTGCCGTTGGAATGTTTTTTACTTTCATGGTTCTTCTTACACTTGATGACGATCTGTCTCACAAGGATAGGTCAACTATACCTGTGTTTTGAAATTAGTTTTAAGGTAATAATGTGATACTTCCATGATCCAAACTTGGTTTTCATTGTTGAAAATTAGCGATAGGTTGTCAATATTTGTGATTTTTTTGTACATATATAACCTCTTGCTTGATATGAATAAAGATTTGTCATTTAAAAAATGGCTCTGTTTGTTAACTGTGGCACATGTTGCTCTTTTATCTTTAACCTCACTGAAAAGTATGTAAGAAATCAAGAACGAAATTCCTTATAGCGTTTTTCATTGAGATAACTGGGGCGTACTGATAAATACATATTAAGGGCCGTATTCATAGTTGGCCCTTGAGGCTAGTATTCATAAGGGCGATAGAAACTCTCACTCACCCTCAAGGGCGAACTACGAATAAGAGCCTTTGTCTTCATTGGTACAATGAACATACTGGAAATGCCCATTTAATGATAACCAGTTTTGTGTCAGTGCAAAAATGGTGCACCCAAAGTTTACAGGCGATGAAGCTATTTATTTATTATTCTCAAATGAATGAGAAAATATAAATTACAAAGTTTGAAAATTAACATAAAGTTGATTGTAAATCAAGAACCATTTGGAAGTGCAAAAACCCCCCAATAACATTGCAACAGGCTAGTACCAGTTCGGATGCATGCTTACCAGGACATTGACGAATTGAAAAAGGTTGGTGCCCTTTCAAAAAAAAAAGCGAACACTCCCTTCTCAGGTAAAGTGCCATATTTTATAACGCCAACACTAATTAGTGAAGATGTCAATGATTGGAAAAAAGAAAAAAAGACTCCCACTGTCATTTTGACATAAGTTTGTCACACGTTTTTTTTATCATTATTCCGAAATTAAATTCGATATTTAGGATGAAATACCACTATTCAAATCTATGGGAGATGATTACCCTTCAGTAGGGTCCTGTAGCGGTCTTAGAAGAACAGAAGATTCGAAAATCATCACTTGGAACGCCAGACCTGGTTTAAAACACCCTCCTGGCCCAAGAGCAAGTGTTTTGTATCTAAATATTGAAGGTATTTATTCGAATATTTTTAAGTTTCAATTTTGTAAAAACGGCGAGGCAGGGTTTTTTCTACTGAGGTTTTTCCCTGTGCTCTGGTATCATACGACAAAATAGTATGGTACCCCGTTTTGCACCAACCTCAGCTAGGGACTTTTTTGTTTCATGTATTGTATTTTTTAGCTCTCAATTCAAAAGAATATATATATATACTGGATTGATACCCCTGAAACCGTCTAAATGTTTTCAGTATTACAAGAAAGATGTATGAATCACGGATTTCTTCAATGTCAATTTACATCTGAAAATTGACAATTTGATAACGCAATTCAACAGTTCTGAATACTTAACGATAAAAGATTGAATTTCACATTACAGATTGAATAAAAATATAATAGTTTGAACTGTGGAAACTAATGGTACCTATCTTATATGTATTCGAGAATTATCAGTTTCATTAGTCAATAGAAGTGCGAATGATCAGAATCAAGTCAAATGACAAAAAAATTCTGAAACAAACATTATGTGATGAACATAAGCATTGTATGCTCCAGACGAATCAAGATAATACATCTGAAATGATAAATGAAGATAACTCGGACTTATTTGAATTTGAGAAAAATACTCGTTACTCTCATGCATCTCGTATTTCACCTAGAGAGTTTAATGTTTCCTTTGAAACATTCTTCATCGTTCATTGAATGAATTGATTTCTTCATAAGACAATTCTAATGAATCGTCAGTTCCAAAATATCCTGATCTGAACTTAATTAAGGACCTCTTCCGACAGCTACATGCATGTTATACTCGATAGATGAGAATTGTTATGATTGTTGTGAATTGTAAACAAGATAACATTAACATTAGGTCTGACAAGGTTGCATTGAAAGTGGCAAATTATTCCTCAAACTGAAACTATACCAACCCAAGATAATGAAACCAAGGCCTACTTTGTGCTCAATAATATGTAAACGTAGTATACCATGTCGAGTATCGTGCTTATCTGACCTGCTTCTGCAAAACAGACTACTGCCCCATATGTTATTATTTGTCCCCCATTCATGGCGTACATCCATAGCAGTATTTACCTAAGGGTTACAACCGCAAGTTCTACCGGATAGTTTTCTGCATATCATTAAAGCTCTTACTGCTTTACTAGGGTAATTATTTAGAACAGGCATGGACAACCATTTTTTGTAAGGGACAAATAAAAAAAATTTCTTAGACCACAGGCCAAAATAAAATTTCCAACAGTAATAAATAAAATGAATTGAACCAAATTTAAATAAACCTAATATTATGTTCCTCACAATGGAAGAGATGAAAAAAGCATAACCTGATATAAAGCAAGAAAACTCATTAGTCAGGAGTCCTTAACTTATGAGACACCTAAATTGCGTTTTTTCGCAAAAGCATCAATATTAGGTTGGTTTTAGCGCAAGCAATTCTTCTGTAATTTTGAACGACTGCGCGAATGAAGATTACTAACTGTGCTGTATCAATAATGTCAGTGCTTACATCCATTGCTATCGAAAAAGCAACAGATGTTTCATCACTTTTCCAAAAGCGACTTTTAAAATTACAGCTATTGCATCTTTTTCTCTTTCGACTGTTCTGTATGGCCAACATATTGATGGCAACTTCATTTTTTCAAATTGAACACCCTATATATTTTTTCACGTTTGGCTAGCTCTTTTTTCCCTGATTTTGAATATGTAACATATGTTGGTCTATCTCTTTCATTCTTAGAACCATAAAATTTCAAATTTTAAGAACCACCTGGCAAAATCTGTAATCATTTTACAAGTGGCAGAGTGCGTTTACTGAAAATGCTCATTTTTGGAGTTATAATAACGTCAATGGAAAGATATACAGGGTGAACAACATTGAATTCAACTATATTTTTTCAAATGGGACATTCTGTCCTGTATATTCTTTCTTTTTATTTCCTCCTGATCTCGAATATAAATACGTATGTGAATGTGTCTCTTCAATTTCAGAGTTTCAAAGAATAAAAAAATATGTACAATACCTACGAAATTCTTTATATCCTATTATTTTACTTAAAGCTATTATTTTAGAATGAATACTTAACAATTACTTAACCAATGAAAAATGATAAGAATAACATCATTAACATCAACTAGAGAAATTGCTCGAAATGACCACCTTCATTCAATACACATAGTTCATATCGTTGTCTCAAGTTGTTTAGACTATTTTTGATAGCACTATTATAGCTCTGATTCAAGTCAGAAATTAAAGCTTCAAATTTGTTTTTAATCATTACAATATTATCATTATTCTTTGTGCGTTGACGGGATTAGTTCCGAATTATGGGTTTAACATTGGTTGATTTTATATCATTAATATTATTCTCCTCTTTCATTGATTATCATTATCGCTGAAGTAAATTTTTTCCTACTAACGATATAACTTGCCCGAACGATATCTTCAGCTTCTTCATTACATTTCACAAAGATATTCTGGCTTCCAACCGATTTTTTTCAACTTCTCTATTCTTTAATTTCTAAGTTGTCCAGTCAAACTTCGGAATTTTTGCAAATGTTTGGTAGTATAATGTCTTCTTAAATTATATTCTTTCGCAATTGCTACGGTCTCATTACATATTCAAAAAGCTAATTTGGAGGCTTGTCGTGTGTGAAAAAATTTATTTTCGGGCCAAGAAAATTCTTTTCTCGGGCCGTATGTGGCCTGCGGACCGTAGGTTGCTCATGCCTCTGATTTAGAACATCAAAAAAATATTTAGATCTTTTTCTGATACTTGTGTCATTGTCTGAAGACTCTTCAAACAATGCTTGTGTTGAGATTGTCTCGAATTGAAACTGGCATAATATGAAAAAAGTCAATTATTGTGAATACAAATAGTGACATACAATAATTAACTCAGCATAACACCTGACTTTATTCAGTAACTTCCTCAACAAAAGAGATGCATTATCTAAAACTGATTTTCAGGAAATGAGCTTTATTATTTCTAATCCATTGTATTTTTTATTCATTGGTATTTTATCAATTTATGAGATCGTTATTTTGGTCCTGTTATTATAGCCTTGAATTAAACTCTACACTTGTACTTGTACATAATCATTGTCACCACTCATGCAGAAATTTTGCATATTACCCTTTGTCCAAGTTCAGATTGATTCAGTGCAAAATTGTTTGGGTTCATATGAAATATTTGAGGTCGAAATATTTACAATGAAAGTATTTGTAGTTTTTGTTCTGTTGGTTTCTTCACTAATAATAACAGTAAGTTTTCATTTTTTTTTCTATAACTAATATGATTTTCTTATGATAAGTACGGTTCTTCAAGTCTGTTGAATCTCCTTTCATTCTTAGATTTTTTCTTTTAGACTTTTTTTTCAACTGGCTATTTCTTCAGATGAAAAGTTTCATTTATTTGAATATTGAACATTCAGGTATTTTTGAAAGCTCTTATACTCTCTATCCTTTGCAGTTATGTAACTAAATTTATATAGGATGTGTATGAATAGTTGCAAAAAAATATTTGGGTGATTCCTGATCAAAAGATTAAGAAAAGCCCTGAGCAGGTGCTTTCGAGCGCTCGTTTATTGATGGAGCAATGATGCTATTACCTCAAACTTTTGTATAGGGCGTGAATTCATGCTAATTATATGAATGCAAAATCTCTGCACGATCGGAATTACATTCTGGAAATTATCCAAAAAATTAAATATGTAAAAAATCAATACCTAACTAAAAAAAATTTGGTTCCGATGATACGATCCTAATGAAATTTTGCATGAACATTCAGTATATAAAATTTCATTCATTAAATAAATTTCACTTGAATCGGATATTTTATTATGGAAATATAAAGGTTCTTCTCTTCAATATTCCAATTGAATGGTTCTGTTAATACTGAGGCTAAAAGCAAATTTATATTTCGATTGATTTTTCGTTTTCTCTGAGACATTAAGGAACACAAATTTCGAATGCTATATTTTATGTACGATTTAGCTGGCTAACGAACTTAACCGAGCCATTTTGGAACCGAATTCATCCTGGAAATTTCAAGTCTCTAGCCCTTCGAAAGTTATTGTGCTTACGGCCACCCGGACAAAGACAAAGAATTGAATTTGACCATGAATTCGTCATCAGGAAGTCGAACCCTATATTTGAAACCATTTTCGGCTTAAAATTCGAAAATTACAGACATTTGCGCGAAACGATATAACACTCATTTAAGTAGAACGAGCTCTCAAAAATATAAGCTGGATCTTTCACACAGATACAGAACATAATACATTTTTTCATATCCATTTTTTTAGGTACCCCTTTGCTTAAAGAAAGCCCCCTATAGATGGCGCATAAAAAGCAGCTTTCAATTTTTTTCTCAAAAACAAAAAAACTATAACATGTACAAAATCAAGCAGAGAAATTATGCGGGTGAAGACATTCAAAATATTGGTGGTCTGCCTCTATTACTGCAAGGGATAGAGAAAACTACCCCTTGTTTAGCAAGAAATATTTTTGGATAGCTTGATCTATTTACAAAATAAAGAGATAGTCTTTAGTTTCTTGCTCTTGTTTTTTTTTCTTAAAACCGTGAATTTAAGCAAAAAACTACAAGAGACCTTATTTGAGTAGAATGGATCGAGCGATCCAAAATTATTTTTTTTATTGTGAAAAATGAATATGGAAAATAATAACGACGGAATAATGTTCGGAGGTGGGTTTCTCTACCCCTTGCAATCGTAGAGAAACACCACCAAAATTGTTTTGAACATCCTTTCGCTCGCATAAAATATTTATTTGATTTCATTCTTGTTAGTATTTTTGTTTTCAAGAAAAATAAAAACCACTTTTCAAGAGCCATTTCGAATGAGTAACTAAGCCGAGGTGCCTCAAAATAAATTTCAAAAAATCCCTCAAAAGTTAATATAACAAACCAAGTCTATTTTTTGACTAAATTTTTTCGCAACTATTCATATACACCCTGTAGAAAGTTTCTTCTTATCAAATTATAAAAGAGCACCGACTTTTATACAGAAGTCAGCTTTTTCTGTATGAGCTTGATAGTAATTATGGCCTGATAAATGTGCTCGATCTCAGATTCTTGTCAGAGATTCAATGTTTAAGCGAGAAGACATGAACATGAAGTGTTGCTTCTTGGAGTTCTTGAATAAGAATCTTCTGAATACAACATAGGCGAATTTTGACGATGTAACCACAGCTACAGTGACTTTATACAAGTATAAAGTCACTGTAACCACAGCTTACCATAGTTACGTGTAATTGACAGTTCATATAAACCGTTTACGAAAGTTTGAGCGCATAGTAGGCGTTTGTTTATTTATTTGAAGTTGGCAGTATTGGCTGTCATAACGTAAAATAAAAGTCGAATTTTGGCGAGCTGTGGTTACATGTAACTATCTAACTATGACGTGATGATTTGACAGAAAATACGTGTATTAACTGTCAACTATGGTAAGCTGTAGTTGCATCGCCAAAGTTCGACTAAAGTCAACGTTACCGAATATACCAGGCCTTGTCCGACAAGCTTGCGAGTTATCAGAGAACTCTATGCAATATTGACAACATTGCGTATCAATCTGACAAGAAAATAAACAACATGACAGAAAATTTCAATATACACAGTGGAAAATGTCAAATTTCCATGGCCAACCGACGACTCAACCTTTCGTGAACGGACTATACTCATATTTTCTGTCAACTCACGTAACTATGTGACTATGGTAAGCTGTAACCACAGCTCGCCAAAATTCGCCCCATTTTTTATCGTCCTTATTATGACTAATTTCAGAGTTCTGTACCAGTTTATCACAAGAAACACAACCCTTGCTTCTGGATCATCATTTTACGGCCAAACGGTAGCTAAAATATTTGACGATCCTGTTCTTTTTCAATATTTACGAATTTTCAGGCGGTCAAAATGGTATTGATGTGAGAAATCAAGGTGCACCAACAACTGCTGCTCCAGCAGCAGCAGGTGAAACTACTGCTGCAGCCCCAGATGCTACAGCTGCTGCTCCAGAAGAAACAACAGCTGCTCCAGCACGATAAACGTGATAGTCTAAGAGCCCGTGAACCCCAGACCTTCGTTATTTTATGAAACCTGAAAACTACGCATGCTCTCAACACAGGTAAGAACGATGGACCATTATGAATTTTGGGCTACCCTGGCTTTGGCAGGTAAACGGTATTGAAGGGGTGTAAAATACTGATCTAATTTCGTCAGATTATAAAGTGTGATTTTTTGATATTACCTTCAGAATATCATTAAAATCACGTCATCAATTGCCAGACACTTACTATAGTGGCAACCCCTTGCCAGAGACCCTTAATGTTCATTAAATTATATGTAATTCTACTTACGTTATAGTATAAAAGCTGATTTTTATATGTAATACTTGGGTAATAATTAGATAATGTTTCCCCATAAGCCAGACAATTTTGATAGAGCCAACCCTTTGCCAGACAAGCTTGTAGTTTAGCTGCAGGTGCGAGCGCGAGGCAGTATACATATATGAGTGGGTGCGAGTGAGACGGCATGATTATAATGACTTATGCAAATAAATTTTTTGGTACAGATTTATATAACTAATCATTTATGTGAATCTCAAAAACATCTGAAGAAAAGACATTCGATGCTACAACTATATTAAATTGTTAATAGAATAAATTAAAATTTTTAACAATTTTATTTAGTTGTAGCATCGAATGTCTTTTCTTCAGATTGCATAAGTCGTTATAATCATGCCGTCTCACTCGCACCCACTCATATATGTATACTGTCTCGCGCTCGCACCTGCAATTAAACTACAAGCTTGTCTGGCAAAGGGTTGGCACTATCAAAAATGTCTGGCTAATGGGGAAACATTATCTAATTATTACCCAAGTATTACATATAAAAATCAGCTTTTATACTATAATGTAAGTAGAATTATTTATAATGTAATGAATATTAAGGGTGTCTGGCAAGGGGTTTCCACTATAGTAAGTGTCTGGCAATTGATGACGTGATTTTTAATGATATTCTGAAGGTAGTATCGAAAAATCACACTTTATAATTTGACGAAATTAGATCAGTATTTTACACCCCTTTAATACCGTTTACCTGCTAAAGCCAAGGTAACCCAAACTTCATAATGGTCCATCGTTCTTACCTGTGTTGGGAGCATGCATAGACAAGTTGTCAGCTTTTATAGAATAACGAAGGTCTGGGGTTCACGGGCTCTTGCTTTATAAATAGCCTATTCGTTTTGAAGAGTTTCGTGCTCCTGAGTAACTCAAAAGCTCGAAATACGGCTTGCCATTGGTAGCGCACAAGTACTGGAACAGCTCAGGAGCTTGAAACTCTTCAAAACGAATATTATAAAACGGTTCAGAGCAAGTAAACAAGCCATCGTCTCGATATATTTATTCGACAACAATAATAATATAAGTACTTTGAGCAATAATGCAATACGTGTAATTCTTGTGCTTGAAAATTGTATGAAATGTTTAAAATTCAATATTTTATCAATTCACTAAAAGGTAGAGATGTTATTGTGCTTGTGTTTCCATTATAAAATAATTGAGCAAGTGTAAATTCACTAGAAGAAATATTATCTGAAAGAATTTCTATGAAAATTATCGAAAAATCAATCGACAATTCCTTCGCAAGTCTGAACACCAAAAAAATTTTTCGAAATTTCCAAAGAATATCATCGAGAGTGGTGGGAAACACTCCTTATCTTAAGGCATATGTCTAAAATCCTAAAAATGTTACAGGTTCTCAAAATACATTGAAATTCAGGTACTAAACTACTTTAAACAACTTCTAAAATATCCCGAAAAAAAAAGTGCAACAGGAAATATTCAATCTTCGCCTTGTAAATTTTTGACAGTTGTCCTGTTAATGCCAATTAGTTACAGGTGCTGCCATCTCAATGAAAATAATGTAAATGCTTATAATATGCAGAGTTCAGGTTGTACACAAGGTAAAATTTCATTTTTGTATCACCAGGATCTCTAAATATTAAAAGCATTAAGTAAACACAAAACATGCAAGAACAAGCTGCAAATATTGCTATTCGAGAAAACGAATAAAAATCCGATAATGTTTCAAATGAAAGTGATTGGTCCCTAATACCTAAATTACCTGAAAATACTAGATAAATGATTAGGTTTTCCGTTCAAATACTTAACACAAGAGATCTTGACATTTGAGTTCTATGAAAAAAAATTTAACATATTTTTTACTGATAACATGTTACAAGTTTTCGAATTTTGTATTATTATTATCTCTCCTTTTTAATCATCACCATACCCTGTCTCTTCCTTACAATTTTAGCACATTCAATCACATCGTTTACTTCTTCCGATGAAAAAATTGCACAAAGCCATTCTATAAATTCGCCTGTTGCAAAAATTTAACAAAAAAGTGGTAACTGTGTAAATTTACGCTGGAAAAAATCACAAAAATATCACCTATATCTATAAAGATGAGTAATACACATCTATTAATTGACTTTACTTTTCACTAGTACATACATGCAAGGATTTGGGTGTACATAGTTGATATATGTTTTTATTTTACCACATTGAGTCTAAACAATTGGCGTTAAGATATGTAATCATGCACAACAGTGATAATATATTGCAGTTTGAAGTAGGGATGGCTGATACCATAGTTTGTCGGTTACAGTTAAGGACCGTTGCTGTGACAAAGACATACCTGTTCCAAAATCCACCTTCTCCAATTATTATTCAGAAAACGTAATATGTAATTCAGAAAAGCAAATTGAATTGCAGAAGATGGAAATTGTAATTCAGAATAGTGAGTTGATATTCAGAATAGGAAATTTAAAATTCAGAATAAGAACTTTACATTCAGAAGCGGTGCTTTGAATTTCAGAATAGGAATATGTAAATTATAAATGAGAAATTGAAATTCAGAAATAGGAAATTGTAATTCAGAATTGGTTCAAAATATTTCAGAATCAATGAATATGTATGAATAGATCTGTGTTTTCCTAATACAGTGGAACTTCCCTATAACGAAAGCTCTAAATCCGCAAAAAAAATTCGTTATAAATAAATTTCGTTATACAGAAAATTTGTTTTTATAGTCGGCAATGTCGCGGTCGACTTCACTAATAAATATAAGTTTATCATTCAAACTTAAGCACTTGCTTTTAGACATTTTCGCAGAACTTTTCTCACAAGCGTAATGGTTAGATTGAAACCAAACAGCCAGGGGTGTATTTAAAATGGTTTCAGAAGGATCTCTGCCCGCCGTAATGATTTTGTTTAAGGTCGGGATTTATTGCGTACGCCCGGAAAAAACCCACCCTTATACCTTTTCACCAATACCCATTCGAAGAGTGATGTTCTTTGAATATTTCGTTATATAGAGAATTTACTTCGTGTTGGAGGGTGTTTTTAACATGGAATTTGGACTCAAGGTGCAATGTCTTGTACGAAATTTGTTATACAGAGAAATTCGCTATACAGACGTTCGTTATAGGGAAATTTCACTGTATTATGTATGTAATTCAAATTGAGACATGTATTAATTCAAATTGGGGGGCGCAAAATAACAATAATGGTCCTCATGGGCATATGAGATTTATTGAAACCCAAATAGAGGCCTAATTAAAGGATCCTGTAATAAAAGATCCCTTAAGTTGGTCGAGCTATCAAAATGACTTATTTCCTGTCAACTTTATTGAGGCATTTCTTTTATTTTGATGCTTGTGACAATTCATGTGTTGCCGAAGATACTTTATTGAAATATCAGGAAAATAGAATTTTTTGGACCAAAAGACAAATTTTGCAAACTTTTAATAACTAATTTCATATGAATTGTTAGCCGTTAGTTCGTTGCTATGGTAATGATCAACTGTATTTTTTAAAATCATAATTCCCGGTCTAGTCCTAGTACATACTCCCCGGACTAGACCAAGAAATGCAAATTTCTCGAAGAAAAAGGGCAGTTGTCAAAAAATAATTTTTATTGAATGAAATGGACCATTTCTCATTTGTTCCCACATTTCAGTATTCATGAAGGAATTCTTCGTCAACACTTCCCTCATTAAAATTACTACGTTCTCATAGTATGTAGTTACTACCACAAGCCTGATAAAAGATTGATATACTCCGAAAATACTTAATTTATTCAGAAGTTTACTTCTTACTTTGTAGGTATAGTCGTTACTTTTAGAACAGGCATTTTTCAAAATCCATATTTGTTCCAACTGTTCTACAACCGATACCTGTTACGTAAATACCCGGCCATCCCTAGTTTGAAGCAGAAAACGTAATGGTGCTCTAGAAATTGATTTAAAGTTATTCTTATTACTTTCCAGAACCCACCTGAATATGTTGAAAAAATTGAATCGCTATATCTGATAAATAATTCAATTTCCTCCACATATTTCATCAAAAAAGCTTTTTCATAATGAATACATCCAAAAATCAACAATATCGCATCCTAATCTAATTCAATAAAATATGAACCAATCTTGAGGTAAATTTTCCAACCAAAATTGGACATATAAGCTTCATCTAGAGCAAATAATCAATTAAATAACAGTTGGAACAAAAGATATTCTTTCAATCGACTGATAGATTCCCAAATAATTGATTGCAATGAAATGAAAACTGGATATGTACTTGATTACATGCTCTGAAGATAACAGCCCACATGATGTTATGTAATCATTTTGAGTGGGCATCAGCTTTTGAGATCTAGTCAACATTTTCAAAGCCGATATACTCTTGCCTGGTATGACTAGAAGATATGGACTGGGACCTGGATAATCCTCTGCTGCTTATATTACCAGTTATAACCTTTTCTTTCAGCGTATTGAACTTGGACTGCATCATTCTAAGCTGAGTCTGAAGTGATGAGCTCAGCTGTTTTTGCAGATCTTGAACTTCCATCAGTTCTTTACGAAGAGACTGATAATTCTCCTTAACTTCGTTAACTGATTTCAGAAGGTTGTTGACCTGAATTGTTTCGCCTTCTTCGGAAAATATGTCGCTTTCTATGTTACTAACTCTTTCAGCTAGTACATCCATCTTCTCGTCAGTTCTTTTCATCTGTAATTTACAATTAAGGCGAGAAAAATAGAAATGAACCTAACTCACTTTTTCTGCTATGTTCTCCATTGACCTTTCGATCATGGAATTATCTGGGTTATCGTCCATATTAGAAGGAAATGGATGTTGCATAGTTTTGAGTTATCCGAGGAAATAATGCGAAATTGAAGAATTCCGAATAAACCCACCAAAATCGAAGATGACCTTTACAGAATGAGGTTACTCAGTTGTCAAAATTCAAAACAGTTTGTTTATAAATATACTCGTGTGCTGCACTCTCTAGCGGAATATATACGAACTTTATGACATTTATAATGGCAGATTTCTACATGCCTGTAGTAATGAAGTTCAATTTCGTAACCGGGAAATTGATCTTCATTTTAAAATAATTTATCCGAGTTTTCATTTAAAATTCGTGAATTTTCATTCCGTTTCAGAATTAATTCACAACAATTGAAAAAACCGAACATTCTGCGATTGATTTTGTTTTTCATACAGAAAACATAGTAGAACCGTCAGCAAGACAACGCCTATCGCAGATAACGCCGTTTTTTGCATATACGTACGATAAGCCAGTTTTGAAGATGTTTTTACCGAGGTACTCTCCTGAAATTTTTAACGTTTCTGCGCCTACCTTTTCCACCCCCCTCCGGAAGATTATAAAAGGCGGGGTTTCCCTCCATCTACAATTAGTTCTGCTTTAGACGTATACCGGTATACCTTTTTAAATTAGTTCTGCAATTAGTTCTGCTCTAGACGTACGCTTTTCAAAGTTTTCTAAATTTTTCTAAGCGACCGTGCTGTAGCTACCAAATTTTCTGATTTTTATTACCTTGTTGTGTGTGCTAGTGCAATCGAATTGTAAGTACCGAGCCGATTTACTACAGTGCTATTTTGAATCCTCGTTAAGTCTACCTAAAATAGCTGTTCCGTCAGATTCCGTAACATACCTTTCCTAGTGTAAACTAATGGTCAGACCGAAGTGCTCAAGCGAACCACTGCTATAGTACGTTTGTCCGTACAACCGGTGCCTGTAGTTAGTCTGTCCTTCATGGTGTGTAAACTCATGGTCAGACCGGAAGGCTGATGCAAACCAATGCTATAGTACGTTCAACCGAATAACAATCCTGCTCTGTCCCGCTCCTTAGTGCCCGTAGTTAGTCTGTCCTTCATGGCGTGTAAACTCATGGTCAGACCGGAGGGCATAAACGAACCAATGCTGTAGCACGTTCGACATATCCTGTTCAACCCTCTAATTTCACCTGGCCAAACCCAACCTGTTTAGACGTGAAACAAGCAAAGTGGTAGACAACGTGGTGAATTCTGGGACTGAAAGAATATCGGACAAAGATAACCGTTGTGCACTCTTATACTGACCCCTTTTATCCCTGTTTTCCTGGTATTATCATATATTTGAATTCACGGTCGTTTAATTTAACCCACCTTCTATTCTGGCTGACTCGTACCGGGGAAATATTTGTTTCTTATGTAAGTGCTCGCGGTCAGACAAAACTGACCAATCTTATATTTTGTATTTATTTCATATAGCGCCTTATATCACTGTATGTTTGTATAACTATTTTCGCTATTTCTGATTTTCTCTGTTATCGCTAATATCTTAGATAACAAAGAACACTGTCTCTGACTAGCAGCTGCCCTGTTAGGTTTGCTATTCTCCCTTATAAGAAAAAAGAATAGCTGGCGCTCGAGGTAAGTTGCGCCGAGAAAACCACGTTACACTGTTCGCTCATGAGTACAGTCAAAATCCGTAAGAGTAAGAGATCAAAAAAGCGCCCCGGTGTGGCTCAGAGGTAGCACTCTGGCCTCTCATGCCGGTGGTCCCGGGTTCGAATCCCGGCGTAGGCATAGACGTTTGTGTGTGTCTTTGTGCACTTAAATAAAAATTGTCTAGTCCTACAAACAACTGGAATCTGGGTACATGTCCACTGGGCGAGCCCATTAAATAGAGGTCTTTTCTTTAAGAGATCAAAAAAGTTTCATGGTGGATGATTCAAACCACGGCCTTCTGAACCTCTTTAGAAGGCCGCGTTCAAACTATTTATTATTATAATATTGTGTTCAAACTCAGCTTGAATATATGATATATTGGTTTTATCATTGTTCTCCTTGAATATCGGAAACATCCGAAATTCAATGCATTAGAGAGAGAACAATATGAAAACATTCAACTTGAAAATGCCTTAAAAAAAATTTATTTAAAAAATGTACTGATTTTCTTAGTAAATTCGCAACAGTACAAGGACTAGTACATTGAAGTATAATTTTTTTTCGATGATTTGACACGCAAGGATATTAGCTACAAAACAACACCTACATCATTTCTGTTAGTTACATAATTTGAGACTTCAAACATGACCACTGCGCGAGCACCCATAACTTTTTTTTTGTTGCCACTGGTCATGAGCTAGGAGAATCTTCTATCCTCCTAGGTCATGAGGGCCACTGCCTGTCTACAAAGCAGAGGCGGCCATTTTTGAGCAATTTTTATGATTAATTTGTTTGTTTGATCATTAAAAATTATCGAAAGTAGGTACAGTACTGAGTTTTATCATTGAGTTTAAAATATTAGTTAAAAGTATTTTTAAACTCAATGGTTTTATTCAATTTTATCTATTTTCATAAGGGTCATGTTCGAACAGCAATTACTTTCTAATTATGTAACTTAGAGAAATTATGTTGGTATCGTTTTGCAGCTAATATCCTTGCGTGTTAGCTCATTGAAAACTATTATCCTTCAATAATGTGCTACTTCTTGTACTATTGCGGATTTTCTAAGAAAATCAGTACATTTTTTCAGTAAAATTTGTTAAAAGAATTATCATTATTATTTTTTAATACATTTCTAAGTTATATGTTTTCATATTGTTCCACTTTAATAAAAGGTGGTAGCCTTGTGGACTTTAAACAATGGCGGTAGTATCATATTTGCAAAAACATTTTTTCCACATTTATAGGACCTTTATGTCCAAAGAAATCGATATAATAAATAAAAAGTAAATTTAAAATGGGGGCCACTCCACAACTGAGAGGGTAAACTCCCCAATGTGGGTGTTTTTGTCGATAAAATTAGGTATATTTGATGCCCTTAAATTATCGCTAAGTCATGGCCAAAGACACTGTATATCATTATTGCTATGGGTATTGTTTGAGAAAAAATACTAAAACTACTGCATAAATTCGTGGCGATTATGTTATTCATTGTTGTGATCAACTTTATTTTTCTGTCGAACTCAAAATAAAAGGTGATTTTAATGTGTACGAAATTGAACATTAATGACCCATTTTAATGTTTGATTAATGCTAATTTAATGTGCAATCATCATGGCAACCGTACACAAAGAATTAGGAAGCACTACGGGAAATGTGAAAACTCTACTGGAATATAGAATTTTTTTTATTCAACTCGTCCATTAATCTAGCGACTAATGGGCTAGAACTATTTGAGTTGACATTAGTCGATTAATAACCTTGTTGATTTAAATAACTATTGATTTGGAATAAAACTAGGAAACAGTATTGACGACAGGATATGTTGATAGAGTAAATAAAGCAATGATTTTGTGTTTACAGGATATATTATCTTCTAACCTATACATAGATGATACAAATAAATATTAAATATAATTTTCTTAACATGAAAAACTGGAACATCCAATAAAAAAATATAAAAAAGGAAAGACAATTTTCTATCTAAATCTTTCCCTTTTACTTTCTTCCTCACATTAAAACTTGCATATTTTCCAAAAGTTTTTAGTCCGTAAATATCTTCAAACTCTAAAAGAAACACTTATCATTCCACCTATGAGTGAAGAAAATATAAAGAATGCAAAAATATTGCACAAAAGGTTAAATTACCCGGTGCTAATCTATCTTTTTCTGTAATAAAATGCATTTCCTTTCAATTTTTACAAGTATTCCCTGGTTTTTTAACATTCTCTTTTTTGTACTTTCTAAAATTGAAATGCGTGAAGGCTTTTCGGAATTTATCATATAAATTTTAATTGTTGTATTGTTCCGGTAGAACGTAGGAGATGTCATCCCATGGATGTCTGTAAAGACCCTGTTTCAACCTCTTCTGATCCATGAAATGACCAATAAATCCTATTGAGCGACCAAGGACAAACAAGGAATTGATGGCACCGATATTGATGTACTCTTGTGCCTCCTCACTGGAAAAAATAAAAATTCATTGAAATAGATTCCTCGCTCAACACTTGGTGAAACATTTTTATAACAAAAAGAAAATAAAACACGTTAACATAAATATATTCAAAACAATTAACATGTTTCGAGTTTCATCCCATTTTCAAAACTCAAAAAATCATTGTCTAAATTCTGTAAATTTAAAAAAGCTCTCACGTGAACTTAGAAGTCTCAGATTGATAAAAAACATAAAGGGTTTTCCAATAAGAGGTGTTATTTTGATATTAAGAAAAATGCCATTTTTCAATATAAATGATGGGAAGTTCATTTCATTATAAAGAAGAAGCTATGCCGTTAATAGTGGAAAATAATATCAGGCAAATGACCACCACGACCACGCTTACAGGACCATATCCTTCTAATGAAATTTTCCATAACCAAATCGCAAAGTGGCTGCCCTATGTCCTTGAAAGCCTCACGAATTCCATCTTTGAGGTCTTGAATCGACGCTGGGCTATTAGCGTAGACCTTCTCTTTCACGTGGTCCCACAGAAAGAAGTCGCAAGGTGTTAAATCACAAGATCTCGGCGATCAATTGTGATCACCTCTTCGAGAGATAACGCGGTCCGGAAAAACCAATGGTTTCGTTGCTTGTGTGGCACGTAGCGCCGTCTTGTTGAAAGAAAACGTTTTCCGTTTTAAAAATCATTAATCATCCATTCACCGTGACTGATGCTCCAGCCTCATTTTCGAATAAGTAAGGTCCAATGACTCCGCCGGACCATAAACCGCACCAAACAGTCACACGTTGAGGATAGAGAGGCTTTTCAACAATAACTTTTGGTTTTTCCGAGCCCCAGGTGAGACAATTTTGCTTGTTGACGAAGCCACCGAGGTGGGAATGAGCCTTATCACTCAAGATCATTTTTCGATGGAATTCCAGATCATTTTCATGCATTTCAACCCAATCAGCAAAGACACGACGTTGTTGATGGTTGGTCAGCTTGAGTTCTTGTGTTAACTGAACTTTAGAAGCCTTAAGACCCAAATCTTTATGCAAAATACGGTGTAATGACGTTTGTGGAATGCCTGATTCTAAAGAATGACAAGGAATGGACAAACCTGGGTTTTCTTCAACACTTTCGGCTACAGCTGCAATATTCTCGGCTGTTCTTGAGCAACGTGCACGGGATTTATTCTTAACATCACCCAACAGCTCGAATTTTGCCACCAATTTCTTTAGAGTGGTCCGACAGGGTGACTTCAAGACGACCCAAAAATGTTCGAGTTTTACGAACCGTCTCTGCCAAATTTTCACCATTTTTATAGAGAATTTTAATAATTTCAATGCGTTCTTGAAGCGTGTATCGTTCCATTTTTATTAATGGCGTAGTTATTGTCAAATGTCAAATAATGACAGCTTCAAACGTGAAATCTACCGTAATAGCCGGCTTTTCAAAATAACATCTCTTATTGAAAAACCCTTTACTTGGATCTCTGTAAGAATAAGAAGCATATGATGAGAATTGGCTAAACAGAAACTGACAAGGGTGGATACTGTGAGAAAGAGGATCCTGTACACTTAGTTACAGAATGCGTCGCCATTGCTTCCATTGCGAGCCTGCGTAAAGAATATCTTGGGCAGGAGAATTAAGGGAGAAACGCTTATTTAGCCTCCTTGAAACCCTCTCAAATACAGGTGCTCACACTCCAGTTCCAAGACTCCAGGTGCTGTATTCTGGACAAGTGATCTTATACTCTTTGAAAGATCACTTGTCCAGAATACAGCACCTGGAGTCCTGGAACTGGAGTGTGAGCTCTGATGGGGGGCACGATAGACATCAAACATCAAGATGCTACTCAAGAATGTTACCCTCTTAACCCCCTTAAGAATCTATAAACTTCGAAGCCGATTAGATTGAATCCACGCTCAAGTGTAACGTAACAAACCGCAATCTGCTGAATGCAGGGTGAGCCAAATGGCTCAAAACCCAATTGAAAGTTAACAAACAGAGAAAACTGTTCACTCACCTAGTGAAGCTGCCGCAGTTCCTCAGCATATCTACGAAAGAACAAGCGATCACACCATCAACATTCAGGATGAGGTTAGGTTTTTTGCTTGTAGTCAATTTTTCCACTTCCAGGGCGTACTGCAAGAGCGGAGTGGCAGGGAAATTGGCCATGACGAACTCCTTCACGATCTTCACCCTTTGGTCAGGGTTGTTGATCGATTTTACCCTATGCCCTATACCCATAATCAGCTGCCCTTTGTTACGCATTGTGTTGACAAACTCTGCTGGATGTAAACCTGAAAGTTGATACAATATTATTACACTGGTACTAAATGGAAAGATATTTCGAGTAGACAAACAAAAACACTAAACACAATAGGTTTGTTCCAACCTCAGAGTAAGAAGTAAACATAGAAATGCCCCTATGTGTGAATAAATAGTACGGCATTGTAATCAACCACAAGCTCTAGAGTGAGATGGAAAGCATTTCACTGCCTCACTGGGATGAAGTAAACAACAGCTTAGATTTTCATTTCTATAATGTCCGAATATAACACGACATTTTCGTAATTGTGCTATAGCTATAATTACTGGAATACTCTTGAACAACAATAAACTACCACCAAATCAGTAATGCCCGTACTCATAGTCGATGCTCCGTCAGATCTCAATCTCATACTCAAGCCGTTCTCGACGGAGACGAGCTCGCATGCTTAGCGACGATCGTATCTCATAAACAAACCTTCGGCAAAACTCGGCGGAGAATTCGAACATCGTCGGAATCTGGTTATTTTCACTTTTTTCTGTGGTATCACTGCTGAGTTGCCATGGAGATCCGCCATTTACATTTTGAAATTTGAATATTGACAATTTGTATGACAGTTCGACATTCGAGCACTTCTCAAGTTTGGTCGGTAGCTGAGCATCGACGAGGTATTGCTTGAGTACTATGAGATGAAAAGGAATGCTTGAGAACTGCTTGAGTACGAGAACTACGGAGCATCGACTATGAGTAGGGACATAAAATAATTCATAGCGTTTTCTTTTGGGAAAACTGGTGCGCACCAGAATTGCTCCAGTGCGATCTGAGTGCAATTTTTTATGAGTATTTCATTGTTATTTGTACCAATGGAACACGAAAAGTTGCACTGGGGCAATTCTGGTGCGCACCAGTTTTCCCAAAAGAAAACGCTATCAGTTTATGAACGTCAAATCGAAATGAACGACGCATCGAATAAATAAACAGTTACAGAATGATGTTGCCAAAATGACAGAATTGTATAACAGACTCCAGCTGTTAGTACCATAGTAGGGAAGCCATAGACCAATTATCCAAATACGGAATAAAGATACAGCACAAGTTCGCAACACCGAATATTGTTCGCGTTCATAAACAGATTCTACTTGGCTGCATCAACAAATGCTTCTCATTTTAAGAAAGCCCACCTACTCCCTATGAATACCACGAGAATAAATTAAGAATTTGGTTTTTTGCACCCTTACTTGTGAGCCCGTGTTCTAGGGAAATCACTTTTATTTCCGAAAAGTAAATAAATCAATGAAAAACTTGAAACATCTAACATAAAAATAATAGTCATGTTTAAGCAGGATATTAATTTCAGAAGAGAAATTCAAAATTGGCAATTACTCTTTCAAGCCTTAAAGGTAGATAATAAGATTAGAGGAATGAGAAACAACCTCAAAGGAAAAAGTAAACACTTCTGTTTACTTTTTTTTCTGAGGTAACGACATACAATATAGATAAAATAATTCTGTAGAGATCATTTGTCGATCAGTTACCACAAGGTCAAATGAATAAGATGGAAAAGAAACAAATCGCACTTTTGTCAAACTTGTGAAGACAAAATTCGAATTTTTATTTTTTAACGATATACGAAAGCGTTCCAACAACTCAACTTCACTGTGAACAAGCCCTTGAACCGTACACGGCACTGACCTGCGCATAAACGCGATAAAGAACGAACCCTTGCTTAGAGTAAAGAGTAAACTTAAGCCTGGTTCTCAGAGCTTCGTCGTGTATCCAGCGACAGTTATTCCACCAATCAGATGATATCAACAAAACTTCCCCTGACCCCCTCCTTTTGGTTTCTGGTTGTCAAAATCTGTAGCGACACCCCTCTTTTGTAGTTGAAATAAACCAACTTAAATTGTATTTTTGCGACAGCGAGGGAGAAAATAGGAGTAGTGGGGATTGTCGCTGGCTTCAAGTCGAAGCTCTGAGAACCAGGCTTCAGAGCTACGTAGTGTTGCCAGCGACAATCCCCACTACTCCTATTTTCCTCTCGCTGTCGCAGAAATAACGTGCGTTCAAAAAAATTCGTGGTCAAGTAAGCTGTGGATTCTATTTTCCCCTCATAGACTCTTAGGAAAAATAGAATGCACAGCTTACTTGACCACGAATTTTTTTGAACGCACGATACAAGTGAAGTTGGTTTGTTTCAACTACAGAAGAGGCGTGTCGCGACAGATTTTGACAACCAGAAACCAAAAGGAGGGGGTCAGGGAAAGTTTTGTTGATACCCTCTTATTGGTTGAATTGCTGTCGCTGGCAACGTTACGAAGCTCTGAGAACCAGGCTTCAGACTACTAAGAGATGCCTTGACAAATTTGTTGGTGCAGCTAAGTAGAATCTGTTTATGAACGAGAACATCATTCGGCGTTACAAACTTGTGGCGTATCTTTATTCCGTATTGAGATAATTGGTCTACGGCTTACCTACTATAGAACTAACAGCTAAAGTCTGCTAAATACAATTCTGTCAGTTTGGCAACATGATTTATTACTGTTTAGTTATTCGATGAGTCGTGTTTAAATTTCTCGTCTTGATTTGACATTCAGAAACTGAATTATTTTATGGATTTGGTGGCAGTTTATTGTTGCCTAAGAGTATTCCGGTAATTATGGCTATACTAAAATAACGAAAATGTCTTATTATATTCAGAAATTGTAGAAATGAAAATCTAACCTGTTGTTTACTTCACCATAGTTCGGCAGTGAAATGCTTTCCATCTCACTCTTGAGCTTGGTTGATTACAATGCAGTACTATTCAAGCGTAGCGGCATCTCTATGTTTAGTTCTTACTCTAAGGTACATTGTAAGGTCAAACAGGAGTTGTTGGATCAAACCTAATAAATTCTTAAAGAACCAACCTGAATCGTAGGCTTCGCTGAACTGCTTCGCAGCGCCATCTAGAGCACCACCAAACCTATCACCGATGGTCAACAGTCCTGAAACTACACTAGACACCAAGTCTTTCCCTGCTCTGGCACACACAATAGTGTTATGAGCTCCAGATACAGCTGGTCCGTGATCCGCAGTGACCATAAGGCACATTTCGAAGAACTTGCAAACGTAGGGAGGTAGGCAGCGCTGGAACCATAGAAGGGAGATGACACCTCCAATACCAACATTCTTCTGTAGGACGTCGGAGATGGGCATGCCTGAAATAGTGCAATGGGAGAATTAGCTTTATTTTCAACGATTAATTCCAGTCGTTCTCAAAATTAGTTTTCATGTATGAATAGAGTTTTACGATTTTCTAATACGTTAGCCTCAATGAGTGTCTGTGTCTGTTTTTGTGTATTTATAACTCCATTTTTTGAGTTTAAAGTTTGAAATTAAAAGTCGACAATAATCCTTCGAGCAAGAATTATTGACGAGTTACGTTACTCTTTTTTGTACGCCGTATATCAAAACTAGTGTTGGGATCACTCGAGTAGAAAATCACTTGAGTAATCGAGTGCTCGATTATCAAAAAAACCGCTCGTCACTCGATAATCGAAATGAGTCATGTGTTCTTCAATTCGATTTCTCGAGCGACGGGTGATATCTTAATAATCGGGCTGTGTCGGTTATTTGAATGGTTGAATACAGCCCTAAATTCTGTGTTTTCGCCCGGCATTAACCATAGATAATCGCGATCTTTGAGTGAATTCTCATCCGATAGTTCCTATTATCATTTTCACCAAACTTGCATCAATTTTCGCAATTTTTGTATCTGAAAGAACATTTCCAGAAGTAGACACGGAAAGTTTCAATTGTTTGACTGGTCTTTTGAACGGTATAGCATTTCCGGAAGTTACAGGATAAGCTAAATTTTATGCATTTTCATTGCTACCTGAAGAAACAGTTTCACACGGTATTGTTTGTTGTTCTGTAAGTTTAATGTCGGATGAAGCCGGTTTAAATGTTGCTTTAAATTTGAAGTACTGTCATAATAAGCCAAAACTTTTCTACAAATAATATTGCAAGTCGCTAATTTCTTATAGTTATTTTTATGGAAATAATTCCATACAGCGGACTTCTGTTTTGATCCCATGGTAATCATACAATACGACACACGCGAGCTTCAATTTCGAGGGCAGTAGGTATAAACAAAGTCGCAACGCAACGAACGTAGAGGCCGTACAGCGCTGAATGAGCGAGATGAGCGACAAGCGGTTAGCGTTAGCATGATCGCTTGCAACTCGGGCGATTACGAATATAACCGAGGGTGGGGATCAGGCGAAAAATCGCTCGATTATCACTCGGTTATTTGGATCGCTCGATCATCGAGTACTCGGTTATTGAAAGTACTCGATTATTCCCAACACTAATCAAAACCAATCTTACCAGCGTAAATAAGCTCTTGTCCTCTCTCGTCACAAATCGAGGTCATGAAACTGGCAGGTTTTCTGATCAATCCCAACTCTCTGGCCCAATTGTAATCCATAGGCACAGTTGGTGGTGGAACTTCAGCAGCTGGTACGATAACACCTTTAGATACGAGAGTAGCGTAAACGTCGTGGATCAAATCACCTGTAAAATAAGATATAAAAATTAATTACAATATAGAGTATTAACGCGTCTGGTCCTCTCTGAACAACTACATCTCATCTGCGAACCTCCCTAGAGATGTAATGATCAAGAAAGTAAGCACAGTTTTTGGTCAAATCTCAGTATTTTTGGGTCTATTCAGAAAAGTAGACGAAATCCGAAAAAAAATTACAATGTTCCAAATTTTTTTTTTTTGGTTGTCAAATTAAATTTTATCTTCTTAAAATGAACACAACTTTCTAAGAATTCCTGTGAAAATTTTTTCTCAGAAACGATCACAAATTTTTTTTAATGTCTACAGCGATAAAAAAATTCCGCCCGAAATGGATGAAATTTTGTACAACTGTACATCTTTAATTATCAATCACGAATATGAAAACAGAATTGTAAAATATCAAAATGTTTCGTTCAGACCTCTGAAATCAAAAAAGAAAATTTGTTTCGAGTTCTAGAGTCAAAATAATTGAATTTTTGGTATGTCCAGACATTCTAGATGAATTTATAAAGAAAAAATCAGTGAAACTCAGTTGGGACTCGAACCGACGTAGGTATTGAATTGGGAAATGACACTGTTCTAAGGATATTAATATTCGTTGCCAGGCAACAATAGTTCGTAGTTCATCTCGCTTATGCTTCGAAAACGAGATATATTGTTTAAGGTAAAAATGATTCTCCCGGTATCCTTTACACGAATATATATATGTTTGTCCAGTTTATGATGTACCCTGTATATTTATATATACCCACCAAGGTAATCAAAGGAATCTGGAACGTAAGCTCCAGCAGCCTTCAAAGCGTCATTTTTAGCTGTGGCAGTTTCCTTGTTAGAGTTTGCACAAGATCCAGCATGACCAAATTGCACTTCGGCTGTAAACATGCCTGCGCAGGTTCCAATACACCAAGCGACAAGTGGTTTGGTGATCCTCTTGGTTTCAAGGGCATTGCACACATCGTATTCTTCAACGCCACCAACTTCTCCAAGTAGAACAATCATCTTTACGTTAGGGTCTGCTTGGTACCTGAAAAAAAGACAACCTATAAAATGTATTTTAGCTGTTTTTCATACAAATGATGTCAGTTCAATTTTTTTGAGTAAGGCAAGATCAGCGTTTCTCCTATAATTTTCTGGTCCAAAACATTCTTTGTGCAGTTTTGCAACGTAACGTGTAACTAAGTGAATAGGAGTTTCCTCGTCCTCCCCACAGAATCTACACTCGCAAGTTTCTGTTAAGTCAATTCTGATCACATGGTTTCCAAGGTCCTGTTAGAAAGCCAATGAGGAGGTGAACTTATCCTTGCTAAGATCCAAATACTTTTTTAAACTTCCAGTTTTAAAGTTCCGAAGGAACTTCTCGCTATTATCCATTACCTAAAGATTGCTCCAGAGTGATTCTCTTCCAGTTTCTTATTTCTTATAGGTGCATTTGCCTATACCACAGAAATGTTCTGCGGCTGTGTATAGTTTTTGTGCTCCCTTTCTAACTAGTGTGTTAGCCTCTTCTTTTCTTTGATCCCTGAAGGACCAGGAATCCAGACTAAAGAGACCTTGTTGTTCTTGAGTACTTCTCTAGGGGTTTTCGGAAACTTACTCGATCACTAACCGGGGTGAAATATTGACCGATAAACAATTCAATTGCTGTCAATATTCAACTCAGGTTAGTGATCGAGTAAGTTTCTAAAACCCCAATTGGGTTTTCTTCAGCACTGCCATATTAGCTATGAGTCGATGACATAGGAGTTCAGTTCAGTTGACTATCAGAATGGATCAATATGTCACACCCCGATAGTGTATTTTTTCCCCATTCTTCCTTCTCCTATAGCGACGAGTTAAAGTTCCTTTTGATGCTCTTTTTTCATCATAACATCACTATAGTCCGTTCACGAAAGTTTTAGCGCATGGAAGGCGTTTGTTTATTTATCTGAAGTTGGCAGTATTTGCTGTCATAACGTAAAATGAAGTCAACGTTGCCGAATGTACCCGGTCTCGTCCGAGGAGCTTCCGAGTTATCAGAGAACTCTATGTTATATTGATAACATTGCGTATGAATCTGACAAGAAAATAAACAGCATAACCTAAAATTTTAATATACACAGTGGAATATGCCAAATTGTCATACCCAACCGACGGCACAACATTTCGTGAATGGACTGTAGGTAGCTTAGATGATGAGATTTGCAAGGTTAATCTTGAATTCAAATACTCTCTCAAACTTCACGTTTATCATTATACCAAGAAATAAGAGAAAGAGGAAGAATATAAGGAACTGAACAATACAGACTATTTGTGCAAAACCAAATATTTCCATAATTCCATTCGAACATTATTGCTGAAAGAAGAAATGTTTGACACTCCTATTACTCACCTCATGATATGGTCCATGAAAGTGGTTCCCGGATATCTATCCCCACCAATAGCCACACCAGCGTATACTCCATCGGTAGCTTTCGATATGATGTTGTTCAGTTCGTTACTCATACCACCAGATCTTGAAACATAGGCCACACTGCCTGGTCTATAGAGTTTTGAATGAAGTATGTTATCCATCATACCACCAGTGTTGCCGATCTTGAAACAACCTGGTTTCACCCCTCCCACTGTTGCTGGACCTTATAATAAGAAAAGTGAAGGTAAAATAACCATATGTGGAAGTAGTCAATCATAAAAATTAAGTTTTAATTCTTTGTACAAAAAATTGAAGAATACCCAAGCGTGAAGTAAGAATCTTTTCATATTGGAAAAACATTATCATTAAAACTAATGATGCTACAGAATATAAGCTTCCGATACACAGGTTTGGAAAATTCACTTGGAAACATAGAATCTCAAAGTCGGTCCGGTTCTAATGGAACAGTGGAATAATCGAAACATCAGTGCGATGCGATATGGAAAACACATCAGGACTTGCAGAACGAACTCTGGAATCGTAGTAGGGATGGCAGTCCGAGATGCGCGATTCGAATAATTTTATCATTCTTTACGTGGAGAGCGTGAGAGCATAATATCAGAAGCCTAGCGACAGTGCACACTTTGTACTTGGCCCGTATATTCCAGCGCCAGCTCCTGTTGAGGTTTTGGAACCATCTGTATACCATTTCACGGTATTTTTCTTTGAGCTTATAGTCAGTGTATTCCTGTTCCCATTCCACTCTTTTACTTAGAAATGTCTTGAAGTTTTTCTCAGTGTTTACTTTCTTGATCATTACATCACTAGGGAGGCTCACAAATAGAATGTAGTTGTTCAGAGAGGACCAGACTGTCTGATTCTTTATTCTCTCATTACCTGTACCTTCCTTAGATATTCCGAGGATAGCCTCATGGGCTACCCTACCAATCACTAGATGTAGAGGTGTGAGATCCGTAATGCTCTTAAGTGCCCTAGTTAGGCACGTTCTCATAGCACCAGTGAATCCAGTGATGCAGACACATGCAAGCCTCTGTACTTTATCGAGCCTTTTCCTCGTACTTACCTGACTTGCCTTGGCAAACCAGGCTACTGCCCCATATTTGATTAAAGGCCTCACAATGATGACGTATATCCATCGCAGTATTTTTGGGTTACAACCCCAATTTTTTCCGCATAGACGTCGTCTGCACGCCATTAGAGCCCCTTTAGCTCTGCCAGTAGCAGTATCAACATGCTCATTCCACAGAATTTTACTATCCAGTGTTATTCCTAGGTATTTAACTTCTGGCTTCCAAAGTTGAGTACAGTAGCGTGCGTTGATTATGGGTAGTAGGTATTAATTTAATAATGTTCCTCTTATTGTTTCAATCTAAAAATAGTTAGATAATGTACCGTCGCTAATAACCAAGGTGGATGCAACCTATTTCTCAAAAGAATTCCTATTTAACTCAGTCTATAGAGAAGTCGTTTCAGCACGACGTTGCTTTTCGTTTGTATCGAACTGTCATGTATCAAAACAAAAAACAAACATTTGCTTATATCTTATACTCAAATTTATTCCACTGATATCGCGTTTGGGGTGTGTATGAGAGTGATGACAAAGTGGGAGGAGCCACAGTATGTGATGAAGTATAACTGTCAAAATCGTAATGTAACAAAGAAGAATCGTTTCTCTCACCTATTATAGACACATTTTTCTCGTTGGCCAACTTGATAAGTTTTCTAGTTTGATTCTCAGGAATTCCTTCAGCGATTATAGCTATGGTCCTGATTTGTGGGAACTCCATAGTCTCTACAGTACTCTGGTAAGCAGATCTCAAAGAAGCAAAATTAACCAGTACATCGGCTTCTGGGTGTTTTGTCATAGCATCCTGCATTTTCTTATAAACTAAAATAAAAGGTTGAATTATAGGTGTTTTTATTAATTCACCACATTGTTTTACCTGGAATGAGAATTTCTTTGTGTCCCCAATAATACTTTTGTTTGTGGTCTCCTGTGAAAGGATATATGACAGCTACTACGCTTGGCTCTGGCCTACTGCATACAAAGTCAAAATCAAGCATGCTTTGGATGGCTCTTGTTTGCATTCCCCACACAATAGCTTTGGTGGTGTTGGTAAACATGGATTTTGCGGAAGAATCAGTTGCATCACCCTGTATTGCCCAATAACTAATTAATTTTATTCAAATTCAGACTGTTGCTGATGATTTTATTATTGGTAAGTGAAACTCTTCTTTTGAAACAAGATAAATAGAACTGATTCAATGAGCAGAGATAAGTGATGAAAATTTATCAATTTTTATCTTCAACTTTTAAACAGCATTGTCCAGCAGGAGTGATTCTTAGTGAAAAGTTTCGCATCTATGGATTAAGAGCAGTTCTGACAGATTGACAAGACTGGAGGACCAACATCCACCTACAATGAATTGCTTATTGCAACCTGATTGCAAGAGATATTGTGGTTTTGTCTATACTTCAATTTTTCTCTATTGTATTAGAATCAGGCTACGAGTAGTAGGCGAGTGGCCAAATCACCCAGTGAATAATAGCCATTATACACTAGTAGCATACTATGCTTTATTGACGACTACTGAATATATTTCTGAAAGATTTGAACATTTGGCGACCATGACAAGATCCTTCTATTACAAGTGTGGAAAAAGTCGGGTTGACACTGAACAATTTTTGGAGAACTTGTCATTGTATATTTTGTAATAAAATTGCTTTAATTAATGTAATAAAAGTAGATTTGGCCCTCGTTTGACAAGGTATACCCATATTTATTGGAGTAATTTAAAACTCTGAAGAAATATATCAATTCAAAAAATATAATATTGAAGTTGAATCTATGAAGCATCTGACAAAAGTGAATAATAACTCATTATTCACTTGTGATTAATGGGTATTATTATTGCCGACCAAACAGACGTATAATGGGTGGATCATAAAATAGTCGTTGATAAATATAATTTTATATTGTTTCCATAAGCAGATCAAATATTGAATATTTCAGTTAAATATTCCATTCTTTTGTACTTTGATTTATTCGGTTGTAAATCAATTCATTCGATTCTTTCAGACTGGATTTTAAATCGAAAATAGATCCAAGTCATCGATGATTGTTTTTTGATAACAATAAAAAATGACAAACATTTTCAAAACGTAAAGTCAAGTTACATTTAACAATCAGTCTTGAAATTAAAATACCAAAACTACTTCACAAATTCGTGTCAGTTATATTATTATCAGTTTTTGTGATCAAATTTATTTTTCCGTCGACCTCAAAATAAAAGGTGATTTTAATGTGTACAAAATTGAACAATAATGACCCATTTCAGTGTCCAATTCATGCTACTTTAATATGCAATCCTCATGGCAACCGTACACATGGTTTTCAGAAGCACTAAGAGTAATATCGAAACTCCATTGGAACATAGAAACTTAGAAATTTCATTATGTCAAATGTATGTTTCCGGCAAAATAAGAATGTATTTCAACCAAAAATTTATTCTCATATTCATAATTAGATCAACAGAAAAATGTTGTAATCAATTCGTTTATTAATCTAGCGACTAATGGTCTCGAACTATTGAAATATCTTGACCATTAGTCGCTGTCATTGATAACCTTGTTGATTAAATAACCATTAACTCTAACATTTAAATTCACCGGAAGAAACTTAAATTTGTAGCATTTTTGAGTTCCTCTCTTGCTACAGCAGCCCGCTATCATACAAAAAAATGGCACATTTAACTGATATTTTGTATATTTGACCTGCTTATTAAAACAATAAAAAATGAAAAGTCCAATTTAGTGGAAGTAAATGTTCAAAGTACAGAAAAAAACCACAAAATCTCTCAAAAATCGCACTAAACTATTCATTATATGTTGAAATGTTGTCTTCCGTTCTTGTCCAACTGTCACAACTGCTCGTGACCTATCTAATTCAAGGCAACACCCTGTATAGAAAACTCATTATCCAATAATAACATTCAGATATATGACGATTCCTTGTTTTTTGGGTTTAAGAGGTTATAAATTAGGCTAATGCTCAAACAATACATTCTAACCGGATATTAGAGAATTTCATTCACACAAATCGTATCCATTGTTTTGCACATAATGAATATGATCAGCATACAATGAATCTTGCGAAAAATGTCAGGAATTCGCATCAAAAAATTATAAACGCACAAAAATAGGAACACAATTGAAACACAAAATTAGAAGTTTCATTATACCAATAATAATGTAGAAATAGCTGGTTTACCTGTGGTATTTCTGTCGGAATATCTACCTTTATATGGACCTTGAAAATAAGGAAGCATTAATTCATCTGTTAAGTATTTTAATTTCATATTCGGTATTGATATTAATTTTGAGAACATTATCGTCATCGAGTTGAATTAGGCCGTATTCATAGTTCGCCCTTGCGGGCGAGTGAGAGTTTGTTACCTTTAAGGCTAGTTTTCATAAGGGCGATACAAACTGTCACTCACCCTCAAGGGCGAACTATGAATACGAGCCCTATATTAATATTTTTTTCTTGCTTAGTGTTTTGAATTTAATTTACTGTGAATTCATGTGAATACAGGGTGGTCCAGATCGTAACCAAGAAATTTTAACCACGTATTCTACATCAAAAATAAGCCCTAGTTTGTCATATAAACATTATGTCGAGAAATGTTTCCTCTCCGAGATATGGGGTGTAAAAATTAAAAAAAAATGTGCTTTTCTCCAACCATCAAAAAATGTTGACATTTTTGTACTATTTTTCAGGTGCAAAAGTCATAAATTCCCTTACCGTATAGAAATTTGCTCGTTGCTTAGCAAAACTTTTAATCCTAGGGTTAAAAACGCTACTTTTAATCCTTGGATTAAAAGTAATTGCATTTGACGTCTACTTGACAATCAATATTCACCAACAATACCAGATATCCCTGACTACCGACTTGCTATCGCCAAATTTATTTCAATTTTGGCTTGGTTGGAGAAAAAATAGTATATATTATACGCAATTTTGCATTCGCTCGGCTCCGCCTCGCAACTGCAAATATTGCTCGTAAAAAATATGCACTTAAAATCCTTATAATATAATATACTATTTATTGATAACTTTCACACTTCTTGAAGTATTTTTATGAAAATTGAGACATAGGTTTTGAACGTCAAGGACACTTTTTGCATAATATCATTTCTTTTCTATTCTACCACTGGCGTCCGTACTGCGGCGAGACTGAATATTTTCAAATAAAAAAATGATACGCCACTGGTTTTTCCACAATAAAAATAACTATTTAAATCCTTATTTAATTCGGGGCAAATTCGGTCTCTTGACTTTCTGCTGTACGAGGCACCATTTCCGGTTAAAAAAATAAAACACATTATCATGCATGAAGAAATCGCCAAAATTGATAAGGTATAGTCAGTCCGTTCACGAAAGTTTGAGCGCATAGTAGGCGTTTGTTTATTGAAGTAATAAAGTCAATGTTGCCGAATGTACCCGGCCTCGTCCGACGAGCTTTCGAGTTATCAGAGAACTCTATGTTATATTGACAACATTGCGTATCAATCTGACAAGAAAATAATAAACAATATAACCTAAAATTTTAATATACACAGTGGAATATGCCAAATTGTAATGGCCAACCGACGGCTCAACTTTCGTGAACGGACTATAAGTACATTATAATAATATGACTATTTTTGTGAACGAAACGTGGCGATTTCTTCAAGCATGAGAATGTGTTTTATTTTTTTAACCGGAAACGGTGCCTCGTACAGCAAAAAGTCAAGAGACCGAATTTGCTCCTAATTAAATAGGGATTTAAATGGTAATTTTTATTGTCGGAAAAAACAGTGGTTTATCATTTTTTTATTTGAAAATATTCAGTCTCACTGCAGTACGGACGCCACTGGTAGAATAGAAAATAAATGATATTATGCAAAAAGTGCTCCTTGACGCTCAAAACCTATGTCAAAATTTCATAAAAATATTTCAATTAGTGTGAAAGTTATTAATAGAAAACATTTTTTTCTATAATTTTAACACCCCGTATCTCGGAGAGGAAACATTTCTCGACATATGTTCATTTAACACACTGGGGCTTATTTTTTATGCAGAATACGCGGTTAAAATTTCTTGGTTACGATCTGGACCACCCTGTCTATGTACCTATTATCATAATTGAAGAAATCTCAGACGTGTGCTATAAAGCTTTTACGCTCTTGTTCAAATAATAATTCAAATGTGAATATCCAACCAACAACAGCCTCCCCATTTACTCGTAATAAGCCTATTTCTGAAATGTAAATCAAATTGTTTCTAATAGTCCAGAATATTTAGGGTTTTCCGGAAATTATTTTCTCAACGGTCTTATATGTTTTTTGGTCACTGAATCCGAATTTGAAGTTCGCCCCCTCGCCAGAGGTGAGCTAACTTCAGAAAAAGCAAAAATTCGCGAAATTTTGGGACTTTTTACAGTTTGTTGCTATAACTCTTAAACAAAGCATTTTAGCGAAATGCCATTCAGTACAAAATTAAGGTAGACAAAATTTCCTGCAAGAATGTGCTATTACTTTTTTGATACCCTGAAATGGGATTAAGAAAAAATGACAAACAAAAAATGCTTTGCCTTTACGGAGGCTTACCGAACAATTTTTCAAACACAGATAAATTGAAAATAGTAATCATCGAAATGAATAATCATCCCAGTCCTCCTGAAGAAGGTTCTGTGAGCCTATAAATTGAAGATTGTTTCATTTCGATGATTACTATTTTTAATTTCTCTATGTTTCAAAAATATTTCTTTTAGTTTCCCGATAACCATTAACGGTGAATGTTTGTTTGAGTGGTTACGTGCGTAAAATGTCTCGGGAGTGTTTACTTTGTGAAAGTCCCTTATTAGATGGACCGCAGGTGGCTGTAGTTGAACGGAAAGGGTTGCAGTCTCTCATTGAGGCAAGTAAAAAACGTAACGATGGAAAAGTAGTTTTATTAAAACGAGCTACCACGGTCGACCCACCATACATTTTATTCCTTATGTTGTAAACATTTACACTCATAGTTTTTTAGAAAAATTATTATGTTTTTGTTCATTTGTACGAAAACCTCTCTCTGCTTAACAAAGTGGTAAGACATGAAGCTTGTTCTCAACGCACCTTTCTAACGTGGACGGGACATTCTTCTCTGCCCATTTGACCTAGAGGGGGATTTGACATTGCCACGCGTAGTTATTCTTAAAAAACATTTTCCGCCGACCTCGAAATGAAAGGAGATTTTGATATGTACGAAATTGATCATTAATGACCCATTTTAATGATCAATTTGTTGGCTATTTCAATGTGCAATCCTCTTGGCAACCGTTCACAAATTATTCAAAAGCACTAAGAGAAATGTCAAAACTCTACTAGAACATAGATACATAGAAATTTCATTATGTCAAATGTAAGTCTTGTGCAGAATGGGAATGTATTTCAATCAAGAATTCATACACAATTCATATCGAGATCGTCGGAAAAATCTTGTAATCAACTCGGTTATTAATCGAGCGACTAATGGTATCGAACTATTAAATTCTTTGAAATATCCTGACCATTAGTTGCTGTCTTTAAGAACCTAGTTGATTAAATAACTATTTATAGGCATATTAAACTCAATGGCAAAATAAAACAAAACGTAGATTGAGGTTTCTACGCATTTTTAACAAAGAACAAACATGTGACCTATATTTAGAGCATCTAGCGACAGTCCCAGAAAATTTTGTCTACTTTAATTTTGTACTAAATGGCCTTTCCGCTGAAACGCTTTGTTTAGAGTAATAAGCAACAAACTGGAAAAAGTCCGATATTTTGGAGAGTTTTTGCATTTCCTGAAGTTAGCTCACCTCTGGCGAGGGGGCAAACCTCAAATTCGGATTCAGCGACCCAAAAAACATATAGGACCGTTGAAAAAAACTTTTTGATTTACTGGCCTATAAGGAAACATTGTATAAGCCAATTTCTAAAATATAAATTAATTTGTCCCTTGGGAAAAATTGGATAACCCAATATATTGTATCAGAAAACTTTCTTGAACAATTCAGAATATTTTGAATTGTTTTGGAACGAATTGATTGAAACACTTGTAATTTTCAGTGTAAGTTCGTGATTTGAATATTCGAACACATAAATGAATAGAAAATGAAATCATGATGTCGGGATATTTAAATTCAAATTGCCGTTCCCACAATATGAAAAGCGAGCAAAAGCTTTTGACATCACATCATGGCTTTCTTCAATTTTTGATTAGAACAAATATAAAATATACAATTAATAGTTATTCAATCAACTAGGTTATTAAATACAGCGACTAATGGTCAATATATTATTAGTTTAACACCATTAGTTCCTAGATTAATAACGAGTTGATTACAAGATTTTTCCGTTGACCCAATTAAAAATTGAGAATATATTCTTGATTGAAATGCAATCTTATTTTGCACAAGACATACATTGGACATAATGAAATTTCTATGTCTCTATGTTCCAGTAGAGTTTTGACATTTCTCGTACTGCTTCTGAATACTTTGCTATATTTTATGTTCTGTGCTTTGCTTCTAGTGCTTCTGAAATTTGAAAAATCATTAGTTTTTTTAGTTTTTCGTAAATATTTCAAAAACTAAGCGGTTTATCCTAAACATTGATATATACAAAAATGTTCTACGTTAAATTTTAAATAAGAATGGTCCTTTTAATAATCACTCTAAATTGTACAGTTCACGAGTTACAGACGGTGTAAATGTTAACTTTTTCGTAATTTAGATAATTTAAAAAAAAATAAGCTTCGTAAAAGAATGTTGCTATTTCAGTGGCCGGTGGTATGTTAGTGATAAGCCCTTGAAGGAACGACAACCTCACCACCTTATCAAGGGGCACTCTTTTTTAAGGGAAAAGAGGCTTCCACAGGCCTAGGCCATATAAACCTGTGGTACGGAGAAACGCACTCTGAACTTTCTACGAACATTGCAACATAAATTCACTTCTTAAGCATAAATATCTTCCAAATTTGGAATGTTCAATGTCTTTATTAACTTCACTTATCCTCCAGCACATTATCCTCCTCCTCTAGCTCGTCGTCTAAGATGTTATTATTGTCCATGTTATCACATGCTTGGCCTGAGCAATTGCTGCATATGCTAGTGCAGTTTAGACCACTCCTTCTGCATTCACAATTACGAACGCATTCATCTTTGCAAGTACACATTATTCGTGAAAAACTTCTGGTCTTCAACAATCCCAAAGCCGACCCCAGTGCAGTGGCTGATGCTGGAAATTACTTCCTACTTGCAATGTTTGGAGCCAAGAACACTGAAGATCTAGATTGTCTCTGCTACCAGTCCTACTTGAAAACGATTGCAAAGCAGCCTATACATGCATTACTGAAGTTGGATGCACTACCCCTCCCTTCAGGAGCGTCCAGACAGCATTAATTTAGGACCTACCACCAGGTACAACAGTGGCTGAATGAAGATAAGGATCCACTCGAGTGGGGTTGGAAGAAGATTGGCGACCACCTGACACCTATTACAACAGCACGTCCTGCAGCCCCCCAGGAATTACTGTCCCTTATAATGTGTTCCTTCAAAGATGAATGCATTCGTAATTGTGAATGCAGAAGGAGTGGTCTAAACTGCACTAGCATATGCAGCTATTGCTCAGGCCAAGCATGTGATAACATGGACAATAATAACATCTTAGACGACGAGCTAGACGAGGAGGATAATGTGCTGGAGGATGAGTGAAGTTAATAAAGACATTGAACATTCCAAATTTGAAAGATATTTTTGCTTAAGAAGTGAATTTATGTTGCAATGTTCGTAGAAAGTTCAGGGTGCGTTTCTCCGTACCAGAGGTTTATATGGCCTAGGCCTGTGGAAGCCTCTTTTCCCTTAAAAAAGAGTGCCCCTTGATTAGGTGGTGAGGTTGTCGTTCCTTCAAGGGCTTATCACTAACATACCACCGGCCACTGAAATAGCAACATTCTTTTACGAAGCTTATTTTTTTTTAAATTATCAAAATTACGAAAAAGTAAACATTTACACCGTCTGTAACTCTTGAACCGTACAATTTAGAGTGATTATGAAAAGGACCATTCTTATTTAAAATTTAACGTAGAACATTTCTGTATATCAATGTTTAGGATAAACCGCTTAGTTTTTGAAATATTTACGAAAAACTAAAAAACTAGTGATTTTTCAAATTCAACCAAAAAAAAATTAAGCTTTTTAATGTGCAATTGTCATGGGCAACCGAACACAAGGTATTCAGAAGCAATACTAGTAAAGTGAAAACTCTACTGGAACATACAAATTTTATTAAGTATATCAAATGTATGTCATACAAAATAAGACTGTATTAGAATCAAAAATTTAATCTCAATTCATAACGAAGCCAACGGAAAAATCTTGAAATCACCTCGTTTATGAATCTTGCGACTAATGGCCTCAAACTATCAATCGCTGTCATTAATAAACTAGTTGACTGAATGACTATTCCACTGATTTTTTCAATATCGATTGAAGTTTATAAGGTAATTGATGCATAACCAAGATAATTTACGCCAGGAATCATCAACCTTTGCTCTGATGACGAGAATATTCTAATAGAGATAAGCTGGTATTTTTGTATATAAGTATGTGCATATTTACACAATTGTGTACGGTGTTATTGATAGATGAACATATTCACATCGAATAACAATTAGTTTTGTGCATAAAGCTTTTTTGAGTACCTTATAAGGATGCTAATGATGAATATGGTAATCTCAACAGAATATTCAAAAATAGGATTATTATATGTTTTGAGGATTAGTGTAATCAACTAATTGGTATCTTACAAATATTACACTACTGGAAAAAAAATCAAAGGATCAAAAAAAATTCCAAATTTTTCGGCAATTTTCAACATGCCGTAACTTTGAGAGGAATGGTCGTACAAGGAATTTAAAAAAAGGAAACTGTAGCTCCAAGTGTCTAGTTTTTGGATTAGAACTTCAAATTTTTTAAGTTTCAGTGGTTTCAGAGTAATGATAGAAAAATCAGCAACAAAAAAATTCTCAAAATTTTACCACTTTTTTTTTCTTGTCTACGAGGGTGGAAATCTTATTTTTGCATAATCGTTATAATGATGGGATACCTTGTTAATTCAGCTCCAATTTATTTTTTTATTGACCTCAATACGTCCACTTCTCGCCGAGATATCGGTCTTCAAATGGAAAAGGATCCATTTGTCTTTGATTATCGATTTCTCAGCAACCAATGATCGCACAGAAAATTGAAGGAGGGTTTCAAGACCTTAAATGAACTCCCATTAATGAACAACCATTGCTTATTCATAGAAATATGTCGCATCAATATGAAAATTTAACAAAAAAAGGCTTTTGGTGGTTTCTTGGAAAATCTACCGCTGGATCGAAAATGTTGAGGAAACCAATAATGTTAAGTGTGACTTTCACAGTTCAATATGTTGATAAAAACCTTAACGAAGAGCCAACTCAATCCAGCGAGCCGTTTTTTCGTTTGATTCGATTGAATTTTTGAAAAAAAATCACGTTTTTTGCTCTGAGAAGCTCATAATCTTTAAAAAAGGCAAAACAGAATTTTCGCGAGCTCTTTCCACATTTTAATTGCAGATAGTACATAAATTTCAAAAAAAGAAAAATAAAATGAACTAACAAATAAAATTTTTATTAATTTAATAACGGGTATTGCCACCCCTGTTTTCAATAACGGCTCTCAAACAAATGGATAGACAGATATCTCGGCGAGAAGTGGACGTATTGAGGTCAATAAAAAAATAAATTGAAGCTGAATTAACAAAGTATCCCATCATTATAACGATTATGCAAAAATAAAATTTCCACCCTCGTAGACAAGAAAAAAAAAGTGGTAAAATTTTGAGAATTTTTTTGTTGCTGATTTTTCTATCATTATTCGAAAACCACTGAAACTTAAAATTTTTGAAGTTCTAATCCAAAAACTAGACACTTGGAGCTACAATTTCCTTTTTTTAAATTCCTTGTACGACCATTCCTCTCAAAGTTACGGCATGTTGAAAATTGCCGAAAAATTTGGAATTTTTTTTTGATCCTTTAATTTTTTCCAGTAGTGTATTTTGTAATGCAGATATTATGATTGCCAGAAATAATTGCTGTAATTAAAATATTCTTAAAAAGCTCATATATGTTAAGTTTTTGAGATGTATGTTTAGTAATTTTCTATGCTTAAAACAAATTTCGATCCCCTCCATAAATTTTGTTAAATATTTTTCTTTAAAGCATTCAGATTTGGTCTAGTAATAATATTAGTTGAAATTATTAATACTACAATATAAATTACAAAAATTCAGAATCCTCAGATAGAAAAACCAGAAATACCACAGATTATTATTGGTTAAAACTCACAATTTAATGAATAAATTGGAGTTCGAAATGGAAAACTAAGGAAATGAAAACATGCTTTGAAGGTACAGCTCAAAATAAGTGAAAGAATTAAGAAACAGATGAAATAAAAATAATCCCAATAAATAAAATTCAAGAGAAGCCCATTAGGAGCTTTTGAGCGTTCGTTCTTTGGTGGAGCAATAAGACTATTACTTTTTATAGAAATACGAATTTTCTTCTTTCCAATACTCCAATTGAATTTTCTATGGTTTTGTTCACACTATGGCCACAAAATTTTGCATGAGGCTTGTTATGAGCATCTTGCATTTGGCAGCAACATTTCATTTCGATCGGTTTCGTTTTGTCTGAAATATTGTGGAACGAAAATTTTGAATGGCCATATTTTATGAAACACCCTGTTAGTCCGGTCTATTTAGACATTCGAAGTTACATATAGTCCCAACAAGCTGAATTTTTGTGAAGTTGTTCAAAACATAATTATAAACAATGTCTAAAAGTTCCACATCATTCCCCTGTGAGGAAAAAATTTTATTCGAGGTCAAATGTCAAAAAAATGAGTTTTTCGCGATTTTCAGCAAAACGGTAAGTTTTATCATAAAAGTACCTCAGACAAAAATTGTAAATC
The DNA here is from genome assembly GCA_013421045.1 of Propylea japonica. NCBI lineage: Eukaryota > Metazoa > Arthropoda > Insecta > Coleoptera > Coccinellidae > Propylea > Propylea japonica. The sequence goes on from CM024243.1 coordinate 56,092,545, forward strand.
ATAAAATTATCTATAAAAAATGTATCAATACTTTTTTTCTTACGAGCCACCGTTTCTGAGGTATAACGATTCAAGAAGTCATAACTACGCGCTAAGTACACTACCTCATAGGTGGCGTGGAAACGTGTGCATATTATGATGATAACGACTTTTATAACTTTTTGAATCGTTATATCTCAGAAACGGTGACTCGTAAGAAAAAAAGTATTGATACATTTTGTATAGATAATTTTATGATCTACAATTTTTGTCTGAGGTACTTTTATGATAAAACTTACCATTTTGCTGAAAATCGCGAAAAACTCATTATTTTGACATTTGACCTCGAATAAAATTTTTTCCTCACAGGGGAATGATGAGGAACTTTTAGACATTGTTTATAATTATGTTTTGAACAACTTCACAAAAATTCAGCTTGTTGGGACTATATGTTGGGAACCGAACTCAACCTGAAAATTTCTAGGACAATCCTTTCGTAAGTTATGGTGCTAACGGACGGCCCCATGGGCAGAATTGAATTTGACCACGAATTCGTCATCAGGGAGTCGAACCCTATCGTTTTCGGATTGAAATTCGATAATTACAGACATTTGTGCAAAACGATATAGCAATAGTTTAAGTAGAACGAGCGCTCAAAAAGAGTGAAGAATGATTTTATTTATTTACAGGGATTCAAAAACTTTAACTTACCTTCTCTTTCATTGAACATTGTAAGGCAGGTCCATCTTTTTGGTTTGAATCTAAACATTTCTTGTTTGGTTGCTTTTCACCACTTGGTAGTAAGAAGTTAGCAGTTGCGAATTCAACATTGTTTTCTTTGGGGATTGGACGGGTACCTAGAGCATAACCACAAATTGCAGTCATGTGCGTTTCTGGGCCAAAGACGTACAAAGGAATTCCTGAAACAAAATGAAAGTCATCAGATTATCTCTATACATAAAAAATCAATTGCTGTTCGTAAGTCTCGCTAAAACTTGAGAACGGCTGAACGGATTTATCTTATCTTGGTCTTGAAATGTTCGTGGAGGTCTTGGAAAGGTTTTAAAGGTGAGAAAAAATCATTCTCCACCCCAGAAACCACGACGTTGGCCATAATAGAGTGGGCTACGATGAACGTACTTAAATAATTTTGACGGTTTGAATAACTATAGTCCGTTCACGAAAGGTTGAGAGCATAGTAGGCGTTTCTTTATTTATCTGAAGTTGGAAGTATTTACTGTCATAAAATAAAAATAAGTCAAAGTTGCCTAATGTACTCGGCCTCGTCCGACGAGCTTGCGAGTTATCAGAGAACTCTATGCAATATTGACAACATTGCGTATCAATCTGACAAGAAAATAAATAACATAACCTAAAATTCTAATATACACAGTAGAATATGCCAAATTTCCATGGCCAACCGACGGCTCAACCTTTCGTGAACGGACTATATTATCAAATTTGAAATTTAGAATTCCCCTGAATAAACTATAGACTCCGTTCGCATCATAGACTTATAAAAGAATGAACAGGACGTGTGAGAGAGAATATTGACTTTAGACAAGGATGGAATAATATTAGTGCGAAGCACAGAACATATAATAAAATCATTGGATCGCATTAGATATTTTCATGTTCTGTCAGTTTTCCAACATTATGAGAGAGAGAGATACTGTGAAGGATGGAGTATTATTATAGTTTAGTCTATGCACCACACTAATATTACTCCATCCTTCACAGTATCTATCTCTCTTATGTTGGGAGCACGAAACTTAGTGCGAAAGTCACGTGACGCCCTGTCCATCCTTTTATATCTCTATATTATTCAGCGCAAAGTAGGCCTTTGTTTATTTATCTTAGGTTGGCAGTATTTACTGTCATAACGTAAAATAAAATTAACGTTCAGTTTAGTCCGTTCACGAAAGTTTGAGCGCATAGTAGGCGTTTGTTTGTTCATTTATCTGAAGTTGGCAGTATTTGCAGTCATAACGTAAAATAAAGTCAACGTTGCCGATTGTATCCGGCCTCGTCCGACGAGCTTGCGAGTTATCAGAGAACTCTATGCAATATTGACAATATTGCGTATAAATCTGACAAGAAAATAAACAACATAACCTGAAATTTTAATATACACAGTGGAATATGCCAAATTTCCATGGCCAACCGACGGCTCAACCTTTCGTGAAGGGACTATAGGTTTCACTAAAATCAAAACGACCACGCTCACGCTCGTTCCCGTTCTCCTAGCTTTTCACAAGCCCGCGACATTTTTGACGGTTTGCATGTGGAACGGTTGTTTTAGCGTTATGGGCTATTAATGACAGTTGCTGAATGATAATCAAATTTGTGTTTTGAATTTTACGCAGAATAGTTGCCTTAACATATTTAGGGAATCATTTGACCATTAATGATGATATATCTCACTGATAATGCCCGAAGGAAACTTATAACTATAATATTCAGTTATTATATATATTTTTTCTCAAAAAATCTCTCGAAAAAGCGTCTGAAAGTAAAAATTTGCACTTATTCACTTCTATACCTGATCGTACCATTTTATTGAGTTTACAAATTATAGATATTATTAATAGTCCATACAGTATGAAATTGTAATGGAATCAAATCTTAAATTATCAATGAAATTCAACGCTTTATCCACGTAACAACTATCGGTAGTGTAGCAGTAGAACCTAGATAACTTCGATCTATGGGGGTTTTCGGAAACTTACTAGATCACTAACCCGGGTTGAATACTGACAGATAAACAGTTCATTTGCTATCAAAATTCAACCCGAGTTAGTGATCGAGTAAGTTTCCGAAAACCCCTTATTTCTGCATTTTCAACCTCTTTACGATCTTCATCATCTTATTCCTCATTCAACATGCAAAAATTATACATATATTCCGTTCACGAAAGGTTGAGCACATAGAAGGCGTTTCTTTATTTATCTGAAGTTGGCAGTATTTGCTGTCATAACGTAAAATAAGGTCAACGTTGCCGAATGTACCCGGCCTCGTCCGACGAGCTTGCGAGTTATCAGACAACTCTATGCAATATTGACAACATTTGCGTATCAATCTGACAAGGAAATAAACATCATAACCTAAAATTTTAATATACACAGTGGAATATGTCAAATTATCATGGCCAACCGACGGCTCAACCTTTCGTGAACGGACTATAAGCATATGCCATTACTGAATTATTTCACAGGTTTGCACGTTGACAAACTCCTGAATGTCGGAAATGTTTTGATTTTGTTAACCTCTAAAGAGAAACGCATGACAGTTCTTCCTAAACGCTCACGACGACCAACGTTCTGACGTGGGTCTTCGTGAACATTGCGGGCGAAATTGATGACGACAATCCATAACGTCACACATATTCGAGTGAGCGTTGCGTTCGTTCAGTGGAATGTATAATCCGTTCACGAAAGTTTGAGCGCATAGTAGGAGTTATTTATTCATCTGAAGTCGGCCTCGTCCGACGAGATTCCGAGTTATCAGAGAACTCTATGCAATATTGACAACATTGCGTATCAATCTGACAAGAAAATAAAGAACATAACCTAAAATTTTAATATAAACAGTGGAATATTCCAAATTGTCATGGCCAACCGACGGCTCAAACTTTCGTGAACGGACTATTTACATGAGGCGTTTGGGGCGTTGTGATCGCTTAGTGGAACGTCCTGCTTGTCGAATGTAGTCGGCCTCGTCCGATGAGCTTCCGAGTTATCAGAGAACTCTATGTAAGATTAGGTTTTGCCAGACCTGTTTATTGCTAGATTCAAAGTTATAATAGTTTAAAACTCACCTAAAGTCTGTCCAACTTCTCTCATCCTTCTTAAACCCTCCTGGTAGTTTGGACCAGCTCTTCGTACAAAAATGGAAACCTTATGCTCGATCAGTCTCGCCTGGAATTCAACCAGAGCTGTGATAATACCCTTAAATGTGGCAGCCACATTTGTGAAGTTTGCTATTCCTCCCCCTGTGATCAGAATCTTTCCTTGTGGATGTTTCTCCTGGGTCATCAATGACAGAATAGTCTTGGCATATTCGTAGGTTTGTTGTTCTGATGGGGCTCCTATAAAAATATGTATAAATCAAAATTAGAAGTCCATAATCAAATGTATGAATATAAATTATAATTCCGAAGCTACTCATGTGTATCGTCAGAAAAATCTATAGTAGATTAGATAGGGGCACGATACACTTACACCGGTATGCCGACGCGCATCGAGAAGTGACGTCACTGCGGAGCCTTTCCATTGCATTAGCGTTAGAACTCCAGAGAATAATTGGAATAATGCAATTAATCGCAAGTTTCATTGAAAATGCAATTAACTAACAATTAATTTCAAATTAAATTTCTCCGATGTCTTTGTTTGTTGATTCTAAAATATATCAATGAAATTGTATAAATATGAATGTAAGTGAAAAGTACCTATTTGATACTACAGAATAAATTATTGGAGGTTCATTAAAAAACTTCGAATAAGTGAAAATATTTTCATCATTTCTAGGGAAATTTCAATGAATTTCACTTATAATTCGTGAATTTGAAAAGTTTTTTGTTCATTTTTTTCTTCATATTCTGAAAACTGATCTTCTCATTTAGATCCCTGTCTTAAGTTGGTACGGATTGTGCTCAAGCAAAGAATAACATCGAATGAAATCTGAACGTCATTTTTCAGTTTTGCAACCGTGTTATCTTCTAACACTTTGAAAATATTTTTTCCTCAGATAATGAAGTACTGACGGGATACTTCCGACTTCGGAAAGCAAAAGTACCTTATTTTGAATCCCTTTTAACTCTTCTGTAATTCTTACAGCCAAAAACTGCGCAATTAGGCATGAATGCAGGTATTATATCAATAATAATATAACTCCACTTTTATCTCCGCTCCTCAATGACGTAGATGAGCGCGCCGGACGAGTTTAGACTCCGAATCTGGCATACCGGTGTGAGTGTATCGTGGATAGGGGTCGATTGTAAAGGTTACTGCCTTTCTGTACTAAAGTATTTCGTGCAATGTCATCTCAGAGTGAGAAGTAAACCTAGGCGCATGTCTCTCTGAAGACACGCTGGAATGAGAATAGGAATACACCGCCTATAACCACAAAAAATACCGTAAAATGGTGAACAGATGGTTCCAAAACCTCTACAAGAGCTGGCGCTGGGATATATACGGGCCAGTACCAAGTCTGCACGTTGCTAGGCTCCTGTATGAGCGTCTTTCAAGCGGAAGTCTTAGCTATTGAAAGATGTCTAGATATAAATCTAGAAAGAAACTATCAGAAATGCGATATAGCCATACACTCAGATAGTCAAGCTGCTATAAAGCCGGTTTTAGACGAAGCGCACCCACTCGCGAGTCAAACCTCGCCACCTACTCGCGCATCATAACTCATCCTCGCGCCAGTGTTTACACGACACGAGGGATTCGCCTGGAAGGGCGAGCCAGGATGAGAAGGCGAGGTAGTATTAAGCATCGTATAGAGTCTGAAGCCGGGTTTAGACGAAGCGCACCTACTCGCGCACCAGCCTCGCTTCCGCTCACTCGCATAGTGTAAACATGCTCCTCGCCATGAGGCCCCTCATCCTCGGGTTGAGCCATTGCCGGTCGGTTTTCAGTCGCGCATCAAAGAAGCCTCGCTGTGTCGTTTGAACAAGCTTCTGGAGCTGGTCGAGTCTCGGACTCTATACGAGGCTGATTACTGCCTCGCCTTCTCATCCTGGCTCGCCCTTCCAGGCGAATCCAGCGCGTCGTGTAAACACTGGCGCGAGGATGAGTTTTGGTGCGCGAGTAGGTCACGAGGTTTGACTCGCGAGTGGGTGCGCTTCGTCTAAACCCGGCTTGAGACTCGACTAGATCCAGAAGCTTGTTCAAACGACACAGCGAGGCTTCTTTGATGCGCGACTGAAAACCGACCGGCAATGGCTCAATCCGAGGACGAGGGGCCTCATGGCGAGGAGCATGTTTACACTATGCGAGGGAGCGGAAGCGAGGCTGGTGCGCGAGTAGGTGCGCTTCGTCTAAACCCGGCTTAAGAGCACTGAGCTCCTACGCCATCAACTCAAAGATGATCTGGGAGTGCCGGAACAAACTCGATGAGGTAGGCAAGAAAAATAAGGTCTTTTTAATATGGGTTCTAGGCCATTCGGGAATGAAAGAAAACGATGAGGCCAATACACTTGCCAAAGGGGGCGCACGAATGTCACTCATTGGCCCAGAACCCTTCTGTGGTATAGGTGAATGTACCTATAAGAAGGAGTTTCTGGGAAGGAGAAAGCCGAGAGGGAAAAACCCTGGTGGAATCTCCCAAGGATGGATCATTCCACTAATTTCTTCGGAACCTTGAAACAGCAAGATCCAAAAGATATCTGGATCTTGGTAAGAAACAATTACACCTGACGCCTTACGAAGCACCTGTTGAGAATGGGATCATCGGACATTGACGAATGTAGGTTCTGTGGGGTGGAAGGAAGCAACCCCCTTTCACCTAGTCACGGAATACGGAATAAAGATACGGCACAAGTTCGCAACGCCGGAATGTTGTTAGCGTGCACAAACAGATTCTAATTCAGTTGTCAACTTTCTTATTTTTCCAATGTGCTGGTGAACAGGTACCCAAATTTGAGAATGATTTACAATCAGCGGAGCAAATTCTGGCTCCTTTGTACTGTCTTGACGGTCAGACTAGGCGTATCTCTTTATGGCTAGAATTCTTCAAGTTGAAATTCATGTTGAATGAAAACTAGTGACAAATACCTTTATGGAAGTGTTCACGTACCTGAATATTCTCCATAATTTGCAAGTTCCTTAGCACCTCCAAGGTCACAAATTGTATCGCTGTATATTACGGAAGCACCACCTCCAGCTACCATCGTCCATATCCTTCCAGATTTATTCAGGATAGTCAATTTGAGACTGGCGCCAGATTTAGAATCCAAATCTGCGATGTACGCTTCCTCTGAAAACGAAATGTCGAATTTAACATACTTCAGAAAAATATAAACTCACTATATCATATGCTGCAAGTTGTGTTACAAACGGTATCTGAGAATCTATTGATTTTCTGTAAGTCCTTCGAGAAAATCAGTAATTTTCAGAAAATGTTTGGAACAGTTCTTGCAGAAATGTAACTTATATGTTTAGTGTACAGGGTCCAGCACTCGAAGTGTAACCTATTCAAAGGCCATAAAGAAAAGACGTTGCTTTCCAAAATGGCTCAGAGAAAAAAAGTAATTGGATTCACTCGCGCTTTGTCTATGGGTTGCGACCTATATGTTTGTCTGCCCAAGACTTCGAAGCAGCCTCAAGAACACTTTCCTGATAATATGTCACATTAACTTTGACTCCAGGCTCGATGAAAACGATTGGGTGCTGGTTCTTGGTAGCCAACCTTATGATTCAGATTCTGATATGAACGGTTTGTCAGGTGAACTCTATCGTTCTGAGAGTTTACAATTTGCTCAAATGGAAGAATGTTTTCATTAGAAAACACGAAGTTCAAAAATTCATCGCTTTCGGCCAAACAAAGCAAATCCTTAGCTATCTCAACTCTTATAACTTTTTTTGCGTTAATTTATAGAGAAATAATTTTGTACGCTTGTAAACAATACCTATAACTGTCACTTAGCGAATTTCTAAAGTCGAATTTTGGTGAGCTGTGGTTACATGTAACTATCTAACTATCACGTGATCATTTGTCAGAAAATACGTGTATTAACTGTCAAATGATCACGTGATAGTTAGATAGTTACATGTAACCACAGCTCGCCAAAATTCGACTTAAATAGTTGATGTCACTCTCTACCATAGACCTAATAAGAATGGACACCGCATGAGAGAGAGGTCACTTGGTCGAATGTGATGGAGCTATTGTGGGCAATGTCAAATCAATGTAGATAAAAACACCAAATAGATCATTTCAAATGAAATATATCAAAAAATATATTACTTAAATTCAGAAATTAGTATAACTTAAATTATATTCACCGCATCAACTTCTTGTGGGCAAAGCAAAGCCTAAATATTTGTTAACATCTTCCATATGATTTTGACAAGTTGCCCACAAACTTTCTTCATCTCTTTTCTTTTCGATAAGAGCGCATATGTCTTTCTCTCTCTGACGTATCCAAGTGTCGAACTTCTGTTAAGTCACGTGATTCTGCATCCATAGTAATTATAGATCTATGCTCTCTACCTACTACAGTCTATCCAAATACGAGAGGCCAGCGTAAACAAACTAGAAACGCGATTAGGACGCTCTTATTGGTCGAAGCTTCAGGAACGCCACTTTCGACCAATAAGAGCGACCAAATCGCGTTTATAGTTTGTTTACGCTGGCCTCTCGGATTTGGATAGACTGTAGTAAGGTAGTGTTAGTGTGTCACTATGGCAGGTGCGTCGATGGCTTGACACAGGTTACACTTCGAGTGCCGGACCCGGTATTAGGTGATTTTACAATTTTGAAGAGGGCAAAAAAAATTGACAGAACAGGTTAGGTTATCACTGAAATGTTTAAAAATACTGCTGGGTTCACTGTTACGCTTTTGTTTCAGACAACCGCAATGTTCCTGCCGTTATGGTGCGTTGTACAAGAATTTCTGACAGCAGAATTTGATTTTTATTATTCTAGTGTGAGGATATTGTCTCTGATTCAACACAGCAAATATCATTTGACATTATTATTATTAAAACTAGGATTGTAATGGCTATATTGGTCTTCTGAAACTGCGACCATGTAGATATTTTGTTCTCTCCCCGAGTGATTTAGGAAACCCGAGTAGTTCGTCAATGGCGTTGATAAAACGGACAAACTCCTTGGTACTTAGGAGCATTGGCTATTAACTCTTGGGTATCTAGGACCAGTTTATCCATATGAATAGATCTAAGGCCAGTCAGCTCTGGACACTTGCATACCATGTGTTCAACTGTTTGTGTTCTGATCCGCAGAGCCTGCTAATCTCATCTCCTGACTTTCCCATACGGTACAAATGGTGTTTGTATCGAAAGTGCCCCGTCAGCAGACCCACCATCGCTCGAAGGTCAGCATTTATGAGACCTTCTGGTATGGGTAGGTGAAATTATCAGGAGTGTTTCTCCGGAGGATTATTCTGTTATTCAACTGCCATTGCTGGGCCACTGCCTTATATTGGTATTTACCAAGCCTACAGAAAGGCTCAGGTCCAGGAGGAGTTTCACCTTGATGGACTTTTTGCAAGTTCATCGGCTTTTTTATTTCCTTCAACATCACAATTCCCTGGCAGCCATAGTAGAGTCACTTTATTGCCTCTTGCCAGGTGCTTTTTGGTGTACCGACACTGCCAAGTCAATCGAGACCCTGTCAGTGCGATTTTGGGGATCTCAGCTTGGTTTGGCTTCAACAAAAATTGAGCTTTTGTTATAAATGAAGAATGAAATTGTCAAGAGAAGATGTGTCTTGATGATGAAATAAGAAATCATACGGTGAAACAACTGGAACACAACAGGGGTGGTTCTAAAGTTAGGGTAAAAAAACAGATTTTGTTTCACCCTGTATGGAATGACGTACGCCGATTTTTCTTGAAATTCGGAACTGGTAATAGATTAAGGATGAACATACCTATAATTGAAAAAAAAATCATTTGAATCGGACTTGAAATAACACATTTATGAATTAACAAACTTCATCGATTTTTCGAGTGGATCGATTATTTTGCCGGCCAGTGTAGTTTTCCAATTGAAGACCTCGGAGCAATAACCGGGTAACTCCGTTTTCATGAAATGTTGAGAAATGAGGAAAAACTTCAGGATTTGCCTGATTTTTACGCCGAAATATACATTCAAGTAAGTCCATTTTGATTGAAACTCCTTACAAATGCGCTGGATTTGCCCCATTGTTGCACCGAAAGTTGCGTACGTTGGATATTAGCAGATTGAATATGATATATGGGTATCATTAGAAAATGGAGTTACCCGGTTATTGCTCCGAGCTCTTCAATTATTAGTAATCTCACCATCACTTTTAAATATTTCAGTTTACTATACCTGAGAGATCATAAATGTATCTTACACATATATAGGAACTTATAATTATTTACCTGGAAAGGCATCCCTTCCAAATGGAGGCGGATAATCGATTTCGCCCCACTGAGGTTTACAGATAAAATCAGCTGTAGCATCTAATTTCGCTGCCAAATCCAGAATGAATATCTCTTTCTCCGTAACAACCAGAGGGTTTATTTCTAGGTATGTGAAATAAAGATCTACGTAAAGTTTGTACAAATTGTAAATGAAAGTGCCTATTATGGATTTCTTGTTTGCATCTTTAACCTCTTTCAAAAGAACCTAGAACGAAGTTAATTGAAAAAACCATTCGAAACTAAAAATATCTCAGACTAAGATGTAAACATAGAGATGCCCCTAGGCGTAATCTACCAAGCTATAGAGTGAGATGGAAAGCATTTTACAACTAGGGGTGAAGTAAACAGTAGGTTAGATTTTCATTTCCGAAAATTTCTGAATATAATACAACAGAATACAAATTCACGCGTTTGAGAGTAACGCAGGTATAATATAAACAATGAAAGCAGAAAATAATCTTAATTGATTAAAATCAACCAATATTAAACTCATACTTCGGAACTAATCCCGTCAACACGCTCACGCTCCCCTTCTCCAGAGAGGTGACCGCGCGGCCACTAGGTTCTACTTCGACGAACCCTACAGGGTAATTGCTCCCGACAGAGACCTATGGTCTTCATCAAACAGGCTTCTTAGTCCAGAAGGTCCCACCTGGTTTACTGATGGCTCTGTCACAGCAACAGGGTCTGGGGCCGGAATCGTGGGTCCTTCAATCAGGCTATCCCTCTGGGGAAGGACTGTTCCATTGTGCAGGCTGAGCTATTTGCGGTTCTTGCATGCGCGTTGGAAAACATTCGCAGGGGATACTCTGGCCAGCACATTTATATACAGGGTGTCCGGGGAATAACTGTACATACTCTTACCAGAGATAGAGTTGCACTAGCTGACTACTGATTGACTATTTAAAATTAATTTCTGGGTCTCCCTAGAAAACTACAGGGTGTTTTTTCAACTTCATGGAAATACTTAGACCATCATAAAATCCAAAGTTATTGACGGATATTATTGAAACTTGGGGGGTTATTGGCACATGCTAAGGTCGAGTCAGAAATATATCAACTATTTCATTATTCCAGGGCCGGACTCATTAATCTTCATTTAAAGTGTTCAGGGTGAAACAAACACTTTGTATTTCGAATTACGAATAATTGATTCACTTTTAAGAAAGAAGCTAAATTATGCTTCAATTTCTGGTATAGCTTAAAATTGTCACATCCACAATTATTTTTTTATGAATTTTTGAATTTGGAAAAAGGTCGAAAAATTGAATTTATTTACCTGAACAGGACTTAGTCACCTTGTGGAGGTCGAAAATAAATAATAAATTTTCTTTAAAACGTCACTGAAAGTGAGAAAGACTATAATAATTTGTTGATATACTGGGTGGCCACCCTAGACGCGGATCTCATGGCGATGAAGTGAATAACGGTATATTGCGAAAAAAAAATGATTGGCGACATGTATAGAGTATACATAAACATATTTCAGAATTATTCGTATGTATACCGGGTGTTCATTGGAAGAAGTGTCACTTTGATCTATATCTTTGTTGTCAAACACCCGGTATACATACGAATAATTTTGAAATATGGTTATGTATACCCTATACATGTCGCCAATCTTTTTTTTCGCAATATACCGTTATTCACTTCATCGCCATGAGATCCGCGTCTAGGGTGACCACCCAGTATATCAACAAATTATTATAGTCTTTCACACTTTCAGTGACTTTTTAAAGAAAATTTATTATTTATTTTCGACCTCCACAAGGTGACTAAGTCCTGTTCAGGTAAATAAATTCAATTTTTCGACCTTTTTCCAAATTCAAAAATTCATAAAAAAATAATTGTGGATGTGACAACTTTAAGCAATACCAGAAATTGAAGCATAATTTAGCTTCTTTCTTAAAAGTGAATCAATTATTCATAATTCGAAATACAAAGTGTTTGTTTCACCCTGAACACTTTAAATGAAGATTAATGAGTCCGGCCCTGAAATAATGAAATACTTGATATATTTCTGACTCGACCTTAGCATGTGCCAATAACCCCTCAAGTTTCAATAATATCCGTCAATAAGTTTGGATTTTATGATGGTCTAAGTATTTCCATGAAGTTGAAAAAACACCCTGTAGTTTTCTAGGGAGACCCAGAAATTAATTTTAAATAGTCAATCAGTAGTCAGCTAGTGCAACTCTATCTCTGGTAAGAGTATGTACAGTTATTCCCCGGACACCCTGTATGTTGCGACAGCCAGGGAACTCTGAAATCTCTATCTGATGTTAGGGTTGATTCTCTTTTGGTAGAAGAATGCAGGAAAGCTCTGCGTGGGCTGGGCTCTGATAACTTTTTGAAAGTGATCTGGTGTCCGGCTCATGCGGATATACCTGGTAACGTCAAGGCAGATGAACTGGCTAGGCGGGGAGCCGGATTAGCATTTGTTGGTCCGGAGCCTTCGCTGCCAATCTGTCGCACATCTGTCAGAAGTTTCTTCAGGAACTGGCTGAACAGGGAATTTTCCTCGGAATGGAGCGCAGGGGTGGGCCTGAGGTGGTCGAGGATTCTCATTGAGAGACCGTCCTCGCGATCTGAGGTCAATAGGCTTCTGCTGCTGGAGAGGAAACAACTCAGTCTGGTGACTGGTGCATTGACTGGTCACCTGTTTAACAAGCATTTGAAGAGAATGGGATTGACGAGCTGCTCCCTATGCCGGTGGTGCAGGAGTACTGATGAAACGGTTGAGCATATTTTGTTCAACTGTGGAAACCTTACTGAGTTAAGGTCAACACACCTAGGAAATCCAACACCTTCTATTCCTATGGTGAGAGGGACCACTCCTGGCAGGCTCGCGACATTTCTGTCTTCGTGTCTGAGGAGCTGAGTCTCTATAGAACGATGCGGGTGAACAATGGGCCACTAGGCCTCAGTTCGGCCGGTAAGGCACCGCACAGAGAAGAATCCCGTCAACGCACAAAGAACAGCATGGTGGTAATATCAAGCAGAGCATGCATAGATAGCTATTTAACCCTATTTTGGGCTATTCAGTATTGAGTAGCTCCGTCTGAAAGGCATTCTAGGTTCCCTTATTCGAAGAAATGTTGCCTATTTCTGAGTATAAACAGAAACAAAACTCCACCTCCTGTGATCCTTACGAACACCTATATCCGATGCATGAACCTTGAAGGAAGTAGCGAGATGTTTATCCGTTTTTCATACGAACTGCTGGTAGTCCAACTATGTGGACTTAACATTCAGTCGATGAAGTGGAATCGCTCGGTTAGTCGTCATAAACCAGACGTGGTGATAATAGTACGAAATAAAAATTCCCTTCTTTGTGCGTTGACGGGATTAGTTCCGAAGTATGAGTTTAATATTGGTTGATATTAATCAATTAACATTATTCTCTGCTTTCTTTGTGGATTTTTAGTTTGTACCAGTATCACCAAGTTTAGTTTATGACTATTAATCTAGTGATTCAACTTCATCGAATGAAGTTGAGTCCACATAGTTGTACTACCACCAGTTTGTATGAAAAACGGATAAACATCTCGCTACTTCGTTCGAGGTTCATGCATCGGAGGTAGGTGTTCGTTAGGATTCCAGGAGATGGCGTTTTGGTTCTGTTAAGCCGGTCCCAGACAATGCGTGTATTTGACGAATGTTCGGCATTGGCGGTGCTTCGCGTAGTGTGTGGGAGCTCAACTTCGGGTATCATTCGGCATTGGCCTGCTATCCGAAAGCCGGTCCCAGACAATGCGTGTATTTGACAAATGTTCGGCATTGGCGATGCTTCGCATAGCGTGTGGGCCATAGTAATCGGGCCGAAGTTGAGCTCCCACACACTACGCGAAGCACCGCCAATGCCGAACATTCGTCAAATACACGCATTGTCTGGGACCGGCTGAAGTCTTGTCGAAACGGACGGCACGAACCAAAGGAAGACGAAGTACATTCGCGCTCATTCGTGTTAGCTCCCAGACAATGTGTTTATCTACGCGTACTATATGGCCTATTCTGTCTTCAGTCAGAGTCGTGCGACGTGATTTCACGGTGATTTTAGGTATTATCTGTTTAGCCATCATGGAATGGTCTAATAAATTAATAATGGAGTTCTTGGATCTCTACGAATCATATCCTAGAACAAATATTGAAATATGAAACTTTTCAATTATCGAGAGTAATTCCGAATAATTTTTGATTTCTGACACAGCAATGAGATCAAGTTACAACTAGGTGTTGTGATTTTTATTGTAATTGTAAATGATTACTGTCTGATTTGTCTAGTTTCTGAACATATTTTCCTATAGCTCCACAGTTTTTAAAATAGATAAATATGAAGTAACGGTACAGAGCATCTGCCACAGATGCTCTGTTCTACTTTTCAAAGATCACTATTTTGGGAAATATGCTCATCTTTTAACGATACTTTCACCCTTTTCGTAGCTCTTCAGTAAAATCTCAATTAAATAATTAGGTGCAAAGGCACTGAATGCAAAGGAAACGAGGAATGCAATATCCTTTACTGGTCGTTCAATACGGCGATAGTTGTACCGAAAGATCCTAATTAATTAATTACACGAAAAAGAAACGAGAAAGCAATATCTCCCCCTGCCCATTCATAACTACGATAGCTATATCGAAAAATTTTAATGAAATAATTAAGGTTTTAATGAATAAATGAAAACAGAAGAATAAAAGTGTTAGAATTTTTCAATCTATCGGTTGTCAGATCAGGAAACTCAACATAAACCATAAAAATATATAAAAAACATAAAACTCTATGGATAAAATCGCTTTGCTCCGTCGAAATAGACCGAGCGAAAAGATCGACGTCCGATCGCTCAGATTTTTATGACGAACGATCCAGATGTCTACGCCCCTCAATCCGGATGTAATAAACGAACGGTTCAGATCGATCCGACACGTCTGATGTCGATGCCGAACGCCCCTACTACTGACTGCTCTTCGCTACTGTTCTATACTGAGGCCGTTTGGCGAACGTTTGTCAACAGAGAAACGAATGTCGAACATTTCGCTATTGCCGCAGTGTCTGGGAGTGTACCCGAAGGCGAACTACGAAGGCACATTCGCCGAATGCACGCATTGTCTGGGACCGGCTTTATTCTCAGAGCTAGGCGACATTTCTTCAAATAGGGGAACCTAGATACCTTTCAGACCAAGCTCCTCCATACTGAAGATCCCCAAATAGGGCGAAATAGCTATCTATCGATGCTCTGTTTGATATTACCACCATGCATTGTGCTTTGACGGGATTAGTTCAGAAGTATGAGTATTGGTTATTTTAATCAATTAATATTATTCTCTGCGAAATGGTCGCATGAAGGAACGTCATAGTAATTTATTTCTAAAAAAACATTCCAATCCCAAGAAATCTTATACAATTCAAAGAAGGAATACGGTAGAAACTGAATTCATTATTCTCTGCTTTCATTGTTTATATTATACAACATTTTCGTAATTGTACGATAGCTATAACTACAAAATAGTCTTAAGCAACAATAAACTGCCACCAAATCAGTAAAATTCAGGTTATGAACGTCAAATCTGAACGAAAATGTAACCACGACGCATCGTGAACTAAACAGTAAGGGAACGATGTTGCCAAACTGACAGAATTGTCTATAGCAGACTCTAGCTGTTAGTACCATAGTAGAGGAGCCGTAGACCAATTAACTCAATACGGGACAGAGATACGGCACAAGTTCGCAACGCCGAATGTTGTTCGAGTTCATAAACAGATTCTACATGGCTGCGCTAACAAATAGGTGAAGGCATCTCTAGGTTTACTTTTTACTCTGAGAAAAATTTCTTCACTTACCTTGCTTATGGTATCGAAGTCGGTTGTGGTACCTACTGGTATCTCGAGTTTGACAGCTTTACTGTCAACATCTCCTATATCTACGCCTCCTTGATGGTAAAAGAGGATTGTATCGCAGTTTCTTGAGGAATATATGCATACATAGACCTCTTCCTCGGGTTTGTGAGGTACAAAAGGTTCTATTATGAAACTACGCAATTTACCTACAGCTTCACCTACTTTCTGATCTTTGTTCATGCGTTGGTCTATCCATTGTTTAACAGTATCGAAGTCTTTGTTAACTGCTATCAGACCTGAAAAAAGAGAGAAGCCTTTGAAATATCTCACGATCAGGAAGCACAAAATTCAGAAATAAAGAAAAATTAAGTGGCAGTGAAATACAGGGTGTCCCAAAACTCGACGTCAACCCGGAACCGGGTAAAAAGGCAAGTAATGCTGGTTGTCAGAAAAATATAAAAAAAATCTAAGTTGCATGATTTTAAAATAATGGGCATTTAAAAAAACACGCAAAATCCACACCCTGTGACAGTCTTTTCGCTCCTGTTGCCACAAATATCAACTTTTTCCAACTTTTGTTTGCTGTGTAACCTTGAATAATGCTTGTCTGAACTGTAATCGAAATACCGGTGTGAAGTTAGCAGCCACTTTCTTCGGAGAGAGCGGCCGTTTTACCAGTGGCGTCGGGTGAAATATAATGTATCATAACTTTTGACTGGAATGAAGTAGCGATCTGAAATTTCTAGAATATCTTTCTGAAATGATTTCCAATATTATACTAGAAAATCAGATTTTTCTCCCACCCGGAACTGTGAAAAAAAGCCCTGGAAAAAAAAGAAAATTATGATCAATCAAAAATAACCGAAGAAAATGGCCTCTACCGATGAAACTCACAGGATACGTTTATTATGACCTAAGGAACAAGTGTTATCAACCTCATCTCCTTCGGAAGGGGCCGAGGGGTGAAAATCGACGCCGCCTCCATAGAACCTATTATTATTCTGAACACATCGAAGAAAATGACCTCTACCAATGAAACTCACAGGATACGTTCTTTGTCATTTAAGGAACAAGTGTTATAAATTTCATCCCTTTCGGATGGGGCCGAGGGGTGGAAATCGACTCCGCCGCCTCCATATCTCACACTTATAGAAAAACACCGAAGAAAATGGCCTCTACCGATGAAACTCACAGGATACGTTTATTATGACCTAAGGAACAAGTGTTATCAATTTCATCTTCTTCGGATGGGGCCGAGGGGTGGAAATCGACTCCGCCGCCTCCATGTCTCACAATTATTATAGAAAAACACCGAAGAAAATGGCCTCTACCGATTAAACTCACAGGATACGTTTATTATGACCTAAGGAACAAGTGTTATCAATCTCATCTCCTTCGGAAGGGGCCGAGGGGTGAAAATCGACGCCGCCTCCATAGAACCTATTATTATTCTGAACACATCGAAGAAAATGACCTCTACCAATGAAACTCACGGGATACGTTCTTTGTCATTTAAGGAACAAGTTTTATGAATTTCATTTCCTTCGGATGGGGCCGACGGGTGGAAATCGACTCCGCCGCCTCCATATCTCACACTTATAGAAAAACACCGAAGAAAATGGCCTCTACCGATGAAACTCACAGGATACGTTTATTATGACCTGAGGAACAAGTGTTATCAACCTCATCTCCTTCGGAAGGGGCCGAGGGGTGAAAATCGACGCCGCCGCCTCCATATCACACACTTATAGAAAAACACCGAAGAAAATGGCCTCTACCGATGAAACTCACAGAATACGTTTATTATGATCTAAGGAACAAGTGTTATCAATCTCATCTCCTTCGGAAGGGGCCGAGGGGTGGAAATCGACTCCGCCGCCTCCATGTCTCACACTTATTATAGAAAAACACCGAAGAAAATGGCCTCTACCGATGAAACTCACAGGATACGTTTATTATGACCTAAGGAACAAGTGTTATCAATCTCATCTCCTTCGGAAGGGGCCGAGGGGTGGTAATCGACGCCGCCTTCATAGAACCTATTATTATTCTGAACACATCGAAGAAAATGACCTCTACCAATGAAACTCACAGGATACGTTCTTTGTCATTTAAGGAACAAGTGTTATAAATTTCATCTCCTTCGGATGGATCCGAGGGGTGGAAATCGACTCCGCCGCCTCCATATCTCACACTTATAGAAAAAAACCGAAGAAAATGGCCTCTACCGATGAAACTCACAGGATACGTTCATTATGACCTAAGGAACAAGTGTTATCAATTTCATCTCCTTCGGATGGGACCGAGGGGTGGAAATCGACTCCGCCGCCTCCATATCTCACACTTATAGAAAAACACCGAAGAAAATGGCCTCTACAGATGAAACTCACAGGATACGTTCTTTATGATCTAGGGAACAAGTGTTATCAATCACATCTCCTTCGGAAGGGGCCGAGGGGCGAAAATCGACGCCGCCTCCATAGAACCTATTATTATTCTGAACACATCGAAGAAAATGACCTCTACCAATGAAACTCACAGGATACGTTCTTTGTGATTTGAGGAACAAGTGAAGAAGAACTTACTTTATCGAATCTTGATTGCACGAATTTACGATAAAGATTACTTTCTTTTTGTATTTTGTATTGTATTATCATTTCATGTAACTCAACAAATAACTATTGCTTTAGTATCATTGTACGCACGTAATATATCATACATGATTGGAATTTTTGGTTTTTTTAAACCTGTACATAACCATCCTTAGATCACACAAAACGAATTCCTGTGAGTTTCATTTGTAAAGGCCATTTTTTTCGACTTTTTTCTGAAATAAATGGGAGACATGAAGGCGGCGTCGATTTTCACCCCTCGGCCCCTTCTGAAGGAGATGAGATTGATAACACTTGTTCCTTAGGTCATAATAAACGTATCCTGTGAGTTTCATCGGTAGAGGCCATTTCCTTCGGTGTTTTTCTATGAGTGTGAGATATGGAGGCGGCAGAGTCGATTTCCACCCCTCGGCCCCATCCGAAGAAGAAGAAATTGATAACACTTGTTCCTTAGGTCATAATAAACGTATCCTGTGAGTTTCATCGGTAGAGGCCATTTTCTTCGGTGTTTTTCTATAAGTGTGAGATATGGAGGCGGCAGAGTCGATTTCCACCCCTCGGCCCCATCCGAAGAAGATGAAATTGATAACACTTGTTCCTTAGGTCATAATAAACGTATCCTGTGAGTTTCATCGGTAGAGGCCATTTTCTTCGGTGTTTTTCTATAAGTGTGAGATATGGGGGCGGCGGAGTCGATTTCCACCCCTCGGCCCCATCCGAAGAAGATGAAATTGATAACACTTGTTCCCTAGGTCATAATAAACGTATCCTGTGAGTTTCATCGGTGGATGCCATTTTCTTCGGTGTTTTTCTGTAAGTGTGAGATATGGAGGCGGCGGAGTCGATTTCCACCCCTCGGCCCCATCCGAAGGGAATGAAATTTATAACACTTGTTCCTTAAATGACAAAGAACGTATCCTGTGAGTTTCATTGGTAGAGGTCATTTTCTTCGATGTGTTCAGAATAATAATAGGTTCTATAGAGGCGGCGTCGATTTTCACCCCTCAGCCCCTTCCGAAGGAGATCAGGTTGATAACACTTGTTCCTTAGGTCATAATAAACGTATCCTATGAGTTTCATCGGTAGAGGCCATTTTCTTCGGTGTTTTTCTATAAGTGTGAGATATGGAGGCGGCGGAGTCGATTTCCACCCCTCGGCCCCATCCGAAGGAGATTAAATTCATAACACTTGTTCCTTAAATGACAAAGAACGTATCCCATGAGTTTCATTGGTAGAGGTCATTTTCTTCGATGTGTTCAGAATAATAATAGGTTCTATGGAGGCGGCGTCGATTTTCACCCCTCGGCCCCTTCCGAAGGAGATGAGATTGATAACACTTGTTCCTTAGGTCATAATAAACGTATCCTGTGAGTTTCATCGGTAGAGGCCATTTTCTTCGGTGTTTTTCTATAATAATTGTGAGACATGGAGGCGGCGGAGTCGATTTCCACCCCTCGGCCCCATCCGAAGAAGATGAAATTGATAACACTTGTTCCTTAGGTCATAATAAACGTATCCTGTGAGTTTCATCGGTAGAGGCCATTTTCTTCGGTGTTTTTCTATAAGTGTGAGATATGGAGGCGGCGGAGTCGATTTCCACCCCTCGGCCCCATCCGAAGGAGATGAAATTCATAACACTCGTTCCTTAAATGACAAAAAACGTATCCCGTGAGTTTCATTGGTAGAGGTCATTTTCTTCGATGTGTTCAGAATAATAATAGGTTCTATGGAGGCGGCGTCGATTTCCACCCCTCGGCCCCATCCGAAGAAGATGAAATTGATAACACTTGTTCCTTAGGTCATAATTAACGTATCCTGTGAGTTTCATCGGTAGAGGCCATTTTCTTCGGTGTTTTTCTATAAGTGTGAGATATGGAGGCGGCGGAGTCGATTTCCACCCCTCGGCCCCATCCGAAGGGGATGAAATTTATAACACTTGTTTCTTAAATGACAAAGAACGTATCCTGTGAGTTTCATTGGTAGAGGTCATTTTCTTCGATGTGTTCAGAATAATAATAGGTTCTATGGAGGCGGCGTCGATTTTCACCCCTCAGCCCCTTCCGAAGGAGATGAGGTTGATATCACTTGTTCCTGAGGTCATAATAAACGTATCCTGTGAGTTTCATCGGTAGAGGCCATTTTCTTCGGTTATTTTTGATTGA
Organism: Propylea japonica; assembly: GCA_013421045.1. Classification (NCBI taxonomy): domain Eukaryota; kingdom Metazoa; phylum Arthropoda; class Insecta; order Coleoptera; family Coccinellidae; genus Propylea; species Propylea japonica. Next base: position 56,113,269 of record CM024243.1, read on the forward strand.
TCATAATTTTCTTTTTTTTTCCAGGGCTTTTTTTCACAGTTCCGGGTGGGAGAAAAATCTGATTTTCTAGTATAATTTTGGAAATCATCTCAGAAAGATATTGTATAAATTTCAGATCGCTACTTCATTCCAGTCAAAAGCTATGATACATTATATTTCACCCGACGCCACTGGTAAAACGGCCGCTCTCTCCGAAGAAAGTGGCTGCTAACTTCACACCGGTAATCGAAATTTGGATACCAGCTGCTCTAGGTTTCATGAAAATAGGGCTTGCTTCTCAGAAAAAAATACAAAATAAACAATTGCCTAGTTTCAACTGATTGTATTGAAAAAAAAATGTACTACGCAAGTTTGGCAAGTTTTGTCAAAAGTTGGCGCATTTAGTAAGGATTCCAAAATGTTATAATACTTGTTAAACAATAGAGCCGTAGTTCAAATTTATTTTCGATTGCCTTTGAATACACTTTTTCTTAAACTGCTTCCCAGTAAAAAAGTCCAATGGATTCAAGTCCGGTGAACGGGCCGGCCACCAGATTGGACCAGAACGTCCGATACATCTTCCGGGAAAAAATGTTACCAGAAAAAAAATTTCCAAAGAAATTTCTCAGGAAAAATTATTTTCTCCGGAAATTTTTTCTGGATCGGACGTTCTGGTCCAATCTGTAACGTAATTACGTACTAGATATCCACCGGGAAGTATGATTTTGAAAAATACAGTTTATTATTACCACAGCAAACTAACTAACGGCTAACAATTCATATGAAGTTAGTTATTGAAAGTTTGCATATTGTGCGCAACACGCTCGAAAATAGTTTTTTTGGAATCGCAAACTTCCAAAAAATTTCGGATATTTTAATGAAGTAATTTAGGCAACACATGAATTGTCACAAGTGTCAAAATAAAGGAAATGGCTCAATAAAGTTGACAGGAAATAAGTCGTTCCGATAGCTCAAATATCAGACCCACGTTAAGGGATCTTTTATTACAGGATCCTTTAATAAAGTAAGGCCTCTTTTTGAGTTTCGACAACTCTCTATTCACTCCATAATACTTTACCTAATTTTCCTCTACGTTTTATGAGCTGATCAGGTTTGACCACCAATTTTTCAGTCTTGAGCCATGGGTTCTTAGCAACCAATTCGGAATACTTAGTATCCGGTCCAACAGAGGCGAATCTGCATTGTACAGCGGCTGTGTTACCAGATAAATTTCTGTTTATAATGTCCTTTCCCGTTGCTTCGTATATAGCTTTCGCAGACATTTTTATTGTTTTTTATCTGTAAAGAAATAATAGAAATGTTAAAATTACGATTATATTGAATGAGTATTATTAACTATTCAACGAATGAATAAATTGGATATATGGGTGAATAATTCAATTTGCTATCATAAATTAATATCAATTTCGAATCAATAGGAAATGAAATGTAAAATTGAAATAGATAAAAACTTCATTTCTCTTTTCAACACTATACGATTATTTTTGGCACTAGATTGACTAGCTCTATGTAGTTTTTTTCAAAAAGAGTATAAGTAAAGGCTAATATTTGAACTATTCAGTATTTTTTTCTTGCTAAACCGTAAGTGTTGGCATACCATAACACAAGGTCAAAAAACAACAACATGAGATAGTAAAAAAATTGGAAAAAGACCTGAAGTTACATCTCATCAGCGAATCTATCCAGTGATGTTAATATCAAAAAATTAAGAAAAGCCCTAAGCAGGAGCTTTTGAGCGCTCGTTTATTGGTGGGGCAATAAGACTATTACCTCAAAATTTAATATGGGACTTGAGATTGATACCTTATGTATAAATGCAGAATCTCAGCACAATCGGAATTATATTCTGAAAATTATTCAGAAAATGAAAAATGTAAAAAATATAAATCAAAAAAATTAAATTCTATGGTTCTGATGATGCGATCCTCTTGAAATTTTTCATGAACAGTAAGTAAAGTAAAGTTTTTATTCACAAAATGAGTTTCACCTGAATCGGATATTCTGTTATGGAAATATAAAGATTCTTCTTTCAATATTTCAATTGAATTTTCTATTGTTCTGTTAACACTATGGCGATTAAGTTTCGCATGAAAATTCAGCATATATTATCAGTTTATATTCACAAAAGAAATTTCACTCGAATCGGATATTCTGTTAACATTATGGTCACGAAATTTTGAATGAATATTCAGTATATCGATCTCCATTCACAAAATAAACTTCACTCGAATCGAATATCTTCTTATGGAAATATGAATTTTCTTCTTATAAATACTCCAATTGAATTTTCCATGTTTTTGTTCACACTATGGCCACAAAATTTTGGATGAGGCTTGTTATGAGCATCTTGCATTTGGTCGTATATTGAGGAACACAAATTTTTAATGGCCATATTTTATGGAACACCCTATGCGATTTGGCTAGTTAACGAACTTAACCGAGCCATTTGGGACCCGAACTCATCCTGAAAAATTCAAGTCTCTAGCGCCCGTACTCAAAGTCGATGCTCCGTCAGATCTCGTACTCAAGAAGATCTTAGGCTCGTATTCATAGTTCGCCCATAGTTCGGGCATAGGACAATCCCTTCGAAAGTTATTGTGCTAACGGACGGCCCCACGGACAGAATTGAGCTTAACCACAAATTCGTCATCAGGGAATCGAATCCTAACATTTGAGACCATTTTCGGCTCAAAATTAGAAAATTATAGACAATTGGATAAAACGATATAGCTCCCGTTTAAGTAGAACGAGCGCTCAAAGGGAAGTGATTTTCGGTGTTTTTCGAACAGTTGGCAGCTCTTATGGTACTTCTCTATTCTCAAATCTACCGTGATAATTCGAGAGTTCACGTGACCGAAAATTTGTCAGTCCACATCGCACAAACAATATAATTTTTTTTCAATAGATTCTTACAAAAAACTAAGAGCTTGCGCATTATCATCCTTCATCTTGATACAAAATTCCGAATATATCAGATATGTAGATTCGGAAATATTGAGAAAATAGTAAAAAAAATTAAATGCCAATAACTTCGAAACTACAGGACCGGTTTGACCCATTAAAGAATTTGAATGTCGCGTTCCAAAGTTGAAGGATACGTTCACGAAAGGTTGAGCACATAGTAGGCGTTTCTTTATTTATCTGAAGTTGGCAGTATTTACTGCCATAAAGTAAAATAAAGTCGCGTTGCCGAATGTACTCAGCCTCGTCAGACGAGGTTGCGAGTTATCAGAGAACTCTATGCAATATTGACAACATTGCGTATCAATCTGACAAGAAAATGAAGATCATAACCTAAAATTTTAATATACACAGTGGAATATGCCAAATTTTCATGGCCAACCGATGGCTCAACCTTTCGTGAACAGAGTATATTTTGTAAGTTTATATCTACAGTGTGGAACAGCCAAATGGAAAAAATTCGATAACAAATAAATGAAAGCGTGTTGGGAAAAATGCTTGGACACTTCGATTTGTATTTGCAGATGTGCATTTAACAAAAATAATTATATAGGGTGTGTCATTTGACAGTGGCCGATACCAACTTTCTTAGTTTGAATACAACCCCTTGTATATTATTGGTGTTTTGTATTCTTCAGAAAATTCTAGACATCATTCATGTACAATGTCCCATACCTATCTTCAACTGGTTCGGAAATATTTAGTGTTTTCAAATGTATTACAATAATCAACATTAAAAAAGAAAACTATTTTATTTCATCAAAAATGTAAAGAAAACAAAAAAAAATCTTCTACATTGAAATGAATGTTTTTCTTTTTTTTTACATTAATTGAAAAAAATTATATATTTTTTTTAATGGTAATACATCTGAAAACACTTAATATTTCCGAAACAGGTATGGGAAATTGCACATGAATTATGTCTGAAGAATCCAAAAAACTAATAATATCCAGGGAGTTGTATATCAAATAAGAAAGTTTGTATCGGCCACTGTCACATGACACAACCTATATAAATATTTTTCGTTGAAAAAAATGCGCATCTAAAAATAAAAGTGGACGTGTCCAAGCGTTTCCCCCCCTCTCATTTATTCGTTATCGAATTTATTTCATTTGACTGTTCCACGCTGTATACTAAAAATGTAGATGATAATCACCTTGTGAATTTCTACTATTTAAGGCTATTTCAATTAATTTTTAAAGATTTCGAACAGAGAAAGCAAATCATCATAATAAACCTGATGATTGCTTTCGTGTTTTAACGTTCAAAGGTTAACTATGTTCCTATATGTATGCTGTTTGAATGTGAATTTTCGAAATAACAATAAGTTTGATGACGTCTGTTGATTTTTTGTCGCTTCTCCTTTGCAGCGCTAGCCTTGGTTAGATAATATTGTCGATTTGCATTACAAATGAAAATATAGATCTATTTATCATACATACTGTATATACATTTATCTAGTTTTCGTATGAATAATTTCGAATGAAAGTGTAGTAAATCACTTCAAAGATCTACGAGGGGAGATCTAAGAGTAAGTGAAATGAGAAAGTTTTGAATGAAATGAAGCAAAAAATCCATGTTTTCCTTTTTTTCTATATATAAAAATCAATTGCGTTAAAACCCGAGAACGGCTGAACGTATTTATCTTATACTAGCTGATCCGGCAACAGTTTCTTGCCTTATAAATTATAAATAACCTAGATACCGACTGCAGCGCCACCTGTCGGGCTGATTTGTGAATCTAAACCATTCTCGAATCTCCACGAACACACACAAAAAATTTCATCAAAATTGGTCCAGTCGTTTAGGAGGAGTTCAGTCACATACACACGCACACAAGAAATATATATTAAGATTGGTCTTAAAATATTCGTGGAGGTCTAGGGAAGGTTTAAAAGGCGAGAAAAATTCTTTCTCGGTCACAGAAACCACAACGTTGGCCATAATCATAGACTTATATGTCTATGGCCATAATAGAGTGTGATAGGATGATTGTCACTTGAATAATTTTGACGGGTTGACTACTGTCAGATTTGAAATTTGGAATTCTCCTGAATAAACCGTAGATGAAGTACAGATTAGTCTAAGAGCCCGAGAACCCCAGACCTTCGTTATTTTATAAAAGCTGAAAATTTGCAGCAAGAAGCAAGAAGCAGAGGGGCAAATTTAAATCGTAGAACAAACCGAACAAATCCAACAGGAAAATGCAGATGTGCGTGTTTACATAGCGCAGTTATATGCAACACAATCCCAAGAGGCAAGAAATGAAAGGAATCATCGAAGAAGATTTGAAAAAAGAGAAAGGCGAAGATTCGTAGTCGACAGACGCAGAACATCAAATCAGAAGAGTAAAATTTTTTAATAGTGACGGTTTTTCAATAAGAACGGTTCCAGTTTAATATGAAATAAAACGATTGTGTATGAAGTAGATTAGATCAGATTGTGGTCGGTAGTCACGTTGACTAGCTTTCCGCACTGCGACTAATAAGCTCTCTCTAATACGCTACCATACTAAAGAGCATCATTCTGCATAGGAATGTAATCTGCTTCGGAAAGTTGATTATTTTCTTAGAAGAAGTCAATATCTTTTTTTTTAGCGCTTGTTCTACTCAAACGAGTGCTATATGTTTTGTTCAAAAGTCTGTAATTTTCGAATTTTGAGCCGATGATCGTATCAAACGATAGTGTTCGACTCCCTGATGACGAATCCCTGGGGCCTATTGTACCAAACACTTTGCAACTTTTCACTTTGCACTTTTCACTTTTCAAATGAATTAAGTTGCATGAAACACATTCATAAATGAAAAATACATTGTAAAAAGTCAAGTGCATAGTAAAAATTACTCCGCAGACATCAGATATTGGGAGAAATGTTTTGCAACATAACTAATTTTCACTTTTGAAATTTGTCAGAATGCAAAGTGCGAAGTGAAAAGTTGCAAAGTATTTTGGTGCAATAGGCCCCAGGTCAAATTCAATTCTGTCCGTTAGCACGATAACTTTCGAAGGGAATGTTTTAGAGACTTGATATTTTCAGTATGAGTTCAGTTATCAAATGCCGCCTTTGAGTTCGTTAACCAGCCAAATCGTACAGGTGTTCCATAAATTATGACCATTCAAAATTTTTGTTATTCAATATCTCAGAGACTCAGACGAAACAAAACCAATCGAAATTAAATTTTGCGGCCACATGCAAGATGCTTATATTCAGCCATAATTCTGCAAAATGTTGTGGCCATAGTCTTAACAGAACCATAGAAAATTCAATTGAAATATCAAAAAAAAAAATCTTTATAGTTCCATAACAAAATATCCGATTTGAGTGAAATTTCTTTTGTGAATGAAGATGATATACTGAATGTTTTTGGGAAATTTCAACATTATCGCAAAACCGGCATTCGACCGTATCCGACTGGAAGACATTGTGAAAATCTTAAAGAAAAAAGAAATCCCGGCAAGAATTATAAAAACAGTATGATGTCTAAACACAGGCAATTCAACGCGAATAAAAGTTGATCATAAAACAACAAACGATATACCGATGTTACAAGGTATAAGACAAGGGGATAGCTTAAGTCCGTTCCTATTCAGCCTGATTATGGACGAGATCATTGGGGAGGTTAGTGGCTTGAGAATGGGGTATAGGATCAACAGAAAACCCATCAGCATGATATGCTACGCAGATGATATTGGCAGAAACAGAGGACGACCTGCAAAGACAACTTCAAAGATTCCATCAGGTCAGCACACAATTAAATATGCAAATATCAATCGCCAAGACAAAATGCATGACATTTGCCAGGGAACCAACAAGATGTAAGCCAGTGATAGAGAATGAGATCGTCGAGCAGGTTACAACGTTCAGATACCTAGGAGTGGATATCTCTAGCTGCAACGATCCAATTAAAGATCTCAAATACCAGATCAATAAAGCCTCGCTAGCATCAGCCTTTTTAATGGCCGGTTTCTGAGGTCGTTTTAACCGCAGTTTATCTATCTGTCAAATTTGACGGATGGATAAGCGTAGATTTCGGTTTCTGAGTACCGCTTAGAAAGATAACCAGCCAATAAAGTCAGTTTATTTTAACCGACCGAAAATGGCCGGTTATCTGTAGATTAAGTGAATGGCGCATGGGCATTGGCGTTTGATATGTCAACTCCAACCTCACTTTTTCATTTTGATTTGACGGAATACCGGATTTGGATTCATATCAACATTCTTAACATATTAAACGAGTTGTGTAATAATGGAATATAATACAAGAAGATCATCCTCTAGTTCCAGCTCTTCATCAGATGAAGAGGCAATGGAATTCATTGGCAATATTTCTGTATCCAGATTTATACGGGTTCGTAGATCACCTCCCGAAATGTATACAAATGATTAATTTAAAATGAGGTACAGATTCAACAAGCAAACAGTTTTACACTTATGTAATGAATTGAATTCTGTATTAGCTCCAATATCTGAAAGGACTTGCACTTTAACCGTCTTTCAACAAGTGCTTATATCTTTACGGTTCTATGCGACAGGAACTTTTCAAATCATCATTGGTAATGATCTAAATATACATAAGACATAAATATACATACATGAAAATGAAATCGATTTGATATTTCGTATGGAAAATCTCATTATTTTGAGTTTCAGGCGTGCAGTTTCAATTAAAATTTGCAAAACTCATAATCAAAACGTCAATTTGTATGTCGCGACATCTGTTGATCTAGGAAGGAACTTGCCAGACTACCGTTAATCAGCTGTTATCGAATAGATAGTTAACTGACAACCGAAAAAGACGTCAGAAACTCAGCTACCTTTATCAAGAGGTTATCGATTGGTTATATTTATCGAACCGTTTACTATAGGACGGTTGAAGTGAAACCTCAGAAACCGGCCATAAGAGATGTCACATGGAACAACAAACACATGAGCATCGACAGCAAGGTTCGCGAGTATACAAAACATGCGTAAAGCCGGGTTTAGACGAAGCGCACCTACTCGCGCACCAGCCTCGCTTCCGCTCCCTCGCATAGTGTAAAGTGTAAACATGCTCCTCGCCGTGAGGCCCCTCGTCCTCGGGTTGAGCCATTGCCGGTCGGTTTTCAGTCGCGCATCAAAGAAGCCTCGCTGTGTCGTTTGAACAAGCTTCTGGAGCTAGTCGAGTCTCGGACTTTATACTAGGCTGATTACTACCTCGCCTTCATCCTGGCTCACCCTTCTAGGCGAATCCAGCGCGTAGTGTAAACACTGGCGCGAGGATGAGTTTTGGTGCGCGAGTAGGTGACGAGGTTTGACTCGCGAGTGGGTGCGCTTCGTCTAAACCCGGCTTAAGACCAATACTCACTTATGGCATCGAGACCCGAGCAGAAACAAACAAAACAAAACGCATGTTGAGGACCGCGGAGATGAAGACTCTGCGATCGATAGCGGGTAAAACACTATGGGACAGAGAAAGAAGCGCAACAATAAGACAGGCCTGTAATGCCTCAATTACACTCAGCCCTCCTCACTGCCACTCGCGTTGTCGGCAATAATTCCCGAAATACTTCTGCAGCTGTTTCGAAGGCAGTGTGCATCTACTCTCAGCCGCAGCATTGATCTCGTGACCACGGTTCGGCAATGACGGACGAAGAAATTGCAGCCTCAGCGCTTTGTCTCGTTGATTTGTATGAATATGTGGGTGTCTTGAAAACATGTAGAGAAAAAAGAGTTAATCCCTCAGTATCAATTTACCCTTTGTCTACCAATTCAAACAAAAATAGTTCTAATACTATTATATTATTTCAATTTGCGACTACAATCTACAATTATTCGATGTTTCGTATACAGGAATGGGATGGAAAGTTTTCTGAATGAAATGATTTTTAATTTCTCTTGAACAAAATTCAACCGATGATAAAAAAGAAGATATAAGATTGAGAATGGCAATTCCCTCAAAATTTAGATTGGCGATAACTCTGCGATTCTTGGCAACAGAGTATAGTTATAGAAGTTTATACTATCTATTCAAAGTTTCAGAATCAATTATGTCAATAATTGTCCCTGAAGTGTGTAGAGCTATTAACATTGTTCCCAGTGATCTTATCCAGGCAAAAAATACAGATAAAAAACATAAATATAATTCTCACTTTAACAATTAAAATTGAATAAAAAAACCGGAAAAAATTTTATCAAGAGCGATTCATAGTTCTTTTACTTTCATTACTCCATTCCATCGTGGACATTTTTTCGATAATAATAAAAACAATATTTTCGTCAAAATTATTAAATTTCGTGAGAGCGCAGGGCTATCTTTTGTCACCGCAGCCACAGCAACCTAGCTGAATGTAATCACACACTGCGCCCGTATTGCCAGTCCCTTTGACTTCGGTCCGAAAAACCGCCAATTCGGGGAGCATGAGGCAGCACGAGGATTCGCGGCATGCAGCAGGGAAGTATAGTTATAGTGATTACATTCAGCCGCTGCCCACTTCCCTGTGCCCAATTCCCTGCTACATGCCGTGGAAGTGAGCTGAGTGTAATCGGGGTGTAAGGTGGAAGATGTATTCAGATGGGGACGACAGCGCAGAAGATACTGGCGGGACCACGTGGAAAGAATGGACCCCGAGAGAATAGCCAGGGTTGTTCTGAATGGAAATCCAGTTGGAGAAGGCCAATCGGAAGACCGCCAAAAAGATGGAGGGATAACTGGACATCTGTATCCCAGGAGAATCCATAATAGTGACCACCCTTCGAAAAAAACAGACCAAAAGGTCTATAAGAAGAAGAAGATCGCAAACCCAAATAATTTAATTTCTTTTTCCACCGACCTCTAAATAAATGGTGATTCTGAACGTCAAATCGAAACAAAAATAACACGAAGCATTGAATAACTTAACAGTAACAGAACGATGTTGCCAAACTGACAGAATTGTCTATAGTAGACGCTAGCTGTTATAGTACCATAGTAGGTGAGCCGTAAAGCAATTATCCTAATATGGAATAAAGATAGGATACAATTTCGCAACGCCGAATGTTTTTCACGTTCATAAACAAATTCTAATTGGCTGCGTCAACAAATGCGTGAAGACCACTCTAGGTTAACTTTTCACTCTGAGGATCAGACGAAATTCATAACCGGCTTCAAAAATCCATAGCAATTTATTTCCAGCTATCCCCTGTACGTATGTAACAATTCATTTTCCCCTTTTTACACTCTAATTAACGCTCGACACTCTTCCCAAAAAATAGAAAAATGTTAATTGGGAAATCAATATTCAACTTTTTTGTTACATGAACGATGTCCGTGATACAATGACTTTTTTTCTAATCGGAAATTCATGATATTCAACGTCACATTCCTGTTTTAATTGACTCGGGAACCGAATTAATGAAGACACACCTGTATTAAATCAGATAAGTACTATGTACGAGGGTGGAGTGGAAAGTTTCCGGAATGACCAAGAAAAACGATGTTTTTGTTTTGCTTTTTTGAGCGCCCGTTCTACTTGAACGAGTTCTACATCGTTTTGCCCAAATGTCTGTAATTTTCGAATTTTCAGGCGAAAATGGTCTTAAACGATAAGGATCGACTCCCTGATGACGAAATTTTGGTCAAATTCAATTCTGGAGAGTGATTCCTGAATAATGTCGTGTTCGCGATTCGACATTTATCGACTAACTTCACTGCTAAGTTGGTCGCGAACGCGACATTAGCACGATAACTTTCGACGGGATTGTACCATGGACTTGAGATTTTCAGGGTGAGTTCGGTTCCCAAATGCGGTTGTTAATTTAGTTTTCCGCCGACCTCGAAATAAAAGAAGATTTCAATGTATACGAAATTGAGCATTAATGACCCATTTTAATACTCAATTTTTTAGCCATTTTAATGTGCAATCCTCATGGCAACCGTACACAAAGTATTCAGAAGCATAGACAAACGTTTAGTTAGTCTATGTTCAGAAGCACTACGAGAAATATCAAAACTCTACTGATACACAGAAACATAAAAATTCCATTTGTCAAATGTTTGTCTTGTGCAAAATGAGAATGTATTTCAATCAAGAATTTATACAATATTCATGTTGAGATTCGCTCCGCACACGCATTAAAATATCTTGACCATTAGTCGCTGTCTTTAATAACCTAGTTGATTAAATAACTAATAACCAGCCAAATCGTAGATGTTTTCCATAAAATATGGCCATCCAAAATTGTTGTTCCTCAATATCTCAGACGAAACGAAACCAATCGAAATGGAATTATGCGGCCACATGCAAGATGCTCATAGTAAGTAGTCCGGTCTATTTAGACATTCGAAGTTACATAAAGTCCCAACAAGCTGAATTTCTGTGAAGTTGTTCAAAACATAATTATAAACAATATCTAAAAGTTCCCCATCATTCCCCTGTAAGGAAAAAATTTAATTCAAGGTCAAAGGTCAAAAAAATGAGTTTTTCGCGATTTTCAGCAAAACGGTAAGTTTTATAATAAAAGTACCTCAGACAATAATTGTAGATCATAAAATTATCTATAAAAAATGTATCAATATTTTTTTCTTACGAGCCACCGTTTTTGAGATATAACGATTCAAAAAGTTATAAAAGTCGTTATCGTCATAATATGCACACGTTTCCACGCCACGAGGTAGTGTACTTAGCGCGTAGTTATAAATTTTTGAATCGTTATATCTCAGAAACGGTGGCTCGTAAGAAAAAAAGTATTGATACATTCTTTATAGATAATTTTATGATCTACAATTTTTGTCTGAGGTACTTTTATGATAAAACTTACCGTTTTGCTGAAAATCGCGAAAAACTCATTAAAATGAGTTAAATTTAAATTTTCTCCTTACAGGGGAATGATGGGAAACTTTTAGACATTGTTTATAATTATGTTTTGAACAACTTCACAGAAATTCAGCTTGTTGGGACTTTATGTAACTTCACTCTCATTTTTTGTTCTAAATAGACCGGACTATAAGCCTCATGCAAAATTTCGTGGTCATAGTATCAACAGAACCATAGCAAATTCAATTAGAATATTGAAAATAAGAATCTCAATATTTCCAAAACAGGATATTCGATTCGAGTGAAATTTCTTTCGTGAATGAAAACTGATATACTGAGTATTCAAGCAAAATTATGTGGTCATGGTGTTACCAGAACCATAGAAAATTTAATTGTAATATTGAAAAGAAGAATTTTTCTTTTTCCATAACACAATATCCGATTCGATTGAAATTTGTTCTGTGAATGAAGACTGATATACTGAATGTTCATGCAAAATTTCAAGAAGATCATCTGAACCATGAATAATTCAATTGGAATATTGGAAATAAGAATCCTGAAATCGGTTAAGATTGATATACTACTGAATGTTCGTGCAAAATTCAAAAATTTTAGAGGGTTGATGAGGATTGAACAAGGTTTAACAAAAATCCTTCAAAAATGCATAGAAATTTGGTAAAAGTGAAACAAAAATTGAGATTTTGTTGCCAAATATTTTTCTTCTGAGAAAATGAATTTGTTCCATAATTTTGACGCGCACTGTAGAATGGGAAGGAATCTCCTAGTGTTGATTCCATCTCTTTCATTTGTTTCGGTTAAAAACTCTCAAATAGAAGTATTCGATGACAGCACGTTTTTTCCATTTTTTCCATTTTCACGAAAACAACAGAAGCGCCTCGCGTAGCGACTTGACTGAAATTCAACACAAAAGCTCGGAAGGAATGGTACTGTGAGACACCGCTCAAAAAGTAGACCTAGGGATGCCATTTTTTAGTCAGGCCAAAAACTTTTCACCCCGCCCTCGTATCTATTCTTCAAAGAAAAGGTTGAGGAAGTTATAGAAACACACGTTTGAAAATGAAGTTATACATGTCCATCAATGACAAAATAATACTAACAGTTTCAATTTTACATGATGAAGAACATTTAAAAAAAATTCAAGCCCTGAGCAGGTGCTTTTGAGCGCTCGTTCATTGTTGGAGCAATGAGGTTATTACCTCAAAATTTTGTCCGGACTTGAGATTCATGCTAAGTATACAGGGTGTCCCATTACTCGACGTCAACCCGGAACCGGGTGAAAAGGCAAGTAATGCTGGTTGTCAGAAAAATATAAAAAAAAATCTAAGTTGCATGATTTTAAAATAATGCGCATTTAAAAAAACACGCAAAATTTCACACCCTGTGACAGTCTTTTCGCTCCTGTTGCCACAAATATCAACTTTTTCCAACTTTTTTCTTTGCTGTGTAACCTTGAATAATGCTTGTCTAAACTGTAATCAAAATTTTGATACCAGCTGCTCTAGGTTTCATAAAAATAGGGCTTACTTCTCAGAAAAAAAATTCAAAATAAACAATTGCCTAGTTTCAACTGACTGTATTAAAAAAATATGTACTGCGTAGGTTTGGCATGTTTTTTCAAAAGTTGGCGCATTTAGTAAGGATTCCAAAATGGTATAATACTTGTTTAATTGTAGCTGCCGTAGTTCAAATTTATTTTCGATTGCCTTTGAATACACTTTTTCGTTAACTGCTTCCCAGTAATAAAGTCCAATGGATTCAAGTCCGGTGAACGGGCCGGCCACGAGATTGGACCAGAACGTCCGATCCATCTTCCGGGAAAAAATGTTACCAGAAAAAAAAAATTTCAGAGGAATTTCTCCGGAAAAATTTTTTCTGGAAAAATTATTTTCTCTGGAAATTTTTTTTTCTGGTAACATTTTTTCCCGGAAGATGGATCAGACGTTCTGGTCCAATCTCGTGGCCGGCCCGTTCACCGGACTTGAATCCATTGGACTTTATTACTGGGAAGCAGTTAACGAAAAAGTGTATTCAACGGCAATCGAAAATAAATTTGAACTACGGCAGCTACAATCAAACAAGTATTATACCATTTTGGAATCCTTACTAAATGCGCCAACATTTGAAAAAACATGCCAAACCTACGTAGTACATTTTTTTTTCAATACAGTCAGTTGAACCTAGGCAATTGTTTATTTCGAATTTTTTTTCTGAGAAGAGAGCCCTATTTTTATGAAACCTAGAGCAGCTGGTATCAAAATTTTGATTACAGTTTAGACAAGCATTATTCAAGGTTACACAGCAAAGAGAAAAGTTGGAAAAAGTTGATATTTGTGGCAACAGGAGCGAAACGACTGTCACAGGGTGTGGAATTTTGCGTGTTTTTTTAAATGCGCATTATTTTGAAATCATGCAACTTAAATTTTTTTTTTATATTTTTCTGACAACCAGCATTACTTCCTTTTTCACCCGGATCCGGGTTGACGTCGAGTTTTGGGACACCCTGTATGAATACAAAATTTCAGCACGATCAGAATTATATTCTGGACATTATTCTATGGTTCAGATGATACTTTCCTCTTGAAATTCTGCATGAACAGTCAGTATATCAATATTCATTCACAAAATAAATTTCACTCGAATCGGATATCTTTTTTTTTTTATTTTATATGATTCTGTTAACACTATGGCTACAAAATTTTGCATGAGGCTTATTATGTGCATCTATAATGTGGCCGCAAAATTTCATTTCGATTGGTTTCGTTTTGTCTAAGATATTGGAGAACAAAAAATTTGAATGGCCATATTTTATGGAACACCCTGTACGATTTGGCTGGTTAACGAACTTAACTGCGGCATTTGGGAACCGAACTCACCCTGAAAATCTCAAGTTTCTAGGACAATCCCTCCGAAAATTATCGTGTTTACGGCCGGCCAAAATTCGACCACGGATTCGTCATCAGGAGACCCTATCGTTTGAGACCATTTTCGGCTCAAAATTCGAAAATTACAGACATTTGGGTAAAACGATATAGCACTCGATTGAGTAGAACGAGCGCTTGAAAAACGATTAACATTCTTAAGCTACAATAATTTCTTTCATTAACAAGTTCAACTTTCTCGATCACCTCATTAAAATTCACGTTGAGTTGAGAAGGAAATAAGTCCAAATACCCCAATTCGTCTAATTTTGTTTTTATGTGAATAAAAATAGTACTAATGACCACTTGAACATTTCGTATGCTGCTTATTGCGATGATTTCCTCAATTGTTTTCGTCGCTGTACGATCGATTAAACTTGAAGTTGAAAATGCCATTCCACGAACGCTCCATCAATTGACATTGATTTACATGTTTTACGTGCATAAAATTAATTGAAAACCATTGTTTCAAATTCATTGGACTCCTTAAATGAGACCTAATTTGGAGCTTTTCGTTGTGACACAGAATAATATCTGTGGTTCTGACCCTAGAAAAATGTGCCATAGAAATATGGAAAACAGGACTTCCCATGTGCTGAACATATTACCCAGTCAACGTCAATGAGGTAGGCAAGAAAAATAACGTCTTTTTAATCTGGGTTCCCGGCCATTCGGGAATCAAAGAAACGAAGAGGCCAATACACGGACGCACGAATGTCACTCAATGGCCCAGAACCCTTCTGTGGTATAGGTGAATGCACCTATAAGAAGGAGTTTCTGGAGAAGAAGAAAGCCGAGCGGGAAAAACTCTGGCGGAATCTCCCAGGGAGAGTTCCTTCAGAACTTTGAGACAGCAGGATCCAAAAGATATCTGGATCTTGGTAAGAAGCAATTACACCTCCTCACTGGCTTTTTTACATGACACTGTTGCCTTAGGAAGCACCTGTTTAGGATGGGATTGCCGAACATTGATGTATGTAGGTTCTGTGGGGAGGAGGAAGAAACCCCCATTCACCTAGTCACGGAATGCTTTGGCATTGCGAGCCAAAGGAGAGAATGCCTTGGGCGAGAAACTTGTAAGAGTGAGGAACTACCCTTGTTGAAGCTTTCACAGTTATTAGATTTCATTAGATCTCTGGAACTGGAATGCGAGCTGTGAAGGGTTTGGCCAGAACAGCTCTGTAAGGGGGCAAAAGACCTTAAGGTCGCAGTGAACTGTATACCCTTTTTGAACTAAACTAAATTACCCATTCAACACAAAGACGTCCTAAATATATCCCAGCGATATCCTTGGGCAGATTGTGAGTACTTTGTGATGTCCCTGAGAGGTTACTGGGTACTCTATATCGCCTGCAAATTCCCGCCACAGGGGATATTCCCAGCGAGATCTCAAAGATATCCCTTGTGGAAGTTCTCGAACTGCTCACATTGTGGAGGTCAATGGGATATTCGCATAAACCTCTCATTGTGATAAGTATGAGAACTTCCCAACAACCCCCGCATTGTGAGCACTATGAGAACTTCTCAACAACCTTCGCATTACGAGCTTTTTGGGAATATCCCAGGGACCTCCGCATCGCGAGCTTTTTGGAAATATCCCAGGGACCTCCGCATGGTGAACAATATGGTCCCAAATGGCTCGGTTAAGTTCGTTAACCAGACAAATGTGGTCATTCAAAATGTTTGTTCCTCAATATCTCAAAAAAAACGAAACCAATCGAAATGAAATGTTACGGCCAAATGCAAGATGCTCATAACAAGCCTCATGCAAAATTTTGTGGCCATTGTGTGAACAGAACCAATGAAAATTCAATTGGAATATTGAAAGAAAGAAATTTCATATTTCCATGACATGATATCCGATTGGAGTGAAATTTCTTCTGTAAATAAAGATTGACATACTGAATTTTGCGTTAATAGTCCGGTCTATTTAGACATTCGAAGTTACATAAAGTCCCAACAAGCTGAATTTCTGTGAAGCTGTTCAAAACATAATCATAAACAATGTCTAAAAGTTCCCCATCATTCCCCTGTAAGGAAAAAATTAAATTCAAGGTCAAAGGTCAAAAAAATGAGTTTTTCGCGATTTTCAGCAAAAAGTTTTATCATAAAAGTACCCCAGACAAAAATTGTAGATCATAAAATTATCTATAAAAAATGTATCAATACTTTTTTTCTTACGAGCCACCGTTTCTGAGATTTAACGATTCAAAAAGTTATAAAAGTCGTTATCGTCATAATATGCACACGTTTCCACGCCACTTATGAGGTAGTGTACTTAGCGCGTAGTTATAACTTTTTGAATCGTTATATCTCAGAAACGGTGGCTCGTAAGGAAAGAGTATGATCTACAATTTTTGTCTGAGGTACTTTCATGATAAAACTTACCGTTTTGCTGAAAATCGCGAAAAACTAATTTTTTTGACCTTTGACCTTGAATTAAATTTTTTCCTTACATGATGGGGAACTTCTAGACATTGTTTATAATTATATTTTGAACAATTTCACTGAAATTCAGCTTGTTGGGACTTTATGTAACTTCACTCTCATTTTTTGGTCTAAATAGACCGGACTATAAGATGTTTCATATGCTCAATGCCACACACGAAAAAATGACAGACGAGATTTTTTGTCACAAATTTAACGAAGAATTGAAGAATAATTGTTAGTTTGAAATATCTCAGTGGCGTACCACTTTTTTTTTAGTCAATTTTCAAGTAAAACTTTAACACCCTGTATCTTGGAAGCAATGCATTTCCGGAAATACATTTATGGGAACCTTTGTTCATAAAATGATCTGAGGAATTACCTATTTCAGTTTTTCGGTGTTATTCATATATAGTCCGGTCTATTTAGACCAAAAAATGAGAGTGAAGTTACATAAAGTCCCAACAAGCTGAATTTCTGTGAAGTTGTTCAAAACATAATTATAAACAATGTCTAAAAATTCCCCATCATTCCCCTGTAAGAAAAAAATTTTATTCGAGGTCAAATGTCAAAAAAATGAGTTTTTCGCGATTTTCAGCAAAACGGTGAGTTTTACCATGAAAGTACCTCAGACAAAAATTGTAGATCATAAAATTATTCATAAAAAATGTATCAATACTTTTTTTCTTACGAGCCACCGTTTCTGAGATATAACGATTCAAAAAGTTATAAAAGTCGTTATCGTCATAATATGCACACGTTTCCATGCCACCTATGAGGTAGTGTACTTAGCGCGTAGTTATAACTTTTTGAATCGTTATATCTCAGAAACGGTGGCTCGTAAGAAAAAAAGTATTGATACATTTTTTATAGATAATTTTATGATCTACAATTTTTGCAAGAGGTACTCTTATGATAAAACTTACCGTTTTGCTGAAAATCGCGAAAAACTCATTTTTTGACATTTGACCTCGAATAAAATTTTTTCCTCACAGGGGAATGATGAGGAACTTTTAGACATTGTTTATAATTATGTTTTGAACAACTTCACAGAAATTCAGCTTGTTGGGACTTTATGTGACTTCGAATGTCTAAATAGACCGGACTAATATACATTCTGTATTTTCAATAGATTATTCCGAGAAAACGGTTAAAACTTTGTAATATTAATTCTTGAGTGTTTCAATCCTTTTCAATTTTTTTTCAATAACAGGATATTCAAGTGAATTTGTGAATGAAGATTGTTATACTGAATTTTCATGCAAAATTTTGTGGCCATAGTGTTAACAGAATAATAGAAAATTCAATTGGAATATTGAAAGAAGATCCTTTATATTTCCATAACAGAATATCCGATTTGAGTGAAATTTATTTTGAGAATGAAATCTAATATAGGTACTTAATGTTCATGCAAAATTTCAGTAGGATCGCATCATCTGAACAATAGAATTAATTTTTTTTAATTTATATTTTTTGATTATTTCATTTTCTGAATGATTTTCAGAATATAATTCCGATTGTAACGATTCTGCATTCAAATTTTCAGTATCAATCTCAAATGACATATAAAATTTGAGGTAATAGTCTTATTACTCCACCAAAGAACGAGTACTCAAACGCTCCTGCTCAGGGCTTTTCTTAATTTTTATACAGGCTGATTTTTTTAAGTGTTTCATTAGACGTTTTCGACGAAGGAATTGTAATACAGATTCAAGATTTTGAATTTTTGTTTTAGAGTACATGAACTTTAACTGTAAAATATCTTCAAGGGGAATCTACTTCCGGTTTGACCGGAAACGAATGTAACTTCGTTATTTCAAATGCAACACCCTGTATATTTATACTTATGCGAATTCTTCGTTCAATTCTACACTGATTTGATGTATGATATATGCAACCACTCAAGCGGTTCTTGAATTATATCAAATTTTTTGAAAAAAAGGTTGTCACAAATTAGTGTCCATATCTTCAAAAGCCTTCATTACAAGAATTTCTTTTTGCGAAAATGGAACCAAAGAAAGTACGCTGATACTGTTTCTTGTATAACTTATGAAAAAATATTATACAAGGTGTCTGAAAAAGGGCCCCAAAGTGAGCCTGATTAAAACTTTAAAATCTCACTTTTTTCAAATGGCAACCCTATAATTTTGTAATTCCAATCGATGGCTCGTCAGAAACCAGTTAGGGTGTCCCGAACATTTCATGCCTCTAAAATCAGTAGTTTTGACGTTATTGAATAAAATTAGAATTTCAGGATTGAATCAAGGTTTCTTAGTCTAAACATAGATTTATTAGGATAGAAGTTTTCAAGAAGGCTATGTCTGTTGATTTATAATGCATTCTAAAGAACTGTCATTTATACTTTTTTGATTAATCGGGCACTATGCAAGTAACAGTGATGTATTGAATATGTTCTTCATTTATGGTGAATGTAACAAAATATTAGAAAGGGCAGTCAGAACTTTTAACGAAAGAAATCCACATTTCCACCTTTAACAAAATCGAAGTATCAAAACAATTTTCTCCGTACTGGAAGCATTAACCCAAAACGAAATCTATTGAATAGAGTAACAGATAATGAAGAAAATCAAATAAACATTATAGGACATATTTACGCAAATCCAAAAGGTTCCATCAGACAGGTTGCACAGGAATTACGATTTTGATTTCGTTAAAGTCAGTAAATGTGAATTTCGTTCGTTGAATTTCTAATTAACTTTTCTAGGAATTTGTTACATTTGCCGCAAATAAAGAACATACCCTTGATATATCATTCCAGTGAAATTATTATTGCATGTTTTGCTTAGTGCTTCGATCTGTAAGAAAAACTAAAAATGACAATTCCTAACATAGCCTACTTCATAAATGCAAGCTTACAAACTGTGCGAAACCTGTCTTTAATCGTGAAATTCGAATTTTATTGAATAACGGCAAAAATACTGATTTTAGAGGCAAGAAATGTTCGGGACACCATAACTGGTTTTTGACGAGCAATCGATTGGTATTACAAAATTATAGGGTTGCCATTTGAAAAAAGTGAGATTTCATAGTTTTATTGAGGCTCACTTTGGGGCCCTTTTTCAGACACCCTCTATAATATTTCCTCATAAGTTATACAAGAAACAGTATCAGCGTTCTTTCCTCTGTTCCACTTTCGCTAAAAAAAATTCTTGTAATGAGGGATTTTGAAGATATGGACACTAATTTGTGACAACGTTTTTTTCAAAAAAATTGATAATAAGGCTATAACTCAAGAACCGCTTGAGTGGTTGCACATATCATACATCAAATCAGTGTAGAATTGAACGAAGAATTCGAATATGTATAAATATACAGGCTGTTGCATTTGAAATAACGAAGTTACATTCGTTTCCGGTGAAACCGGAAGTAGATTCCTCTTGAAAATATTTTACAATTAAAGTGCATGAACTCTAAAACGAAAATCCAAATCTTGAATCTGTATTACAATTCCTTCGTCGAAAACGTCTAATGAAACACTTAAAAAAATCACCCTGTATATCAAACAATAATTCATAAAAGCTCACCCGAATCAAAGACAAATCCAAGAAAAGAAAAAACACTTGGGATCACAGATAATGCAGATTCACAGAGATTTACGTCACTTCGCGACGAACTTGTACCCCGAACTGACGTGTTTCCACAAACGTTCCTTGGTAATAACTGATCGAACGAGTCCCACTATCTAATCGCGGACGAAACCACGAATATATTGACCTAATGACGACCGAATCGAGTGACTGATAAAGGATTTTCTGTTTTTTCGTCAGGAAGGACCGATTTTGAGCAAGGACGACGTGACCTCCAGCTAGGTCGAACCTCATTCGATGCACTGTGGATGTCATCACCATGGTGGATGAAGTTCAGGATATGTTTTCGTGACCTAAACATGAAATAACATCTCATCTGTGAGCCATACACTCAGATACTCAAGCTGCTATTAAAGCACTGAGCTCCTACGTCATCGACTCAAAGATGATCTGGGAGTGCCGGAACAAACTCTATGAGGTAGGCAAGAAAATTAAGGTCTTTGAAATCTGAGTTCTAGGCCATTCGGGAATAAAAGAAAACGAAGAGGCCAACACACTTACCAAAGAGGGCGCACGAATGTCACTCATTGGCCCAGAACCCTTCTGTGGTATAGGTAAATGTACCTAAGAAGGAGTTTCTGGAGAAGGAGAAAGCCGAGAGGGAAAACTCTGGCGGAATCTCCCAAAGATTTCTTTCGGAACTTTGAAACAGCAAGATCCAAAAGATATCTGAATCTTGGTAAGAAGCAATTACACCTCCTCTCTAGCTTTCTTACAGGACATTGTCGCCTCAGGAAGCACCTGTTGAGGATGGGATTGTCGGACACTGACGAGTGTAGGTTCTATGGGGGTAGGAAGAAATCTCCTTTCACCTAGTCACGGAATGCTTTGGCATTGCGAGCCTAAGGAGACAAACTTGTAAGAGTGAGGAACTAGCCTCGTTGAAGCCAGAAGATATCTGGATCTTGGTAAGAAACAATTACACCTCCTCACTGGCTTTCTTACAGGGCACTGTCGCCTTAGAAAGCACCTGTTGAGGATGGGATTATCGGACACTGACGAGTGTAGGTTCTATGGAGAGGAGGAAGAAACCCCCATTCACCTAGTCATGGAATGCTTTAGCATTGCAAGCCTAATGAGAGAATTCCTTGGGCAAGAAACTTGTGAGAGTGAAGAACTAGCCTCGTTGAAGCTCTCACAGATATTGGATTACATCAGATCTCTGGAACTGGAAGGCGAGCTGTGTAGGGTGTGATCAGAACACAATAGACCTTGAGGTCGCAGTGTACTGTAACCCCTTTTCAAACTTCAACTATAACTAGAGGCTTTCAAGACCTTTCAAATGAAGTATTACTCAACTCCTCTCCCCTGTTCAACTTTGAGGGGTTGAAGCGCCCCCTGTTATAGGGTTGCTCGATCGAGCTTCAAAAAAACTACAAAAGATGTCCACAAACAAAATCATTCGACGTGTTACAGGAAATATACGGGGTTGCTCGTCGTAGAACATCCTGTATACTCAGAACTAATCGATAAATTTTCAAAATTGATCAAAATTTAAATGTTCGATCAAAACCAAACAGAACAAATTGTCAAAATTTCTGTCAGTGTTATTTGCAATACCGACATGAATTCCTCAAGTCAAAAATTGCCGAATGGGGTATTACCAACTTAATTTCAGATTTTTACAGCAACCCAAGATATCGATTATTCTTTGATAGACTATAGTTTTCTATAAGGGGCGTTCGGCATCGACATCGGACGTGTCGGATCGATCTGAACCGCTCGTTTATTACATCCGGATTGAGGGGAATACACATCTGTACAGTTCGTCATAAAAATCTGAGAGTTTGCAATCCATGGAATAGAATGATCGTTATTTCATTGAAAGATGCACAGAATACACATGCCATCAGGTTTGTTTCATTTTCAGAGTATAACGTGTGTCAATGTCAATATTCCATAACCTACTTGACAACGATTTTTAATGGTCTCCCAGAGTTTCTGTGTTTTAAATTTAGCGAATGATCTGCCTAAATCGCTTATTTGATCAATTGAGATGATAAGGTAGTTTTGATAATCAGGAGATACAATTCAAATTAAATTTCACCTGAAGTACTCAACTGAGATAACAATCCGAAAGCTCTTGAACAGAACAACAAAATTTGCAATTTATATCTGCACCAGAACTACTAGGCGGGGTAAGGCATGACTTTATCGACAAACCAGCTATCGCTGCCAGGGGCAAGAATATGAGAAGAACTACGTAACAATTGAAAGTACCTATAGGTAATATATTGTAATATTGCTTCAAACGATGAATAAAGAAAGCATAAACGTGAAATAACAAGATTTTACGTGTATTTTTATTGATAAAAATTTAAGAAAAGCCCTGAGCATAAGCTTTTGAGCGCTCATTGTTTGGTGGAGCAATAAGACTATTACCTCGAATTTTATATGCGATTTGAGATTGATACCAAATATATAATATAAATGCAGAATCTCAGCAGAATCTTAATTATATTTTAGAAATTATTTCAAAAATCATATATATAAAAAATAAATGATTACAAAAATTAATTTCTAGTTCTGATGATGCGATTCTCTTGAAATTTTGCATAAATATTCAGTATACCAGTTTTGTTTCAGACAATAAATTTCACTTGAATCGGTTATCCTGTTATGGAAATATTGAGATTCTTCTTTTCAATATTCCAATTGAATTTTCTATGGTTCTGTTGACACGAAATTCTGCACGAAAATTCAGTATAACAGTCTTCATTCACAAAAAAATTCACTTAAATCGGTTATCTTGTTAAGGAAATATAAAGATTCTTCTTTTCGATATTCCAATTGAATTTCCTATGGTTCTGTTATTAGCATGGCCACAAAATTCTGCATGAGCATTAGTGTATCAATCTTTACTTATAAAATGAATTTTACTCGAAACGGATATTTTTTTTAATGGAAATATGAAGTCTCTTCTTTTCAATATTACAATTGAATTTTCCATGGTTCTGTTTATACTATGGCCACAAAATTTTGTATGAGGCTTATTATGAGCATATGGCCGCAACATTTAATTTCTATGGGTTTCGTTTTGTCTGATTTGTGCGATTCGGCTGGTTAACGTACGAGCCATTTGGGAACCGAACTCGGACCGGACCGAACAATTCCTTCGAAAGTTATTTTTATAGTAGGTTGAAAGATCGTGATGAATTGGAAAAAACTTCTAATGTTGTTTATAGGGTGGATTGTCGGGATTGCAATGGTTGTTATATTGGTCAGACAAAGCAGTACTTGAAAACCAGAATGAGTCAACATAGTAGGGACTGTCGTAATTTATCGCAGGCTACTGCACTTTCTACACACGCGGTTGACAATGATCATTCGTTCGATTTCGATAATGTTAAGGTGTTGTGTACAGAGCAAAATTTGTCTAAAAGATTAATTAATGAAATGATTTTTATTAGACGCACACCTAACACAGTAAATTTTAGAACAGATGACGTTGAGCGCTGTATATTGCAATTTGATCAAAGAAGTCGGACTAAGACAGTGAACATATGTGTACCTGTCTTTCATTGTTGTTTGCCGCTTTGATTTCAAATGTTGTTATTTTATGTCACTATGTAATTTGCGTTAGAACCCTATTTTCCCTGTAGATTATGTATTCCTATATTTTATCATGTTTATAGTTTTTATTCTGATGTGGTGAGTTCTCTTTTCTTGTAATATTTTAGATTTACAATAATTTTATATTTAATTGTAATATTTTTATATGGTGTGAGTCTTTGAATATGTCCTTATTGTTCATTTTAATTTGGACTTCTTATAGATATTTATTTTTTATCTTTATGACGTATATGTATTCAACATTGTTATATTTTATATTTTTTATTATTTTTTGACGTTTGTATTCCTTTTGATTCTCTCTGAGTGCTCGACTGATTGTATTTTATATATTTTTGTAGCCTGAAGAAGGAAATAAAATTTCCGAAACGTCGCTGAAAGAATAATAAGTTTTTGTTCTGGTTCCTTGTGCCGATAAAACTACTGAATTGTACTTCGAAAGTTATTGTGCTAACGGCCGGCCCGCGGACAGAATTAAATTTGACCTCGAATTCCTCATCAGGGAGTCGAACCCTATCGATATAGCACTTGTTCAAGGAGAACGAGCGCTCAAAAATATCTCCAATAAAATGGATATCAGGACGATATGACTATGTTGGAAGATGTCTTCATTATGAAAGAAACGCGATGTAGTTTATGCCATAGACAAACTAAAATAATAGATGAGCCACTCGTATATGTCGCGCCATCTGTCGGAGGAGGATACTAATACACGAAAAAATTATTCTCAATTTGATAGTTAAATGTCGTTGCATTCATGGAAATCCTATCGAGAAAATAGTAAGTATATATATGTAAAATCGTTATTATCAAAAAACCTTTGAATTGTCAACTGACACAAGGGGTGGTTTGACACGTTCTTTTTGAAATATCATGAATTTCGATATGCCTGCAAGAGTGAAGATGTGTTGTGTTATTGGATGTGAAAATCGAGATGCAAAAAGGTAATTTCAAAATATATATTATATATATTCTGTTACCTATAAGAATAAAGATAGTTTTCAAAAAAGTTTTTCATGTATTGAATAAGTTTAGTAGGGAAATACTCATATTTTGTGTTATTGAATTCATTATTGTTAGTTTTTGAGAATGTTTTCAATGCAATTATTAGTTTATTGATTAGATATTTATGAAATGAATATGTATTTTCAATTGGTGATATCTATTTCAGTTAATAAATTTTTATTCTATCCAGAATTTGATTATTGATCCTCATTTCTCGATTCCAAAAGAAAATCAGATGAAAGTTCGTTGCAGGTATTATCTTCATGAAAATAAATTTCCTCACTCATCGATAACTTGCACGAATCCATTTCTAATTTCCTTTTGGAAATTGAATTTCAAAAAACTTTTTGCACCTTGTAAATGGGTGTACCTACCTATTCAAAAGGTGCACTACAGAATTCTTTTTGAGGCAACTTTACGATACAGATTCCTTTTTCAATTGAGCTTTTTTCACGAATTAGTAATGTTGTACAAAAAAAGATGTCGTTGAAGCTTGCTACTAGTGTCTCATCTATTCTCCGTTTAGTTAGTCTATGGTTTATGCAAGACAGTTTTTTTTTTTTAAATTAGGGCACTGAGCCGCCGTAATATGTGTCTAGACGATTTCAGAAGTAATCAAAGAATTTCGTGATTATCTCAAATGAAATATCATTTTATTCTTTATCGGAGAAAATATTCGTCGTTAAAAACAATCAAGAACTGTTAGTACTATTCGTCGAAGGAAAATAGCTAAAATACCATTCTCACTGTGAATTATGTGGAGAATTCAAAATAATTTTAAATTTAAAAAGAAGCGTTTGCGTACCATTTTTTTCACCAAATTTATTCTGGCAGAAGTCTGTACGGACTGGTGAAAATAATATTTAATTGAAAATTGTTTCGAAGCGTACTCATAACTTACAAAAAAGCAAACAAGAATTGTGTGGGTGTCTGAAACATTTTAGAAAAACCATTTTTTTTATTTCAACACCCGTATTGGTCAGAGACCAATAGTCACAGGTACTTTATATCATGAAGTCATCGAATTTGCGGTACCTTATTCAGAAACACCCTTTGTTTCTATC
This sequence comes from Propylea japonica, assembly GCA_013421045.1. NCBI lineage: Eukaryota > Metazoa > Arthropoda > Insecta > Coleoptera > Coccinellidae > Propylea > Propylea japonica. The sequence goes on from CM024243.1 coordinate 56,139,616, forward strand.
ATTCGAATAGGTATAGTGCATTCAGTAACTTAATAGTGAATTGCAAAAACTATCAGCGAAAACACGTTACGAAAATTGAAGTTGTAAAAAAATGATCGTAGGTACTTGGGAAAAAGTAATATTAAAAGTTTGTCTATACATATACTTTAGACTTTCACATCATATTAACTCAACAATTTTAAGATTGTAAAACTAATAATGAAGGACGAAACCTACAAACTAATAATTGCAATGTGGAATGGCGACAATTCACTAGGAATCCTATTTCATATTTTGAAAATGTTTAGTGATCTTTTACTCGCTTGTAATAATCGTGATTTTGACTTTGAAAAGTACATACTGGCCCTGATATTGACCTTGTTTTGTTACATTGGAACACTAGGAAATCATCAAAGGAGATAACATAACACATAACACTTAATAAGCGTTGATTTATTTCTGAAATGCGAACGAACATAATAGTCCGTATTCATAAAAATTAAGCATTTACTTTCGAGTAAATAGCATATTAGCAACGAGCGTATAATGATAGCTATTATTCACGAGGTGAAGTTTAGGCCACGAGCAGTAGGCGAGTGGCCCAAATCACCGAGTGAATAACAGCCATTATACGCGATTAGCATACTATACTTTATCCACGACTACTGAATATATTTTTTGAAGATTTTAACATTTGGCGACCGCGACAAGACCCTTCTATGACAAGCGTGGAAAAAGTTAAGTTTACACATGAGAACGTTTTGAAGAACTGTTCATTGTATATTTTGTAATAAAAAAGCTTTAATTGATATAATGAAAGTAGATTTGGCCCTCGATTGTAAAGGTATGCCCATATTTGTTAGTTGGAGTACTTTAGAATACTGAAGAAATACCAATTTGAAGAATATTATATCAAAGTTAATCTATGAAGCATCTGACAGCAGTGATTTATAATCACATTATTCACTTCTGAATAATGGGTATTATTTAGGCTGAGCACAGAGACGTGCAATGGACGGATTTTACAATAGTCGTGAATGAAAGTTTTTTTTCAACTCGTATTAAATTCATAATCTTTACCTTTTCCATGCCAGGAAATGCTTCATTTTTTGAAAATAAAAGCTAAGGCTTTTTGAGCGCTCGTTCTACCTAACCCTAGATAACGGGACTTGTTTCAACACACGTCATTGCGAGTGCTATATCGTTTTGCCCAAATGTTTGTAATTTTCTAATTTTGAGCCGAAAATGGTCTCACGATAGGGTCATGTAGAATTTAATGGCCATAGTGTCAACAGAACCGAAGAAAATTGAATTGGAATATTGAAAAGAAGAATCTTTATATTTCCATAACAAGATATCCGATTCGAATGAAATTTATTTTGTGAATGAAGATTGATATACTGAATGTTCAAGCAAAATTTCAAGAGGATCGCATCATCAGAACCATAGAATTGAATTTTTTCAATTATTAATTTTTCACATATTTCATTTTTTGAATTATTTCCAGAATATGATTCCGATCATGCTAAGGTTTTGCATTTATATACTTAGCATGAATGTCAAGTCCAATCCAAAATTTTGAGGTGATAGCATTATTGCTTCATCAATGAACGAGCGCTTAAACGCACCTGCTCAGGGCTTTCCTTAAGTTTTTTATAAATACAACCTATTGCTCTCGATCTCAATGGAAAAATCTATCGATTATTCAACGATTCTCAACAATAAATCATATTCGAGTGATGCTCTCATCTTATATGTTGATCTTACAGTTTATCGTATCTACACTTGTAAAAGTAGTGATTTCGACTGTGACCAAGTAAAATATTTCAAGGCGTTCTTACAACAAATGTATCAAAAAAGCACAAGGAAAATTTTGTATGGAGCTTGAGATTGATATGAAATATATCAATGCAAAATATCAGCATGATCGGAATGATATTCTGGAAATTATTCAAAAACTGAAATAAGTAAAGACTTGACAATTAATTGCATTAACATGCAGTATATCAATCTTCATACACAAAATGAATATCACTCGAATCGGATATCTTGTTATGGAAATATAGAGACTCTTCTTTTCAATACTCCATTTGAATTTTCTATGGTTCAGAGGATGCGATCTTCTTGAAATTTTGCATGAATGTTCAGTATATCAATCTTCATTAACAAATTAAATTTCAGTCAGAATCGGATATCTTGTTATGGAAATATGAAGTTTTTTCTTTTCAATATTCAATTGAATTTTCTATGGTTCTGTTTGTATTATGGCCACGACATTTTGCATGAAACTCATCATGCGCATCTTGCATGTGGACGCCAAATTTCATTTTGATTGGTTTAGTTTTATTTGAGATATAGAGGAACAAAAATTTTGAATGGCCATATTTAATGGAAAATCCTGTACGATTTGGCTGGTTGACGAACTTAACCGCGGCATTTGGGAGCGGAACTCAACCTGAAAACTTCAAGTCTCTAGGACAATCCCTTCAAAAGTTATAGTGCTTACTGCCGGACAGAATTAAGTTTGACCATGAATTCGTCATCAGGGAGTCTGACCTTATCGTTTGAGACCATTTTCGGCTCAAAATTTTAAAATTACAGACATTTGGGCGAAACGATATAGCACTCGTTTAAGTAGAACGAGCGTTCAAAAAGAAGTCACAAACAACAAATTACAAACAAAATAAATCGAACTAACATTATTAATGATGATGTTGTGTCTATTTCGCAAATGGGTGGTGGAAAATTATGAAATATAATGGAAATTATATGTAAATGTAAAACTGTTCACATGTAATCAATAAGTTCAGTTAATGGATATAATTAAACCAATCATTTATATCGAAAATAGTTGAAATGCACTAAATAAAATACTAATGCTCTAATCGTTTCGAATTTGTGTGATTGCCATGATTATACAGGGTGATTGGTAATTCGACGTGATCTTTCAAAGGATACTAGACCACAGTATAGACACCAACCAGTAGTTGCACTCTTTAAAAATTGAACTGAATTCTTTACTCTATCGAGAACTCGCGCACCATCTCCGTGCGCAGGCGGAAATGAAGTTATTTGAGCGGAAATTTTTGGGTTTATTTGAATTTTCATTCGTAAAGGTAAATATTGAATTCGGATATCATTATTATTATTTTCAAAATATCAATTTTTCGAATATAATAAATAGGAGACAAAGTTAGTTCAATGAATATATTCACAATATTTATAGTTTTATAAGAATCTTGCTGGCACTCTTCGGAGGAATGTTTGTCGTTTTGCCATAAAAATAATTTTTAGGCAATACATTCAGAATATTGAATAAACAATAAAAAATTGTGAGTGTATAGGAATGAAATCTTCAGAGATTCGCTCTAGGACCGTAGATATAAAAAAGGAACATGAACTGTAAAACTTTCTTAATTGAATGAATTTATTGAGGTAATGAACATTTAATTTTTTTGATGTCCTTAAATTCAAAATCGACCCTCAAGAGCATATCCCAACAAATAGATATCTACGGGAGTTGAAAATTTTGTGTTACTTTTTAGTGCATTAGAAAAAATATTTTTTTTTAGCTTCATAATGAACAAATAACCATTAAGAATGGGAAATTTGTGAAAAATTATTGTTGATGTACAGATTAGAAATTAAGGGAAGTATAGCAGGTGTTATCTCTAATTTTCGTGAAACACAATCAATGTTAGTTTTCCATTATAATTAAAGTGAGAACTAATGGAAACACTATACTTTGACTACCCTAATAATTTTTCTTTGTCTATTTATGTTATGGAGTAAGCATTCAATACTGATCAAATAATAATGCAAAATAGAAAATATCATATAAAACAGTTACAATATGACCATATATTCAATAGGTATTAGATATTGGGAATAGCAGCAATATTTTAAAGTGAAACTCTCTTTTCTTTGCTCAAGCCTTTGAGATGATCCCTTCGTCAGTGAAACTGTGAAAATAGTAATGAAAATATAAATGAACTATATAAATGTATAAAGAAAAAAGAGTTTATGTTTCCATTACTTGATTACAGTTCTTGTGGCGAAGAGAACATAAAATCTCGAAAGCTTGAGTAAAGAAAAAATAGTTTTATTATAATATTGCTACTATTCCCAATCTAAGTCTAATATCAATACAATACAGCAGAGAATCGAGGATTTCTATAATATTTATACAATCAAACAATTAAAAACCATTAAAATCCATAAAATCTAAGAGTGCAACAAAATTTGAGGTTATATAGTTACGGAGATGGTGCGCGAGGCGAAATTGGATTAAGAAAATCCATGGAATGCAACTACTGGTTGGTGTCTATACTGTGACTAAACGTCACTTGCAGTAAAATGCGTCTAGTGAAGCATGGTCTGAAAATCTTACGTACGGTTACGAAGATATGGAGATTTATCAACTTTTTTGAAATATTCTGCTTCGTTATCAAACACAATTAATTTTCTGAAAACTATTTCACCCTAAATATTAAATTAATATTTCATTCAAAGCTATGAAACTGGCTCCTATTTCTTGCGAAAAAGTATTCAATAAATTTGATGAGTTAACCTCCATTTCTTCAGATTAGGAAATAAAATATCAAGGCTAGTAAATTTATTATAAGTTGTGGTCACAAAATCTTAAAAATTTCAAAAGTAGAGCTGAAGAAGCGTCCATCATACAACACATTATACACTACTGGAACAAATTAAAGGATCAAAAAAAAAATTCCAAATTTTTCGGCCATTTTCAACATGCCGTAACTTTGAGAGGAATGGTCGTACAAGGAATTTAAAAACAGGAAATTGTAGCTCCAAGTGTCTTGTTTTTGGATTAGAACTTCAAAAATTTTAAGTTTCAGTGGTTTTCGAGTAATGATAGAAAAATCAGCAACAAAAAAATTCTCAAAATTTTACCACTTTTTTCTTCTTGTCTACGAGCGTGGAAATTTTATTTTTGCATAATCGTTATAATGATTGGATACTTTGTTAATTCAGCTTCAATTTATTTTTTCATTGACCTCAATACGTCCACTTCTCGCCGAGATATCGGTCTTCAAATGGAAAAGGATCCATTTGTCTTTGATTATCGATTTCTCAGCAACCGATGATCGCACAGAAAATTGAAGGAGGGTTTCAAGACCTTAAATGAACTCCGATTAATGAACAACCATTGCTTATTCATAGAATTTTTTTTTCTTCATGCCGCATCAATATAAAAATTCAACAAAAAAAGGGCTTTTGGTGGTTTCTTGGAAAATCTACCGCTGGATCGAAAATGTTGAGGAAACCAATAATGTTAAGTGTGACTTTCACAAATCAATATGTTGATAAAAACCTTACGAAGAGTCAACTCAATCCAGCGAGCCGTTTTTTGTTTGACTCGATTGAATTTTTGAAAAAAATAAGGATCACGTTTTTTGCTCTGGGAAGCTCATAATCTTCAAAAGAGGCAAATTAAAAAAGAATTTTCTCGAGCTTTTTCCACATTTTAATTGCAGATAGAACATAGATTACAAAAAAATAAAAATAAAATAAACTTACAAATAAAATTTTTATTAATTTGATAACGGATAAAAAATGGATCCTTTTCCATTTGAAGACGATATCTCGGCGAGAAGTGGATGTATTGAGGTCAGTAAAAAAATAAATAAAAGCTGAATTAACAAAGTATCCTATTATTATAACGATTATGCAAAAATAAAATTTCCACGCTAGTGGACAAGAAGAGAAAAGTGGTAAAATTTTGAGAATTTTTTTGTTGCTGACTTTTCTATCATTGCTCGAAAACCACTGAAACTTAAAATTTTTGAAGTTCTACCAAAAACTAGACACTTGGAGCTACAATTTCTTTTTTTTTAATTTCTTTTACGACCATTCCTCTCAAAGTTACGGCATGTTGAAAATTGCCAAAAAATTTGGATTTTTTTTTGATCCTTTAATTTTTTCCAGTAGTGTATTATGTTGTATGATAGACGCATTTTTAAGATTTTGTGACCACAACTTTTAATGAATTGAAAACCTTCCTCGAAACGTCGGCATAGCTAAGAAATAAAAGTTTCCAAACAGTCCAATTTCCCGATATTTTATTTCCTAAGTAATCATTAAATAGCTGCACCTGTTTTCCTTGAAGAATTTATTTAAAATTATTCGAAAAAAGTATTTTGAACTTGGTGTACAAATGTAAGAAAAAAAATTTCCTGTTTCGTAAGATTTTCGAAAAGATACTTTCGTCAATAATTCCTTTAGGCAATCCAAAACTATGGCCGGAAAACTTAATATAGACCGTTCACAAAAGGTTGAGCCGTCGGTTGGCCATGGAAATTTGGTACCTATATTTCACTGTGTATATTAAAATTTTAGGTTATGTTATATATTTTCTTTTCAGATTGATACGCAATGTTGTCAATACTGCATATAGTTCTCTGATAACTCGCAAGCTCGTCGGACGAGGCCGGGTACATTCGGCAACGTTGACTTTGTTTTACGTTATGACAGCAAATACTTCCAACTTCAGTTAAATAAACAAACGCCTACTATGCGCTCAAACTTTCGTGAACGGACTATAGGTAACTTATTTTCTCGAGTCATTCAGATATTTCGATGACTCGTAAAAGTTGTACATGGACCTATAATACTAACTGGACGTCGAACTTCCTTACTGTCACGTAGAAAAAAGTGAGGCAAATGGCCGCCATTTGCAGTTTGGGGTGAACCACAAATATTTTGATGTTTTATGCCTTTTGTGCTCGAATTTTGATTGAAACATAGACGTTCCTTTGAAAGAAGTGATGAAAAACGAACATTTCGGTCTATTAAAATTATAAATATTTTCGATTCTTGTGATTAGTTATTAAACAATATTGGTAATCCTATCATTTTAATTCGTTGAAATGAAATAAATAAAGGAATATTGGTAATTCTAATATTTTCAATTCATAGAAAAAGTGACACCTCTCAAATCCACCCCAAACTGCAAATGGCCGCCGTTTGCCTCAAAATTTTTGACAGGTTCGCCATCTAGTTAGTATTATAAATCTATGAAGTTGTATGGTCCGTTCACGAAAGTTTGAGCACATAGTAGGCGTTCGTTTATTTATCTAAAGTTGGCAGTATTTGCTGTCATAACGTCGAAAAAGTAACGTTGCCGAATGTACCCGGCCTCGTCCGACGAGCTTTCGAGTTATCAGAGAACTCTATTTTGAATCGACAACGTTGAGTATCAATTTGACAAGAAAACAAACAACATAACCTAGAATTTTAATATACACAGTGGAATATGCCAAATTTCCATGGCCAACCGATGGCTACAACTTTCGAGAACGGACTATACAGGGTGTCCCATTACTCGACGTCAACCCGGAACCGGGTGAAAAGGCAAGTAATGCTGGTTGTCAGAAAAATATAAAAAAAATCTAAGTTGCATGATTTCAAAATAATGCGCATTTAAAAAAACACGCAAAATTCCACACCCTGTGACAGTCTTTTCGCTCCTGTTGCCACAAATATCAACTTTTTCCAACTTTTTTCTTTGCTGTGTAACCTTGAATAATGCTTGTCTAAACTGTAATCAAAATTTTGATACCAGCTGCTCTAGGTTTCATAAAAATAGGGCTCACTTCTCAGAAAAAAAATTCGAAATAAACAATTGAATAGTTTCAACTGACTATTGAAAAAAAATGTACTACGTAGGTTTGGCATGTTTTTCAAAAGTTGGCGCATTTAGTAAGGATTATAATACTTGTTTAATTGTAGCTGCCGCTGCTGTTTAATTGTAGCTGCCGTAGTTCCAATTTATTTTCGATTGCCTTTGAATACACTTTTTCGTTAACTGCTTCCCAGTAATAAAGTCCAATGGATTCAAGTCCGGTGAACGGGCCGGCCACGAGATTGGACCAGAACGTCTGATCCATCTTCCGGGAAAAAATGTTATCCGGAAAAAAAATTTCCAGAGAAAATAATTTTTCCAGAAAAAATTTTTCCGGAGAAATTCCTCTGAATTTTTTTTTCTGATAACATTTTTTCCCGGAAGATGGATCGGACGTTCTGGTCCAATCTCGTGGCCGGCCCGTTCACCGGACTTGAATCCATTGGACTTTATTACTGGGAAGCAGTTAACGAAAAAGTGTATTCAAAGGCAATCGAAAATAAATTGGAACTACGGCAGCTACAATTAAACGGCAGCTACAATTAAACAGCAGCGGCAGCTACAATTAAACAAGTATTATAATCCTTACTAAATGCGCCAACTTTTGAAAAACATGCCAAACCTACGTAGTACATTTTTTTTCAATAGTCAGTTGAAACTATTCAATTGTTTATTTTGAATTTTTTTTCTGAGAAGTAAGCCCTATTTTTATGAAACCCAGAGCAGCTGGTGTCCAAATTTTGATTACAGTTTAGACAAGCATTATTCAAGGTTACACAGCAAAGAAAAAAGTTGGAAAAAGTTGATATTTGTGGCTGCGAAAAGCGAAAAGACTGTCACAGGGTGTTGAATTTTGCGTGTTTTTTTAAATGCGCATTATTTTAAAATCATGCAACTTAGATTTTTTTTTATATTTTTCTGACAACCAGCAGTACTTGCCTTTTTACCCGGTTCCGGGTTGACGTCGAGTAATGGGACACCCTGTATGTTACCTGTTCGGTAAAATTAGTTCCTCGAAAAATAGTTATTTAATAAACTAGGTTATTTAAGATAGCGACTGATGAATGAAAGATATATTAATGCGTGAGCGGAGCGAACGCGTTAATAGTTCGAGACCGTTAGTCGCTCGATTGATAACCGAGTTTTTTACAAGATTTTTCCGACGATCTCAACATGAAGAGTGTATAAGTTCTTGATTAAAATACATTCTCAATTCGCACAAGACATATATTTGACGTAAAGGAATCTCTATGTTCCAGTAGAGTTTTGACGTTTCTCGTGCTTTTGAATACTGTACTTGTGTACGGTTGCCATGAGGATTGTACATTAAAATGGGTCATTAATGCTCAATTTCGTACACATTAAAAGCACCTTTTATTTCGAGGTCGGCGGAAAAGGTTTATTTATTCATTAATTTTTCCTTGGAATACAAACGGGCATTCACCCAAAAAAGTATCCACGCATATAAAATAACCGCAAAGTGCCATTAATTCTTATCTATCTCATAGGGTAAGAAAGTTGGAGTTAAGGGATCACCAATTCTGTATTAAAAAATGGGTTTTAAATTAATCAATTCGTTCATAGGAACTTTATGTCATGAAATCATCTAAGGAAGAAGATCCCGAATTAACGGCATCTTATTCTGCAACACCCTGTATAAATATCTTTTTCCGGCAGTCATGATTCAAAGAAAATAATTGATGAACAATAAGAATACCAGATGATATGCTCACAATGAAATACTATTTTGATTACAATTGAAATCACAAATGGTTAACAATATTATTAACGATTATTCGAATGTCAAAAATGAATATCGGTCAAATTATAAAATAACCGAAATAGAATTTTTTTATTCATTATTCAAAACAAATACATCTTCTACAAGATACTACCAATGCTTACTAAAAACCAATTGAAAAAGATATCTATCGGTAAAGTTTTCATTATTTAAAGTTAACGAGTGATCACATATTAGCACTTAGCATATAAATTCTTGATAAACCGGGCGAGGAGAAATTCGGAACTTTCTTTTCAATAAAAACTCCTCAAAATCAACTTTCTCCAAAACATAACCAAACACATTTCGAGATCAATAAAATTTTCTAGTATTTTTTTACGATGTTTTATTCATAACTAAGTTGTAATATCAATGAATTTTCAAAAACAGCAATTTATTTCACCATTTCACACAATCTAGAGAAGAATTTCAAAGACGTAACAACAAACGTCAGATGAATGATATGGAAAATACCAAGACTGACATTTACTCACTTTTTTCGGTAGAGGTGCGCCTTGAATGAAAAAGCCAAAATATTAATCACAAAATAATTTAGAAACACTTGTTTCACGGAACAACCGTAAAACTGCGTAAAACCAATCTTACGAAGATCGTACGATCAAGTTTGAAAGTGGTCTGATTTTTGTGGCCAACCAGGCCGCCAACCAAACTGACACTTCGTTAAAGGGGGGATAATGACAGCAATTTGACAGATTAATTACCTTGATTAATTATCTGTCAGTTACTAGTTCTGTTTCTGTGGTTATGTGGTTACTAATTTTCACCAAAGATTTTTCCATAGACAACATTTTGGATTTTTCCCAAAGTTTGAATTTGAATAGTGATGATTATCGCGTGAGGTGGAATTTAGTGTCATTTTTATTTCCTTGTGAAAATAACAAATAAAAAACTTGACAATTAGTTCCAATATACTTTTCAGTTATGGGTAGCTCTAGCACAGTTCTGTGGCTCTAAAAATCATGGTTTCGTGCACGTTTGACAACTGACAGCACATCGGAGGTATAACAACCCCACTTTTCCTATGTAAATCATAGCAAAACAACGAGAGATTTTGGTTTTTCTCAAGTGTTTCAGTTGATTTATTGCTTCTTTGGACTGAAAAATCGAGAAAATGGACCTATAAAATTGTTTAATAAGTTCAGATCATATTCATTGAGGACGATATGTAGAAAAATATCAGTTTTGTGTATTCACCCTTGTCAACTGTAGAAGGAAGATATTTATCCATCTAACTTGGCTCTTTTCAGAAATAAATTGTATTATCCTGATATTATCAGTTATTCAGTGGAAACATAGAATGCTGCTGCAGTGAATCATATGATATTTATAATATTTATTCTTCAATAAATGGAAAGAAGAAAAATTATCATATTTGTTTATTGAAATGAAAGCCCATGAATTCCATGATGATTTTATTGAAAAAATAAAGGATTTTATCAATATTAACAATAACAACTAAATTTCAATTATTCACAACGTAGAAAACGATTTCTATTAAATACAAATCAATAAATATTTTGTCGAAAGTGAAGCATTCAATATAAACCAACAAATTATAGTCTCTTGTATGAATAAAAACTTAATTATCTAATAAGGAATTGTAAAAATATTTAAATACAGAGTTAGAAGTAAGTGTGCTTATGCTATATTCTATAAAATAGTGAAAAGCGGAGATAGCAGTTACCTCTTACTTGTCTCATATAAAAAACAAAAGATATACTGCAAATTAAAGAACATTCAGATGAGTTTTAATCCAGTGATATGATTTCAGGACATATATTTATAAAAACTCAAGTTATCACAACAATTTTGTCCATTAACAAGTATTCTTCATCTCCTTTCTCTAACGGGTGAATTGGAAATACATCCTATAGTGTTCTATATTTCCTCCTTGTCCAAATATGAATCCTGAAACTGGCTAATCTCTTTGTCTTCTTGATTAGATTAATAATAATATCTGGATACATTTTATCATCGGAATAAGACACATTAGATGGATAAATCTTCTGCACTAGATAAGGGTGAATGCCCAAAACTGATATTTTTCTACATATCGTCCTCGATGAATATGATCTGCACTTATTAAACAATTTTATAGATCCATTTTCACGATTTTTCAGTCCAAAGAAGCTATAAATCAACTGAAACACTTGAGAAAAACTAAAATCTCTCGTTGTTTTGCTATTTTGCAATTGGTTTCGTGCACGTTTGACAACTGACAGCACATCGGAGGTATAACAACCCCACTTTTCCTATGTAAATCTCATAGCAAAACAACGAGAGATTTTAGTTTTTCTCAAGTGTTTCAGTTGATTTATTGCTTCTTTGGACTGAAAAATCGTGAAAATGGACATATAAAATTGTTTAATGAGTTCAGATCATATTCATCGAGGACGATATGTAGAAAAATATCAGTTTTGTGTATTCACCCTTGTCAACTGTAGAAGATTTATCTATCTAATGTGTCTTATTCCGATGATAAAATGTATCCTGATATTATTATCAATTAAATCAAGAAGACAAAGAGATTAGCCAGTTTCAGGATTCATATTTGGACAAGGAGGAAATATAGAACACTATAGGATGTATTTCCAATTCACCCGTTAGAGAAAGGAGATGAAGAGTACTTGTTAATGGACAAAATTGTTGTGATAACTTGAGTTTTTATAAATATATGTCCTGAAATCATATCACTGGATTAAAACTCATCTGGATGTTCTTTAATTTGCAGTATATCTTTTGTTTTTTATGAGACAAGTAAAAGGTAACTGCTATCTCCGTTTTTCACTATTTTATAGAATATAGCATAAGCATACTTACTTCTAACTCTGTATTTAAAAATTTTTACAATTACTTATTAGATAATTAAGTTTTTATTTATACAAGAGACTATAATTTGTTGGTTTGTAATGAATGATGAATGCTTCACTTTCGACAAAATATTTATTTTTTTTTTGATTTGTATTTGATAGAAATCGTTTTCTACGTTGTGAATAATTGAAATTCAGTTGTTAATATTGATAAAATCCTTCATTTTTTCAATAAAATCATCATGGAATTCATGGGCTTTCATTTCAATAAACAAATATGATAATTTTTCTGTCATTTTGACATAAGTTTGTCACACGTTTTTTATCATTATTCCGAAATTAAATTCGATATTTAGGATGAAATACCACTATTCAAATCTATGGGAGATGATTACCCTTCAGTAGGGTCCTGTAGCGGTCTTAGAAGATTCGAAAATCATCACTTGGAACGCCAGACCTGGTTTAAAGCACCCTCCTGGCCCAAGAGCATCAATTAAGTGTTTTGTATCTAAATATTGAAGGTATTTATTCGAATATTTTTAAGTTTCAATTTTGTAAAAACGGCGAGGCAGGGTTTTTTCTACTGAGGTTTTTCCCTGTGCTCTGGTATCATACGACAGAATAGTATGGTACCCCGTTTTGCACCAACCTCAGCTAGGGACTTTTTTGTTTCATGTATTGTATTTTTTAGCTCTCAATTCAAAAGAATATATATATTGAAGAATAAATATTATAAATATCATATGATTCACTACAGCAGCATTCTATGTTTCCACTGAATAACTGATAATATCAGGCTACATTTTATTTCTGAAATGAGCCAAGTTAGATGGATAAATATCTTCCTTCTACAGTTGACAAGGGTGAAAACATAAAACTGATATTTTTCTACATATCCTCCTCGATAAATATTATCTGAACTTATCAAACAATTTTATAGGTCCATTTTCACGATTTTTCAGTCCAAAGAAGCAATAAATCAAGTGAAACACTTGAGAAAAACCAAAATCTCTCGTTGTTTTGCTATGATTTACATAGGAAAAGTGGGGTTGTTATACCTCCGATGTGCTGTCAGTTGTCAAACGTGCACGAAACCAATTCAATTTTATAATGGAAAACTCAAATTTATGTATGATATGTTTGCAAATAAAAGAATCTCTGACCAATATTGCAAATTCGTGTTCTCCAGAGTCATCTTTAAGATTCAAATTAGAAAAGTGCATTCCAGAAATTGTGAGTTTAATGCTTATACGATACCATAATTAAAATGTTTTTTCATAAATTCATTGCAGGATTGGAAACATGACTACTGCATTTGCTTGAACTGCACTGAACAGCTGCAGATTGCCTACAATTTTCGAGAACTTTGTTTAAAATCAGAGCAAGCAAGAGGTGAATTAAAGAAGAGAGTAAAAGAAGAATTGGAAGACGAAGAACATTCTAAAAATGCAGAGCATGAACATTTTTCCATAAGTGAAAATAACAATTTACTTAAAGAAGGAACTCTGACACAACTCATTGATGAATTTGTTAAGTTAAATAATGAAAAGTCTGAAGAATATTTCTGTAAATATTGCAAAAAACAATTCCCACGGAAAAATTCCCTGATAAGACATGAGAAAAATTGTAATATAAAAAATAATAAAACAGAAGCCCATGAAGAAATAAAAATAGATTCTGAAACAAATGAGAAACAGAATAAGTGCGATCTTTGTGAAACCTCTTTCAAAGATAAGTATCTGCTAAAACGCCATCGAAGAAATGTTCACGCAACAGAAAAGAATTTCAAATGTGATCAGTGTCCCAGCTCCTTTGTTTCGTCAGTTTATCTAAACGCTCATAAAAAATATCATTCAGGGGATCGTAAACATGTTTGTTCATTTTGTGGAAAAAGATATATAACGGCCAGTGATTTATACCATCACGAGAAAATACACCAGAATAAAAGAGCCTACGAATGTAGAGAATGCGATAAAGCTTTCAACACATCTTCGGATCTACATAAACATAAAATGTGTGTGCATATGGATAGAAACTTGTGGAAGTATTCCTGTGAATTTTGTACCCGTAAATTTCCTTTGAAGACAAATCTAGATACTCATATCAAAACGCATACTGGTGAAAAAAATTTTTCTTGTCACTTGTGCGAGAAAAAATGCATATCTCGCTCTGCTCTAACACGACACATAGACAGTCATACAAATGTGAAATCTTTCAAGTGTGAATTATGCGATTTAGGATATAAGTATAAAAAATCTCTGGATATACATATGGTGAAAAATCATGGTGCTGGAGATATTAAAATACCCGACAAAGTGAAAAGGTATTTCTGCCAAATATGCCCAAAGAGTTATTATGCCAATAGTAAGTTGGAAAAACATATAAGAAGTCATACGGGGGACAAACCTTTCAAATGTCCAAGTTGTGATAAATGTTTTGTTGATAAAAGTTATATTAAGCAACACCTACGAGCAGCACACAATATAAATGTAAATTAGTGATTGAAAAATCTGGAGAAGAACAATATAAGTAAATTCCAATGTAATATTGGCTTTAGTTCAAATTCTCTTGTTTTGTATATGATAATCGATAATGAAATATACGGATATCTATATAGTCTAAAATTTTTATTTTTGCCATCAGGAATATTTATAAATTTTACAATAAAAAATGAAACATAGTTATTTGATGTTTATGTATTAGCTTCTTTACTCAGTCCATCTATGAGCACAATGTGGGTTAGTACAAACATAGTACAATCTCATTTCTTCTTCAGCTCTTCTTGTTTGAGCTTGGAAAAACACAGCTTCCCTGTATAAAACAAAAAACTTATTATATTCTCGATATTAGAACTTATTAATAAAAAAACATTAGAAAATTTTTTTCGATCAAACCTTTGAGGTATTCATTTTGAACATACCTGTGACTGCACTCTGGACAATGATGTTCCTCCGTTCTAGGCAACGTAGGGTCGGAAATTACGTCAGCAACAATATGTGTCAGCTCACTGTAAGAATAAGTAATTTAACGAAAATTCTAGAATAGAAAAACATAATACATACTCTATCTCGTGCATAATTTTGTTAACATAAATGCATTTGGAATCAGCTTGTTGTCTATAGTCACAGTTTCTACAGGCGTACAGCAAAATTTTATGGTCTTTATCCTCTCTTGGGTATAACATGTTGTTGCTGCAATAAAATAAGAAATCGAGAATGTTCTAGAAACTCTTCATGGTTCAAAGCTTACCATTCTTGACAAAATCGAATACCGACAAAACCTGGTCCCTCACTATGGGAATCATAACCGGTGGGTTTAGACATTTTTTAGCTATATACGAATAACACAATAGATTAAAAATTGATAAACTAACTGCTGTGAAACTAACTTCAAAATCACGAAGTGCTGTGTTGTTTTGACTCTCTCTTGTGACCAACACAACACAAAACAGTCTGACATGACAACTCTGACAAGACAAGTGACAGTTGACTCTTTCAAATTTATTTGAACTACTACACGGAACCATAGAATTTGAAGTATTCTTTATTCAAACATTGAAATGAATATTATACAGAGTGTCTCAGAATAAGGTGCCCGAAATTCTGGATCTTCATCCTTAGATAATTTTATGACATAAAGTTTTAATTTACTATGGATCTTTAACGCATAGTTTCTGAGATACAGGTGTAGAAATTTAAAAAAATCGTTTTTCCAGAAATATTTTCGTCAACCTACAAGATTTTTGTATGCCTTTTGGAAGGTTATGGAAGAGATGAAAAATAAAATGTTATTTCATATACAGGGTGTCCCATTACTCGACGTCAACCCGGAACCGGATGAAAAGGCAAGTAATGCTGGTTGTCAGAAAAATATAAAAAAAAATCTAAGTTGCATGATTTTAAAATAATGCGCATTTAAAAAAACACGCAAAATTCCACACCCTGTGACAGTCTTTTCGCTCCTGTTGCCACAAATATCAACTTTTTCCAACTTTTTTCTTTGCCGTGTAACCTTGAATAATGCTTGTCTAAACTTTAATCAAAATTTTGATACCAGCTGCTCTAGGTTTCATAAAAATAGGGCTTACTTCTCGGAAAAAAATTCGAAATAAACAATTGCCTAGTTTCAACTGACTGTATTGAAAAAAAATGTACTACGTAGGTTTGGCATGTTTTTTCAAAAGTTGGCGCATTTAGTGAGGATTCCAAAATGGTATAATACTTATTTAATTGCAGCTGCCGTAGTTCAAATTTATTTTCGATTGCCTTTGAATACACTTTTTCGTTAACTGCTTCCCAGTAATAGAGTCCAATGGGTTCAAGTCCGGTGAACGGGCCGGCCACGAGATTGGACCAGAACGTCCGATCCATCTTCCGGGAAAAAATGTTATCAGAAAAAAAAATTTCCAGAGAAAATAATTTTTCCGGAAAAAATTTTTCCTGAGAAATTTCTCTGAAAATTTTTTTTCTGGTAACATTATTTCCCGGAAGATGGATCGAACGTTCTGGTCCGATCTCGTGGCCGGCCCGTTCACCGGACTTGAACTCATTGGACTCTATTACTGGGAAGCAGTTAACAAAAAAGTGTATTCAAAGGCAATCGAAAATAAATTTGAACTACGGCAGCTGCAATTAAATAAGTATTATAACATTTTGGAATCCTCACTAAATGCGCCAACTTTCGAAAAAACATGCAAAACCTACGTAGTACATTTTTTTTCAATACAGTCAGTTGAAACTAGGCAATTGTTTATTTCGAATTTTTTTCTGAGAAGTAAGCCCTATTTTTATGAAACCTAGATCAGCTGGTTTCAAAATTTTGATTACATTTTAAACAAGCATTATTTAAAGTTACACAGCAAAGAAAAAAGTTGGAAAAAGTTGATATTTGTGGCAACAGGAGCGAAAAGACTGTCACAGGGTGTGGAATTTTGCGTGTTTTTTTAAATGCGCATTATTTTAAAATCACGCAACTTAGATTTTTTTTTATATTTTTCTGATAACCAGCATTACTTGCCTTTTCACCCGGTTCCGGGTTGACGTCGAGTAATGGGACACCCTGTATAAAAGAACATAGCAACTTTATGTTTTGAAATCATCTAAGAATGAAGATACCGAATTTTGGGCATCTTATTCTGAAACAGCCTGTATACTACTTGACAACGAATTTTTTTGAACGCACGTTAGTTCCATATTATATTGTATATTTAAAAGTCAATATCTTAGTTATAATTCCTTCAGAAGCAAAGTCCCTTCGAATGAATAACCATTTTTTTTATTTTTTTCCATTGACAGAACTGGTGCGCACCTGAGCGCAATTTTTTCTGAGCATTTCATTGCTCTATGTAAAGGGTTTTCCAATAAGAGGTGTTTTTTTGATATTCAAAGAAAAATGCCATTTTTCAATATCGGATGTTTATTTCATTAAAAAGAAGCTTTGCCGTTAATAGTGGAAAATAACATCCGGAAAATTACCACGACCACGTTTACAGAACCATATCCTTTTAATGAAATTTTCCATAGATTAGATTAGATTAGAGGAGGGGCGACAGATCAAAACCGACCTTGCGAGCACCTTGACCTTAAGATCTATTGTGCATCCCCGCGCTGTTCACCAATCCGGCAGCAAAGTCTCAATGAACTTCACCACCTTTCTGGGGGCCACATCCATTACTTGTTCAGGCTTTAGGAACCTGAAGCCAAGATGCCGTAACCGTTTCTGGTGAACAGCTTCACACTCACATAGCAGGTGTCTAGCTGTCTCGGTGGCTTCTTGACAGAAGCGACATGTACTATCGGGCGCCTTTTCCATGTTTTTTAAGTGATACCTCACAGGACAGTGCCCAGTGAGAGCGCCCGTCAGTTTCCTCAGTTCCAATTTGCTGAGTGAGAGGACTTTCTTGGTCCAGCTCGTCGAGTGAGAGAGAAGTGACTTAGCTTGCTTTTGACCATTGGTCGTACGCCAGGACATAAGCTTCCTCTTTTGTTCCCAGTCCTTAATAGCCATTGCCTGATGACTGGCTGGGAAGCCGCAAAACGGTTCTGGTCCAGTGAAGGGGGTTGTCCCTCCTTCCCTGGCCAGTCGGTCTGCCGCTTCATTGCCGTGAATCCCGGAGTGACCAGGCACCCAGATGAGATTGACCTGGTTCTTTTCTCCGAGTAGGTTAAGTGACGTTTTGCATTCCCAGACCAACTTTGACTTCACTTGTGGAGAGTCAAGCGCTAGCAGGGCTGCTCTGCTGTCAGATGCTATATATATTTCCTTTCTTTGGTAGTTGCGTTCCGCACAGAGCGCAACGCACTCCCTTATAGCAAGTGTCTCTGCCTGAAAAACCGAAGGACAGAGACCCATTTTTATGGCTAATTGGATTGAGGGACCGTAAACACCGGCTCCGACTCGTCCGTCTTCAGTTTTCGAGCCATCAGTATAAAATACCGTAGACCCTCAGGGGAAAACTAATTCTTTATTAGCCCATTGGTCACGACTTGGGAATGTCGTGGTAAAGTTTTTCTGAAACTCGTGTCTCAAGGGGAGGTTGTCTGTGACTACATCCTGAAGCTTCTTACACTCATTTAGAATGCGGAGGTGCCCTGAGTAGTCACCAATTTTCAGCTCCCGCTCCCTTGCTACTCGGAGAGCCCATCTGGCCGCCTCGCTTTCCAGAAAAATCTCTAGAGGAGGCAGGTCCAGGATGACTTGCATGGCAGCAGTTGGGCAGGAGCGAGATGCGCCTGTTACGGATAGACACGCTGTTCTTTGTAGTTTTCCTAGGGCTAGTTGTCCCGAAACTAGTTTTGCTCTTGGCCACCAAATGAGAGCCGCGTAGCTCACGATTGGCCGAACAATGGATTTGTAAATCCAATTCGTTAGTTCAGGTTTTAATCCCCACGTACCTCCGACCATCCTCTGGCATATGAAGAGAGCTCTCTGGCCCTTACTGATCACAGCTTCGAGGTGTAGACTCCAGGAGAGTTTTTGGTCGAAGATCACACCAAGATATTTGGTGTGGTTCGTTGGGGTTAGGGTGGTCCCGTTCATAGTAATTGTTTTAACCCTCGAATAGTCGCGTCAAAATTTTTAACATGGGTAGTCGCGCCGGTCTCACAGACCGTGCTCACTCATTGAGCTCTGAATGCTAAGTGGAATGAGTTTTTGCCTAAAAATTCAAATTGATGTCTTTCAAAACATAACTGAGTGACAAGAAAATGCAAGATTGGTACATATTTCGAATTGATGCAAATATATTGGGGAAATTCCAAAAAAATCAATTTTATTCATACACCTTACTTTATTCAGTCATAAAAAGAAAAAATCAAACTCTAAGGATTTGAAGACTAGAATAACAAAAAGTTACACCTTTCATCAAATAAAACTGATTCTTCAAACATATTTTAGCTTAATGAAGGCCATTTTCTAGGCAATTTTTTGTTGTGGGGGGAAATTTTTCTAACGCGTCACTTTATCTTTGCCAAAAAATCGACAGTGTATTACTTTGATTTTCTTCCTCATCATCATCAGAAATATTCTGCTCTGAGTCATCACTCGCAAGTTGTTGTTCTAAATATTCAAATTTTTCTTCAGACTGATCAATATCTGAATGTTCGTCATTTGCTATTTTATCCTCTTCCTCATCTAAAACCTCTTGTAATTTCTGCAGTCGAGCTTGCTCTTTTTCGTACGACCACATGGCTAAAAAACTATGAATTTACCTCGTTATAAGTTATACAGAACAAAAACACCTGAAACTCACCGCACAATCGAACTATCAAGATATGAAAAAATAGGGTACGAGAGTAGTCGCGCCGGTCTCCCACACCGTGTCACGATATATTTTTTTCGTACTAGCACGTTTCACGATGAGATTCGCAAGGACTCTCTGTCGCATCCTTACGGAAAGATAGACGGAGCCGGAGATGCCATGCCCCCTGAATTTCTGAAAATTAGGATAAAAAGTGTCTGGCCGGTCTCACAGACCGTGCGCGACTAACGGAGGGTTAAGAGAGAGTTTTTTCCTCTTGGTGAATGGCAGTAATATCGTCTTTTTGGGATTCATATTGAGACCTTCTCGGAGACACCACTCGTGAGTTAAGGTTAGGGCAGTTTGCATTCGATCACTAATTGTGTCGTCATGCTTACCCCGAACCATTATCACAAGGTCATCTGCATAACCGCAGATCTCAAAACCCGCACTTGTAAGTGTTTTAAGAAGATCGTCAACGACCAGTGACCACAAGAGTGGCGATAAGCAGCCCCCTTGTGGGCATCCGTCTCCGGGCGTCGCAGTAACTGAAGCTGCACCTAGTTGCATATTGATTATCCGGCTGTTCAGCCATAACCAAATCGCAAAGTGGCTGCCCTATATGTCCTCGATAGCCTCACAATTTCCATCTTTGAGGTCTTGATCGACGCAGGGCTATTGGTGTAGGCCTTCTCTTACACGTGGTCCCAAAGGAAGAAGTCGCAAGGTGTTAAATCACAAGATCTCGGTAGCCAATTGTGATCACCTCTTAGAGAGATAACACGGTCCGGAAACTATTCCCGCAAAAGATCAATGGTTTCGTTGCTTGTGTGGCACGTAGCGCCGTCTTGTTGAAAGTAAACGTTGTGCAGATCAATACTATCCAATTTCGGCCATAAAAAATCATATCTCGATAGCGCAATCTATTCACCGTAACTGTTGCTACAGCCTCATTTTCGAACAAGTAAGGTCCAATGACTTCGCCGGACCATAAACCACACCAAACAGTCACACGTTGAGGATAGAGAGGCTTTTCAACAATAACTCTTGGGTTTTCAGAGCCCCAGATGCAACAATTTTGCTTGTTGACGAGGCCACCGAGGTGGAAATGGGCCTCATCACTCAAGATGATTTTTCGATGGAATTCCGGATCATTTTCATGCATTTCAACGACCCAATCAGCAAAGGCACGACGTTGTTGATGATTGGCCGTCTTGAGTTCTTGTGGTAAATGAACTTTATAAGCCGTAATACCCAAATCTTTATGAAAAATACGGTGTAATGGTGTTTGTGGAATGCCTAATTCCAAGAACGACGAGGAATGGACAAACCTGGGTTTTCTTCAACATTTTCGGCTACAGCAGCAATATTATCGGCTGTTCTTGAGCGACGTGCGCGGGTTTTATTCTTCACGTCACTAACTTGTCCCAACAGATCGAATTTTTCCACTAATTTCTTTATTGCGGTCCGACAAGCTGCTTCACGACGACCCAAAAATGTTAGAATTTTACGAACTGTCTCTGCCAAATTTTCACCATTTTTATTACTTCTTGAATCGTGTATCGTTCCATTTTTATTAATGGCGTAGTTTCTACTTGTCAAATGTCAAAAAATGACAGCTTCAAACGTGATATCTACCGAAATAGCGGGATATTGAAAATAACACCTCTTGTTGGAAAACCCTTCATATTGTATGTAACTTTTCAATATCTTAGTTATAATTCCTTCGGAAGCAAAGTCCCTTCGAATGAAGAACCAGATTCTTTATTTGTTTTCCATTGACAGAACTGATGCGCACCAGTGCGACCTGAGTGTAATTTTTTCTGAGCATTTATTGTTCTTCATACCAATGGAACACAAAAAATTGCACTCAGCTCGCACCAGTTGTCGCAATGGAAAACGCTATAACGCTTATTATTTATTTATAACACTTCCAATACAATATCACTTTTCAAACTCTGAAGAAGTGGAAATATAGATTTCAATTTTTTTTCAAGATTATGTTATGTATTTTGAATTCATAAAACCGCAATTAAGCAATTAACCATTTATGAAAGATCTGGGGGTGATTCTTGAAAAATGTCGTGTCCGCGATTCGACAAATTTGAAAAAAGAATTCCAAATTGAATTAATTTATTCAATAAAGATCACAAAAATAATTAATGAGAATAATTTCTCTGTATATTTAAATTAATATTTTATCAGGAAAATCACATTCGAACTATTTTTAAAGCTTAATTGCCTAAACTCAAATGAGTTGCACTTTTCACTATGTGCAGTTGTTCAAATTATTTACATATATCTGTTTGAGGTCAGTTTTAGGATAATTCTCGAAGAGAGCTGCTCTATTTTGGCCTTCACCTTTCTTCACCCAGTGACCATACACTCTAAAGGCACATCCATCCACAACCTAAAATATATTATTATTATTACGAACAACCTGTAATGAAATGTACAGGGTGGGCATATTTCGATGTTTTAGCACTACAACTTTTAAACCAGAGGAGATAGACAAAATCTGATACCCACTTCTCGATCTCTTTTTCTTATAAACTAACAACAGTAGTATTCATTTTTGGCTACCTTCTTTTGTTTTCGAATTATTAGCGAAAATTGGAAAAGTGGCAATATCGAAAAAAATTCATATCTCCGCTAATACTGATGATAAAGCTCTGAAATTAAAACATTATAAAGGCACTTTTTTACGTATAATCCAGTGGCGTATTCGCCTTTTTTGCACCATTTCTAATTACGGAGCTATGACCCAAAGTTATGTTTTTTTAAATGAAAATACTAGATTTTTGTGGCATTTTCTTAAAGCTTATTTTTTTCTGATTTCAAAAATATATAACATTGTATGGTTTGTATCAAGATGAGTATAAAAAATGGTCAAAAACCTATTTTCATTTGAGTCTCAATATTTTCTATGGTTGACGAGCACAGAGAAATGGAGCTTTCTATAACAAGAGCAGTCTCCTTCCGTAAATCTCATTATTTCTATGCTTTCAACTAATTTCTCCAAAAAATTCGAACATGGATATATTTCATAAAAACTTATATCTTGAAATGGATTTGGAAATAACAAAAAGATCCACATGATCCTCCGTTTCAATCGATATACTTAGTTATAATGAGATGGATGCAAGAGAATATTTTTATTTCACTCCAGAATAAATACGCACAAGTGCTTAGTAGTCTATTTCAAATCGCATATGAAATAACGCATATAGATATGATTGAAGTTATCAATTCAATCAGACATGTAATAAAGGAAAAATATTTTTCAATACCTAATAGTGATTACAATAAAAGGTCAGTAGGTTATAACTAAGATGTCTTATTTTAGACATCTTAGTTATAACTTAGAATGAGGGATGAAGTTTCACAGCAGTTCATCTTGGAGAAATTGGGTAAGGAGCATAGAAATGAAAAGAATACTGGAAAAATATTGTGGTAATTATACGATGCTAAATTTTTCTGTGCTCATCAACAGTTGAAACCATAGAAAATATTGAGACTCAGATGAAAATAGGTTTTTGATCATTTTCTATACTCATATTGTTACAAACCATACAATGTTACATATTTTTGAAATCAGAAAAAATTAAGCTTTAAGAAAATGCCACAAAAATCTAGTATTTCCATTTAAAAAACATAACTTTGGGTCATAGCTCCGTAATTAGAAATGGTTCAAAAAAGGCGAGTACGCCACTGGATTCTACGTAAAAAAGTGCCTGTATAATGTTTTAATTTCAGATCTCTATCATCAGTATTAGCGGAGATATGAATTTTTTTCGATATTGCCACTTTTCCAATTTTCGCTTATTCCTCGAAAACAAAAGAGGGTAGCCAAAAATGAATACTACTCTCGTTAGTTTCTCAGAAAAAGAGATCGAGAAGTGGGTATCAGATTTTGTCTATCTCCTCTGGTTTAAAAGTTGTAATGCTAAAACATCGAAATATGCCCACCCTGTACAGGGTGACCAGAATTGGTAATCCTTGAACTACAACTTTTGAAAAAAATCTATGGCACATTACTGTTATATTTTTTGAGAAACTCATATTGCCGTCAACCGCATTGCTCTATCGTCTTTTGTTTTCCAGTTATAAGCCAAAATTGACATTTTGGCAATTTCAACTTTGGTAATTATCTCCGTTCCTCTTTGTGCTATAAGCTTGAAACAAAAACATTCTACAGACACTTTTTCGATACCTAATTTTTCCTGATTAATTACATGAATATTTTTTGTTGTTTGCTTTATTTTCACTTAAAAATAATCATCGTTCTTTACTCGTTTCAAAAATAGGTAAACCATCGGTTTAGGCATGTAAGATGGCGGCGATTTGTTGACAACGGAATGACGCATGCGCAGAGAGTGCCAAACGTCTTTTTGGTTGCCAGATTGTGCAAAAGCCATATCTTTGGAATCGAATGTTGACTTGTAATTACGAATATTTTTGAGAAGAAATTATTAAATTTGTTCTAACAAATATTGTTTATTCAGATGATCTGCGCAATTATTACTGAAGGGAAGATTTAATAAGGAAATTAACACGACTAGTTGTATCCAAAAATTAATTACGCTATTACTCAGAATTTTCCAATTTTCAGAGAGTTCGGAATTTCCTTCTCTTTTTACAACCTGGTTACAAATAATTTTAAATTGAAATATAATCAAGCCACATTTTGAAATATAATGTGAAATTGCACTATATATTTGATATTTTACTATTAAATTATGCTAAGAAAGGAAAGAACTAAGCAAGGAAAACCTACACTCAAGCAACTATTTAAAAAAATAATAAATTAAAAAGTTCAAACAAGCTATTTCACTTGAATTGACTTAATAAAAATTAATTTGAATTGAACTTCGATATAACAAACCGAAAGGGAATTCGATCGATTCTTTAAATTCAAGAATAATCGTTGTACCTGGCAACGTTGCTGTCACTTGTCGGACCGCCGCCATCTTACATGCCTCAACCGATGGATTACCCAAAAATACAGGGTGTCCCATTACTCGACGTCAACCCGGAACCGGGTGAAAAGGCAAGTAATGCTGGTTGTCAGAAAAATATAAAAAAAATCTGAGGTGCATGATTTTAAAATAATGCGTATTTAAAAAAACACGCAAAATTCCACACCCTGTGACAGTCTTTTCGCTCCTGTTGCCACAAATATCAACTTTTTCCAACTTTTTTCTTTGCTGTGTAACCTTGAATAATGCTTGTCTAAACTGTAATCAAAATTTTGATATCAGCTGCTCTATGTTTCATAAAAATAGGGCTCACTTCTCAGAAAAAAAATTCGAAATAAACAATTGCCTAGTTTCAACTGACTGTATTGAAAAAAAAATGTACTACGTAGGTTTGGCATGTTTTTTCAAAAGTTGGCGCATTTAGTAAGGATTCCAAAATGGTATAATACTGGTTTAATTGTAGCTGCCGTAGTTCAAATTTATTTTCGATTGCTTTTGAATACACTTTTTCGTTAACTGCTTCCCAGTAATAAAGTCCAATAGATTCAAGTCCGGTGAACGGGCCGGCCACGAGATTGGACCAGAACGTCTGATCCATCTTCCGGGAAAAAATGTTATCAGAAAAAAAAATTTCCAGAGAAAAAATTTTCCGGAGAAATTCCTCTGAAAAATTTTTTTTCTGGTAATATTTTTTCCCGGAAGATGGATCGGACGTTCTGGTCCAATCTCGTGGCCGGTCCGTTCACCGGACTTGAATCCATTGGACTTTATTACTGGGAAGCAGTTAACGAAAAAGTGTATTCAAAGGCAATCGAAAATAAATTTGAACTACGGCAGCTACAATTAAACAAGTATTATACCATTTTGGAATCCTTACTAAATGCGCCAACTTTTGAAAAAACATGCCAAACCTACGTAGTACATTTTTTTTCAATACAGTCAGTTGAAACTAGGCAATTGTTTATTTTGAATTTTTTTTCTGAGAAGTAAGCCCTATTTTTATGAAACCCAGAGCAGCTGGTGTCCAAATTTTGATTACAGTTTAGACAAGCATTATTCAAGGTTACACAGCAAAGAAAAAAGTTGGAAAAAGTTGATATTTGTGGCAGCGAAAAGCGAAAAGACTGTCACAGGGTGTGGAATTTTGCGTGTTTTTTTAAATGCGCATTATTTTAAAATCATGCAACTTAGATTTTTTTTATATTTTTCTGACAACCAGCATTACTTGCCTATTCACCCTGTTCCGGGTTGACGTCGAGTAATGGGACACCCTGTATATTACATATAGTCCATGTATGAAACTTTGAGCTGTCGGTTGGCCACGACAATTTATATATTCCACTGTGTATATTAAAATTTTAGGTTAGGTTGTTTATTTCCTTGCCAGATTGATACGCAATGTTATCAATATTGCATAGAGTTCTCTGATAACCCGGAAGCTCGTCGGACGAGGCAGGGTACATTCGGCAACGTTGACTTTGTTCATCGTTATGACAGCAATCGCTGCCAATCTCAGATAAATAAACAAACGCCTACTTTGCGCTCAATAATATGTGAACGGACTATATGCCCGTATGTCAGTGGCGACGCTTGGGATAGCCCAGCCCCCTCTTAATTTTTCTGTCTTATACTAAACAAAAATTGACGAATTCATTCTTCACCACTTCCACTGAAAATTCTCGGGCCCTCTTGTCTCCCCTCCTTGCGTCCTCACTGATCTTCGGGCGATATATGACATGTTATATATTTTTGAAACGAGAAAAAAACAGTGATTATTTTCAAGTGAAAATAAATTATTTATTCCATAAGAAAACGCAAAATTTGATGTAATAAATCAGGAAAGAAACCCCTCAGCAAAAAGTAAGATTAAGCAACTGGATTCCTATCAAAAAAGTGTCTGCATAATGTTTTTTTTAAGCTTATGGCACAAACATGGAACAGAGATAATTGACCAAAGGCGAATTTTGGCGATGTAACTACAGCTTACCATAGTTACATACTTGACAGTTAATACACATATAGTCCGTTCACGAAAGGTTGAGCCGTCGGTTGGCCATGATAATTTGACATATTCCACTGTGTATACTAAAATTTTAGGTTATCTTATATATTTTCTTGTCAGATTGATACGCAATGTTGTCAATATTGCATAGAGTTCTCTGATAACTCGGAATCTCGTCGAACGAGGCCGGGTACATTCGGCAACGTTGACTTTATTTTACTCTATGACAGCAAATACTGCCAACTTCAGATAAATATAGAAACGCCTACTATGTGCTCAACCTTTCGTGAACAGACTATATTTTCTGTCCACTCACGTAACTATGTAACTATCACTTGATGATTTGACAGAACATATGTGTATTAACTGTCAACTTTGTAACTATGGTAAGCTGTCATTACATTGCCAAAATTCGCAATGTTGAAATTGCCAATATGTCAATTTTGACTTTTATAACTCGAAAACAAAAGACGATAGAGCAATGCGAATGACGACAAAATGAGTTTTTCGAAAAAAGATGACCGTAATATGCCATTCATTTTTCTCTATCTCATACCTTTGAAAAGTTGTAGTTCAGGGATTACCAATTCTGGTCATACAGGTACACAAAGAACTTACCTTCCTCAAAAGCCTCATTGTATATGGATCGATTTTGGCAGTTTCTAAGCTCAGTGGCTCTGGGGTATACTTGAGTCGTTGTATTCGTACCACTGCTTGTACTACTCTTATAGCCCATTTAAACTTTTGTCTTGGATCAAATACTCTATGGTGAATTTTCTAGAAATAAAATGTAAGTAAAAAATTACTTATTTCAGAAATAAGGGTAATTATTTACTATACTTCGACACACACTGAAAAAATTACCAAGACATCTCAAATCACATTTAAATCATTAGTACCTATTTGGAGAATATTTAATATAACAATAGTATATTATGCGACGAGCGTATAATGATAGCTATTATTCACGAAGTGAAGATTAGGCTACGAGCCGTAAGCGAGTGGATCAAATCACTCAGTGAATAACAGCCATTATACGAGATTAGCATACTATACTTTATCCACGACTACTGAATATATTTTTTGAAGATTTTAAAATTTAGCGATCGTGAAAAAACCCGTCTATTACAAGAGTCGAAAAAGTCAAGTTGACACATGAGAAATTTCTGGAGAACTTGTCATTGTATATTTTGTAATGAAAATTGCTGTAGTTGTTGTAATCAAAGTGGATTTGGTTTTGGCTTTAGAATACTGAAGAAATATTAATTGGAAGAATAAAATTTTAGAGCTAAATCTATGATGCATCTGAAAGTAGTGAATAATAACTCATTATTCACTTGTATAATTATAGCTGAGCAAGTAGACTTATAATTAGTGGATTTTACAATAGTTGTGGATAAAACACTTTTTCAACAGCACAAAATTAGTACATGTAAAATAACTTTTAAACATATTCGCTGAGGAAAAGTAATACATAATTGCAAAATAAAACGGGAAACATTAGTAAAAGACTTCACAAAACAAACAAATTTACCAAGGCTATTTCTGAAATCAAACTGTATCTTCTACTGTCCCTACGAAGTGACTTTTTCAATGTTGATATGTCTTGATCAAACAATTGCTGCAAAATTTCAAGATGGCATGAAAAAGATATCAACACAGTCACAACAACTATTAATATTTGGAATTATAAACAATGTAACCAGAGGATAATAATAATAGATTAAAATCAACCAATATTAAACTCATCCAAAGCAAATGCAAGTAAATGGTATCAAATAGAGCATTCATGGATAGCATTTCCATCCTATCAGGCAGTGAGAGCTATTCCATGCTGATGAGTCCTCGTCAAAGCAAATGCGAGTAAATGGTATCAAACAGAGCATCCATGGATAGCTATTCCGTCCTATCCGGCAGTGAGAGCTATTCCATGCTGATGAGTCCTCGTCAAAGACAAATACAAGAAAATGGTATCAAACAGAGCATCCATGGATAGCTATTTCGTCCTTTCAAACAGTGAGAGCTGTTCTATGCTGATGAGTCCTCGTCCAAAGTAAATGCAAGTAAATGGTAACAAACAGAGCATCCATGGATAGCTATTTCGTCCTATCAGGCAGTGATAGGTATTCCATACTGATTAGTCTGTCCAGAGCAAATGCAAGTAGATAGTATCAAACAAAGCATCCAAGGATAGCTATTCCGTCCTATCAGGCAGTGAGAGCTATTACCTGCTGATGAGTACTCCTCCAAAGCAAAAGCCAGTGAATGGTATCAAACAGAGCATCCATGGATAGCTATTTCGTCCTTTCAAACAGTGAGAGCTGTTCTATGCTGATGAGTCCTCGTCCAAAGTAAATGCAAGTAAATGGTAACAAACAGAGCATCCATGGATAGCTATTTCGTCCTATCAGGCAGTGATAGGTATTCCATACTGATGAGTCTGTCCAGAGCAAATGCAAGTAGATAGTATCAAACAGAGCATCCAAAGATAGCTATTCCGTCCTATCAGGCAGTGAGAGCTATTACCTGCTGATGAGTACTCCTCCAAAGCAAAAGCCAGTGAATGGTATCAAACAGAGCATCCATGGATAGCTATTTCGTCCTTTCAAACAGTGAGAGCTGTTCTATGCTGATGAGTCCTCGTCCAAAGTAAATGCAAGTAAATGGTAACAAACAGAGCATCCATGGATAGCTATTTCGTCCTATCAGGCAGTGATAGGTATTCCATACTGATGAGTCTGTCCAGAGCAAATGCAAGTAGATAGTATCAAACAAAGCATCCAAGGATAGCTATTCCGTCCTATCAGGCAGTGAGAGCTATTACCTGCTGATGAGTACTCCTCCAAAGCAAAAGCAAGTGAATGGTATCAAACAGAGCATCCATGGATAGCTATTTCGTCCTATCAAGCAGTGAAAGCTGTTCCATAGTGATGAGTCCTAGTCCAAAGTAAATGCAAGTAAATACTATCAGACAGAGCAAACATGGATAGCTATTTCGTCCTATCAAGCAGTGAGAGCTGTTCCATGCTGATGAATCCTGATAGGACGAAATAGTTATCCATGGATGCTCTGTTTGATACCATTTACTTGCATTTGCGAGGATGAGATGAGTTCCGAAATAGTTTAAAATTGGTTGATTTTAATCGATTAATATTATTCTCTGCTTACATTATTTATGATTTCGTGGCGATGTTATGCGTTAAACCACTGTTTATTTAGAATGATTTAAATGAAGCCAATTAATTTTTCAAGTTGAAAATGTAATACTCACCATTGTATGGAAGAAAGGATGCTTAAGGGCCTCATCTATTGATAGCCTGTTCTTTGGTTCAACCACCAGTAACTTACATATCAAGTCCTTGGGAGCGTCTGCGAAATTCAGAGTAAAATAGTGCTTTAATATTTCAGATTCAATCATTTACGTCGACCTCAAAATAAAAGGTGAGATTAATGTATACGAAATTGAAAAATTTGTCACTCATTTTGTTCTAGCTCATCGGGTTTCTGAGATCCCCTCACTAGATAACGAATTTAGGACATCCGGTGCACTCGGTTCTTAGCTTGTATATTTCATGGTTTTGGAACCATCTGTATATACCATTTGGCGGTATTTACTTTAAGAGTTTTGGGTAGTGCAGTGGTTCCCAACTGGTGGTCCGCGAGGTATGGCTGAGGGGTCTGCACAGGGACGTGCCGAAACCAAATTTTGGGGGGTAGAAAGTTTCCAAAATTTTCCAGCTGTGCCGTCCGACCGTTAGTACTTTCGAAGGGATTGTCCTAGAGACGTGAAATTTTCAGGGCGAGTTCGTATCTCTAATGGCTCGGTTAAGTTGGTTAACCAGCCAAATCGTACAGGGTGTTTCTTAAAATATGTTCCTCAATATCTCAGACAAAACAAAACCCATCAAAATGAAATGTTACGGCCATATGCAAGACGCTTATAATAAGCTTCATGCAAAATTTTGTGGCCATAGTGTAAACAGATCCATAGAAAACTCAGTTGGAATATTGAAGAGAAGCAACATCATATTTCCATGAAGAAATATCCGATTCGAATGAAATTTATTTTATAAATAAAGATTGATGCACTGAATGTTCATGCATTTGTGGCCATAGTGTTAACAGAACCATAGAAAATTCAATAGGAATATTGAAAAGAAGAATCTTTATATTTCCACAACAGGATATCCGATTGAAGTTTATTTTTTTTTCATCAGAACCATAGAATTTAATTTTTGTAATGATTTATTTTTTATATATTAAATTTTTTGAATAATTTCCGATTGTGCTGAGATTCTGCATTGATATATTTGGAATCAATCTCAAATTCTATATAAAATTTTGAGGTAAGTCTTATTGCTCCGCCAAAGAACAAGCGCTCAAAAGCTCCTGCTCAGGGCTTTTCGTAAATTTTTTTATCATAAAATTACTAGGTAGGTTCACTGATGAGATATCAAACTATGTATAGTCCGTTCACGAAACTTTCGAGCTGTCGGTTGGCCATGACAATTTGGCATATTCCACAGTATATATTAAAATTTTGGGTTTTGTTGTTTATTTTCTTGTCAGATTGATACGCAATGTTGTCAATGTTATAACATAGAGTTCTCTGATAACTCACAAGCTCGTCGGACAAGGCCGGGTACATTCGGCAACGTTGACTTTATTTTACGTTATGACAGCAAGTATTGCCAACTTCAGATAAATAAACATACGCCTACTTTGCGCTCAATAATATGTGAACGGAGTATATTTCAAATTATATGATAAAAATAATAAAAGAAGGGTAGTGTTCTGACCTGATATATCATTCCATTCAGGAGATGAAAAAGAAAATTTTGCTTCCATGATGTTCCTCAACATCACCATCTGCTTTCTATGCCAAAAAGGTGGACATCCTACTAGCCTGCATTACACATAATGAAATATTTATTAAATAGTAGTAGTACAATAAAGAAATCAACTCATGAATGAAGTAAAAAAACCTAGTATCCAATGTAAAGAAAATATTTTAATACTTTCTAAAGTGATTTACATCATTGAAAAAGAAATAGAAATGAAAAAAATAATTCATTTTGAATTTAACAGAATGAAAAAATGTAAATTATGAAATTTCAGTAATTATTTTTGATCAAAAAACATCAAAGTGATATCAATCATCTTTTACTAGATAAATACTTCCTTCATGAATTTAATTGGCAATAAAGTGCTTTTTCCGTCAAACTCAAAATAAAAGGTGAGTTTAATGTATACAAAATTGAACAATAAAGACTCCTTTAATGTTCAATTTATGCTATTTTAATGTGTAATTGTCATGGGCAACTGAGCACAAAGCATTCAGAAGTAATAGGAATAATGTCGTAACTTTACTGGAACATAGAAACATGGAAATTTATATTATGTCAAATGTATATCTTTTTTTATTTTCAAGTCATAATGAGGTCGACGGAAAAATCTTGAAATCAACTGGTTTATTAATCTAGCGACTAATGGTCTTGACATATTGAAATATCTTGACCATAAATCGCTGTCATTAATGAATTAGTTGATTAAATAACTGTTTCGAATCAATTGAACTGATAAAAATATCCTTAGAAATTTTCCTATGATCTTGATTTCAATTAATTAATTATTTGAATTGCTGTAATTGGGGAGTACCATAAGAGCGGCCAACTGCTTGCAAAACACCGAAAATCACTTCCCTTTTTTAAATAAATCCATTTGTATTCGATAGCATACCCTGAAAATATTAGACGTGAAGATTCCAATAAATTTTTTATTCTTATGTTTTCACCATTGGCATTGAACTAATTCAGAGATCATGTTTACAAGATTTTAACTTTAATTTCATTGTTTGACAACATTGGTGAGAACATAAGAATAAAAAATTTATTGAAATCTTCACAGGCCTTTGTAACATCTAATATTTTCAGGATATGCTTAATGAGTTTTAAGCATCATTTGAATAAATCTCGATATTCAGTGTTTTATAAGCAGTTGGCCACTTTTATGATCTATTTCTTCAACTCACAAATTTTATCTGAAATCAAAGAAAGGGTTGAATAAAGAAAGCACTGCATCGTAATCCACTAGATTACTTTTCTAAAGATACAGTCAATTATACTTACAGAGTATACATAATAACACCACATGCCCACCTAGAAAAATTGAAAAACCATCACTAAGTTATCACAAACATTCGTGAATTTACCTACGCATCCACTTCAAAGCGGTAACCAGGGGCCCCTTCAATCATGTTACATTTAAGAGTTTCTGGAGCTAAATAGCCAGGAGTTCCACACAAATCTGAAAA
The DNA here is from genome assembly GCA_013421045.1 of Propylea japonica. NCBI lineage: Eukaryota > Metazoa > Arthropoda > Insecta > Coleoptera > Coccinellidae > Propylea > Propylea japonica. The sequence goes on from CM024243.1 coordinate 56,172,886, forward strand.
GATAAACCTCTGTTGAGATTATTTTGTTATATAAAGCATAAGTTTTCTATACACTCGAAACTCAAGAACAGTTGTTTAATGACATCTTTTCGAACTACATTATATTATTGCATTTGGAATATATAAAATGTATACTCCGTTCACGAAAGGTTGAACCGTCGGTTGGCCATGACAATTTGGCATATTCATAGATCTATAATTACTATGGATGCAGAATCACGTGACCTAACAGAAGATCGACGACTTGGATACATAAGAGAGAGAAAGACATATGCGATCTTATCGAAAAGAAAAGAGATGAAGCAAGTTTGTGGGCAACTTGTCAAAATCATATGGAAGATGTAAACAAATATTTATGTGACCACAGACATTGCTGTGCCCACAAAGAGTTGATGCTTTGAATAATTCAACTGACATTGCCCATAGAACAAGTATGACATTGCCCACAATAGCTCCATCACATTCAACCAAGTGACCTCTCTTTCTCATGCGGTGTCCATTCTTATTAGGTCTATGGGCATATTCCACTGTGTATATTAAAATTTTAGGTTATGTTGTTTAATTTCTTGTTAGATTGATATGCAATGTGGTCAATATAACATAGAGTTCTCTGATAACTCCGAAGCTCGTCGGAAGAGGCCGGGTATATTCGGCCACGTTGACTTTATTTTACGTTATGACAGCAAATACTGCCAACTTCAGATAGATAAACAAACGCCTACTATGCGCTCAACCTTTCGTGAACGGACTATACAGATTTGGAAATTCACATCTGACACATACGATATACAATACATCAGACAGAGAATTCTTCCCTCCAGTTGCACAGATGAATAGTCGAGATAATCAAGTACTGTAACTGAATGAATTCCGTTGTCTTACTGCAATAATCTAGTCTTGTCTCTCTCTTATCGCAGTATGGTAGGGAACCTGCAGTACACGTATAAAATTATTTAATTTGTCAGGCTGCCCGTAATACTTGATTCAAGTATTTACTGTTGCCTACCATACTGAGTGAATTACGCTCCTCTCAACTATAAGAGAGAGACAAGACTAGAATATTGCAATAAGACAACGGAATTCAGTGTGTTACAGTACGTCATTGTCTCGACTATTCTGTGCAACTGGAGGGAAGAATTCTCTGTCTGATGCATTGTATATCGTATGTTTCAGATGTGAATTTCCAAACCTATATCAGGTGTCCCGAATTCGTTGTCTAGTGAGGGGATCTCAGAAACCCTTGGAGCTAGAAGGAAATGAATGGCACATTTTCGGGCTCGATTTTTGAGAGATTTAATTTGGTGAAAACCGTAACCTTGTTAGTTCAACCGATTTCGAGATATTAGCGAAAATTGGAAAATGACGTGAAATGAAAAGTTCTCATAACTTCTTCATTACTGGCGCTATGAACATGAAACGAAAACATTATACAGGCACTTTTTTTCGTAGAATTCTTTGATGTAATCAAATTTTTTTTATTGCGTTTTTTTCGAAGTTATAATACAAACTTGTGTTTTTTTCAAATGTGAACCATAAGCATTTGAATAACAGATGGAACCGCCTTTTTTTCCCTTTTCAAAAATATAATAATAATAAATCTCTTTTCATTAAAAAGTTTGACACATCGATATTCTAACTGTTTTTGAGAAATTGCTAGCCTACATCTGGGCAATATATAATTATTTCTTCTTCTACTATATGGATTTTCATTTTTGAGATGTTCAAATAGATGTTTATTTTTATGTAAAAAAAGTAGACACTCTTGAATGTACAGACCATACAGAGTCAGTATACCAGTCTTCCTGAACCACCCCCTACAGGACTGCTCAAAACTCAGAGAGTTCAGTATTCTTACTGCTTTCTTTTGAAGAACAAACAATGGATCTAAATTTCCAGCCCCATAAAATACCAAGCCAAAACGCAATCTGGATTCAATAGTTGCACTGTATACTGTCTTCAAGATATCTTTACTTAAATATTTAGCCACCATTCTTAAACCATATAGTGAAGTCCCAATCTTTTCAGATACTTTTTGTATGTGGAATTTCCATTTCAGTTCATCATCCAAAACCATTCCTAGGAAATTTGTTTGTCTCGAAATTTGAAATTTGGTGTTGTTCAAATTTACATTTCCAGGGGTATCTTGTGATCCAGTGGGTTGAAACAGCATAATCTTTGTTTTTTCTTTATTAATCATCAAATTATTTTCATTGAACAATCTTTCTGTCCATCCAAATGTGATCTCAGCCAGTCTCTTCAATTCAGGCCAAAGGTCTTCGACTACGAGTATGCTGGTATCATCAGCATATTGCCCGTTTGTTGTTTGGTGTAGTTCGTCTGTGTTTCCATAGTCATTCAAATATATTAAAAAGAACAACGGACCTGCAATGCTTCCCTGTGGTAAGCCCAGCTTAATTTCTTGTGGGTCTGATCTGACCACTTTACCTTTTACTCTTATTTCAACCAACTGCGTTCTTCCCTGAAAATAGGACTTGACCCATTTCAGCGCGGTACCACAAATCCCATATTTCTGGAGTTTCACAAATAGTTTCTCAGGCTTAAGACAATCATATGCTTTTGTCAAGTCCAAGAATATACCCATAGCTAATTCCTTATTTTCAAATGCTTTTATGATGTTATTAATGTATTGGTATATAGCTGTTTGGATTGATTTTCCTTTTGGTATCCATGCTGACTGTCTTTGAGAAGAGCATTTCTGATTAAAATTCCATTATCTGATTACAATAAGCCATTTCAAAGATCTTTGAAAAACTGCACAAAATGCTGATAGGTCTATAATTTGTGAAATCTAATTATATATGTTTGAAAAGGGAAAAAAAAGGCGGTTCCATCTGTTATTCAAATGCTTATGGTTCACATTTAAAAAAACACAAGTTTGTATTATAACTTCGAAAAAAAACGCAATAAAAAAAATTTTATTACATCAAAGAATTCTACGAAAAAAAGTGCCTGTATAATGTTTTCGTTTCATGTTCATAGCGCCAGTAATGAAGAAGTTATGAGAACTTTTCATTTCACGCCATTTTCCAATTTTCGCTAATATCTCGAAAACGGTTGAACTTACAAGGTTACGGTTTTCACCAAATTGAATCTCTCAAAAATCGAGCCCGAAAATGTGCCATTCATTTCCTTCTAGCTCCAAGGGTTTCTGAGATCCCCTCACTAGACAACGAATTCGGGACACCCGATACATAGGCGAATTTTGTCGAGCTGTGGTTACAGCTTACCATAGTAATGTGAGTTGTCAGAAAATATGTGTATTAATTGTCAATTACACATAACTATGTAACTATGGTAAGGTGTGGTTACATCGCCAAAATTCGCCAAAATTTGTAGAAGATACTTTTCTACTTTGATGTTCTGTGTCTGTCGACTACAAATCTGCAGCCTTCTCTTTGAATTGATTCCTTTCATTTCTTGAGATTGTTCTGCTGGATTTGTTGGCCTGATCTTTGTACTCTTCTATCTCGCAAGAGTGGTTTGTTCTTCAACTCAAATTGGCCCCTCTGCGTCTTGATGGCATTTTGACTGTACTTATAAACCAATACTAAACTTTATCTACCATTGCTTCTAAACTTTACTTTATCTACGGTTTGTTCAGTAAAATTCTAAATTTCCGCCAAAATTATTCAAGTGACATTTAACGTATCTCACTCTTTTATGGCCAACATTGTGGATTCTGTGGCCCAGAATGAATTTTTCTCACCTTTAAAACCTTTCCTAGACCTCCACAAACATTTCAAGACCAAGATAAGATAAATCCGTTCAGCTGTTCTTGAGTTTTAGCGAGACTAACGTACAGCAATTTATTTTCATATATAGCAATTTTTGCTTACCCTGTAATTCTTCTCCTGCAATTATTTGCTTGGCAAAACCAAAGTCAGTTATCTTAACATTCAAATTATCATCTAGAAGTATATTCTCAGGTTTTAAGTCTCTATGTACTACATTTTGTGAATGTATATGCTTCACTCCTTCGAATATTTGTTTCATAATATATCTAGTCTTTTTTTCAGAAAGAGCAACAACAGATGTTAAGTAATCAAATAATTCTCCATTTTTACACAATTCAAATACCAGGAATATAAATGTAGGGGATTCGAAAACATCCTGCAGTTCGACTAAAATGATAAGATTGATTTTAGTATTCCTTATGTAAAATAAAGAAAAATATTACTTATGTAAGGATGTCCAGCAACTAAACGTAAAATAGCTATTTCTTGTCTCGTTGCTTCTAAGGATGTTCCATCGGAGCTGTCAGTACTCAAATCTATAATTTTGGCTGCATATTCTTTTCCAGTTTCTTTGTCGATGCATCTTCTTACAGTAGAACTTATACCTCTAGAATCAAAACAAATGAAATAATTATCTCTTTATCACTATAAATAGCACGTTTATCAATAAAATTCAACTCCACCTACCTTCCTAATATTTCTTTAGGTTCATATTTGGCATAGAATTCTTTTGCTGCATGTTTATCAGGAAGTTTATCATCTTCCTCGTCTTTTGCCATAATGTATCGGTAAGAATTGAACAATTTGGGATAAATCACAGCCAAATTCAGTTGAAAATGTACGTATACTTTTGTATGGAAGCACTAAAAATATCACTTCATGGTCATATTTATTTATATTTGCAAATTTAAAGGTTAGGTAAAAATTGTTATAGTTTTTCTCAAATCTCAAGTAAAATATATGGTATATCAATGACACAGATTCTAAAGAGCAATTAGCAAAAAAATTCTCAATAAGATAAACACAATGAAATCAAATAAATCAAATTTCAAAAGATTGTAACTAATGGTGGATAATAATGAGGAACGTTGCCAAATCTCTGAATTATTCGATAATTCCCTAAAAAATGATAGTATATTGTTAGAGAGTGGGAGTACTTAGAATAATTTTAGAATATAATTATCATTTGATAAGGTTCAAAAAAACTATCGGGTCAAATATGCGATTACTGAAGTAATAAATCAAGTTTTATCATTATTTTTCTCATTCTATTCCATTCGCAAATTCATAAGAACGTGGCAACGTTTCATAAATATAGGTTTCGTTCCTACTCACATTTTTTTTCAATTAACCATTCTCACGTTGTCTCTTAACCTGCTTTTAATAGTTTTAATTACCACGTTATGAAATTAGTTCATTACAAAATGCGATAATGATAAAAATAGATTGTCTCGGAATGAATGTGGACATCGTTTTGTTTAGATTATGATTATCTTTCCTTGTTAAAGTTCCTTATTATGTACTTTCTATGTGGTGAATAAATCAAAGCTCTCATTTTATAGTGGAATAATAGACACTATCTACTTCAATGACGTCAATGATTGTTTCCATTACTATGTATACATTAATACGAAAATTATGTAAATAATCTATTGCTCTAATGCACCCTTATAGAGTTGAAAATTTGCGAAAAAGAGTTTTTTTATTTTATTAAATTCAAATTTCATACAATTTCAAAAGCGTTATTGATGAAAATTTCGCGCTACAAGCCTTCAACTCCTCGAGTTTTGTAATGAGAAACTGTTGACTTCGACTTCGGAAACTGAAGGTATAAATTGTGTTATAAGCCAATTCAAAATGCACCCATTTATTTGAATATTCGCGAAATTAAAGCATTGTTTGACCGAAGATTCTTGCCATAACTACTTGAAGTTATGAAGATTATAATCTTCGATTTTGGTACAAAGTCCTTAGATAGAAATGATAAGAATTCAAATAAAATTTTCGATACAGAACTGTTTTGGTCTTGCTTCAATTTGACGACCCCTGTACTTTTCAGTCATAGAAAAACCAACGAGTTTTCAGTGGAGCTCCTACTAATTTTCAAATTCTGTGTTCTGTCTCTGTGTTCTATGAAAACCGTAAACATAACCTAACCGTTCATAAACAAGCGAAATTTTTCATAAAAGTTCTATCAGATTTGGTGTTTCAATTTATCATCACAATGTCGATGAATCTTGTACCCAAAAAGCATAAAAAACATCGTCTCGAGAAACGTGAACGCCATGAGAGTACTGGTGATAAACCTTCAGGGCTGAAATTGATCCTGAAAGTTGGAAGTCAAGGAACTCCTGAACACAACCCCGAACTTGGAAATATAAGTGGTTATACTGTTCCCGAGGGTGAAAGTATGGATCCCAACGATCCATACTATGCCCTGTCTAGGAGTCACCACAAAAAAAGCAAGAAAAAAAAGAAGAAGAAGGATAAGTGCAAGGATCGGGAAAAGAAACATAAGCATCATCATAAGGAAAAGAAAAGGAAACGGGAAGAAAGCGAAACAGAAAACACCGGTGGGTGTATTAAACTGTCTAAATTTTTATATGAAGCTAATTGAAATTCATTTTTCAGAAGTTATCCTTTCCCCTTATCCTGTATTGGGAAGTCCGTCACAGCATAGGGAACCACGAACTTGTGTGCTGAAGAAGATTCAGGAGAAGACTCCTCTTCAGAAAATGTTAGAGCATCTACTGGGTTTACTAGAAAAAAAAGATCCCCAACAGTTTTTTGCATGGCCTGTAACTGAAAATATTGCACCAGGCTACTCTAGTATCATTACACAGCCTATGGATTTCAGCACTATACGTCAGAAAATTGAAGATAACTTGTACAATACTTTCCAGGTGAGTGAGAAACTGAATTTATAGGCGAATTTTGGCGATGTAACAACAGCTTACCATAGTTACATAGGGTATATTCCGTAAATCAACTGATGCAACCAGACCGGTCGATAATATTTTGACAGCTGTCATCTCCTGGTTGTTATGGAACGTATTTTGGTCTCTATGACGCTCAAGTACATCCTGATTCAGCTACGTGGTCTCCCCTACTACTACTTTGTCTACGGTTTATTAAGGAGAATTCTAAATTTCAAATTCGACAATAATTATTCAGACCGTCAAAATTATTCAAGAGACATTCATCGTAGCGCACTCTATTATGGCCAACGTTATGGTTTTTGTGGCTAAGAATGAATTTTTCTCACCTTTTAAACCTTCCCATCACCTCAACATTTCAAGACGAAGATATGATAAATCCTTTCAGCCGTTCTCGAGTTTTAGTGGGACTAACGAACATAAATTGATTTTTATACAGGGTTTCTGTAAACAAATGCGAGGGACTTGAGATGATTCCTCGATGAAAATAAGCAGGGGTAGTTTATATAAATTTATTTTGAAATCGACCCCCCTTCCAAAATACAGCCTTTGGAAGGCGATGACAAGTTGACAGTTTTTATTTTTTTTACGGCTTCTTAAAAAACACTCAGTTATAAAACTATACATAATATGAAGCAGAAAGTAGATGTTACTACCACAAATTTTTTGGATCTCAGAACTTTATTATTAGGGGTTGAAAATAACAACCCTTTATGATTTTTGTTCAAAAATTGTTTTCGTGGGATAGATTTCCGAAAAATAAAATTCTCTTATGGTTCCCCATTCAATTCTGGAGAAAAAAAGTCTCCTGCTAAATTTAGATACAGTCGATACTTTTCTCGGAAAAAGTAAAAACTTACAAGCAGTTATGATCACTGTTCATTTCATTTCATCGTATGTTTTCTGTAGAATTAATATTCTAAGATATGTATTGTATGACAGGAGAGAAAGATGTTCTATAAATCTTTTTGAAGGTTTAATTACTAATTTCCGGAAGAAAAATATATTTATAATATTTTAATTTCACAAATAGAACTTTCTTTCGATTAATGAGCATAATTGATAAAACCAATTTTGAGCATAAACAATATCTTAGAATATTCATTCTATGAAACATACGATGAAATGGAATGAACAGTGATCATAACTGCTTGTAAGTTTTTATTTTTTCCGAGAAAAGTATCAACTGTATCGAAATTTTGCAAGAAACTTTTTTCCTCCAGAATTGAATGGGAAACCATAAGAGAATTTTATTTTTCGAAAATCTATCCCACGAAAACAATTTTTAAAGGAAAATCATAAGGGGTTGTTATGTTCAACCCCCAATAATAAAGTTATGGGATCAAAAAAAATGTGTCAGTAACATCTACTTAATGAATAGTATTATGTATAGTTTTATGACTCAGTGTTTTTAAGGACTCCTAAAAAAATTAAAAACTGTCAACTCGTCATCGCCTTCCAAAGGCTGTATTTTGGAAGGGAGGTCGATTTCGAAAAAAAATTATACGAACTACCCCTGCTTATTTTCATCGAGGAATCATCTACCTAAGTCCCTTGCATTTGTTTGCAGACACTCTGTATGCAGTTTTACCGTGCAGTTGGACGATGGTATTGAGCAAAATACAACTCTATGCGACCCTAGCGGCGTTACGTAGAACTATCCCGAAACGAGTATTCCAAAACGCGGGACAGGATGATTGTTTGTGCCTAAGAAATGAGAATGCCTTAAGAAATGAGATTTGTATTGTGTGTTCATTATTTGTCTAGTTAGTTGGTTTTTAATCTGATTTAAAGATGACTAAAGAAAATACAGTGAAGAACACTAATTGTTGCTGTGTTTATGGATGAAGCTCGAAGATTTCTTTCACAGGTCACTGTTTTATAGGATTGTGGTTATGAAAAATAATATTTTATCAGTTGATCACCAGTTTGCACTAGAGGAAGCATTTCAGACGTTTAGTGCAGTCAAAATCAAGAAAACAAAGAGATTAGCCAGTTTCAGGATTCATATTTGGACTTAAAGGAGGAAATATAGTACATTATTGGATGTATTTCCAATTCACTCGTTAAATTAAACAGAAGATGATTACTCGTTAATTGACAAAATTGTTGTGATAACTTAAGTTTTTATGAATATATGCCCTGAAATCATATCACTTGGCTAAAACTTATCTGGATGTTCTTTCAAGTTGCAGTATATCTTTTGTTTTTTATATGAGACAAGTAGAAGGTAACTGAGATATTCACTATTTTATAAAAAATAACATACATAATATACTTACTTTAACTCTGTATTGTGAAATTAATTATCATTTCTTATTAGATAATTAAGTTTTTGTTTATACCAGGGGATAAAATTTGTTGGTTTGTATTGAATGATAAATGCTTCACTTACGACAAAATATTAATGAATTTTTCTGATTTGTATTCAATAAAAATAGTTTTTGATGTTGTGAATAATTGAAATGAAGTTGTTCATTTTCATAAAGTCTTTCATTTCTGTAATAAAATCATCATGGAATTCAACGGCTTTCATTTCAATAACAAATATTGTCATTTTTTCTTTCTATATATTGAAGAATAAATATTATAAATATAATTTGATTCACTGCAGCAGGATTCCTTGTTTCTTCTAAATAACTAATCATATCAGGATACATTTTATCTTTGAAATGAGCCAAGATGGTTAAATATCTTCCTTCTGCAGTTGACAAGGGTGAATGCCCAAAACTGATATTTTTCTACATATCGTCCTCGATGTATATGATATGAACTTAATAAATCATTTCATAGGTCCATTTTCACGATTGTTCAGTCAAAAGACTAAATAAATCAACTGAAACACTTGAGAAACACCAGAATCTCTCTTGTTTTGCTTTGACGTGCACGAAACAATACTCGTTTCGGGAACAGCTGATTCGGCGATTGCAGCGCCGCCATCGGTAATTATTTATCCCAATACTCGATAGATATACGTGCTATTTTCGCTTTCGTTTGACGCAATGGATGGTTCAATGAACGAATAATATCTCTCAAATCGACTAACACGGGTAGTCCGACGAATTGAGTCAATGGGTCAGGCTGCGCGTAATACTCGATGCGAGTACAGCAGGTTCCCTAGCATACTTCTCGATTAAGCCACTCCCAACGATAAGAGAGAGACCAAACTGTATCAATCCGATCGGTTATTCAGGGAGTTACGAATCAAGTGAGCCTTTCGATTATACCACTGTTCACGATGCATTGAATTATGCATAAGATATAATATAGTCTCTTCACGAAAGTTTGAGCCGTCGGTTGGCCATGACAATTTGGCATATTTCACCATGTATATTGAAATTTTAGGTTATGTTCTTTATTTTCTTGTCAGATTTATACGCAATGTTGTCAATATTGCATAGAGTTCTCTGATAACTAGGAAGCTCGTCGGACGAGGCCGGGTACATTCGGCAACGTTGACTTTATTTTACGTTATGATAGTAAATACTGCCAGCTTCAGATAAATAAACAAACACCTACTCTGTGCTCAATAATATGTGAATGGAGTATAAGTGTATCTGTTTATTTTTTCAGGATTTTGTGGAGGATTTCAAGCTTATGTGTGAAAATGCCATGAAATATAACCATGTTGATACAATCTACTTCAAAACAAGCAAAAAACTATTGATATCAGGCCTGAAGCTACTACAACCAGAAAAATTAGGTTGGCTTTTCAACCTTATACCAGAATTGACTAGCGATCATGTAGGTTTTGAAATAACGCCCGAGCTTCGACTTAACAAGCACAGAGATGACAATGACGATGATCATGTTCTCGAAAGTAAACGGAAAATGCCTGTGACGAAATTTGAAGCCATTCCAGATGAATTAACACCTGAGGAAATCTTAGTACGATCTCAAAATGCTGCGAGGGAAGCTAGGAGGAAATTAGGTGCGTACAAAGATTTCAAAACATTGTGCGTTTGCATGCTATATACAGGGTGTTTCGTCATAAACTGGACAAACATATATTTTCGTGTAGAGGACATCGGGAGAATCATTTTTGCCTTATACAATATATCCCGTTTTCGAAGCATAAGCGAGATACAGGGTGTCAAACGTCATTTTTGAGCAAGATTCTTATGAGTGTGGTCAGTTATGTATAACACTTAAAGTAACGGTTTTGGTCAAATCTCAGTATTTTTGGGTCCTCTATTCAGAAAAGTTGACGAACACCGAAAAAAAATTTACAAAATGGCGGAAGACCTGCAATGTTCCAAATTTATTTTGTGGTTGTCAAATTGACTTTTATTTCCTGAATGAACACAATTTTCTAAGAATTTCCGTAAAAAAAAGTTTTCGAAAATCGAACACAAATTTTTTTTTACATGTCTACAGCGATAAAAAAATTTCACTCGAAATGGATGAAATTTTGTACAATTGTACTTCTTGAATTATCAATCACGAATATGAAAACAGAATTGTGAAATATCGAACGGTTTCGTTACCACACTCATTCAAATGTTTCGTTCAGACCTCTGAAATAATGAGAAAAAATTTGGTTTGAGTTCTAGAGTCAACATAATTAAATTATTGGCAAGTACAAACATTCCAGATGAATTTATACAAAAAAAATCAGTGAAACTTAGTTGGGACTTGAACGGACGTAGGTATTAAATAGGAAAATGGCATTGTTCTAAGGAAATTAATATTCGTTGCCAGGCAACGGTAGTTCGTAGTTCATAAAGTTGGACTGGTATTTGAATTTCAGTGAATATAATTTAGCCAGTAGTCAAACTCTATGAACTACGAACTACCGTTGCCTGGCAACGAATATTAATTTCCTTAGAACAGTGCCATTTTCCTATTTAATACCTACGTCGGTTCATTGATTTTTTTGTATAAATTCATCTGGAATGTTTGTACTTGCCAATAATTTAATTATGTTGACTCTAGAACTCAAACCAAATTTTTTCTCATTATTTCAGAGGTCCGAACGAAACATTTGAATGACTGTAGTAACGAAACCGTTCGATATTTCACAATTCTGTTTTCATATTCGTGATTGATAATTCAAGAAGTACAATTGTACAAAATTTCATCCATTTCGAGTGAAATTTTTTTATCGCTATAGACATGTAAAAAAAATTTGTGTTCGATTTTCGAAAACTTTTTTTTACGGAAATTCTTAGAGAATTGTGTTCATTCAGGAAATAAAAGTCAATTTGACAACCACAAAAAAAAATTTGGAACATTGCAGGTCTTCCGCCATTTTGTAAATTTTTTTTCGGTGTTCGTCAACTTTTCTGAATAGAGGACCCAAAAATACTGAGATTTGACCAAAAACCGTTACTTTAAGTGTTATACATAACTGACCACACTCATAAGAATCTTGCTCAAAAATGACGTTTGACACCCTGTATCTCGCTTATGCTTCGAAAACGGGATATATTGTTTAAGGCAAAAATGATTCTCCCGATGTCCTCTACACGAAAATATATGTTTGTCCAGTTTATGATGAAACACCCTGTATATAGGCCCTGACAGATGTGAAAAGAGGCAAAAATGAGGACAGGATCTCTATGTTTTTATTCCTTGTGAAAATGTTTATTGACGTTGATATTATGTATAGATCACATCTGCAGATGTTGTAATACATAAGAGTCAGAAGCCCATCACGTTTGTTCATACAGGGTCCGGCACTTGAAATGTAACCTATTCAAAAGGTCATAAATTCGGTAAGGTTAGGTTAGGAAAATGATTATCATTTATTATCTGTACAGAACATGTGGAAATATTCAAAATTTCAGAATCGATATGAAAAACTTTCATTGTGACTATTGCCTTGATTCGGTCAAAAAACGAATCGCAAGTTAGCCGAACGTAACTTGCCGGTATTTGAGCCCACTCTCTGATAATGGATTTTTCTTCAGCGTCTCGAGGCTGGTATATTTTTCAGTCTGGACCTTTCTTTCCAAAAAGGCTCAGAGTAAATAATACATTTAATCGATTTTATTCACTGTGAGGTCGGTTGTTTTTCAACCTTTCTTGGTTCACTCGCGCTCTGTGAGCCGGTGCAGAGTCTTGTTGGAACCTATACAGGGTGGGCTACCATAACTTTCCACATAGAATTTATAGCTTTAGGAATGGATTCATGAAAAAACGCTCAGACAGGTCAGATTTTGTTGAAAGGAGGACAAATAAGGGTGTTCAAATGAGTTTGATATCACCACCCCTCTAGCCACAACCGCTAACCGCTCTCATTTTTTAAATTGGAAGAGGGTCGAGCAGCACCTCGGTGGAAAGGCAATTCGATTTCCGCATGAGTGTGTTTTTTTCCATCGCTTTATTATTATACAGAGAGACTCAGTATTCCATCAATAACAACTTTCCACCCCGAATATTGAGCTTTGGGATGGAATAACGAAAAAAAGCTCGGACAGGTCAAATTTTGTTGAAAGGGGGACAAATAAGGGTCTTCAAATGAGTTTGATATCACAACCTCTCTAACCGCAACACCTAACAGTTAGAATAGGTAAAAGCGGTCGAGCAGCACCTTGTTGGAAAGGCAATTCAATTTTCTGCATGAGTGTATCCTTTTTTACAAAGGAGATCGTGCGCTTTCGTTCAAATTGAAATAATTGCTGTTAGGGCAGCGGCTAGAGGTTTAGTGATATCAAATTCATTTCAACATACTAACATATCCTCCTGTAAATAAAATTTGACTTGTTCGAGTGTTTTCCCATCTTAAAGATCCAAGTTCGGCGCGTGAAAGTTATTGATTGAATACTGAGTCACTCTTTATAATGATGAAGCGATGAAAAAAGTACAATCATGCAAGAAATTGAATTGTCTTTCCAACAAGGTGCTGCTCGACCCCTTTTCCCTATTAAAAATGAGAGCTGTTAGGCGGCTAGAGGGGTAGTGATATCGAACTCATTTGAAGACCCTTATTTGTCCCCCTTTCAATAAAATTTGTTCTGTCCAAGCGTTTTTTCGTTATTCCATCCCAAAGCTCAAAATTCGGGGTCGAAAGTTATGGATGGCCCACCCTGTATGTTCCGGCTTCAATGCAGCCTCAAGAACAGTTTCCTGATAATGGTGGCGTTCAGCGAAATGAACTGTTGCAAATCTGATCACTGAGCAGTTACAGAGCGCTCACTGATCAGTGGGAAGGTTTCAGAACGGTATAAACTTGTCAAGTATGCTCACATAACCTAGATGTCAAATTTACACCACGAAAACAGCTGAAAACAGACAACCGACCAGTGAGCGAATGATTAGCGAGCGTACTTTGAAGTCGCTTAGAAAAATGCCATCCGATCAGTGAACATGTTGAGCATGCTTTCACTGATCAGGTGCGTTCAGCGCAAATTCCCGTGTCCCGCATTTTGTCGGATCAACTTTGACGTCTCACTGAAAAGTATTGGAGAGCGCCCTTCCGAGGTTACATCGGTCCAAACCATTATTTGTGGCAGGAGCTGGTTCCTGGTAGCCGACCAATGATTCAGATTCTCATATGAACAGTTTGTCAGGTGAACTCTATCTTTCTTGGAGTTCACAAATTGCTCAAGTGGAAACATTTTCTCGTCAGAAAATACGATGTTCGGAAATTCACCACTTACGGCCGAAGAAAGCACCTTCGCTCCCTTAAGTCTTATAACTGTCACTTAGTGAAATTTCTTAATAGCTGATGTTAGTGTGGCATGTGCCTCAATGGCTTGAAACTGGTTACACTTCTAGTGCCGGGCTCAGTATTGGAACAACCTTCATTCATATTTCAACATTCTGATAAAGGGTATAGCCGGGTTTCAATGGTAAATCTGCCCCCGCAGCCTTTTCGATTCATATTGAGGGGATCGATTAGGCATTGAATGAAAATAAATCAGCCAATTTTTCAGCTTTTTATCTGTCGCCATTTTTGAGATTTCTGTGAAAAACACTTTTTTCGTTTTTATTTTTTTGTCTTGTGATATCCAAAATTTTCGAATGATGATTTTTCTGTTGATTCTTTGCTATTAATGAAATAGAAGTATAATTTTTTCACGAATTTCAGCTGAAAAATCTATTTTTAGAAAAAAAAACAAAGTTTTTGTCATTTGTTTTTCGGTGTTCTTAACCCCTTCAGACCCAGTGTGCATAATTATGCACATCCATTTATTGGCGTATATTTAGCTAATCGGACGATAGGAATCTGTAATGACGATTATAATAGCTTCCTTTAGCTCTTTAGAATTCTTGAATGTGCTCATTCAGAACCATCTGTTATCAGATGTCTGAATTAATCCATATGTATTGTGGTGTATTCACAAGAAACATGGCTGCGCAGGTGAGTACGCACTCAATTCAAATTTTCTGTAGGAAACAATTCGAATTACATTTTTATATTGCATGCATTATTATCATGAATGTATAACTTTGTAAATAGGAAAAAAATTAGTAATCATCCGATTATTTCTATCGCGAAATATCGCCCCGAAAATGATGTGCATAATTATGCACATTTCGCTCCAAGAGTTGCGAATATTCGTGCATAATTGTGCGCTATTCATCTAGTCGTTTGTGATATTATGAATTGAGAGTCTTAGGATCTTGGCTGATGCATATAGTATTTTTGATTTATTTTCACACTTTTCAAGTGTTTTGTCGAGTATTCATTCACCAGTGGTTTGTTCCTCATACGAGAAAACATTATTATCTGAATAATCAGAAAGACGTTCAGACACTTACGGATTTGTTTCAGAGTGGAGAATATAATTATAAGATTATAATAGGCTTAGGATATGAGAACTATAAAATAGTAATTGATTTGACGTTCAATCAAAACATCTTATTTTCTGAATAGTATTATATTGTATATTTGTTTGAGTTGAAAGAGATTCAGTATTTGAAGAATCGACTTCAATTGTCGTTTCTTTATATTCATAGGTAAGATAAAAAAAAAGTTTCAATTAATATTTTGTAATAACAATAAACTTTATATTCATAGAGCAACACATTTGAAGTTATTCTAATTCCGAAGGAGGATCAGTTTTATAAAACGACAATTGAAGTCGATTCTTCAAATACTGAATCTCTCTCAAACAAATGTACAATATAAAACTATTCAGAAAATTAGATGTTCTGATTGAAAGTCAAATCAATTATTATTTTATAGTTGTCATATCCTAAGCTTATAATCTCTGAATCAATTGACATTGAGAAAATGCAGTTTCTTTACATATGTATAAAAAAGGAGAGGAACTTCTTCATAAAATTTCACCGAAGTTATGATTGATATCTATTTATCAAATTATAATTTGTTTAGTTATTTTGTTTTTTTTAAGCCTCAACATTATTTATGGTGTTTTTTATAAATATTTCATAATACCGTTGCTAGGTTTTAGAAATAGTACTTATGTTTTTCAACCTCCTCAATGAAGATATATCTTACGCTCAGTCGAATTGTGCATTATTATGCACAAGTTTTTTTTTCTATAAAATATCAAAAAATTTGCATGAAATTATAGCAATGAACCTAGAAGAGCCCCTCAAAAGAGTTTATTCACAGAAAGAATTTTTTCGATTGTTTTTGAAAAATCAGGTCTGAAGGGGTTAAAAAGTGTCCACCGCCATTTTTTGACATAAAATGTCTTCTTTGGCCCTTTATACCCTGGAATTTCTTAACATTTTTAAAATTGGTGGAACATTTTGAAAACAAATTAAAACTGTTTGAATTTTAGGATTCAATAGATATACATCTTATTTCGGTGCCGTTGTATTCATATTGACTCCCTGAACAATATAAGTGAAGAAAACAATTGGCGATCTGTCTTAGTTTGGGAGATATGGGCCCCCAAAGTCCGAAAAATATTTCACCTGAAAGTCACTTTTCTCACTAGAGAAACACTGAATTACCGCTTTATTAAGTTCAAAGCCTCTCTGAACATTTTAACATGAAGATTTGATTCATTTTATTCCAGATATATTCAATAATTATTGCAAAAACATCGAAAAAATTCGAGGGAAAGCCCGCCGTTTCTTATGGTAAGTTTGGCACTACCGCGAATTATTTCGCGCGAATATGACAGGATGCATACCGGTAAATATGGCACTCGCTGAAAGACGCGGTAGTGCCATACTTACTATAAGAAACGGCGGGCTTTCCCTCGAATTTTTTCGATGTTTTTGCAATAATTATCGAATATATCTGGAATAAAATGAATCAAATCTTCATGTTAAAATGTTCAGACAGGCTTTGAACTCAATAAAGCGGTAATCCAGTGTTTCTGTAGTGAGAAAAGTGACTTTCAGGTGAAATATTTTTCGGACTTTGGGGGCCCATATCTCCCAAACTAAGACAGATCGCCAATTGTTTTTTGCACTAATATTGTTCAGGGAGCCAATATGAATACAACGGCACCAAAATTTGTTGAATCCTAAAATTCAAACAGTTTTAATTTGTTTTCAAAATGTTCCACCAATTTTAAAAATGTTAAGAAATTCCAGGGTATAAAGGGCCAAAGAAGACATTTTATGTCAAAAAATGGCGGTGGACACTTTTTAAGAATACCGAAAAACAAATGACAATTTCTTTTTTTTTTCTAAAAATAGATTTTTCAGCTGAAATTCGTGAAAAAATTATACTTCTATTTCATTAATAGCAAAGAATCAACAGAAAAAATCATCATTCGAAAATTTTGGATATCACAAGACAAAAAAAATAAAAACGAAAAAAGTGTTTTTCACAGAAATCTCAAAAATGGCGACAGATAAAAAGCTGAAAAATTGGCTGATTTATTTTCATTCAATGCCTAATCGATCCCCTCAATATGAATCGAAAAGGCTGCGGGGGCAGATTTACCATTGAAACCCGGCTATACCCTTTATCAGAATGTTGAAATATGAATGAAGGTTGTTCCAATACTGAGCCCGGCACTAGAAGTGTAACCAGTTTCAAGCCATTGAGGCACATGCCACACTAACATCAGCTATTAAGAAATTTCACTAAGTGACAGTTATAAGACTTGAGGGAGCGAAGGTGCTTTCTTCGGCCGTAAGTGGTGAATTTCCGAACATCGTATTTTCTGACGAGAAAATGTTTCCACTTGAGCAATTTGTGAACTCCAAGAAAGATAGAGTTCACCTGACAAACTGTTCATATGAGAATCTGAATCATTGGTCGGCTACCAGGAACCAGCTCCTGCCACAAATAATGGTTTGGACCGATGTAACCTCGGAAGGGCGCTCTCCAATACTTTTCAGTGAGACGTCAAAGTTGATCCGACAAAATGCGGGACACGGGAATTTGCGCTGAACGCACCCGATCAGTGAAAGCATGCTCAACATGTTCACTGATCGGATGGCATTTTTCTAAGCGACTTCAAAGTACGCTCGCTAATCATTCGCTCACTGGTCGGTTGTCTGTTTTCAACTGTTTTCGTGGTGTAAATTTGACATCTAGGTTATGTGAGCATACTTGACAAGTTTATACCGTTCTGAAAAAAAATAAAAACGAAAAAAGTGTTTTTCGCAGAAATCTCAAAAATGGCGACAGATAAAAAGCTGAAAAGTTGGCAGAATTATTTTCATTCAATGCCTAATCGATCCCCTCAATATGAATCGAAAAGGCCGCGGGGGCAGATTTACCATTGAAACCCGGCTATACCCTTTGTTTTTTTCTTCAGTTCAACTATACTATGTATATGATGTGAAGTCAGACTGACTTCACCTTATGGCCGTATTCATAGTCATCCCTGAAGGTGAGTGTGAGTGTCTGATCGCCCTTGATCAGCTGTAGCCGTTTCATAAAGCATACTCATTTCATGGGTGCTAGCGCCTTCCCTCAAGTTGAGGCTGGCCAAAATCGCGCTCCACTCACTGAGTATTTATGAAACGGCTACTGCAATTCAAGTGTGATCTGACACTCACCCTCACCTTGAGGGATGACTATGTACGACCCTTAGAGCTTTCTTCAATTTTCAATAGAATTAAAATGTTCAAATGTTTCAGTTCTCAAAAAAGGGGGAGTTCCAATGGGTTTTCTCAAACAGCGCAGGGACGGTACAACAAATTTAAACATTCTTGTTGGTGGAGATGGTGTAATACCGGGAACAAAGAAGAGGCCTGTACTTTTGGGACAACTAACTGGAAAATTGACAGAAGGTACAGGACAATTGGCTGGATTCAGAGAAGATAGGTGGGTGAATTAATAATAGTCATTTAATCAACTAGGTTATTAAAGACAGCTACTAATGGTCAAGATATTTTAACACGTGAGCGGATCGAAAGCGTTGATAGTTCGAGACCATAAGTCGCTCGATTAATAAACGAGCTGATTACAAGATTTTTCCAACGATCTCAATATGAATTATGAACTCTTGATTGTAATACATTTGACATAATGAAATTTCTATGTATCTATGTTTCAGTAGAGTTTTGACTTTTCTCGTAGTGCTTCTGAATACTTTGTGAACGGTTGCCATGAGGATTGCACATTAAAATAGCCGAAATTTAGCATTGAAATGGGTCATTAATGATAAATTTCGTACACATTAAAATCACCTTTTATTTCGAGGTCGGCTCAAATTAGTTATTTAATCAACTAGTTAATTAATAGTTAAATTAATGAAAGAGTTGATTTCAAGATTTTCCAGGTGACCTCTTTATGAATTGATTATAAAACTCATCTCAACACACAAACATACAAAATACACTCATGAAGGAAATTAAATTGCCTTTCCAAGAAGGTGCTGCTCGACCCCTTTGCCCTATTCAAAATAAGAGCTATTAAGGTTTACGGCTAGAGAGATAGTGATATCAAACTCATTTGAACACCCTAATTTGTCTCTCTTTCAACAAAATTTGACCTGTACGAGCGTTTTTTCGTTATTCCATTCCAAATATCAAAATTATTCGGAGTGGAAAGTTGTTATTGATGGAATACTGAGTCACTCTATAACATATACAAGGTGACTGGTGACGTAAGGGACAACGGCTAACTGGAGATAGAGGACCTCAAACTGAAAGGGGATTGGGGGTTTAAATGTCCCATAAGGCTATTAGTTTCAGAGATACAGGGTGTTTTTTGCAAAAGTGCTAAAACTATAAACTCTCATATCTTCGTCAATATGGCAAATTTTTCGCTGATATTTGGCAAGCTTGTTGATATACATATTCTCCATCAGATCGACATGAAAAAATTCCCAAAAATTGCAGGTCCGTATTCAAAAATTTCAATTTCCATGTCAGGTGAGAAATATCACTCGGTATATGAAAAAAAAATATTAAATTGGAAAATTGGAATCTGCAAAAAACACTGAGTAAAAATCTGTTTTTAGTTTTAATGGCACAAATTGTTTAAAGTTTTTATGATATGTTGAAAGTCGAATATTACAATTTTTTCATATTGAATTCAAGAAACACACTATTCCTGAAAGAAGAAAACACTGAATTTGAGCTTAAATAATCGTGACGCATTTTGAATATTCCTTCACATCTTGAAATACTTTTTCATTAAATTTTCTATCAATATTATAAGAAAAACTCAAAAAACAATACAAACAGAAAAAGATTAACAGTAGCAGATATGGTTCATAAAAAATCAAATAAACAAATGCTTGATATGCGAGAGCCATTCCCCTCACACACTTATTGGCTCTTTTGAACAATTGAAGTACCTACGTTTCATATCCACAAGATGAAAAATTACTCTTGGTAGAACAGTAACACTAGATTTCAGCTCGAGAAAAGTTGGACTTTCTTCTCAGAACTCCTGAACAATAATCCATCTGATACTTATTCTTTCAACAAAATTTATTCTTCTATTAAATAAAGCAATGATTCATGAGAAAACAACTAAGCAAATGCTCGAAATCAAAGCAATTTGCTTCAACGCATTTATTGGCTCTCTTGAACTCTAATGATTTCTTTCTCTTTTGAGATGAGGATTATTCTGAGACCAAATATTATATCCGTTCATTTTGCGCAATCCAAAAACAAATATCATCTTCATTCGTGAATATTGAAGGCATTTTTCAGCAGATAAACAAACGACACAATTCCCAATAATTCACAATCAATGAATGTATGAATATAAACGTCATTTTTTGAAATAAGCCTACTCTGTGTAGTAGGATGTATTTTATTTATAATGAATAATAAACCTCTTATTCTAAAAATCACTTGTTTCCCATTAGGGAATATTAATTCTGTTTGCATTAAAGAAATTCATATGCTTCTCAAAAGAAGATGAAGTAGCTACACCTAAGTACATATTAGAGGAAAATAAGTCCTCAAAATTCATACATTATTTCATTGAAGAATAAATTTTGTTGAAAACATAAGTACCAGATGGATTATTGTTCAGGGGTTCTGAGAAGAAAGTCAAACTTTTCTCGAGCTGAAATCCAGTGTTCCTGTTCTATCAAGAGTATAATTTTTCATCTTGTGGATATGAAAAGTACTTCAATTGTTCAAAAGAGTCATTAAGTGTGTGAGGGGAATGGCTCTCGCATATCGAGCATTCGTTTATTTGATTTTTTTGTGAATCATATGTGCTACTGTTCCTCTCTTTGTATTTCTATTGTTTTTTTAATTTTTCTTATATTATTGAAAAAAATTAATAAAAAAGGAGTTAAGATGTGAAGGAATATTCAAAATGCGTCAGTATTATTCAAGCATCTCATATTCAGTGTTTTTTCTATCAGGAATAGTATGTTTCTTGAATTCAATATGAATAAATTGTAATATTCGACTTTCAACATATCATAAAAACTATGAAAAATTTGTGCCATTCAAACTAAAAACAGATTTTTACTCAGTGTTTCTTGAAGTTTCCAATTTTCAATTCAATTTTTTTTATCTCATATACCGAGTGATATTTCTAACCTGACACGGAAATTGAAATTTTTGAATACGGACCTGCAATTTTTGGAAATTTTTCTTCTTGATCTGATGGAGAATATGTATAGTAACGAGCTTGCCAAATATCAGCGAAAAATTTGCCATATTGACGAAGATATGGGAGTTTATAGTTTTAGCACTTTTGCAGAAAACACCCTGTATCTCTGAAACTAATAGCCTTATGGGACATTTAAACCCCCAATCCTGATTCAGTTTGAGGTCCTCTATCTCCAGTTAGCCGTTGTCCCTTACGTCACCAGTCACCCTGTATAATAATAAAGCGATGAAAAAAATACACTCATGCTGGAAATTGAATTGCCTTTCCAACAATGTGCTGCTCGACCCCTTTTACCCTATTAAAAAATGAGGGCTGTTAGGGTTTGCGACTAGAGAGTAGTGATATAAAACTCATTTGAACACCCTTATTTGTCCCCAATTCAACCAAATTTGACCTGTCCGAGTGTTTTTTCGTTATTCCATCCCAAAGCTCAAAATTATTCAGGGTGGAAAGTTGTTATTGATGGAATACTGAATCACTCTGTATAATAATAAAGCGATGAGAAAAATACACTCATCCAGGAAATTGAATTGCCTTTCCAACAAGGTGATGCTCGACCCCTCTTCCCTATTCAAAGATGAGAGCTGTTGCAGCTAGACGGGTAGTGATATCAAACTCATTTGAACACCCTTATTTGTCCCCAATTCAACAAAATTTGACGGGTCCGAGCGTTTTTTCGTAATTCCATCCCAATGCTCTAAACTAAATTATTCGGGGTAGAAAGTTGTTATTGATGGAATACTGAGTCACTCTGTATAAAAATAAAGCGATGAAAAAAATACACTCATGTAGGAAATTGAATTACCTTACCAACTTGATACTGCTCGACCCCTTTTCTCAATTCAAAAATAGAGGGGTACTTATTTGAACACCCTTATTTGTCCCTGATTGAAATATTATTTACTCATATTTGTTAACTGGGAAACTTAAGAATACTGAAGAAATATCAGTTTCAACAATATAATATTTAAATTAATTCAAGGAATAATCTGACAGCAGTGAATAATGACTCATTATTCATAAGTGATTATTGCGTATTATTATAGCGGAGAAAACAAACGTATAATGGGTTGACAATACAATAGTTGTGGATAAATGAATACATGTATAAGGTTATCCATTTGAAATAAGAAAGTGGATATGCGTTTAATTTAGATGTGGCAACACTGTCGACTTGAAAATATTTTAGGCGAGGAGTTTCCTCATCCCCAAGGCGAAATAACCACTAGTCCTCCAAAATTTCTATTTGGCAAAGTTGAAAGAAAAACCTTGTATGACAACTATCATTATTTTTGCAGGAGAAACTATGTGAAAACAGTCAAGCCTCTGTATTATGGTGCCTTTGGGTCTTATGCACCTAGTTATGATTCAGCCTTTTCAAACTTAACCAAGGAGGAAAGTGAACTAGTATTCCAGACTTACGGTTCTGACACTTCCCAACAATACGCAGAAAGTATCATGGATTTTGTTAAAGATTCTGATTATGGCACCAGACTTGTTGACAGTCTTCTGGATTTATTAACAGGTAACAAAAAATATATTCAGGGTTATTCTGTTTGCATATGGCTATTAATCAATTATCAATTTATTAAAGATTTATTTCTGATCTTCAAAGAGTGGATTTCTCCACTATTAATCTTGTTATTCAAGCAATATTGCCCTCTTCCGAATTCATAGCAATATGGCTTGGGTATTACCTCAGAGTAAGAAGTAAACATAGAGATGTCTCTACGCGTAAATAGTACTGCAAGCTTTAGAGTGAGATGTAAAGCATTTCACTGCCTAACTGGGGTGAAGTAAACAACAAGTTAGATTTTCATTTCTACAATTTCTGAATATAACACAACATTTTCGTAATTTTGCCATAGCTATAATTACCGAAATACTCTTAAGCAACAATAAACTGCCACCAAAATCAGTAAAATAATTCAGTTTATGAATGTACAATCGAAACGAAAATGTAAACAAGATGCTTTGAATAACTAAACAATAGTTATAGTCGAAATTGATCCCTCACATAACCCTTGGTGAAACATGATAAATTCGATAATAAAAAGAAGATAAAAAGCACTTGACAAAGTTTCACAATTTTTATTAAAATATTTGTTGACACGCGGGTTTCGGGTGTTATAGTTATAGTTTAAAGAAGGGGTTACAGTTCACAGCGACCTCAAGATCTATTGTGCCCTCTTACAGAGCTGTTCTGACCGCAGCCCTCACAGCTCGCCTTGCATTTTCAGAGATCTTATTAAATCTGTGAAGGTTTCAACGAGGCTAGTTCCTCACTCTTACAAGTTTTTCGTCCAAGGCATTCTCTGCTTAGGCTCGCAATGGTAAAGCATTCCGTGACTAGGTTAATGGGGGTTTCTTCTTCTCCACAGAACCAACACTCGTCAGTGTCCGATAATCCCATCCTCAACAGGTGTTTCCTGAGGCGACAGTGTCCTGTAAATGAGGAGGTGTAATTGTTTGTTACCAAGATCCAGATATCTTTTGGATCTTGCTGTTTCAAAGTTCCTAAGGAACTTAGTGGAATGATCCATCCCTGGATGGAGTTTTTCCTTCTCGTCTTTCTCCTTCTCCAGAAACTCGTTCTTATAGGTACATTTACCTATACCACAGAAGGGTTTTGGGCCAATGAGTGACATTCGTGCGTCCTCTTTGGCAAGTGTATTGGCCTATTCGTTTCCTTTGATTCCCGAATGGCCGGGAACCCAGATTAAAAAGACCTTGATAACTCAGAGAGTCTCCTTGAAAACTTCCTCTCTTGATGGATACTGTGCCAGTTCTTATGCTCTTCACTGATTTCGATGTTAGTGCGCCAATTTGACATAACTGTTTTGAGAAAGCTCCCTATTCTCGGATCTACTTTATAGATCTCTAAAACTTTTATGAGCCATTCATACGGCATGGAGTGGAAAGCTTAGTTAAAATAAGCCGTGAACAAATTCCTCCTCTTTTTATGGGCTTGGTTGCTCCATACCGGGATGACTACGTCTATAAGGATTGCTCTCTTCTCCCTTTTCCTAGAATTATAACTGGTTTGTTATTAGCAGCTGTTAAGTTTGTTAGTACTATGTTATCGACTTGAGCCTATTAGCGTAGAAAGGGTGTGATTTTTCACAACCCCTAGCGATCGGCTATCACATTCCCTACTAAGGGGAACATTCACTCATCCCAGATAGCAAGTATCAGGGGGATTGAGCTCTGAGGTCTTTGGTGTTCTTCTTCTCCTGGGTCCTGGGTTGTTCGTCCTTCGTTGCTTGGTCCTGGATCTCTCGGTTGATGTTGTGGTAGTTGGTTTTGCAATGTTTCCCTCCATGGTTGTTCCTGGTGTCCATCGTGACCTACAAACTTCCTTACCGTTCTAGCAGTACCAAGAAGTACTGCTTTTTGCATTACTTTGAAAAGGTTTTCATCCAAATCTAGCTCCTTGAGGTTGGACTTGAGGCTCTTAGGAATAATTCCTGTGGTTGAAATGAGAATGGGAATGGTTCTGGTACTGGACATTCCCAACTGCCTTTTAATCTGAAGCTCAAGCTCTCGATATTTCGATATTTTTTCAGCATACTTTTGACGTAGATTGTTGATGTTCGGGATGGCTACGTCTATTAGTATTGCTCTCTTCTCTTTTTTCTTCACTAGGATTATGTCTGGCCTGTTATTAGCAACTGTTAAATTTGTGAGTACTGTGCGGTCCCAGTATAACCTGTAAAGGTGGTTCTCCAGTATTACTTCAGGCTGATACTTATGATATGGAATTGTTTCGGACTGCAGAATCTTCAGTTGGATGGCGAGTTCCTGATGAGTACTATGTTTATTATAATCATTATTATTATTGCCACAGAATCATCGAGCAGAATACAGAATTATTTGGACCTTCACTCATTCACTCATCCCGGATAGCAAGTATCAGGGGGATTCAGCTCTGAGGTCTTCGGTGTTCTTCTTCTCCTGGGCCCTGGGTTCTTCGTCCTTTATTGCTTGGTCCTGGATTTCTCGGTTGATGTCCTGGTAGTCAGTTTTGCAATATTTCCCTCCATGGTTGTTCCTGGTGTCCATCGTGGCCTACAAATTTCCTTACCGTTCTAGCAGTACCGAGAAGTACTGCTTTTTGCATTATTTTGTAGAGGTTTTCATCCAAATCTAGCTCCTTTCGGTTGGATTTGAGGCTCTTAGGTATAATTCCTATGGTTGATATGTTTATTATAATTATTATTATTATTTCCACGAAATCCCCGATCAGAATACAGAATAATTAGGATCTGGCTATGATAGCCGTTCTTTGTAATTGTTTCAGGGTCAGAAATAAAAACTGAGTTATAGCAATATCTTCATCTTAGCAACATTTTAGAGCAAACAGAATCGCACTAATTTTATGTTGGAGAGGTCTAAAATCATTTTTATATATGTAGGTGGAGACCATAGCAAAACTAAGAAAGTTCTCGAAGTAAATAAAAATCTGAGAGATGAAGAAGAGGCAGTAAAAACAGTTCTAGAAGTCAAACCAATAGATTCAGTAAAGGTCGACATTGACGAATTGAAAAGTTTACAAGGTAATTCTTCTTTAATAAACACTCATTTCTTCCAATTCTATACATTCTACGTTTTTAGGTTTGGGAATTGATATGAGCTTCCTCGATAACATGGAAGAAGAGGTAAAAGTAGCAGAAGAAAGACACGAGCTCCAGCAGCGCTTGAACTCCATGTGCGAACTGTTGGAAAAATTGCAAAACGTTCAGCATCAAAGACTTTCAGCACCTTTGCCACCACATTTGAACCAATGCCCTCCGCCTAGTGAAGAAGAAGTCAGAATAGCAGAAACTATCACGAATAATTTAACCGATATTGCCAAAAGGGTGAGTATCTATCATTTGCAATCTAACACAAAAAAAATACTGCGATAGATAGATAATAAATAACATAATTTGGGACAGTAGGTTGGTTTGCAGAAGCAGGTCAGACAAGCACGAGGAAAATACTCAACAAGGTACAAAGGCTTGCTTGTGTTTGTATCACTGGAGCTATGAGAACGTGCCCAACTAGAGCTAGCTCTACATCTAGTGATCAATAGGGTAGCCCATGAGGCTATTTTCAGTATTTCTAGGGAAGGATAGGAAATGAGAGAATCAAAAGTCAGGGAACCTGGTCCTCTCTGACCGAGTACCTTTCTTCAGCGAACCTACCTACAGTACGTTCACAACGACCACGCTCACGCTCGCTATCGTTTCCGTTCCACTAGCTTTTCACGAGCCCGCGTACGTTTTTGACGGTATTCATGTGGACATGACAGTTGTCGTTTGAGATTCAAATTTGTGTTTTGAATTTTACGTAGAAAAGTTGCCTTAACATATTTGGGAAATCATTTAACCATTAATGATGATATATATCACTGATAATGCCAGGAGGAAACTTATAATTGCAATATTCACTTATTTCACCAGTCTCTGAACATGTTTTTCACCTCCGTTTATAATATTTTATCTTCTACACATATTCGTCCATATGTCTGAAAAAGCTTGAGATAGAATATTTCTGTTTGATTTATACTTCAATGAATCAGGAGGGTTGACATAGCCAAAACGATCCCATTTCAAATAATAA
Source organism: Propylea japonica (assembly GCA_013421045.1). Lineage (NCBI taxonomy): Eukaryota > Metazoa > Arthropoda > Insecta > Coleoptera > Coccinellidae > Propylea > Propylea japonica. The sequence continues at coordinate 56,200,101 of CM024243.1, forward strand.
TAGGGAAACAACGTTGGGGCATAGTCATCCATTCTGATAGTCAAGCTGCTATCAAAGCTCTGAACTCCTATGTCATAAACTCAAAGCTGATATGGTAGGTAATAGAGAGTTATCGAAACGCAAATAGAGGCCCAACTTAAATAAAGTTCCCTTTATTTTGACATCTGCTCATGCGCATCAAATAAAGATTTTGAGGTGGCCTTCAATAAAATATAGGCCTCCCTTACTTAACTCAAATAAAGGACGACCGTATTTAAATAAAAGATCCCTTATTTTGACAGTTCTCTCATCCTTTTGGGTTATTTTATGTCAGGTACCAGGTATGAATCCTGTTTTCTTTTTTTGGTGCACTGATCAATTTGAAATTCGTTAGTGGTGGAGAGTCAGTAGAGTATTTGATATAGTATATTGTGAAAATTTTTGAAAATGAATAGCGAGATCGAAAATAAATGTCTCGAATTCACATATGAGGACGTAGTGAAATTCTGGGGGAGGTGTTATTTTTCGGCAACCGCCCTTTTTCTTCGAGAAATTTGCATTTCTTGGTCTAGTCTGGGAAGTACATACCAGGACTCGACCGGGAAGTATGAATTTGAAAATTACAGTTGATCATTACCATAGCAACGAAATAACGTGTCAGAATAAAGGAAATGCCTCAATAAAGTTGATAGGAAGTAAATCGTTCCTATAGCACAAATGTCAGACCAACGTTAAGGAGTTTTCTATTACAGGATCATTTAATAAAGTTGGTCCTCTCTTTGGGTTTCGATAACTTTCTAATAACAAATAGGGCATTTTTTCTCGACATTTGTACACCAAGTCCAACTTCTTTCGAGTAATCATCAATTCTTTCATCAGGATTTTATAAGGAAAACAAGTACAGCTAGTTATCAGCCTGTACATCTGGGGTTATCAAAATTTTTAGTGAATACTTTTCGTCATCAATTCTTTCATCAGGATTTTATAAGGAAAACAAGTACAGCTAGTTATCAGCCTGTACATCTGGGGTTATCAAAATTTTTAGTGAATACTTTTTCGCAATAAATGAGGACCATCTTCTTAGCTTTGAACAAAATTCATTGAACATTTAGGGCCAAGTAGTATTCACAAAATTAGTTATTTTCGATAAGAAAGCAGAAAATTTCAATATAGTCGAAAATTTTTCTTATCTTCATAATCATATATTTTCGACCCTTGGGGGATTCTTGAATAATAGGTCTTTTTTATTTGACGCTGCATCACTCCCAAACTGATACAAAATCAGTTGATGCGTGTTCTATTTCACATTGTTGTGATTTTGAACTGATGCCGATCACTTCCAACTGATGTTACTTCTCGACAAATATCCTATTCGTTTTGAAGAGTTTCGTGCACCTGAGTAACTCAAAAGCTCGAAATACGGGTTACCATTGGTTGCGCACAAGCACTGAAACAGCTCAAGAGCACGAAACTCATCAAAACGAATAGTATAATTATCAGTTTAAAGCCTGGTTCTCAGAGCTTCGTAGTGTAGACGGTGACAATCCCGACTACTGCTCATCACATGGAACGGAACTATATTTTCTCTCTCGCTGTCGCAGAAATACAATACAATACAAGTGTAGTTGGTTCATTTCAACTACAGAAGAGGCATGTCGCGACAGATTTTGACAACCAGAAACCAAAAGGAGGGAGTCAGGGGAAGTTTTGTTGATATTCTCCTATTGGTTGAATTGCTGTCGCTGGCGACGCTACGATGCTCTGAGAACAAGGCTTAATTTCCGTAATCACTTCACTTCATCATAACAATAACATAACCTATTATTTGGTGAGAGTTTACAATTCACTTTTGAAAATAACAGAAAGTGAATTATTTTCCTTTGGAATGATCGTCAATATTCTGATTAAGTACTTTGATTTCAAACCTTATCTTTTCGTTGATTGTCATCCGAAAAAGTCATGTTCTATTTGTTAAAATCACTTCACTTCCAACTGAAGTGATTTCGGAAATTATTCAGGCAAATAGAAAACTAGAAATGTCGTATTCGCGAACACCAAGGATACTGGAATAAGGATGAGCGACTCGTGTATTCGAAGTGAAGACTGAAACGTCCCGTATATTGTCGAGCAGGTGGGTGTGGCCAAGCGCCCTACTCCCTGGGTCTTCTCTCTCGCACATACTACTTTCTCAGTCACACTCGCACTCGCAATTCAACGCGACAGATGTTCATGCACGTGGTTACGTACGACATAATTAATAAGTGATTATCCCACTCAAGGATACTGGAATATAATATAACAACTTCGAGAGTAGGGCGCTTGGTTACATCCACCTGCTCGACAATATACGGGACGTTTTCATATGCCGTGGTAGCTCATCCTTATTCCAGTATCCTTGGCGAACAATATATAACTCAAGAATCGACCACTATGCTGCACTCGATGCAATTAGCTGCAAACGACGTCAAGTATATCTCTTTCCAAGGATCACGTCGAACACCCTATATAATTGTTATTTGGCTGTTACATTTTCTGGAAATTTGAACTAATTATTTTTCATCAGGTGAACCCTGCGGATATTGTACCAGTAGTTGGTGTGAGGAAAGCCTTAGGAGTAGCAGTATCCGATGTCGATGTCCCAAACGAGGTTCCAGATTTGGAACTTGAACTCAGACAGTTTTTAGAATGTGAGTCTTCTCATCTTAGTCATAGTCCTTTGAGGGATGATAAAACAATTGAGGAAATGTTACTTGAGTGATTTCAGATTTACTATAAGATTAAGAGATGAAATATTATGGGTTTTACTCGATCTGGTGTAATTTAATTTATGTTTAAGATAATAATAATATTGATATGACCATATATCTTGAAACTCCGTGCAGTAGTTTGTTTTGAAAATCCCGAATTAGCTTTTGGAACTTAATATTTGAATTATTTTTTTGACAAATGATCTTATATCGAGTTTTAATATATTATAAGAAAACAGGATTCATATTTTTATCCACGACTATTGTATAATCTACCCCAAAGATTAAGGAGAGAAAGATAGGAAACAACTACAGCTACAACTCTAGTACTAAAATTCGACTACGTTTTTCGTTCCGTTGATTAATTCTGACATATAGATGGCGCTGAAAATGCAGGCAATTGTTCCTACTCGTATTAAATTGAATTTAAATGTCGAGTCCAGAAAAAACATCCTGATCGATAAAATAAAAGTAGTGCTTCGATTTGTAATCAGGTTGTTATTATATTATATTGTATTGCTCAGTTTTATTAGAAATCATTACTCACAAAAAATGTATTAATGAATACAAATCAATAATTTTCTTACATATCAGTTACCTACCGAATTATCAAAACAATTAAAAATAAACCACAACTTGAAGATGAAATAGAAAACAAATGGAAATTTCAACCGGATAGTGCTTCTTCATTTGTTTTTATTTGATCTGTAGAAAAATGCTCACTGCATATTCTATAACAGCTGCCGAGATTAATATCTCTTTGTGCAGAGAACTCATCCGTTTGAGAGCACTGAAATTAAAAAGCAATGAGAAACAGAGATACATGATACGAATTTCAATACCTACATTTCCATTTTATTTGGTAATGTAAAGAAATGCAAGTTCAGGATTGGCCTTTTTATTATTGCAATTCATCACCATACAATGTGCTCGGTTTCATTTTGAATTTCAAAATATGTGCACACAAAATAGATAAACACTTGTCTACGGCTTGTAGCCCAAACTTCACCTCGTGAATAATAGCTATCATTATACGCTCTTTGCATAATATAGTATTAAGAAAACAAGATTTATATTTTTTTATGGGTGAATCAAAGTCGATATCAATTTTTATGTTTTTATTTTCTTTTCTTAATGATATACTGAAATATTCAGTACAGTTAAATATTTACAGATGATTGGCAAAATTACTTTTCTCCTATCAATATATACAGAGTTCTAACTATATACAAAAAAATAGTTCACTAAAAACAGAACTGTATTGCTAAAAAGTATGTTAAAATATTTTTTTTAGTAAATTTTCCAATCCTTCATTGTAAAAGTTCATACACCTCTTTTTGCTTTTTTAAAACTTTGAATATGTACAATATAAACTTCAGTTTAAATTAAATCTAAAAACTAAGGAAATAATACATTTTGGAGATCTTGAAAGGGCTCTTAGGGCACCTCCCATTTCAATTTGGATTTTTCAAAGTAACATCGTCAGTCGAAATACAATATAGGACTTTACGATTTATTCACTTCCAAAACTGGCAAAATGTTACCAAATTATCACAATAATAACGTGGGACAATCGAAATTTTGATACGATTTTATGAAAATCGAGCCTTATCAAGCTGAAATTTTCAGTACAGATAATATATAGTCCGTTCACGAAAGTTTGAGCTCATAGTAGGCTTTTGTTTATTTATCTGTAGTTTGCAGTATTTGCTGTAATAAAAATTCAATAACGTAAAATAATGTCTACATTGCCAAATGAACTCGGCCTCGGCGAGTTATCAGAGAAGTCTATGAAATATTGACAACATTGCGTATCAATCTGACAAGAAAATAAACAACATAACCTAAAATTTTAATATACACAGTGAAATATGCAAATTGTCATGGCCAACCGATGGCTCAAACTTTCGTGAACGGACTATAAGCATGATGAAACTTCATTTGTCTATCTGTACTAAATATTTCAGCTTAGTTAAAATCTTGTTTTCAAGTACTCAACTATTCATTCATTTTCTTTTCACAAAGACTTCTAGTTCACTCAATTTTCATTCAGATTTTTACTGGCAATCAACATATATAAGTCCTTTTGTGGATGATATTAAGGGATGTTATATTTATTCAATTCATGAAATAACTTTGCACAGCTAAATTTTTCTTGTCACCACATAAGAAACGTTAAGCACTTTTAAAATGAATTTACATTGAAAAAAGTATATGAAAACATAATAAATAATTTTCCTGTTAAAATAGACTTAATTCTAAAAAATAATTTAGAGAGCAAGCTTCAAAGCCGATCAAATTTTCAAAATTCAGATTGAAATTTTGATGAGACAAATCTGCCTGCTCTTGAATAAAAAAATAACTTCATTCAGGCATTTGGGTTATTATTGCATACAGTAAAAATTAACATGTTTGATTACCCAAAACCTACTAGGGACAATCTTGAATTAGGTTGCTATATCACTTTTATATTTTGAACCAAGACAAGTGGACCTAAAGACTGGCGCGTGAATGTTAAAGACTAGAAAGTTAACTAAATATTAACAATTTTTAAAACTCTGAAACGAAGAACAAAGAAACATGATTGACGTAAAACGAACAAACTTTCAGTAGAACAGTTCAAAATATAAAACTGAACAAACAAAAAAGCGTTAATAAAATTTGTTACACCAAACTAAATTTTCGAATTTTCACAGCCAAATCAGATGCAAATCTTAATCAGCTCCATTGCAAATTTAGTACAGACAATTTTACAGAGAATACCTCTCAAAACAAAAACACTTTTGAAACAGTTAACATAAAAACAGTCAAAAACATAACAAAGATTTTAGAATATAGATTTAACCGATAAACATTTATAAATGGGTTGATTTTGAACGGTTCCTCGTGGGTTGACTGCTTGAATATTTGTAGGAAGTTTACGAATATCCAACCATGATGTCGATTGGGCCACACGAAGATGGTGATTCTTTGATGAAGTGTGATTGCATGAGTTCAATGGGCCTCGGTCCCGAACAAATTGAATAAGCTTCCAAAGTCGAAAATCGATAAATTCAACACTGTGCGAAGTGATTCCTGCATAGATAATTTCAAACCATTTTACGAACACTTTCTTGTTCTAACTTGGTCTTGGGTTTGCTGTGCTCACAACGACCAGGGGACATTTTCCCACAACATACTGGGCGTTTACGAGAGGCACCACTTTTCCGTTCAGTTGCTGTTGCGCTATGAACGTGGGCACCAGGGGGGTTAGATCGGTGATGCCTTTGGGTACGATTGCCAGTTTTTGAAGTACCAGTCCCTGGTTTATTGGGTATCCGACAGGTAATACAGACAGAGCAGTCTGGACAGGTTGTTGGACCTAAAAGTAGAGGAACTTGGATCAAAAGTCTAGGTTACAAGATGAAGAACGTGTTGACCCTTGTTAGTTGTTACTACGATATACATATAGGGTTTTAAACGAATGGTTAGCCACAGCCTAATAGGTTACGATGGTCGAAAGACAAAGATAGGCTAAGTCGGGAAAAATATAGTGTTACTATCTATATTTTTCCCAATTTATACAGGGTGTTTCCTAAACATGCGGCAAAAATTCAGGGGATTGTTCCTTGGACTATTCTAAGAATATTTTGTCCTTTGATGATTTTTGAAAAACCTCTTTGATTCGAAGATACAGGGGAAACAAATTTTAGATAATAACATTTTATTATGAAAAATTACATGAAAATTAAACTTAACCTACAAAAACTGTTGAAAATGACCACCTCTAGCCAAAAAAACGAATTCAAATGAACACCGTGTTTAATCTGTATTCCTTTACCATCTGAACTTATCAATTTTAAGTAAAAAAACTGGCCGTTTTTAGTAATTGGAATGTTGTTAAACAAATTTAAAAATAAATTGTACCTACTTAGTAAACACAGTGCGGTACGCATTTTTATTTAAACTATTATTAATTTTAGAAATATGAAAAATGTTGTTCGCCCTGTATCTTCGAGACAAAGAGGTTTTTCAAAAATCATCAAAGGACAAAACATGCTTAAAATAGTCCAAGGAACAACCCCCTGAATTTTTGCCGCATGTTTAGGAAACACCCTGTATATACCAAACACACTTATGGAAGAATTCATATCTAAAATAGGCTAATGGCCGGTTTCTGAGGTTTTACTTTAACCGTCCAGTAGTAAACAGTTCGATAAATATAACCAATCGATAACCTCTTGATAAAGGTAGCTGAGTTTCTGACGTCTTTTTCGGTTGTCAGTTAACTATCTATTCGATAACAGCTGATTAACGGTAGTCTCGCAAGTTCCTTCCTAGATCAACAGATGTCGCGACATACAAATTGACGTTTTGATTGTGAGTTTTGCAAATTTTGATTGAAACTGCACGCCTGAAACTCAAAATAATGAGATTTTCCATTTCATTTTCATGTATATTTATGTCTTATGTATATTAGATCATTACCAATGATGATTTGAAAAGGTCCTGTCGCATAGAACCGTAAAGATATAAGCACTTGTTGAAAGACGGTTAAAAAGTGCAATTCCTTTCAGATATTGGAGCTAATACAGAATTCAATTCATTACATAATAATAATAAGTGTATTCATTACATAATAATAAGTGTAAAACTGTTTGCTTGTTCAATCTGTACCTCATTTTAAATTAATCATCTGTATACAGTTCGAGAGGTGATCTACGAACCCGTATAAATCTGGATACAGAAATATTGCCAATGAATTCCATTGCCTCTTCATCTGATGAAGAGCTGGAACTAGAGGATAATCTTCTTGTATTATATTCCATTATTACACAACTCGTTTAATATAATATGTTAAGAATGTTGATATGAATCCAAATCCGGTACTCCGTCAAATCAAAATGAAAAAGTGAGGTTGGAGTTGACAAATCAAACGCCAATGCCCATGCGCCATTCACTAAATCTACAGATAACCCGCCATTTTCGGTCGGTTACAATAAACTGACTTTATTGGCTGGTTATCTTTCCAAGCGGTACTCAGAAACCGAAATCTGCGCTTATCCATCCGTCAAGTTTGACAGATAGATAAACTGCGGTTAAAACGACCTCAGAAACCGACCATAAGTCATTCTTCTCATACTCAACGAGCTGAACTGAGAAGTTCTTTCACTTAAATCAATTTAAAGCGTATAACCAATAATAACTGCGGTTATCATTGGTTCAGCTCTTGGTTATTCCCTTTTTGTCCTTGAACGAATAACCAGCCCTCGGCTCTCGTCGCTTGAATGCGGTTTCTGGTTAATTGTCAATGTAGGTTGTATTTATATTTTTTGTTTTATGTAATAAATACAAAATTCGATTTGCAAATGTAAATTATTATGCTTCAAGTTCAACTCCATGCATCTCAAAATATTAATGTTTGAAACGTGGATTGAATGTAACGATGAACGTATGTTTTTCAGAATGTTTCACTTGACAAAAAAGTTTTTTTTGTTCTGACAGAAATGATTCAAAGAGAAAATATTACCAAAAAATATACAGGAGGACACTATCCAATAGCATTAAATTCACATGTATTGATATCGCTGTGGTATCTGGTCACATCTCATATGTCACAGTAAAGTTTGCTATTGATAAAACTTTTTTGGGAACTTAAACACAAATTCATAATTTTTCTAACAGTCGAGAGCTATTAATTGTAACATAAAGCTTTTCTCTTCATCCAAGTAAAGAAAGAATGTTTTGTTATACCCAAACAATATCAGCAATCTTCAAGAACTTCGGACAATTCTATTTCAAATATTATTAACAAGTCAGAAGCATTTGGATGCGTTAATTTCCGAACCTAATTTAGAGATTTCAATAGATAAATTTAATTCCTCAATGAATGAAACTAAGCTGATAATTGAAATTGTTGAAATAGTTTCATCAATATATATCGTAATCAAGAAATGTTAAATTGAAGAATAACCGTCAACATTTCGACCATGTGTTATATGACATTTTTTGTTGCAAATCAGTCGTATAATCCCTCCTTGATGTTTGGCCACTTTAAAAGTAGATACCCTCATTTAGCATAGTTAGTATCGTCTTTAATATGAAATTTTGCCCATCGAATTTTTAATTTTGAAAATTTTCACCAATTAATAAAGTTAACCGAGAAATTTGGATACCCACACCTACCTGAAACATTTTGAGTTTCTACATAATCCATTACACAGTCAGATAGAATCATTTTTGATCTGGGATTTTTCATCAGTTAAACCAACTATTGTCTTCTTCTTTTCGGAACTCGAGATTTACAATATTTTTGAAAAGCTATGGCACGTTTATCTTCCTAGATACAAGAAAGAGATGATTATTTTACGTTTTCCAGTTGACAAGACAGGGTGTTACATAATAGTATGTCACAACTTGAGGGGGCGAATCTACATGTAGTTTTAAGAAGAAAAGTTTATATAAACATGGGTCCGTAAAAGCTTCGTTACGGAGCTACAGGGTGTTGATATTTAAAATAACTTCCGCAGATTTTGGGATATTCAGTCCAAATTTGGATTGAGAGCTATTTTCAACAGTCTCCATCATTGCACGTCCTGAATCTTAACTAGAATCTTCAGGGTGTTTTCTTTTCCCTCTCAAACTTTTTTGCGGTACGCCACTGGTCAGCGTAAAATCAATTTTTGATATCTTCCTTCAAATTAGAAACTTTTTTTACTCCTGTAATTTTTTCGTATCTCTAACCGTTTTCGAGTAAATAATTATTAAGACTATGTCACTGCCTGGATGGTGGACCGCTTGGTAGCAGTAGGTCGTTTAATTGCCTCTTGAATTTGTTTGGGATATAACGCAGAATCAAATAAACTGCCCCACAAGAATGAGGAATATCGTATTCAATCGTTTTGGAAAGTATGTAATATTTGAGAAAATCGCTGTAAAATCATTTAAAACTCAAAATAACAACTTGAATCGATCCAATAAAACTCAGTATGAGACATTTCGTCAATCTGGTCGTTTTTTTTAAGAAGTTTGGTTCTTTGCACATGCTTCATGAATGTTCTTATTTTGAAATGGAGTCATTTTATCAACGGCTTCGATTTGAAACGAGTTTGCTGAAAATGGCAAGACGTAAATTAGCAAACGCTGAGGCTAATAGGGCTATCGGAATGCTACAGGGTGGCCTAACTCAGGTTGTAGTAGTGGAAAGGCCCCAAGACAGCCAAAGTGTGATATCTCGACTTTGGAATAGGTTCAGGGAGATAGGTTCCGTGTTGGAAAGACTAAGTTGTATCCCTCTGGGGAAGGACTTATCCCTGTGGGGAAGGACTGTTCCATTGTGCAGGCTGAGCTATTTGCGGTTCTTGCCTGCGCACTAGAAAATATTCGCATTGGATACTCTGGCCAGCACATTTACATATGTTGCGACAGTCAGGGAACTCTGAAATCTCTATCTGATGTCTCTTTTGGTAGAAGAATGCAGGAAAGCTCTGCGATGGCTGGGCTCTGATAACTTTTTGAAAGTAATTTGGTGTCTGGCTCATGCGGATATACCTGGTAACGTCAAGGCAGATGAACTGGCTAGGCGGGGAGCCAGATTAGCATTTGTTGGTCCGGAGCCTGCGCTGCCAATCTGTCGCACATCTGTCAGAAGCTTCTTCAGGAGCTGGCTGAACAGGGAATTTTCCTCGAAATGGAGCGCGGGGGTGGGCCTGAGGTGGTCGAGGATTCTCATTGAGAGACCGTCCTCGCGACCTGAGGTCAATAGACTTCTGTTGCTGGAGTGGAAACAACTAGGTCTGGTGACTGGTGCATTGACTGGTCACTGGTCACCTGTTTAACAAACATTTGAAGAGAATGGGATTAACGAGCTGCTCCCTATGTCGGCGATGCAGGAGCACTGATGAAACGGTTGAGTATATTTTGTTCAACTGTGGTAACCTAACTGAGTTAAGGTCAACACACCTAGGAAATCCAACACCTACTATTTCTATGGTGAGAGGGATCACTCATGGCAGACTCGCGACATTTCTGTCTTTGTGTCTGAGGAGCTGAGTCTCTATAGAACGATGCGGGTGAACAATAGGCCACTAGGCCTCAGTTCGGCCGGAAGGCATCGACGGAGAAGAAGATGAAGGCTTGGTAGGAATGGTAGGCGACGAAAAACAACACCTACTCAGGATCTGTTCATCACCGTTTTGGCGAGAAGAAACCCTACATCTACGTGTAGAATGCTACAGAATACTCTTCACGCTGCTATTGGTGAAACTTTTCAATTTCTAGACGATAAAGCTAGACCGCACCATGAAGCCATAGTTAAGAATGCGCACGAGAAGCTTGGTATTCCACAATTACCAATACCTCTGCACTCACCAGATTTGAATTGCATAGAACATGCATGGGATATGCTCCAAAGTAGATTAGATAATAATCAACCTACCCCAGAATCCTTAAATGATCTGAGAGAGCTTCTGTCCCGTTTATGCAACTAAATTCCTCAAGAAATGTTCAACAACCTCGTGGGTAGTATGCAAAGTAGATGTCAAGCTGTTATTGATACCCGTGGAGGCCATACATTGTATTGAAAATGCTTGAATTCTCTGGGAATAAAATTTCGTTATTTTACTCGATTTTTCTTAACCGCTGCAGACCTACAGTCTACAATTTATTTTATTTCTTGCAACTTGAAATTATATTAATAGTTATTTAATCAACTAGGTTATTGAAGACAGCGATTAATGGTTAAGATATTTAATGGTTTAAGATATTAGGTGTACAAATAAGTTTCCGCGGTTTTTCATTTGACCTCGTCATCCCTCTCGAATTTCTTTCCCTAGAACTATCTCTTCAAGTTTAGAAATAGATAATAATCACTTGGGGTTGAATCTGCAGAATGTGGGGGATGAGGAAGCAATTCGAGGCGTAATTCTACCATTTTGCCACCGTCTTTATTGATTTGTGAGCTGCAGCATTGTCTTGGAGGAAGAACCCTTTTTTCTTTGATAAATTTGGGAGATGATTCCTCGATCAAAATAAGCAGCCTCAGCTGTAGATTTTTTCACATTAAAGAAGTAAATCAAAAGTTCCCGCAAATGATGCTTATTCGGAATAAAATTTGACATTTTTGCACGAAAAAAATTACGTGATGCTGATACGGAATCACTAGTACTTTAAGGTTATGGTGTTGCCAGATGACTAAACTTGGGATATTACGTTTTACATCTGACAATTTCTCCATAACCTTCTGGTGGGGCCATCTTTTGACAAACCGCGGAAACTTATTTGTACCCTAATAGTTCGAGATCATTAGTCACTCGAATTATAACCGAGTTGATTACAAGATTTTTCCGACGATCTCAATATGAATTCTTGATTGAAATACATATTATTTTTGTACATGGCTTACATTTGACATAATAAAATTTTTATGTATCTATGTTTCAGTAGAGTTGTGACATTTCTCGTAGTGCTTCTGAATACTTTGTGAACGGTTGCCATGAGGATTGCACAAAAATATCAGAAATTCAGCATTAAAATGGGTGGGTCATTAATGATCAATTTAGTACACATTAAAACTACCTTTTATTTGGAGATCGAGGGAAATATGAATTTTCATCACAAAAATCTCATTTAAACTTAATTTTTTTTGGAATTTAAGTCAATATCCCTATCTCATGTGGAGCAGTTTAAATAATAACAACTCAACAGCTCGTTCAACAAGAATCAACACTGTTCCCAAACTTGAGAACTAAACAACAAGATTCAAACAAGATGGTTCCAAATTGTCCCAACCACTTTACTCTGAATGAGATTCTGGATTGAAAAGATTCTTACGTCTTTCAACGAAGCAACAGTACTGGCCACTGGTCCTTGGCTCTTACTTGGCAATATGGGCAAGGACATTTTTTTGACACCATTCGTTGTCACCATAGAATGATGGGTCTGTTCTTCTGTCATTTCAGTCCTAGAATCCTCGTCTTTCATGTCTACAACGTTAGCTTCATGCTCGGAGTCTCTGTGGTTGTCTTCGTGGATAGCAGGTACAACATCGGCTAGTAGCCTGTTAAAGTCAATGTTTTCATAGTGCGAAGACAGGTCCTTTTTGAGTAGCGCTAATCTGGTCTGACTTGAGATTTTGTCCCTTGCCAACTTCTCCATTTCTTGCTCTAGTTCTCGTTCTTTTTTCCTCAGTACTTGGATGTATCTGCAAAACAATTTCAGGTTAGTTCTTATTGTTTTTTGAGCAGAAGTAAACTAATAAAATGAATACTCTGATAAAATACAGACTTTAAGACTAGGAGTTTATAATTCGATTATAAAATATGTATGTTTTCCGTCCATCTCAAAATAATGGGTGTTTTGAATGTGTACATAATTGAACATTAATGACCAATTTTAATAAAATAAGATAAGATAATGTTTATTAACCAGTAAATACAAGGAAAAATAAAAAACAAAAAATTCGGCAATAACATAATCGTTAACAAACATTTAAAACACCACACGTGGTAAGAATTTCCGTTAACCATATAAACCTAAACATAGGTACACACATTTATTATGCATGATGGTGAGTGATCAGCATTTTAAGCACCAGCAAACAAAAACAAAAATATCCACAACAATCAAACAAAATTATTTCTATGCAATTCTCATGGCAACCGTACAGAAAGTGTTCAGAAGCACTACGAGAAATGTCAAAACTCTACTGAAACATAGAAATTCCATTTTGTCAAATGTATGTCTCGTGCAAAATGAGAATGTATTCCAATCAAGAATTTATACACAATTCATATTGAGATCGTCAGAAAATCTTGTAATCAACTCGGTTATTAATCTGGCGACTAATGGTCTCGAACTATTAACGGACTATCTTGATCATTAGTCGCTGTCTTTAATAACCTAGTTTATTAAATAACTATTAATAAGAATGGTGAATTTTAAATTTTTAGCTTCTCTAGTGATGTATTTATCAAGAAAGTAAGCACCGAGAAAAACTTCAGGACATTGCTTAGTAAGAGAGAGGAATGGGAACGGGAATACACTGACTATAACGTCAGAGAAAATACTGTAAATGGTATTCAGATGGTTCCAAACATCTACAGGAGCTGGAGTTGGGATATACGGACCAAGTACCAAGTGTGCACTGTCGCTAGGCTCCTGCATTAACGTCTTTCAAGCGGAAGTCTTAGCTATTGAAAACTGTCTATATATAAATCTAGAAAAAAACTATCAGAAGTGCGATATAGCCATACACTCAGATAGTCAAGATGCTATTAAAGCACTGAGCTCCTACGTCTCCGACTCAAAGATGATCTGGGAATGCCGGAACAAACTCTATGAGGTAGGCAAGAAAAAACAAGGTCTTTTAATCTGGGTTCCCGGCCATTCAGGAATCAATGGAAACGAAGAGACCTATACCTTGCCAAAGAGGGCACACGAATGTCACTCATTGGCCCAGAACCCTTCTGTGGTATAGGTAAATGTACCTATAAGAAGGAGTTTTTGAAGATGGAGAAAGCCGAGAAGGAAAAACTCTGGGGGAATCTTCCAGGGATGGATCATTCCACTAAGTTCCTTCTGAACTTTGTAACAGTAAGATCCAAAAGATATCTGGATCTTGGTAAGAAACATTACACCTCCTCACTTGCTTTCTTACAGGACACTATCGCCTCAGATAGCACCTGTTGAGGATGGGATTATCGGACACCGACATGACCTGGGAATGCCGAACAAACTCTATGAGGTAGGCAAGAAAAACAAGGTCTTTTAAATCTGGGTTCCCCGCCATTCAGGAATCAAAGGAAACGAAGAGACCTATACACTTGCCAAAGAGGGCACCAGAAAGTCACTCATTGGCCCAGAACCCTTCTGTGGTAGTGTGGTATAGGTAAATGTACCTATAAGAAGGAGTTTTTGAAGATGGAGAAAGCCGAGAAGGAAAAACTCTAGCGGAATCTCCCAGGGATGGATCATTCCACTAAGTTCCTTAGGAACTTTGTAACAGTAAGATCCAAAAGATATCTGGATCTTGGTAAGAAACAATTACACCTCCTCACTTACTTTCTTACAGGACACTGTCGCCTCAGATAGCACCTGTTGAGGATGGGATTATCGGACACCGACGAGTATAGATTCTGTGGTGAGGAGGAATGCTTTGGCATTGCGAGCCTAAGGAAAGAATGCCTTGGGCGAGAAACTTGTAAGAGTGAGGAGCTAGCCTCGTTGAAGCCTTCACAGATATTGGATTTCATCAGATCTCTGAAACTGGAAGGCGAGCTGTAAAGGGTGTGGTCAGAACAGCTCTGTAAGGGGGCACAATAGACCTTGAGGTCGCAGTGAACTGTAAACTCCTTTTTAAACTATAACTAACTCCGTCGCTCCCTCAAGTCTTATAACTTTTTTGCGTTAACTTTCAACAAAATGCTTTGTTACGCTTGTAAACAATACTTTTAACTGTCAATCAGCAAATTTCTGAATAGGTGATGTCACTGTAATAGGTGCGTGCGTCGATGGTTTGAAACTGGTTACACTTCAAAGTGCCGGACCCGGTACTACAATTCAGAAATATTCTTAAGACTTGATTCAAAATACAAACCTTATAGCCGAATGAAGTATGTTTAAATTCGAAGTCTTCTTCTCGTCTGGTGAGGCGGGTAACTGTTTCTTCAGAATATCAAAACATTCCTTCAAATGGGCTCTCCGGTGTTTCTCCAGCTTGTTATGAACCTCCCTGGTGCCCGACCTGAACACCAGGGGGGGTGGTTTCCGTTTAACGTTGTTCTTCTCGTCTGCAAAGTTATGAATTATGTCGAAACTATTGTTTATGAATCTCGTCCGGTTTTGCGTGTCCATCTTTTTTTCCGGATTTACATCACCTTGAGGTGTCGGCGGCACAGAGCTGTGGATCACGCTCTGCGCCGCTCCTGGCAGGTGTGACGTCGCTATCACCAGTGTCTGATGGTTGAGAGGGGTGATGTTGTGGATGGGCTGTTTCTGGATGACAGGATGGGCATGGTTGAGGGCGCTGGTACTGCTTGTGGTGGTGGTGATGACTGCTGTTGTTGTAGATAGGGCGGCGTCAAGGGCTGCTTGGCTCTGTTTCTGCTTTAGTTCTTGCATTTCGAGGTATTTTGCGGCTTCCAGTAGGGTGTTCAGGCTCATTTTGGTTTTGGTATTTCTGCAACAATAAGGATTGATATAATAACCAAAAGTTAAAATAACAGTACGAACTACGAATATAAGTGCAAAGATCTTACACTAACATAACCTATTAGTATTATGAGTTTGTCACACGTTTTTTTATCATTATTCCGAAATTGAATTCGATATTTAGGAGGAAATACCGCTGTTCGAATCTATGGAATATAGGCGTTTTCGGATACTAACTGGGGTTAACTCGATCCCTAACCTTCGCGTTCGTTTACCTAACCCGAACATCCAACCCGTATTCGGAAAGTACGGTGCTATTAACTCGATCGCTGATCCAGGTTGATTTATCGTAATTCTACACAAGAGCAGGATCGTAGAGTCACCGCATGCGCAATGTAGTTTAATTTTGTATTTGAAAAAGGCGGGAATAAGTCTTCTACACTGTTCTTAGTAATGTCATATATTCTATTCCTGAAAATATGGGAAGAGAAGATAATTCGGCTCAGTGTAAAATGTGCGGTTCCATGAGCAGAGAAAATAATCTGAACAACTTCTTCATAACTTTGTATGTAGATCTTTCTGCTGAAGCCTTCTTCACTTCTCTAATATACAGGGTGATTTTTTAGTGTTTCATTAGACGTTTTCGAGGAAGGAATTTTAATACAGATTTGGATTTTCGTTTTAGAGTACACGAACTTCAATTGTAAAATATTTTCAAGAGGAATCTACTTCCGGTTTCACCGGAAACGAATGTAACTTCGTTATTTCAAATGCAACACCCTGTATATTTATACATATTCGAATTTTTCGTTCAATTCTACACTAATTTGATGTATGATATGTGCAACCACTCAAGCGGTTCTTGAATTATAGCCTGATTATCAAATTTTTTGAAAAAAAGGTTGTCACAAATTAGTGTCTATATCTTCAAAATCCCTCATTACAAGAATTTCTTTTTGCGAAAGTGGAACAAAAGAAAGTACGCTGATACTTTTTCTTGTATAACTTATGAGGAAATATTATACAGGGTGTCTGAAAAAGGGCCCCAAAGTGAGCCTCAATAAAACTATGAAATCTCACTTTTTTCAAATGGCAATCCTATAATTTTGTAATTCTAATCGATTGCTCGTCAAAAACCAGTTATGGTGTTCTCTAAAATCAGTAATTTTGCTGTTTTCAATAAAATTCGAATTTCACGATTAAAGACAGGTTTCGCACAGTTTGTAAGCTTGCATTTTTGAAGTAGGCTATCTTAGGAACTGTCATTCTTACTTTTTCTTATAACAGATCAAGCACTAAGCAAAACATGCAATAATAATTTCACTGGAATGATATATCAAGGGTATGTTCTTTATTTGCGGCAAATGTAACAGATTCCTAGAAAAGGTAATAAGAAATTCAACGAACGAAATTCACATTTACTGACTGTAACGAAATCAAAATTCAGGAGGTATTAGATAGTGAATGATCTCTTAGTTTAAAACTATCTCAAACATTTTATTCACAACAGTAAACTAATACTACAATAACAATGTGGATTTCTTTCGTTAAAAGTTCTAACTGTCCTTTCTAATATTTTGTTACATTCACCATAAATGAAGAACATATTCAATACATCACTGTTACTGTAATTCATATTTTGCATAGTGCCCGATAAATCAAAAAAGTATAAATGACAGTTCTCTAAAATGCATTATAAATCAACAGACATAGCCTTCTTGAGAACTTCTATCCTAATAAATGTATGGTTAGACTAAGAAACCTTGATTCAATCCTGAAATTCGAATTTATTCACAACGGCGAAAGTACTCATTTTAGAGGCATGAAATGTTCGGGACACCCTAACTAGTTTTTGACGAGCCATCGATTGGAATTACAAAATTATAAGGTGCCATTTGAAAAAGTGAGATTTTATAGTTTTATTGAGGCTCACTTTGGAGCCCTTTTTCAGACAACCTGTATAATATTTCCTCATAAGTTATACAAGAAAGCGTACTTTCTCTTGTTCCACTTTCGCAAAAAGAATTTCTTGTAATGAGGATTTTGAAGCTATAGACACTAATTTGTGACAACCTTTTTTTCAAAAAAAATTGATAATCAGGCTATAATTCAAGAACCGCTTGAGTGGTTGCACATATCATACATCAAGTCAGTGTAGAATTGAACGAATAATTCGAATATGTATAAATATACAGGGTGTTGAATTTGAAATAACGAAGTTACATTCGTTTCCGGTGAAACCGGAAGTAGATTCCTCTTGAAAATATTTTACAATTGAAGTTCATGTACTCTAAAACGAAAATCCAAAATCTTGAATCTGTATTACAATTTCTTCCTCGAAAACGTCTAATGAAACACTTAAAAAAATCACCCTGTATAGGTACTAAAAGACAACATTGAACATGCGAGGGCACACAGAAATCATAAAAAAGATTTCACAGAAGCCAATGAATCCAAGCAAAGCTAGAGACAATCAGTAAATTAACTGGAACTGAAAAAATAAACTCTGTACTAATTCAACATAGGTACTCAAAAATAACCTTAAACATGGAAGGGCACATCAGAAATTGTAAGAAATATTTTATTAAAGCCAATAAATACAAGCCAAGCTAGAGACAATCCGAAAATAAACTGGGACTGAAAAAATAAATCTATAAAATATTTGGTTATATATTTGATACGACTGTCACTTCAAATCCTAAACCTGATGTGTTCGTAAACTTAGAACCTGGGTCCGTGATTCGAGTAGATCCGTCACGTAACCCAATGGATCGAGTTAGTAACCCTGAGTAAGTTTCCGAAAACGCCTATAGAGGGCGCTCGATTGTAACCATACTCAGAAGAAGAGCAGGGACCGCGTCTTCAGTCATGCGCACGAAACGAATACAGTATTCAGTATCACAGACATAGCTAACCATGTTCAATGTTCAATTACAAGACATAATCAAGTTAAATAATTAATTGTAGTACAATTATTTGTGTTCAATTTAATACCAGCGAAAAGAGCTACCAACCCTATAACCTAACCTAACCAAATGTTAACATAAATAACTGTACGAATATAAGTGTGAAGATTCCTGTAAGGCAGGAAAAATCAATTTGAAAATAGTATTTCGTTAACCGGGGAAAGCCTAACGTGCCGGGGCCACCATGAATATTGCGCAAGGTCGAGAACACAGAGTCCATGAATGTGGTGTTTCCTACGAGGTACACATAATTACATTTTTCCACAATTCGATAGATATTAATTAATTTACAAAAAATTGCAAATAATTTCATTTACAAATTAACCGTGCTTCAAGTTCAAACGTCGTCAAACTGGACTCTAATGAATTTAATTGCTAGCGTTTTCGAAAGTAAAATGATGAGTGATGAAAAAATTTCCACTCTTGGGACTTCTTTGGAGCTGGTTGAGACATTAAATGATTCATTATTACCAAAGAAATTAAATAAAATAGTCTGGTCTATTTAGACCAAAAAATGAGAGTGAAGTTACATAAAGTCCCAACAAGCTGAATTTCGGTGAAATTGTTCAGAATATAATTATAAACAAATTTAATTCGAGGTCAAATGTCAAAAAAATGAGTTTTTCGCGATTTTCAGCAAAATGGTAAGTTTTATCATAAAA
Source organism: Propylea japonica (assembly GCA_013421045.1). Lineage (NCBI taxonomy): Eukaryota > Metazoa > Arthropoda > Insecta > Coleoptera > Coccinellidae > Propylea > Propylea japonica. The sequence goes on from CM024243.1 coordinate 56,219,583, forward strand.
GTACCTCAGACAAAAATTATAGATCATAAAATTATCTATAAAAAATGTATCAATACTTTTTTTCTTACGAGCAACCGTTTCTGAGATATAACGATTCAAAAAGTTATAAAAACGCGCTAAGTACACTACCTCATAGGTGGCGTGGAAACGTGTGCATATTATGACGATAACGACTTTTATAACTTTTTGAATCGTTATATCTCAAAAACGGTTGCTCGTAAGAAAAAAAGTATCGATACAATTTTTATAGATAATTTTATGATCTACAATTTTTGTCTGAGGTACTTTTATGATAAAACTTACCGTTTTGCTGAAAATCGCGAAAAACTCATTTTTTTTTTACCTTTGACCTTGAATTAAATTTTACCTTACAGGGGAATGATGGGGAACTTCTAGACATTGTTTATAATTATGTTTTGAACAACTTCACAGAAATTCAGCTTGTTGGGACTTTATGTAACTTCGAATGTCTAAATAGACCGAAAAGACTAAAAGGCATTTAAATCATTCATGTGGGATACTGACAACTGTAAGGAAATGACATTTTCTTACAATATGGAAGTCTTGGCCTTTTCTTCAAAAAACTCTGTCACGAATATCATAATTTCCTATCGATTCGAGAAGAAATTATTTCATCAAATCGGGAATTTTCTGAAGCTTTATTCTGCTGATCATATGAATACGGATTTCATACTTTGTTTACTATTAAACCAATTACAAGAAATGTGACGTTTCAGCATGTTTGATTCGATAAGCATAAACATAAAAGGATAATAAACACATATCGGATTATATTAACGTTACGTTTATTAGTGTTTTTGTCGACTTGAACAATCCCTGAATTTAAAAAAGACACCATTGTCGATGAAAATAAACATAAGAAGACGATAAATACTGTACGTTTCAATTTCGCAAATATTTGTGAAAAAGACGAATAATTTTATTTTCAACATGAATTAATAATTTTTATGCAAGACTTGGAAAATATTCTTCACTCTGAAATCAACCTGAACTTATTGTACCTATTCCAAAAGCCACCTGTTTATCTTCATATTGAATCTAATCACCATTTTAGAAGTGGCCAAATAGAGCAAGAGCCCGTGAAACCAGACCTTCGTTATTATATATATAAAGCTGAAAACTTGTCTACGCATGCTCCCAACACAGGTAAGAACGATGGACCATTATGAAGTTCGGGTTACCCTGGCTTTGGCAGGTAAACGGTATTAAAGGGGTCTAAAATACTGATCTAGTTTCGTCATTTATAAAGTGTGATTTTTTGATATTACCTTCAGAATATCATTAAAAATCACGTCATTAATTGCCAGACACTTACTATAATGGCAAACCCCTTGCCAGACACCCTAATGTTCATTGAATTATATGTAATTCTACTTACGTTATAGTATAAAAGCTGATTTTTATATATAATACTTGGGTAATAATTAGATAATGTTTTCTCATTAGCCATACATTTTTGATAGTGGCAACAATTTGCCAGACAAACTTGTAGTTTAGCTGCAGGTGCGAGAGCGGAGACATATATATGAGTGGGTGTGAGTGAGACGGCATGATTATACATAATGACTTACGCAAATAATTTTTTTGGTACAGATTTATATAACTAATCATTTAAGAGAATCTCAAAACATCTGAAGAAAGACATTCGATGCTATAACTAAATAAAATTGTTAAAAATTTTAATTTATTCTATTAACAATTTAATATAGTTGTAGCATCGAATGTCTTTTCTTCAGAGGTTTTTACTTTTTGGTACAGATTTATATAACTAATCATTTAAGTGAATCTCAAAAACATCTGAATAAAAGACATTCGATGCTATAACTAAATAAAAATTGTTTAAAAATTTTAATTTATTCTATTAACAAATTAATATAGTTGTAGCATCGAATGTTTTCTTCAGATGTTTTTGAGATTCACTGAAATGATTAGTTATATAAATCTGTACCAAGAAAATATTTTGTATAAGTCTTCATTATGCCGTCTCACTCACACCCACTCATATATCATGTATCGCGCTCGCACCTGCTGCTAAACTACAAGATTGTCTGGCAAATTGTTGCCACTATGAAAAATGTCTGGCTAATGAGAAAACATGATCTAATTATTACCCAAGTATTATATATAAAAATCAGCTTTTATACTATAACGTAAGTGGAATTACATATAATTTAATGAACATTAAGGGTGTCTGGCAAGGGGATGCCACTATAGTAAGTGTCTGGCAATTAATGACGTGATTTTTAATGATATTCTGAAGGTAATATCGAAAAATCACACTTTATAAAATGACGAAACTAGATCAGTATTTTAGACCCCTTTAATACCGTTTACCTGCCAAAGCCAGGGTAACCCGAACTTCATAATGGTCCATCGTTCTTACCTGTGTTGGGAGCATGCGTAGACAAGTTTTCAGCTTTTATAAAATAACGAAGGTGTGGTGTTCATGGGCTTAGGACTAAAAGTCATATAACAGATATGTCTTAAATTCTTGCAAAATAGCTATCCGAAAAAATTGTTGGAAAAGGCTAAAGCAATTAGACACCCAACCGAACCAGATAAACGATGACCAATGTAATTTATAGCAAGGCCGTAGCCAGAAAATAATTTCGGAGTGGGACAAACATCTGTTTGTCCACCGAATGACAAAATGACAATTTTCAAAGGTAATGTTTTAATCCTGTACTTCTGAAAAATTTCTGGAGTAGGGGGGTCCGGACCCCCCCCTAGCTAAATGGTTTTCTGAAAAGATAAGAAGAATTGAAAATAAGTACAATGTGAGAACAGCATTCAAGACTCAAAATAAAATCAGGAGGGCTGAAGGACCTTAGGTCGATGGCCATTGCTTATTGCAATAAAAGACAGTTACTACTACTACTACTAGAATCAGGACTAATTTAACTAAAGTAAAATCTGATAATGAAAATCAACTAAACAAAAAATGCATATACGAAAATACTTGTGAATGCTCTAGTGCCCATACAGAGTGTCTGTAAACAAATGCCTTTTGGGAAAGATTCCTCGATGAAAATAAGTAAGGGTAGTTCATATAAATATTTTTCGAAATCGACCCCCTTCCAAGCCTTTCGAGGAGATGACGAGTTGACAGTTTTCAATTTTTTTACGGCTTCTTAAAAACACCAAGTCATAAAGCTATACATAATATACTGATGGACAAAATTAGCGCACCACCTAAAATTTCGTTAAATTTTAACAATTGATATATTCCCAATCTTTAGTCGGATTTGAACGTTTTTTTTCTTTAATAGTAGCTCTGTTATTGTCAAATTCCCTCTATTGAACAGAAGTCTAAAAAATAAAACCTTCATGTTGTACAGGGCGTTCAAATAATGTCATGTTTATAGTCAAATTTTAACGTCTTCTGTGGGCAATGCCAGGTTGCTGAGGTAAATGAAAACAATAAAGCTTTGTAGCCTAGTATCTCTTGAGTATTTTGTTTCTTTAAAAATCAATTTATCTTGAAGTCGTCCAGAGATATTCAACTTTTTATCAACTCTTGTATTTTATGCATTAGCCATGAATATCTTCGCAACCATTTGTCCGATTTGAATGTTTTTTTTAGTTGTAGCTCTTTTATTGGCGAATATCATACTGCAATGAGATGTTCAAAAAAAATAAATGCATCATGCTGTACAGGGCGTTTAAATTTTCGGGTTTTTTTCATTACAGTTTAACGCCTTCTGTGGGCAATACCAGATATTCGAGGCTTCTAAAAACTATACATAATGCAGCCTGATGTTTCCTGAGTATTTTGCATTTTTAAAAAGCAACTTCACTTGTACCCTTCCAGAGCTATTCACATTTTCGTAACATCATACATTTTTCTGTTTTTCTTAATTTCTTTTCGTTAATTTTTGTGTTGAAAGTTAATTCTTATTTATTTTTCTTTGGCCGTTGTCTCCGTAGACTTATGGAAAGTAAAGAAAACTTTAGAAATTTACACAATTATTAATTTCGAATGAATTTTATGAATAAGAGAAAATTATGACAACTGTAAACCCCAGTATCACTCGACTGAAAATATTCATTGTCAATATATTGTATGAAACGCAAGATGTTATCAAAAAGTGAATATCTCTGGAAGGGTACAAGTGAAATTGCTTTTAAAAAAGCAAAATACTCAGGAAACATCAGGCTGCATTATTGTATAGTTTTTAGAAGCCTCATATATCTGGTATTGCCCACAGAAGGCGTTAAACTGTAATGAAAAAAACTCGAAAATTTAAACGACCTGTACAGCATGATGCATTAATTTTTTCAAATCGGACAAATGGTTGCGAAGATATTCATGGCTAATGCATAAAATACAAGAGTTGATAAAAAGTTGAATATCTCTGGACGACTTCGAGATAAATTGGTTAATTGGTAAATTGGTTATTCAAGAGATACTAGGCTACAAAGCTTTATTGTTTTTATATGCCTCAGCAACCTGGCATTGCCCACAGAAGACGTTAAAATTTGACTATAAAACATGACATTATTTAAACGCCCTGTACAACATGAAGGTTTTATTTTTTGGACTTCTGTTCAAAAGAGGGAATTTGACAATAACAGAGCTACTATTGAAAGAAAAAAACGTTGAAATCCGACTAAAGATTCGGAAGATATCAATTGTTAAAATTTAACGAAATTTTAGGTGGTGCGCTAATTTTGTCCATAAAAAAAATAATTATAGAAAATCTTTTGTCTTCTGTCAAAACCAATTTTGAGTATAAACAATATTTCAGAATATTCTTTTTATGGAACATACGACGAAATGGAATGAACAGTGATCATAACTGCTTGTTTTTACTTTTTCCGAGAAAAGAATCGACTGTATCGAAATTTTGCAAGAGACTTTTTTTCTCCAGAATTGAATGGGAAACCATAAGAGAATTTTATTTTGGAAAATCTATCCCACCAAAACATTTTTGAAGGAAAATCATAAGGGGTTGTTACTTTCAACCCCTAATATTAAAGTTATGGGTACAAAACAAATTGTATGCGTAACATCTATAGTCCGTTCACGAAAGGTTGAGCACATAGTAGGCGTTTCTTTATTTATCTGAAGTTGGCAGTATTTACTGTCATAGAGTAAAATAAAGTCAACTTTGCCGAATGTACTCGGTCTAGTCCGACGAGCTTGCGAGTTATCATAGAACTCTATGCAATTTGACAACATTGCGTATCAATCTGACAAGAAAATAAAGAACATAACCTAAAATTTTAATATACACAGTGGAATATGCCAAATTTCCATGGCCAACCGACGGCTCAACCTTTCGTGAACGGACTATATACTTAATGAATCATATTATGTTTAGTTTTAAGTATTTTTTAGGGCTTCTAAAAAAATTAATAACTACCAACTCGTCATCGCCTTCCGGAGGCTGTATCTTGGGAAGGAGGTCGATATTAAAATTATATGACCTACCACTCTTTATTTTCATCGAGTCCCTCGCATTTGTTTACAGACACCCTGTAGAATAAAGTGAATAAACGTCGCTCACCCAGCCACCACAGCAGCACGGAATACGTAACGTCGTGCTCTCAGGTTGTTCTTTGTTCATTTTTACGTACGCATGCGCACGCGCCAATCCCGACAACGTGCACGGCACCATGCAACTTGTTCGGCGCGACGTTGCCGCGTTTACGGCTTCGTCGGCGGGCGAGGGAAACGCTTTCGATTACACGCCGAATGGTCAGAATTGCGCATATGATGGTCGTGCACGTTGCTCGTAATGATTGAATTTTGTAGCGTTTTGTGGAGTTGCGATGTCTTGGCGTCAGGAACTTCTGCCAGCGAGTTGTAATGTTCTTGTTTAAAATCTGTTCGCTCTTATACAAGGTTATTCATTGAAGAGCAAACGTTACGGTGTGTTCCGCATGACATGATCGAGATTGGCCAAGGATTAAATAGTTCAAAAGAGTGACAGCTATTTTAAAATAAGGTTTTCTTGATAATCTGATTATTTGAGCGCTCGTTCTACTTAAACGAATGCTATATAGTTTTGCCCAAATGTCTGTAATTCTTGAATTTTGAGGCGAAATGGTCACAAACGATAGGGTTACTCCCAGTTGACAAATTCGTGGTCAAATTCTATTCTGTCCGTTAGCACAATAATATTCGAAGGAATTGTCCTTTCGGGGTGAGTTCGGTTTCCAAATGGCTCGGTTAAGTAAGTTAACCAACCAAATCGTACAGGGTGTTGCATAAAATATGGCGAATCAAAATTTTTGTTCCTCAATATCTCAGACAAAACGAAACCCATCGAAGTTTAATGTTGCGGCCATATGCAAGATGCTCATAATAAGCCTCATGCAAAATTTTGTGGCCATAGTGTAAACAGAACCATAGAAAATTCAATTGCAATATTGACCTAACAGTGACGATTCTCATTTAAGAAAGTCCAATGGATTCAAGTCCGGTGAACGGGCCGGCCACGAGATTGGACCAGAACGTCCGATCCATCTTCCGGGAAAAAAATTGTTTCCAGAAAAAAAAGTTCCAGAGAAATTTCTCCGAAAATTTTTTTCTAGAAAAATATTTTCTCTGGAAAATTTTTTTTCCGGAAGATGGATCGGACGTTCTGGTCCAACCTCGTGACCGGCCCGTTCACCGGCCTTTAATTGGTATTATACCATTTGGAATCTTTACTAAATGCGCCAACTTTTGACAAAACATGCCAAACTTGCGTAGTACATTTTTTTTCAATACAGACAGTTGAAACTAAGCAGTTGTTTATTTTGATTTTTTTTCTAAGAAGTTAGCCCTATTTTTATGAAACCTAGAGCAGTTGGTATCAAAATTTTGATTACAGTTTAGACAAGCTTTATTCAGGGTTACATAGCAAAAAAAAGTTGGTTTTGTTAAATGCCTATTATTTTAAAATCATGCAACTTAGATTTTTTTAATATTTTTCTGACAACCAGCATTATTTGCCTTTTCACCCGGTTCCGGGTTGACGTCGAATTTTGGGACACCCTGTATATATTTTTAAGAATGTTAGATTAGTTTGTGGTCAATTGGCACGGTGACTACCTTTCTGCACTGCGACCAATGATGTCTTTAGTGTTTTACCATGTGGAGCTACATTTTACCCAGGAATGTAACCTCCTCTGCAAAGTAGATTATTTTCCTAGGAGATTTCGCTATTATGTCAACTGGCGTCAAGGTGGCGCAAACCCAGTAAAATAAATCTGGTTTGCGAGAATACATCGCATTGGTAAAATCATCGCCTGTACATAGTTATCCACTGATTTCACGAAAAAATTTTTATCACACAAACCTTAACCTTCTTATAGCGATTACTCCCACTCGGATTTGCAGACCGGACAAATCGTCCGGCAAGTCCGTCCGCGCCGCCGCACCTTTAACCTAAGGGGGGTTTCCGATTGGTGCAAAAAAAACGGGCGAACTCATGGCACTCCAATAGACCAATCGATTTCTTTGGTAACGGAAGGAAGCGTATCGCGCTTGATTTTTGGCGCTGACTTGCATGCGCCTCCACATGAACGAGACGCCGCGACTAGATTGAACACGATATTTTTGTTTCGTTTACAGAATTTTAACCCGAATGCCTTGAATATATGTTCTGTATTGTGAGTGGTATAAATTTTATCTCACTATGCAACTACAAACGGATAAAATATGGGATAAATTCGACACCGGAGGGCCTAAAAGAGTTAATGGAACTATTAATTAAATTATAAGACCAAAAATACCACTTCTTACCGATAACTCCCACTCGAATTTGCAGACCGGACAAATCGTCCGGCAAGTCCGTCCGCGCCGCCGCACCTTTAACCTAAGGGGGGTTTCCGCTTGAAGCAAAAAAAAAACGGGTGAACTCATGGCACTCCAATAGACCCATCGATTTCTCTGGTAACGGAAGGACTTGTTGGAGCGAGGCGAGCGTGTCGCGCTTGATTTTTGCAGCTGACGTGCATGCGCCTGCACATGAACGAGACGCCGCGACTAGATTGAACACGATATTTTTGTTTGTTTACGGGGCAGACGCAGCGTCGGATATCGTGCGAAGTTTCCGAATGGGCGGCTGTGGAATCACGCGCTGAAAGGATGTACAGGCTGTTTCTTCAAAGGTTGATGGGACGGGATGGTATCGCTAAGGATGAGCACCCATATGCCGATAAAGGGTTTTCCAATAAGAGGTGTTATATTGATATGGTGCGATGGTGCGGAGTCTGCACTTCATTCCGTCAACGCCGGTGTACCTCAGGGCTCAATCTTGTCCCCGACCCTGTTCCTAATGCATATTAATGACCTTTTAAATTCAACCAAGAATCAGATTTTAAGCTTTGCAGATGACAGCACTCTTATAGCGTCCACAACAAAAAAGAAGCCTGTATCAGCGTCAACATCCAGTTCCCAAAGAATCGCTCAAGCTGTGACAATCAACAAGATCTAGAAGTTATTCTACAATGGGGTTCTGACAATCTGGTTGAATTCAATGCCTCTAAGACCCAGGCTACTGTGCTCACAAGAAAAGCATCGACAGTCGCACCCCCAACTAATAATGGACAATAAAACAATAAAACCAACTAATGGACTTAAGCTTCTAGGGGTCAATATCAGTCAAAATGCAACCTGGCATGAGCACGTCAGCTCAGTTGCCAAGTCAGCTGCACAGAAGCTTAGCTATCTATTTCGTGCGAGGAAATTGTTCACTCCAAGGCAGCTTTTATTACTTTACAAGGCTCAAGTACGTCCAGCTATGGAATATTGCTCTCATGCTTGAGGTTCAGCTCCTAAGCACTCGTTACTCCTACTGATTCCATTCAAAAAGAGCAGTGCGCCTAATAGATGATCCAACGTTAACTGCTAATCTTCATAGTCTCGATCACCCTAGGAAGGTTGGAGACTTATGCCTTTTTTACAGATACTACCACGGAAGATATTCTGCTGCCATTGCCTCCACCAGGGGCTCAATTTGATCGACAAACAAGGCTAGCCGATAATAGTCACCAGTTTGCCGTGCATCTTTCTACAGCTAGGACATCGGTGTATCAGAAGGCTTTTCTTTACCGAACTGCAAGGTTATGGAATACCCTACCTCAAGATGTATTCCCCCTTGGTTACAACTTACAGCACAAACCGATTTCTTCTAAATTCATCTCGGGGCGCTTGAAAGGGAGCTATAAGCTCAGTCTTTTCCCGAGAGATGCGTATAAAAAAAAATTCAAAGAAATATGCAATTTTTCAATAGAATGATCGGATGTTTTTTTCATTATAAAGAAGAAGCTATGCCGCTAGATTTCGGTGGCCAATTGTGATCACCTCTTCGAGAGATAACACGACCTGGAAACTTTTTCCGCAAAAGATCAATGGTTTCGTTGCTTGTGTGGCACGTAGTGCGTCTTGTTGAAAGTAAAAGTTGTCCAGATAAATACTATCCAATTTCGACCATAAAAAATCATTAATCATCTCTCGATAGCGCAATCCAGCAATATTCTCGGCTGTTCTAGGGCGACGTGCACGGGTTTTATTCTTCACATCACTAACTTGTCCCAACAGCTCAAATTTTTTCCAACAAGGTGCTTCACGACGACCCAAAAATGTCGAGTTTTACGAACCGTCTCTGCCAAATTCTCACCATTTTCATAGTGACTTTTAATAATTTCAATGCGTTCTTGAAGCGTGTACCGTTCCATTTTTTTAATGACGTAGTTTCTTCTTGTCTTGTCAAAAAATGACAGCTTCAAACGTGACATCTACCGAAATAGCGGGCTATTCAAAATAACACCTCTTATTGGAAAACCCTCTATAAAAACTTATTCTTATATCATGCCCCAGACGCTGGTTTGATCTGATATATTATTGGATCGCAATACAGGGTGTCTGTGAACAAATGCGAGGGACTTAGGGAGATGATTCCTCGATGAAAATAAGCAGGGGTAGTTCATATGAATATTTTTCGAAATCGACCTCCCTTCCAAGATACAGCCTTTGGAAGGCGATGACGAGTTGACAGTTTTTAATTTTTTTCAGGAGTCCTAAAAAACACTGAGTCATGAAACTATACATAATATGATTCATTAAGTAGCTGTTGCTCACACAATTTTTTTGATCCCATAACATCATTATTAGGGGTTGAAAATAACAACCCCTTATGATTTTGCTTCAAAAATTGTTTTCGTGGGATAGATTTTCAAAAAATAAAATTCTCTATGGTTTCCCATTCAATTCTGGAGGGAAAAAGTCTCTTGCAAAATTTCGATACAGTCGATTTAGTGGCCATAGTGTTAACAAAACCATAGAAAATTCAATTGGAATATTGAAAGAAAAATTCTTTATATTTCCATAACAGAATATCCGATTCGAGTGAAATTTATTTTGAGTTGAAAACTACTACACTACTGGAAAAAATTAAAGGATCAAAAAAAAATTCCAAATTTTTCGGCAATTTTCAACATGCCGTAACTTTGAGAGGAATGGTCGTACAAGGAATTAAAAAAAAGGAAATTGTAGCTCCAAGTGTCTAGTTATTGGATTAGAACTTTAAAAATTTAAAGTTTCAGTGGTTTTCGAGTAATGATAGAAAAATCAGCAACAAAAAAATTCTCAAAATTTTACCTCTTTTTATTTTCTTTCTACGAGCGTGGAAATTTTATTTTTGCATAAGCGTTATAATGATGGGATACTTTGTTAATTCAGCTTTAATTTATTTTTGTATTGACCTCAATACGTCCACTTCTCGCCGAGATATCGGTCTTCAAATGGAAAAGGATCCATTTGTCTTTGAACGTTTGAGAGCCGTTATTGAAAACAGGGGTGGCAATACCTGTTATTAAATTATTAAAAATTTTATTTGTTAGTTTATTTTATTTTTCTTTTTTTGAAATTTATGTACTACCTGCAATTAAAATGTGGAAGAAGCTCGAGAAAATTCTTTTTTGCCTTATTTAAAGATTATGAGCTTCTCAGAGCAAAAAACGTGATCCTTATTTTGTTTCAAAAATTCAATCGAGTAAAACAAAAAAAACGGCTTGCTGGATTGAGTTGGCTCTTCGTAAGGTTTTTATCAATATATTGAACTGTGAAAGTCACACTTAACATTATTGGTTTCCTCAACATTTTCGATCCAGCGGTAGATTTTCCAAAAAACCACCAAAAGCCCTTTTTTGTTAAATTTTTATATTGATGCGACACGAAGAAAAAAATTTTTCTATGAATAAGCAATGGTTGTTCATTAATGGGATTTCATTTAAGGTCTTGAAACCCTCCTTCAATTTTCTGTGCGGTCATTGGTTGCTGAGAAATCGATAATCAAAGAGAAATGGATCCTTTTCCATTTGAAAAACGATATCTCGGCGAGAAGTGGACGTATTGAGGTCAATAAGAAAATAAATTAAAGCTGAATTAACAATGTATCCCATCATTATAACGATTATGCAAGAATAAAATTTCCACGCTCGAAGACAAGAAAAAAAAAGTGGTAAAATTTTGAAAATTTTTTGTTGCTGATTTTTCTATCAATACTCGAAAACCACCGAAACTCAAAATTTTTGAGGTTCTAATCCAAAAACTAGACACTTGGAGCTATAATTTTCTTTCTTTAAATTCCTTGTACGACGATTCCTCTCAAAGTTACGGCATGTTGAAAATTGCCGAAAAATTTGGAATTTTTTGATCCTTTAATTTTTTCCAGTAGTGTATAATGAACGTTTATGCAAAATTAATAATTTTCAGAATATAATTCCGATTGTGCTGAGATTCTGCATTTGAATATTTGCTATCAATCTCAAATTTTGAGGTAATAGTCTTATTGCTCCATCAAAGAACAAGCGCTCAATAGCTCCTGCTCAGGGCTTTTCTTAAATTTTTTGTTCGAGATTTATTCCATATTGCTGAATTCACTCAATCGGATATTGCACACAAAATCGTGATAGTCGAAATTTTCACTTTGTACAGTGAAATTCTTTTTTAACCTCCCAAAAAAAGTCAAGGTCGAAGAATCATTGACCCCCCTGGCGATTATTCGTTTAGCAATTCCCGTTCTTGCCATGTTTACAGTTAAATCCTAATGATTTTCTCTCTTTCTTTTGAATAAATAGAATGTGCGAAAGAGTATAATGACGTAATTTTATTATTAATATTTATCCGTGTCGCCGTAAAAAGAAACCAACAATGCAAATAAATAACGCGTCGCCTCGATGAGTAGCTCTATAAATATTCGAGTGTTTTTGTCGTAAGTCGTAGTCCTGATATGAGTTATCAATTTGCTCTGCAACGACTTAAGTGTCGGAAGGTTGGAAAATAAAAGCAATTCTAGTGAAAATAGAGAGTTATCGAAGTCCAAATAGAGGCCTAACTTTATTAAAGGATCCTGTAATAAAAGATCCTTAAACGTTGGTTTGACATTTGAGTTATCGGAACGACTTATTTCCTGTCAACTTTTTGAGGCATTTCCTTTATTTTGACACTTGTGACAATTCATGTGTTTCCGAAGATACTTTATTAAAATATCCGGAAAAAAGAATTTTTTGGACCGAAAGGCCAATTTCTGGAAGTCTGCGAGTCCAAATAAACTATTTTCGAGCGTGTTGCGTACAATATGCAAACTTTTAATAATAATCCAGTCAAATTGTGCTTTTAGCAGGAATGTTCTGGGGTAGTTTTGATTTCTTTCATTTTTTATGTTTTTTGGGGTGCTGAATCCGAATTTGAGGTTTGCTAACAAAATTTAGTAACGGAACATATACAAAAAAAGGATAAAAATCTTATGCTTGGTCAGTTTTTTGCTTATTACTGGGAAACTATCAACTTTTCGTGAAAAAGCTTTCCATACAAAAAGTACATTAAATTTCCTACAAATTGTACTGCCACAGCTTGTTCTGCGACAACCCGCTCTGGCTCAAATTATAATTGAAAATGAGGTATTTTCTATGACTCATAGATTGAAAAAAAATTCTATGATTCCGATGATGCGATCCTCTTGAAATTTTGCATGAACTTTCAGTATATCAGTCTCGATTCACAAAATAAATTTCACTCAAATCAGATATCTTGTTATGGAAATATAAAGATTCTTCTTTTCATTTTTCCAATTGAATTTTCTATGGTTCTGTTCACACTATGGTCACACAATTTTGCATAAGGCTTATTATGAGCATCTTGCATTTGGCCGCAACATTTCATTTCGATTGGTTTTGTTTTGTCTGAGATATTGAGGAACAAGAATTTAGAATGGCCATGTTTTATGAAACAAAATATGGTCATTCAAAATATTTGTTCCTTAATATCTCAGACAAAATGAAACCCATTGAAATGAAATGTTGCGGCCATATGCAAGTTGGTCATAATAAGCTTCATGCAAAATTGTGTGACCAAAGTGTGAACAGAACCATAGAAAATTCAATTGGAATATTGAAAGAAGAATCTTTATATTTCCATAACAAGATATCCGATTCGAGTGAAATTTTTTTTATGAATCGAGACTGATATACTGAATGTTCATGCAAAATTTCAAGAGGATCGCATCATCGGAACCATAGAATTTAATTTTTTTTCATTTATTGAGTCATAGAAAATATCTCATTTTCAACTATAATTTGAGCCAGAACAGATTGTCACAGAACAAGCTGTGGTAGTACAATTTGTAGGAAATTTTATGTACTTTCATTTTGTATGGAAAGGTTTATCACGAAAAGTTGATAGTTTCCGAGAAATGAGCAAAAAACTGACCAAGAATGAGATTTTTCATCTTTCTTTGTATTTATTTCTATGTTCCGTCACGAAATTTTGTTAGCAAACCTCAGATTCGGATTCAGCACACCAAAAAAGATAAAAAATGGAAGATATCAAAACTACCCCAAAACTTTCCCGCTAGGGATTCTTTTAAGCACAAATATACTGTACTATAACCAATTCCATATGAACTGTTAGCCGTTAGTTCGTTGCTATGGTAATGATCAACTGTATTTTCCAAAATCATACTTCCCGGTCGATTCCTAGTACGTAGTTCCCGGACTAGACCAGGAAATGCAAATTTCTCGAAGAAAGGGGCGGTTACCAAAAAATACTTTTTTATTGAATGAAATGTCCATTTCTCACTTCTTCCCACATTTCAGCATTCATGAAGGAATTCTTCGTCAACACTTCCCCCAATAATATCACAACGTCCTCATAAGTGAATTTGAGACATTTATTTTCAATCTCGCTATTCATTTTTTTCACGAAATTTTCACAATATACGATATCAAATCCTCTACCGACTCTCCACTAACTACTAACGAATTTCAAACTGATCAGTGCACAAAAAAAAGAAAGTAGTACCTGATTAGGGTTCATACTTGGTTCTTGACATAAAGTAACCCAAAAGGATGAGATAACTGTCAAAATAAGGGATCTGTCATTTAAATACGGTCGTCCTTTGTTTAAGTTAAGGCCACCTTAAAATCTTTCTTTGATGCGCATGAGCAGAAGTCGAAATAAAGGAAACTTCATTTAAGTTTGGCCTTTATTTGCTTTCGATAACTCTTTATTGACGTGAATTCAGGAGGTTTCTCGCGATTGTTCATGTTGGAAAGACGTAAATTCAAATTTGAATATCCTGATAGATGTTATACTGGGTGGTCAATCAAGGAATTCCGATTTAAAGCGCTCAAAAATTGTTTTGAATAGGAATAGACGATTGGGGTTGATCTTAAACGAAGGAGGGGTTCATGGAAATTCAGTCGCCATGGTTCGCTGGACGGGTGAGGAGCGTCCGTTCTGTGTTCGCCATCAACATTTTTTTTTCTCTGATGAAGCCCATTTTCATCTCAACGGCTATGTAAACCAACAAAATTGTATTGGGCTTCAGAAAACCCCAAAGGGAAACATGATACCCAATTGCATAGTCTGATGGTCACAGTTTGGTGTGCAATACACGCACAAGCATTATTGGCCCGTACTTTTTCGAAGACGGACGCGGCTGAGCAGTAACAGTGGATTTTGATCGTTATGTGGACATATCGAACAATTTTTTTCAACAGGCCCTTCAAGACTTTAATGGATACAATCGGAACACTCCGTTTCAGCAAGACGGGGCCACTTGTCACAATTCAAATCGGTCTTTACCTGGTATTCAGGCGCTTTTTTCCTGAAAAATTGATTTTTCGGCGTGGTGACCTTCCTTGGCCCCCCAGAAGCCCGGACTTGACACCTTGCGACTTTACTTATGGGGATACCACAAAAGTGTAGTCTACCGCAACAATCCCCGCACTCTAATTGTGTCGAAGAAAAATATCCGCTAGGAAATTCAAGCCATCGGTCCAGAAATTTTGCGACGTGTTTTTCTGAATTTGAGGGTTCGACTCGAAGGGTGCCAACAGAAAACGGTGGACATTTGGACAGCGTATTCTTTGAGAAATGAATTCCCAAAGAGCTGAGCATTATAGTCCGGTCTATTTAGACATTCGAAGTTACATAAAGTCCCAACAAGCTGAATTTCTGTGAAGTTGTTCAAAACATAATTATAAACAATGTCTAAAAGTTCCCCATCATTCCCCTGTAAGGAAAAAATTTAATTCAAGGTCAAAGGTCAAAAAATGAATTTTTCGCGATTTTCAGCGGTAAGTTTTATCATAAAAGTACCTCAGACAAAAATTGTAGATCATAAAATTATCTATAAAAAATGTATCGATACTTTTTTATTACGAGCCACCGTTTCTGAGATATAACGATTCAAAAAGTTATAAAAGTCGTTATCGTCATAATATGCACACGTTTCCACGCCACCTATGAGGTAGTGTACTTAGCGCGTAGTTTTTGAATCGTAATATCTCAGAAACGGTGGCTCGTAAGAAAAAAAGTATTGATACATTTTTTATAGATAATTTTATGATCTACAATTTTTGTCTGAGGTACTTTCATGATAAAACTTACCGTTTTGCTGAAAATCGCGAAAAACTCATTTTTTTGACCTTTGTCCTTGAATTGAATTTTTTCCTTACAGGGGAATGATGGGGAACTTCTAGACATTGTTTATAATTATATTTTGAACAATTTCACTGCAATTCAGCTTGTTGTAACTTCACTCTCATTTTTTGGTCTAAATAGACCGGACTATTATTTGTAGAAAAAAAATTGAAATTGACTTGATAGTTTATGTTTTATTCTTCTTTTGAATCGGAATTCCTTAGTTCCTATATTTTAAAATAACTTCAATAACGTGATCTTATACTGAAATTGATACATTCCTTCCCTTCTATAAAATCTTTTGTCTCACCACTTAACTTAAGAGATAATGCGTGCATACAACTAGTTTAAAATGGAACATGAGTGAGTCATTTGATTATATAGGAAGCGAATAATAAATAGGAACTACGTAAAGCTCTGTACCTGCATAGAATCATATTATTGGATAAGCCATTATGTTCTCATTAGAGTCACAGACGATATTTCTGGTTTTTTGTTAGAATGGTCATTCCGAATAGTGCCTGGTTATTCTTCACTTACAATAGGCAATGGAAATAACATCAAAAGCCGCAGTTGAAATAGCAAAATCGATCAAGGAAATAATTAATACTTTGGATGCAGACAGCACCGAAATATCAGACTGTCGAATTTCCATACATTTTCTTTGGTACTTAATTACTTTTGAGAGGAATGATCGTACAAGGAATTTAAAAAGAAGAAATTGTAGCTCCGAGTGTCTAGTTTTTGGATTATAACTTCGAAATTTTAAGTTTCAGTGGTTTTCGAGTAATGATAGAAAAATCAGCAACAGAAAAATTCTCAAAATTTTACCACTTTTTTTTTCTTGTCTACGAGCGTGGAAATTTTATTTTTGCATAATCGTTATAATGATAGGATACTTTGTTAATTCAGCTTTAATTTATTTTTTTATTGACCTCAATACGTCCACTTCTCGCCGAGATATCGGTCTTCAAATGGAAAAGGATCCATGTTTTATCCGTTATTAAATTAATAAAAATTTTATTTGTTAGTTTATTTTATTTTTTTTTTTGAAATTTATGTACTATCTGCAATTAAATGTAGAAAAAGCTCGAGAAAATTCTTTTTTGCCTTTTTTGAAGATTATGAGCTTCTCAGAGCAAAAAACGTGATCCTTATTTTTTTCAAAAATTCATTCGAGTCAAACAAAAAAACGGCTCGCTGGATTGAGTTGACTCTTCGTAAGGATTTTATCAACATATTGAACTGTGAAAGTCACGCTTATAACATTATTGGTTTCCTCAACATTTTCAATCCAGCGGTAGATTTTTCAAGAAACCACCAAAAGCCCTTTTTTTGTTAAATTTTTATATTGATGCGACATGAAGAAAAAGAATTTCTATGAATAAGCAATGGTTGTTCATTAATCGGAATTCATTTAAGGTCTTGAAACTCTCCTTCAATTTTCTGTGCGATCATTGGTTGCTGAGAAATCGATAATCAAAGACAAATGGATCCTTTTCCATTTGACAACCGATATCTCGGCGAGAAGTGGACGTATTGGGGTCAATGAAAAAATAAATTGAAGCTGAATTAACAAAGTATCCCATCATTATAACGATTATGCTAAAATAAAATTTCAACGCTCGTAGACAAGAAAAAAAAGTGGTAAAATTTCGAGAATTTTTTTGTTGCTGATTTTTCTATCAATACCTACTCGAAAACCACTGAAACTTAAAATTTTTGAAGTTCTAATCCAAAAACTAGACACTTGGAGCTACAATTTCCTTTTTTTAAATTCCTTGCACGACCATTCCTCTCAAAGTTACGGCATGTTGAAAATGGCCGAAAAATATGGAATTTTTTTTTGATCCTTTAATTTTTTCCAGTAGTGTATGAAGATTCTTCTTTTCAATATTCCAATTGAGTTTTCTTTGGTTCTGTTTACACTATGGCCACACAATTCTGCATGAACATTCAGTGTGTCACTCTTTATTTGATTGATTTCATCCGACTCGGATATTTTTTTATGGAAATATTGAGTTGCTTCTTCTCAATTTTCTATGGTTCCTTTTACAATATGGCCACAAAATTTTGCTTGAAGCTTATTATGGCCATCTTGCATATGGCAGCAACATATTGAGGAAAAAAAAAATTGAATGGCCATATTTTATGGAACACCTTGTACGATTTGGCTGGTTAACGAACTTACCCGAGCCATTTGGGAACCGAACTCACCCTGAAAATTTCAAGCCTCTAGAACTATCCCTTCGAAAGTTATTGTGCTAACGGACGGCCTAACGGCCCCACGGACAGAATTGAATTCACAGGGAGTCGAACCCTATCGTTGGAGACCGTTTCGGCTCAAAATTCGAAAATTACAGACATTTGGGCAAAGCGATATAAGACTCGTTCAAGTAGAACGAGCGCTCAAAAAGTTGGAAGAATATAAAGAAATGAAAATATTAACAAATTAATGAACCTAGAAAACAAGATGAGAAGAATGTTCACTAAGCCAAATAAAATGTTACTAACAATAAGGACTTGAAATATAATAATCTATATTTTATTGCCTATAAACAAATGGTAGAATCACTTTTTATGTATACAGTCTACATAACAGCATTCAATGCAATTGGTATTGTGTTTAGTAGTTAGTTGTATTATTTCGGTTCAATTTTTAAACCTAAACTTAAAAATGTTATTTAAGATTGCTTCAGATTTTATTTTATTTGCCACATAAACTCACTGCTATGGTGGATAAAATCAAATTTCTTATTGCAATTAATGCCTTGTTAATAGAGCAACAGCGTGCTATAGTTTTGCCTGAATGTCTGTCGCCATATATCGCTGATATTTGGATAGAACGCCAGAAGAGAATAAATGTCTGTTTTTTTGATGGTTAATTTGTTATTTTCATATGTCATTAATTTGTAGTTTATTGCTCAGTTGCAGGAACGTCCATTAAAATTTAAAGGTCCATTAAACCCTTAATCCTCCATTAGTTCCTTGTAATAATGGAGGATTAAGAGTTTAATGGACCTTTAAATTTTAATGGACGTTCCTGCAACTGACACTATATCTTACGAGTATTAGTAAAAACAAAGATAAAGAACGAATAATTTCAGAAATATCTTCATGATTTTCGAGGTGTTATTTCTTTCAACCAAAATATAATCACAAATAGACATCTTTATATTTTTAGCTAATAATTCGAATGTGGAGTCAGCCAATATCTATCGATTTGATTAAGGGGTTTTTGTATTCACTTGGATCTCCTGATTCAACAGGTGGCTTTCTGTCTCAGGTTTGAATACAAGGTTCCAAAATATTCCATCTTCAAGTCACTTTTCCCAAAGAAAAAATGTAAAAACAAAACATCGAAATTCTGAACCCACTGTTAGAATTATATAATATGTTGTCATTGACAAACCTGCCTTCATCCTATTCTATGATTGTATTGATGTATGTCATTTTTAGTATTCTATGAATTAGTGCAAGACAGATGACAGATGTAATAAAGAAATGTCGGTCTGAAGAAGTAATAAAATTTAGTTGTTAAAAATACAAGTTTTTTACGAATATCAAGTAGATCCCTAAATAAAATACAGTTCTACAGTTTCGAGTTAGACACTTCCAATTCTTACATGGTTATGGGCCCAGTATTTACTGGCTAACTTAGAAACAACACGTGGAACGAGGGATAAGTTAAATACGAGGCTGACCAGCTGAAGCAAAAGAAATTAAAATGGAATTCAACAGTGCCGAAAATAAACATGGGATCATCCCGTTCAAGGGTGATAATTTTGACAACTGGAAATTCCGCTTGGAATCAGTACTAGAATCGATGGAGGTTCATTCAGTACTAACAGAGGTCAGAGAAACCGATCCAAGTTGGATTAAAAAGGATCACAAAGCAAGAAACGTAGTCATACAATGCGTAGCCGATTCGCACCTCGAATATATTAAAAACATAAAGACTACTAAAGGTATGCTGGATAAATTGGAATCTGTCTTTGCAAAAAAGGGAAACTGTTCAAAATATTACCTTCTAAAAGAACTGGTTGACTTAAAATACAACATAAATGAAGATCTTCAACATCATTTCTCAAAATACGACAAAATCCTAAGAGAATTAAAAGCACTGGGAGCAAATTTCTCAGAATCAGATATGGGATGTTTCCTGTTATTGTCGATGCCCAAAGAATATGAGAACATTGTAACAGCAATACGAACATTTTCAGAAGATGACTTAAACTGGGAAAATGTAAAGAAGAAGTTACTTGAGTTCAAAATCAACAGAAGAAATGGAACCACGAAGCATGAAGTATCAGCATCATTCATTGCTTCGAAAACCTCCAAGAAATGTAATCGATGTGGAAAAATAGGTCATCTACAAGAAGTTTGTGGTGTAAAATGCTTCAGGTGCAACAAACTAGGTCATAAGGCATCAGAGTGTAGAAATGGAAAATTTCAAGGAAATAAACCTCATGCACACTTTTCCTCAGACAAGGATAAAAATGTTAAAAATGAGAGAAGCAGTCCTGAGGATGTGGCATTCCTGTCCGAGTCCAAGGAGATAGTCAGCGAAGGTACATGCTGGTATGCAGATTCAGGGGCTACACACCACTACATTAATTCAGAAGAAGCTATGACTAACAAGGTCATATTCAACCCTCCGAAGATGATTCAGTTGGCAGAGAAGGGAAAAACAATGGAAGCTATCTGCAGTGGAGATATTAAAGTTCTGAGTATTGTTGGAGGCCAAGAAATTCCAATTACCTTGAAAAATGTGTACTGTATTCCTGACTTAAGGGTAAATCTGTTATCAATTTCAACTATTGAAAAGGTAGGCTTTAAAATTATATGTGCTGATGGTGCTATTTCAATAGAAAAGGATAAGAAAATTTATGTTAAAGGCAAACGAGTTGGAAACTTATATAAAATATTACTTAAGATTGTAAGTGGTACCACCGACACAGCAAATTTGTCTGTACGTAACGATTTTGATTTGTGGCACAAAAGATATGCTCATTTAAATTACAGTTCACTATTGAATATTAAAAATATGAATTTAGTAAATGGTTTAGAGATCAAAGATAGAGGTGATGAGGGTATGTGTGAGGTATGTATCGTTTCAAAACAGAAAAATTTACCTTATTATTCAAGAACTGTAAGATCATCAAGAGTTTTGGAATTGATACACACCGATGTTTGCGGTCCCATCACACCAACTTCACATAATGGAAATCGATACTTTGTAACATTTATTGATGATTTCTCTAGATTTGTTATGGTATACATTATCAAAAGTAAGGATGAGGTATTTAACTGTCTTAAAAATTATGAGTCAAAGGTAGCATCGTTATTTAGTGACAAGAGAATAGCAAAGGTTAGATGTGACAATGGGGGTGAATACACTTCAAATTCATTCAAAAAGTTTTGTTCAGACAAAGGTATAGAAATACTTTATACTCCCCCATACTCTCCACAAACTAATGGAGTTGCAGAACGTATGAATCAAACATTATTAGACAAAGCAAGAGCTATGATTACGCAATCGAAAATGAGTAAAATTTTTTGGGAAGAAGCGATTTTAACTGCAGCATACATAACAAATAGAACTCAGTCAAATCATTTTAAAGATAAAACTCCTTTTGAATTGTGGTCTGGAAGGAAACCAAATGTTTCTAACATGCGTATTTTTGGTTGCATATGTTATGCCAGAGTCCCAGATAGTTTAAGGACAAAACTTGATCAAAAAGGAATTAGATGTAGGTTTATAGGTTATGCAGAAAATGGTTATAGGTTGTGGAATGAAAGTAAAAATTCAATTTTGCATAGTAGAAATGTTATATTTAATGAATATAAATTTAGTGATTTTGATAGACCAAAATATTCCGAGTTTCATGAGTATGTTACAGAAAATACTATAGAGAATAATGATGAAGAGGAACAGGAACAAGAACAATCTGAAGATGCAGATGAAGAGAGAGAGGGAAGACCAAAAAGAAACAGACAACTACCATCTCACCTTCAGGATTATGAGGTTGATTTTGGCAGTTTGGCTCTACTGTGTGAGTCAAACGATACTCCTAGATCATACCAAGAAGCTCAAAGAAGTGCAAACTGGGATCAATGGAAGGAGGCAATTGAGGATGAATTGAAGGCTTTGGAACAGAATAATACATGGCAATTAGTTGATAGGCCTGAGGGTAAGAAAATCATTAGCAACAGATGGGTCTTTAAAACAACAACGAATAATGAAGGTAAGGTATTTTATAAGGCTAGACTAGTAGCTCGCGGTTTTGAGCAAGAAATTGACAGTTTGTATACCCATGCTCCAGTGGCTAAGTTATCAACCTTTAGGATACTTTTATCCATTTGTGTTAATTATGATTTATATTTGCAACAACTAGACGTCAAAAATGCGTTTTTGAATGGTACCTTATCTGAAGAAATATTTATGATGATACCAGAAGGGGTTAAAATTGATAAAACTAATGAAAAGAAAATTTGCGTTTTGAAAAAGTCGATTTATGGTTTAAAGCAGGCACCGAAGATATGGAATGATCGTTTCAATTCATTTATGACTAAGTTGGGTTTTAGGCGGTCTAAATCAGACTTTTGCTTGTTCACATATATTAAACGGAACATTCGATGCTATCTTTTGCTCTATGTAGATGATATTTTGTTGGCATGCAATGATAAAAATTTTCTCACTTATGTAAAAACAAATCTATGTAGTAGCTTTAGAATGAAAGATTTGGGTGATATTGGGGTTTTCTTAGGCATTCATGTGGAAAGAGATTTTCATAGAAAGATCATTACTGTTGATCAGAGTTCAGCAATCAGAAATGTGTTGAAAAGATTCAATGTTGAAAATTGTAAACCTTATAAAACACCTATTGAGAAGAACCTAAATTTAAAAAGGAATTGTGACAGTGAACTCAAAACTAACTTGCCCTATAGAGAACTATTAGGTTCATTAATGTACATAATGATGGGAAGTAGGCCTGATATATGTTTTTGTGTTGGATATTTTTCTAAATTTCAAGAAAATGCAACGGATGAACATTTCAATTATTTATTGAGAGTTTTGAAATATTTGAGATTTACTGTGGATTATAAATTAAGATTTCATTCATCTTCTTACAAATTAGTAGGATATACAGATGCTGATTGGGCTAACGATACTGAAGACAGAAGGTCCATAAGTGGTTACTGTTTTGTACTCTTTGATAATTTGGTGTCTTGGACTTCGAAAAAGCAGTCAATTGTTACCCTTTCAAGCACTGAATCTGAATTTGTGGCATTATGTATGGCATGTTGTGAACTTTTGTATATTGTAAATATTCTTGATGATTTTGAAATTGAATATGATACGCCGGTAACTCTATATGAGGACAATCAGAGTACCATCAAATTGCTTCAAAATTTCGAAAACAACAGAAGATGTAAGCATATCGAAGTGAAATATCATTTTGTAATAGATTTAATAGCTAAAAAACTAATAGATGTTACATATGTTAACACTAACGAACAAATAGCAGATATATTGACTAAGAGTCTTGATTGTGTTAAGTTTAATAATTTTGTTAAAATGCTAAATCTTTGCAGTCAGGTTTGAGGGACGGTGTTAGAATTATATAATATGTTGTCATTGACAAACCTGCCTTCATCCTATTCTATGATTGTATTGATGTATGTCATTTTTAGTATTCTATGAATTAGTGCAAGACAGATGACAGATGTAATAAAGAAATGTCGGTCTGAAGAAGTAATAAAATTTAGTTGTTAAAAATACAAGTTTTTTACGAATATCAAGTAGATCCCTAAATAAAATACAGTTCTACAGTTTCGAGTTAGACACTTCCAATTCTTACACCCACGACATAACCAAAAACTGGAGGGTGGTAAGTTTGGCACTACCGCAAGGTATGTCGGAAAGTGACATATGAAATGATGACGAAAATTACAGGCAAGCACCTTTGAACACAGAATTTTAAGGTATATTATATTCTATGGCAGGCACCCAATCATGTTAGCGCCAAAGAACTGCGGTAGTGCCAAATTTACCACCCTCGAATTTATGGTTATATGTGATAGGTCTATAGTTTCGGAGTTTTTGCATTGATTATTGAATATTTCTGAAATAAAATTAATCGAATCGCTATTTAAATGTTCAGAGAGGATTTGTAAACAAAATAGGAGTAATAGTTGAGTGTTTTTATAATGGAAAAAGTTACTTGAAGATGGAATTTCGGGGGAGAGACCGTCACCTGTTGGTTTCACTAATATTGTTCAGGAGGAGGCATACCTTACATGAATACAATGACACCAAAATCTTAATGATATCTGCTGGACCCCAAAATTCAAATAATAATTATAAATAGATAAAACCGGAACGGGTAAATATAAAACATTGCTTGAAATCTACATACATTATGCAGAAACCACAACATTGTCCATCAAACTATTTATGAAATCTTCATATATTTATCCCTTCTTTCAGTTAATTAGTCATCAAAAATAAACCAGAAGGTGTTAGTAGTTGTATCTTGTATCGAGAAAGGCACATCTGGCGTTTTACATTCCCGTAATTTTGGTGGATGCCAGATGGTTTTTTCAATGATTATTCTGTATAACCTTACCCTAATTTATATTCACTATTTTAACCGTGTATAGTAATATAGGGAATAATTCAAATTGAATTGAATTTTACACATAAATATATTTTGAATGAATTTACGGCGTAATTTCAATATTACAGGCTGTAGGGGTCGTTTATACTGGCCCGTAACTTATGCTCTTAAATTATTCATGAATTATGAATGAAAAACTTCTAGGTAAGGGAATAAGTTAAAGTTCGAGTATAAACCAGGGCATGAAATTCCTATGTTTCAATTCTTAGGGTAAGGGAAAAGTTAAATTTACGGGCCAGTATAAACGACCCCTAAGGGTTTCGCGCCCCCGCCAATTTTTCGAAAATTTAAGGGTTGGAAAGATCATCCACCATTTACCCTCCATTTTTATAACTACTCCTCGTTCATGATGACAAGAAGATTGTGTATCTCTATTCAATTTTCTTTCGAATGTACAAAATCATCTTTTCTACTTGATTTCGAAGTTTTATTTTCATTATTTCAAAATTGCAGTTGAAAATTATTAAATATCACGATACTTTCGTGTGATTAATTTGACTGGTTTAATTTACTACTCTTAGATGTTGAATATTTTTAATACATAAGACTTACTTTATTTTTCATTCGTATAATGATTATTCCACTTCTGAAGTGATTTCGGAGAATATTCAGCCAAAAAAAGGCTAGGATTTACTTCATTTTCAGTCATAGAATTACTGCGTATGCCTAGTGCCATCTATATAGACATATTTGGAACTAAAATTCTTTTACCTACATGAGCGTCCTTTGGGCCCTATTTTCAGGTATGAATAGGTTTGAAATTTATACCTGAAAAAGGGCACTTCAGAAATGTCTATTTTTGAACGTTAGATTCCACTCTTCATTCATAGATGTCATTACGACTATGGAGAAAAAATCGACACAACTTGAAATATTTTTTTGGAATTCTCCTTTTCAAAATAAATGTATTCGTATACTCTGAATTTTAGTTAGTCGATCCTATTGATCGACCTATCCTATCTATAGAATAGAAACCCTACTTTTTCTTGGGAAATAATTCATATAAAAAATTTAAAAAGGAGCACTGTTCAATGAATTCTCTCCTTTATCGTTCACAGAAGTTTCGATGTCTATCTAAATGATTTTCTTGAAAAAAATCATTTTCTACTTTTCTTTCAAATATTTCCACACAATGTTTGACTTTTTCATGTTATTTTGAATTCTTCTTATTTTATTTTATTGCCACATAATCTAATTGTTATAGTGGATCAAATAAAATTTCTATTTCTAATTTCAGTTACCCTTTACGCCTTGTTGATAAGACTAACGCGTGCTGTAGTTTCGCCTACATTTTTATTTATTATGTTTCATTCAACATTATAATAACGTTATTCAAATTCAGGGTTAAGTTAAAAAAATTTAGAAAAACCCTGAGCAGGAGCTTTTGAGCGTTCGTTCTTTGGTGGAGCAATAAGAGTATTACCTCAAAATTTTATATGGGATTTGAGATTGATACCAAATATATAAATGCAGAATTTCAGCACAATCAAATTGTATTCTGAAAAATATTCAAAAAATGAAATATGTAAAAAAAAATAATTACAAAAATTAAATTCTATGATTCTGATGATGCGATACCCTTGAAATTTTGCATGAAAATTCAGTAAATCAATCTTTATTCACAAAAAAAATTTCATTCGAATCGGATATTCTGTTGTGGAAGTATAAAGACTTTTATTTTCAATGTTCCAATTGAATTTTCTATGGTTCTGTTGAAACTATGGCCACAAAATTCTGGATGAACATTCAGATATCGATCTCCATTCACAAAAAAATTTCACTGGATTTTTTTAATAGAAATATGAAGTTTTTTTGTTCAATATTCCAATTGAAAATTTTGCATGAAGCTTATTATCAGCCATTTAGGACATGAACTCATCCTGAAAATTTCAAGTCTCTAGGACAATCCCTTCGAAAGTTATTGTGCTAACGGACGGCCGGACGTCCCCACGGACGCTCAAAAGGTGTGCGTTAGATGTCCTTTGTTCCTAAACTCTCAAAGAATACACCTTTATACATAGTTGTAATTCAGAAAATCAATTTAAATTTTAGAAAAGGAAACATGTACATATTTCAGAATAGAAATTCAATTTGAGAATAGTTAATTTTATTCCATCAGGTGAACGAAAGTCAGATTATGAAGAATTCAGAAAAACGAAGTTGTAATTCAGAAACGGCAAATTGAATTTCAGAAATGGAAAATTGTATGTCAGAAGTTATCAATTCAATTTTAGATAATATATTACATAGATAGTATAAGGACATATTTTGAATTCTCCACGAAAACCATAATTATTATTTAACGCCACTCATTTTGAATGAAATCATGTCTTAATTTGAATTGCATACATAATACCTTATAATATAAGGTAAATACATACAGGGTTGGGATAAAGTATGGCACCAAACACATATCCATTGAACGAAAAGGACAATATTAATGAGAATTTTACCCTAAACCCAGTATGTGAGCATTCGCAATCCCAAGATCTATCAACATCTGCAAAGATATACAGGAGGTCCCATAGAAATTAAAAAAGTTTTTGATCGAAAAGGAGAATATTTTTTTAGTTTTTTACACTAAACCCAGTATGTGCGCATTCGAAATCCCAAGCTCTTTCAAAATCTGTAAAAACTAAAAATATATAGGGTGTCCCATTTAAATTAAAGAAGTTGATGGCATTTCCGGTTAAACCGGAAGTATCTCATTAATGAAAATATGCTCATCAGATGCATTGTGGTCCATTACACTCAGCTGCCAAATTTCAAAAATATCGCCCGTTTCGTTTCAAAGATATTAATTTGGTGCCAAACTTTATCCCAACCCTGTATATAACTTTTCATAGATATTTATTTATTCTGGGATATAATCAACCAATTCTGACTTACAATTTTCTATTTCTGAATAACAATTTCTTTTTTCTGAATAACATATTCCTATTCTGAATTTCAAATTACCGTTTCTGAAGATGAAGATCTCATTCAGAAATTCAAATTCCCTATTCTGAATTACGATTTGCATTTCTGAATTACAATTATTGGAAAAGGTGTAGTCAAAAAGCGGAAATGATAAAATGATATTCCTATTTATTTTTTTCAAATATTTCTATCCGTAGACCCCCCAGTCCCCGAATTGAGAATCGCTTAATTTCAGTCACGTTGAGACGTGACATTGACATTGATTATTTTCGTTGATAAGATAATCTGCGAAACGCTAAATATCAATTCAATTCATCAGACAGGCTTCCCCGATGATGCGCCGTGCAACGCCGCCTATATCTAAAATTGAAGTGGTTATTGCTGTCGGGAATCTCGGAATTTATGCATGTTGAAAAGTTCCGTGCTGTATTTTTTCCAGGGGAGGTTTCTGTGTGCAGGGGTGTGTCTGACTCTTCAATATTCGATTGACGCGACGTGGCAGGGAAGTTATAGCTGTTATGGTCTTAATTAATCAAGTTACACTCAGGCTTAGCCTGACTTTTCCATTTTTGATGCTTTGAGTCAAGACGGTATTGAATAGTTCAGGGTAGCAGAATTGGTGATCCCTGAACTACAACTTTTTAACCCTATGAGATACAGAAAAATTTTTAAAAAGCCCTGAGCAGGAGCTTCTGAGCGGTCGTTCTTTGGTGGAGCAATAAGACTAATTATTACCTTGGAATTTTATATGGGATTTGAGATTGATACCAAATACACTACTGGAAAAAATTAAAGTATCAAAAAAAATTCCAAACTTTTCGGCAATTTTCGACATGCCGTAACTTTGAGAGGAATGGTCGTACAAGGAATTTAAAAAGGGGAAATTGTAGCTCCAAGTGTCTAGTTTTTGGATTAGAACTTCGAAAATTTTAGGTTTCAGTGGTTTTCGAGAATTGATAGAAAAATCAGCAACAGAAAAATTCTAAAAATTTTACCACTTTTTTTTCTTGTCTACGAGCGTGGAAATTTTATTCTTGCATAATCGTTATAATGTAGGGTACTTTGGTAATTCAGCTTTAATTTATTTTTTTATTGACCTCAATACGTCCACTTCTCGCCGAGATATCGGTCTTCAAATGGAAAAGGATCCATGTTTTATCCGTTATTGAATTAATACAAATTTTATTTGTTAGTTTATTTTATTTTTCTTTTTTTGAAATTTATGTACTATCTGCAATTAAAATGTGGAAAAAGCTCGGGAAAATTTTTTTTGCCTTTTTTGAAGATTATGAGCTTCTCAGAGCAAAAAACGTGATCTTTATTTTTTTCCAAAATTCAATCGAGTCAAACAAAAAAACGGCTCTCTGGATTGAGTTGATTCTTCGTGAGGATTTTATCAACATATTGAACTGTGGAAGTCACACTTAACATTATTGGTTTCCTCAACATTTTCGATCCAGCGGTAGATTTTCCAAGAAACCACCAGAAGCCCTTTTTTTGTTAAATTTTTATATTGATGCGACATGAAGAAAAAAAATATCTATGAATAAGCAATGGCTGTTCATTAATCGGAGTTCATTTAAGGTCTTGAACCTCTCCTTAAATTTTCTGTGCGATCATTGGTTGCTGAGAAATCGATAATCAAAAACAAATGGATCCTTTTCCATTTGAAGACCGATATCTCGGCAAAAAGTGGACGTATTGAGGTCAATGAAAAAATAAATTGAAGCTGAATTAACAAAGTATCCCATCATTATAACGATTATGCAAAAATAAAATTTTCATGCTCGTAGACAAGAAAAAAAATGGAAAAATTTCGAGAATTTTTTGTTGCTAATTTTTCTATTATTACTCGAAAACCACTGAAACTTAAAATTTTTGAAGTTCTAATCCAAAAACAAAACACTTGGAGCTACAATTTCCTCTTTTCAAATTCCTTGTACGACCATTCCTCTCAAAGTTACGGCATGTTGAAAATGGCCGAAAAAATTGGAATTTTTTTTTGATCCTTTAATTTTTTCCAGTAGTGTATATAATGCAGAATATCAGCACAATCCGAATAATATTCTGAAAATTATTCAAAAAATGAAATATGTAAAAAATAAATAAATACAAAAATTAAATTTTATGGTTCTGATGATGCGATCCTCTTGAAATTTTGCATGAATTTCACTCGAATCGGATATTCTGTTATGGAAATATAAGGATTCTTCTTTCAATAATCTATTTGATTTTTCTATGTTTCTCTTAACACTATGGCCATAAAATTTTGCATAAAGATTCAGTATATCAATCTTTATTCACTGAAAAAATTTCATTCTAATCGGATATCCTGTTATGGAAATATAAAGATTTTTCTATTGAATTTTCTATGGTTCTGTTCGAACTATGGCCACGAAATTTTGGATGAACGTATAGTATATCGATCTACATTCACAAAATGAATTTCACTCAAATCGGATATCCTGCTATGGAAATAAAAAGATGCCAACAGAACCAAAAAAATTCAATTGGAGTATTGAAAAGAAGAATCTTCATATTTCCATAACAAGATATCCGGTTCGTGGGAAATTTATTTTGCTAATAGAAATTGATATACTGAATGTTCATGCAAAATTTTAAAAGGATCGCATCATCTGAAGCATATAATTTATTTTTTTTAATTATTGATTTTTTACACATTCAATTTTTCGAATAAATCGAAGTTATTCCTGTCATTGGTGACACAGAGCCTAAATTATGTCATCGAAAATTGCAACAAAAGACTGGGAGTCAAAGGGGGCCATTCGGCAGATATTATTTTTCGTACATAAATGTCATAACTGATACTCCAATTACCAATAGAAAGATTTTGTAAATGAATTCATATTATGTGTTTCATCTATTCTTAAAAAAACCGAGTAATTTGAAACACCCTTCATAAATTAATAACGTAGAAAATCATAGAGATGCTCATTTCAATTTGGCGAACCGGCAACGCTGCAATCATCCGTGTAAACCACGTGTAACTGTATACCGACCCTTTCTGCTGCCCCACCATAACCTTTCACCTCTCAAGGAAGACTTTGAAGTGGATTTTCGATTGAACCTCTGCAAAAGAAGCTTCAACAACTTTTCATTTTCATGAAGTGTGAGAGTTGAGAAAATATCGGCAAATTTTGACACCTACTCGAAATAAAGTTTCTTCCTTCTTCAGTACCACTGAATATTAGATGATATTCTATCGAATCATAAGGTTATTCATGGAAAAATTGACCTTGTGAGGCAGATGAAAATTAATAGATAATTTAGTCCGGTCTATTTAGACATTCGAAGTTACATAAAGTCCCAACAAGCTGAATTTCTGTGAAGTTGTTCAAAACATAATTATAAACAATGTCTAAAAGTTCCTCATCATTCCCCTGTGAAGAAAAAATTTTATTAGAGGTCAAATGTCAAAAAAATGAGTTTTTCGCGATTTTCAGCAAAACGGTAAGTTTTATCATAAAAGTACCTCAGACAAAAATTGTAGATCATAAAATTATCTATAAAAAATGTATCAATACTTTTTTTCTTATGAGCCACCCTTTCTGAGATATAACGATTCAAAAAGATATAAAAGTCGTTATCGTCATAATATGCACACGTTTCCACGCCACCTATGAGGTAGTGTACTTAGCGCGTAGTTATAACTTTTTGAATCGTTATATCTCAGAAACGGTGGCTCGTGAGAAAAAAAGTATCGATACATTTTTTATAGATAATTTTATGATCTACAATTTTTGTCTGAGGTACTTTCATGATAAAACTTACCGTTTTGCTGAAAATCGCGAAAAACTCATTTTTTTGACCTTTGACCTTCAATTAAATTTTTTCCTTACAGGGGAATGATGGGGAACTTCTAGACATTGTTTATAATTATATTTTGAACAATTTCACTGAAATTCAGCTTGTTGGGACTTTATGTAACTTCACTCTCATTTTTGGTCTAAACAGACAGGACTAATTGGCATTTTCAGTGAATAACATCATCTTAGAAGTGATGTACCCTCAGAAAACTTAACGATTATCCGTTTTCGAGAGCTCGTTCTACTTAAACGAGTGCTATGTAGTTACCCAAATGTATGTAATTTTCGAATTTTGAGCCGAAACTGGTCTCAAACGATAGGGTTAGACTACCTGATTACGAAATCGTGGTCAAATTCAATTCTGTCCGTGGGGCCGTCCGTTAGCACAATAACTTTCGAAGGGATTGTCCTAGAGACTTGAAATTTTCAGGATGGGTTCGGGCCCCAAATGGCTCGGTTAAGTTCGTTAACCAGCCAAATTGTACAGGTTGTTCAATATGGCCATTCAAAATTTATGTTCCCCAATATCTCAGAAAAAACAAAAGCAATCGAAATGAAATGTCAAGGCCAAATGCAAAATGCTCTTAACAAGCCCCATGCAAAATTTTGTGGCCATAATGTGAACAGAACCATAAAAAAATTCAATTGGAATATTGAAAAAAAAAACTCCATATTTCCATAAAAAGATATCCGATTTTGTGAATGGAGATCGATATACTGGATGTTCATCTAAAATTTCAAGCCCATAGTATTAACAGAACCATAGAAAATTCAATTGGAATATTGAAAGACGAATCTTTATATTTCCATAACAGAATATCCGATTAGAGTGAAATTTGATTTGAGAATGAAAACTTACATACTAAATGTTCATGCAAAATTTAATTTTTTCACATATTTCATTTTCTGAATAATTTTCAGAATATAATTCAATGAATCTCAAATTCAATATAAAATTTGATGTAATAGTCTTATTGCTCCACCAAAGAACGAGCGTTCAAAAGCTCCTGCTGGGGCTTTTTTTAAATTTTATAACTACGATGCTATTGAGTTAATTAACCTACTAAATAACTTACTTAAATGGGTATGAGCTTCTTGTAAACTTGAGACAGCTCTTGTTATAATCAAAACTCTTTAATTTTTCTTTGGAGTGAAACAAGTTTATTTGAATTCCTACAGTCCTTAGGGCTCTATGATTAACAAAGTTCTATCGAAATCTTCCTAAAAACATATGTACGTCGGGGAAGGTTCTGAAGTATTCCTATGCTTAAACCATTTCATATGGGTTGAGTTGATTCTGAAGAATAAGACTGACCATCTGACGAAACATTGAGAAGCTCCGAACCATACAGTATACAAACCTACTTGTGGCTAGTAGCTATTCCTATCCTAACTTTCATTACACTTCAGACCTCTTGCTAACCTCCTAACCATATGCAGCTTCTGTAAGCAATACTTTTCTACAGCATTGTGCAAATAGATCAAATCTACAGCCTACGATTACAAATAAAGAAGGAAAACTAGCGGTAAAGAAAATAAAAAACTTGAAATTCTGAGTACATACTACAAACAAATATAAATCTACAGAAACATGTCCTAAACTTTTAATTATATACAGCTTCTGTAAAGATCAAGATGTTGGCATTCTTATGCAAGGCGTTTTTGGATACTTACTCGGGTTAACTCGATCCCTAACCTTCGCGTTCCTTTACCCAACCCGAACATCCAACCCGTGTTCGGAAAGTACGGTGCTATTTACTCGATCACTGGCCCAGCTTGATTTATCGTAACCCTACACAAGAGCAAGGTGGTAGAGTCACCGCATGCGCACTGCAGTTCAATTCTGTATTTAATAAGGGCGGGAATAAGTCTTCTATTCTTTTCTTAGTAATTTTATATATTACATTTTCGAAAATTATGGAAAGAGAAGAGGATTTGGCTCAGTGTAAAATGTGTGGTTACATAAGCCTAGAAAATAATGTGAAACAACTTCTTCATAATTTTGTATGCAGATCCATCTGCGTTAAAACTAAAGCCTTCTTTACTTCTTTAACATAGGTACTCAATGATAACATTGAACATGCGAGCGCACACCAGAAATTATAAGAAAGATAAGGAAAGCTAGAGATAATCAGTGAATAAACTGGAACTAAAAAATAACATCAAACATGGAAGGGCACACCAGAAATTATAAGAAATATTTTACAAAAGCCAGTTTTTTCAAGCAAAGCTAGAGAAAATCTGAAAATAAACTGGGACTGAAAAATAAATTCATAAAATATTTGGTTATGTTATTGATAGGACTGTCACTTCAAATCCTAAACCTGACGTGTTCGTAAACTCAGAATGCTGATCCGTGCTCCGAGTAGATCCGACACGTGGCCCAATGGATCGAGTTAGTAACCCTAAGTAAGTTTCCGAAAACGCCTCTTCTTAAAACATTTTCGAATAAAGTAATAACTAACCTAACCTAACCTGGAGGATTTATGAAATCAAGTCTAGCATCTTCAACAGATTAAAACTGATAATTTCGCCCTTAAAACGAAAAATATTCGTGAATTAGGAGTGAAAAAATTGTGACAACTCAGTACTTTCATGCTAATACGCATACGATCATCTTACTCTTTCATAAGGGTGCCGCAAAAAAACAACATAATCTACAATGCGCGTCAAAATGATGAAACAATTTTTCTGTGAAGAAAACCATTTGGCAACAAAATCCTGAAACAGGTAAATTTTTGTCGAACTATAATATCTTGACCATTAGTCGCTATCTTTAATAACCTAGCTGATTAAATAACTATAATTATTCGGCATTCGATTCTATTTATAGATATTTCGATAAGTGCCTTCCTGGCTTCGCACAGTTGATATAATCAATGAAAAAATTGGACAACTCATCCCCGATTTCTTCTCATCGGAAACTTTAAAAATTCCTTATTCAATTTCGAATAAACCATTGATTATATGTATGTATTCGATAATTATTTATTCGTGCAATTGTCAGAATTAACAAAAAATAAAATATAATCTGTAAATACATTTTCCGTCAAAAGAAACAATAAATCTTTCTTTCTTCTCCATTCAATTGTTTGAAAATATTATCTTCAATGTACCTTATTCGGACAAAAACTAATACAACAAAATAATCAATTTTGGAGTAATTGTTCGGATTCATTGCGCTAACATAATAGCGATACGTTCTCTTTTATTCATATAGTTTGATTTTACATAAAGGGTTTTCCAATAAGAGGTGATATTTTGAATAGCCCGCTATTTCGGTAGATGTCACGTTCGAAGATATTGTTTTTTAACATTTGATAAGTAGAAACTACGCCAATAATAAAAATGGAACGATACACGCTACAAGAACGCATGGAAACTATTAAAATTCACTATAAAAATGGTGAAAATTTGGCAGAGACAGAAACATTTTTGGGTCGTCGTGAAGCACCTTATCGAACCGCAATGAAGAAATTGGTGGAAAAATTCGAGCTGTTGGGACAAGTTAGTGATGTGAAGAATAAAACCCGTGCACGTCGCTCAAGAACAGCCGAGAATATTGCTGCTGCAGCCGAAAGTGTTGAAGAAAACCCAGGTTTGGTTATCGAGATTTTTATGGCCGAAATTGGATAGTAGTAGGACAACGTTTACTTTCAACAAGACGGCGCTACGTGCCACACAAGCAATGAAACCATTGATCTTCTACGGGAAAATTTTCCGGACAGTGTTATTTTTCGAAGAGGTGATCACAATTGGTCACCGAGATCTTGTGATTAAACACCTTGCGACTTCTTCCTTTGGAGCCACGTGAAAGAGAAGGTCTACGCCAATAGCCCAGCGTCGATTCAAGACCTCAAAGATAAAATTCGTGAGACTATCGAGAACATAGGGCAGCCACTTTGCGATTTGGTTATGGAAAATTTCAAAGGATATGGTCCTGTAAGCGTGGTCGTGGTGGTCATTTGCCTGATGGTATTTTCCACTATTAACGGCATAGTTGCTTCTTTATAATGAAATAAACATCCGATCATTTTGATTGAAAAATGGCATTTTTCTTGAATATTAAAATAACACCTCTTTTTGGAAACCCTCTACATATTTCATTCGACCCTTGAGTACAGAGATGCAAAATTCTTAATAATGTAGGGTGTCAGACTTTTTCTCCAAAATGTCCGGCCAAACTGAATGGTCTGTCCGGTTTTTTTATTTAGTTTAGCAACCTGGAAACCCTTCATTCAAATCGTCTCGCACTATACAACAATACCAACATAACATCTACCGTCAGGTCTAAAATTCGTAACTGAAGGAATTAATTTTTTCCACATTACCCAAATCACAGCTGTCTGAAACGACCATAAATTCGCGACTTTATTGCCATCTAGTGACAGGCTGCGACCCAACGATGCATCTCGCTGACAGGATAAAACACGTTCTCCTCTTTTTTTCTATGTTGATATGTACGTTTTTTTATGCTTCGCCGATGACAAAGATTGAAGGGTGAGGGGTACAGTTTCGTCCGGATAATAGTAGGTAATTTTTGGTGCGGTATTAATCCTATTAGGGTCGAAACGTGTACTTTTTCAGTTATAAAACATAACTTTTGGATGCTATCGTTGCTGTTGCCCGTCGAT
Source organism: Propylea japonica (assembly GCA_013421045.1). Lineage (NCBI taxonomy): Eukaryota > Metazoa > Arthropoda > Insecta > Coleoptera > Coccinellidae > Propylea > Propylea japonica. Next base: position 56,255,590 of record CM024243.1, read on the forward strand.
ATGATATTAACGAATGTTCCATCCCACTTTCAAAATATGCGTTAGAAATTATAAACATCAAATATACCATAAAACAAGTGTTCATCCACGACTATTGTATAATACACCCATTATACGTTGCTCGGGCATAATAATACCCATCACAAGTGAATAATGAGTTATTATACCTTGTCAATCGAGGATCAAATCTACTTTCATTACATCAATTGAAGCAATTTTTATTACAAAATATACAATTACAAATTATTCCAAGTGTCTCATGTATCAACTCGATCTTTTCCACGCTTGTAATAGAAAGGTCTTCGTCACGGTCGCCAAATGTAAAAATCTTCAAGAAATATACAGTGTGTTTGGTCATGACTTAGCGATAATTTAAGGGCATCAAATATACCTAATATTATCGACAAAAACACCCACATTGGGAAGTTTACCCCCTTAGTTCTGGAGTAGCCCCCATTTCAAATTTACTTTTTTATTTTTGTTGACCTTTCCAAATAATATCGATTTCTTTGGACATAAAGGTCCTACAGATGTGAAAAAATGTTTTTTGAAAGATGATACTACAACCTTTCATTAAAGTAGAACAATATGAAAACATTCAACTTGAAAATGCCATAAAAAAATTTTAGTGAAAAAATTTACTGATTTTCTTGGTAAATCCCTAATAGTTCAAGAACTAGCACATTGAAGTATAATTTGTTTTCAACGATTTAACGCGCAAGGATATTAGCTACAGAACAACACCTTCATCATTTCTGTAAGTTACATAATTTAAAGCCGGTCCCAGACAATGCGTGTATTTGACGAATGTTCGGCATTGGCGATGCTTCGCATAGCGTGTGAGCCATAATAATCGGGCCGAAGTTGAGCTCCCACACACTACGCGAAGCACCGCCAATGCCGAACATTCGTCAAATACACGCATTGTCTGGGACCGGCTTGAGAGTTATTGCTGTTCGAACATGACCACTACTCGAGCGCCTCAAACTTTTTTTGTTTCTACAGGTTGTCATGAGGCCTGTCTAGAAAACTGAGGCGACCATTTTGAACAATTTTTATGATAATTTTTTTTGTTTGATCATTAAAAATTATCGAAGTGAAGTACTGAGTTTTATTCATTTTATCAATTTTCATGAGGGTCATATTTGAACAGAAATTACTTTCTCATTATGTAACTTACAAAAATTATGTTGTATCGTTTTGTAGCTAATATCCTTGCGTGTTAGCTCATTGAAAAAAAATATACTTCAATGTTCTAGTTCTTGTACTATTGCGGATTTACTAAAAAAATCAGTACAATTTTTTACAAGAATTTTTTCAAAGAATTTTTTATGACCATTCTAAGGTAAATGTTTTCATATTGTTCCACTTTAATAAAAGGTGGTAGTATCACTAGTATCATCTTTCAAAAACATTTTTTTCACATCTGTAGGACCTTTATGTCCAAAGAAATCGATATTATTTGGAAGGGTCAACTAAAATAAAAAAGTAAATTTAAAATGGGGGCCACTCCAAAACTGAGGGGGTAAATTCCCTAATATGGGTGTCTTTGTCTATAAAATTAGGTATATTTGATTCCCTTAAATTATCGCTAAGTCGTGACCAAACACACTGTGTTCAGTAGTCGTGTATGAAGTATAGTATGCTACTCGCGTATAATGGCTGTTATTCGATTGGTGATTTAGGCCACTCGCCTACGGTTCGCAGCTTAAAGTCCACCTCGTCAATAATAGCTATCATTATACGCTCTTAAAGGCATTTGGCGACTGTGACAAAAACCTTCTATTAAGTATGGAAAAAGTCGAGTTGACACAATACATGAGAAATTTTCGGAGAACTTGTTATTGTATATTTGTTAGAAAAATTTATTTTTCATCGATCTCAAAATAAAAGGTGATTTTAATGTGTACGAAATTGATCATTAATTACCCATTTTAATGCTCAATCTCTGCTATTTTAATGTGCAATCCTCATGGCAACTGTTCACAAAGTATTCAGAAGCACTACCAGAAAAGTTAAAACTCTATTGGAACAGACATTTTATTATGTCTGTGTAAGTCTCGTGCAGAATGAGAATGTATTTCAATCAAGAATTCATACACAATTCATATTGAGATCAACGGAAAATCTTGTAATCAACTCGGTTATTAATCGAGCGATTAATGGTCTCGAACTATTAACGCGTGAGCGGAGCGAGCGCTGTCTTCAATAACCTAATTGATACTATTAATTGATGTAATAAAAGTAGATTTGGCCTAAGATTGACATTGTATACCCATATTGGTTAGAAGTTCAGAATACTGAAGAAATACCTATTTTTATAACATAATATTGAAGCTAAATCTATGGAGCTTCTGGCAGCAGTGAATAATAACTCATTATTCAGTTGTGATTAACGGGTATTATTATCATTACTAATCCTACTTCGGTTCTTTCTTCGAATTTTTATAGATTTACTGTAAGTAAAGATGAACTGTGACCTAAAAATATGTAGTTTCAAATCCAACAAAGTAAAGAACAACCCCTAAAATTCCGTCTCATGGACAGACAAAGACAATTTGAATTCAGATCATTACAGTCGGTTACATATGGATAATATAAGGGTGATATGTATTTGTCCCGTAACACAAGATGAAGGACGTATTAAGACCCCTTCACAAGTTCTAACCATCAATAAGGTCGTTGTCCCAGACGTCTAAAGTGGTGACTGGTGACAGAGAAGGGGCATCCCTAATTTCGGGGTGATTTCCAACAGAACAAAGAAATGATGAAGTACCTTCATCAACAAAGGGGGTCACTATTTCTTTTTAGTCTGTTATTGTTTCTTCGGAAAAAAATACGTCAAGGCTTGGGTACACGGCAACTTCGTGAATTTGGTGTTTTTCGAAATTAACTATTAGAAACGTCAAGAATAAATGTATCTCTAAATAGAGTGTCTGTAAACAAATGCGAGGAACTTTTGGATAATGATTCCTCGATGAAAATAAGCAGGGCTAGTTCATATATTTTTTTTTCGAAATCGACGCCCTTCCAAGATACAGCCTTTGGAAGGCGATGACGAGTTGACAGTTTTTAATTTTTTTACGGCTTCTTAAAAACACTGAGTCATAAAACTTTACATAATATGAAGCAGTAGATGTCACTCACGCATTTTTTTAGATCTCATAAATTCATTATTAGAGGTTGAAAATAACAACCCCCCTATGATTTTCGTTCAAAAATTGTTTTTTTTTGGTGGGATAGATTTTCGAAAAATAAAATTATCTTGTGGTTTCCCATTCAATTCTGGGTAAAAAAGTCTGTTGCAGAATTTCGATACAGTCAATACTTTCCTCGGAAAAATAAAAAATTTACAAGTTGTTATGATCACTGTTCATTCCATTTCATCGTATAAGTGTTCTAAGGCTCTGAAAAGGGGAGTATACCAGACAGCCATGCTGGGTCCAACCACAGACTCGAAAATTACAGAACAATTCGAATGAAATGAAATCTGTAATCGAATAAATGCTTATGCTTACCTGTCTAGTCTCCAACTTTATTGTTTTGAATAAAAAATCAATACTTTCTATAGTCCGTTCACGAAAGGTTGAGCACATAGTAGGCGTTTCTTTATATATCTGAAGTTGGCAGTATTTGCTGTCATAACGTAAAATAAGGTCAACGTTGCCGAATGTACCGGCCTCGTCCGACGAGTTTGCAAGTTATCAGACAATTCTATGCAATTTTGACAACATTGCGTATCAATTTAATAGGAAAATAAAGAACATAACCTAAAATTTTAATATACACAGTGGAATATGTCAAATTTCCATGGCCAACCGACGGCTCAACCTTTCGTGAATGGACTATATTAACTCTTCTTCAAAAAAAGCACGCAATTAACAATAGAGCACAATAACTGAGAAATTGACATTACCATCTGTAATTTTTGAGTCTATGGTTGGACCCAGTCAGCCTGTCTGGCATACCTATCTTTCTAGTGCTCTAAGTGTTCCATAGAATGAATATTGATATTATTTATGCTCAAAATTGGTTTTGTCAATTATGGTTATTAATCGAAATGAAGTTCTATTTGTGAAATTAAAATATCATGGATATAATTTTCTTCCGGAAATTAGTACAGTAGAACTCCAATTATCCGAACTCCGACTATCCGAATCGCCGATTATCCGAATCACTTTCAGAAAAAAATTTGTCCAAAAAACAGCTTACATTGACGGAGATGTTTAAAAAACAATGATTTTATTTCTAAACTTGTACATAAGTACATTTTATTTATATTTAAAACATGTGAAAATATCATGTTTCTTTCATTTAATTCAATAAAAAAAATAGTGCAATATCGAAACGTAGCTTTTTTTTTCTCTAATGGCAATTTTTAAAAAAAAAAACTCCGATTATCCGAATATTTGATTATCCGAATGGGTCCCGGTCCCCATTAATTCGGATAATTGGAGTTCTACTGTATTTAAACCTTCAGAAAGATTTATAGAACATCTTTATCTCCTGTCATAGACATACAATATCTTAGAATATTCATTCTATGGAACACTTGTACGATGAAATGGAATGAACAGTGATCATCTGCTTGTAAGTTTTTATTTTTTCCGAAAAAAGTATTGACTGTATCGAAATTTGCAGGAAACTTATTTTCTTCAGAATTGAATGGGAGACCATAAGTATACAGGGAGTTGAGATTTTTTTAATCTTATTGTGGGTATAAATACTTGTTTATATTCTTCATTTAATTTTATATTTATTATTTTAATTTCATTTGTCTTTGATGTAAACTGATTGGAAAGATTTCGTCACATTGTCAAGCTATTATAAACCTTATTGAAATTAGCTAATCCACAAATGAATGTGTTTATCCTGTTGAATAAACCGCCCATTATAAGTCTATTTGCTGGGCCATAATAATACTCATCAATCACTAGTGAATAATAAGTTATTATTCATTCAGATGCTTCATAGATTTAGCTCTAAAAATATATTCTTTCAATTGATATTTCTTAAGTACTCCAACTAACAAATATTGTGTATACCTTGTCAATTCAGGGCCAAATCTACTTTTAGTTCATCAATTAAATTAACTTTTATCGCGAAATATACAATAAGTCCTCCAAAAATTTTTCATAAAAATTACTTATAATAGAGGGGTCTCGTCAGGATCGCCAAATGTTAAAAACTTCAATAAATATATTTAGTAGTCGTGGATAAAGTATAGTACGCTACACGAGTATAATGGCTGTTATTCACTCGGTCGTTTGGGCCACTCGCCTACGGCTCGTAGCCTAAACTTCACCTCGTGAATAATAGCTATCATTATTCCCTCATTGCATAATATACTATTTTGTTGTATTCATGACCATCATTTTAAACATAGAGAATTGAAAAATGGTCGACAAATTTGATTTTATAGACCTCTCAACTTATGCTTCAGAATGAGACAATTGGTTGAAGCGATTGAAACAGGAAATAAATTTGACCCTTATCTCTCTGGTACAAACCCGATAAATTAAGTTACTTAATTGTAGAATCAAGTTTCGTGGTCGCTACAGCTGGGAAGTCATTAATTTTCTAAGCCAATTCATCATTTAATTGACTAATTATCACCATCAACTATTCAAAATGAAATCGTCAAAATCTTGTATTCGAGTTATGGTTATTGTCGACTATCTCTCCTTAAATTATTAATTGCGTCAAAATTGAAGGTTTATTTGGCGTTGTTATATGAGCACGTGGAACATAGACAAACTAAAAAATTAGATGAGCCACTCGTATATTCCGCGCCATCTGTCGGAAGGAGGAGACTAATACACGAAAAAATTATTTTCAATTTGATAGTTAGATGTCGTTGCATTCATGGAAATCCTATCGAGAAAATAGTAAGTATGTAAAATCATTATTATCAAAAAACCATTGAATTGTCAACTGACACAAGGAGTAGTTTGACACGTTCTTTTTGAAATATCATAAATTTCGATATGCCTGCAAGAGTGAAGACGTGCTGTGTTATTGGATGTGAAAATCGAGATGCAAGAAGGTAATTATACAATATATATTATATATATTCTGTTACCTCTAAGAATTAAGATAGTTTTCAAAAAAATTTTTCATGTATTGAATAAGTTTAGTCGGTAAATACTCATATTTTGTATTATTGAATTCATTATTGGTACTTTTTGAAAATGTTTTCAATGCAATTATTAGTTTATTGATTAGATATTCATGAAATAAATCTGTATTTTCAATTGGTGATACCTATTTCAGTTAATAAATTTTTATTCTATCCAGAATTTTATTATTGATCCTCATTTCTCGATTCCAAAAGGAAATCAGATGAAAGTTCGTTGCAGGTATTATTTTCATGAAAATAAATTTCCTCACTCATCGATAACTTGCACGAATCCATTTCTGATTTCCTTTTGGAAATTGAATTTCAAAAAACTTTTTGCCTCTTGTATATGGGTGTACCTACCTATTCAAAAGGTGCACTACAGAATTCTTTTTGAGGCAACTTTACGATACAGATTCCTTTTTCAATTGAGCTTTTTCCACGAATTAGTAATGTTGTACAAAAACAGATGGCGTTGAAGCTTGTTCTACTAGTGTCTCATCTATTCTCCGTTTAGTTAGTCTATGATTGAGGGGATCGATTAGGCATTGAATGAAAATAATTCAGCCAACTTTTTAGCTTTTTATCTCTTTGAGATTTCTGTAAAAAAACACTTTTTTCGATTTAATTTTTGTTCTACAGTGAAATCCAAAATTTTTGAATGGTGATTTTTTCTCTTGATTCTCCGCTACCAAACGAATAGACATATAATTGTTTTATTAATTTCAGCTGTGAAATCGATTTTTAGAAAAAAGAATAAAATTATAGTCATTTGTTTTTCGGTGTTCTTCAAAAGTGTCCACCGCCAGTTTTTGACATAAAATGTTTTTTTCGATCTATTAAACCCTGGATTTTTTTTACATTTTTAAAATCGGCGGAACATAAAAAAATAGCTCTTTGAATTTAGAGATTAGCAGATATCCATTAAATTTTGGTGCAGTTGTATTCGTATTGGCTCCCCGAACAATATTAGTGAAAAAACAACTGGCGATCCGTCTTAGTTTAGAAGGTCAAAAAGGCACCCAAAGTCCGAAAAATATTTCACCTGAAAATCACTTTTATCACTACAGAAACATTGAATTACCGCTTTATTAAGTTCAAACATTTTTTCGAACATTTTTACATGAAGACTTTATTAAATAGTTATTTTTGTATCTAGTGCGCGAAATGCTACTTTGGTGATCGAGAACTGATTTTTTTAACGAGGCGCATGAGATGCAAACAAAATTTTTTCTACAAACGCTTCTTAATATGAAAAAAAATATTGAACTGGTTTGAACTGTTTTTCCAAATCAAGTAATTAGGTATTATACCTATGGGCAATATATTATATGTTGAAAGCAACACTCAATGTTAAAGAAAACGTGGATTTCAAGAAATTTACCAAGTTAAAATATAAAAATCCCATATCGTTTACATGCAGTGTGCGAAGTAAGTATTTCGCACACTACTTCGCGCACGGTGTCATAGTAACGAAGGAAATGAAAAAAGGGTCACTTCGCATATTCTTGCCAATGCGCGAACCTTGTCATTTTTTGACGTTTGTAGAAAAAATATATTCAATAATTATTGCAAAAACATCGAATTCGAGGGAAAGCCCGCCATTCTTTATGGTAAGTTTGGCACTGCCGCACAGTCTTTCGGCAAGCGACATAGGAAATGATAGCGGGAATTACTGGTATGCATCGTGTCATATTCCCCCGAAATAATTTGCGGTAGTATTGAGCAAAATACAACTCTATGCGACCCTAGCGGCGTTACGTAGAACTATCCCGAAACGAGTATTCCAAAACGCGGGACGGGATATGACACTCGATTGTTTGTGCCTAAGAAATGAGAATGCCTGAAGAAATGAGATTTGTATTGTGTGTTCATTATAATATTTGTTTAGTTAGTTGGTTTTTAATCTGATTTTAAGATGACTAAAGAAAATACAGTGAAGAACACTAATTGTTGCTGTGTTTATGGATGGAGCTCTAAAGAGTTCTTTCACAGGTCACTATTTTATAGGATTGTGGTTATGAAAAAATAATATTTTATCAGTTGATCACCAGTTTGCACTAGAGGAAGCATTTCAGACGTTTAGTGCAGTCAAAATCAAGAAAACAAAGAGATTAGACAGTTTCAGGATTCATATTTGGACTTAAAGGAGGAAATATAGTACATTATTGGATGTATTTCCAATTCACTCGTCAAAAGAAAAACAGATGAAGATTACTCGTTAATTGACAAAATTGTTGTGATAACTTAAGTTTTTATGAATATATGCCCTGAAATCATATCACTTGGCTAAAACTTATCTGGATGTTCTTTCAAGTTGCAGTATATCTTTTGTTTTTTATATGAGACAAGTAGAAGGTAACTGCTACATTCACTATTTTATAAAAAATAGCATACACATACTTACTTTAACTCTGTATTGTAAAATTAATTATCATTTCTTATTAGATAATTAAGTTTTTGTTTATACCAAGGAATAAAATTTGTTGGTTTGTATTGAATGATAATTGCTTCACTTACGACAAAATATTAATGAATTTTTCTGATTTGTATTCAATAAAAATAGTTTTTGATGTTGTGAATAATTGAAATTAAGTTGTTTATTTTCATAAAGTCTTTCATTTCTGTAATAAAATCATCATGGAATTCAACGGCTTTCATTTCAATAACAAATATTGTCATTTTTTCTTTCTATATATTGAAGAATAAATATTATAAATATAATTTGATTCACTGCAGCAGGATTCCTTGTTTCTACTAAATAACTAATCATATCAGGATACATTTTATTTTTGAAATGAGCCAAGTTAGATGGTTAAATATCTTCCTTCTGCAGTTGACAAGGGTGAATGCCCATAACTGATATTTTTCTACATATCGTCCTCGATGTATATGATATGAACTTAATAAATCATTTCATAGGTCCATTTTCACGATTGTTCAGTCAAAAGACTAAATAAATCAACTGAAACACTTGAGAAACACCAGAATCTCTCTTGTTTTGCTTTGACGTGCACGAAACAATACTCGTTTCGGGAACAGCTGATTGCGGCGATTGCAGCGCCGCGTCGGTAATTATTTATCCCAATAAACTTTTTTTCGCTAATATTGTTCCGGGAGCCAATACCAAAATTCAAGAGTTTTTTAATGTTCCACCGATTTTGAACATGTGAGAAAATTCCAAGGTGTAAACGATCGAAGAAGACATTTTATGTCAAAAAATGGCGGTGGACACTTTTGAAGAACACCGAAAAACAAATGACTAAAATTTCATTTTTTTTCTGAAAATCGATTTCTCAGCTGAAATTTATAAAACAATTATACATCTATTCCTTTGATAGCGAAGAATCAAGAGAAGATTCGCTATTCGAAAATTTTGGATTTCACTGTAGAACAAAAATAAAATCGAAAATAGTTATTTTGTATCTAGTGCGCGAAATGCTACTTTGATGATCGAGAACTGATTTTTTTAACGAGGCGCAGCCGAGTTAAAAAAAATAGTCGAAATCACCAAAGTATTTCGCGCATGAGATGCAAACAAATTTTTTTCTACAAACGCTTAGCTTAATGTGAAAAAAAATATTGAACTGGTTTGAACTGTTTTTCCAAATAAAGTAATTAGGTATTATAACTATGGGCAATATATTCTATGTTGAAAGCAACACTAGATGTTAAAGAAACCGTGGATTTCAAGAAATTTACCAAGTTAAAATATAAAAATCCCATATAGTTTACATGCAGTGTGCGAAGTAAGTATTTCGCACACTACTTCGCGCACGGTGTCATAGTAACAAAGGAAAATGAAAAAAAGGGTCACTTCGCATATTCTTGCCAATGCGCGAACCTTGTCATTTTTTGACGTTTGTAGAAAAAAGACATTTTATGTCAAAAAATGACGGTGGACACTTTTTAAGAACACCGAAAAACAAATGACAATAACTTTATTTTTTCTTCTAAAAATAGATTTTCGGCTGAAATTCATAAAAAAATTATACGTCTATTCCTTTGATAGCAAAGAATCAATAGAAAAAATCCCCATTCAAAAGGAAAGGCCGCGGGGGCAGATTTACCATTGAAACCCGGCTATACCCTTTGTTTCTATAGTTGGCAATGTCGTGGTCGGCTTCACTGATAAATTTAAGTTTATCATTCAAACTTAAGCACCGTCTTTTAGACATTTTCGCACAACTTTCACACTAGCGTAATGGTTAGATTGAAACCAAACAGCCAGGGGTGTATTTAAAACTGTTTCAGAAGGATCTCTCTGCCTGTCCTAATGATTTAGTGTAAGGTCGGGATTCATTACGTTCTTTCGGAATAATTTCGGAAAAAAACCCACTCTTATACCTTCTTACCAATACCCATTCAAAGAGTTATGTTCTTTGAATATTTCGTTATAGAGAAAATTAACTTCGTTTTAGAGGGTGTTTTTAACATGGAATTTAGATTCAAGGTGCAATATCTTGTACGAAATTCGTTATGAAGACGTTCGTTATAGAGAAGTTCCACTGTATTTACTACAAATATTGTAGATTAATGGCAAAACAACGTTAGCGGGTTGATAATAATAATCAATTATTTTAGTCATTATCATAAAAAACTACTCAAAACTAATATTAATAATTACCATAGAAATTAATGTACCTAACTACCAGTTAGTACCAAATTAGAACCCCTAAAAAAAACATATTGGTAATTTTCAAACGCTTCTTAACGCATCAAACATCTGTCAAAAAGGGCCAGTTTTCTTTGTCGGTAAAGCACGCTGATTCTAAAGGGGTTCTGGACATCGTCTTCAAGCCTGGTTAATTATGCATCGAACCCTTGAAGAACAACAAAGTTCTCCATCCGAGAACGGTGGCCCCCATTCGTAAGCCAACTTCGTCGTGAATTCGATTGGGGACATCTGCTACGTGCGTTACTACCGCGAGTTCACGCTCCAAGCCACGATGAATAAATAATTCGACATAATAACGGGGCAACGTGTTGAATATTATCGTTTAGAAATGATGGACGAACGTTTAAAGCGACTTAGAACGCCCCAGAAGTCGCGCAGTTGATTTTACGCGAAATTAACTGGGGGTGTCAGGTCCGGGAATATTTATGGCCTCAGAGTAAGAAGTAAACATAGAGATATCCCTACGCGTGAATAGAACTGCATTGTAATCAACCCTAGCTTTCTATTCGACCGAATAATTTCCGAAATCACTTCATAGTCCGGTCTATTTAGACCAAAAAATGAGAGTGAAGTTACATAAAGTCCCAACAAGCTGAATTTCAGTGAAATTGTTCAAAATATAATTATAAACAATGTCTAGAAGTTCCCCATCATTCCCTGTAAGGAAAAAATTTAATTCAAGGTCAAAGGTCAAAAAAATGAGTTTTTCGCGATTTTCAGCAAAACGGTAAGTTTCATCATGAAAGTACCTCATACAAAAATTGTAGATCATAAAATTATCTATAAAAAGTGTATCAATACTTTTTTCTAACGAGCCACCGTTTCTGAGATATAACGATTCAAAAAGTTATAACTACGCGCTAAGTACACTACCTCACAGGTGGCGTGGAAACGTGTGCATATTATGACGATAACGACTTTTATAACTTTTTGAATCGTTATATCTCAGAAACGGTGGCTCGTAAGAAAAAAAGTATCAATACATTTTTTATAGATAATTTTATGATCTACAATTTTTGTATGAGGTACTTTCATGATGAAACTTACCGTTTTGCTGAAAATCGCGAAAAACTCATTTTTTTGACCTTTGACCTTGAATTAAATTTTTTTCTTACAGGGGAATGATGGGGAACTTTTAGACATTGTTTATAATTATGTTTTGAACAACTTCATAGAAATTCAGCTTGTTGGGACTTTATGTAACTTCGAATGTCTAAATAGACCGGACTATTCAGTTGGAAGTGAAGTGATTTTGACAAATAGAATAATGCCTTTTTCGGATGACAATCAACAAAACGATAAGGTTTGAAATCAGAGTACCAAATAGGAATATCGACGATAGTTCGGAAGGAAATTCTAAAAGTAATATGAATTATTAATTTCTAGCCGAAAACCGAGGATAATAATTCACTTTCTGTTATGTTTAAAGGTACATTGTAAACTTTTACCAAAATGTTAGGTTATGTTATTGTTATGATGAACTGAAGTTATTGTGGAAATCAAACTGATTTTGTCAGAAAGCAACATCAGTTAGAAGTTATGCAAATCAGTTGACAACATTGTCAAATAGAACGCGCATCAACTGATTTTGCAGCAGTTTGGAAGTGCAGCTTCAAATAGAGAGGGCCTAACCAAGCTCTAGAGTGAGAAGGAAAGCATTTTTCTACAGAACTGGGTTAAGTAAACAACAGGTTAGATTTTCATTCCTACAATTCCTGAATATAATACAACATTTTCGTAATTTTGCCATAACTATAATTACCGGAATATCCTTAAGCAACAATAAACTGTCACCGAAATAATTCAGTTCATGAACGTCAAATCGAAACGAAAATGTAAACAAGATGCATCATATAACCAAACAGGAACAGAAAGATGTTGCCAAACTGACAGAATTGTCTGTAGGAGACTCTAGCTGTTAGTACCATAGTAGGGAAGCCGTTGAACAATTATTCCAATAGGGAATAAAGATACGGCACAAGTTCGCAACGCCGCAAGTTTGTTCGCGTTCATGAACACATTCTACTTGGCTGCTACAATAAATACGTGAAGGCATCTTTTTAATCTAAGTTTATGGACAAGATGAATCGGAATGAATTTTTTTTTCAGAAGCTTTTATATATTCATCAACTAGCTGGCCCGGTTAGCATTATTTTGCCATTTATCTACATCAACTGTAGATAATACTTTTCTAGTTTGGTGTTTTGCGTCTGTCGAATACAAATCTGCGCCCTTCTCTTTGTTCAAATCTTTCATTTATTGCCTCTTGTGATTGTGTTGCACGTAACTGCGCCATGTTAATACTCACATTTTTATTTTCTCTTGGATTTGTTCGCCTGATCTTTTTTCACAATACAATTACCAATTCTATGAATTTAAGTATTGAGAAATAGTTTGCAATAAAGTATCTACGATTTTAAGAAACATTATCACATCTATAGTCTGTTCAAGAAGCCGTCGGTTGGCCATGACATGTGGGCATATTCCACTGTGTATATTGAAATTTTAGGTTATGTGTTTATTTTCTTGTCAGATTGATACGCAATGTTGTCAATATCGTATAGAGTTCTCTGATAACTCGCAAGCTAGTCGGACGAGGCCGGATACATTCGGCAACATTGAATTTATTTTACGTTATGACAGCAAATACTGCCAACTTCATATAAATAAACAAACGCCTAGTATGCGCTCAAACTTTTGTGAACGGACTATATGTCTCTAAATCAAGGCATAGTGCATAGTGTCACAATACAGAAAAAAATAAATGGAATAGAATTAACATAAAACACGCTGCAGGTCGCAAGCGGTAAGAAATAGAAAAAAATGGTATTCAGAAAAAACATCCTGAATTAAATTATCTTTCGAATGAGACAATAAAAAAGGTATGTTCCTGGGAAAAAAAATTGATAGCGCCGAAACGCCTGGCGTCGTAATAATTTTCTCCGACTTTTACGCACTTCTCAAGTCAACATTGACTTGTACCAAATACCGTCAACAGAATAAACAAATATCCATCCATTTCACACCATAATTACTTTTAAATTTTAAACAAGTAAGAAGTAAGCAAAGTACTAACTCAACATATTGATATTGATCGAAGTGACGGATTATATCCAGATAAACACCTTCTAAGAACAAAAAATTAAGAAATGACAAGAAAATGTTTTTTTTTATTCATTGTTTGGAAGACTTTTTCTTATTACTTGAGAAAAAATTGCAATTAATTTTTTTATATGACCAAAATATTCAGGGTGGCTCGTTTGAGCTAGAAAAAATACTTTTGACTAAAAATTAATTTATCTATAAAATGAGGTATCAATCTTTCTAATCGGTTGAACAGAGACCGATTTATTTTCAACGAAAGATGAAAAAATATATTTTTTTATCTGCTACCAAGTTTATTCGAAAAATTTTGAAAACGGTATGTTATAGAAGAAAGTGGTTAATGGGGCGTTTCTAGAGAATTAATTCATTTATAAAATGAGATATTCCTTATTCGATAAATAGAGGCCGAAGATTATTCAAAAATTTCGAAAATGGTAGGTTATAGAAGAAAGTGGTCGGTCAATAGGGCGTTCGTAGAGACCTATAAAATGGGGAATCAATCATCCTAATCGGTTGAACAGAGACCGATTTATTTTCAACGAAAAATGAAAAAATGTTTTTTTTCCATCTGCTATCAAGTTTATCAGGAAAAATTTTGAAAACGGTATGTTCAAAAAAAGTGGTCAATGGGGAGTTTCTAGAGAATTAATTTATCTATAAGATGAGGTATCAATCATTCTAATCAGATAAACAGAGGCCGATTTATTTTCAACGAGAGATGAAAAAATGTATTTTCCCATCTGCTATCAAGTTTATTGAAAAAAAATTGAAAACGAAGAGCATTAATTTATCTATAAAATGAGGCATCAATCATTCTAATCAGATAAACAGAAACCGATTTATTTTCAACGAAACAAAAGCGATTTCAAAAAATCAAACCGAATCTATATACAGACATCAAGGCATAGTGGGCGGTGCACCCCGAGTTCATATATAGGGTGGCTCCAACCACGTCAGTGCAGGTGGGCTACAAAGATGCTGACGTCACCAGAACACACTACATTCTACGCCAATCAGAGACATGCTTAACGCCACGTGTACTCCAAGTTGTCAAAGATGTTAGGTTAGCACCAGGGACTCGTCTCTCGAAGATGACTATGCATTATTTCTAACAAGAAATACTGGAAAAATAAATGCGTATGCCGAAAAAAGGTACAAATGAGTTACAAGGTAAAAAAAAACCTGATAGAGTCGATTTGGAATAACTGGGAATCAATAGTTTCGAAGGAATTTTGTTTTCCGATGTGTACTTTTTTCAAATTAAACATAATCTAATAATAACTCGATTAATTGCGCGAAAACAAGTTAGGAATTTGATATAATTCGACCATAAATACAAATTGCGAACATTTAAAAACAATTCAACGTTACGTAAACAATTTGTTGCATTGATTAAGATCTAAAAAAGTCTCCTCTAGACACGCTTTCAAAAGCGGTCACAAGATCGACGACTTGTTTCTGTTTATCTATATATCGTGGGATATACGTGACAAAATATGAATAACCAAACGAAATTAAATCTTCACAGTCATATAGGACACTTGTTATTTTTGTTCCACTTCGAGACGTCATTTACATCGCAATTAAACGTTGAATTGTTTTTACAATTGAACAACGATCGGAAATTGGTGGTTTGTTGAATTTATGTGCACAAAGGGTTCTTTATTAATCGAAATTATCGAAAATAAAAACATACAATCTGTAAATTTAAGGAGTGGCCCATGTGGAGCGTGGCAACAGCGCTTTAGTCAATGGCGTAAACTCGCGTAGGTGACTCAGTGGAGGGGATCACCATAACGTGTCAAACATAACGGTTCGATCCAATAATTCACGCAAAACAGCGAAAAAACAGTTTTAAAATCGTTTCGAAGGAACCCAAAATCCAGAATCTATCCCACGAAGTGACTTTTAACCTTAAAACCGAAGAAAAACATCGAAAATCCGACCAGGCTCAAAGTGTCATTTATAAACAAAAGAAAAACGGGCTATCATTACCTCGACCAATCAAACGACAGCATAGGCTACGTCACGAGGGCTTGAAGCACCGGGCATTGGCCTACCATAGCTCACTTGATTACGAATACACCCAATACTTTCTCCACGAAAATAAGACTTTTCAACGTGTTAATTCAAGGGAATATTGACGAAAATCGACTCACCTGTTCTATGCGAAGGTTCCTGCACTTTGTCGCCGCTGAGGTCGATCCGAAACAGCTCAAAAATAGCGAAAATGTCTCGTTGAGCTGTTCATTTGAACGAGCTCGGACTTTCGTTGCGATGGTTCGTATGGTACCTGGTTATTTTGTGTGGTTCTATAGGATCGGGATTTCTGCGGAGTATGACTGACGCAGACCGGTTTACCACAGCCAGCCAACTAGACTGCTATCACGTGGAAAAAGCTCTATCGAGCGATTTCACCCCCACCACCGTGTTCTATTGACACCTAACGCGCGACGTTGCCGCGTTTCAAGGTCCCGATTTCCTTAGGACTGGCGTAAATGTCATGTCGATCACCTGGTCTCGAAGTGGGGGCATTTTTAAGGTGGTTAAAGGCTGACTGTGGACTTAATGACAGTTTATTGCGGTGTCAGTATGACTCTGACATCTGGGTGATTTACGACAACGTACTCTGGTATCCCCTATTTAATGGGGATAGATATCGCTCGGTGCTAATATTTGAATAATCCGATTTTGAAATTAGGTTTTACATCTTATCAAGATATCATAAAGATGAGATGATTACAACGGTGTGTTTAATTGGATAATGAAGTCGAAATCTGGTACAGAAAAAAAAATCGAAGTGGTTGTATTTCATTTCTGTAGAGCTGTAATTTTTTTCATTTTAGTTTATTGTTCTGTCTACACATTAAAATTTCTATCTAAGGATGTGTGCATATAACAATGTGCAATGAATTATGAATTAATGAAAAATTATATGATGAGATTACACAGGGTGTTACATAATAGTATGTGACAACTTGAGGGGGGGAATCTACATTCTACATGTAATTTTAAGAAAAAAAGTCATATAAACATGGGTCGCAAAAGCTACGTTACGGAGCAATAGGATAGTTTTTTTCTTCATAACTCCTGCAGTTTTGAGATATCAGCCCAAATTTGGATTGCGAGCTATTTTCAACAGTCTCCATCGCTGCACGTCCTGAGTCTAGATTTAGAAACTACAGGGTGTTTTTTTTCCGCAGCCATGTCTCCTTTTTCCCTCTCGAACCTTTTTGCGGTATGCCACTGATTAGAGTAAAATCATTTTTTTGATATCTTCGTTCAATTTAAAAACTTTTTTGACTCTTATAATTTTTTCGTATCTCTAACCGTTTTCGAGAGAGTCAAAAAAAAAAGTTTTAAATTGAACGAAAAAATGTTTTTTACGCTGATCAGTGGCGTACCGCAGAAAAGTTTAGAGAGGGAAAAAGGAGACAAGGCTCCAGAAAAGAAAACACTCTGTAGATGCTCATAAAGATTCAAGACGAACAATGATGGAGACTGCAGAAGTTATTAATTTTTTTGGAAATTTCAACACCCTGTAGCTCCCTTACGAAGCTTTTGCGGACCCATGTTTAAATGGACTTTTTTCTTGAAATTATACGTAGATTCATCCCCTCAAGTTGTGACATACTACACTACTGGAAAAATTAAAGGATCAAAAAAAATCCGATTTTTCGGCCATTTTCAACATGCCGTAACTTTGAGAGGAATGGTCGTACAAGGAATTTAAAAGAAGGAAATTGTAGCTCCAAGTGTCTAGTTTTTGGATTAGAACTTCAAAAATTTTAAGTTTCAGTTGTTTTCGAGTAATGATAGAAAAATCAGCAACAAAAAAATTCTCGAAATTTCACCACTTTTTTTTTCTTGTCTAGGAGCGTGGAAATTTTATTTGTGCTTAATCGTTATAATGATGGGATACTTTGTTAATTCAGCTTCAATTTATTTTTTCATTGACCTCAATACGTCCACTTCTCGCCGAGATATCGGTCTTCAAATGGAAAAGGATCAATTTGTCTTTGATTATCGATTTCTCAGCAACCAATGATCGCACAGAAAATTGAAGGAGAGTTTTCAAGACCTTAAATGAACTCCGATTAATGAACAACCATTGCTTATTCATAAAAATTTTTTTTCTTCATGTCGCATCAATATAAAAATTTAACAAAAAAAGGGCTTTTGGTGGTTTCTTGGAAAATCTACCGCTGGATCGAAAATGTTGGGGAAACTAATAATGTTAAGTGTGACTTTCACAGTTCAATATGTTGATAGAATCCTTACGAAGATTCAACTCGATCCAGCGAGCCATTTTTTTGTTTGACTCGATTGAATTCTTGAAAAAAATAAGGATCACGTTTTTTGCTCTGAGAAGCTCATAATCTTCAAAAAGGCAAAAAAGAATTTTCTCGAGCTTTTTCCACATTTTAATTGCAGATAGTACATAAATTTCAAAAAAAGAAAAATAAAATAAACTAACAAATAAAATTTTTATTAATTTAATAACGGATAAAACATGGATCCTTTTCCATTTGAAGACCGATATCTCGGCGAGAAGTGGACGTATTGAGGTCAATAAAAAAATAAATTAAAGCTGAATTAACAAAGTA
Organism: Propylea japonica; assembly: GCA_013421045.1. Classification (NCBI taxonomy): domain Eukaryota; kingdom Metazoa; phylum Arthropoda; class Insecta; order Coleoptera; family Coccinellidae; genus Propylea; species Propylea japonica. Next base: position 56,274,098 of record CM024243.1, read on the forward strand.
TCCTATCATTATAACGATTATGCAAAAATAAAATTTCCACGCTCGTAGACAAGAAAAAAAATGGTAAAATTTTGAGAATTTTTCTTTTGCTGATTTTTCTATCATTACTCGAAAATGACTGAAACTGAAACTGAAATTTTTGAAGTTATAATCCAAAAACCACACACTTGGAGCAACAATTTCCTTTTTTTAAATTCCTTGTACGACCATTCCTCTCAAAGTTACGGCATGTCGAAAATTGCCGAAAAATTTGGAATTTTTTTTGATCCTTTAATTTTTTCCAGTAGTGTATTATGTAACACCCTGTCTGTGGGGCCGTCCGACCGTCCGTTAGCACATTAAATTCAGAAGGCTTTGTCCTAGAGACTTGAGATTTTTAGGATGATTTCAGTTCCCAAATGCCTCGGTTAAATTCGTTAACCAGCCAAATCGTACAGGGTATTCCATAAAATATGGCCACTCAAACTTTTTGTTCCTCAAAATCTCAAACAAAACGAACCTTTTGCGGTGACTTGCAAGATGCTCATAATAAGCCTCATGCAAAATTCTGAGGCCATAGTGTTAACAGAACCATAGAAAATTCAATTGTAATATTGAAAAGAATCTTTTTATTTCCATAAAATTTGAGTGACATTTATTTTGTGAATGAAGATTGATCTCAGAGTAAAAAGTAAACTTATTCTTATTCTGAGATATTGATATTCCGAATGGTCATGCAAATTTCAAGTGGATCGCATCATAAGAACCGTACAATTCAATTTTGTACATAAATCATTTTTTTAATATTTTCCAAGAAATAATTCCGATCTTGCTGAGATTTGCATTCTGTACTTAGCATGAAACTCAAGTCCTATACAAAATTTTGAGGTAAAAGCATTATTGTTCCACCAATAAACGAGTGCTCAAATGCGCCTGCTCAGGGATTTTCTTATTTTTTTAATTTTTAACCTTAATAATAGATTTTCAGATTTCAAACTAAAACTTTTAACATAGACAATTATTTGATGATGACATTAAAATAGGTCATTAATGCTCAATTTCGTACACATTAAAATCACCTTTTATTTAAGGTCGGCGGAAATTAATATTAATTATTATTAATATTTAATGAATTGAAATGAATCGTTGACTGAAAGGTGAGAAATAATCGAAATAACTTCATATTCAATAAACAGAGAATTTTCGTAAAAACGAAATCTTGAATCATCAATCGATATTCAATAAATTCACAAATAAAAATAAATCATAAACTGAAAAACGATGAACGAAAAAATTCATGTTTAACGAAAAAAAATTGAAAATACAGTGGAACCTCGATATAACAAATCGGAAGGGAACCAGTAAATATTCGTTATATCAAGTAATTCATAAAACTGAGGTTTGTTATATTGAGGTGAGGTTGGTCCAAAATTCGTTATACCGAGGTTTTATTCACCTCGACATTACGTACTCATCTTCTTATAGCGAACTAATTTTGCTCCTATAAATGAAAACTCTTTTTTATCAAATTACTCATTTATTTTATATTTTCTTTTTCAAAACAATAAAGTGAGTAGGTAGGTTTTTTTTTCAAAATTCGCAGAACAATATAAAAAGAGGTGAAAAATCAACCAATTGGTATAAAATGCCTAAATCTAATTTTATTCATCTTGATTGGAAAAAAGTAATAAATTGTAGTTTGTTTTCCACGGTTTCAATCTTCTGATGTTGAAAGCAAACCAATTTCGTCGGAAAACTTATCTTTAGATTTGAAAATTGTAGCCAATGAACTTGCGGGAATCCCGAACTTATTAGCTATGTCTAATTTTTTTGTAGACGGATTTTTGTCAACATAATTAATGATGCTTCGCTTTTCTGCGACAGACAACGCCTTTTACGTTTCTGAGCCATTGCAAAAAAGTGAGGAGCAACACTGATTACTTTCCATCAACTAACTTCGTATTTTACGTAATACGCGTCGAAACCTGTCGCGGCTGAATCACATACATACCTGGTTATAGGTGAAAACGTTATATAGAGGTTTTAAGTTGACGAAATTCGTTAAGTAGAGGTATTCACACTCTTTTAGGTAGTTGAAAATTCGTTATAAAGAGGTTGTTCGTAAAAAATTTTCGTAATGTAGAGGTATGTTTTACATTGACTCTTATGGACGATTCAAGGGGATTATGAAAAATTCGTTAAATCGAGGAAGTCGTTATATTGAGGTTCGTTATATTAAGGTTGCACTGTAATCCATATTTCGAATTTAATCTTGTTAATAAAACATTAAACGATAAGCCAAGCAGACTACTCTCAGATCAATAAAACAATGTATTTTGTTGAACAGTACTTCAAGCTACCTATTTTACCTACAGTATTCTAGAACTTTCCCTTTCGTTTCACGCTACCAGTCGTAAAAGACCACGTGGAGAGAAACCGACAGAGCTGCTCTAACACTAACAGCACGTGGTAGATGATGAAGTATCAAAGAATAAGATTTGCCAAGTTCTTTTTGTGCAAATAATCCGTCAAAACCCAAATCAGCAAAACAACCTTAGGATGTCTTTAGTGGGCTGTAAATAGGAGCTTAACAATGGGTACTTGAGGTTTGACAGTTGAGATATGATCTCTGCAATTCGATCCTTAAATTATGGCAGGAAATAAGATATTTGATTAGACTTTTTTGAAAAGGAAGTGAACTGAAGAAATTGGAAGAAGTTTCGTTTAAAAAAAATTAGAAAAGACTTGAGCAAGTGCTTTTGAGCACTCGTTCATTGCTGGAACAATGAGGCTACTACCACAGTATAGACACAGTATAGACACAGTATAGACAGTATACTGTGCTACTACCACGACATTTCCTACGAGACTTTAGATTCATGCTAAGTTTATGAATGCAAAATCTCAGCACGATCGGAATAATATTCTGGGAATTATTCAAAAATGAAATATATAAAAATCAATTATGAAAAATTTAATTCTATGGTTCTGATGATCCGATATTCTCGAAATTTTGCTTTTCACTCGAATCGGATATCTTGTTATGGAAATATAAAGATTCTTTTTTCAATATTCCAATTGAATTTTCTATGGTTCTGTTAACATCATGGCCACAAAATTTTGCATGAGGCTTATTATGAGCATCTTGCATGTGGCCGCAAAATTACATTTCGATTGGTTTCGTTTTGTCTGAGATATTGAGGAACAAAAATTTTGAATGGCCATATTATATGGAGTTCCCTGTATGATTTGACTGGTTAACGAACTCAACCGCGGCACTTGGGAACCGTACTCAACCTGAAAGTCTCGTGTCTTTGAGACAATCTCTTCGTAAATTATCGTGCTTACGGCCGGACGGACGGCCCCAATAACGACAAAATTGACCACTGATTCGTCATCAACAGGTGGAATCTTATTATTTGAGAGCATTTTAATCTCAAAATTCGAAAATAATACACATTTGAGCAAAACGATATAGCACTCGTTGCTATAGCCCATCCATAGATAAATCAATCTATTCTATTCTGTACTTCAAGCAACTTTACCTACTGACGTACTGACCCTACTGTTTTCTATAACTTTCGCTTTCGTTTCAAGCTACCATTCCGAAAAGACCACGTGGAGAGAGACCGAGAGAGCTGCCCTAACAGCACGTGGTAGATGATAACATAAAAGTATCAAAGAATAAAATTTGCCTAGTTTTGTGCGAATAATCCGTCAAAACCCAAATCAGCAAAACAACATTAGGATGTCTTTAGTGGGCTGTAAATAGGAGCTTAACAATAGGTACTTGAGGTTTGACAGTTGAGATATGATCTCTGCAATTCGATTTTTTCAAATTGTGGCAGGAAATAAGATTTATGATCAGATTTTTCAGCGCTCGTTCTACTTAAACGAGTGCTAAATCGTTTTGCCCAAATGTTTGTAATTTTCGAATCTTAAACCGAAAATGGTCTCAAACGATAGGGAATTGACGAATTTGTGGTCAAATTCAATTATGACAGTGGGGCCGTTAGGCTGCCCTGGCTGCCCGTTAGCACAATAACTTTCGAAGGGATTGTCCTAGAGACTTGAAATTTTCAGGATGAGTTCGGGTCCCAAATAGCTCGGTTAAGTTCGTTAACCAGTAAAATAATGATGAATATGGTCATTCATGGTTCCTCAATATCTCAGAAGAAACGAAACCAATCGAAATGAAATGTTACGGCCAAATGCAAGATGCTCATAATAAGCATCATGCAAAATTTTGTTGCCATAGTGTGAACAGAACCATAAAAAATTCAATTGGAATATTGAAAAGAAGAAACTTCATATTTCCATTAAAAGATATCCGACTCGAGTAAAATTTTTTAGTGAATGAAGTTTGATATACTGAATGGAGATCGACATTCTGAATGTTCATCCAAAATTTCGTGGCCATAGTATTAACAGAACCATAGAAAATTCAATTGGAACATTGAAAAGAAGAATCTTTATATTTCCATAACATTTCAGTGAAATTTCTTCTGTGAATAAAGATTGATATACCGAATCTTCATGTGAAATTTGGTGGCCATAGTGTTAACAGAACCATAAAAAATTCAATTGGAATATTGGAAGAATAATCTTTACATTTCTATAACAGAATATCCGATTCAAGTGAAATTTATTTTGAGAATGAAAACTAATATACTGGAATGTTCATGCAAAATTTCAGGAGGATCGTGTCATCAGAACCATAGAATTTATTTTTTTTAATTATTTATTTTTCACATATTTCATTTGTTGAATAATTTTCAGAATATAATTCTGATTGTGCTGAGATTCTGCAATTATTAATTTGGTATCAATCTCAAATCCTATGTAATATTTTGAAGTAATAGTCTTATTGTTCCACCAAAGAACGAGAGATCAGAAGCTCCCGCTCAGGGATATATATATACCTCCGTTGAGCTCGTTAGCCAGCCAAATCGTACAGGGTGTTTCATAAAATATGGCCATCCAAAATTTTCATTCCTCAATATCTCAGAAAAACGAAGCCAATCAAAATGAAATGTAACGGCCAAATGCAAGATGCTCATAAAGAGCCACATGCAAAATTTTATGGCCAAAGTATTAACAGAACCATAGAAAATTCAATTGGAATGTTTGTCATGAATATTCTTGGAATTTCTTTGAGACTAGCACAATGTTTGATTTGTACGAAGGAAAGAACTCCATCTGAAATTCTAAACCCACATCTTCTACATTGGTCAAACAAAGAAAGAATCATGATTTGGTTACCCAGGTTACCCTCCTTATACACAGGCATACATGACTAAGGGAACCATCGGGTACCTGAACTCGAGAATTGTGACTTTGACCGCTTAGGGGTCCATTAAAAGATATGCGTTATATTTTCCTCAACTTTAAATTATCGCTAGGATAAGTGAAAAAACACGTTGTTATAGACCAACAAAGAAAATCGTATCTTGTATTGATGCCATAGCTGTCCGTTACTAATTTTCTAAAAGGGTTCGAGGTTTGCTTTTGATAGTTAAAACGGGCAGTGTCTTTTACGACTTCCTGCGCAAATAGCAAACCTCATACCAGATAATTTTTGACCAATTCAATGAAAAAGCGAACTTTCGCATTTGACTCAAAAAATGACAATTGATCTATTCACAAAAATAATATAATGGTCATATGTTTCATAATGATGAACCGCATGTTTTGAAATAAGATATAATTTATATTGATACTGTTTCATGAATGATTCTGAAATCGAATAATCAAAATTAAAAAAATTCAAGAAAAGCCATGAGAAGAAGCTTTTGGGAACTCGTTCATTGGTGGAGCAATAAGATATTTATCTCGAAATTTTCTATGAAACTTCGATTGGTAGATACCAAATATGTATACAGGGTGTTCCTAAATTGAACGTACAAATGAAAAGGGGAGATTCCTTAAGCGAGTTTAAAAAAAAAAGTCCCATAAACATGGGGTCGCAAACGTTTCGTTTTCGAGATACAGAGTGTTGAAGTTTAAATTTTTTTCAAGTTTTTTTCTCCTAGTATCTACACTTCACAAATAGCCTCAAATGCAACCATCTTCATTTTCAAAAAACAAACGTTCAATAATTTGATCTGTCAAAACTGGCACTGAATTCATTCACCACAGATTACAAACTGTCCTTCCTATCATAGTTACGAGAATTTCGAGAGAATCGTTCAAAAATTTTTTTCTCGAAATCGTTAGTAGATACGATAAAACTACAAGAGACCGAAAAGTTTAGTATAAGAACAAAGCTTCTTTTTACATTTTTTCAAACTAACAGTTGCTCACCAAAAAAAAGTTCTGCAGAAGAACAGGTGGCAGTGTTCCAGAAAAAATATTACCCTGTAGATCTTCTATCGAAATTGCCATGTCACGTGGTGAGAACTCTCAAATGTAATATCTATGCCAAATTTCAGTTGAATATCTTGTGAAGTGTAGATACTACGAGAAAAAACTTGAAAAAAATTCAAACTTCAACACTCTGTATCTCGAAAACGAAACGTTTGCGACCCCATGATTATGGGACTTTTTTTTCTTAAACTCACTTAAGGAATCTCCCCTTTTCGTTTGTACGTTCAATTTGGGAACACCCTGTATAAATGCAGAATCTCAACACAATCGGAATCATATTCTGGAAACTACAACAAAATTAAATATGTAAAAAATTAAATTAAAAAAAAATTATATTTTATGATTCTCTTGAAGTTTTGCATGAACATTCATTATATTAGTTTTCATTCTCAAAATAAATTTCATTCAAATCGGATATTCTGCTATAGAAATATAAAAATTCTTTTTTCAATATTCTAATTGATTTTTCTTCTTTCTGTTAACCACTATAGCCACAAAATTTTGCATGAAGTTCCAGTATATCAATCTTTATTCACAGAGAAAATTTCACTGGAATCGGATATCCTGTTATGGAAATATAAAGATTCTTCTTTTCAATATTCCAATTGACTTTTATATGGTTCTGTTAAAACTATGGGCACGAAATTTTGGATGAACATTCAGAATATCTATCTCCATTCATAAAAAAAAATTCACTCGGATCGGATAATTTTCTATGGATATATGAAGTTTCCTGAAAGGAGATCAAATATAGGTATTGAAAGTTCATCCAAAATTTCGTGGCCATAGTATGTATTAACAGAACCATAGAAAATTAAATTGGAATATTGAAAAGAAGTATCACTTTATTTCCATAACAGGATATCCGATTTCAGTGAAATTTCTTCTGTGAATAAAAATTGACACACTGGATCTTCATGCAAAATTTTGTGGCTGTAGTGTTAACAGAACCATAGAAAATTGGAATATTGAAAGAAGAATCTTTATATTTCCATAACATAAAATCCGAGTCGAGTGTAATTTATTTTGGGAATGAAAACTATATACTGAATGTTCATGCAAAATTTCAAGAGGATCGGATGATCAGAATCATAGAATTAAATTTTTGTAATTGATATTTTGTACATATTTCATTTTTTTAATAATTTTCAGAATATAATTCCGATTGTGCAGAGATTCTGCATTTATGTATTTGGTATCAATCTCAAGTCCCATATACAATTTTGAGGTAATAGTCTTATTGCTCCACCAATGAACGATCGCTTAAAAGCTCCTGCTCAAGGCTTTTCTCAAATTTTTACTCCAGTTATCGCCTTCGTCTCTTTATCCCTCAGTTTTAACTCCATTACATCGCATAGATAGAATATTTTATTGAACATTTTCTTACTCCGAAGCTACTACGCCACTGTTGAAAATTAAAAATAATTTTGAATTGAAAAAATTGTGTTTTGATGCGTACTCATATCCTACCAAAATGCAAACAAAACTCTTTTGGGGGGTCGAAAATATTTTCGAAAACTCATAGTTTATAGGAACTTTATGTCATAAAATCATCTAAGAATGAAAATCCCGAATTTTGGCACCTTATTCTGAAACACCCTGTATATCGAAAATGAAACGTTCGTGAACTCATATTTTTAATATGTACCTACTTTCAATCCCGGTACCATACAGATAAATCCCTCTCTACGTTGTACCTCTAATTTAGGAACATCGTACAGGGTATCCCATTTTGGGCACTTTTACGGGATATCTCCGTTATTTTTAACGTTAGCGGGATGCGGTTTTCGCGACAGTGTGCTACTTTTTTGTGAAACTAAAGATGGCGCAATCAGTTTTTGCATAGCTCTTTTAATTTTTTCTATACAGGGCGGAAATGAAAAGTATCACTTTTTAATCACCTCCTGTATCTCAGTTGTGCTTAAACTTGGGGAAATGGTTGAAACGCATTCCTATAGATTTTTTTCCGTAGAATCCAGTGGCGTAGTCAGTTTTTCAATTAAACTTTTCGTTTTTGAGTTATTGAGCAAACATACGTTTTTTAAATTGGACACCCTGTATATTATTTTTTATTCTTATCAAGCACAATCTCAGCTTTTCAAACACATATTACTTTATGCATTTATTTTCAAAACCAAGCTCAGAATGCAAGATTTTGTAATTAAATTGTCAAAAACTAAGTAGTAGGCTATGACTGTTTATTAAAACAAAAAATAAATGTCAAGGTTTCGTTAGAAATCGAAAATAATGTTAACATAATATCTAGATCACAAACAAGCATGTCATATTTCTCGTAATTTTCGTAAGCAACCGTAATGAGAAAAACTTAAAACTGAATCATTAATATGATATAATAAATAATAAAAACTGAGAGAACTGTAAACTTTTAAACCAACCGACAAAGCTTTGACATTTTTTTTTTTAATAAACAGTCATAGAGCCTACTACTTAGTTATTCACAATTGAATTACAAAATCTTGAATTCTGAGCTTGGTTTAGAAAATAAATGCATAAAATAATATGTTTTTGAAAAGCTGAGATTGTGCTTAATAAGAATAAAAAATAATATACAGGGTGTCCAATTTAAAAACGTATGTTTGCTCAATAACTCAAAAACGGAAAGTTTAATTGAAAAACTGACTACGCCACTGGATTCTACGGAAAAAATCTATAGGAATGCGTTTCAACCATTTCTCCAAGTTTAAGCACAACTGAGATACGGAAGGTGATTAAAAAGTGATACTTTTCATTTCCGCCCTGTATAGCAAAAACTAAGAGGGCTATGCAAAAACTGATTGCGCCATCTTTAGTTTCACAAAAAAGTAGCACACTGTCGCGAAAACCGCATCCCGCTAACGTTAAAAATAACGGAGATATCCCGTAAAAGTGCCCAAAATGGGATACCCTGTACATATCGAAATGTTCAACATAGCGAAATTGACATAGGTCCGGTACTTCCCATCCTCCTACTCCAAAAAACCTGAATTGAATCGATGCACCAACAATTCCCCCTTCCCGCTACTACCGAACCAAACCGGCAACACCGCGACCTTCTCGCATGTTCCCTCAAACACGGACGTGTGACGCAATAAACTCATGCACTGTCATTTCACGGCGTAATTTTCCACGGAAAATAGCCAGAGTTTTCTTTGTTTTCGTTTTACCTTCCTCCCGGGTTGTTCAGATATTTTCCTACTTCTCCAGCGCTTGTCGTTGTGTCGTTCCCTTTGTTTTTAGGCCTGTTGAGGGGAAGTGCCGCACATAAATAACGATAGATCAAAGGGTGCACTGGCTAGCCAGCGTTGTTCTTGGCCTTTCATAACTTGTAACACTCGACCAACCAAAATTTTAAATTGTAACGTTTCGTAACATCAATAGCTTTTAGAGGCGCTGGTTCTGGTTTAACGAGTGTTGTACCGTTTTGCGAAAATGTCTCTAATTTTCTAGCTTTCTAATTTAGAGCCGAAAATGGTCTTAAACGATAGGGTTCGACTCTCTGATGACGAATTCGTGGTCAAATTCAATTATGCCCGTGGGGCAGTCCATAAACACGATAACTATCGAACCGATTGTCCTAGAGCAGGCATGGGCAACCTACGGCCCGCGGGCCACATGTGGCCCGCAAGTAGAATTTTTTTAGCCCATCCATAACTTTTTCACACATGAGAAACCTCCAAATAAGCTCTTTGAATATTTAATGGTCCGTTCTATTTAGACATTCGAAGTTACATAAAGTCCCAACAAGTTGAATTTCTGTGAAGTTGTTCAAAACATAATTATAAACAATGTCTAACAGTTCCCCATCATTCCCCTGTAAGGAAAAAATTTAATTCAAGGTCAAAGGTCAAAAAAATGAGTTTTTCGCGATTTTCAGCAAAACGGTAAGTTTTATCATAAAAGTACCTCAGACAAAAATTGTAGATCATGAAATTATCTATAAAAAATGTATCAATATTTTTTTTCTTACGAGCCACCGTTTCTGAGATATAACGATTCAAAAGTTATAAAAGTTGTTGTCATAATATGCACACGTTTCCACGCCACCTAAGTATGAGGTAGTGTACTTAGCGCGTAGTTATAACTTTTTGAATCGTTATATCTCAGAAACGGTGGCTCGTAAGAAAAAAAGTATTGATACATTTTTTATAGATAATTTTATGATCTACAATTTTTGTCTGAGGTACTTTTATGATAAAACTTACCGTTTTGCTGAAAATCACGAAAAACTCATTTTTTTGACCTTTGACCTTGAATTAAATTTTTTCCTTACAGGGGAATGATGGGGAACTTCTAGACATTGTTTATAATTATATTTTGAACAATTTCACTGAAATTCAGCTTGTTGGGACTTTATGTAACTTCACTCTCATTTTTTGGTCTAAATAGACCGGACTAAATCTTAGGAGTCTCATTAGTAAAGAACTCCTGAATGACGAGTTTTTTGTTGAATAATATCAGTTTAAGTTTTTTTATCTCTTCCATTGCGAGGAACATAATATAAGGATTATTTAAATTTTGTTGAATTCATTTTATTACTGTTAGAAATTTTATATTGGCCCGTGGTCAACGAAAAATTTTTCTATTTGGCCCCTTACAGAAAAAGGTTGCCCCTGCCTGTCCTAGAGACTTGAGATTTTCAGGGTGATTAGGTGCTGCGGTTACATTCGTTAACCAGACAAGTCGTACAGGGTTTTCCATAAACTATGGCATTCAAAAAAAAAAGTTTGCGGTCAAGTGAGAGATGCTCATTAAGGCACTTGCAAAATGTTGAGGCCATAGTGTTCACAGAACCATAGAAAATTCAATTGGAATATTGAAAAGAAGAATCTCTATATTTCCATAACAGGCTAACTGATTCAAGTAAAATTTATTTTGTGAATCAAGACTGATACTCAGAATGTTTATTCAAAATTTAAAGATGATCGCTTCATCAGAACCATAGAATATTCAATTGGAATATTGAAAACAAGAATTTTTATATTTTCATAACAAGACATCCGATTCGAGTGAAATATATACTGATGGACAAAATTAGCGCACCACCTAAAATTTCGTTGAATTTCATCAATCGATATCTTCCCAATCTTTAGTCGGATTTCAATGTTTTCTTCTTTCAATTGTAGCTCTGTTATTGTCGAATATCCTCCATTCAACAGAAGTCAAAACAATAAAATCTTCATATTGTACAGGGCGTTTAAATAATGTCATGTTTTATAGTCAAATTTTAACGTCTTCTGTGGGCAATGCCCGGTTGCTGAGTCATATAAAAACAATTAAGCATTTTAGCCTAGTATCTCTTGAGTATTTTGTTTTTTTTAAAACCAATTTATCTTGAAATCGCCCAGAAATATTCAACATTTTATCCAACTGTTGTATTTTATGCATAAGTCATGAATATCTTCGCAACCATTTGTCCGATTTGAATGTTTTTTTTTAGTTTTAGCTCTTTTATTGTCAAATATCATACTACAATGAGATGTTCCAAAAAAGAAATGCATAATGCTGTACACGGCGTTTAAATTTCCGGTTTTTTTCATTACAGTTTAACGCCTTATGTGAGCAATACCAGATATAAGGGGCTTCTAAAAACTATACAGTGATGTAGCCTGATGTTTCCTGAGTATTTTGCTTTTTTAAAAAGCAATTTAACTTGTACCCTTCAAGAGATATTCACATTTTTATAACATCTTGCATTTCACTCAGGAAACATAAGGCTACATCACTGTATAGTTTTTAGAAGCCTCAGGTATCTGGTATTGCGTTAAACTGTAATGAAAAAACCCGAAAATTTAAACGCCCTGTGCAGCATGATGTCTTTTTTGAACATCTCATTGTAGTATGATATTCGCCAATAAAAGAGCTACAACTAAAAAAAAACATCCAAATCGGACAAATGGTTGCGAAGATATTCATGGCTAATGCATAAAATACAAGAGTTGATAAAATGTTGAATATCTCTGGACGATTCCAAGATAAATTGGTTTTTAAAAAAACAAAATACTCAAGAGATACTAGGCTAAAACGCTTCATTGTTTTTATATGACTCAGCAACCTGGCATTGCCCACATAAGACGTTAAAATTTGAATATAAAACATGACATTATTTAAACGCCTTGTACAACATGAAGATTTTATTTTTTGGACTTCTGTTTAATGGAGGAAATTCGAAAATAACAGAGCTACAATTGAAAGAAAAAATATTGAAATCCGACTAAAGATTGAGAAGATATCTAATTTAACGAAATTTTAGGTGGTGCGCTAATTTTGTCCATCAGTATATTTTGTGAATAAAGATTGATATAGGTACTGAATGTTCATGCGAAATTTTAAGAGGATCGCATTATCAAAACCATAGAATTTAATTTTTTAATTGTCGAGTTTTCACATAATGTACCGGGTGGCCAACTAAGCAATTCCAATTTAAAAGAGAAATGAAACAATCAAGTCAATTTTAATCAACATTTCTTAAAAACTGCGCTGTCCACATGTCCACCGTTTTTCTGCTGGCACTCTTCTGGACCCAGGCACGTAGCTATAAAGGGGGTGGGCTAAGGGGCTGAAGAGTATCAATCTCAAGTCCCATACAAAATTTTGAGGTAAAAGACCTATTGCTCCACCATTGAACGAGCACTCACAAGCACAAGCTCAGGGTTTTCCTTGATTTTCATTAAAGAAACGCATTTATCATATGTTAATTTACCTGAAACTATACTCCGTTCACGAAAGGTTGAGCACATAGTAGGCGTTTCTTTATTTATCTGAAGTTGGCAGTATTTGCTGTCATAACGTAAAATAAATTCAATGTTGCCGAATTTATCCGGCCTCGTCCGACGAGCTTGAGAGTCATCAGACAACTCTTTTGTCTAAGGATAACTCTATGCAATATTGACAACATTGCGTTTCAATCTGACAAGAAAATAAACATCATAACCTAAAATTTTAATATACACAGTGAAATATGTCAAATTATCATGGCCAACGGACGGCTCGACCTTTCGTGAACAGACTATACTTAAATCATCAGTCCGAAGTGCTAAAACGGAAATTGTAACATTTTCGCCCAATTTTAGAATTGTAAGTAACACCGTAACACCAGGTCCGAAATGTAACATAAATTGAACAGTTGTAACACCTGGAACGTCACTGGCCTGCGGGCAGGCGGAGGGGGATAAAATGACGGTGCGTTGTACCGCGTGCCTGCGAAAATAAGCACGGTTTGGTGTGGTGCGCATAGAAGGTGCGCAGCGGTCCGCTGCCTGACAGCAAGCGCACTCGGATGTTTTTTTTTTGCTCTGCGATCAGAGATGTGCGAAACTACGACCGCGTGTTAGTCCCACTGTGATGAAATAAAAATCTGTCAATTGACAGATTTTTTCTGTCCCCCCCTGGTTTTGAAAAAATCCAAAAACATTTTGAAATGCGTTTTTCTCTGAATCTATGGGTTTCAGAGAAAAGTTTATTCAACAGAAAATGTAAAGGACATTGTTATTTACATTTTATCTGACTTGAAATACAAAAAGCAGGTGGCGCTAAAGTATCAAAAAAATGGTTTTTGGCATTTTCGTTGAAAATAAATAATTTTTTGCAGTAATGTAAATGGGAGAGTTGTTTGTCACAAAATTATCTTCATTTTTTGTCTAAACAGTTTTTTTGTAAAACTTTCTCGAAACCAGAAGGGAGAATTACTTAGGAAACCTGGCATTAACATTTTTTTATGTCCCCCTATCGATTTATCAAGTCAAAATTCTGTAGGTCGTTTTTTGAAAAATAAATGTTATATTTACTGTACTAATGGTTAAGTTCGTTAACCAGCCAAATCGTACAGGGTCTTTCATAAAATATGGCCATTCAAAATTTTTGTTCCTCAATATCTCAGAAAAAACGAAACCAATCGGAATGAAATCTCACGGCCAAATGCAAGATGGTGATAACAAGCCTCATGCAAAATTTTGTGGCCAAAGTGTGAACAGACCCATAGAAAATTCAATGGGAATATTGAAAAAAAAGAAACTTGTCCATAAAAAGATATCCGATTCGAGTGAAATTTTTTTTGTGGATGGAAATCGATATTCTGAATGTTCATCCATAAGGCGTTTTCGGAAACTTACTCAGGGTTACTAACTCGATCCATCGGGTCACGTGACGGATCTACTCGGGTCTCGGACCCGGGTTCAGTGTTTACGAACACATCAGGTTTAAGATTTGAAGTGACAGTCGTATCAATAACATAACCAAACAAATTAATGAATTTATTTTTTCGATCCCAGTCTATTCTCGGATTGTCTCTAGATATGCTTGCATTTATAAGCTTCTGTTGAATATTTCCTATAATTTCTCGTGTGCCCTTCAATGTTTAATTACATTTTTGACTACCTATGCTTGAGAAGTAGAGAATTTATTTTTTCAGTTCCAATTTATTCACTTATTTCCTTTAGCTTTGCAGGATTTATTGGCTTCTGTAAAATATTTCTTATAATTTCTGGTGTGCCCTCACATGTTCAATGTTATCTTCGAGTACCTATATTAAAGAAGTAAATAAGGCTTCAGCTTTTACGCAGAAAGATCTGCATACAAAGTTATGAAGAAGTTGTTGCACATTATTTTCTCGGCTCAAGGAACCACTCATTTTACAATGAGCCAAATTCTCTTCTCTTTCCATAATTTTTAGGAATAGAATATATGAAATTATTTAGAAAGGAGTAGAAGACTTATTCCCGCTTTTTTCAAATACAAAATTGAACTGCAGTGCGCATGCGGTGCCTCCAGAACCCTACTCTCGAGTAGGGTTACGATAAATCAACCTGGGTCAGTGATCGAGTTAATAACCCCGTACTTTCCGAACACGGGTTGGATGTTCGGGGTAGGTAAACGAACGCCAAGGTTAGGGATCGAGTTAACCCGAGTAAGTATCCGAAAACGCCTATAGTTTCAACAGAACCATAGAAAATTCAACTGGAATATTGAAAAGAAAGATCTTTATATTTCCATAACAGGATCTCCGCATCATTCAGAACCATATAATTTAATTTTTGTAATTATTTATTTTTTACATATTTCATTTTTTGAATAATTTTCAGAATATAATTCCGATTGTGCTAAGATTCTGCATTTATACACAGGGTGTTTCATCATAAACTGGACAAACATATATTTTCGTGTAGAGGACATCGGGAGAATCATTTTTGCCTTATAGAATATCCCGTTTTCGAAGCATAAGCGAGATACAGGGTGTCAAACGTCATTTTTGAGCAAGATTCTTATGGGTATCTAAAGATACGAACCGACATGTCCAAGCGTTTAACCCAACACGCTTTCATTCATTTGTTATCGAATTTATTCCATTTGGCTGTTCCACACTGTATACACTCATATACAGGGTGGTCCAGATCGTAACCAAGAAATTTTAACCACGTATTCAACATCAAAAATAAGCCCTAGTTTGTCATATAAACATATTTCGAGAAATGTTTCCTCTCAGAGATACGGGGTGTTAAAATTATTGAAAAAAAAACGTTTTTTATTAATAACTTTCCCACTGCTTGAAATATTTTCATGAAATATGAGATAAAGGTTTTGAGCGTCAGGGAGCACTTTTTGCATAATATCATTTCTTTTCTATTCTACCAGTGGCGTCCGTACTACAGCGACACTGAATATTTTCAGATAAAAAAGTGATAAACCACTGGTTTTTCCGAAAATAAAAATTGTTATTCAGATCCTTATTTAATTTGGAGAAAATTCGGTCACTTGACTTTTTGCTGTACAAGGCACCGTTTACTTTAAAAAAAATAAAACACATTCTCATGCATGAAGAAATCGCCAAAATTTAATAAGGTATAGTCCGTTCACGAAAGGTTGAGCCTTCGGTTGGCTATGGAAATTTGGCATATTCCACGGTGAATATTAAAATTTCAGGTTATGTTGTTTATTTTCTTGTCAGATTGATGCGCAATGTTGTCAATATTGCAATATAGATTTTTCTGATAACACGCAATCTCGTCGTACGAGGCCGGGTACATTCGGCAACGTTGACTTTATTTTACGTTATGACAGCAAATACTGCCAACTTCAGATAAATAAACAAACGCCTACTATGCGCTCAAACTTTCGTGAACGGACTATAGGTACATAATAATGATAAGAGTTTTATTGCTATATCAAATTTTGACGATTTCTCCATGCATGATAATGTGTTTTATTTTTTTAGCCGTAAACGGTGCCTTGTACAGGAAAAAGTCAAGTGACCGAATTTGCTCCAGATTAAATAAGGACTTGAATAACAATTTTTATTGTCGGAAAAATCAGTGGCATGTCATTTTTTATCTGAAAATTTTCAGTCCCGCTGCGGTACGGACGCCACTGGTATAATACAAAAGAAATGATATCATGCAAAAAGTGCTCCTTGACGCTCAAAACATATGTCTCAAATTTCATGAAAATGTTTCATGCAGTGTGGAAGTTATTAATAAAAAACATTTTTTTTCAATAATTTTAACACCCCGTATCTCGGAGAGGAAACATTTCTCGACATATGTTTATACAACAAACTAGGGCTTATTTTTGATGTAGAATACGTGTTTAAATTTTCTTGATTTAGATCTGGACCACCCTACTTGTACATGTACTACTTTTTATGTCCTCGGTATGACAAGTTGACCATTGACAATGATTCGTTGAATTTCACATGTTATACAAAATAATAATACAGGGTGTCCCGAAAACAATGGATAAGCCTGCAACTATAGATAGACACTGTCGTGGTCTAACTTATTCCAAATTTTGACCTTAATGAAAATTCAACGGTTTCGGAGATATTCATGGTTTTCGAATTTTTAGAAAATTTCCAAGTGCGATTAGTTTTTCTAGTGCCATTTCTACAAACGGAGAGGTATTTCGATATTGTTTTTTTAATTTCACATGAGATAGTTCAGCTATCGGAATGAAAGACTTAAATTCATCAAACTAGTGTAAAAAGTTATAAACTCGTGATTTACAAGGAAAAATTGAAAACTAATTGAAATTTCTTTCAAGTTTGATGAGCTACAGTGTAAAAAAATTGTAGGACGCCCCTGGTAGACATCATCTTCAAAACTTGCTCAGTTATTGCAGATTCCAAAAAGGTATCATATAAGCCTAGGCATTCTGTAGTTTTTCTTTCTCGTAACTACTTGATTACCAAATAGTCGAAAAATTTCGAAAAACTGTTTTTGTTGTAATCGTTATTCTGAGCTCATGTATTAATGTAAATGTATGATTATACCTAACTATTCTGATTTGTTTAACCTTATGGTTATTGTTCAATAGCAAAAGTATGAATCTTTCAAAGAACTTTAATATTATTACCAAATTACTATTCATTGGAAATGAATGAAGATTGCAAAATGAAAGAATAAGTTCATTATCCATATCGAACATTTATTCATATTAAATGTTCAAATTGACGTCCTTGCGCCCTAATACACGCTCTACACCTTTTAATGAACGCACTTTTAATGCGACGTATCAATTTGAGCCGCTGCATTTTGGATACGAGCCCGTAACTCCTCAATCGAAGATATTGGCTTGGAGTAGACTAGATCTTTTAGGCACCCCCAATAAAAAAATCCAGGGGGTTCAAGTCCGGTGATCTCGGGGGCCATGAAATAGGGCCAAGCCGGCCTATCCACCTTTGAGGGTATTTTGCATTCAGGTGATTTCTCACTCTTACTGCGTAATGAGCTGTGTTATTATTGTTCTATGCAAGCAGAGTTTCATTTTTTATGAATAAATTTAAGCTATGAATGACTGAACTCATTGTTTGATTTCGAAATCTTTATTCATTTTCAATGAATAAGTAATTGGTACTAATTCGTTTTATTTTTTCCATCGAATAGTAATTTGGTAATAATTCGTTTTATTTTATTTGTAATGAATATTCCACATACCTCTATTGTAGCAACACAGGGTATTTTTAAGTTGATACTTTTCTTTTAACACTGTACAGAATGTAAGAAAATAAGAAATTTTGTCAAATACAATTAGGTCCGGTAAGGTTTTCGAGAGTTGAATGCAAATAATGCCATATTTCTATTCAACCAGAGAAACGATACGCTACTGCTTTTTTCAAAATAAAAATAATTTTCGTAATTTTCCACTAGATTCCAACAAAAATGGCCTCCTGACTTTAACACATGAGCTCAGAATAACGATTACAACAAAAACAGTTTTTCGAAATTTTTCGACTATTTGGTAATCAAGTAGTTACGAGAATGAAAAACTACAGAATGCCTAGGCTTATGATACCTTTTTGGAATTTGCAATAACTGAGCAAGTTTTTAGGATGATGTCTACCAGGGGCGTCCTACATTTTTTTTACACTGTAGCTCATCAAACTTGAAAGAAATTTCAATTAGTTTTCAATTTTTCTTTGTAAATCACGAGTTTCTAACTTTTTACACTAGTTTGATGAATTTAAGTCTTTGTTTCCGATAGCTGAACTATCTCATGTGAAATTAAAAAAAACAATATCGAAATACCTCTCCGTTTGTAGAAATGGCACTAGAAAAACTAATCGCACTTGGAAATTTTCTAAAAATACGAAAACCATGAATATCTCCGAAACCGTGGAATTTTCATTAAGGTCAAAATTTGTTAGACCACGACAGTGTCTATCTATAGTTGCAGGTTTATCCATTGTTTTCGGGAGACCCTGTATATTAAATTTTTATGGAATTACATCTCCGGGAATTCTCAATTCACTGTTACTATTGAATTCGAAATCAACTACCCTCTAATATTTACGTAACTTGCCTGAATGGACAAGCAATAAAAATTATGAAAAATTTCATTTCTTCATTAATGATACACTGTTACACACCTCTTGTTATGAGCCATATCGTGATGTTCTGTAGATACCCTATTCCTGCAGCCTCACCATAACAGAAGAACAAATTGAGTGGAAAAACGCCGAGAAAACTAAACAAACACAGACAAAATAATACATAGGTATAGCTTCATGCAATAACATGACCAACTGATTTTGTAGATTGAAGTAATCGCTGCATAATAAGACAACTGCTCAACACATGTACAACACAACAATCGGAATTCTGAGTATGTTTAAAGAATTTAAGAAAGCCCTGAGTATAGGGCCTTTGAGCGCCCGTTCATTGGTGGAGCAAAGAGGCTATTACCTCGAAATTTTGTATAGGACTTGAGATTGATACTAAATAAATAAATGCAAAATGTCAGCACGATTGGTATGATATAGGTACTCTGGAAATTATTCAGAAACTGGAATATGTAAAAACTAGCCAATTGAAAAAAATTAAAGGACCCCGCACATTTTGTATGAGAATTGGCTCCCGGTGGATTTGGCTGAAAATTAGATATGATGTTCTACTAATCCTTCTGATCAAATGTCTCTACAGTCGCGAAGCTGAAAAATGCATACTTCTAGGAGTTTTTAGCGATTTTTTGTATCCATTATGGCTTACCGTTCACACAGAAATGTTTGAGAATATTTCGTGATTATTGAATACAAAAAATTGCTAAAAACTCCTAGAAGTATGCATTTTTCAGCTTCGTGACTGTGGAGACATTTGATCAGAAGGATTAGTAGAACATCATATCAAATTTTCAGCCAAATCCACCGGGAGCCAATTCCCATAATAACTACGTAAGCCATAATGGATACAAAAAATCGCTAAAAACTCCGAGAAGTATGCATTTTTCAGCTTCGTGACTGTTTAGACATTTGATCAGAAGGATTAGTAGAACATCCTATCAAATTTTCCGCCAAATCCACCGGGAGCCAATTCCCATACAAAATGTGCGGGGTCCTTTATGGTTTTGATGATGCGATCCTGTTTAAATTTTGCTTAAACATGTCAGTATATCAATCTTCATACTAAAAATGAATTTCACTCGAATCGAATATCTTGTTATTAGTAGAAGTTCCGAATCTGAATCGACCTTCACCGAGCTGATAATAGAATAAAACTTATTTTATAATAAATTTAGTATATTAGAAAATATATTAAAAATGGGTTGTCAAGAAAAATCATGGTCAAAATATTTTTAATTATTTTTTAGAAAATGATTTTTCATTAAATGTTGCAACATCAAGATAATAATAAAGAAATTTTATACTTGACTTAGTGTCAGTTGCAGGAACGTCCATTAAAATTTAAAGGTCCATTAAACCCTTAATCCTCCATTAGTTCCTTGATATAATGGAGGATTAAGAGTTTAATGGACCTTTAAATTTTAATGGACGTTCCTGCAACTGAGCATTAAAGTATTAAACATACAGGGTGTTTCATCATAAACTGGACAAACATATATTTTCGTGTAGAGGACAGCGGGAGAATCATTTTTGCTCTATACAATATATCCCGTTTTCGAAGCATAAGTGAGATACAGGGTGTCAAACGTCATTTTTGAGCAAGATTCTTATGAGTGTGGTCAGTTACGTATAACACTTAAAGTAACGGTTTTTGGTCAAATCTCAGTATTTTTGGGTCCTCTATTCAGAAAAGTTGATGAACTCCGAAAAAAAATTACAAAATGGCGGAAGACCTGCAATGTTCCAAATTTTTTTTTGCGGTTGTCAAATTGACTTTTGTTTTCTGAATGAACACAATTTTCTAAGAATTTCTGTGAAAATTTTTTTTCAAAAATCGAACACAATTTTTTTTACATGTCTACAGCGATGAAAAAATTTCACTCGAAATGGATGAAATTTTGTACAATTGTACTTCTTGAATTATCAATCACGAATATGAAAACAGAATCGTAAAATATCGAACGGTTTCGTTACTACAGTCATTCAAATGTTTCGTTCAGACCTCTGAAATAATGAAAAAAAAATTGTTTTGAGTTCTAGAGTCAAAATAATTAAATTATTGGCATGTCCAAACATTCTAGATGAATTTATACAAAAAAAATCAGTGAAACTTAATTGGGACTCGAACAGACGTAGGTATTAAATAGGAAAATGGCACTGTTCTAAGGATATTAATATTCGTTGCCAGGCAACGGTAGTTCGTAGTTCATAAAGATTGACTGGTATTTGAATTTCAGCGAATATAATTTAGCCAGTAGTCAAACTCTATGAACTACGAACTACCGTTGCCTGGCAACGAATGTTAATATCCTTAGAACAGTGCCATTTCCCTATTTAATACCTACGTCGGTTCGAGTCCAAACTAAGTTTCACTGATTTTTTTTGTATAAATTCATCTAGAATGTTTGGACATGCTAATAATATAATTAATTTGACTCTAGAACTCAAAACAATTTTTTTTTCATTATTTCAGAGGTTTGAACGAAACATTTGAATGACTGTAGTGACGAAACCGTTCGATATTTTACAATTACTAGCCTAGTTCCCTGAAATCGGTCGTCTGGTACAAGAAGTACAGAATTTCTGACTTAAATTTTTGAATATTTTTCATGGAGGTATAGGAAGGGGAGGGAGCATATCCTATATTTCCTTTGTTCCAAACTTAGATTATTTACATTGTAAATAATCTAAGGTTCCAAAAGTGTCACATAGTTCGGCCATATTGGTATGGGCAATTTGTGGCGGGAATTTCGAAAATTTGAACTTGTCAAGGTTTCGGTTTACTTTTATCGACAATTGAATTCAGAAATCTTGCTCGAAGAAACGAAACAAGTCTTAAATGATAAAATATAGACTGATATTTTTTTCTGAAATATTTGTCGACTTCCTTCATTTACGAAGAAAAATATTTCTCAAGGAAAATATGATTACTTAGTTTTTTTGACCATAAGCTTTCAGTTTATTTTTTGAACAGATATCTAGGGGTCTATAAGTTTGTACTATTCACAAGATTAGTTAAAGCTGTCTCATATGAATAATTAAGCCTTAAGGTATTAGTGTTTGAATACTTCGAGTTTTTTTTTGACCATAAGCTTTTAGTTTAACTTTTGAACAGATACCTAGGGGTCTATAAGTTTGTACTATTCACAAGATAAGTTAAAGCTGTCTCATATCTGAATAATCAAGCCTAAAGGCATTAGTGTTTGATCTATACACCTCATCAACAATCTCATGCGTTACTTTATGTGTCAAAAAATCATGGAGGTACCGCCATGCAAAAAATAATGTTTCATTACAAACTGCTCTCACACACTTCATAAGTGAAACCATTCTGCTTTTTGTAGGTCTTGTATTTTAACAGATTATCATTCCTCGAGAATGATTTCTTACAAATATTACAAGTATAATTTTTTCTGACCGCTGTGCGAAGTCATGTGACATAAAAGTTGTTCTTTCCTTGTGAAAGACTTGTTGCAGTTTACACAAATGTATGGTCGAAAACCTGTATACAATTTTACATGTTGGTAGAAGTGTTCTCTTAGTTTAAAACTTTTTCAAATTAAAATCGATTGCTAATGAAATTAGTTTGTTTCTTGAGGTATTTCTATTTTAATTGGCAAACCTGAGTTTATGTGTGAATTGATTATGGAAACAAAATAAACACTATAAAATGCATAATGAAACACAGATAATAACATAAATGTGTTATAATTATGTTTTATAAATACATCAGATAAATACAGGAATTTACTTACAAAATATAGATTATAATAATATAGATACAAAAAAATTATGTACAATATACAGTATGACCTTACAATCCTTGAAACAATATGGAATGAGTTAGAGTCTATTTATTTAAATGCATTAGATCGCTAGTACATTTAGCATTGACGTAATCTTAAATCGAAATACTTCATCAGAATGACTTTTATTAAATTGATCATATGATTAGAACCAAATTCTTGGTTGAATGTGCATCTTCATAGAATCAAAAATTCGTGATTCAATGCATTTTTGCACAATATCTTTGTCGAATACTAGAAATACACCTATCTCTGCTTGCTAACCTTTGCTTGCACCTGGCTATTATTTCGTCCCTCTTTTTAATAAAATAATTCGCACCTTCTGGGCCAGAAGATTCCGGTATTTCGGAGGGGTAGTCTCTAAAGCTCTAGGTTCATCCACTTCCATAGGTATTGCTTCATTTAAGGGGTCTCCAGATGTTGATGGTTCCATATCACTCATTACGGTAACACAATAATCTTCTATGTTGAAAGGGGCAGCTCTGCCAACCTGAAATTTCAAATTTATCGAATCAATTAACAATAAACATTAACAAGAAAGTGAAATAATTAACCAGGTATTTTCAAAAGAGCTGACAGATCTTTATAATATGGGGTCTTTATTAATGATTGTAACATCGTATGTTGCTTTGAAAATTTTTAATACTATTGTGTCTTATGGAAGTCAACATATTTATAATTTCAGTCACATTATTCATCTTCTTTCGGAATGACTAGCCTAAACTCACAGTATCGTTTGTTTGAATTAAAGTTTACGTCAGAATATAAATATTTATAATGATTCAACGCTAAACGTTCTGTTATAATCATTTATAGAGACCATGTTTTGCACAATTTTTTTTCAAATTTAATTATGGATAATGAAGTTTACCTGTTTGGAAGTTAATTCTAAGAAAATTGAAGGTACAGCATGTTCTCTAACTCTCACACAAGATAAAGAAGTTCTATCCAAATCTTCCTCCTTGAAATGAATTGAACAAACCCTTGCGTGGGATGATGGAACCCAGTTATTTCTTCCGAGGGCCTGAATCCACATGGCTCTCCTTTCAAGGTTCAGAGGGAAACTGTGATAAAGAAAAAGTGAGGAAACAGGTATTATGAGGAGATTTGCGATACAGATATCTTATATTACAAATCCCCCGCAGTAGGAAAGTTATTTCCAACAATGATTTCATGTTATCAAAAGAAATGATAAATAAACTATTGACTCAGAGATAACACGTGGGAATATCAAGGTACCTATATTTTTTAGCGTGGTGTAAGCTGTAAGCCACGTTAATAACTGATATCAACAACAATTTCAAAATAAAACAATGGAAAGAACTTACCTGTGAAATGTAACTCCAGGTTTCTTGAGTTTCGCTTTGGATGTATTAGAGCACACATTTACAGAACAAGAAACCATTTTTAACTAATACTGAATTTCTTACTGCAACAAAACGTACAGAAAGAGAACAACAAATGAGGAAATAACAATGAAATCCTTCGTTTGAATTGCTCGAAGTCGGCCATATTGGTGTGTCCCTGGTTTGTTTTGTTTACGTGACACTTTTCAATCGTTATGCCCCCTCCCCTTCCTATATCTCCATGATATTTTTTAATGCCTACAACCATAGATGAATAAGTTTATTTATCTATTTTATCTATGCTTACAACAGCTGACAGTTGCTGATTGTGTAATTTGAATTTGAAGGTTATGAGGTTATCAAGATGAAAAAATATTTACTTTCTGTTTCAATCTTTTTAAATATCGCACAATCCAACGAAAACTTTTCTATATTTCATATGGAACATTTATCTTAAGAATAATTGAAACTATACTAGCTAATTTAAAATGTGCAGCAAATTATGTCATCAGTCTATAAGGAAAATTTCCATGTTTCGGTCATTGGCTGCTAAAAATTATTACGAATGTTTAGAGATTAGACCAGGAGCAACTCAAGCAGAAATTAAGGAGGCTTACTACAGTTTATCTATGAAATATCATCCTGATCGAAATAAGGGCGAAGAGGCTTCAATCAGATTTAGGGAAATTACCGAAGCTTATGAAGCTTTGAGGAATATAAGAGTGAGGAAGCTTTATGATAAAGGTTGGTATTTCTAGAGGAAAGCCAAGTATTTCAAAATATACTGAAGTTGAATAAGCAGTAGGAGAATTAAAATGTAAATCAAAATTTATCGCTAGCTTCACCAAGCGATAAAACTAAGGCCTAAAGAAATGTTATATTTGTCGTACCATGATTTTAAGCTAAAGAGAAGTCATAAACAAAAGAATTAGTTCAAATATCGGCCATAAGTTATCTGGGATAAGTAGATCAATTCCTTTCAAAGATGTATACAATTCAGGGTTGTTATCATCAGTCTTAACTCAATGAGGTAGGCAAGAAAAGTAAGGTCTTTTCAATCTGGGTTCTTAGCTATTCGGGAATCAGAGCAAATGAAGACACATTGCGAAAGAGGGCGCACGAATGCCACTCATTGGCCCAGAACCCTTCTGTGGTTTAGGTGAAAGTACCTATAAGGAGATTCTGGAGAACGAGTAAGCCAAAAAATTCTGTCGGAATCTTCCAGGGATGGATCATTCCACTAAGTTCCTTTGGAATTTTGAAACAGCAAGATCTAAAAGGTATCTGGATCTTGGTAAGAAAACATTACACCTCCTCACTGGCTTTCTTATAGGATATTGTCGCCCCAGGAAGCACCTGTTGAGGATGGGTTTATCGGACATTGATGAGTGTACGTTCTGTGGGGAGGAGGAAGAAAACCCCATTCACCTAGTCACTGAATTCTTTGCCATTGCGAGCCTGAGGAAAGAATACCTTGAGCAAGAAACTTGTAGGATTGAGGAATTAGCCTCGTTGAAGTCTTCACAGATATTGGATTTCATCAGATCTCTGGAACTGGAAGGCGAGATCTAAAGTGGCACAATAGACCTTGAGGGCACAGTGAACTGTAACCCCTTTTATAAATATAACTATCATTAGTCTTCATCAAATCTGGACAGAAATGAAAATTTAAACCAATTATTGTGAAGTCAACATCTAAGATAAAATATAGAATATTGTTTAATTTGTAATATATTACAAATAGAGGTAACAACCTAGGCTCCTTAGGAGGTTTCCGATTTTATCAACGCCTTTGACGATCTTAATGGGTTTCCATGAATGAGTAGGAATGTAAACAAAAGACCTACATGGTTGCAGTTCCCAGAAGGCTTACCTAGCCAATATGACCCCCGTTTTAATAATAATATACAGGTTTGGAAATTGACATTGGAAACATACGAAATTCAATGCATCAGAGAGAGAATTTTGCCGTGCACCTGAACAATGGTATCATGGAAAGGTTCACGTGATTCTAAACTCTCTGAATAAACAACCAATTGGTATTTTGTAGTTTGGTCTCTCTCTTATCGTTAGGAGTGGCTTTATCGAGCAGTATGGTAGGGAACCTGCAGTTCTCGCATTGAGTATTACGCGCAGCCTCATAGAGCAAGAGCCCGTGAACGCCAGACCTTCGTTATTTTATACAAGCTGAAAACATGTCTACGCATGCTCCCAACATAGGTAAGAACGATGGACCATTATGAAGTTTGGGTTACCCTGGCTTTGGCAGGTAAAAGGTATTAAAGGGGTGTAAAATACTGATCTAATTTCGTCAAATTGTAAAGTGTGATTTTTTGATATTACCTTCAGAATATCATTAAAAATCACGTCATTAATTGCCAGACACTTACTATAGTGGCAACCCCTTGCCAGACACCCTTAATGTTCATAAAATTATATGTAATTCTACTTACGTTATAGTATAAAAGCTGATTTTTATATATGATACTTGGGCAAATAAATAAATAAATAATGTTTCCTCATTAGGCAGACATTTTTGATAGTGCCAACCAATGTCTGGCTAATGAGGAAACATTATCTTATTATTACCCAAGTATCATATATAAAATCAGCTTTTATACTATAACGTAAGTAGAATTACATATAATTTTATGAACATTAAGGGTGCCTGGCAAGGGGTTGCCATTATAGTAAGTGTCTGGCAATCAATGACGTGATTTTTAATGATATTCTGAAGGAAATATCAAAAAATCACACTTCATAATTTGACGAAATTAGATCAGTATTTTACACCCATTTAATACCGTTTACCTGCCAAAGCCAGGGTAACCCAAATTTCGTAATGGTCCATCGTTCTTACCTGTGTTGGGAGCATGCGTAGACAAATTTTCAACTTTTATAAAATAACGAAGGTCTGGGGTTCACGGGCTCTTAGACTATCACGCATCAACTCAAGGCGTCTCAAGCGCAACACAGCCTGTAAATCTGTTGAGTATAGCACCGTCCAACTGCACAGCAAAATACTCTCTCAAATGCATTGAATATCATATGTTTCCGATGTTAATTTCCGAACCTCTATATACAGTTGATCACTCCTAAAGTAACACAGCATGGTACATTTTATTCAACTTGAAATTTTTAGGACTAACTATGAGAACTGGCCCCAATGTAATGGAAGATGAGGAAATCAACAAATTTTACCAGTCCCGACAGACAAGATCTAGACCCCCACCTCCGACTGGTAGAACTCCGTTTTATGATTTTGATGAATGGTCTAAGAGTCACTATGGAGCAACTTTAGCAAGAGACATAGCAAGGAAAAAGAGAAGGCAAGCGGAAGAATCAGAAAGAAAAGATAAAGTAGAGGAAGCTAAAAAAGAGAAAGTTTTATTCAGTATTTTTATCATGGCGTGTTTCATGGTGTATATACTAGCAAGACACGAGGATTATGATGTTGTTAAAGGAAATATGGATAAAACTCAGAGATGAAGTCTAGTGTTAAATATTTTATTTAATTTGTAAATATTAAATTATATATGATCAGTTAAGGTTGAGTATTTTTTGATATATAGGCCAAGCAATAGAGATATTTCCTTGACAAAAATACTACCTGGAAGCCACCTGAGCCATTCCGAGCAGGACAGTCCATAGTTTTATTCCCACCATGTTTTAAACACGAAAATGCCATTTTCTTATTTGTTATTAACAGAAAACAACAAAAATACGCGTTCTTTTTAGTTTTTTCGTTGCAAAATGGAAACTATTGATGCAGTGATAACGTTGCAATGGATGAATTGTAGAGAATTACATTGTGAAGAGAATGATGGGTCAAACGATCCAATCGAATAATTAAAACTGGAGAAAAGCGGAAAAAACCGGAAAATTGCGTGTTTTTTCTTTTAACTCATAACTCTGCCATTTTGCAATATTAAGAACTGAAACTTCACACGATAGTAGCTATTGACGTGCAATTCATGTGTGCCAAAATTGGATTCGGTCCGATAAATAGTTTTCACATAATTCCCATTTGGACATATTTTCGCGGAGAGCTGGATGCGTTTGAGGTCGTCCGATTGAAATTAAAAAATTGATTTGGAAAGAAGACGTGATCAGTAACAAAACGTCTATTCTGATTTTTCAATAAAACGCGTTTAAGTGTGTTAAAAACTAGTGAGAACATGAGGGAAAACGACCGACCAAGCGAGAGTGGTGAGGGAATGAGCGAATCGAGGGGAAACGCCGCGGAAGCCAACGGTCGCCGAGTTTAAGAATTGTTGCGCGGACAGCGCACCAAATTTTGTACACATATACGTTTCCCCTCGATTCGCTTATTTCCTCTCCACTCGACCGCTCTCGCTCGGTCGGCCGTTTTCCCTCATGTTCTCACTAGTTTTTAACACACTTAAACGCGTTTTATTGAAAAATCAGAATAGACGTTTTGTTACTGATCACGTCTTCTTTCCAAATCAATTTTTTTAATTTCAATCGGACGACCTCAAACGCATCCAGCTCTCCGCGAAAATATGTCCAAAAAAATTCAAATGGGAATTATGTGAAAACAATTTATCCGACCGAATCCAATTTTGGCACACATGAATTGCACGTCAATAGCTACTATCGTGTGAAGTTTCAGTTCTTAATATTGCAAAATGGCAGAGTTATGAGTTAAAAGAAAAAACACGCAATTTTCCGGTTTTTTCCGCTTTTCTCCAGTTTTAATTATTCGATCGGATCGTTTGACCCATCATTCTCTTCACAATGTAATTCTCTACAATTCATCCCATTGCAACGTTATCACTGCATCAATAGTTTCCATTTTGCAACGAAAAAACTAAAAAGAACGCGTATTTTTGTTGTTTTCTGTTAATAACAAATAAAAAAATGGCATTTTCGTGTTTAAAACATGGTGGGAATAAACTACGGACTGTCCTGCACGGAATGGCACAGGTGGCGTCCAGGTAGTATTTTTGTCAAAAAACAAATCATTTGTAGCTCTGTTGCTTGGCGTAATACAGTTCATAAGGAAACAGGTAAAAATGGATCAAAAGTATTCAGATAAATCAATAATAAAATTCAGCAAGTTTGCAATTATGTCGCTATCCTTTTGGTAATTCATACATTCACATTTGTGTAACAGTATTGTTCACTTCAATTAAGACAGCAAAATTAATGAATCAATCAATAAAGCACAGATTTGAGAATATCACACATTGATTGATAATACTTTTTATCCACAACTATTGCATAATCCACCTTTTTTACATCTGATTGCTCGGCCATAAAAATACCATTAATCACTTGTGAATAGTTTATTATTATTCACTGCTGTCAGATGCTTCATAGATTCATCTTCAAATTGATATTTCTTCAGTATTTTAAAGTACTCAAACTAACAAATATGGGCCAAATCTACTTTTATTACAACAATTAAAGCTATTTTCATTACAAAATGTATCATCTCCCAAAATTTCTCATGTGTCAACTTGATTTTTTCCACACTTGTAATGGAAAGATATTGTCACGGTCGAAAAATGTTAAAATTTTCAAGAAATATATTCAGTAGTCGTGGATAAAGTATAGTATGCTACTTGCGTATAATGGCTGTTATTCAATTGGGTGATTTGGGCCCCTCGCCTACGGTTCATAAAGTTCAGCATATGAATTATAGTTATTATACACTTGTTGCATAATATACTATTATAAATAAAAACAAGTTCACATTATTTCTTTCTAATTTATTATCTCATTTTCAAGGACTATTAACTGAGAAATTCTTTGTGCATATATTAAATATATTCATAAGATAAAATATACAAGTTCTTAACACTATTTCATAAACTGCAAATTAGTAGGTACACTTTCAAGAAATCTGCTGTTTATAAACAATCCATAACTATAAATGAGAGTGACTTTACAATCAGTTACTGAAATTTCATTTTTAATCTTTACCATACTATGTTTTCTATTTATTTTTCAATAATATTATCATTCTGTACTTAATTTCAAACAAAATTTTACTAAGATCATAATTTAGCAACCTTACGACAATTCAGTATTGAATCTATCTAAAACATAATCAATATCAAAAAATATATCCACCTTAAATATTTAAATTTATAAACTCTAAAACAAATCAACAAAGGCCTTTAGATTCTTCATACTGGTAACACTTGTACCATAACTTGTACACATATGACTGTACATAATAACAGGAAGTGATGTAAAGCTTTGTTAATTGTTTATTCCTCTTAATTGTATCTTGTGGTCACGATTGGTAATAATTTTGTTCATCTTTATTTATTTTATGACCTTTGTTTAATAATGATTTTGGAAATAATTCATATTCGCGTATGGCGGTGGCATAGGCATATTTAAAGGACCTGTTGGATAAGGTACAGAAGTAGGGGGCATATTGGTTGGAATTCCTGGAAAATAACTAGAATTGACACTCAGGGGTGGTGGGTTCGAATAGCTAGGCATGTTGCCTAGAAAAGGATCACCACGTTGAATGAGTTTAGACATCTTGTCAGCTTTAACTAATCTAAGATGCATTGTTTTTCTTCTAGCTAAAAACTGTTCTAAAAAGTCATCCAAATCACCACCTTCGTCCATGAACTTTTTAGCTATCGAATCTGATTCTTCTTCCATTTCACTAGCAGCAGTTCGAAGCAAGGCTAAGGCAGTTTCTAATGATAGATCTCCATTTTTATCTCCTGAAATGATAACAAGTTTATTTATATTCCGATCAATTTGAATTTCAGTTTACTTAATGTTTTCAGTTTTTCTTCTACTATCTTTGATAACTCTTCACCCTCCACACTTGATATCTGGAGTTTTTCCCTCTTCTCAGTCAATTCTGGTTCTTTGGCTAAATTCATTTCTGCCATAGACTCATTTGTTGCGATGATTGTTTCCTTTTCATTCTGTATTTCTTTTAGATAAGTCTGGAAATGAAAGCTCAAGTACAAGAAATACAGGTTATTCATGGACTAACCTGATCATCATTGCCTAATATTTCTTCAATTTTTTCATCATTATTTAAGATCTGATCCAACTCGTCATTCGATAAACCATCCAATTTTTTCGTTAATCTTTTACAGTCTTCAGTTAAGATAGCATAAGACATTTTCAGGAATGTTGAGAATTAACTGTAGGTCAAACGTAAAGTTTCAGATGAACATCAACTGAATTTAATTCAACAAGGAAAACCACATTACAAGTAATTCACTTGCACATATTTCACAAATTATGAATATTATGATACAATAATTCTTTTGTCAACCCTATTTATTTTTAACTATTACGATCATAAAATTTCAATGACAGTGACAGTAGAGATCATTCTTTGGAAGCTCTTCTTGATGGAAGTTCTTAATATTGGCCTCAGGAGTGGAATGAAATATTTTAAATTTCGAGGGTTTTTGTAGTTTCTGTTTCTTACTGTACTGGGTAATATAATTCGTTTAAATTCAAGAAAATGTTAATAATTTTACAGTCACATTCAGAATTCAGATTTTATTCGGATTTCTCCAATGAACTTATCAGTTCAATGGATTTCTCAGATATATTTCATTTTCTATGACACCGTCGCAGATCTCAAATAACAACTTTTTGAATTTAAAAGGCAAAAATGAATTTCGAAAATAATAAAGAGAACGAAAAAGTCGAATTAGAGCAACAGTTTATACTCAGGTTACCGAATGTGAGTTCAATTTTTTATTAGTTAATTAAAGTGCAAATCATAAATCCATTAGTATTTCAGGTTGAAGCTTTAAAACTTAGGAATTTGTTGGAGAGCAAACCCAGCAAAGTGAAGAAATCTTTGAAACTTGATCTCAATTTGGATGAAAATTCGGCAATTGTGAAGTTTGGCAAGACTAAGCTTTATGGTTGTTTAAAGAAACTCCCTACTATTGTTGAATCTTACAAAACTTTCGATAAAGTTTTAATCGGTAAAACAGCTGACATTCATCAAATTCTTATTTGCGATTACGAGAAAAGGGACAATAAAAAATTGGATTTTATGCACGGAATTACGCCTCCACTCAAGAATGTGAAAAAGAAAAGATTCCGAAAAACTCTCATAAACACAGATCGAGCTGTCGAAGTGGAAAATATTGAAAGAGAGTTATATTATCTTTTAAGAACTGATCTAGAGGCTGTGAGTTGACTCAAATAAAGCAGTATAAGCTCAATAATATTGATTTGTTTACAGGTATCATCTAAATATGAGATAACTTATGAACACAGTTCTGATAATAATAATAATAAAAGTGGTAGGTATAAAATCTTTTTAATCAGAATATAAAGTATTAAAAGTATGTATAAATAAATACTTTATTAACAAACTTACATTCAAGTAGAAAATATAATTTTCAGAACTCCATCTTTTTGGGAACATTTCTTCAGAGGTAAATTTATACAAAAATTATAAAACAAACATAATTCGTTCAATTTCTAGATGTCGGATGAAGAAGATTAAAAGCCATTTTTCAACTCGAATAATAATTTAACAAGGATGTTGTTCAACCAGTTAAGTTTTTGAAATATAAAAAGTTTTAACAGTCAGTTTTATTTTTCTTTGCCTTTTTGTGTTCACCATTTTGCATTTTTCTTTTTTTCGATTTCCTATCAACAGGTTGCTCAGAGTCGGATTCTGGTTCAATTCCGTTCATGTTTACGATTGTGCTGAAACCACCCTCTAAACCTTTACCTAAACTTCTCATCCTTTCTTCTTTAGCCTCTTTCTTTAGTTTTAAGTTATCTTTATTTACTCTTTTCTTGTTCTCCTTTGTTTTATTACCAGAAGCAACACTTGAGTTCTCATCATCGTCCTTTTTGTTTTGAGTAAATTTAATCAAAGATTCCTTCATGTTGACAATATTGCTCACTCCAATAACCGAGCATAGTTTCTGGAAGGATTTTTTTGTTTCTGAATTCAAACTGACTAAACTTCTATATTCTTTTATTGTTTCTGCCAAATTTTTCCAATCGAAAGTCTCTAGCTTCAGGGGGCAGTTTTTAATTGTGGATATGACTATGAACAGAGAAGAAATAAATTTTTCCCTTATGTTTTCGTTATTTGGGTTTTCTGTCAAAGCTTGGAAAAATTGTGAGCATTTATTTACGAACTCTTCAGTAATCTGTTTGAAATTATCTTTCGTCTTTCCTTCACATGTGTTTAATAACCTGTGGTTACAATAACAAACTCTGATCAAATCGGTGGCCTGATTTTTCTTGAATTGTTTGATATCTTCTTCGAATATGACAGCTGTTAAATATTTCAATATTTCATAGTTACCAGGCCAATTTAACTCACACAAATTTTTGAAAAGTAGGTATGGTATATGACAATCCCTTCTAGTCAAAAATTTCTCTAAAGCTTCCTTCATAATATTGGCTATTTCCTGTTTCAAATTTTTCCTAACCTTCTTGGGTATTTCTTCATTATTTACCAGGACTTGGGAACATTTAATTATAAAGAAGCAGCACTGACTAATTTCTATACTCATAAACTGATCGACTATACCGTTCTTGCCTGCTCTTTCTAAAAGACTTTTCAAGAAATCACACAAAGTTTGGTCAGTCACTTCTGAGCAATCTGCGAATTTTTTCAGAGCTGTCATTTTCCTCAAGCAAGCTTTTACACGATCTTGAAGGGGTTTTTGATGGACGTCTCTGATACTAAAATCAAGTAATTGCAGTAAAGGAAGCATGATTTCCAAAGTTAGTAACATTGAAGGGGTGGAATCTAGATAGATCTCTAAAAGATCAAGAGTTCTTATTCTGAAGTGCGTCAAAGTTTCATCATTTTTGTTTTGTTTCTTCGATTTTCCAAGGTTCGGTTTGAATTGTTTGAATACGTTTCCTAGCACTTCATTCAATTTTTCCCCTTCTTCATCGTCTATTTGATCTAAATCTATATCACTGTCAGCTCCATTATTTTCAGTGTTTTGCATGAGAGCTATTTGCAGAGCCTTCTTCAATTTCTCTGTTTTAGTTGTGTCAATATCTTCGTCATCGCTGCAGTCTTCTTCTTCATTCATTTCCTCATCTTCATCTTCACTTTGTTCTTCTTCCTCCGATTCCTCCTCGTCTACATCATCATCATCAGAAACGTCATCTGTATTTGTAAGTGGATTATCTTCACTTTCAGGATCAAGGACAGATAAAATCTGATGAATTGCTGTTGCATTTAGGTAGTTACAGAGATGAGGAAAGACACAGTTTATAACTTTTCTCAAAAGACTCGAATTATGAGATAGGAGACTGAGAAACAATTCGACAACCACCTCGATCCAAGCTGGATCGGATTCACTTTCAGCGTCATTTTTCTTTTTAACCCTTTCGTAACAACTAAACAGTTCTTCCAATGAATCTTTTGCTAATTTTGCATCATTGAATAGTTGCAGACTCAAATGTAAAAAGAGAATTTCGAAAACAAGTTTGAGCTTTTTTGATTTTTTGGATTGGATCTTGTTTATAATTTCTTTAGCCTTGGTCCATATTTCTTTGAATTCATCTGTTAGTGGCGACCTCAGTTCAATATCTTGGGATAGTTGAGAGTCCAATGCATTGAATACATCCAACAATATAACACTTAGATCTTCTAATTTTGTTAATTTCAAATCCAGAGATCTGAAGAATGTTTCTTTGAGAGAACCTGTAAAGTAAAAATTACAAGAACGTTAGCAAATGCTCCATATACAGTTGAGCAGATATTCAAATGAATTGAAGGAAGCCCCGACATGAATGCAAAAGTTTTTGCGCATTTGTGGAAAATGATAATTCCTGAGGAAATTCAAAAACTTTTTTGACTCCTGTAATCTCTAACCGTTTTTTAGGTAAAAATTGATTGAACGATTGTATGTTGATATTGCATAAGCTTAAGTTGAGTCTCAGACGACGAGCTCAAAATAAAAGCAAATTTTGTGCATACCTATTTTTTTTATTTAGCAAATAACATACAAAAGTTCAATAATATTTTACTTGAAAACAGTTAGAGATACGAAAAAAGTACAGGAGTCAAAAAAGTTTTTTAAATTAAACAAAGATATCAAAAATTGATTTTACGCTGATCAGTGGCGTACCGCGAAAATGTTTGACAGGGAAAAAGGAGACAGCTCCGGGAAAGAAAACACCCTGTAGATTCCAGTCAAGATTCAGGACGTGCAATGATGGAGACTGTTGAAAATAGCTCGCATTCCAAATTTGGACTGAATATTTCAAAAACTGCAGGAGTTATGAAGAAAAAACAAATTTTTTTTGGAAATTTCCACAGCTCCATAACGAAGATTTTGCGGACCCATGTTTATATGGAATTTTTTAAAGTTGTGACATACTATTATGTAACACCCTGTATAGCAATCTCACACAGGAAAACATTGAAAGAATGTATAGATAAACTTCAACAGTGTTGTTGAATGTCACACGTTTTTTTATCATTATTCCGAAATTGAATTCGATATTTAGGATGAAATACCACTATGGGAAATGATTACCCTTCAATAGGGTCCTGTAGCGGTCTTTGAAGAACACGAGATTCGAAAAATCATCACTTGGAATGCCAGATCTGGTTTAAAACACCCTCCTCGCCCAAGAGCATGAATTAAGTATATTGTATCTAAATATTGAAGGTATTTATTCGAATAGCTTCAAGTTTAAATTTTGTAAAACGGCGAGGCAGGGTTTTTTTACTGAGGTTTTTCCCTATACTCTGGTATCATACGCCAGAATAGTATGGTACCCCATTTTGCACCAACCACAGCTAGGGACTTTTTTGTTTCATTTATTGTATTTTGTTAGCTCTCATTCGAAAGAATAAATAAAAAATTGAATGTCTCAAGACAATAAACTCCGTTCACGAAAGGTTGAGCACATAGCAGGCGTTTCTTTATTTATCTGAAGTTGGCAGTATTTGCTGTCATAACATAAAATAAATTCAATGTTGCCGAATGTAGCCGGCCTCGTCCGACGAGCTTGTGAGTTATCAGACAACTCTATGCAATAGTGACAACATTGCGTATCAATCTGACAAGAAAATAAACATCATAACCTAAAATTTTAATATACACAGTGGAATATGTCAAATTATCATGGCCAACCTACAGCTCAACCTTTCGTGAACGGACTATAGTCAGCGTGAAAAGCGATCATATCAAGCCAAAGTGATTTGATTCTGAAATTTTGCTTTGATTGATTTTCACATGTTCAGTATATGAAAATAAATGAAAATCTTTTTCCTAAATGAATTCATGGCCTTTTGAATAGGTTACACTTCGAGTGCGGGACCATGTATTATTTTGGAACATCTCAGGAAACAGTGAAAATAAAATAACCATTCAGCTAAATCATCAATAAATCTGAATTATCAATAAACGATAAGATATTACTGTATAAAGTAATACTGAAACCTGTTTGCACTTATTGCATACAACTCTGGAAATGTGCAAAGTCTAGTAGAATCAATATCATATTAGGTGTACAAATAAGTTTCCGCGGTTTTTTATAAAAAATAAGGAATTTATTGTAAAGGAAAAGTACATTACGTTTTATTCAAAGTATTTTTCATCATTTGTCACTACTTTTCCCCATCTTTCTGGCAACATTCGGATACCCCGTCGAAAAAACTCTTCATCTTTGACGCTATCCACAAATCTACCCAATTTTTGGTGTCTTCATATGATGTGAAGCGCTGCTCAGACAGACCATGTGCCATCGACCGGAACAGGTGATAATCAGAAGGGGCTAAGTCTGGTGAATACGGCGGGTGGGGTAAAACTTCCCAGTTGAGTGTTTCCAAGTATGTTTTTACCGGCGCCGCAACATGTGGACGAGCATTATCGTGTAAAAGAATAATTTTGTCGTGTCTGGAGTAGTAATGGGCGCGTTTTTCCTTAAGTACCCGACTCAATCTCATCAATTGTGTTCGGTAGAGAGCTCCAGTAATGGTTTCGCTTGGTTTCAGCAATTCATAATACACGACACCAAGCTGATCCCACCAAATACACAGCATGAGTTTTTTTTCCATGAATATTCGGCTTAACTGTCGATGTTGATGGTTCGCCGGGGTTAACCCATGACTTTCTCTTCTTTGGATTATCGTAGTGAATCCATTTTTCGTCACCAGTGACTATACGATGCAAAAAACTCTTTTTTTTTATTCCTGGCAAGCAGCATTTCACTCATGCATAATCGGCGTTCAACGTCTCTCGGCTTTAGTTCATATGGAACCCAATTTCCTTGTTTTTGAATCATTCCTAACGATTTTAAACGATGTGAAATTGCTTGTTGAGTCACTTGTAGAGTAAGTGCAAGTTCTTTTTGCGTTTGGGACGAATCTTCCTCCAATAGTGCTTCTAATTCCATGTCTTCGTACACTTTCGGCCTTCCACTGCGTTCTTTGTCTTTAACGTCAAACTCACCGTTCTTAAACTTTTGAAACCATTCCTGACAACTTCTCTCACTTAAAGCAGCTTCACCATATGCTTCTAGAAGCAATCGATGCGCCTCAGCTGCAGATTTTTTCACATTAAAGAAGTAAATCAAAATTTGTACACCTAATACAATCTAAAACATGTTTTAGATTGGAATCTCTGTATGATATTGATTCTACTAGACTTTGCACATTTCCAGAGTTGTATGCCATAAGTCCAGACAGGTTTCAGTATTACTTTATACAGTAATATCTTATTGTTTATTGATAATTATTATGTAATAGATGAAATAGAAAAATTCTCCACCAATTACCAAAACCGAATCACTGGAAAGGCAAACAACCACATAGATAGTTTATACAGAGCAGGACCCAGCATTTGTCGACTGAAGAAAACTTGGTCAGAAGACCTTCCACAAAACTATATTCTTATACAGTGTGTTTGGTCATAACTTAGCGGTAATTTAAGGTCATCAAATATACCTAATATTATTGACAAAAACATCCAAACTTAGTTTTGGAGTAGCCCCCACTTTAAATATACTTTTTAGTTTTGTTGACCCTTCCAAATAATATCGATTTCTTTGGACATAAAGGACCTACAGATGTGAAAAAAATGTTTTTTGAAAGATGATAATACCACCTTTCATTGAAGTACTTATAACAATATAAAAACATTCAACATGAAAACGCCATAAAAAAATATTAAAAAATGTTCATAGTAAAAATATGTCCTGATTTTTTTAGTAAATCCGCAATAGTACAATTTAGTAAATCCGCAATAGTACAAGAACTAGCACATTGAAGTATGATTTTTTTTCAATGATTTAACACGCAAGGATATTAGCTACAAAACAACACTCACATCATATCTGTAAGTTACATAATTTGAGAGTTATTGCTGCTCGAACATGATCACTACGCGAGCAAAAGACACAAGACAGGTCGTCATGAAGGCCACTGCCTGTCTACAGAGCAGAGGCGGCCATTTTGAGCAATTTTTATGATTAATTTGTTTGTTTGATCATTGAAAATTATCGAAAGTACAGTACTGAGGTTTTTTCTATTTTATCAATTTTCATAAGGGTAATGTTCGACCAGCAATGATTCTCAAATTATTATGTAACTTACAGAAATTATGTGAGTGTTGTTTTGTAGCTAATATGCTTGCGTGTTAATCATTGAAAAAAAAAGATACTTCAATGTGCTAGTTCTTGTACTATTGCGGATTTACTGATAAAATCCGTACATATTTTCACTATGCACTTTTTTGAAGAAGTTTTTTATGGCGTTTTCAAGTTGAATGTTTTAATATTGTTATACCTCAATGAAAGGTGGTAGTATCTTTCAAAAACATTTTTTTCACATCTGTAGGAGCTTCATGTCCAAAGAAATCGATATTATTTGGAAGGGTCAACGAAATAAAAAGTAAATTCAAAATGGAGGCCACTCCAAAACTAAGGTGGTAAACTTCCAAGTTTGGTTCTTTTATCGATAATATTAGGTATATTTGATGACCTTGAATTACCGCTAAGTCATGATCAAACACACTGAAAAATTAGAATAGAATGGGTGGAGATGTCAATGGACATGTCACCTTCAAGTTAACATTCTATAACACATTTACTATAGTCCGTTCACGAAAGTTTGAGCCGTCGGTTGGCCATGATAATTTGGCAAATATGGAGTGGAATACCACTGTGTATATTGAATACCACTGTGTATATTGAAAATTTAGCTTATGTTGTTTATTTTCTTGTCAGATTGATATGCAATGTTATCAATATAACATAGAGTTCTCTGATAACTCGGAAGATCGTCGAACGAGGCCGGGTACATTCGGCAACGTTGACTTTATTTTTCGTTATGACAGCAAATACTGCCAACTTCAGATAAATGAACGAACGCCTACTATGCGCTCAACTTTCGTGAACGGACTAAAAATATTCAGTTGAAGTAGATTGTGAATTAGCAATGTACCGGGTTTTTCACTATAATTTGACCCCCCTTCAACTTTGTTACTGAAGGAGATAAAAAAAAATGTTTCGTATAAAAGTTTCATGAAATCAACTGAGGTTTTTTGATATGAGTCCAGAAACTGAAATATATACAGGGTGCCCAACATATTGATGGCAACTTCATTTTTTCAAATGGAACACCCTGTATATTTTTCCATATTTGGTTAGCTCTTTTTCACCTGATTTCGAATATGTAACATATGTCAGTCTATCTTTCTTATTCTGAGAACCACAGAGTTTCAAATTTCAAGAACCATATGGCATAGCGTTTTGGAAGTTCGCGAATATTTAAGTGCCAATTTGATCTTTGGATTGGTAATGGCGCACCCATTTTATGGCCACCAAATAGTCCCGATTTAACACCGTTGGACACGTTTTCATAGCCTTTCCTGAAGGAAAAAAATTACTTCAGCAATAATGACAATCAATGAAAGCGGAGAATAATTTGATGATATAAAATAGACCAATATTAAACCTAATTCGGAACTAATCCCGTCAACGCACAAAGAATAATGATAATATTGTAATGATTAAAAACAAATTTTGAAGCTTTAATTTCTGACTTGAATGAGAGGCATAATAATGCTATCAAAATAGTCTGAACAACTTGAGACAACTATATGAACTATATGTATTGAATCAAGGTGGTCATTTGGAGCAATTTTTTTAGTTGATGTTATTCTTACCATACTACCATAGTTTATCATTTTTCATTGGTTAAGTATTTGTTTCGGTGTCATCATTTGAAAACTTTGAAACTCCGAAAATTGAAGAGACACATCCCCTTACGCATTTATATTCGAGATCAGGAGGAAATAGCCTATCAAAAAAAGGAAGAATATACAGGACAGGGTGTTCCATTTGAAAAAATATAGTTGCATTCAATGTTGTTTACTCTGCATATCTTTCCATTGACGTTATTATAACTTCAAAATGAGCATTTTCAGTAAACGCACTCTGCCACTTCTAAAATGATTACAGATCTTGGCAGTGGGTTTTAAAGTTTGAAACTCTGTGGTTCTCAGAAAAAAGAGATATACTAACATGTGTTACATATTCGAAATCAGGGAAAAAGAGCTAGCAAAACATGGAAAAATATACAGGGTGTTTCATCTGAAAAAAATGAAGTTGCCATCAATATGTTGGCCACCCTGTATATATTTCAGTTTGTGGAGTCATATTAAAAAACCTCAGTTGATTTCGTGAAACTTTTATATGGAACATTTTTTTTGTATCTCCTTCAGTAACAAAGTTAAAGGGGGGGTCAAATTAAAGTGAAAAACCCGGTATGTGATAAAAAAAAAATTTATTTTCAAACTTACTGGCTAACTCCACTCCTACTTTCGGCTGTTTGGTAAGTCCCAATTGCATGAAAAACTTCAACTGTTCGCACTTCCACTCATTTTCGTCACGAATAGCAGGATGGCATACCAGTTTCGCCAATAAGTTGGCAGCATATAATCTATCGTTGTTTTGGAAATGTGAATCAGACGTTTTTTCCATTGAACTCCTCATTTTCCAACATCACAACTTCTTTGTAGATAGCGGCCATTTTTTACACCTTCTTTTTTGAGTGTGAATGTTATGTGTTTGCACTAGCTTGCTCTTAGTGACTTTTTCAAAAATAAATGTACCAGGATTGAACAGTAATTTTTTCAATATCGCTATTTTAGTTTTTTCTTTCACGTCGTCTTTCTTCAAAACTTCGGGTATTAAGTTGAAAAGGTTATGAGTCGCCTGTTTCACTTGGTTATCTCTCGGTGTAGCAGAGAGTTGCCTAAAACTCTTCAACGTTTGTTGGATGAGATTAATCTCGAGTAAGTTCGGCAGATCATTTGCCTCTCAATATTTTTCAATAGTATAGTGAGGAATTTACGATAACCAGATGTTTGTTTACGTTAAACTTTGATAGGGAAGCATCCATATGCTTCATAAACTGTGCACAGAATTCTGTTTTAACAGCATTTTTCCAAACAATTCATACACTGGATGGTTGAGTGATGTTATTCTAGGTATTGTCTGAAATGATAACAAAAATTGAAGAGATGTGAAGAAAATTTGATAAATATTTGAATTTCGGTGTCCAACAGTTATCGACTAGATTTTGGTCTCATGGTTTACATTAAGCGATTTCGATTGATGTTGGTTCCTGAATTGGTCCGTCATTTGTTAACCAACCGCTTTCGATTGATATTGGTTTTTGTATGGTTCATGAATTGATGACGTAATAAATCTGCTGTTTCAGGGTTGGTTAACCGAAACTCGAACCGTGCTCTGCAGCACGGTTCGATCTCTGGTTCATAGTTCTATCTCTTTTTATTCTACAATCTCCCGCCATCGGCCATAACTTATTTGTTATTGTTACTTCAAAAATGTTTGTTATTATTTTTTTAAATAATAAATTAGAGTTTTGGAAATTGTTGAGTGTTCGCCTTCTATCTCTGAATTGAACTTGACAGCTCGCCGATCAACCAACCAACCGTTTAGTTAGGGAAGAATTCGAAGGGGTTGGAACCAACTATAGACTAGAGAAACGAGGATATAATCTGTATGAGACAGTTGGAAGGAGAAGATATCTTCCAAACATCAAGAAAATGAAAGGGTGAGCAGCTTGTACAATAGGTTTATATGCCAAACTCAAGAAAGACATCCTATTAGAACTCGAAGGGATATATCACATTTAGAACAATGAGCAGGGAACAAAACAAACTGATGATAACAACAAGGAAAAATACTTTAAGAGAATGCAGACAAATGAGACGGATCACCTGGCCGAAATATTCAGCAGGAAATGCTAGCGAATAACTTGCAGCATATTGATAATAATCCTGATTTAACCATCAGAATCCCGAAGAAACAAACCCATGGAACTACATCAAGAGATCAAAGCAGCCCATTACATGTACCAGAGGTGAGGGATGCTAGCTATACGGAGATAGTAGCAAACCCCCAGGGTGAAGTGCGGATTGCCCATGCTGCGAAGTCGAACGGTAGGCGACC
Source organism: Propylea japonica (assembly GCA_013421045.1). Taxonomy (NCBI): domain Eukaryota; kingdom Metazoa; phylum Arthropoda; class Insecta; order Coleoptera; family Coccinellidae; genus Propylea; species Propylea japonica. Next base: position 56,316,874 of record CM024243.1, read on the forward strand.
AGAAAATTTAGACATGCCAAGAAATAGAAGACTAGACTCCAAAGCCTCAAATCAGTGGCAAGAGAAGAGAAAACGCTCTCCAATAAAACGTTCCCAGAGAACAAAACCTATATACGGCTCACAATTGGAGCCGTCAATACTAGGAGCATATACGCCATCATCATACGTTCACATTTCGAAAATAAAACTGGAAAATAGTGCAGAAGATATTGTGAAATTTATTAAAGATAAATACCAAAATATAAATGCTGATGCACTGAATTGAATGTGAAATCGGAAATTACAAAAGCTTCAAAGTGAGGATTCCAGTGGAACACAGTTCAGACTGTTGCAGAGTGAGTTTTGGCCCAAACAAATCGTTGTAAAAAAATTTGTTGATTCCAAGGTAATTTTCACAGACGAAGGAACCAGATGATAGATGGGTGACTGACCCGAGGAGAGCAAGGAAAAACCATGATACCAGGGATGGTCCTCCAAACAAGAGAGCTATAAGAGAGGATCTATTAAATATTGAACATGAATATTCAATCTTTGACCAAAAAAATTGACACCCTAGGCTACGAGCTAGACAATGGAAACTTCGATATCGCGAGTATAACTGAACACTGGTTGACAAAAAGAACAGATGAACGCAACTGAACATAAAAAATTATTCAGTGATAACGTCCTTTTCTAGACAGCACTTTCGACATGGTGGAGTAATGATTCTGGCGAAAAATGGACATGAATATGAGGCACTCGATTTTGCTAGCGAACTTTCAATAAAAAGGACATAGAAATGTGTGCGGCCCATATCCCATCACTCAAGATTACTATGATGAGTGTTTACCGATCACCTCAGGGAAACGTGGATACGTTTATGTCGCGCCTAAACGAAACGCTGGATATCATCTACACTAACTACCGGCATGGGACTGTTTGTTTTGCAGGGGACTTTAACATTGACTTTCAGAAACAAACTCCCATAAAGATGGAACTGGAAAACATGCTCCAAACCTATGGACTTAACATAGTATTCAAAGAACCATCTCGTGTAACGACACAAGCTGTACCTGTATTGACAACTACTTCACAAATCTACATGCTAGCATGTATTCAAAGCTGACTGTAAATCTTCATATGTCGGATCATCTAGCGCAGACAATCCAGGTTGAAAAATTCCCCAGACAAGATGGGAAAATTTACAAGAAGGTCAGCCAATAAACAACACAAATAAGGACTTTTTTTACAAAAACTTATGAAATGTGAGTGGGATTTCAAAGAAGTGGATAGTCCCAAATTGCTCTATGACAATTTCACTTTCACCGTTCACTCATGGAGATCTTTGACGAATGCTTCCAGAGAAGATCATCAAAGAAAGCACTCAAACAAAAAAAAGGTAGAAAGTGTTTGAGCTCACAAGATTAAAGAACCAACTAGATGCAGCTCACACAATATTCCAGACTACGAAGACTGAGAGGCCCGAAAACTATACCATAAGCTTAAACGAACATACAGAGAACAAATTACCCAGCTAACACGTATACAAGATATGGAACTGGTGGAACAAGCTGAAAACAAGAGTGCTGCTTTGTGGAAGATCATAAATTCAAAAATTAGACAGGCAAAAAAACAGTTGATAGCAATCTAACAGCGACAATGATGAACGATACTTCACAAGCATTGGAAGAGGAACCGTACAAACTTGGAACAGGACCTTATCCTAGATTTCTAAAACAAAGAACATAAAACACTGTGAGTCTATGTTTCTGAGTCCGACGTCTCCTCATGAAATAAAGAAGTGGTTTCAAGGATGAAAGGTTCTAACAGTCGGATATATATGGATTCAGTGTGCCCCTTTTGAAAGCAGCAGTGGACCACCTGGCGGAGCCACTCAGCTACGTCATAAATGAGTGTTTCAAGGGGGGTTATTTCCCAGAGGAGCTCAAACTAGCGAGAGTCCTGCCAATCTACAAGAAAGGAAACGCCAATAACTGCTCAAACTACAGACCAATCTCTATCCTGCCAGCTTTATCGAAGGTGTTCGAAGCACTAATTAAAAACAGACTAGTGACAACATCGAAGGAAGAATCTCCTAAACAAGGGACAGCATGGTTTCAGACAAGGCAAATCGACGACAACAGCTCTAGTCGATATTATGGAAGTGGTGTTTGAGGCTTTTGACGATTTCGAGGATGCCTCCTGACATGTCTAGACCTTAGCAAGGCATTTGATAGTGTGGACCACCAGATACTGCTGCAAAAGCTAGAATACTATGGTATAAGAGGGCCAGTACTGGAACTTATGTCATCTTACTTGCAGAACAGGCATCAAGTTGTGGAATGGAAAAACAGCTTCTCCCCCCAAGCTCAAATTGAGAAATGGTGTACCTCAGGGTTCCATATTGGGTCCTATATTATTCATTCTATATGTGGATGATCTATTTGACAACATTGAGGCGGACTGCACTGAAATCTTTGCAGATGATACTAGTTTCCTGAAAAAATTGGAAAAGATGGCCGCGCCAAAGATGAGAGAAGTATGGAAGGTGCCAGAGAGTGGTTTGATGCGAATGCACTTTCCCTAAATACCGATAAAACCCAGCAGATACTGCTAACTACCAAAATCTCAGAGAAAAACACCCTAACCTACTGGGCTTTACCTTGGATACGGCTGTTTCATGGTCTGCGCACGTCGAGCAATTGTGCAAGAGACTGTCAACCCAAATATTCTCAGTAAGAAGGATAGCTCAATTGCTAGGTGAACGATATGCGCTTCTCACTTACCACGCGCACTTTGGCAGCTTGATGAGCTATGGGATTTTATTGTGGGTTATCTGCAGATGCACATAAGGTTTTTAAGAAGCAGAAACAGGCGCTCCGTGTAATAGCAGGGCTACCACAGACCACCTCCTGCAGGAGCCTCTTCAGGAAATACCGAATCCCCACCTTTATGAAACTATGTGTACAGTTGTCTGGTTTACTTCCATGAGAGGCGACACCAGTTTGCTACACGAGCCACCGTTCATGAACACTTCACAAGGAAAAAAGATGACTACGAGATACCAAAACATCGCCTGAAGAAAACACAGTCCTCACCACTGTTTATGGCAACCAAGCTATATAATGCTCTCCCTGGTCTCCTAAAACTCCTGGAGGGCATAATATTCAGGAAAAGGGTGAAGGCTTTCCTGATTAACGATCCACTCTATGGCCTGGAGGAGTACTTCACGTTGGTGTAGTGTTTGCACAAGATAGTTGTCACGTTAATACTTATAATGTCATTTACCTATAATTGGTTTTTATACTTGTTGATTGTTTTTTATGCTTGTAATTGTTTTTTATACAATGGGCTAACTATGTATTGACAAACCATGTAAGCTTTTGCAAACACCCACCTCAAAGAAAAATATTATAGCCAAACACTACCTCCATATATCCTCAAGTTTATACGGACGAAAAAACAATATATCGCGATTTCAAATTATAACGACAGCAATTTGAAAATAAATACAACAACCTCAATAAGGACATCCACAAACTCATTTTAACCTACAGGTCCCATAAGTATTTAGAAGCATGCAAAGAAATAGAGGAACAGAAGGGACGAACATACTGGAGGACAATCAAGAAATTAAGCAAATACACATCACATAATCTCACAGATTCAATCAGGTCAACGGTAAAACACTTATAAATGATAAAGAGATCACTAATGCATTTGCTAAACATTATCAAGAAATCTACAAAAAACTACCACGCAGACTTTGACAATGAACAGCATGATAGGATAGATACTGGTATCGGTACACCTTCCCCAAATACAGCAGAAACAAACATGAACCAATCACGAAGAAGAATATTACAAAGCCCTACATCACGGAAAAAATACACACCTGGATATGACAATATTCCCAGAAAAATACTGAGGAAACTGGACCCCCTTATACACAACCATATAAACAAAATATAATTTCTGCATCACCAACTATTATTTCCCCAATGAATGGAAAAAGGGAACACTTATAACGATACCAAAGCCAATACAAATCATTCAAAATAGAAAATACAGACCAATAACGTACTACTCCCAGTGTTGGGAAAAAATTTGAAAAAATTCTTACAGAAAGGATCCGTAAAGCAGTAGGAGAATGTATTCCCTTATACAGTTTGGATTCAAAAGCCAACCTCCACCACACACCCTCTTACAATTCTAACATCCAATATTCAGTGTAATAAGAAAAATGGAAAAAAAAGGTCGCAGCCCTATTTATTGACATACAAAAAGCTTTCGACAGTATCTGGCACAGCGGACTTCTATTCAAATTATACCAACTACAATGCCCAACATACCTCCTGAAGATCATTTCCAAGTTTCTATCGGGAAGAACTCTTCAAGTTAAAGTGAAAACTGAAACTTCAGAACCATTTGTGCCAATGCAAGGACTTCCACAAGGTTCCCCACTCTCTCCAACGTTTATACAATTTATACTGTCACGATATATACAACCACAATGAAGAACCAGAACACCATATTAACAAACAAACATATATGCTGCAGTTTGCGGATGACAACCCTTATTGCACATGGTACCACTATTAACAGCTGTATGGAAAAACTACAAAGACTAACAGATGTCACTGTGGCATGGATGAGACGCTGGAGAATTCAAGTAAACCCTACAAAACAAGACTTCTGATTTTTCACCACAAAATCAACCCAACTCCAAACGATCCTAATTGGAAACTGCACAATTATACCCACCAACATGTGTAAATATCTTGGCATCAATTGGATCACAAATTAAATTTCAAATCCCACATAAAAACACAAAAGAAAGCAGCTATCACTCGAGCAGGACATTTTAGATCGCTCACATATAAGAAACTAGGAATCAGTATCAAAACAGCGACCACTATATACAAGATGATATGCAGGCCCTTATGGAATATGGACACACAGTATTCTCGATGCGCCAAAGTCAACAACAAAAGACCTAGAAGTTGCAGAGAGAACATGCCTTAGAAAGGTCACAAAACTGAGACACCCAAACAATCCACTCCACAACCCTTCTAATCAACTCTCTAACAACTACTCTACGAGAATACAGAAATGAAACGATACTAGAAAGACTTGACACCTCAACAGAAAATTCATCACCACCAGAATAACATAAATATTATTAACCCACTTATTCACAGTTATCAAAG